>JAKGUB010000348.1:10320000-12730000 GCA_026261675.1 Hippocampus mohnikei
TTACGTGATCGTTGTCGGCAGGATTTGAACCTGCGCGGGAAGACCCCAATGGATTTCTAGTCCATCGCCTTAACCACTCGGCCACGACAACACAATTACTTTCTTGTAGGGGACATTTCTGTAGGAGGATACTCCGTTTTGAGGGTCAAACAGTTCACCCTGAACTTGAGTTCTGAGACAATGGCAGCAGCTATTTTGTAGCTGCCACAAAAAAATCCACTCGGGTCTCTGGACCCAGGTTGAAGTCCTGGTGACAGTGAAGACAGTTCAGAGATTTGATACAAAACACGGTAACTCTCAAAGAAAATTACAGAAAATTTTGCACCATTACATGATCGTTGTCGGCAGGATTTGAACATGCGCGGGAAGACCCCAATGGATTTGCTAATCCAGACATTTGGCAACTATTGCACTTGCTTTTGCCGACATGTGAGCCATGACCTTTGAGCCAGTCGAGCATGCCCATGATGGCAGCATTAGAATATGTTGGCCTGGTGTAGATGAAGATCAGTTGATACTCCAGTTGAGTCCTACTGACAGTGATTGATATACAAGTTAAATTCATTCAGATAGTAATCAAGAATTGTAAAAATTCATCAAGTGATGTCTAGTATGCGCGAACTCGAGATTCATCCATGATTCTACCATGGTTTAGCCATCGCAACACCAGTTCATTCCTTAGTGATCTTGAGGCAGACTATTTGTAGGAAACTGTCTGGTACCAGTAAGCTAGTTGTAGGACATTAGTTTGAAAATTACTGCACAAAATTGACTGCCGAACCATCTGGTCTTGGCGGTACGAAGTTGGACTGGACAGTTAAGCAGTAAATCAGAATTCAAAACATTACGTGAATTGTAGAGAATTAGGAACCATTTCTACTATCTAGACAGATGTGACATTGGCATCTTACATGAATCATTTGTTCGCGAACATTCCCCATGGATCGTGTGCGAGATCCTTGAAACCCTCCATGATCGTCCATAGTTCAGTCCTAAAGACATCTCTTTGGGTCGCCAGTTAGTCGAAACAGAGGACTTTAGAGGATACTGTCACCAGTCCACACACTTGAATCATCTCGTGGATTTGGAGATCGACTGAGTCTGCCAGGCAATTCCACAGGTATCCTTACATAGGTGAAATTCTGAACTTGGAATACAATATTTCGCAGCAACGTATCATAACAGTTCTGTGAGAGAACTCGCATTTGAGCCTGCCAACATTCGAGCCATCGACCTAACCATTTGGTACAGGAGACATATTTGTAGGAAGACATAATTAGGAGTCTGTCAACTTCAGCTCAAACCAATGTCAGCCATTTGACATTGTGAGCATGGCAGCATGATGACAGAGGTGACAAACCATTGGGTCTCTAACCAGTGACTGATTCTGAACATGAATATGTTTCGAGATTTGATCAAAACATAGATTCTACTAAGAACTTCGAACATCTGCAGCACATTTGTCGAACGAAACCACTGGAGACTCTGATCCATCATTACCTTCAACATGTCAACATGTTCACGACTACAAACACATTCGTGGTAGATTTATGAAATATTCACATTACTTGGGCATCCATCAGCCTTGCATTGATTGCGTGCATACAATGGTATTTGTAGCCAAAAATGCCACTCGGACTGATCACTGTAGTCAGGTACTTGTGAATCAGAGATAACAACTACGATCAGAAAACAGTAATTTCACCACAGACTTCAATGCGATGCCAAGGATTGAACTGCCGAACCAATTGGATCTTCAGTCATCTACTCAACGACACGATAGTTAAAATTTCAGTATTTTAGTCAAGACGATACTCATTTGGCAACCCATCGATTTGAGTCATGCAATCGGCAGCTTTGAACACTGACCCAATGAATTGGACCAGTAGAATCCTTGGGTCAACATCGGTATTTGTAAAGTGATACAGTTTTTGAGACATACTATTTCGCAACGAATTGCAGAGATCACTATTGCCTGCAGGATAACCATGCGAACCATATTGGACCAAAGTATTGATGAAAGTCATTGTTACGAAGTGAATCCTGTGTTCTGAGACGTATAACATTTTGAAACATTAAGTTTTGTAGCCGACAAATTCTGACTGAGTTTGGACAGATATAATGACTTGCAGTGAGCAATTACACATGCTCAAGACAGCCATCAATTTAGTACAATACTCGCAGAATTTCAATTGTAGGATACCATTGACTGAGTACCAGGATTTATCACCATTGACCATGTTCAGTCCAGCAACTTTGCAACTTGATGGCATGGCCCATGGAATGCTGAATTGACCAGTGCTATACCATTGATCGAGTCACGAAATTGCTGTTAGAAATCATGATTGGCAGCCAGAAATTAGTTTGAAGGTCTAAGTTGTGCAGTTCAGGTTGATCCAAAGACTAGTCCTAAATTCAACATTACCAGACTTAAGTTAGAATCTGCAATTTGATGAGAATCCGTGAATCTTACGAGATTACGACTCGAACCATCTTAACTTGTCACATTGTCATGAACTATTTGACTGCAGGACCAGTATTTTGACTACTCTATGATCGCATCGGTTTGAGCCATTTCCGGTGCATGAAATTGGTAATGTGATCTATAGCAGGAAAAGTTTGACGCAGAGTTAACAGTACATTAGGCGATTAATGATCTAGTCCAGGTTGGCAACCATCGAGACATAGATATCTCAGATTAGTCGAGGATTTGAACCACAGGAGATCTAAGTGAATTCTGTGAATTACTTCGAGGACACTATGTATGAGCACTTTGCTGAGTGCAAATTCAGTTCGACCTTGACGTAGCCTGAACATGATTTAGCATCCAGGTATTTTACTACAAATCTCGAATTGAGAATTCTGAGTGCACTGAAATTGCAGATTTCAAAATGGTCCAATACTGTTCAGATGTAAACCTGGAAGTTGACAAGTGATTTCGAAACATCGATTTGTCATGACATGAACTTCATTGAAGCAACACTGAGATCATTGAAATAGCATGATTTAACACTCCGAACTACTGGAGGTTGACAATGTCAGTGAATCATGTTCAGCAAATCGACCATGCATCAAATTTGAGAACAATTAGGTCCTATTGTTGCTGAATCCAGGTACGTTCGACCCATTGGAAGATGGACATCAGCTCTAATGATGCCGAAACCAAATCTGCCTGCCGTAATCTGTGAAACATTTTGATCTCAGAATTTAGATTACTACCGAACGTAAATGAATCCAAGTTATCTCCATTGACTGCGCAGACCATGACAGCCATCTTACGAACCACTGACCAATCTCATCTGGTACACTGGAGACTTATTTCATGAGCAGCAAATTTGAGAGTACTCTAGTGAGGCCATACGAATTGAGTTTGAACAATGACTTGTGCGCCAGTAAATCCGAACCAGTTGGATCCATGTCATCACTTGTACAGATAAACATCTTGAGTAGAAACAAGGAATTTCAGAAATCTGCCTTAGAATGTACATTGAAACATCTTGCGGACGAAGACTCAGATGAATAGCCCTTATCATAGGCCATCGAACCTAATCTTAGGACATCATGGAATAGTTTTGAGTCAAACACTACTCCTATTGAGGTCAACATTCATGGACTTCATTGCGACAATATCACTTGACCTGGCAGACAATCGAAATTCTAGTGGACAGTAGAACTGGTCCTACAGAGAATTCATTACAGAATTTTGACAGTCACGTATTTTGCAGCATACGAACCATGGACTTTCAGACCCAATCTTTTGACTGGAGCACATCAGTGAACCAAACGGTACTTCTGAGCAGTACCTTGAGGAACATTACTACTTGAGAATACAGTTCGAGACTATTGAGTCAGGTCACAGATGACGTTTGAGCATGCGAAGACTGATCTAAAACCATGCGAATTGACCGGACAATGAGAGTTGCAGACTAAACGTCTAGAAAGTGAATTTGACCAATCGGAATTTCACATCCAAACTCGCACGATTCTGCCAGGACTTACTGTAGCCATGAATCACTCGATATACCTTAACGTAATTGTGACAGCATACATTCAGATTGAGCAATCTATGAGCCATTATCTGCAGCATTACCACGAATGTGGATTGAGCCGGATGACATGTCGATGAAATATCATGAGTTTGGTACACCAGTTACGTCTAAGTGACATTAAAGATGTTGATCAGTATAAAGTACTGTCTCTAAAATGAACATGCTTGACATAATGTAGTTTCCAGTGATGTCATCTGCAGGATGAACTCACAGGATTCAGTCCATTGATATACGCGAGCTTAACCATCTGCCAATCTATGATTAATTTCTTAGGTGCATTTTGGAGAACCTCATTGAGATTCCCTGAGTCTGAGTCAGCCTAGCATTGGCACAGATCACATTCTTGCTAGATGATGTTGGAATCAGTGGTCCTACAGTTGAGATCCTGTCGCAGAATTGGTCAGATTGTAGAATGGCTTATGAGAAGTCTGCGAATCAGTGTATGAATCTACGCTAGTTGATCGGAGGATTATTCAGAGATCTAAACTCGACCATGTAACACTCCACGAAAACATATTGTGGGATTTTAGGGAAACTTATGAGTGATCTGAGTCAACATTACCCTGACATCGCATGGACATATAGCCATTATCTTGTAGGTCTTGTACAAATGTCTCTGAGGTGAACTAGTTCGAATTGAGTAAACGAATCAGAATTTTGAGCTTCAGAAATTGCAGTAATACATTGGAATCCATGTGCATGGCGCAGGATGCGGACACCGATCGAAAGTTCGATCGACTAAACATCGCTCGAAGAACTTTCTGTGGAGATACATTTTGTAGTCAACTGGTTCGACCCGATTGATCGACTCAATGGCCATTTTGAGCGCATCGACTTAAATGACGTGCCACAAACAATCACTGGTCTGTACCAGTTGAGAATCGTTCATTGTGAGCGTAAACACGTAGATCTGATATTAGGTTCAGACTTACAGATAGAATTCGATTTCAAAAATCTCGTCTGGACCCATAAGCTCGTGGCAGTAACCATTCAAACTCGGATCCAACGATTCCTCAATGACTGTATTATGGACCAATTTGTCGTCGTGAGCCATTTGATTCAGCAGAACCATTTCGGCACATATGATGTTGAGTTCCCTGAGAACATGAGACATGACATCTCTTTAGGTGCCACAATTAGTCACTTGGTATGACATGGTAGATGTACTTGAATAATAGTTCAGTTGACAGAAAGTTGATCAAAGAAAATTAGAAAATTTGGACCAGTAAATCTCTGCGAGAGCAATGACTGGATTGACCCATGGTATCAGTCCACATTAACCACTGGCCGAACCCAAACTTGCTTCAGGAGTACATTATTTCAGGTCACCTGTTTGGACAACTGTTTCCCTCGAACATTGGCTCTAGACAATTGAGCATTGAGCCAAATCCATGTATCTGACCACGTAGTCCTGGTACCACGTGAGAAGTCTGGGATTGGAGCAAGAATTGGTACAAACAGTAATTAGAACTCACAAAAATTTTGCCCTTACAGTAGTTGTCGGCAGATTAATCAGTGCGTAGATCCAATGGATTCTGCCCTTAACATGTCAATGCATCCAATTGATTCTTCGGCAGATTTGAACTTTGGAGATACTTCAATGAGAATCCTTTACCACTCTTACCACGCAGCACAACTTAGTTTGCATACATATGTGTGCCATGTAGTGATTGAAATCATGATCCAGTTGAACTGTCAGCAAGTTAGACATTGAATTGTAGACATATTGGCCAAGCCATAGAGAATTTGACGTAATACTCATCGGTTATCCAGTTACTTACTGGAATCAGTTCCATTTGGTTTAAACTCCTCACCTCATGAGCGAACATTTAGTTGAGGAAAACACTTAGTCTATGTCGCAGAATTAACCTACGATTTCGAAACCTAATGATCTGATCATGCAAATCGCCATTACACATTGGATGCTATGAGGTAGACAGTTTGCAGTACTCTTGGGTTACTGTGATCAGTCAACTTAGTTCTAAACAATGCAGCTCAGATCTGACTTGAACAGAATATGTCTACGTGACAGTAAGTCTGGATTTGCATGACTAAGCTACATGCAGACAACTAGAATTCATCCAGAAACATTACGATAAGTTGACCATTCGTGAGATCATTGTGCGAGGCATGAGTTCAGTCCGAATACTGTGACATGTGGCCAGACATTTGGCACGAATAGTGCATCTGACGTTTTGAGCCGATTTGCGTCAGTTGAAGACATTAGGATCCATAGCAAAGCAGTAATTTCAGAACAAATGTCAGACATGATAGATTCATTGGAGATCTCGACTAGGTTACTTCCGCAGGAAATCACCTGGTTGACATGATAACCTCGACTTCGGACTATCACAACAACATCATCTCTCGCTGACATCATGTTGAGAATCAACTTTTTAGGAGATCTCGATTGAGCTGAAGACTAGCCTGAACCAATGGACATTTCAGACAAATCGTTGACTGGCCTAGAGACATTGTTTTGAGGTGACCATTGAGCCTGGATACAGTCTTAGCAAAAGTACAATTAGTTCTCAGAGACAATTAGGACTATTCTAGAGTTGCAAGCAAATTGGATCGAACAGTGAAGCCTTGTGACAGAGGACTCAGAAGACTCAGAGATTCAAGACATACTTAAGCATCTCACGAATCACATTTGATCGTCATTGTGAGTATGATTCTGAGTACCTGCAAGCACTAGTTGCACATCTACTATCTGTGAGGACAATACTTTGGTCCTCAGGTCGATGAGTCAACGGAATCCGTTGGACATTGGAATTACTGAACTACTTCTAGAGAAAGCACAATTTAGTAAGTCCACAAATCGTTGGCAGGCTTAGTCAAACTCGGCGCATGAAACGTAGATTGTACAATGCACTTACATGCACAATCGACACATTCGGACCATTCGTGGGACATTGACAGATTTCGGAGTTGATCATCGTCACAACTACTTGACTTCAATGACTTCTTAGAATGGCAATTCCTGGGCACAGTGGACCCGAGTGATCTGAGCAGTGAAGCATTTGTATGCCAGAATTCACTAGAACAGGACAGTAATCTGACAGAAATTACAACGTGTTGCAGCCAGTGATTTGAAGAGATGACTGCAACATGATTCATCTACCTTAACCTGGCCGAAATCGAGATTTGAACATTTTGTCAGGGATTTTGTAGAGATACTATTGAGGGTCACGTACCTTGATAGAATGAGTTCATTACTGCAGCAATTTTGCAGACATGATAGTCACTGGATCCCAGTGAGTCCTGTACTGAGACTCAGTCAAGATTGTGAAGCATTGACTAACGAAATTGCAGAGATTGCAGCAATTGATCCAGATACCAGTGCATGTTGTCGAGACTGACGATCCATGAAGACATATGGATCATAACTTAGATCTCTACCACACATAAATTACTTTACTGAGCTGTTTGCATTGTATTGAGATTTGAGCTACTGTCGAGTACCCATCATGTAGCCATCAATGGCACATATTTGTACTGACCATCGAGATCTTAGGACATAGAATTCCCTGGTCACGAGAGTTCATGTTCTGTAAACATGTGAATTTGAAGAATACTGATTCAGAATGAACCAGATTCGGACGGATCCGAGATTGAGCTCCTGCGTGATGTCCAAGTGAATTCGACTGGATCACGCTGACCAGCAGAGCACACATTCATTTAGAATGAGCATAAGTTTTTGAGGCAAGTACTTGAACGTGAGTCAACTGATCGAGTCACTGATTGACCACCAGCACCTGACACAATCCATGGTTTGAATCGCAGGAGAATCTGTGTACAGTGATACGTTCACTGTACAAAACACGTAACTTTAAAGAAGTCAAATTTTGCAACTATTACGTTGACGGCAAATACATTCGAGTGCCAGCAAGTCAGATCTTCTGCCAGTAAACACTAGTCTGAAGACACAGTAATTCTGTAGGAATCACATTACGAGTTGCAAGACAACTGCATTGAGAAATTTGACCTTAGCATGGACAATTTGAGCCCATAGCATGACCATGTAGATTGGCCAAAATTTCATGGACAATCCTAGATTCTTCATCGAACTTGAGCTATCCACATGTTGTGGAAATTATGGACCCATGAAACTGATTCAGAAGATACTTGCTGCAAGTAATGCGCAATTTACAGATGATGGGAATTTGCGATGATCTGAATATCTGTTCTGTCATGATCCTGACATCATCAGTCATGAAGGATACATATGCTTATGAGACTAATTAGAATGCACCCTATGTCTAGTGAGATTCAGCATTGTGCTACCTGTGAACCATATGATTTCATGGTACAGTAGAGCGATCACTATTTGACGTCGTAGAAATTTGTACGAAACTAGTTTGAAGATGATGTTGAGTCCAGAATACTCCATTGAGAAAACAGTATTGGTGAAGCAGTGACTATGATGCCAGTCAGGTTTGACAAGAATCGGTACATGAGCTTTCAGAAATATCGAAGTTCAGAATGCATTCAGAATCATGCTTTGAGCTGCAGAATCTTGCGGAATTTGAGTCCAGTTAAGATTGGCGATCTAGTTGTGACTTCCCTGATGATCTCGTTTGACAGTACTGTTAGGGACTGGTAGAATGTACTGTTTGAGTAAGCACAGTCTTGGACAGAAATTCGAGTCAGGACTGACATGATGCCTAGAGTCATAGTCTGAACATCGAAGACCCAAGGATTCTAGAACTACGATTCGGACCACACGATAATTGTGCAGTTACATAGTTAGCAACTTGATTTGAGGTAACTTAAGACCCATGGATTCGACACGTCTACTTAACCATGAGCCATTGAGAGACACATGATTTCTTGCAGGTGTTCTGTGACACAATACTCTCTGGACATATGAATCAGATACTACATGGAATTGCAAAATTACGGGCACTATGATTGAGCAATCAGGCTTCAGCCATGAAACCATCATCTTGAACCACGAGTTCTGTAAAAATCTTCGAGCACAGTTTAGACAATCGTACTCTGAAGAAATATTTTTTAGGTAAACTTACCATGAACATGTGAGCTACAATACTGCACTTAGCTGTGACAATAATTCCACTTGAGGTTAATCAAGGTACCTGAATGAATTCAGAATGATTCAAAGGAACTATTTAGAAAGCATGTCACAACCATGGTCTGTGGCACATGAGAATGTCAGCATGAACATCAAGTTTACAGAAATACAGGCAATCTCTAGTGACATTTGCAGGAATTTCGAACCTATGACTCAGAGATTTCACCTGCTGATCTGATACCTGGCACACCATTGTACCACTGGCCAGCTCCATTGTATGACATTTGGCAGGCAATTCTTGACGTAATTCATTTGAGAATACAGTTTCAGCTAATGCATTTGAGACATGCACAGAATCAGATTGCGCAAATTCGACATCGAAGATCCTGGGACAGTGAAGAAGTTGTCACAGACATTTAGCAACTAACATACTCCAGAATTAGTTAGAATCTTTTAGAATTTAATAGAGAATCTAATTTGCAGGATTCGAACCTAGCCGACTGGATCTATCATGCATGTACTCTTGTGCACACACTGAATATTCTGAGGACATTTTGGGATCACCTTAATTGAGCTAGCCTGATACATTAGCGAGTTTAGACATGAGTCTTGAAGAAACTGATTGCGAGAATGACACAATGCTCGACACAATGTTGGTACCATGGAAGAACGAGATTTGACAAGACGTAACCTACAAGAATGCAATGATTCTGTCGACCATTGGATAACTTTGGCAGGTAGAGAATGATCTGACACATGTTATCCGCTGGGCATTATGACTGGCCGCTATCGATTACAGCAATCATTGCTCATAATTCCCTGTGAGTCTTTTGTCAGGTCAACAGTACTGAATTAGTTCAACGATCATGAACATTTGAGTCAAAAACCATTGGAGCTCTCACAGTTATGTCGCTGGACTGCAGAAGATAGACATTACAAGTTCCATGATATACAACCAGTTCTCAGAATTACACAATTTGAACTTTCTGTGTGACATTTTGTAGATATGGATTTGTAACCATACCACTGAGCCCATGACTACCACTTCTGCTAGCATCTGCATTTTGTGGGAATTACTTACTAGGACAATATGCTACCCATGTAGAGTCGCAAGGAGATTCATTGACTATCTACCGGACTCGAGATCAAGATGCAGTAAAATTGCCATTAGAGATCGTTCGGCATGACCCTTGAAGGTTGACAATGTAATATTCAATATCTACATACAATCAACTCACATACATTGCATGCATGTGTAGAGCATTTAATGCGAAAGCTCATGAGTTTCAGTCCAGCGACCTAAGACTGGTCGCATCAATCATATGACTAGTTGCACAATCTTGTGTCTGGAGAATTATCTGCGAAGCTTTGATAGTCCTGATTAGCAAGCAGCCAATTTTGCATGCATTGCAGTAGACTGATTGTGACAGGATTGAGCTTAGATGCACCTATCAGGTTGAGTCTGGCACATGATGCATGAGTTAATTGGAGTACATGAGTTTCAAGTGAATCATAATTCATCAAAGATTCACATACTGATTTGGCAAGAATTTGAGGAATTACAAATCTATGGTCGAGATTGAACCTCTGAAGCATATATCAAGGCAATCGAGCCAATTTAGCACATATTTGATCCTGCCATGTGAATCAGAATCTGTAGATCAGTCAGTCTCACCATAGTTGTAGAATTTGTTCGAGATGATAACTCTGAGCCATTGACGCACGTAATTAGCAGACTTTGAGATCTGCTAGAAGAGATGCATGATTGCAGTGTTCCACAGGTTGTCACGAGGAGAATTGACTGATTAGAAGATTTAAAGATACGGAAATCTTCAAATTCAGAATTCACATGTTTCGACGGATACGGACCATGATTTCTAAGTACATCTAACTGGAAACACACTTTCTATGTAGTTACATGTGCACGAACTCACTTAGTTCTGTGGGCATTTGAGGCATGAAACTCAGTGGCCGACATGGATTTGATGCAATTAGAGCACGGATATTGCAGTCAGAGATTGATGGACAGTGAAGAGCTTACTGAGAATTGCCAGGTTTAGAATCGTCAATTCATGAATCTTCTGCGATTTGAGCCTATAAACTGAGACTTTCAGCATTGCTTACCAGATCGAAACAAGTATACTCTAGATTTTGACGGAGACTCTTACTTGACGGACAGATTGCACACATTATCTACCATGGCAGATCACTGTTGACTCCATTACGGTGACATTTTGAGATCTGTACTGCCTGATGATATGGTAAGATATCAGTTTGAACACGATTCGCCAGATTAGAGACCCCAATGGATTTCAAGTCCATCGCCTTAACCACTCGGCCACAACAACACAATTACTTTCTTGTAGGTGACATTTTTGTAGGGCTCAAGGCAATTGGTCAGTACCGAAATGTTTTTAATCAGGATTCCAAGTCAACATTTTAGATGTTTTCTTTTGTGTGCTGATTCTGAGTCTTCCCTCGTTTTTCTCGAGCACATCATGTTTTAATAATATTAGTACCGGTAATAATAATCCTAATAATATCAAGTACAGTAATATATTTCATAATACTTAGGAATTCAAAAACATCTGTATTGCACAAACTATTTTCAATTAAACTTGAAAACAATAATAATAATAATCACAATCATAATAAAAATACACTGCATTCAAATAGTTTTAGGACACTCAAAGACACTTTACAATGTAAGGCACAAACAATTTTCACGCCTGTGCTCTGTGGATCTGAAAGACGAGGCTCGTCACACCTGCTGCCGACTCTCACGCCCTTTGCTAATTTCATTCTCGCAGTAAGACGGGTGTTTGTCGCCAGCGCGTCATGGAGCTGCTGCCGAAGGTGGAAGGCGTTGTGCAGGAGATGGCTGAGAGCGAACAAGTCCTGATGGGTCTGCAGGAGAAGCGCCAAAGGGAGCTGTGGAATCTCCTCAAAGTCGCCTGTGTAAGCAAACACTCGCTCATCGAATCATTTCACACACCGGTGACCTCGTCTGAATGAACTGACTCAGTAATTACAATGACTTCCTGTAGAGTAAGGTTCGAAGCCCGGTAAGCGGGAGTCCCGATGGATCTCGGACGCCTTCTTCAGTACCTCCTCTGATGACCCCCCGACACAGTTTACAGCAGTTGTGAGTACACCCAAAGTGCTGGACAATATGGCCCACAGGAGGGACTCAGTCACATTATCTACAAATATTGACTGAAGAAGTTTACAGTTACTCTAAGTCAAGTCCCTGCTTAATTTCAAATAAGTTTACTCATTATTTGGGTTCAACAAGTTGACGTATACAATCTTACTCAGTCAGACCACGCGCAGTGTCCCAAAAAACTAAGGAGAGCGCCATTAAATGTGTAAAGAATAAAGTACTCACATGTCCTTGAGAGCGTCTGCTGTGTTGGGTCTGTCTCAGTGACAGACTGAGGCTGCTGTTGTCTTCAATTCTGATCAAAACAGTGTGTCCCCTAGCGGATCCTCTATGAATTGCAACTTATTCAAAATATTCATTCCGTGTCTTTTATGCATTTTTTCACTTTTAAATGATCCTGATCAAACCTCCTTGGGGCCGGTTCCGGCCCGCGGGCCGTATGTTTGACACCCCCGACTTAGGCTTTGCACTTTTTGTCAGCACAAAATAGACAACGGAGTTAGGTGATTTCCTCCATCGTTGGCAAGTTTCTCTCAACCGAATCTTTTCCACACACCAGCAGGCCTGCTACTTTGCCCACTGATGAAACCCCAAACTAGCCCCAAGTCGGGAACACACATTGTACTTGGAAACACATAGGAAGGTTAACAGCACAGGAGGGAAAACTGGCTTCTGGCCTGAGAGTCCTGAGAGAGCGTCAGCTGCTACCCACCAACAGATAAGTTGTCGTGGCCGAGTGGTTAAGGCGATGGACTAGAAATCCATTGGGGTCTCCCCGCGCAGGTTTGAGTCCTGCCGACAACGGCCATGTTTTGAACCAGAGACAAGGATTTACTCAGGTGAAATACCCAAACTGTATTTTGACAATGGGACTGCAAATAGCATCAAGAAAAACTTGATGACAGTTATGAAGCTTTATCGGCATAGTTACCTTGAAAAAGTTAGATGACCTCATCCTATAGTGCTTCATGTTTTAAGATGAAATCCTTTCACTTTTTTTTTCCTTTTATGTTCCAAAATGTAGAGTTGTTTGTTGTGTGCCTGTTGGGTTAGTCCAAAGGGTGCGTTTTGCCTCTTTCATTTTTGTGCAACTTTGCCATGGACCAGACCATGGCTGAATTTCGTGTTGTGATCAATGACTTGGGCCTCATGTTACACACTTCTGCAGCCTAGTGGCTGTTCTTTCCCTGGAAAAGAGATATGTAGAGGTAGAGCTGAGCGTGTCTGCAGTGGCCTAAAAGAAAATGATTGCTCTTCATAGTCTTCCCGAAGATGAACATTCTATTATACATTTTGCCAGTTTTGTTTAGTCACAAATGAATGCATTCAATCTTTGAATAATAACTTTAATCAGACTATTAGAAATAATAACGCTTTAGTTCACTACTTACCCAAAATGGCTGCTATTTTTGAGTAAAATGTTCCTAATACGTTACCGGCATCACCGTTTTTAATCGAATTCCAATGTATTTATTAAATTTTTTTGCATTGTGTGTTTGAGAGATGTCATAGATGTCTCTTTCAGTTGCTCACCTAGCATGTTGCCACTGCACACATCTTTGCTGGAAACTCAAATCCTGATAATCTGGATAATGGCTGCTAATACAATTATGAGACATACGCTCATCACTGGGAGTTTTCTTTCTGCCATACGTTTGTAATTCTTTTTCAACAACCACAGCCAATATTTCCTTTTTGTTTTGCCAGGGATGAGTCTCTGGTAGAGGAGAGCAGGACCTTTGAGAGTCGACTGCAAAGTTTGCTGCATGACACCATTCAGGAATCCGAGAGCAGCATGGAGGTAGGAGGCAAGGTTATTATAGTTAACAAAAATTTAAAAATATATACATAAATAAAATTGTGGAGAAAAAAAAATATTTTCACTAACAATATAAGAAAAACGAAAATGCTTTCCTACAAATGAAACACGCTGAAGCCACATCTTGTGCTACTGAAACAAATTCAAACTAACAATAATTAATGGGGAAAATAACCTGACTTATCATTTGATCAAAACTAAGACTAAAACTAATACAAAATAAACATAACAGAGCATTTTAAAAAGGAATACTGATAAAAAAACACAAAAAACCCACTGCTCTAAAAATTAATTAAAGCTAACTGAATTTAGAAAACAGAAGACACAACAAAATAAAAACCTACCAAAATTAAAAATGAAAAACAAAGACAATCTTGACAGGAGAATCATTGACATTTTCCCCAAATTAAATGAAACATGATTGATCTCACTCAATGTTTTGTGTACCAGATGCTGAGGGAATGGACGTGGCTGCAAGGGAGCAACAGTTTCTCCAGAGATCTTTCCTAGTCTAACGTCCACTTGGTGCCACCGTGTAGAAACCAGGACAAAACATATGTTTGTGCACACTTCGAAGGGGAACAGCAAATCCTCAAACGATTCCACAGCTTTGGAAGTTGTTGATGTTAAACCGCAGATCAAAGATGTACACTGTGATTATGACAATGTTTCGCAGGGTGTCTTGCTCATTTTTTTTTTAGTCCTCAACAATCGGCACTTGGCCTCATTAGGGTCGCGGGTGAGCTGGACCTTATCCTAGTTGACTTTTGGTGAGATGCGGGATATTGCTTGGATTGATTGCAAGACAGTTCTTTTAACCAATCATCCTACACCAATGTAACCTCAAAAGAACAACTCACTTCAGACTCAGAGCTGTCCTCAGCCATCCAGATTATGGGAATCTGACCCTTTTTAACTGCATGTTGAGGTAAACCGGATGAAGTGTACAGAGATTGTCACAAAAGTATTGTAGCGTCATCCAGTGTCACAGTAGAATAACAATAACAAAGCAGGGGTGGGCAAAGTATGGCCTATGGGACACCTACGGCCCACTCCATTTTTTAACCTATCCGCCCAAGCTTCCTGTATTTTTTTGTTGTATTCATTTAGCCTGTTTTCAAAAGTTGTTCATGAAACTGTGTCAGTCAATTTTAATTTGAAATATTTTTTAATCCACGTATCTCGTTAAATAATTAAAGATTTTTCTCCGATAATAAACTAAGGCCCACCACATTCTGATCGACAAACCAACAACTGAACTAACTGGACAGTCGATAAAAATAAAAATAAAAAACAGTCTGCGAGTCGCCTAATCCCGCCACGCATAATCAACTCACTTCAACGGAAAAATGTAATTGTCCTGACCGCTGTAACTGTAATATGGACAAAAATAAAAGAAGAGACTGTGGACATTTGCGCGACAAAGAGACTCAACGATTTGCTATTGAATCGTCATGTGCATATGAAATTATAAATGTAATTAAGTATTATTGTAAACCACAATACATATGCTGGATATTCTGTATTGTTATGCTTATAGTGGCCAGCTGCATGTCACTTCTACCCAAAAGCACAATTTTTGATGTGAAATCTCGAGGGCATTTCAGAGACAAGAGCTCTCTATGCTTAACGTTTTAGCCGCCGGTACATATGAAATTAAAACATGGTTAAGTATTATTGTAAAGCACAACATAAATGACATACTGTATAATATACAGTATATCATTTACTATTTACAATATAGTGTATAAACGTCATTAATACAGCTGGGCGGACCTTCCTTAATACCTGTTAAATGTCATTTTTGTTGTGAAAGGTCATGTGATAGGACATTTTTGATTTGATTTGCAACACTGTTCACTGGCGATAGTTGCCAAACCCTTCGCTACATTCCGTGATATTTTAGTCTGGTTTTTGATTGTTAAAACTCTGTTGCAGATTTAACTTTATTAACTCCATCCACGAATGACCTGGCCCAATTGTTTGTGTTAACAAATCACACGTTGCCTGTAGCACAAAGGTTTGCACACGGTTTTTAATGCGGCATTTTCTCCATTAAGACATAAAGTAAAAATTTGAACTAAAACAGGATCAGATTAGGGGCACTTCTCACGCATTCCACAACAATCAGAATCAGAATCAGAAGATGATTCTGATTCTGATGTCAAAAGATGCACTGCCTGGCTATTTTTTAATGTGTTTCTCTCCATCTATTGATACTGAAGCGAAGGGAGGTGTTAATATATTGCCACTGGGCTGCAATTTCATCGTGCCGTTACAACTGCAATAATGACATGCTAAGAGAGTGATATTTTGAATTTTGCACCTGTTTTTTTATGATTGATGTCATGATATATAATGGCACAAAAGTACATATTCATCATTGTGTTGTCATTTTTTTCCACTGCTTAAATAAAAGTCAGTCTGAGGTTATAACTTTTGACTAAGGTTCTTATATAAATCGTGCGCGCAAGCACACGCACGCACGCACGCACACACACACACACACACACACACACACACACACACACACACACACACACACACACACACACACACACACACACACACACCAGACCTTTCAGCGACTGAAGTGAAATGGTGGAGTTAGAGGTCCACTTGCTCACTTGGACAATACATCTTTTATTGCACTTTTTATGATCGTCAGATATTTGGCGAAGTGACCAAAAAAAAAAAAATGAAAAGTTCCCTCTTTGCTTAAAAACATGGAATTCAATAGCCACGCATTCAGATTCAAATGCAAAATTCACTGTTTTGTAATTAGAGTGTGGTAAAAGTTTGAGTTGAAATAAGGAGCATTAAATCCTATTTATGTACAAATAAAACAAATATAATACACTGGGCACAGTGTGAGTTGAAGTGAATGTTGGATGGGTATCTTTTGGCTGGAAATGACATTAGAGTTTTGAATTCACAAAAATACATTTGAAAATGTGTCATTTGCCCGATATTATTGGACAATTATGTGCAACACATCTCTCCCTTGCTCCGTTGTATTCCGACAGCACAACCTGAGCAGTGTGTTGCTGAACTATCAATCTGGTTTAACGATATTGCAATGAAACAAGCCCTTAGACTGAGTTTATTTGTGTGTGTAATGATGTTATTTCGCGTTGCTGGTTGGACCTTGGAGGCAGCTTCATAATTGGCCTCTTTCATTTTCTACTTTATCTTTGTTCCGCGATGACATTTCTTCTTCCCGGTATCTTTACACATCCACCTCGAAACCCAGGCCCATCTTGTGTCCGCCACCGTTGATATTCTTCCCGTCGATCAATGTCGAGACTGTTAGCTTGATTCCTGCGGGAAAAGAAGAAGGAAGCATCAACGGTGCCTTTTTGCCAGTAGTTGGAAGTAAGGGCATCTTCAACATCTACAGCCTAAATTATTGGAGTGCCTTGAGGTGAGTGACCCGACTAACGACTTTGCTGTGTGGTGACTCACTTCACAAAAAGCAAAAGCTTGGCAGACAGTGAACAAATGTTTTCAAAAAAGAGGCCTCGATCTGCTTATTGACACGCCCACTTCATGTTTCCTGTCAAACTAAACAAAAATAATTACAGAGCCGCGTGAATTCATCATGATGCTAAAATGTTTATTTAAAAATATATATACTGGTACGTATGTGGATGTTTTATTTTTTTTTGTCCAATCAGATTTCAAACTCTATGTGCTACAATGGGCCTACAGAATGAGGACTGCTGTCCCACGTAACCTAAACTGTATTAGCAACGGCACCAAATTTGCCTGATTTGCCCATATGCCGTCAATTATTTTTCTGTTCTCTGATTGGTTTGTTAGATCAAGATTGTCCACTTTTATTGCACTGTTGTGCCAGAAAAACTGAACCAGCGCAGAAAAACAAACCTGGCCTGAGGGTTTGCGCGTATCCTACTCCAACAAGGCAGGAGTTGTTGACTTTGGCCTGTGTGGAGAAAACGGCAAATCTTGAGTATCCGCAGACAGGAAGTGACACGCCGTGACATCATCGTATGTCCCACAAGTGTGAGACTACTCATGGGACCATTCCTTACAGAAAGAGAGGCATTCGTATCCAGCTGATATTTGGCTCCCACGCTGAAGAGTGTGTTGTTGCTTCCAGCCGTCCAGGCCAGGTGGACCGCAGTCTCCGCTTTGCTGTTCACCTTTTGGTAAATAGAGCCGGCAAATTCTGTGCCATCGTTGCTGCAACAGAAAGGCAGAGTGAATGTTGAAAAGAAGAGAACTACCAGAACGACCCGGAATAGATGAAAATGAACGAAGGTGAACAATACAGTGGCTATAAAAAGTCTGAATAGCCCTGTTCAGAAGCCACATTTTTGGGATATGAAAAATACGATGAAGATAAATCATCAAAAAGAAAATCCACCACTGAAAAATGCAAATCTTTTCAAGACGGGAAGTTAAAATAAACAACTTAGATAATGTGGTAGCACAAGTGTAATAACGTGTCACGTGACACTCACACGCTGGTGTGTAGCTGAAAGTCGCGGGCCTTGTATCCCAGAGAGAAGTTGTTCATGGTAAGCCTGGACTTGGCGGTATCGAATGCCACCTGGTAGCCCGCCAGCCAGCCCTTGTAGCCCAGTACGGTGGCACTGTGGACGGTGGGGCCGCCCATGTCGAACACCAGGTCGCAGCCCACGTTGACAAAGTCACGCTTGTAAGCAGTGTTCAGCTTGGCGCTCTTTTGGCTGCAGGATGAGGGCAAATCATTTATCTACACCAGTGGTTCTTAACCTGGTGGGAATTTCGTTCGCTTAGTAGTCAACGTGTGACTGTCGTGATAGTAAGTCGTACAATTAAAAAGAAAAAAAAAGTATACTTATCTCTTGAAATTGTATTTACTTTTTTCTGTTTTTAATAAATGCGTTTTTATGTCCTGAAATTGTAAAAAATATATATGTATATTTATTTTTCACTAATGAAGAGTTCGGTGAATGTGTATATTAACTGGTTGGGTTCGGTAGCTCTAAGAAGGTTAAGAACCACTGATCTACACTTTTGTAACGACTTCACATGTGTCGGGACTTATTTAAAGGGGACATACAGTGGGCCTTCCTGATTTCTTTTTTTTTTCTTGGCACAATGACCGGAAATGTTTCGATTTTTGGCCTTGCTCACTTATCAAGAGCGAAATTAAATAAGTAATTCAGGCATAGTCTGAGTTGATTGACTGTTTGACAATTGTGTGTTTATAATGAAGAGGACAGTTCTTACCCTGTGTTGGGTACAAACGAGGTTTCCAGCCCAAGCTTCAAGCCCTTTGCCAGCTGCAGATCAGGAAATAAGTTTATATTCTATCAAAGCTCATTTTTAACCCTTTCAGGGACAGCGGTTAGTACAGTGGACAGTTTATCATGTTATCAGGTTACAGGGTGCATGAAAGCGTTAAGGGTGGTTTGGCATTTGACTGCACCTGGTCCTCGAACGTGATTTCTGTGGCCAGAGTGTTATCCGTGTTCCATTTCTGATTGAAGCTGAGGCCCAGCTTGTCGACTTTGTACTTGGCCTCCAGGTGGCCGCCCGACTTGCCCGTGTCGGTGTTGCTGGAGCCACAGGTGGCAAACTCCTGCGAGACAGACCGGAGGTCAGAGGTGAGAGGCAGGAATCTGGTGAAAGCAGCTCAAGGCTGAGGGGAAGTACTCAAGGAGCCCACAAAAAGCATCATTTCGCTGCTGCGGTTGGGGAGGACTCTGGGGAAGCGGTTGGTGGTCAGTGTGTGAGGATATGCTTTGGTAGAGCTACATTTGCATGTGTAGTAGTGCCTTGAGACACAAGTGAACACACTTAAAGGTTTGGGGATTGTTTTTTTTTTTTTTTATTTAACTTGCCAGCAAAAACTTGAGATTCGAGGACTATGTGGTTGCTCCTCGTATTATAATGTTAATTCGATAGCTTGTCAGTAGCACCTTGGCTAAAGTGCAGACGGCACAACTGCTGGTTTCTCTCGTTCCAATTAAACAGAAGACAGCGGTGCTTTTTGGGCATGGCTAACATGCATGATTCAGCACCCCGAAAAAGGGGCGACAAATGCCTCCGCGTTAAGGAATGGATAAACACGCATGGTGCAGCAACACATGGAGACAGACAATAGAACAATACTCAGAGGCATAAGTCTCTTTTTTTTTTGGGGCTGCAACACCTTAATGGTATTTCCATTCATCTCAAAAGGGAAAGTTGACTTAAGTTGTGAGTGTTTTGAGTGAAGGCAATGGTCCAGAACAAATCAAACTCATATCTCAAGGCACCACTATACAAATCTTTTCAAGTGCAGAATACCCATCTACTCCCTTGTATATGCAGACACTTTCTTACCATCTGACATGAACATCCAAAGAAGAAGGGAGCGGATACAAAAAGAGAAAGGACAACATTAGAGGGGAGGAAATGGAAGGGACAACCACATGCACTATATAGACAAAAGTTGAGAGAGGCCTACGAACCTAATTTGAATTCAAGGTAGAGATAAAGGGAACAATTCCATATTTTCCTCCAATTTCACTTCCTGTACATGTAAGGACTCTATTTCACAATAATTTTGTCCATGTGCATTCACCAAGATCATGAGAACATGCTTATTTATTTTTTAACGCAAAGTTGTGTGTGATTTCTCACATACAAATGGTTAAAAAAAAACCACACACGCACACACAGACCCAGACACAAACCTGCACAAACACAATGGCAGAAAAAGAAATGAACCTGTATAAAAACTGGTTTGCAACAGATTCAAATATGACATGGTACTTACAACACCATTCTGGGACTTGGTCTTCACATCCAGCTTAAAAATTCCATAACCTGGCAGAGACGAGGAAGGAATGATGAGCACATACTAAAAAAAAGAAGGTAAGAAAATGTTGTAGCATTCTTATGAATGGCTTATAAAGTATTGTTTGTACCATAGCCCTTGTTGAAGATGTCTTTGGCAGACTTCCCTAAGTCTGCGTATGAAGGCGGGACGGCCATTGTGTCTGAGAAAAAAAAAAACATACAAGTTTTGCATGCAGTAATAGCACTACACACATAAAACACTTTTTTTGTGTTAGCTTTATCTAGAAAGATAAAATAGAGCCATGTTTAAAATAATAATAACAAAAGCACAATGTTCAACAATTGTTTTCTTTCTAAAACTCCCACGTTAATCTGGCAGCCTGACAAAGTTTCATTGTAAAAATGTTCTTATTTTAATTTTGTTTTCTCTATTCAAAATTTTTATTCTCCTAACAATTTTTTTTTCCTGGTTTCTTGTTTCCGACCGAGTAGACGCAAGCGCTAGCCATAAGCTAGCTCGTAAGCTAACGTGTTTTCAGCGGTTCTATCTGTGTCACCTCCTGACACCTCATGACACTGAGCCATTCGCTAAATGGTGGCATGGAGGCCCCCTTTCAGTCACGGGTTATCAGAAATAAGTACTTGAACTCATTCTCATTTTTATGAATTACAAGCTTAATTAGGACTGAAGACGATCTGCAAGCAACAAGATGGCTCCTGGAAACTTGGGATGCACTCAAGGCATTACAATAAACAGGCTTGGCCAAATATTTGCCTGCAAACAGAGTTTTTGAGCACAAAGGAGGAGGGAAGAGCCTGGCCATCTGGAACCGAGGCCTGTGTGGATCAAGAAGTTGATGTATGACAGCTCCCCTCCCACGCTTGATGAGCGTGAAGCATGGCTGTTAGCTGGCTGGCAGACTGCTTGCTAATAGACTGTATGCCGAAACCACTGAGCCGAAGCATACACTCAGTGGCCACTACATTAGGTCCACAACTTTCCTCACAGGATGAATAAAGTATCTTTCTAGCTACTGTAGCTAGAAAGCAACGAGTTGGATAACTACTGGGGCAAACGTAAGCCAAACGTAAGGCAAGCGTAAGCTCGATATCCAGATTGCTCATCCCTCACTAGCTCACTATTGGTACAGTTGTATCAGTGTGTGCTTTTTTTTTCCTCTGTAGAAAGGCTCCCATGACAGAAGCGCTAAAAGAACCATTTAGCAGGTTTGGTAGACGGTGAGCAACAAGCTCTCCTACAAATGATCAGACAGTGTCTCTCTAATTGACAAGGTGACCTTGTGATGACGCGTTGACTTCACTTCTCTGCTTTAATAACCATAAGAGGCAACCTTAAAAGAGCTACGGTGTCCCTGAGTTATTGGATCCAAATATTCTCATCTGGAAAAAAAAGTCTTCCTTCCACTAAACATTTTGGGGCCCTCATAATTCTAGCATCGATTCATGCAGCCCACCACCACCTCCCGATCACTCACCGTGTCCTTTAGGTGCATGGTGACACGTGAAACATTGGTCTCTGTTCCCTGCCTTGTCCTGCTGCGTTGCACGGCCCTTTGCTTTCCCCACCATTGCCTCTTCAGAGGAGCACAGCGCAAGGAGTACCGGTAGTCTTGTTCTCTTTCTACATCAACACAACATCAGATATATACTTTTGACACTTTTTCTTAGCTTCTGTGAGTGCTGTCATGTTTGTTGTTGCGGCTGTGGTGGCGTTAGTGTGCGGTTGAAGGCCACGGTACTTTGTGCACAACATGAGAACACAATGAGACTTTGAGATAACAATGAAGCATAATCCAATATCCAAATATTTCTGAGGTTTTACTAAGCAACCATCAACATTTTTGAGGAAAAATATGATATGCCCTAAAGTCCGTTTTTAGAGTAACAACTTGTGATTAGTGACATTGTTAACATCAACGCATGTTTTGCCACATATTTCACCAACACAAGCGTTATCCTCCATATTTCTGTGAACTTAAAAAGCTTTTTTGTTTTCATCCTCTGCTGCCCCCCCCACACACATATATATACACACACACACACACACACACACACACCTCCCACCTCCTCATTTCAAACTGCTCTAAATTTAGAGCCTGGGAGAACTTGACACTGACACACATGTGAGTTGGATTTAAAAACAAAAAAACCAAAATAAAAGGCCCTCCAGGGTCAGTATTACTAAACCGCTGAATAAAAACAAGACTTAAACATTCTTCAATGGCATACATGTGTGTTTATATTGTAGCGTCACACCTCATCTGACCCTCATCTGTCCAAATGACTGCCTTGACTGGGCTCGAAGGTCAACAAAATGCTGATAAATAATGGAAATGAACTCACATATACACACAGACACGCACACACACGCACACAAAACAAGATGGCGAACATTAGGAAACTATATTTGCTATTTTCAAACGCTCCTTTGCATGTTATATTGTTTGCAAAGAAAGTGATTTATGCGTATTTGCTGTGCATAATTAAATTATAATACCGTTTTAAAAAATGGACAATAATAATTATACAACTATTGTACATGTACAGAATAAAATCATTCCATCAAAATAATAATAAAATATATAGAGTAACAGCTATTATGAAATAGAGTGTAGAATAAATGACAAAATATAAATACATGTAATTTAGATACCAAACATAATTGAAAAAATATCACATCGATATGTTTAGAAGCATTTACTAATTTTAATAACTCATATGATAACATTTTTTACGTTAGTAAAAATAAACACACATGATTTATATCTAAATAAATGGTATATAATAAACAACCTTATAAGTATTTTCCGTGAATGTTTAAATAACAACAATTACGTATAATGTTAATGAATATAATATATAAATACAATACATAAAATAATCAAAATAACAACAGCATTTATAAGGTAATTATATATTTTTTACAAATAAAAACTTGTTACATGTCATATGTGTGTAGCTTACATATTGGAGGAATGCATGTGTGTGCCAGATAAGGTGTAAAGCAGTTAAGTTACATTAAAAGCTTACCCGTCAAGCCCTCGGGGGTGTAACACTTTAACCACTGTAAACTATCACGCTGATCATCTCTTCTCTGCATGTGCGTATTATGACAGTGTTATTATGAGTACTGATTCCTGCAGCATATTGGCTAACAATCCTGTAAGTGTATGCACTTGTCTCTTTGAGCAAGGAAAAGAGAGTGACCATATAAATGGTTGGTGGGAGTGCCAAGAGATAACAGACCCCCACTGTGCACGTAGCCATTGACCTTTATTTCTGCGAACAGGTGGAAACTGGCTTTTATGAACAATATGGAGGCTAAAACAAAAATATCTACGTATATTTAGAGACAATTGGCAGACAATGTGTATATAGTATCAGTTTGTCTGAACCAAGTGATATATTACACAGCAGCTGGATGCACTGACAGTCCTTTATGTCCGAAACAGACCTGCCTTGACAGTACCAAAAAAATGGTCGTGTCGTAGTGAAGTAAACCGTACTAACGCGCACAACTTTAAAGTATCAGGGAATTATTGAGTGCGAGCTGTTGTTACCTTTAGGTGCTGGCGATGTGTGTCGACTGCAGAGTTTGACAAGGCAGCTGCGGTGGGACAAGGAGAAAGCTCAGGGCAACGCGCATGCGTACACGAGTCCTCTGCTGAGGGCGGTGTCTTTGTGTAATTGACATGGAATAAATACATGGATTTCATTGACTGCTGAGTTGACTTTTTTTACATGATGAATTATAGAATGTGCAAATGTCAACTGGGGGTTATAATTGCTCTTTCAAGCAACATTTCATTCTGAATTATTCGTTTAAGGCAACGAAAATAATCAATTCAACAAAATCACGTCAATCTCTGTGATGCCATATATATTAAAATTCTGACTTAATATGATGTCAGTGACGTCATTTAAAATTCCAACTCCAGCGTTATTTAAAGTATTTCAACTGACATTTTGTTATTGTGTAATCAGAAATATGATGATGGATGGTCGCTGTTTGTTTTGTTTTGAATACTTTTATAATTATTTTTTCGGTATTTTTCATCTGCGTGAAGTGACTCGTGTTTATACAGCTGGGGGTGCAACCGTGGTTCCATTTGAACCTTTAGACTACGTCATATTAATGCAGTACGAACAAACTCTTGAGTATATTGTGACTAGAGCCGGAGGACTGATATCACTCATTAATGAGGAACTATTTGACAACAATTTGGGCCAAACAAAAAAATACCACAGAAGTTAGCCTCAGTTTAGTTTAGTTCAGTTTCTTTTCTGTGCTCTTTCGAGTTGCTATATGCGCGGTGACGACGTTGCCATGGTGACTAAAACTCAAACACACGTCATCAAGATGCGTGGCTCACGTTAATCCTGCGCTCGACAATAACATTGAGGTAAATGAAGTTCTCAGCGCAATTTCGCGCAACAAAACTATTTACGTTTATGATTTAGGTTCATCGTAATGTTGCTGTTGTTTACCGAGAGTCACGTGTATAAGTTTGTGAGTCGAAATCCGCTCTGCAGGTGTCACACTTGATAATTACTCTTCAACAGTTTTACGATTTACGCCATCTTTCTACATTTCCGATTCATTTTTCTTTTCATTCATTTGATTTATATCCTCTGTTATCGTTGTAAAACTAACCCTTTGCGAAATGACAATGACGGCAGTGAATATTGGGAATAAATGGCCTTACAAGGATCTGTTTTAATGGTGTAAATCTAGATTTGCCGATTAATGTGCAGTACAGCCTTTCAATGTGCGAGGGGCCTTCATCAATATGTGGACCAATCCCACCAGACCCATCGCTGTTTCCCCAATACTACAAAAGACCTGCTTCAGGTTAGTCACACACACACACACACACACACACACACACACACACACACACACACACACACACACACACACACACACACACACACACACACACACACACACACACGCACACACACACACACACGCTGGTGGATGGATTGATGGATGTATGAATGAAGTTCTGGTTTGTGAATGTGAAAATGGCTGTTTGTCTACATGTTCTCTGCGATTAGCTGGCACCTACTTCAGGGTGTACCCCGCCTCTCACCCCAAAATCATATGAATAGGCCGCAGCTTCTTTCAAACAGAAAATGAATGTAAGTGTAGCTTGATGGAACTTTTGCGATGATGGATGCTGAGGGAATTTTGTTTTTCCAGCATTGGCTCGTTTAGAGGGAAGCAAACGGGGTATGTCGAGCTTGCTGTCGGGGCCTCTTGCTCCAGATCCTGTCCTGCATCCTGACTGCTACAGTGCCTGTGCCTCTGCAAGACGTCCTCGCATCAACGCCAACGCTTTGCACATTCTGGAGAAAGGGCAGACAGGCGTCATGAGGGAGCTCCTCAACTTAGATTTTTTTCCTGCCACAGAGATAACCAAACCTAGTAAGCCACTTTCTTCTCCTATTTGGACTTTTGGTTTGATCATGCCAACTGTTTCATAATGTTTTGTCCCTCAGAAGAGCCAGAGTTTGACTTTCGCAAAGACAATATCCGACGGCTTCGAGACATCCAGAGACGTTGCAAAGAAGTGCAAGTTGAGAAGTCCCGTTCCACTCCAGTCAAAGCTCTGTGGACTTCAACTAAATACCACAACATCCAATCCAAATTCATGATAGACTTACAGGTGACGATTGCTTCTATTAAACAGTTAGAACAGCACACAAAAGACAGGGATAACTCCATTCTGTCATCCATCTTCCATACCACTTATTCTCACTACCTTCACACGCCTGCTTGAGCAGAGATCCCCAATCACCAGCCTTCAACCCGGTACGGGTCTATGGGCCATTTGGTACCAAAAAGCAGAGATATCAACCGCCTCCACAACTTAAGAATCACTCCATGAATACAGTTGATGTCGTTCACTTTTCATCCCTTTTTGTTTTTGTGCAGGCCACCGGTCCGGTTGTGAAACCACAGTGTCAAAACTTTCTAAAGGGTCACTCAAAAAATAAAGTACCACCAAGACCACACTCAACCCCTGCTGCTGTGACCTTGCGTCACTCTTGCACACCTGAACAGGACAAGAATTTGCAAGTAAGAAAAGCGAATTTATGTAGATTTCCGAAATGTAGTTTATGAAGAAATAATGCAGCAACTCAACTAAATTTCCACGCCCAAGCCATGTTCTTTTTTTCTCTAATATTTGCTGTATTGAATTCATGTTCTCATTTTTAGCACTTTTAATCTCTAAAATGCAAACTTTATTAAACGTGAGATTTTTCCCCTGTCCTTTCACATCAGCATGAAGAAGGTATAGAATAAACAGGTGCATGTCAATAAATGTGAATATCATTGAAGTAGTTCATTTTCATTATATCAGTTGATAAAGTGAAACTCGTGTATTGATTCAACACAAAGGCGAGTACTTTTCAGAAGACCAATCCCTACCTAAACTCTGAATGTTAAAAAAAAATGCATTGTTCCTTCAATAATATTCTAATTCCTTGGGCGGTAGGGAGGCAGAAATAGGAATGGAGATGTACAGTAGGTAGGTAAGAGGCCAGGTAGGTATCAGGACTAAGGACGCTCCTGTAAGATTTTATATACTTATATAATTTCATTTGACTGTTAGGTGGCGAGGACAACATCTTTGAGACTGAATTATAATACAGTACTATTATCAAGTTCCGTTCCTTGTCTTACAGTGGACCTGGAGTTCTTATGTATTTATTCATTTGCTATTCGGGCCTGTAGCGCAATGTGATTCAGTGTGTTTGTGCATTCATTTATAGGTGAAAGGTCAAAGCATAAACTTCATTAAGTATAATGCAAGGGCAGCAGGACAGACTATGCAGAGGTCCCAGTCGCTGACAAATCTGTGGGATAAACCAGTGCCCAGTGCTGTCAAGGGTCAGGTGCCACACTAGTAAGTCATGTTCTACACCAATAATCAACCCATAGTAATTTTTTGCCACAAACACTGACACGGTTTTGTTTGACACAGCATAGAAGAGAGGAAGAAGCACTGGCGTAAAGAGGAGGAGGAGGCAAGGAAGAAGAAACTTATTCCATCTGTTCCTCCTGGTCACACCTTAATGGCTGACAGTGAAAGGCAGGAAACTTTGAAGACGCTCAAAGAGAGTATGTTTTTATTCTATAGGTTTCAGTGTATTTTAATCAATTTAAATGTGTTTCAAGTGTGTGTGAAGGGTCGCACAACTGATGAAACATTTTCGTTATTTTGTGGATTTTCACCGATTGTGGGTTCGTCTAGAACTAATTCCCCTGCGATAAACAGTAGTTCACTGGATAGTTTGTCTTTTGACTTTTGAACACTGATTTTCTCTTCACAGGCCATCGCTCCTTGGTGACGGAGCTGCTGTTGCTTCCTCTCAAAGCAGACAATCTGAGTGTTCGTTTGCGGCGCGCTCACCTTGATAGAAGACTTTCTGAGATAGAGGAAGCCATCAAAATCTTTTCCAGGGATAAAGTTTATGTCAAAACAAATTCCTAACCCCTAAAGAGGACGGGATGGGACATCCACCTGCTAAAATTTTTACGAGTTTATTGTGACTTGGGTGTTAAATAATGCAACATTGCACTGTATCATGTGACCTTTTGTATAATGCTACCTGTAGTGTTTGAAAAGTTATGGGGGGTTTTATCCTGAAAGATGGCAAATCATACCAGCTACAGAATGACAAAAAAAATCCACATTTCTACTGGATTGTATGATTCTGTTTAGAATAAAAATGCTCTCAACTCTTTAAAAAATGACTGTACTGTGTGTGTGTGTGTGTGTGTGTGTGTGTGTGTGTGTGTGTGTGTGTGTGTGTGTGTGTGTGTGTGTGTGTGTGTGTGTGTGTGTGTGTGTGTGTGTGTGTGTATACAGCTATATACTGCTACTTTTCACAAATTCAACCCTAAAATGTTACAATAGACCTTATAGCACATTATGAATATGCCAACCCATTGTGCTGAGAATTGTAATTCCATTTGATTCAGATGAAACTAAATACAAAATACTTGTAACAACATTTTGTTTCTAAACCTATTTTGAAACATTTTGTATATAATACCTATTTTTCTAACAAACGTTTCGTAGATTAAATGATGGTGTGTACAGTACTCGTATGCAGTACTCGTATGGTGGCTGAGAGAGCTCATGTTCATGAAAGGTTCCCCCATTGAAAAATTTGTTATTTTCCCTTTGTTTGAACGTTTCTTTTCTATGAATTGTTTCAATGGTACGAACCTGTTTTTACTTACTGTAAAAAGCACACAAAATAAACAGCGATTTCAAAGTTGAAGAAATTGATTTTTTAATGAAAACAATCAAAACTTTATTCAAAAACCGAAACTTGTCTTTCCTGATACTGTAGTGCTAGTCAACATTATACGTAATTTCCGCCCTCACTACGTGTCACCCCGCCCCCGAGTATTTCATTCTCATTGTCCACATAGCTTTTACGCTAGTCAGAAATTAGCGCTCTACAAAGACTTTCAATGTTTTCTACGCTCGTCTAAACTCGTTTGAATTTCAACCGGACGTTTGGAAATTTCACGACTCCGCCATGAGCAAGAGAAAAGCTCCACAAGAATCTTTAAACGAGGGAATAACAGACTTTCTTGTCGGTATGTGATGGTGGTGGAGGTGGTGGCGGGGGGAAGCTAACCACTGAGTTGTGCTAACGCTAGCTACACTGACATTTGCGTGTTTGTCACGGGAATAAAAGAACATTTGCATATAGTGAGCTAAACTGCAAAAGCTCCGGGGAGATTGTCCTTTGGAAGCCGTGTTGTGTGTGTATGAAGGACAAAATTAAATCGTAAACTGATCTAGTTACCGTCGAAACACGATTTAAACACCCCCAGTCTGCAGGCTACCGTCTGTTAAAGGGACACGATACTGTAGTCGCTAAAGGGCAATAAAAAAATGTTTCTTGTGTTTCTAGAGTTGGCCAACTACGAGAAGAACGTTAACAGGGCAATTCACAAGTACAATGCTTACAGGTAATTACAACTGTCAAAACAAAGACTTAAGTAAATGGCTGTTTCCTGATTTGCATTATTTCCCGTGCAATCTGAATATGGTCATTATCAAAGTCCTTGTCATTTGTCTCTATCTATCATCACAATTAACCTTTTTATCATATAATTAAAGCACCACATTATTCACGTACGGATGATTTGTTTTTGTGGGTTCTATTCGTGCCATGACGATTTTCTTGATTTTTTTTTAATGTTCAGGAAAGCAGCCTCAACAATTGCCAAATACCCGCAAAAGATTAGGAATGGCGAAGAAGCCAAGAAACTGGTACGTGCGTGCACCGTAAAGGGTTGTGTTATCATTTGCAGAATTAGTGATGTTGAAAACTGATTCACTGCCAGCCAATGAAGAGAATTTTGACTTTTTCAAGACTCACAGGATAGTCTGCTCAATGATTTTCTGTCCCGAATCTACCAAATGAAAGAATAGAATCTCTCCTTTAACTAGAAAAAATACAATTAGGAAAGTATTGAGCAAATGCTGTGAATATTCACGTACATCATGTTATGTCTTTTCAGAAACTGGCTGAAATAAAAATAAAAATACAAAGCTGACAATGTCTTAATGTGATTTTATGTGTTGTGTCTTTTGGGAAAAGGCTGCAACATAGCAAAATGTGGAAATCTAATGGCTACATCACGAGTGTGCTCTCTGCTATTGTTTTCATATTGCCATAAATGTATTTACAGGAAGGCGTTGGTGCTAAAATAGCTGAAAAGATTGATGAGTACTTGCAGACAGGAACCCTACGGAAACTGGAAAAGGTGAGGTCATGGAAAGCACATTTCAAATGGTGATGGCTCGATAATATCACAAACTTCTGTAATTCAACCTTTATTCTCGTTTCTTTTCAGATTCGAAACGACGACACCAGCTCTTCTATCAATTTTCTTACAAGAGTAACTGGAATTGGGTATGAGTCTAAAATGACAAATACAAGCTCATACAAATTTGCAATCACAGTTGAACAAAGAAATGAGTGTTGCTAAACATTTCAGCACTCACAAATAGTTTGTAGGCGTGTGTGTGAATGGTTGTCTGTCTTTATATTGACTGCATTTGCCAAAGTCAGCTGGCATAGATTCCAGCTCACCCACGATTCCTAAACGGAGTAAAAGGTATAAAATAGTAACCAAGTTCTTTCTTTGGTGTTCACTTTAGCCCGGCTGCCGCACGGAAGTTTTTCGAAGAAGGCGTGAAGACTCTTGAAGGTTTGTCGAGCGCGTAACTTGTTCAATGTCAAGCTGTGGGATTCATTTTGGATGTGTGTTAATTTTCTTTTCATTTTGTGTATTCAGATTTGAAAAAGATCGAAAACAAGCTTAACCATCATCAACAGATTGGCCTCAAGTGAGTTTGCTGATATATCAAGCCTTCAATCCAAAACTGTTTTGTTGATAAGTGGATCATTTGACCCTGTTCAGGTACTTTGAGGACTTTGAGAAAAGGATTCCACGAGCTGAAATGGAAAAGATGGAGGTGATTTTTTTTGGTTATTTTTCTTAAAAGCTTGTTCCATCCATCCATTACCGGAACCGCTTTATCCTCACGATGGATGCGGGCGTGCCAGAGCCAACCCCAGCTCTTTTGGGGCAGTCGGCGGAGTACAGACAAACAACCAGCCACACCTAAAGATGATTAACCTACTGTGCATGTTTTTGGAATGTGGAAACCGGATTACCCGCAGAAAATACATCTGGTTCCCTCCAAAATTATTTGAAATATGATTATCTGAATAATTACATGTCCTAAAATTAAATTGAGTGCATGTTACAAAGATTTAATCATCAAAATTCCAACAACACATTCAAATGGATGGATTTCACAACGCTTCAGAAATTTTAAACTTGCTTTCCAGTTGGTGTATTTATTTATTTTTAAATTTCCTGAAAAGCACAAGACACACTTTTGACTGTTTGAGCATAACATATTCTAAATTTTAATGCATTTTAATTGCCAGTATGCCATTCTTCGCCCGGGGAAAAAAATACAAATAATAATAATAATACATTTTATTTATAAGCGCCTTTCAAGACACCCAAGGACACTTTACAATAACAAAAAACACAAAACAATAATGCAAACTTATATATTTCACAATTACAAAAAAAGATAAAATGCGATATGTCGAACCAAGTAATGAACCATATCAGCACATTTTCGATCGCCAACACAATGTATCAAAGTTGACTAATTTAAATCTAGGTTACCACCACTCGTACAAACATACTGAAATTGTCCCTACAAGCGGACAAGGATAGCCACAGTCACTGCTGCCCTTTCAATTGTTTTATTGAACAAATGGTAACGATGTCAACCGACAATAAGCACATCCACAACGTTTTTACTCACATGCTGATTTTGGGGGATGTTTTGAGTGAGAGTGGACTATCAGTTGTTCTCAGGAGATGAAAACAAATGATCTAAAATTGCTCTTGTGCAGACACTTATCCTTGGGGAGTTGACAAAGATTCATACTGACTATATCGGAACGATCTGCGGAAGTTACAGGCGAGGTAAAACCGTCCCTGTGGTTTTCTCACTTGACTACGCTGTTGAGTCTTTGCTGCGAATGAGCCCCCTCACTTGAAATTTGCAGGCGCGGCATCAAGTGGGGATATTGATATTTTGCTGACCCACCCGGACTTCACCTCTCAGACTGAGAAGCAAGTAAGCCTGTTAGCCAAATGCAATGCAGTGTGTTGCCCTGTTGTTAAACGGAACCTTTCTTTCCAAACTGACTGTTCAGCCAAAGCTCCTCCACGCTGTGGTGGAACATTTGGAGTCGATTGGCTTTGTGACCGACACTCTCTCTAAAGGCGACTCCAAGTTCATGGTGAGACCCCCTGCTTGCGCTCCTTTCACGTGTTCAGTGTGACTGCTCATGGGGTTAGCAGCGTCAACGCGCATGTGTCCGTGTACACATGAAGCACACGATGACAGCCTTGTTTTCTCCAGGGAGTCTGTCAGCTGCAACAAGGAGATGAAGATGAGGAAGAATACCTTCACAGGCGCATTGATATCAGGTGCTACTTGGATTTATATTCCTCCCTGTGCATGTTTTGATTATAGGCATTGTGGGTTTTTTTTGTTTTGTTTGTTTTTTGGTTAACACGGTTGTCTTCCCACTACCTCAAGGTTGATCCCCAAGGACCAATACTACTGTGGCGTTCTCTATTTCACCGGGAGTGATATCTTCAATAAAAACATGAGAACTCACGCTTTGGAGAAGGGCTTCACGCTCAATGAGTACACCATACGACCACTTGGGGTCACTGGTGAGTCACTGGGCTGCTTTCATACCCTTTGTTTGCTTCAGTCGTTCCAACTGTTTTTTTACACTATGTGGAACCTATAAAAATACCAATGACATGCCAAATTTGAACAATTAAAAAAAATTGTGTTGTGAAGTGTTCTTTACAAATGACCGCATGAAAACATAATTAAAATGTAATTCTACATTTTACTTTGTAAAACTTTTTTTTTAACGGAGTGAATGACACATATTTATATGGTTGCAAATAAGTAAACATTTGTGACATTGTGCTGCTCCATACTAGGGGCTGTGTAATACAGACATAGAAAATAAAAATCGATAAGAGCTCAAGACAGCTAACTTGTCTCTCAAGGGCCTCTGCATATAAATCTGCACTTTCCTACATATCAAACACTGGACTTTTCCCTCCATTATTATCTGTGGTGGACAAAATTTTTGCTTTTAAATCCAGCTGGTCACATTTCTGCTGTGGCATCTTGCCTCTAAACATCAACACCAAGAGAGTCAATCAAATGCTTTTTTTTCCCCCTTCAAACCGTGATCTACTTTTCAGTACTCTAAAGTAAACCGTTGGAATGATTGTTAGTGTCGGGGTTGTGTGATCTTTACCATTTAACTAACAATCGTTCGTCTTTGTGGCTTTGTTGTAGGTGTAGCAGGGGAGCCTCTGCTGGTGGATAGTGAAAAGGATATCTTTGATTACATCCAGTACAAATACAAGGAGCCGAAGGATCGCAGTGAATAAAGACAAAGATGACTTTTAAGTGTTGAAAATGTGGCTTTGGGGACACATCAACCAGCATGCAGAGGTGAAGTTTATTTAGTGGTGTCCTCTCGACAAAGATCAACTCCTCCAATCCGAATCACATTTTCTGTGTATTGGCAATCCACTCTCTGTCATCAGGTTTATCTGCAATGGACCTTTAGATTTGTATTTAATAGAACATGCCAGTCCGGTACTTAAATATGTGTGTGTGCGTGTGAGGGGGTGCTATTATGGTAAAAATGAGAAGACACACATTTGTTTATGGTTGCTGTACTAGTGGTCGCATTCATTCATTCATTCATCTTCCGAACCACTTGATCCTCACTAGGGTCGCGGGGGGGTGCTGGAGCCTATCCCAGCTGTCTCCGGGCAGTAGGCGGAGGACACCCTGAATCGGTTGCCAGCCAATTGCAGGGCACACAGAGACGAACAACCATCCACGATCACACTCACACCTAGGGACAATTTTAGAGTGCTCAATCAGCCTGCCATGCATGTCTTTGGAATGTGGTCGCATTTGTATTATATTTTCAGGGCAGTTATAAATATCGGTAACTACTGTAGTTCACTGTTAGTGAAATGCTGCAGTATCATTTTCTTCTGAGCAACAATTCTAAATTCAGGAGAGTCTTGAATCGCAAAAAAAAAAATAGACTTTTAGAAAAAAATATGTGCTTGGCTGTACTTACAATAGTACCGGTATATCTACATACTCTATATATGAGAATATGTACCGGTAATGTAAATTCCCCACACAATCGCTGTAAAGTCTACACACCCCTGTTCAAATGTAAGCTTTTTGTGAATTTAAAAACAACATAAATCATTTCAAAACTTTTTTCCACCTTTAATGTGACCTGTACAAGGCCATTGGAAAATACAATATTTAGTCAAACTAAACAGAGAACGTAGTTGCACAAATGTGCGTGATCACATTCAAACTCATGTTCGGGGGTCTCAAACGCCAGTCCTCAAGGGCTGCATTCTTGAATGTTTTTAACCGCTCCCTGCTGCAACACACCTGATTCAAATGATCGCCTCATTAACAAGCCCTGCAGGAGCCTGTTAATGATCCTGATCATTTGAATCAGGTGTGTTGCAGCAGGGAGAGATGGAAAACATCGGGGAAAGTGGCCCTCTCGGACCGGAGTTTGAGACCCAAACGCCATGTTATGGGGGATGGGGTGGGGGGGGGGGGGTGGGACACAGCTGCCACTATTTAAAATGCCTTTGATTAGCCCCAAATAAAATTCAATTGTTCTAAGTTGGTGTCATGGGACAAAAATACATTTTCTTACGTGCATTCGGGATATTTCAAGTATGTTTTTGAAAAATGGAGCCGGGCTTGGGTGTTTTTCTTTGTACAATATTTTGTGCAATTTAATAATAACTTTACATCGTAGCACAGACATATCAATAAGATCATGTGTACTTTTAACAGCGAGACCGGGATTAGCTATAAATGTCCTTCAATGTTGCTGTCGGCTTCTTGGACTACAAAAATTCAGGAAAGGACTACTAGAACGCAATGGGGTTGAATGTGATGGATAAATTCACCCTGTGCAAATTCAGTGCAATATATCCGATTTTTGTTTTCCCTCTTTTTTTCTTACAGGAGAGTATTGCATTTGCTTTGGATTGCTTTTTTTCCCATGAGTAATTTGTTTTAGATTGGTGAGGCTTTGTATTTTTGAAGATTTTTCTTTATTTTTTTTCAAGTGAATACAAAAGGATTTTGGGTTAAATCTCGTTAGTTTATGCCACAAAACCTGGCGTTTGAACAGAAGTGTGGAGTATTTTTGTATCCACTGTAGCTCCACTTACATTACCTATGGACACCTGCGTTGGTTAGAAGCTGATGAATTAAGCATTAGAAAAATTAAATATTGAATAAAAAATCTTAATGTCGCGTAGAAATTATATTCGTATTACTATACAACGGTTGTCGTCCAGATTTGCCAGAGGTTTCCTAGGCAACGATGGGCCGCAAGGCATGACGGTCTGAAATAAAATGCAGGGAGAAAAACCAGAGAGACGGCCCGTTGTGAGCCAATTGCGGCGCCTGCTGCGGTGACATCAGCCAATCAGCGCGACGAAGCTTCAGCGCCCAAGCGCTACACACCCACCTTTACTCTGGCGTGCACCACTTCGCATGAGTTGGACGCTACTGGACTGCTTCTCGGTGTAGACCTAATCGAGCACCAAAATAACACACTAGTAGGTGAACTTAAGAAAATTAGCCGCGATTGTTGAGAAGAACTATGCATTTTAAGGCAGTGTGCTTTTTAAAAAAATCTGTTTAGTACAGGGACGAATGCACAGCTTGATATCGCGGTACAATCAACAGCTATTATTATAGCACGTAGCCATGTGATGCTAGCTTTTTCGTTCAAATATAGCTTCCTTAATTTACATGTATATATTCCATACCATTTGCTCGTGTTGCCACTTCTTGCTGCTTTGGTTGGCGTCGGTGCATTTGATGCATGAATGTCCCTTCGGCGTCAACAAGGTCGGCTACGTCAATTGTTTTTGTTTTGTTGTTTTGCACGATTAAAAAAATGATAAGTATTGCTCGCGCGTCTCCATAGAAACAACTGAGCGCGCGCATCCACTCACACCGCCAATGGTGGAAGTTATGCAATCCCAATGGAAATAGCGCGTCCAACTATCCCAGTGCCGAGTCTACTACTGTAGTCCTTATGTAACGACAAATTGGTCGGTAATATCAAAATGAAGTAACTCGTAATAAATATCTTGTTTTGTTGTCGTCTCCCAGGGCGACAATGGCAGACAGGAAAGCTGTAATAAAGAACGCTGACATGTCCGAGGACATGCAGCAGGACGCCGTGGAGTGTGCCACCCAGGCCCTGGAGAAGTACAACATCGAGAAGGACATCGCTGCCTACATCAAGAAGGTACAAAACCATGGCCAAGGCAGTTTGGCTCCATTCCTGAATCACCCCCGCCCAAAAAAACCCTTTTGAGCCCTGCAAATTGCTGTACACAACTTGCCCAAGGCCTTTGGGTCTGATTAGGTTATTCTCACACGTACAAACGAACAAATCGTCTGAATGGAAATATTTGATTACATGTCCAAGGCATATTGAAATTAATTTGACTTCATTTGATTTGGCTTATACTACACATGTCCAAGGTAATACAAAAATGATCTTACCCTTTGTGTATAAGCAGTAAATTGTACGGTGTTAAATGACAGGTTGGCATGAGCCTAACATGTTTAAAAATAAAATTCACATTCATCCAATTGATTAAAAAAAATTGATTTCATCTTGTCAGACTTTTAGTTTCCTGTGATATCCGAGTAAAACGTTGAACTAGTTTTCATAAGTTGATTGAGAATTGGGTATCAAGCTATTGAATGATGTCATTTACTGAGGGACACATTGTACTTAACATTATGTAATAAACTTGATTCATCATGCATAAGACAATTTCATTTCAGCCAACCGGCATGATGCAAGGACTGTCATCTCAATAAGGGATGTCTATCAACTTTAAAGGATTAATGAAGTCCCAAAAATACTGCCTTTGTTCCTATTCACCATAAGTCACAGGTTCTTTGTAAAAGTGTAAAGTAGCCACGATCTTTGTTTCACAGCAATGTGCGCACCCACTTAATCGTGCACGCATTTAATCAAAACATATGCAAGATTAAAGTACACAGGGTGGGCTTTTAACTCTGATGTTGTTCTTAGGAGTTTGACAAGAAATACAACCCGACCTGGCACTGCATCGTGGGAAGGAACTTTGGCAGCTACGTGACTCACGAGACCAAACATTTCATCTACTTCTACTTGGGCCAGGTGGCCATCCTGCTCTTCAAATCTGGTTAAGAAGAGCGCACGCACACTTATACTACAACACATTACTGACTCGACAAAGGCATCCATTCCGAGGCGGGACGCTGCCTTTTTTGTGCTTTCTATTTTTGTTCTGAGGATTAAAATAATGTGGCCATCTAAAAATAAATGAAATATTTATTTTTGTCTGTTACATTACATGTCTTTTTTAATGAACATTTTGTGTTCTGCATTCAGTGCCTGTTCATTAGTGTGTACTTATAAATTATTAATCATTTCATGATTTAGAAATAAAAAAATGTCCAGACAAAGTGGCCGTAAGATTCACTTTTATTAACATGCTTAGAAAACCAGCTTGTGGGGAAACACGCCGTTAGACAAGCAGAAGGTGCCACGCAGGTATCCTTTAAGCTGGGGAACTTTCTTGATAAGTGGCATAAGCTGACAGTCTACAGCTTTCTGGTCCTCCTTCCTCTGCTCTGTCAGCTGGTACTTCTACACACATGCACAAGGGGGTGTAATTAGCAATCGGCTCAAGTTGTTGGGACAAATTCAACCAGGGCAGAATTGATTTACCTCCTTCTCAGTGTCAAAGATCTCTCCCTCCTGGTGACGGGGTCTCTTCAGCTGCTTCTTCTTGAAGTAAACGTCATTGAGCGTTTTAGGGATTTTCAACTCGGTGATGTCCACTTTGGTGGTGGTGGCAATGACAAACTTCTGATGAGCCCTGCGCAGGGGGACTCTGTTCAAGACGAAGGGGCCTTAAAAAAAAAAAGGCGAGGGGATTAACGGCTGTACTTATATTTTAAATTGATGCTGCAAACACATACCAGTGACAAGCAGGAGACCAGTTGCGAGCTGCTTCAGGAAGACCACACGCTACAAGAAATGAGAAGATCAAGAGGAAATAGGAGGTTCAAAACTGGCAACCGAAAATTTCATCGCAGTTGTCTATCATACCTAATAAAGACCTACCTTCCCACGGTGGCGACCGGTGAGCAGGATGAGGACTGTGCCCGGTGTGATGGAGGAGCGCAGCCGCCTCCTGTGCTGGCAGAAAGGCTTCTTGCCGTGGCTTTTCAATTTGCGGGGGACGTCCTCTGTGGGGTAGTATCGGGGCTGCGCCAACACGGGGAGGGGGGTGTTAGCCAATGTCACAAATGCAGCAGGAAGGATATGTGGCATTTACTCTCGTCTCAAAAAGTTCATCTTTGTCTTGTGGGTGAAAATACAATAATTGTTCCCCTCAAGCTTGCTTTGTCTTGACCCAGACCTCTTTTTTGTTTAAGTACAGGTAAGGTTTTAAAAGCGTGTACGTACCATCTTGCGCAGCTTGACAACACGGGTGCCTCCATTCTTATCACCGCCAACGGTCTTGACAACTGTGGCTCGGGGCCTGACTTTCAGCTTCTTCTCCACCTGATAGCATGATGGGTCATAGCATGATGGGTCATATTGTAATTTGTTCGACATCATTCGTCAACCTGGATTTATCTTGGCGAGTGCCCCGCACCTTTGTCTCAGTGGACTTGGTCTTCCTCTTGTACATAGCGCGACGAGAGTACATAGCCGAGCGGGAGTAACGGCCGATGCCCCGGGCCAAAACCGGGTTACGGCTCTTGCGCTCCTTCTTGACTGGCTTTGCGTCTCCCTCTGCCATCTGAAACAGTAACACACACACTTGTCATCAGTCAAAGTGCATCACAGTCAACATATACTTGTCCGTGGAATACTAATTTCAAATGCTGTTTAGATACTGGTTTCATCCACAAGGAAAATTCACTGACTCAGTAGTCTTCACAATGAAAACACAAATGAAACCAGGCGTTCGTGACTGGACAATTACTGGATTTATTTAGGTCGGCATTAATGTGGTGAAAATGTAATCCATGTTGACAAGTCAGTCACAGTGGCACGATGATTAGGTACTTGCCACTGAGGCAGTCGGGTAACATTTGCACAACTTGGCCAAACTCTGGTGGTACCCGTCCTCATACTTGCACCTCAGGCACTTTAATGTGCATTAGACTATTTCGCCACTCTCTTTTCAGTTTAACAGCGTGATCCGAATAGAATAGGGGTGCCAAATCTTGCGACCAGAAACAGAAAACTGTCAAAGCAGACGTTTCTCAATCAAATCTCCTCGATCCAAAAAAACAAACAAAAAAAGTTATGAGCAAATGACCGAGGTCACCGCCTAAACGTCATTTACAAAACAATGAAGTCGACCGATATGATTTGGACGCCTCACAGGCATGTCTGATAGCTACATGAATACAATGGTCCCACAAGAAATTACAACTTGGGACAAGCCACGCCAATGAGCAAGCCCCGCTAGCTTGAAACTAATACGCAACCCTCAGAGAAGCTACTTGGAATGCCACAAGGGCTCTATTAGAATTGTTCAACAGGGTGACACACATATATAGATGCACAACCACAGACTGAACGACACCAGGCACAGCAAACACGTTTCTGTTAGCCAGTGGCATTTAGCCGACATTAGCTCGAGTCAGCGGCCTCTGACGACCAATACATCAAGCTGTATATTCTCATCATCGTGGCGTATGAATAAGTAATACTAACATACGGCACATTGTCCAAACAATTAGATTCATTTTTATCGTATTTAAGAGCATAAGATTGCTTCAGTAACGTGGATTGAGGTGGATTTGATTCATACAGACACACGAATACATGAAAACCTTACCTTGGCTAAAAAGAAAAGAACGTCATACGGGAAGTGACGCATATAAGGACGCAGCGTGATGACGTTTAGAGCGTGTTCTGGTCCTTGTAGTTTCACCTGGAAACTGAGACGATTAAACATTATTCAGGAAAAGTGGACTTCATAATTATGCCATCAACGTTTGAATTTGAAATCCTAAAACGTATTATATTTTTTTAGATCGACATTCATAGTTGTTTTTAAAATGAATTCTTGAAATGTTTTTTAAACAGATTTGCTATCAATGTATTCAAGAGATCACAAATGAATTTGTATTGATCTCTGTATTTTCCTGTCCTTTTATTTGGTTTTATTTGTAACTCTCATGGGATGAATTATATTACTTAATATGTAGATTAGGCGGCATCCTGGGCGACTGGTTAGCATGTCGGCCTCACAGTGCAGAGTTGCAGGGTTTTATTCCGGCCTTCCTGGGTGGAGTTTGCATGCTCTCCACGTGCCTGCGTGGGTTTCGTCCCGCATTCCAAAAACATGCACCATAGGTTAATTGAACACGCTAAATTGTACCTAGGAGTCATTGTGAGTGTGAAGAATCGTTCAGCGATGTGTGCCCTGTGATTGGCTGGCAACCAGTTCAGGGTGTCCCCCGCCCACTGCTCGGAGACAGCTGGGATGGGCTCCTGCAAACCTGCGACCCTCATGAGGATAAACAGATTAAAAAATGGATGGTTGGAAATACTAACTTAATAAGTCGATGTGATAATTGAAATAAATAACGATCAGTTGAATTGAAATTTCTACAATTTTAATACCCAAATTCATAATATATAAACCTAGTGTTGTCTCATACACGAATCCATGTAAAACGAGATCTGATCAAGTACAACTGTTGTTCATTTCCCCCTTCCTTTTGTGATTAATTTGTGCTTAAAGAAATGACTTTTCTAGTGCTTGTCCTCAACAGGGTAGTGGGTCAGCTGGCACCTTTCCCTGCTACTCTACTGTGGGCAAGTCTATAAAAATGGATGGATGGACATTTCACCTTTTGTAAATAAACACTTGTTTTAACCAGTTTATGATTTTAATCTATTGACCTTTTGAATTGGGATAAACCACTGAAAGATTCTTCCCAAAATGTATTTTTATTCAGATGAACTAGCACAGATATACAAAGTATATGAGATGTAAAGTACGGCTGATCTGTGGCGGAATGATCAAAATACAAGGCAAATGTATACTATACATACCATTTATGCATTTTAATATATCCTGAGGTAAAAGTGACACAAATCATCCATTAGGTTGTAATACGAATACAGTTATGTCATTAACTTAAAGTAAGGCAACACCGGACTGCAACATGTGTCATGTTTTCTCTTTCAACCCACAATCTTGCTGCTGTAGACTGTACATTTCCCCAGTGTGGGACAAATAAAGGATATCTTAAATACATTACCGTATTTCGTTTTAAATACAGTGATGTTGTAAATGGTTAAGAGGAAACTACAATCCAACTGTAAATCATATTCTATTGGACGGTAGGCCGATGTATCAGAATAAACCAGGAATCAGTCCTTCCCGCTTGTGACTCAAAATGCAATGTGGTGTGTATGTAAGCAGCATTTGTCTGAATGTGATCATGTGATTCAACATTAATGGCATTCTTCCTCTTCACGGTTTGGCAGCACATTCAGCACTTTTCAAGGACGATGGCGATTCCTTGACCGCCTCCAATGCAAGCTGATCCGACGGCGTACTTTCCGCCTCGTCGCCTGCCCCCAAAAACAAATAAATCATTCAAAGCCAGATGAAATAACTCCTGATGATGTTGCATAGTGCCATGACCACGCTACCTGAGCTCGTGAACCAGGTGAGTGGTGATGCGAGCCCCCGAAGCTCCGAGAGGATGTCCGATGGCGATAGCGCCGCCGTTAACGTTGCTTTTTTCTGGATTTAGTCCGAGAGCCATGGATACAGCCAAGTACTGGGGAGCAAAGGCCTCATTCACCTGTGTAAAACATCAACCATAATTCCGCTTTTAAATAGCGTCCGGTGCGAGACCCTCCTTTGTCAAGCAATAAATAACAAGTTATCACCGTTAGCTTGCGTTTTCACTCGACAAAGCAAGAACTAACAACAAGCTAACACTTGTGCCTTTCAAAACGGCTTGTATTAGCTAGACAAAACAATGTAATTATTGATACTTGTGGTAGTTTAACAAAAGCATGGGAACAGCAAAAGCCACAGGTGTCAAACACAAGGCCCGGGGGCCAAATCTGGCCCGCCACCTCATTTTATGTGGCCCACAATAAGCAAATCAAACGTGTCAACTTCCATGATGCTTGCTAAAATCTCTACCAAACTGTAAAATTCTCATATGTAATAAATAAAAGACATATTGTAAGCATTTTCTTGTAATCAAAGCCTCATTACAGTAATGTAAACAATAGTTAAATAAACACTTATTATTGACTTTTTAAAATTTGGTTTCAGTCATAACAGCCATCTGAGGGAAACGGTAAATAAAATGTGGCCCACGACAAAAATGAGTTTGACACCCCTGGTATAAGCCATATAAATAATGGATGAACTAACTTCGACTGACCTCAACCAGGTCCATGTCACTGAGTGACAGTCCTGCTTTTTTGAGAGCTTCGGTGATGGCTGGAACTGGGCCTGCGCAATTGAAACAACTTCACTGACTTCTTTCATTTCATTTCAAACTAAACGCTTCACTGCACTGTTCACATGAACGCCACTCACCAATTCCCATGATGCTCGGATCACAGCCCGACACGTGATAGGCCACAATTCTGGCCAGTGGAGTGAGCTTGTGTTGACCGAGCGCATCCTCGCTGGCAATCACCACAGCGGCAGCGCCATCTGACACACCCTAAGGAGCAGCAGATCGTGAAAATTGACCTTCTCACCACGTTGATGGCGTATTATCGTTGTGCACATAAAACAGAGAATTCCGCATTAAATCTGCCGCATATTTGCCTCAGCATTGGTGAAGCGCTACGGCTAGTTGAACATCAACGGTCGCAATACGTGTGGCATATTGAAAAAGTCTATTTGGATGTATGAAAATGGTCTGAAACATCAGATTGGTAGAGTCAAGATGGTGGCGAGGACTCACTGAAGCATTAGCAGCAGTAACAGTGCCTCCCTTCTTGAAAACGGTAGGCAGTTTAGCCATCTGTTCCATTGTGGTCTGAGGACGAGGGTGTTCATCCTGAGCCATGGACACGTTGCCTTTCTTTGCTTTCACATCAATCGGAGCGATTTCAGCATTGAAGTGGCCAGCCTCGTGAGCTGTGGGAAAAAAACCCAAAACATTTTAATATAAACAATATACTTCACTACAAAAGAGTTTTAGGGTTACACGGAACAGGAAGATTAAATTCTGACCAAATAAGTTGTGCTGTTCCATGTTTAGCACGTAAAAATGTTACAGGACAGTTATTTGTCCGTGAAAAAAGTCATGATATTATTAATTGAGCAAACAGTATTCTTTCGCTGAAAAAATTGCAATGTTATAAGCAAAATTGAATGTTTCCACTCTTCTCGGTTTCATTTGGTAAGTCTTTCATACAAAATATACATTGCGTGCGTGTGTGAAGTGGCAGTCTGCAGATTTCTCTGACCTGCTTTCCACCTCTGCTGCGTCTGGTACGCATAGTTGTCGCAATCCTCTCGTGTAATCTTGTACTTCTCCGCCAGGTTTTCTGCTGTGATGCCCATTGGGATTTTTACGTGTAGATCAGTCAACCCCGCCCACAAGGTGTCCTCCAGCTGTCAATCAAGGCAGAGGGAGGCTTTATTTAATTTTAAAAAAAAAAGTTGTTTTGTTCTACGTGAAGTGTAATTAAAAGAGAAAACAAACCTTGAGATCAAATCCAAACTTTGTACCGAATCGGATATTGCGTACGGCATACGGAGCCTGGCTCATGCTCTCGGAACCACCGCACAAAACCACCTCAGAGTCCTTCACACAAATCTCCTGAAAACACACATGGCACAATAATGTTTTTTTTTTTCTCTGAGTGGAGAAGAAACTGCATGTATTTTAAACATATACTGTATAAAGTACTTAGCTACAGGACATCCACGTTATGAGGATATGCACATTTGTGCAACCACATTATTTCAGTTGTTTATTTTTACATCCACTCTCAAGAAGAAAAAAAACAACAAAAAACAGATGAGTTGTGAAGATCATAGGCCACATTACCTGTGGAAAAAGTTTTGAAATGATTTCTTTTAGTCTTATTTTTATAACAGCTTATCCAGGTGCATTTTAGAACGTCGTTAACAATTCAATCAATTCCGTAGGTCAAATAAACTTAAATACACATTTTATCCAAATATTTTTGTAGCTACCTATGTCATAGTCACATTTTTAAGGGGGTTAATTTGGGGCTTAGAAAATATACAACTTGACTGTACTCTGTCCTCCTATACAGCATTATGTATATTTTTGTAAAGTCACAGTGGGTATGCAGTTTGCATTCACCCTCATTCGATCGTGTTACTGTGCCTAACGCAATATCCAGAGAGTGTTAATAAACAAAAACACTGCTGAGTCATTTACTTCAGCCTAATGTGTGTGTTCTCTGGGTCGCTCTTACCTGAGCCCCATTGATGATAGACTGGAAACCAGATCCACAAAGCCTATTGACAGTGAGAGCGGGGACTGGGATGGGAACTCCGCACCTCAGACCAACGTGGCGTGCGATGTAGGGAGCGTCTGCTGAGCTCTAGAAGGAATTGAAACAAAACGTATCATCGGCCACATAGCATGTAAGTCATTTTTCAATATGTTTGGAAAACAATAACAAAAAACACATTTTAAAACACACATTGGTATTTTTTTATTGTATCATTTTCCTGAAGCTTAAGCGTTCATGCATCTGGTCAAAGTTTTTGCTACAATATCAATTTAAAAATGTAAATACAATTATCCTATGTGGCCAACGATATGCAACATGTGCATAATTGAATGTGGTTCTCATGTGGAGCAGTGCAACACCTGCATGACGTTCCCGATGATGACACTATCTATGAGCTCAGGTGCCACATTTCCTGCACCCAGGGCAGCCTTGGCCGCGTGCTCGGCCAGGTCTGTTGCACTGTGCTCCTTCAGGACGCCGCCGTAAGTACCGAATGGCGTGCGCTTGGCAGCCACAATGAATACCCCTAGGAAGCAAACAGCAGTGATGTTAAAATAAAATTGGCTAAATTCAGAATTTTGGTCTCCAGGTAGCTATTTTCCAATATTTAAAAAAATAATAACTATAAAAAATATATCAATATTGAGCAGTATGAAAAAATTGTGACATACTTTTTAGTCAAGAAGTAATTATTGATTATACTATCCACATCATGGTTTCATGAAATAAAAGGCGTACATATACCAATCTTGCACACACACACACACACACACACACACACACACACACACACACACACACACACACACACACACACACACACACACACACACACACACACACACACACACACACACTCGGACTACAACTACTCGTATTGGTGTACCCCTCGATTAATTTGTCCATTCCATTATGATATTCACACCTACATATAATCGAACATGTAAAATAATTTTAAGTTATGTCAAAGCGGGTGCAGGTGGGGTCCTAATTCTTTGAGAATTTGAAATGGATCACAAAGTATTGCTATACGTCAATATCTACCCCTTCATTTTGTAATACATTCCATAGATTTTTGGAGTTTGTATTACATGGACACACAAAATGTCAAACAAAGCCAATGACGAATTTGTTGTCCTAATGCAGACCGGCCGATCCGCATGGCGTTGACTTAAAAATTTTAAGCATAATTACCTCTGAGCAGTGCCATGATGACAAATGAAAAGTCCAAACTTGTCGGACACACACTTTTTGTTTCAGATGTTCTCCTAGAAGCTTCAAATAATGTACTGTTGGGTGCACAGACAACCCACGCAGTATGACCTTTCCCCTACAAAACTAGTGAACGTCCCTGCCACAGATATACACGTACTAAACTGAAAATACACACCAGCGCGCTGTAGCAGAGACACCATATGCGTACGTAAGGGCCATTTTGGAGGTGGCAACATTCCTTTCAAAGGCAATGCATACACGTTGAAAGTAAATACAGTATTAATTTGTTAATTTCACTACTGATTTCATGAATTTTATTTTGTCAACGTCGAAACGTGTACTATAATTACAGCACAATTGACTTAAAATATACGAACTAAAAATGGAAAAAGGCTTTCTAGCAAAGCATAATGCATCATTCCATTGTAGTTATTTTACTCTTTATTTCCAGAGGCCAGGAAATATTTTGCATAGTTTATAAAAATGAACATACATTGATATATTTCTGCGCAACCCTATGTAGCAAAATATGCAGGCATCATTATTTCGACACCTTGCCCCCACTAGCTTGGCCGCCCTGTATGCACGCAACTCAAAGTTGCATACCTATCTACTTTTACTATTTCTGTGGTTCTTCTTCGTCGTTGTAGTCTTTTTCTTCTTCGCTGTAGTCTTCTTTCGGCGATCTCCAAACCGTATGATTACACTGCTGCCATCTTTTGGCCTGAAATGATTTCTGTCAGGAGACTCAAATGTACCGGTAATTCTAAAAGGGCCATAATTATTTTTCTCGTAGTCAATTTATTGCCGAGAGGACACTTGCGACAATACTGTAATAGTCAAAACAAATGCTAATTGTCATCCAAAACAACAAATATAAAACCTCAAATGATACATTTCCATTCTTGACATACTGTACATAGTTGTGAAAATGAAAACATGACCCTGTCATGAACCCAAAACAAATATATCGACAGGGAGTTAAGAACTTTTTTCCTTCGTTACAAACACAAAGAACCACAAGAAATAAGACAGTGTGCATTGGAATCTCACATTTGGAGTGTGTACCATGCGTGCATCAAGACAGGTTATCTCTCCGCAGCCCCTTCGACACACAGCTTTAAATTTAATCTAAAAATAAATTAAACACAACATGTAACAAGAGCAAGTCTGCAGGCCATCATGAAAATCAAAGACGAAATATCTGACAGAGCAAAGCGCTCTAAAGTTAAGAATGTTTTTTTAGTTTGAACTTCTACTTTTATTCTTTTTTAGTTGGTTTAATAAATGTTTGTCCTGTTCAGCCTGTGACTTAAAGTGTGCTTTGCGTTTAACACCCCTGCACTAGACAGTTCAATGAAGACAGGACCAACAGTTGAAGAGTTATCGTTAACATTCTGTTTTTTTCCTTTTCTGCTAATTTTATTATCCATAATGTCTGCTTAAGAAGTGCGTTTCAACTACTTTTTGAGAATGTCTACAGAAAAGGCAGCTCTTACCTCAAATGGAAACGCAAATCCAGAGGTCACCTGCATACAAGTGGTATGAGATGGCTTCAAATTTGCTGAGCTTGTCTCTAAGGTGAAACATGAAGATCGCAAAAAGGATGGGCCCAAAGACTGACCCCTGAGGAACAGACTTAACTTACGGGGGCTTCTAACAGAAGGTTGTAACTGGGCTAAAAATAATGAAAAACAGTGCACCTGAATTGCTCATTGTACTTCCAGGGAGGAAATGGGAAAATAATGATCAGTGGTCGGCTACTGTTGGAAGATCAGTAAGAGAAACTGGCCTTGACACTGAAAATGTTGTTCATACAAGAAAATTGAACGTTTTTTTCCCTCTGTTGCATTTCTGCATGTGTGCAATGAAGCTGGTCCTCTGAACGTCGACGTGCCATACACGGATCAACTGAATGGTCGCTCTCCTGTGTGCGATCGCATGTGTATTACCATGTTTACCTTTTGAGTGAATCTTTTTCCACACTCAGAGCAATTAAAGGGTTTTTCTCCTGTGTGCGTTCTCAGGTGTTTGACCATAGTTGCTTTGACGGAGAAAGTTTTACCACAGGTTAAACAACTAAAAGGTTTTTCCCCCGTGTGTGTTCTCATGTGTATATCCAGATTGACTTTCCGAGAGAATGCCATGCCGCAAACTGCGCAACGGAAAGGTTTCTCCCCTGTGTGTGTTTTCATGTGTGACACCATATGATGCCTTTGAGAGAAGGTCTTACCACAAGTTGAGCAACTGAAGGGTTTTTCTCCCGTGTGCGTTCTCAAGTGTCCTACCAGACGATGCCTTTCAGAGAAAGTTTTACCACATGTTGAGCAGAGAAAGGATTTTTCGCCCGTGTGTGTCCTCGTGTGTTTGACTAAGTTGAGCTTAAGAGCAAATCTTTTACCACACAATGAACAACGAAAGGGTTTCTCTCCAGTGTGCGTCCTCATGTGCGATTGCAAAGTTTTCTGCTGAGAGAATGTTTTACCGCAAAACGTGCAACGAAAGGGGGTTTCACCTGTGTGTTTTTTCATGTGGGATGTCATATATTCCTTGAGAGAGAATGCCTTACCACAAGTTGAGCAACTAAAGGGTTTTTCTCCTGTGTGTGTTCTCATGTGTCTTAGCATGGGTCTATTTTGAGAAAATATTTTCCCGCAAATCGAGCAGCTCAAATGTTTTTCATGTGCATAACATCTCCTGCGTTTGTGATGAGTTTTCTTGTTGGGAGCTGACTCCTTTTCTGCAAATTTTGACTCCTTATCGTCCCCTTCGCTGTCAGCGTCGCCCCTCAAAGGTTCTTCGATGTCGTCGCTGTCTGACAGCGGAGATAAGAGGTTAGCTGGCGGTGGTCGTCCACAGTGGTCTGCAATTGGACTGCGATGGCAAAGCTGTGCCCACTCGGGTGGTTCGCCTTCGTCATCGTCACTCTTCACAGAGACAACAATCACTGGCAACTTGCTGACATCCATCAGCTCCTCTCCCTCAACGTGGAAGTGATCTGGATCTTCGTCTTCCGTTTTCATATGGATGGAATATGGATCCTCTTCTTCTTCCTCTTGGTCTTCACTCTTCACAGAGACACCAGTTAGTGGCAACTTCCTGACATCAGCCTCCTCACCTTCTTCTTCCTTAATGTGGGGGGGCTGTGAACTGTCCCGTTCCAAACGAGAGCTCACCCACTGAGACTGAGGGGGGAGATCATCCTGACAGCCACTCAGCTGCTGGATGTCTGCGGGACATAAATAACATAAACATAGTCTAGCTCAAGTGTTGCTTCTCAAACAAATACTGTAACTTGAAGTCATGCTGGCAGAGACAAGTTGTTTTGTTTCCATTAGCCACGAATAATACATAGACAGGGAACATGAACTGAAAAGCAGTTTTTTTAAATTAGCAAAAAATTATGTTGCGTTGTACTAAATGTACTTACTGATTAAAAGGTCTCGGGAACAAACACAAAAACAATGTCTATGCCTTTTTTTTAGAAGTATCCAAAAATGGGCAGATGTTTTTGGAGCCACTAAGACAGCTAGAAAGAACAGTTCTACATGGTTGTCGAAGGTACTATTGCCTAGATAAACAATTTAAATAATCGTCTTTTCTTTTGTAATAGTAATTCCTCGAGTGATCGTGAATAGCCAAGAACTCACCCGGAGCCGCCCACATTTTAATATCCTGTAGACCAAATGCTTTTGATGATAGATACATCATTAAAGCTGACGGAAGATGGGTTTTATTCTGAGGAGCCTAACAGATGAGGTAAATGTGTTAAATTATAGGCTAGCATCTGTGCAGACCTTGGACGCGTCGCACTGTTTTAGCAGCATCCAGTTGACGCCGGTGTCGTTCGTTGTCCATCTGTGCTCGACAAATTTGCTTGTCATACGACGCCATCGTCTTAAAAAACCTTTTGGGGCAACAGCAATTGCCCCCGCCCCCCACAACAAATCATCAAACGTTATTTAATGTTTTTCCTACTCGAGTTGACAATGCAACCCTCTTGTTTTCGTTTTGTATTTATTACAGGTTGGAATCTAGTATATAAATTACACTACCGCCACCTCTTGTCCTGGAGTGCGGATTTCACGCCCATCGAGGGTCAATTTATTAATAAATCTTGGTGACAGTATCGCCCATATTATTATGTCATGAGCTGCTGTCATGCAGCTGGTTGGAGTCATTTTTCCGGACATCGGAACTCGGACTGCTCAGTTCTAAGGGTGACCCAGCGCACTTTTCCTGGTCGGAGGTCGGAAAAGTCCAACTTCCCAACTACCTCAAAGCAACATTATAATTCGTTATTGTTATATTTTTACACTGTCGGAAACGGTCTTCCCATCCAGTTATATTTTGGTAACTTTTCATTATAACTGGCGGGAATGAGATTGAATAAGATCCGAGATAATGCTATTTTAAATAATAATTAGAGGTTTTTTAGTCGTAAAAACGACATTTTATTGTTTGCGTTGACGATTTGCCGCCGATGAGCAAACGTTGGGCAAATTCAAAATTGTCCAATCAGAGAAGAGCAGGACGAGTTGACGCGGTCAGTTCAAAAACACTCTAAACGTCTGTGCATCGCGTCGTGAGTTTTGCAGCTAACAGCTCTTACGTTTCAGGTATACGTGCCAGAAAGGCGTTTAATCTTCGACCCAAACCGTGGTTGAAGTACTAATAGTAGTTTAAGAAATATGGACGAAGATGATCCCGCCACCGTCAAGAGCAGAAAAGGTCTGGAAATCATGTTTGGTTCAATGACGTCGTAACTTAGTCTAGCTGCTAATGCTAATTATGACGTCGCAGGAGACGAAGAAACTACTGTCGCTGTTTTTGTTTTTGCTACCGATGTTTTATTCATTTCCAATATTAAATGTATGTCCTCAACTTTACTATCATTTTCAATGGATATGTACTTTAATGAGAGACATTGATTCATTTGTCACAGCAGCTAGATTCATAAACATACACCCTGGACTCGTATTCATAAGTTAACGAAACCTCCATAAATAACCAATAATATAAACGGTAAAGTAAGAACAACACGAGAGCATAATTTTTGAGGAATTAAAGAGAATTTATTGGAAGCAGATAAGAAACAGAAGATTAAAGTGTTGCACGTTGGTCTCTTGTAAGTAATACAATACATGCTGGTTTATATAGCGCTTTCACAACAGCGAAAGCTGTAACAAAGCGCTTAACAAAACAGTTAACATCAAGTAAAATAATAAACACAACACATAACATAAAACACAGACAGTCGTGCAGTCCTAACCACTTTTCCCCTCATACGCTTTGTTGTTAAAGCAGTTTGAAATGAAAGACGAGAGAATCAAAGTGTCCTTTCACCAGTGGAACAGAGACGCCATGCTCAAAATGTGCACACGTCGGCTACAAGCTAAGTTTCAAAGTCAACAAGAAGCTGTAGCATCCATTGACGAAAAAAGAGATTGGTTCACTTCTCCTGTCCCATGTAAATCCATTCCAATTCCAAGCGGTGACTCTCAGTTCCAAATACGCATCAGCGCAGAAGCCGACGCTCCTCTCTCCTCATCCTCAACATCAGCAGCCATCCATCCAGCCGCACCAACGCAGACTGTCCAACAGCGCCGACATCTCCACTGAACAAAACAGAGGCTTTGAAAAATGCTGCCCATTACAGGCGCAAAAAACACAAGCACCCCGAGGCTGTCCGGCACCGACAGTCAATGGCGCCGACATTCCTCCCAATCAAAATCTGTGCTGGTACAGGCGTGCTGCCGAGAAGGCGCAACCACCAAGCACAGATTCTTCTCCTTTGACGAAATGTCGTGGCCAAAAAACGCTGAAAACAGTCGACATCAGGTCCACACAACGAAACAACAAACGTGACAAAACAAAAAGACAAAAACAACAAAAAAGAACAAAATAAGCAAGGCTCTTGAAGAGCACTTGCTGAAGGCTGCCTACTCGGGCGCCATCTTGAAAAAAAAAGTAATATATAATATTGTAAGTAATATATACAATAGCCCGGTTTTGCCTCAGCTCTTTCCACTGTAACAGAGAACTGATTAAAATACCACTTTATTAACATGTTTTAATCTCACCGTTAAACCAGCAAAACCACCTCAAAGTAGCTTAGGATGTCATTGACATTTGTTTTTATCACAGAACTACGCAAGGAGAAATTGATGGAATACTTGACGAATAAACACAACACCAAGTAAGATGTGATCTTTTTATGTTTGTGGTACATTAGCTCAATATGAACTGTTTTCATATGTGAGAAGACAAGTGTGGATACATACTGTATGTATCTTTGACTGAGGTCTGCACTCTCGGAATGCTGTTGTCGAATTGAATGCATTTTTCTCCATAGGCAAAATGTCAATGGGCGTACAGATAAGAAGCTTGAGTCTGCACTACAGGTCTGTGTGAAAGGCGTTTCCCATCAAGTTTAGATTTAAGGTGGCAGGCTTAAAGGCAAATTATGTTGCTGGTTTAGATACATGTTTGCGATGTACAATATGTTTGATAATACGCCATTTACAGACGTGGCGTCGTTCCGCTGTGAGACTCCAGTGATTAATTATATTGCACTATTTGTATTGTTAATTAATGATGGTATATTTCTTTTCTTTTTATTTGTTCATAAAATTCTAGTCAAGTACATGATACTGTAATACAATCATACAACGCTGCTCAACCCGTATTGTTTTGTGTTTTTTGTTATTGTAAAGTGTCCTTGGGTGTCTTGAAAGGTGCTTATAAATAAAATGTATTATTATTATCCCTTAAGAGCAAAAAAGTGTCATTGTGTCAACACTGAAAATCCATACAGAGAGGCATTCAATTAAAATAATACTTTGTGTCTTGCAGCTCATCAGGGGCAAAGAAAATAAAGCTCCGGTCACTAGTTTCCGTCACGAAGCCAAAAAAGGTCAACCCTTGGCTCCTCTTGATAACCGAAAGCCCCCCAGAAAGACATTTTTCATTGGGAACAAAGAGAACGTCGGGACTGAACGCAGTCTGCCGACACAGTCGATGCTCTGTAAAAAGCCAACGCTCACAGGCACATACACTGTTCCTGCTCTGAAGGCGACCAGTCTTCCCCAAAAACACCAGTCCTCAGGATACAGCCCACAGGAAAAGTGCCTTCGAACTTTTCAATGGCAAAAAACTCAAACGGTACTTTTAGGCCACCCTCAAATGCCACCATTTCTTATCCGGCAAAGACTTATACAGCCCGTTTGAGTCTAAGGCCCATCGTCAATACAAGGACGGGGCTCACCCCTGCCATGATCCAACCGAAGGTCACTAGGCCCCTCCCGGCGGCAAATGCCGGAGTTGTTCCTTCAAGAGTTCCGTCCCTTCCTCCAAAGCTCCGGTGAAGAAAATCCCACTTTACCAGAGACCGACTGTCACTCGAGAGCTGAAATCCATCCCCCCCAAAAATCCTCTTTGTAAAATCGCACCCAAATCAACCGTGATGGCCTCGTCACACGCGTTACCTTCCACTAGGCTACCCGAGAAAGTGGCCAGTCAGCCAGCGAAGCGCACATCTCAACCTAAAGGTCGGCCGACGACACAGAAATCCGTGGTTGAGGCACATATGTCGCAAACGACAGCAGTGGCGGCGAGCAGGAAACCCACGGCAGCCAAACCAAGGACGGCCAACATGACAACGAAAGGAACGAGTGCCCCTGCGGGGAAGCAGAGGGCACCGCGGACCACTGTCACTGTTGTCACTCAACCCAGATTGGAGGCCAAAGAGACCAAGTCTCAAATTGTGGGGAAGAAGGTGGCTGCTGAGCAGGCGGAGAGAATGTAAGTACAGGTGAAGTTTACTGCGACGTTAACACTCAGCAATGTTTTACTGGGAACTGTTATGTGATATGATGTGTATTTAGGAAAAAACTGCAGGAATGGCGGCAAGCCAAGGGAATTTCCTACAAACGTCCTCCCATGCAGTTGAAGCCTCCAGTTCAACGCACCGCCGCACTGCGGCCCTTCCAGAAGGCACATGACGACGCTGGCTTGTTCATCCGCGACGTGGACAGGTCACTGTCTGACTGCATTAAGCTGCTCACCAAGGTACATGTGGTCATCGGATGTGTTGTCTCTTGTTAGGGCCTCTTCATTGTGTTTAATCTTTGGCCAAATAAATAAGCTTGACTTGTTGTCTGTCGTGAGTGGACCCACAAAAGTCTCAAGAGCCCTTCCCTGAAAGGTCACAGAAAGTAAAACATTTTGATTTAAAGCAGGCCTTCTCGAGACGCCAAAGATAAACTAATCTTACCAAGAGATTTAGAAAATTCAGCCCTCAGACAGTTTCACTCAGCTACATAAAATTTGTAAGGCGTGTCCATCATGAGTAGACCCACAAAATTTTGAGTACCGGTACTGTACCTGAAAAGTCAGCTATTTTGGTTCAAAGTGTTCATTTTGGGGCATATTTTGGCCACTTTGGCCAGGGTTGGAGCTACTGTATATGGTGGCCAATAGTCGATCTCCGGCCACGTCCAAGTCTAGGGGAAGAATTTGTTAACAATAATAATGATAATGGGTTTAGATTAGTCATCGACATTTGTTTATTTTTGAAGAAAACACATGAAAATTATAGCGGTTTATCAGCGAAGATGGATGACTTGCTGTAAAACAAAAACTCGAGTAACTTCCCATCCCATAATGTTAAAACTAATACTATAATATCAGAACCAGTTTTATTTTTAGCAAAATGAAATTTGGTATGCATGTGTATCACGAGTAGGCCCAAGAAATCATGCCTGAAAATATACCGGAAGTCATTTTGGTGTGATGACGCCATTTGGACCAAACATGAGCAGGGTAGCACCCGGTGGGGAGAAAAAAAAAAATATCCCTCGAAGGCATCTGCAAGTCTGCCATTTTGTTTCGAAGCAGCCATTTCAGGAAGATTTGAGTTCCAGATCTTGATCAAATGTCAATGCCATGCTACTGTCTTGCACCCCAATAGGGTTGTTTAGCGTCACAGGTGAAGGAGGTCCTTTCCCGGCTCCCGCCAGTGTCCCAGAAGTTTGCCAAATTTTGGATCTGTAAGGCCCGCCTAATGGAGCAAGAGGGTGACCTAGATGTCCTACCCATGTTTGAGGAGGCTGTGCGTGTCGTGTTGGAGGTGAGAGCTACCTCTCAGCTCATTTGAGTGTGTGTGTGTTTGTGTGTACTGTTAAAAAAACAAAAACTTCTCCATTCATCTACTGTAGCCTGTCGACGAGCTGCGCACGGTGGTGTTTGACATCCTGAAGAAGAAGGAGGACACTCAAGGTAGTCGATGTTTAACAGTGCGCTGACAGTAGCTTTCCACGATGCCGTGCTATTGCGCCGGATGCTGCGGTATTGTACTCCACAATCTCTACTTTGCTGCACTTTGCCCTCATTGTCGTTCTGTCCGCTGTTTATGTTTTTCCCGCAGCCTGCGTGGGAGACCAGACGGATGCGGACTGCACTCCGAGCAAAGGCGATCAAACTGAGAATTGCAAGGGCGAGGACACAATAGTGACGCCCCCAGTCCGGGTTCTCATCTATGGGGAGAGGGGACCCTCGTCCACTGTCAAATACAAGATCACAGACACTCCCGGGTGCGTACCGGTCTACTGTAGCTCATCTGAAGAGGGGGATGGATAGTTGGATGAAATTGACCAGAGGTGATACACCTCTGCAGTAATATTAGTTCCCATGCAATATCGTGGGTCACTTTTTGCAGCTTCACTGCATCAGAAACGCATGGTAGAATGAATCCCCATTGCGCAACATTTTTGCGATCAGCATCAAAAGGTTTCGAAGTACATGAAGCTGTCTCTGATTAAACATTTCTGTTGACCAGCCATAGACCGGGTTGGGTAAGAAGAGCTTAGAATGACCTTCTTGGGTGGGAATGGAAAAAAAAAAAATGGGGCTGGGAAGCTTAAAAAAACGCTCAAGTATCTGTTGCAAGGCTCTATACTGCTCCTAAATGGCGGCATATTGCTCCTAAAATTTCAGACTGCAACAATGTTTTTCATCTAAAGCCCATATCCCACAGAGCGGCGAAGGTTTGCAAGTGTTTGCCAAATTAGTGCACATAATGACATATTTCTGTACAGTATATATAACCACAAGCAATAGCGAAAATCTCAAACATCAGTGCAAGCAGACATGTTAGCCCAAGCCTCCTCAATCCAATCACAAATTGTGGCGTAACTTGCCCTCGCCTCTTTTCTCGTAGTGCCCCGTCCAGCCAGCAGCGGGAGCCGATACGCGTGAACGGCAACGAGGTGCGCTTCTTCACGCCTGTGCGCCGCTCGATGCGCATTGAGAGTGCGTCGCAGCGTTATCCGACCTCCCTGCGGGAGCACGACCAATGCGTGGCGTCCTTTGCAGAGTTATTGGCCACCGAGGAGGAAGAGGAAGCCGAGGTGAGAGGCGACACCATGTACATCTACAGGGAGAACGAGATGCTCAAAGACAAAATGGTTGTCCGGCTGTTGAGTGAGCAGGACGAAGAGTCCTGATTGGCGCTAGACGGGCCACTACATGAGGTACGCCTGCCCACTGCTTTTCACCGCTGTTCCTTTCACGACGTGCAGTTCCTTGTTTGGACTTTTTGTCCTTCCGCATTTGTCACCCCTTCAAATATTCACAGTATTCAGGACATTCTTGGTAAGATTTTTGACATTTGAAAAATGCCCAATTTTCACAAAATTCCAAATTTTCCGCCCCCCAAAAAGGCCCATTCAAATGAGACGTTCAAAAGAAAATGTCCTTCATTTTAAACCCTTTACTCTGGCTCACTCAGGACACCGTAGGAGATTGTTTTTACATTCCAGAATTGTCCACATTTTGTGTTATTTGTCATCGTTCCTAAATTAATGCTGACATATTATGTTGACCTGTTCCTTCTATATTTCTCAAATGATTCAAACCATTGAAATTTGTAACTTCCCCTTCAAACTGTTCAGCTCATTCAGGACATCTAAGGAACTACAGTATTCATGTTACTTTAAAAGTTGACAAATCTCATTTTCTGCTGGTTTATAAAGTATATTCCTGTTCACTCTCTTCTATAATCAGTTTGACTTGTTTGGGAATTTTAAGAACTGTGTGTTGTACAGTCATTAAATGTAGCCCACTATGGTGACACTCCGAGCCTGGAACTAATTATTTGTCTGAATGTTTTATTTAATAATGTGCTATCACACTATTTTTTTGAGTAGTTGAATGTGACAAAATATTGAAAATTTGTATTTAAAATCTGAAATTAAAATGTGGAAAAACTAAATATTTCAAGATATCAAACCTGTTTGAAAATAAAATGAAACCAGTTTGACATGATCCAGCCATCCAATTTCTGATCCGCTCATCCTCACAAGGGTTGCAGGACGTGCCAGAGCCTATCCCAGCTGACTGTGGTGAGTTGGCGGGTACACCCTGAGCAGGTTGCCAGCCAATCGCAGGGCACAAATAGACAAACAACCATTCACACCCAGTCCCAACTGAAGACAATTAAGAGTCATCCCACTCGGCAAAACTAAGCTACATGACAACACTGTTGTTATCTTCATAAACAGTTCACCAGAAAAACAACGAATTTGAATATCATATCATAGTTCAACTTTGTATGCTCCCTGTGTTCCAAACTTGTCAGCTAATTAACGGCAAACACATTCACAGGTTTTTCATAGCCTTTAGGTGGTCCCGGTCAGGTTTAGGAGGCTTCAGAATCACCGGGACGACCCCTGACTTGACTGTTGTACAGAAAACCATCAGAAGGCATGTCACGTGACTGCACGTATAACGTGGCCTCGCTAAATGACGTCGATGACGACGCCTATTGCGAAATGCCCCACCACTGATGATTGCTTGCTTGTGGCTGAAAATGACATCACGGTTGCTCATAGCTCAGGAAACAACCGTGGTTGGTTATTACCTGAGCCCAGAGCAACCGTGATGTCCTTTTCAGTTGACAGCAAGTGTACAACAATACAAAAAATGTTTCAGAACAATCCATTTGTGTACCACTAGAGGGCGGTCACTTACCTCTGCGGGTGCACTTTGAAATTCACAACAAAGCAGATGAAGTTGAATTTTAAACACTGAGCTCCCCAAGGTCACATCTTGAGTTTCAGTCAGCAAAATGACATTTGGCAACCAGACCTACCATAAATTGACCCTTGAAAAATGTCACAAGTCATGCCCGAAAAGACACAAGAAGCCATTTTGCTTCAAGATGGCCATTTGATGTAAAAAAACAAACAAGCAAACAAGCGTGTTTTGACAAAGCAAGGAATAGAAATGACATATCTGCTGTCAAATGTAGGGAGGGGAAACATCAGAAAAAAACTACAAAGTAAAGCACTCATACCTGCAAAATCTACTACAGTAGCTACAGCAAGTAAGAAGTAAATATACTTTGTTTCTTCCCACTTAATTTAATTTTGATTTAATTTGGCATGAGCGATGGAGCAGTGGGGGGCTCAAGGGAGCAGATACTTGCATTTTGCTCCCCCTTGAGACCTTACTTGTGCTGAAGGATTGATACACATTCAAGTGCACGTTGAAGTAGATCAAATGATTTGTTTCTCTCAATAGGACAAACGTGACACCCATTTACCAATAAATTGGGAGGGACCAGGAAAAAAAAAACTTAAAAACATTTAACACATAAAACTTCAAACTTATTAAAGCACACTTAATGTAACCAACGTGTGTGTGTGTGTGTGTGTGTGTGTGTGTGTGTGTGTGTGTGTGTGTGTGTGTGTGTGTGTGTGTGTGTGTGTGTGTGTGTGTGTGTGTGTGTGTGTGTGAGAGAGAGAGACCAGGTGGCTGAATAGAAGAAAGATGGCTATCCATTTTTATTCACATGGATGATGCATTAAATGTCATTTAAATGGGCAGATGATCAAGCCACAAAGGGGTGGGGCTTGTCTGAAATGTGAAGTAAGTAATTGTGCGTGTGTGTGTGTGTGTGTGTGTGTGGGAGGGGGGCTGGTAAGCTTTGGTCATTAAGCTTGCGGATCTGGAGAGGTGAGCATATGGGACTGAAATAGATTGCTGAACAGAACAAAGGGACAGCCAGAGGGTCTGAGGTTTCACGATATGGCACACTCTCTGTTGTCGGGGGGGTTGATATTATTTATCCGTGGCCCATCTTTTCCACCCATCAGCAAATTGAACACTTTCGACAATATGGATAATCTCTCAAATATGACAACAACAAAAAACATAGTACAATGGGTTTATAGCCTAGAAAGCATATCCCAACGGGGCATTAAATGCATCAACTTTTGTCCCATCTGTCACTGTAAATACAGTGAACGTTAGCTATATGGTGGTTTATCATTAGCGCCCAACCTGTATTGTGGACTTTTAAGTCATTGTCTTTTCTGGGGTTTTCACAGTGTATTAAGCAAGTCTTAATTTAGGATTTTATGCCTTCAGTGTACATGAGGTTGGTTATTTAAAAAAAAAAAGACATTGCTTTAGTCTCTCTTTTGTTCAATGTGACAGTTTAACAGTAAACTTCAGTTGGACGCGACGAATAAACATCTTGAAGCACTCGTGCTCTGCTTCTTATTTGGCGAGTCCTCGTCCTTTTATTTCCTCAAAGTGATGTTGTATGGTGTGTGCCCATGATTCCTTCACAGAGAGAAAGTGAGAACAGGCGCGAACAAAGTGTGTTTTAAAAAGTTGAATGTCGACATAAAAGAATGTTTTTGTTGTTGTTTTTTTTAAAATATGGTTTTCTGTATCGCAGATTTTCACATATTGAGGGTCAGGAATTTATGCCCTGGGGATAAACAAGCTTTACTGTATTGGGAGAAAATGAAAATCATCTGATTACGTCGACACCTAATTTCTCAATAAACTGCACTGATGCATTTTTTCTTTCCAGGGGATAAATAATCTATGTCTGTGTGTACTTCTGTATTTTATGTCTTCAATGTTGCTCCACCATTTATCTTCAAATATCCATTGCTTATATAACAAAGTAACACCAATGCAATTCGTTAGCCCATTTATGGCGTTTTGTATTGTTTGTCAGCATTACGCTAACAGCCGTCTTGGGACAGATCTTGCAATAACTCAATAGGAAGTAAATCAAGCCAATTATTGGTCTGGGAGATAAAGAGACTGTCTGGAGTGGATGGACTCTTGTCTCTATTGAAAGAGTGTAGCCTCAGTCCACACCAAAAATATCCAGATGAGAGATAAACTGTCCCCTCTCTTCCCCCCCCCTCGCGCCCCCTCGTCATTTTCCTCGTATGTGGGACTCCCAAACACTTTTCCGTCATGTCATCTTTACCCCCCCCACCCGACTCGTCTCCCTGATTTCTCGTCCTCCCCAACCTAACCTCTCATCACCCCCTCTTCGCTCACTCTTCGTCCTCTCTCCCCTCCTCCACCTTTCTCCTCCCCTCTTCATATATAAGAGCATTTGCTCCCCAGTGCCCCCTCACACACTCGCACAGTGTGTTTGCTGGGAAGGGGATAGTCCAGGGACGCCAGGGAATTATTATACTGTCTTCACCTGCCTGCAAAGGAGCTGTTTCCCTCTCTGGGGACTTATAAAAAGGTAGCGTGGTTTTTAATAATACAATAAATAATGCTTTTAACCATGTATGAAAAGTGCTTTATAAATAAAGTTTTATTGATTGATGAAAAATAATTCAATTTTTGCTAAAATGATAAAAACGTGCATTTCTGAAATGTATTCCAGGTACCTTTCTACAATTAAATTAGATTTATATGTGAATCTTGTGAGATATGGTGAGTTTTGTGGATTTTTTTTTTTTTTGCAGGGGAGATATTATATTTCTTCTCAACAACATATCTGCCTTCTTCTCCAAAGAAATGTATTATCCAATTAATGCATCCATTTTCTGATCCGCTTATCCTCACAAGGGTGTGTGTAAATAAATGATTTCTATTCGAAATTGTTCATTATTTTTTTCTATTTCAGTTTGATGTAATATTTTAAATTCAATATTCAGTTTGTTTTAGGATTGCTTGTTTTAGTGCAAGGAAATATAATTTCTTTATTTGTAGTCTTAGTATTTTTATTTCAGCATTTAATTTTTCTTTATTTATTTGTTATTACATTCTAATTTTGACTTTAATTTTTATTTTATTTTACATATCTTACTTTTAGATTTATTTCTTATTTAATACAAGTAATTTTTGTTTGTAATTTAATTTCAACCTTTTTATATACTTAGTTTTTCCCCCCTAAGGTTAGAAAGCACTATTCTTTTCATTTTTACTTTTTGTGTGCATTGTAACTAATTGTGGGTAAAATATTTCTTTTAAAATGATTCCATTCACATTTTTAAACAGTTAAAATGTTTTAAGTACTATATATATATATATATATATATATATAGTATCTTTATTTGAATTTTAATATGTCTTAAAAGTTTTGATTTGGGTATTTTTATTTTATTTTATAGGCTTGCATTTCATCAACTATCTGTAGGTATAGCATTTGTTTTTATATTTAAATCACACATTTTAACAAAATTATTTTGATAGTTTTTTTTTTATTTTACGTACCCTCTTATTTGTATCTAAATTTCAGTATCTGAAAAGAAACAAGTTCATATGTGATTTTCTTTCCCAATTTGTGGAATTTGTCACAGTACATGTCCTGCTCCCCTCTTAACAATATCGAACTCTGCTTTTCTTTAGCACCTCCCTCCAACATAACAACAACCAGCATAAGGAAACCATGAGCACCAACTACAACGTCACTCTCTCTGGCCCGGCCCCCTGGGGCTTTAGGCTACAAGGCGGAAAAGACTTCAACCTGCCTCTCACCATCTCCAGGGTAAGAAGCCCCCCAAAACACTACCGCCCTTTTTGCGGGGGGATTACATGTTTTGGGAAAAACACAACTATATTGCATAGAAACATAATTAAGGGAATATGAAGAAATTCTCAGTTTTTATAAAGTCATTACTGTACGGACTGTCGTATTTCTATGCTGGATGTGTCCCCTAAGGGGCGTGGCCCAGTGAGTGACATCAGAAGTTGGTTAATCCATATGTGAGCATATGGATTCTACTGGAACTTTAATCGTTAGAAGATCATTACGATAGTACATCTTTACACTTTGACAAACAAGTTTCCTGTTTCAGTGCTGCTTTTTTGGTTGACAACAGGGTGTGAACAACAGTTTCTAGGAACAGTAGTTATTACAGTTGGTACCTGTTTTCATCCCGATTGGGGATTAAAAATGAAGCGTCCAAAACGTTCCCCAGGCGATACCGCGTTTCATTGCTTGCGCCCACATAATATCCTGTTTTTATTAAGAGACTGTTTTGTGTATTTTTTTTTGGACTAGGTTTCACAGTATTCTGTTAACTGTGAGGCCCTTGCGTGTGTGAGAGGCAAGCCAGTGTCAAATGCACTTTTCAGCCATTTATTGGGTGCTGCGAACAATAAAACACATAACACACTCATGCAGGAGCTGCTGTCCAGACATTCACACGCAGACTCACAGGTCCCGCCTCTTGAAGACACATGCAGGCAACCAAACACCACGATTATTTTCCGTACAATTTTCGCCCGCTCAAATATGTTTGCAATGTGTTTCAAAAATGTGATGTCATAATTATAAATGTGTTTTAAACGGGGGAGGGCTAAAACTATAAAATAAGTTATATATCTCTATCAGCAATCGCCGGTGGGACTTGAATGTGACTCGCGATAAATTGTGGGTGCACTGTATTTGAGGGTGGCGTTTCTTTTTTTCCGAAGTGGATGCTGTTCGAAACAGCTCTCGGTGTGATAAAGTACAAATGCAGTTCTGATCCAAATTTACAAACGCTCCAACAAATGACTAAATTTGGCAGCACGCAGGCGAATGGCAACGTGAGCCCGATGATGAATGACTGGCCCGCTCTAATTCCAGTGCCCCTCGGGGCCTCTTTGGGTCCCCATGTTGAGTTATTATTACTTTGGATGTGATACTTTTCCCACTAACCGAAGCCATGTGATTTCTTTTTCATCTTTTAACCACAGTTGTGTCTTTGGATTTCTATTTGTTTGTATGTGCTCGTGTGTGTGTCTGTGATAATGGTGCGGTGTGGTTTTCCTTTCCAAAGCACGTTGCGATGAAGTGAATCAAAACTGGGAATGTGGAGTTAAAAAGCGCGGGGCCATGTACTGTTATATGGGATGAGAACAGCACAGGCAAACCTTGTTCCACTCATAAATGCGGTGAGCACCCTGTTTATTGTGGCGGACTCATTCCAGACGCATCCTCCAAACTAACTAAAAACCATGACACAGAGGGACCATTTAAAAGCACTATTTTACAGTTTAACCCCTCCCACATTTTAAATAAAGTTCAACATTTTAAAACACACTGTAAATGTGTGAACCCCTCAAGAGAATTGCATAAATATAAAATTGATAGATTACAGTAATTGTTGTGACGGGAAGTCTGCGTGTGAGTGTCTGGATGTGAGCTGTGGCCAACAGCAGCTGCTTCTTGAGAATGCTCATCGTGTTTATGTTTTATTGTTCTAAACTTTATCGATTATGGGGAAAAATGTACAATCAATGCATTGATTAAAAAAACCATATAATTTATTTTTCTCAAGGTTCTGAATGTGTGTTTCCATGCCATGAACCTTGCTGTCTAATATTACATCTTGCTCAAGGATGCTAGCTTGATCCTCTTGAGATTTCAATGTGCCAGTGGCGTTGCAGTCAGGGTCTTGAAGGCCTTCTTGGCTGGCCCACACAATCAAAAGTGCTGACCTACATTTACAATTTAACTTAATGTACGCACATGTACCTTTAAGAGGCGGGGCCTTGCGAGGTGTCGTGTGATGTTGGCCAGTTTGCGTGTGGGTGTCTGGAAATGAGCTGTGGCAAACAGCAGCTTCTGTGTCAGTGTGCTTACTTAGGTTTTTTTAAAATGTATTTATTTATTTTCCTTCTAAAATACTGAAAAGTGCATCGTAATCTTGGCTCTCTGTTCCCACGTGTGAGGCTATTACAGTAAGTCAGCATACTGTAAAATTGAAAAGGAACTTCAAAGAAACAGGGGGAAATGCTGTCAAACAACAAACAGACGAATATTTTACATGTTCTCTCTCTAAAATAGCCTGTCGGCTCCAGCAAGAGCCGCAGAGTACTCAAGTCATAATTGCCTGATTACTCTGAACACGGACCTCTGAATGGAAAAGTACGGCTCAACAAAGAGCGTTCCTATTAAAGACAGGACCGGCGTCAACCTATCCGCATTTTTTTCAAGTCGTAAAGGCAAAACGGCAGTTCGCTAAAACGTGAATATAACACGCTTGTATTCACGGGACTGAATGGTTGGACTGTCAAGGTAAAAAGCAGGCGTATGAACACACGGCGTACTTGTTCAGAGCACATGTGCATGACTGGTAGGTCATCTGTGTCGCACTGTCACACACCTCCTAAATTGAGGTTATGATTGTCAGATTGACTTTTTGGTTTAAAATATTCTCTAATAGGCTGGATTATTTTTTTAATGACTTTGAATCATTGTTTGACAGGATTGTAAACCACAGTCTTGTTTACAAATTGAAATTGAAAGACATTTTCCTTTTTTTTTTAAAATACTAACTACCATGATATGATAAACATTGATCAAATTTGGCTGCAAACAGCAATGACAAATTTTAATTTTCTGACATTCAAAGCGATAGCATAGAGGAGGCATAGATCCTACCTTGGGCAGTTCAGCTTTCACCTCATTAAAAATACACGGCTCAGCGTTGGTTTTTAATGTCACCTGCGTGGCATGACCCATCTCAATCTGTCCACTTTTCCTTGTTCCTGAAATGTTCATTGCGCACGTGCGCCTCCCTGCTTGTCCTTAGGCGCATCGGAGGCGCCACAAAACCTGCGTAGGTCTACTTTTTGTAAAAATGGAGGAATAAAATGCCAGTGTGCACATTGTTTGTCGTTTATGGTTGTCCCCTTGCAAAGTTTTGCAAAGCATTATGTCTTTGTGTCCCCGTCGTTGAATGTCTGTCTATTGTCCGGAAGTGAGTTTACACACGTTACATCTCATCGGACCCAACATGGACGTAATGTTATCATAAAAGTGAAATATATCAGTAAAGAGGTGTATTTTTTTCTGCGTCAATACATTTTTCCAAGCTAAACTCATTAATTACTACCAATCAAGCCACAAATATAAAACTAATGACGCCTTTAACCTTGACAGATACTAATCCTGTTTTAGTTTCAAATGTGAGGTGTTTTGAGTTGAACTATTGTCAAATCAGAGCAACTTCCTCTCAGTGAACACGCAAGTGATTTAACGTGTGCATGTGTTGGGAAAATATGACTATAAATGGTCGGGGGCCATAGAGCATTAACACTAATCCCATTCTCTTTTTTTTTTTTTTTTAAATCAGTGTCTTGTCTTGACTACACTATGTCGTGTAATTTCTATATGCGTGTGAGATAATATTACAGAAGGGTGAAGACAAGCTAACATTTCTTCGATGCTTTTTTATTGTGGATGCCGTGGGATCAAACGGGTTATTTGCGAGGGGAGAGGTTCGCGTCGCTAAGGTGTGGGTGGTCCCTTTTTTCATCGTGTCAAAAGAAACAAATGACCTCACTGCCACTTTAGACCCCTCTCAGACCCTTTGTGTGGCTAAGAAATACCAGAGCCACCCTTGCACAGTACGTAACGGCTGATAAAAGTCGCTAACGCCAACGTATAAACAGAATACAGCTTTTTTTTTGGGGGGGGGGGTTTGAGTGCAGTTCTTTGGTGTAGTAGACAAGCAATACAGGGTGTAACATCCTTCGCGCGTTAACTGTCCACCCACAGTCTGCTGATAAGAAAGTAGTCTGGTTTATATTACAAAGTGCTTACATAACCTAGTAGTTTGTATCTTGGTGTTCAAACGTTGGAAAAGAAACATTAGCATGTGCTCGTGTAATGCATTCTAATTCTTGCATGTGGGACCCATGTGGAGTAGAAATAAACATGAATGTGAAATAAACTGAAATGCTATCATTTCTAGCACCCAAAAGCCACCACCCCTTTGTTTTTGTTTTTTGATACATCACACTGGATTGTATCAAAACATAATAAAAGATGATGTATAGAAATAAACACATTTTATTAGGTGTAAATACTGTACATATTGAATTATTTGTATGTTGGGCATTTCGTCTGTATTGTATGTTAGCGTCTGGACATGAGTTGTGGCCTAAAGCAGCTCCCTGCGAGTGTTGTCCTTTTTCAATGCGGCTCAATGGAACAGTGTAAGGCAAACATCGAAGGCAACACCAAGCGGTGTCAGGTACGCATACAAACCAAGACTTACATGGTGTTTGTCCCAAAGACTATAAACCGGTTTGTTTCGCGTACCGCCTCGTAAATCCAGCGTCACCTTTTTAACAATTCCTTTTAAAGGGTGCGTTGTCATTTGTGCCTTTAACTGGTTCGAGGCTCACTGGCTGTTGATTGAAAATGTGATGCCGAAGACTCTGTCTTGTGCTGTCAAACCTTGTGACTGAACAGGTGAAGATCGCAAGACGAATGTTCAATCAAGTGCCGTAGTTTAGGCTTGCCTGATTGTTTTAGTTCCAGTACGATGATTGACAAAAGCTTCAAGGTTACTCACAGCATAGTTTCTGTGTACTTGCATATGTCTTTAAGAGTCTCGGTGTGTGAGCTGTGGACATTCTCATTTTGTTATGTTTGTCTTTCCGATGCATCGCAGAACCAAAAATTAACCATGATATGTACTGCCGTGATATTGTAGAGGTGCTAACCAAGAGCTATGATATGGTTAAAAACCCAAGCTAGGTTGAATTTGATCTTTTCAAGCCAAACCCATATGTCAATCAAACCACTTGTCCTTATTTCATTTGTGCAGCTGAACGACAGCGGTAAAGCGGCCAAAGCTGGCGTCGCTATCGGAGACAAAGTTCTGTCCATCGATGGCATCGCCACTGAGGGGATGAACCACCTGGAGGCCCAGAACAAGATTAAGAACTGCACAGGCAATCTCAGCCTCAGCCTACAGAAGTAAGTGTTCAGGATTAAATCTCATTGGGGGGACCAAGTGCCTTTTACAACGATTTCATGTGTTAATAGAACTTGTAGCCATTTATCACAATGGATGATGGAAAATGTATACAATCACGGATGGAGTTTTGCACGTTCTCACATTACTGTAAGTCTCACACGTGACTGATTATGAGTCTGTTGATTATGTTTATGTTTGGGGGGGGGTAATTGCTTTTTGATCAAATCAAAGTCAAAGGTCACATCGGCCTGGGATAAGCGAAAACAATTATAGTCCGATCGGGCATAGTCCATGTTCAAGAATAAAATAATGGGGCATAACAGGTATAGAAGAGAAGCACAAATAAATAATTTTAGAACAACCGCAGAGTATGCTGCTTTTTTTTTTTTTATCGTGTAGTTGTCTTTAAGATTATTTTCGCTAGGAAGCTTGCAGGGATGAGAAAATCCCATCTACTGCCTTCCAAAATGCTCACTGACGATCATGCGGGTTATGTTGCAGACCTACCCACCAAACGGGACCCTTTTGTTCACCTTCTTACCACCGTGACCTCCTTTAAAAACAATTTCAAACACACTATTTTAAGTATTCCTTATGACGTGTTCTCGCTATCATTGTCAAGAAATGAAAGACATCACTGTGAGGGCACGAAAGCGAAAAAGAACTTCTCGCTTGTACTGTTCTTCAAATATAAGAGGCTTGTGTCGAGTTTTGTCATTTCCAGTTGGAGTTTTGTAAAACTGAGCATAGAACAACACTCACAGGCAAGTATTCTCTCTGCTCTGTGGGAAGAACAAACCGTATTACACTGAAGGGGCGTCTTCTTCGCTTATGCTTCATCGTTTCAAGCAGACTTTTGTGTTGCGGCACAACTTGGTACTACGTGTGCAACTAATAGCGGTTCACTCTACAGTGTCGGTCGGTGTACTATTTCTGCTCAAAGCTCATGGAAGGGTGTTCTTACTTTTTTACCATTTAAAGAATTCTGTCATTGATCAAACAGATTCATGTTTTATTAGAACAAGGTGGTCCGAGTATCATTTTTATTAACACTGTGATCAAGCAGTCTGATTGGGGACAGATGGCTCCGATGTATGAGCCACCAGACTTTTCTGTTAGCGTTGCTAGGCACTCGCTGGCACCGCCAGACGAGACATTCTGTGTATTCAAACACGGTCATGCCTTGGTCAACATCTGGACGTTAGAGTTTTACATGCGTCACGGAAAAGGTTCCGTTTGGTCTGCGACTCTCTGTTAGTTTGACATGTTTTGTAACCTTTCACCGTTGTTTGTCCGTTTTGATTGGGTTTGATTTGGTAAATGTAACAATAAGAGGACAAATTATGCAATGCGGTGTGTGAATTTAAATTGGACATAGGTTTTTATTCCCTTTTCAAATATAGAGAATGGCTTAGTGAGAGGGATGTGAAGGGAAGGATGGAAAAATGAGTGAGGACAACAACGAACTGATGAACAGGAAAGCCTTGAAGTTGACTACAATCTGATCGCTTGTTGATATGGAAATAATGGAAATGTAAGCAATGTTAACCACTGCAGATTAAACTACCTACGGTGGTACCTTGAGTTGAAAAATGAGTTAGTTCTGGGACTGAGAAAACAAAGTGGTTTAAAGAGTGTATTTGATAGGTGCTGCTGAAATGAATACACAGTGATCCCTCGCTACTTTGCGGTTCGTTTATCGCAGGTTCAGTGCATCGCAGATTTTTTCAAATATGTTAATTTTTTTTTTTCAATATACGTGGAGTACAATACTGTATATGTTGCTCTATGTGACTCGCGGTTGTTTTGCAGCTTCTCGCGGACCGTTTGCGGACTTGGTTTTGGTCCCCATTAACCGTGATAAATGAGGGATTACTGCACTTTCATTTTGTCTTTTGTCTGTCTTAAAAAAAGGTTTCACATGTTTGGCTTTTGCACACAACTTCCAAATTTGGGTTGTGCTTCATATTGTGTGTCTTTAACCACTAATCTTTGATCACAAGTCACGACACCAAGAGCAACTAGCCAGTTAGCATTAGCCGCTAATGTTAGCTGTCGATTCTACTATTCTCACGATTGCTTTAGCTGCCAACAGCTAGCATAGCGCCATTTGACTTCACATAAACCTTTTTTAATATTTTTGTCAATTTCCAAGCTTTACAGTCAGTCCACTGAGGCATTTGTTGGCTACCATTAGACTTATTCTTTTTGAACCAACTCATCATGCTAGGTTGTTAAACTAAAGAAATGGGTTTGCAGCAAAAAAGACTAGAAACAAAATTGAGATCAGAGAATGCACAAATAAAAAACACCCAAGTTGATGGAAAACACATTTATGCTCTTACAGATGGCAGGCAGCAAGGGTCAGGACATTATGCTAAGTTTGGTTAACAAATAAAAATAAAACGAGTTGACCTAATGATTTTTCCATTCCCGCTATCGTTGTCATTCGAAATTGAATTTGATGAGATACTTATAGTACAGTGAAAGCAGCTGCTGCTATCTTGTTACACTGATACACATGTGGCATGCACATGTCTGGAGTTAATATGCAATTTTTATTTTATAACCACTGTTCAGCAACTTCCCCCCCGTCTTAATAATGAACACCCAAGTTTGGTTCGTATTCAAAATTAGGAAAAAAAAGCCTTCTTTTAAAAGGCCGACAGGATATACCCACTTATCAATGGCAATACCCCGCACCCTATTCTGGTTAAGATGGTTATCTTGTGTTTACCATGCCACTTTAACCCTGAGTCAAACTAGAAATGTTTCCATGAAAGTCATTACGGGCAGCAATTAAACACATTAATCAATAATAATAATAATGATAAGTTTGCTGTAACGGAACCCGTTTTAAATTGTGAACAAAAGGCATAATAAGACTCCTTTAAAACAGCTGAAGATACGTTTTAGAGATGGGGGGAGTTTTTAAAACGTGATCAATTTTTGGGAGGTTCACTATGAACTGATATTTATTTAAAAATTCCCCCACCATGTAACTAAAGGACCTTTTATTATTCAACATTCTTTCCATTTTTTTTTTAACTAAACACTCCATTCACCACAGGAAGTCCTTTTAATGGGCTTGGATGCATGTGCAGATTTAATGTTATTTGGTGCCAAGGCTGTTAAAAAATGAAAGAAAATGAACCTGAATCACCTTGGGCTCGAAGGAGACGTGACAGTATGCAGGAAAAGAATGCCCGCTTTGAGTAAATAAGATTTCACGCAAAGAACAAAGCTTTGGAAGTAGCTTTTAAGCTGAAGGTTTGTTTTGTTGTTGGGGTTTTTTTTTTAGATCTTCCCTGTTGAATGGAGCTCCAACCACATAATTACAGTGTTGATCTTTATGGCACAACGCATCAATGGTGGACTTGTCACATGCGTCTCATGAAGCAGGGTTGGGGTGTAGCCTGCTCATGTGGAGAGCCACAATAAATCATGGATAGGCACAATCTGATTTTTCAGACGTGCGGTAACGGCGGATTTACACGCGGGGACTTGATGTTGCCTTCCTGTGGTAGCGTTGGTTGACAGACCTTGCATACGACTCAGCAGTGATGCGAAGCTCATGTCTCGGCACTCAACTCCAAAATGCTCTGTGGTTGATATTTAGAAGTGCCTGAGTGATGGTTTGGAGTACCATTTCTTAAGTAGTTTCTCTCCTGTCATCCATCCATCCATTTTCTGATCCGCTTTATCCTCACAAGGGTCATGGGGCATGCTGAAGCCTATCCCAGCTGTCTTTGGGCAGTAGGCGGGGGACATCCTGGATCGGTTGCCAGCCAATCGCAGAGACAAACAACCACCCGCGCTCACACTCACACCTAGGGACAATTGAGAGTGTTCAATCATCCTGCCATGCATGTTCTTGGAATGTGGAAGGAAACCGGAGTACCCGGAGAAAACCCACGCAGGCCTGGGGAAAACATGCAAACTCCATACAGGAAGGCCGGAGCCGGGATCGAACCCGTACCTCTGCACTGTGAGATTGACGCGCTAACCACTCAACCGTCAGTTTCTCTGCTTATGTGGTTAAAATAGTTTTCTTTTTTTCAACTCCCGCGGATGATGACAAAGTAAAAATTAGGTAAACAAACAGAGAAAGGGGAAGACACCCATCGTTCTGATTTTGATTGACTGAGATATTGGGGATTTATTAAACACAAAAATCAGCAACAGACATCCACTTTGGAGCATTTACGATACAACAGAAGCAAAATTTTCTTCAAACATTCATGATGAATATATCCCCCCCCGCTAGGCTAAAAACCATCATCTTTAAAAAAATAAAAAACGCGTAAGAGTGAGGCATACTTTTTCACGTTCATCATTAGCTAATTTAGTATTTTTAGTTAGGCTCCTCATTTTACATTGATAGCATAAAAGTAAATCTTTACTTAAGTAGAAGTACAGACACTACAAGACGACTAGCATCCAAGTTCTGATTCAACGGCTGTACTTAGGGGTAAATAAACTGACTTTGAACTTTGCTTCAGTACCTGCAAGATACCTGTAACTTAGCATAGTTTCCCTCTTGTCACTTTTATTGTGATCTTACTGAGAAGAATGTTGGGAAAAAAACACATTACACATAGTAGGTTGTTGTTTTAGAACTAATGAGTATTGACTCAACTTTTATGCTATCAAAACAAGCTTTGTCCAAACATTGTGAACTTTCTAACAAAAAAATATCAAAACTAGCTTATGCTAACAACTGATACACTTTACCTGTATGTGCAATTTAATATTAAACAGAGTACAAATGTTTCTTTTAAAGAGAGAGGGGGAGTAGGTAGCCGGCAGACAAAAAAGTAAGCAAGTAAAGTAGAACTACCCGAAAAAATGACTTTAGTACAGTATTTGTACCTTGTTACTTATGACCACTGCACTTGTGTTGTTTTGTCTGTAACGTGATGCACCGGGAAAAATGCATTGTTAGTCCTCACGTAAACACAGATGAAGTTTTGTTGAGTAAACACAAAGAAACTCTTTGGCGCATCAGGACAGTACTGAGGTATCATCGCAATAGAGACTGCACGTGAATGCTCACTGTCAACTAAGTCTTGCGCACAACCTGCCCCGCCTAGCATACACACATATACATGAATGTGTGTGTGTGTACAGCGAAACTGACAGCTGCTTGAGTTATTTTTTAGTCCAGAAAGTTGGCATGGAGTCACCCCCCACCCAGTGAGGGGGTTCTATTTGGGAAGTTGAAGTCGGGTTGGGGTGTATGCTTTCATTTTGTTGACATTGTGTTCTCAGAATAGAGATGGCAAGATCCCCTGGTTGTATTTGAAGCCCGTACTTGAAGCCAATCGCTTTGCCATGTGTGGCGGTCATGTGTGTCGTGCACGTGCGCTGGACATGCCACTTGGCCACGGTCCTCTTGGGTTGGCTTGTATCGTCAAACGCCTCATAGCTAAAGCAGAGTTTGATGTATTGGTAACCCTACACAGTCAGTTCATGTTATTTGGTTCCCTATCTTTTATGCTCAGTCCCTCAACCAAAGGCCACCTCTTCCCACGACCCTAATTTACTCTTTAACCCTTTCATGCACCCTGTGACCTGAACACATGATAAGGTGTCTACTGTAGTAACCGCTGTGCCTGAAAGGGTTAATATGACCTCTATCGCATCACAGTTATAGAAACCGTCAGTACTAAACAAAAACACAATATAACAGCACAAAACCGTGAAACTCACAATCATAACATGACAAAAACAGCTGACTTTGGACAGGAGGCAGATAACACTTTAGATTGGTCGCTCGTCAACCCATATCAACATACAACCATTCACACCTTAGGACAATTAAGTGTCTTTGGTGAATTTAACAATGATTGTTTTTACCATGTGGGAGGATAATTTATAGTAGCACAGGGAAAAGAAGCCCCCCCCCCCAAAAAAAAAAGCTAAACTATGCATGAAGGCCAGAGCCCAGAGCTGTTCCCCAAACTTGACAACTGTGAGGATGACGTACTTACCACTTGGCCGCCGTGCAACATGACAGAAGCGTACAGATGAAATACATCATATTCAACGGAGATGCTGACAAATGTGCGGATTATCACAGATGTGCTTGTTGAGAGCCCTGACCAACCAATCCGAGGACAGAAAAACGTCTGTGTTATAGCATCATCGTGAAAACGAATTTGAAATCTGATTGGTTAAGAAAACAGACCCATTGGTAAAATAGTTATGAAGGCCCTGAGCAGATTAAATTGACATGGTAATATTATTCCATGTTTTGATGTAATACAATGTTTTAGAGTAGCTTTTTAATCCAAAACATTTTTTTTGGATTGATGAAACTTCCATTCATTTCACTGGACAAAGATGAGTTGAGATCCAAATGTTTGGAGATAGGAAGATAGTCAACCAATTTAACTTGTATCTCAAGGCAACACTGTATTTAAGTTATCAGTTCACATACTGTAGATTATAAGAGTTTTTTTCCCTTCCCTTCCCTTTACAAGTCTCCCCCCGCAGCTGCCGCCGTCACTTTATCCGTCTCGGTTGCTTGCCAGTGATGTTCCACAGCCATAGCTCCTCACCTGTCTGTGTCCTTCACAAGGCTGCAGTACTGTATTCGCCAAAGATCATCTAAAACCCCATCGACGTCGCTGTTGGCCACACTTGTCGTATTTGCCAGTACTGTCCTAATACCGGGAGAATGTTGCTGCATTTAGACATGCACCTGCCGCTGCCCGTCTTTTGCAAATCGCTTGTTTTTGCGCGTTTATCGCAGGGGATATGTTGGAGACGCACTCATAATCCACTTGACGAAAAGCTACAATACAAAGAGAACATGAACTTCGATATGCTTTAAACACCATTCTAGTTATTAAAACAAACTTAAACGTGTTACATGACACTTTATGAAGTATACCCTAGCATCTGTTCTCACTCTATTGCTGTCCAGATAAGAGGCAAAGTGTGCTTGCTTCAAGCTGTTTATTTGTAACTCCCAGCTGAAGTATACTGTAAAACTGATTCATGAAACAACAGACAAATGATGATACCATCATGACCAACCAAACCATATGAGTCCACTAGTTTGATTGTAAAATATTATGTGAAATGCTAAGCTAACGAAATTAGCATAAATGTTGTATTAATTGTACACTTTCAAACAACTGTTACTTTAGTACACACTGAACAGCAACGCACACAAACAGAAAACAGAATACCTACAGGCATAATGTATATATTATGACTGTAGATTAGTACGGGAATCTTTATGTTCACTGAATCTCTTCAGGTAAACTTCAGCACTGCCCAACATGGTAACCACGCTTAAGTTGCACAACTCTAAATTCAGATTTGCCTGTACTGTATGTTAGTGAAACATCCACACTATATGCGGCGAGAATGATGAAACGTAATATAGTTGTCTTACTGCATGGGCTAAAAATGTCATGCTCAACCATCTCTTCTTTTCTCTCATGTATCTTTCTGTAAACTAAAACCAGTCCCCTCAAGGCCAGTCGGTCATGATGAATGATACCCAAACACTGCAGCTGGAGCTTTGTGAAGGATCATAATGGATGTTTTGGAGAAAATAATTAAACACTGACTGACTACTCACAACTACTTAGTAATGACTATAAATGAATTTTGGGCTGACAAGATGAGCCTGACGTAAAAGACACGCTGAGATTTCGTTCCAAAGAAAACTATCCCCTAATTATAGCTTGGAAATAAATCGTAATCAAAACACTCTTTAGATTACGCAATTTTTAAAATAAATATACACAGTCATTAGCTTTATTATTAGTTCAGCGTGGATAACATGATTACATGTCATGATTAATAAAATGTGTAATATTGAGCAAACGTACAAAATGATGACCTTTGTTATCAATATATGTAATCGAGTTATCCCCAACTCAGAAGAGGCGGGTTGTCAACGTAAAACTTTTTGTTGTGTTGCTGTGTCACAGTAGTCAGCAAAAAAAAGGCTGTTTGTGTGGTTAGCCACAGGAACATTGGCACGAGTAAAATCCAAAATGTTTTATTACAGTTGTAAAGTTTTCGAAGCGAGACGACATGTGCAAACAATCAAATATTTTACAGGCTTGAGTGAATTTCTGATTGATAAGTGATATTATTTATATTGATGAGGTAAAATACAAAGTATGGACAAAAAAAAAAGTCAGTGTTAAAATTGTTTTTTTAACATTCTTAACAATCACACAATTGTTTGTTCTGCACCTTTTGTCCTGTTCCTCTTCTCTTAAAGGGGAAGTCAAGTAAAAAAATAAAAATAAAAAATATTGACAATAATATATTCTGTGCGCCCCCATTAGTCTAAAAATATTGCGTTTTGGCAATATGAATTAAGCAGCAAAGTGTACCTGTTTTTATCCACCAAAGGCGGCGGCCATTTTGCCTTGTGCTACCACTTGTTCTCAACTGAAAGACACATCACAGTGCCCTCAGGATAGTGCCCAATCACAGCTCACCTGTTTTCTGGGTTTGGTCATGGACGTTCTCAAGCCCTCAAGTCCTTAGGCACTGTGATGTCATTTTCAGTCGACGGCAAGTTGTAGTACAAGGTAAAATGGCCACCCGTGAGATGGATAAAAACGGGTAGATTTTCCTGCTTACTTTATATTCCACAGCCATAATATAAATCAGAATGCCATGTTTAGACTAGTAGGGATGCATAAACCTGATTATTGCCAATAACATTTTTCACTTAACTTACCCTTTAAAATGAGACAATCAAAACATGGATTGTACATTGACTGTGAGAGACCGCATATCATCACCAAGCCGCCGAATTTCACCAGTCATTTTGCGGAACGGATTTGTGTATGTGACACAACACCAAACAAAAATACTGCCCACCACGATGTTGACAACTTCACAAGTATGTGCCACTTATCAGAGGCTAACGCTAAACTGTGCTTCTGAAACTGCTTAGCTTTTGGTTTAGTCACGATAGTGTCCCTGCGTAGGCGTTAGGGAATGTACAGTTGTGGACGTACATCAGACCTTCTTTCTGATCATTGTGTGTTTCCATCTAATGGGTGAGATGCATATATATATATATATATATATATATATATATATATATATATATATATATATATATTACATAACATCTCCCCTTTAACGGAGGGTGTTTGTTGTTTTTGCTGTCTTTTTCACATTTAGCATATATTGAATATAGCATTGCTAAGTAAACATTGTCAGAATGATAAGCAATGCTTTCTGGAACAGCAGCTTCGGCTTAAAAGGTCTTATGTGGAGCCGATGGTCTAATTAAACCCACTTGGATGCCGCTTAAAGCATTTGGATGTTCTCATGCCGGTTGGCCCTCCCCCAATTAATACTTCCCCTTACTCAGCCCTGGCACGTAATTAGTTAGCCTTCAAGGCAAGGATTCCTATTTTTTAACTTCTCTTGCATATGACCCACTCTTAAAAGCAGAAGCATGTGATTTCAAAAAATAAAATAAAATAAAAACTTTGACTTTGACATATGCATTTTTGTTTCCTGTTGGTCTGTCTGTTCTGGCTGGGAGCAATTCTTTTGTTATTGAAAGGGCCATCTTTGAAAGGTTTTGGGCCCAAGTGGACCGCTATTTGGAATTAACTATACATGGTCCCAGGTGTTTAAGCAGATGTACTTGGTACACCCTACATGCTCCGTTAACTGATTCATCTACCCTCAAAGTTCAAGCCGCCTTTGTCATCAACACACAAACTAATTTACGCCGGAGCAGCAAAGTGGTGAAGCACACGTGGCAATGATTGGTCCTCCTGGCATCGTCTCCTCGTCACGTTGGTCTGTCTGCTTCAAATTAAGGTAGAACTAAAAAAAAAAAAAAAAATCCTTAAAGTTTTTTAGGACAAAAAAAAACCTTTTACCGACCTTAACATGATTGCTTCCATTCCAAATGGCCGATCGTGACACAAAACAACTTACCTATAATAAAACTGATTGTCGGTCATGAAGTATGTAAAATGATCAATAATATTCAAGGAGCAGTTTAACCCAAGACATGAAATCATTCATGTGGTGCAAATAAACGTTAAAATGTGTGTCTTACTCGCCCATGTTATTCCCCCACTTCACTAAATGGCCTTGCCTGTGCACTATTTTATGATGTGCATATGTTTGGGGGGCATGTCAGCTAGCCAGTGTTATTTATTTATTTATTTATTTATTTGAACAAGCGTCAATTCATTTTTTTTTCAGGAAATGGACAGTGTTGGGCAAGTTACATCCAAAATGTAATATATTACACAAGATATACAATTTGCCAGATTTGTAAACCCACCAATACTAAAAAAATATCACAGCCATTTTGAAGAAGATTGGGGTTGTGGGTAAAAAAACTAAGTACAAAAAAATACCTTTTGTGTGTGTGTGTGTGTGTGTGTGTGCGTGTGTGTGAGAACAGGAACAGATTTATTTATTCCATTTAACATGAAACAGAAAAACTGCCAGCAGTATCGAATAATCTCGGATGTTTGCAGTGACTGCTTTTACTGTGTGGCTCATTTCGCAATCCATGTAATGCTGTTACAAATTTAGCAATGAAGGTCTTTTATTGAACAGTACAAATAATCAAGCACAGAAATACAAAATATGTATACTCGCAAGGAGCTGACATAGAGACTAACTGGCCAAACTGACTTCAGCTCCTGATACTGTATAAAGCACTAGGCCATGCCCCTTAATGGCATACGTTCAACTGAGAAATACAGTGCTACAGTATAAACAATAATTATCCTGTATAAAACATTACATGGTCTTTTATCAGTTTTTATGTTTGTTTCTTACAACGCATTACTTTTTTTTTTTTTTGGATTGGGGTGGATTCATGGCAATTCATTTATTTAAGGGTAGATTAATGAAATGACAAATTCGGCAATAAATTAGATTTGTGGCTCACAAGTGCAACACACACACCGCAACCACTTAAGTGACGTTCCTCGAAATTGAGTTAAATCCGCATTTAAAAAAGCATCGAGATCGCGATGGCCATGGTATGCCCAACACAATATTAGTAATTCCTTACATTACCTTCGTTACATAACTCATCTCGGTGACCTCTCAAATATCTGCTCGCTAGTTTATTTCCCTCGCAAACAAACATCTGCGAAGGCTCACCCAGGCCTTTATGGGTAATGCGATGACGACAAATGATGAAGTGCTACTGTCGTCACCGCCGCAAGCTTCGCAGCGACTAAAATAGCCTGAAACGCAGAGACGCACAAACGGATGTATTTCCCCTCTTATAGAAGCGAAGATCAAATTAACAGTTACTTGACAGTTAACGCTCGAGGGTGACGGAAGGAAAAGTCTTTCACGATTAATGAAAGCCCTCCTCGGTGTGGCACATACCAGAAGACCTCGGTACATATTTCCATTGGGTGTTCAAGAGGTATGAATGCCACGCCTGTCAGTGTCGCGTTGTCGCCGTCTGTATCGCGTCCACTTTCTCCCGTGGCCCTCATGCAGTGGAGCTCGGGACAAACATTCCAGAGTGCAAAGTATCTGATAGGGCGTGTGTGCGAGGGCCCATTGTTTCACAACAGGAAGCTCGTACCTTGGTGTACATGGGTGTTTGCCGTTTGTGTTCACCAGACTCCCATTTTTTTTTCCCAGTCATTTCAGTTGTGTTAATGACAATGCAACGAAACTTACCAATGGTGTGGATTTTTGTCTGCTTTTATAGTTTGGATCTTGAAACGGAATAAGATAGTGATGACATCAAATAGTACATTTTTGCTCTATCATTTCCATTTTTGGCCAATTGAAACCTATGAAACCATACTTTTAAAAAATCCTTGTTATTTATTGGACTGAATAATACAAGTTTGGTAAATTAGGTTTCATCAAAGACTCAGTTATTTGAAAAGTGTTATTGTTTTCTACGACCAGATCACATCAGTTATTCATTTCATTGTGGGACCTCCTCCCAGATGAGATGTTGCATCTCAAGGGGATTATCCCAAATTAATAAAGAGTATCATCATCATTTCACCAATGAACAAACTTTTATTTTTATTTTATTTTTTTTAATCAGCGATGGAAGTAAACCTTTCTAGATTAATTTATTTAATGAATTTAGATTTATTTATTTAATGAATTTATTGCAGTGATTCCAGATCTGGCTTTTTTCCCTAGCAGATCATGTTTTCATCCATCCATCCATTTTCTGATCCGCTTTATCCTCACAACCGTTGCGAGGGGTCCTGAAGCCTATCCCGGCCGTCTTCGGGCAGTAGGCGGGGGACACCCTGATCTGGTTGCCAGCCAATCACAGGGCACACATAGACAACCATCCACGCTCGCACTCACAGCTAGGGACAATTAAGAGTGTTCAATCAGCCTGCCACGCATGTTTTTGAAATGTGGGAGGAAACCAGAGTACCTAGAGAAAACCCACGTGGGCACGGGGAGAACATGCAAACTCCACACAGGAGGGTTGGAGTCGGAATCGAACCCTGCAACTGTTCACGGTGAGGCCCACATGCTAACCAGTCGATTACCGGGCCACCCTCATGTTGTCATAATAATAATAAAAATAATAATAATAATAGGGCGGCCGGTTAGCACGTCGGCCTCAAAGTGCAGAGGTGTAGATCTTTTAGATCCTAGATTTTAGCTGCTCACTCATTGTTTTCCATCCTTAACTTCCACTTCTCCTGTTGGGAAGTTCACAAACATTCCCATCTTGTAGAATAATGCCCCAAATCCTCTGGTATGGACTGAATATCAATGTGTGCCCGCTTAAAATAGGATTGTAGCAGTTTCCAGGAACTGTGTCAGCACAGTGGGACTAGTCTGGTTACTTTATGGCATGCCAGGATTTAGCTGCTCCAGCTCTTGACATGATCAAGGGACCTCGCTTAACTCATGGTGGAATAACTCACTGGCAAGTAACACAGCAGGACATTTCGAGAAGGGCTCGCTCTTGTCGGAATGCAGTGACTCCTCTTCAGTTACTAGGCAGTTTTAATTACCTTAAAGTGGTGTTCAGTCAGGCCTTAATTCAGTGGACAAAACCAGATCCTATGCACTGGAGTGCCCCTACTTTTGAGTTTTCCACGCTACGAGCACTTTCTCGGTCAGATTTTTCCTTATTTAAGAAAAAAAATTGAGCAGTTACAATATTTTTGAGCAAGGAGAGCCATCGTTACTGATGTTCATCAAACTGTATAACCTTTAGTATCCTGACTTCTGAGGGCATTTAAAAGTGTGCAGAGTGTTTCCTCAGGTGACCTTTGGAGGAGCAAGTGGCCTTAAGTGGTGGTCACGATATCAGAGAGTAGAGCGTATCACTTTGGCGGATGCTTTCCGTGACTAAATATAGCTGCCTTTAAAGCATGTATATTGTACATTGGGAGGACAGTTTGGAGCTCCTCAGGTTTTTATGGTCTGGCACGTAGTAAGATCAGCTTGAAATGATGGGCCTTTCTTCTTCTGTCTTTTCAGAGTCACCAGTGCCTCCAAGGCTCCCCCAGTGGCACCCAAGGTATGATTCCAATATGTATTATTGTTTCAAGGCTTGAATCACAATAATTGACAAAGGCCGTGACACGCCAGGTGATATTCAGTCCCAACAAATGCAGAAATGATAGTGGGTACTGTATTTCCTCAAACATCCACCATCTTTCTAATAATCAGCTACTTAAGACAAAGAGACAGCTCAATTTTCCCCATTAGGAAATAAAGTGACAACTCAAAGACATTGAAAAGTCGAGCAGCTGAGCCCATACAAACTCATTTGCTAAGCAAAACAGCAGCACCAAATCACTTAAATAATCTATCAGATGAATCAACTGAGAGGAGTTTCCTGAGCAGTATAACAGACCGTCTGCCGTTTTATGGAAACAATGGGATCTATATCATGTGCACTTGGGCATAAAAACTGATGCGGCTTGATTTTCGTGCCGGAACAAACTTTGTTTAACATGTTTGGGCATTTGGCAGTCCACGCTTGCCACTCTGAAGGTGGCTAAAAGGTAGAGATTAAACCATCTGAAAGCAGGTCTAAGTTGTGGCACAGGTGTTGTCACGCAATTTTGTTGAACTTGACCAAGGTGCAGACAGATTCTATTTGGGGAAATACAATCATAATTCAACTTTGCTCGAAAATGACAATATCATTGGAGATGATTCATCTGGAGTGTCAGGCTGTAGCTCCTTGTAAATGTTGCAATGCATGGTGAAATGTTGCCATGTTTTTTGTGTGTGTGTGTGTGTGTTGCATGAATACCACTCACACGTCATGAAATGCTGCGCAGTTAATCATGCCGATGCCTCTGTACCTATTTACTGTGTACCCCCATTTTTTTTAATAATGGATATGTTCCAAACCCACCTGCTATGAACTATGTTGAAGTATGTAGAGTAGATTCATTTAGTCATAGCCCTATCTAGAAAGGTAGTGCTTGTCCGCCATCTTGTGACCTCTGTGGGCGATTTTAAAAGTAGTTAGGAGTGTGTTAATTACTCGCAAATTTACACTATTCGCGACAGGGCTTGGTCCCTTATCCTCAGTCAATAGCAGGGGTTCACTGAACATGCATACGGTATTTTCTTTGAGAATGAACAAATTAGAAACTTTTACCATTTCCAAATGGTACGACCAAATGGGTACCAAAGAGGCTTCAGTGACTGTCATGTGTCTGCTGTGCTGTGTGTATTTGCATGCCAGGTGAACAGATGTGACATCATAAAACCTTTGGTCATCACACCCACCCCCTCCCCACCCAACAAGACCCCCAGACCCTACGGGGGCTGCGGGTCAGACCATCCTTGGCGCCCATCCCCGGACGCTTTCATCCTGTCCCCGACATCCGCTTTCACCCACGCCTCCTCGCACCCTCATCCTCCTTCCTCGCCCCCCGTGGGCCCGCCCCACTCTTCCGTGTACAACACACCCATCCACATCTACTCCACTGAGAATGCCTGTGAGGTGGCCATGGGACAAAGGCGAGGCCTAGTTGAGAATCAGGGCGGACAAACCTTTCATGGGTAAGTGGTGGTCCAGCTAGAAGTCAGTTCCATCAATCATGAGGCGGGTATGTGGCTTTGGAAGGGGGGGATGTGCATGTTAAAAAGCGCCTGCTGCTGTCCTTTATTCAGAGCCGATCCAAGATATTTAGTTGGCCTAGATTCTATTTAGTATCACGCTTGTGCTTTATTTTTTTCAAATGTTGTGTAAATCAACTCCAGTCCACTCTTGTAGGTGAATGTGGTACGTTTTGAGATTAAAAAACATGTCAGGCTGCAACGGGATCATTAGTCAACACTGTCATGGCTGCTGGGGAGGCTTGGGCCGGCTCAGCATGTTGTTTGCATGCGGCCAGTTAAGAACTGTTTTGAATTTCCTGTCTTACAATTTTTGCCCCCTTTCAATCTGTTTTTCCCCCCCTCCTTTTCAGACGACAACAGTTCATCTGGTTACAAAGTTAGTTTCTGATGCATGTCCACTTCATGATTGTCTTGACAAACATCTTTATACTTGTGTTTTAAAATGAGAAATACCCTATTTCATCAAAATGGTGGCCATTCCCCAAAGAGACACCACACACCAAATAATCCACTTAATCACGGTGACAAACTTGTTTTCATAAAGGGCCATGTAAAAGAATAAGTGAAACCACATAAATATTTTAAATAATTGCTCGTATAATCATATACTTTACCTTGACTCTGAGTTCACAGTTTGATTCTTAATTTCAATGCTGAAAAGCTATTTCTGTATTTGTTGATTTGTTTGTTGATTTATATGGTGTTGATTTATGTCAGCCTTACATGAATTCACTATACATTTTACACTCTATAAAGGCCTCTTCCCTTCTGTAGTGAATTAACACCGATTGGCCGCCATTTGCAGAAATACGGTATATAATATAATTGGAATAATTTACTGTTTGGGTACTGTGCATTACTGCACCCTTTCCCTTAATGAATTTAGCATTTACACAAGCATGCACACAAACACACACACATACACGCACGCACGCACGCACGCACGCACGCACGCATATCTGCCAGCACTCCTGCACTCACATAATGAGAGTGCAGTAATAAGGGCACCTAAATCAGTGAGTGTGAGCGTGTGAAGTGTAGTGTGCATTGCATGCACTTATTGATAATTTATTGTCCTTGTAAATGCCTTTTATTGACCGCACTCAGTTTTGGCAGCAACGGCAGTAATGCTGGAAATTCACTAATGTTGATTTTTAAGGTCCATTCCACTAGTGTCATTTTTCAAGGCTAAATCTGAAAATATACATGACGAAAATGTATTGGTCATTATTTTTTCATGTCATTGTTTTTATTGTACTTAGACTCTTCATTTGAGGGATAGGACGAAAAGTTACAAGAGTTTCTAACAATTAACAAACACATGAACGGTCGCCATATGGCATTGATGCTAATAGCATGTTGACAACAGGACAGTGATTCAACAAAAAATTATGTTTTCCAAACTAAACATCCACCAAACCACAAATAATGTGGGTAATAGGACAGTGAGGTGATTTTAAACCTCAAAGTTATACTTGAAATATCATGAAATATATAGAAAAATAAACGTGTGAAGTTACTTTTGGCCTTCACACGGCCTGCAGAGAATATGAATGATGCAATTTTCCGATGGAACTTGTAAGTTTTAAGGGGGTATGTTAGGGTAAATGGACTCAAGTGTGAATTTAAGCTCTTTATTAGGAAAATAAACTTACCACTTCACATAATTTAGTAGTTTTGTGGAGGTTTTATTTGTTTTTAGAATAGAAAGTGCAGGTGTAATTCCGGTGTGACTTTGATATTCTGCCTCCCTCTAGTGGCCATTCTCCGCTACTTTTATCACCTCTTTAACTTCAGTCTTTTTTTTTCTTTCTCCCCCTCAAGTGGACCTCACAGTACTTTAAAGTAAGTTTTTACACGCAGCCTCACTGTCTCGATGTGTATACCACTGGGTGTCTATTTTTTTTTTTTTGTAACTGTATTCATGGTAGGAAATTTAGTCTTTCTCCTTTCTCCCTTTCCGTTTCCTAAGAAAACCCCAGCCACCCAGGTAATAAAAGTGGCCTGAATCATGACGTGTGTTGTAGCCAACCATCTTCATGTCATACCTCATCAAATGCGGAAGCATTTTATTCCCATTCAACCATCCCTAACAGTGTGCACTGATTAATGAAAGCATATGTTGATTGTCCAGTTTGATTTTGACCTTTGCACTCCCCGCAGGCCTCCCCGCAGACACATCGTGGACACGGACATCCAATTCTACCACGTGCCCTCTCATGCTGATGCCAGCCGGAAGCGCATCACGGAGGACACGGAGGACTGGCGCCCGCGAACCGGGACCACCCAGTCCAGATCCTTCAGGATTCTGGCTCAGATTACGGGCACCGAGAACTGTACGTAAGAGTTGGTAATTTGATTTAGGAGTTTCTAAAATCAATCTTCCTTCGTTGGAATGAAAATAAATGGTATCCACATGCGTTTGTAACAAAGAAAATTACCTAGTAATGTTTAAAAACACAATCAAACATAATAAAAGCTCATATGAAGAAATACACTGGTTTAATAAAGTGTAATTACTGTATGTGCTGGAGCCTATTCCAGCTGTCTTCGGGCAGTAGGCGGGGGACACCCTGAACCGGTTGCCAGCCAATCACAGGGCACACACAGATGAACAACCATCCACGCTCACACTCACACCTAGGGACAATTTGGAGTGTTCAATCAGCCTGCCATGCATGTTTTTGGAATGTGGGAGGAAACCAGAGTACCTGGAGAAAACCCACACAGGCCCGGGGAAAACATGCAAACTCCTCACAGGAAGGTCGGAGGTGGAATCGAACCCTGCACCTCTGCACTGTGAAGTCGACACGCTAAACACTTGACCACTGGGCCGCCCTACTACTACTACTAATAAAAATACTTCATTTTCATAGTATCGGTAGTAATACAATTTTACTACCCCTATTACTTACTTTTTCTACTACTACTAATAGAAATAATAATAATAGTAATGATAATAATATCAATCATCATTGTACTACAATTTTTTTTCTTCCTTTGTAGCTCAAGCAGAAGAAGCAGACACAGCCAAAAAGACAAAGTAAGTTGCTTGCCTTTGAACATTACTGACAACTGATTACTAAAGCTTGGTGTTGTTTTTGTCACACATACATTACATTTTACATCTACATCTCCAACTCTTGTCATCTTTTTTTTTTAAATGATAAATTGAGTGGAAAGTCCACAACTAAACTTGCACAAATAGCACATTGTAAATACTGGCCCTTGACTCGTATGACATCAGTTTGGAATACCGGTAGTTTATTCTAGTGGTTGATGTGGAATATTGTTGCATTACAAGTTAGAGGCATGGCGTGTTTTCTCATGGATGGCTGACGATCAGGTTGTTGCATTTTTCGGTGTTGAAAGCCTTGTTGTGAGCCGCATGACATCTTAACCTGGCATCGTGTTGGTGGACTGCAGTGTTGTCCTGCACGTGGTTGCGTTGCCTTTTGTATGTTTAACGCAGGGACACATTGTTGAATATTAATGAAGAAATATGATTTTTTTCCTCCCCATATTAATGTTAACGTCAAGTTTTCCACGGTTGACGTTGCCTCATATAAAACTATTCTGTGACAAATGCTCAGAGGGTTCAGTATTTTTGATAAGGTTTAGGCCTGCAGAGAAGGCCTTGGAAGCTTTGACGGCACGCTACTGCTATTTTGTGTGTATCCGGATCAATAGATGTATCATGTATATCTCCCACCGCCACTCCATCAATAACTTCACTGAGTAATCACATATGTGCTGTTTAGAAATATCCGCAGCAAAAGTCAATGCAGCTTTGTGCAAATCTAGGGCCCGAACGATCTGATTATTTTTTTTTTTAGGCCAATCCAGAGTCTGATTTTTGGCAGAATGAAATTCCATGAACCAACTTCATTAATTTTATATAAAATGAATAAATTAACGTCTTGGGGTCCTTTAACGTTTAAAATAAAGACATGAATTACAGGCAGAACATTTTGGCCTTTTGTAGTTTTCAACAGAGAGGAAAAAAATCAAACAAACTCAGCATTTGTTCTTGCTGACTTTGCAAAACTCTGAAAGCTGAATGTTTGAATGTCATTTTGTTTGTCTTAGGTTGCAACTGATAAATTTATAAAAAAAACAACAACAACAACAATCTGATAAAAAACATAATTGGCAAAAATTGGCCGAATTTTATTTACGTATTTATTTTTTGGGCCTATTTTGAATGACATTTTAATCAACTGACCAATGAATCGGTTATGCCCAAGTTATTTCCTAGCTTAGTGTATAAAAAGCTAATGACATTTAAGACAATAAAATAAATAAATAAAACAGATAACCTGTATAGTTATTACTGTATTTACTGCAGTAGTCGTCTGTTGATGTGTGCCTTAAAAGGGTGTGGCCTAGTGAGTAACGCAGTCGCTGCAGTCCGGTTGTGGCTACTTGCGAGTGTTCTTATCTTGTATTTGTGTGTTAAGTATATCTACAACTCTCGCTCTCATTGCCCAAATGCCAGCGCATTACCTGTACATTACCTTAATTTTTTTTTTTGGACACTTGTGAAGCAAGGCTCCACTGCATTTGTATGCAAGCCATTAAAAAGTGTGTGTGTGTGGGGGGGGGGGGGGGGGTTCCGCAATATGTCCCATTTAACTAGTGTTGCTTCCTCTAACAACACCACCTGCCTTCACTGCATCCGAGCCCTTCGTGTGCTGTGCCATGTTTCGGTTGTCATCATCCCAGGCTTCGTTATCTTGATGAAACCCTTGTTCTCTTCTGTCCTGGATGGCAGAGTGAACAAGTCCACTACACGGTTGGTGATCGGCCCAAAGTACACCGAACTGAGGGACTGGCACCATGACGTGTCCGCTCGCACCCTCAATGTCCAGTAGACCTGTGTATATACGTATATATATGGATATACTGTATATGTGTGTGTATGTGTACGCGAGTGTGATTGACTGCCGTAGCAGCTTGACGGCAAAGTAGAAAGTAGGAGTGCAGATGAGTGGAATGAGAGCCGTAGTACATACTAGGAGTTGAACCGATTCGTCGTCCAGTCTGTGAGACGACTTCACGACTCTGAGTCAACTTAACTGTTTGGCATCGACCTTTAATGCTTGAAGTTGACTAACCACTACACTGTAAAAAAAAAAAAAAGATTGGGTGAACCTCAAAATTTCAAGGCAATAAAATTCAATAACCTTTTAAGACGATTTAAATACATGTTTTAAGTTTTGCTGTGTGGAAATTGTCTTTTTTGCGTGTCACAATCAAGAAATAAGAGTGGACACAACGGCTGTCCCCTTGCTTTGGATGATAACTTCAAGATATAAGTAAAAAACGACTTGCTTGCTTTGTTGCGGTTATTAACATTGTTGCCATCAATGCCAGTAATTTATATTTTCAAGGTTTTTCCAATGGCAAAAAGCAAAAAAAAAGTTTTGTTTTGTTTACAGTGTAGCCTACTCATGTACTTGCTGCGCCTCGTCTTCTCTCTGGTCAATTTGCAGAGGACTTTCGACTTGCCCGTTTGTTGTCGTCGCAGGACCTTAACGCTCTGAAGAGCTGGGAGGCGACACAGTCTTCATACTTTTGTCCAAATAAGCTGGTTGGAGATGAGAGTAGTGATTCGTTTTTAAGGATGTGTATATAAATGCATGTGCCTGGATGTGGGAGTCCAATATGGTGCTTTAAGACGCTTAAAAAAAAGGATGACAATGGAAGTAGAAATGTCCGGATTGTTTTCGGCTTGACGATAAAGCGCAGTGACTGTATGAATGTTCTCCTAATACAAACCCCTTTAAAAATGGCCCTCGCTTTGTAAAATATATTCCTCCTGTTTATGTTTACTTGACCTTGCTGGTGTCCTCTTCTCAAATTTGAAGTGGTGTCAAAAAGGTATTATATCTTACAGCTAATAAAGTTGCTACATATACTCCTTGTTCATGTTCTGTCTTCTGTCATTTTTTTCTCAGTTTGGCATTATTTCTTTTCTCATTCGCCACCTAATCTGCTAACAGTCGTTATTTCACAGGGGTCAAACTCAAGACCCGTCGGCCAGATCCGGCCTGCCATGTAATTTTATCAAATCATGTGTGTCAACTTCCATGATTCTTGTTAAAATCTGTACCGAAATGTCAAATTGTCATATGTACTAAATAACGTTGTGATTTTGCAATAATTTATATACAGATTCGTCGGGGGCCGCCAGTTGCTCCATCCTTGACCTTGCGTGTACAATTGACTGTTCAGCTCCATTCTGGCAGTTCCACTTTACGACCACTTGAGGGAAGCAGTAACTCAAAGCAAATAAAATCCCCTCCCGCCGAAGCTGTTAAAGCAGTTTATGGTGGCAATCTCAACCTCCAAAGATAATAGTAACATTTGGCCTCTTAATGTGTAACACAATAAATAATACAATGATGCATTTGAGTTCAAAACATTTGTTGATGGCAACTATCTGACTGGCATCTGCTACCTTTCCGACACATATTTTGTCTCAACTTCCGGTTCAAAATATCGAGTGAACCAAGCTCAAAATTGGCCAAACTGTTTGAGATTTAATATATGTGAATGGCAAACCCCGTTTTCCAAAGTGAAGGAGTTGTCTTTCTGTCAAAGTTGAATAATGCCACTTGAAGTTGACCAACATGTTTGTGGTTAGCATGTCGACCTCACTATTGAGAGGTCCTGCCTTCAAATCTCCACTTTTATGTGGCGTTTATGTTTTCTCTCGAATACACACACACACACACACACACACACACACACACACACACACACACACACACACACACACACACACACACACACACACACACACACACACGTGAATACTGTATTTGGTTCATTGAAGACTCTTAAAATATCCAAGTACTGTAGCTTCTAAAAGTGAGCAAAGCCCTCACATTTCGGCAAACATTTTGTGATCTCTTCTTATTAAACATCATCAAAGAAAGGACACTTTGTTACAAAAGTCAGTGTACAGCTTGTGTAGCAGTGTAAATTTACTTTCCCCTCAAAACAACTCAATAGACAGCCATGAATGGTCTGAAACGTTCACTGCTTAGTGAAAATGTCCACACTGAGCTCAAAGTTTCAGTGACAGTTTGTGTGGCTCGGAGGTAGCGAAAGTGAGACACCATCTCCTTCATTCTCCACCTTTGTTTTGAGGATGCCATACAGTTGTTCAATAGGGTTTAGATTTAGAGACGTGCTTGGCCAATCCATCACATGAAGACAAGCCCTATAGAAGATGAATTGATGGATTTTGTGCTTCATGTTCAGCCTCGGGCAAAGGCTAAAGAGAGTGACCCGAAATTGTCCACCAAGTATACTATGCCCACGACTGTTCTCATTCTCTGTAGGTCCAGTGCCGCTCATAAAACGTATGACTTTTGTTTGAACAGCCAACAAATGGTCCATTAACATTACTGATGCTCACTTGAGCACACAGCAGATGGTCTATCATTTAACACTCTCGTAATCTTTGGATCACATTCAACCCTCACTCCTTCGCATTAACAGAACAAAATGTAGACAAGGCAGTGATCATATGCACACACGCTCCATTCTTTAATGGCGTACAGTTGTGTCGAGAAGCCAGTGAGTGATCTCTGTGAGACGCTGCCAAAAGCTCCTTTCACGCCAACCGCAGAGTGTTAAAAGTTGTCTCTGGGGACATATGGACCGTCTTCTGGTGCCAAGTTAATGGGAACGCATTTGCTGCTCTGAAACTATGCCGACACCCAAAGCCCTGAAATGAATGAGGCAGCAATTTCTGTTTATACTTAAAGTAGGACAGTAACATCTTGTCTGTATTAACATTTCAAATCTTTACTGCACAGCGGTACCTTGACGTACCACCAAACTTGTGACTCAATTCACTTGTATTGAAACGCCATGATGTGTTCCAGCCCTCCTCCCCTCAAAAACGTCCCTTTTGGGGCGGGTTATAGCCCCCAGAGCCTGACAGTCTCTTTAAACTGGATTAAGTCTGCCCTTTCTCGAGGCAGATTATCTGCAATCGATGCAAACAAAGTCCTTCTTTTTACATATATACTGTTCGTGTGTATACCGAGTCGCCTTCAAAATCGATGAATTTTATTTCTGTATTTTGACCTTAAAAAAAAAACAGAAAAGAACCTAAATATTTTGGATGCTCCACTGGCTACATCCCGGAATCATCTTATATCAGGGTATTATATTGTTTTATTAACTCCAGTGTTACGGGGAAAATAGCTAACAGACAAAGCTAAAACATAGGATAAAATTGAAAATGTTACTTTTTTACAGTTTGGAGGCAAATACTGTAGTTGGATTTCAGACAGTCTAGTAATAAGGCGCCCATCACTTGAAAGGCGCTTTGAATCTTCACCCGTCTTTGCTGATCATGTTATAGGTGGAGAAACCCAGTAATGGGTGGCTATTTTGCAAATCTTATTGTAGTTGGGGGGAAGTCCCAAATGGAGCACTCACAGACACGTTATCAAAAATATGTAGCTCACAAAAGATTGACTTGCTTGTGTTATTTGACACTCGATGGGTGGGCAGGCGCTCTACAGACCAAACTATTTGCATAAAAACTTTAAAAAGTCAATTTTCCATAATATGTCCCCTTTAAAACTCTGTCACCACATAGAGTGCCGTCATGGCAGCAGTTGCCATAACGTGTCTCATGTGAGGACAGCCAGGCTTGATCAGAGTGGGGGCAATAATCCAAATTGGCAGCGGCCTCAAGTCTACCATTTGAGTGTGATCCACGCGTGTGTGTGTGTGTGTGTGTGTGTGTGTGTGTGTGTGTGTGTGTGTGTGTGAGTTTGTACAGGGACATTCTTGGCCCACCCAAGCTTCTCAGCTGCCCCTTGTGAGCATGTACAGTACATGGAAACACACACTACTACTAAAGGCTTTGTTTTTAAAAAAATCCAATAATAATAATAATAATAATAAACTAATAATAGCAGCAGTAGTAGTAGTACAAGGTAGAAAGTGAGATTTTTCCAGTTATGTGTCATTCTTTCTTTCCATTTCCGAGTAGATCTGCCTCATCAAATATGGCGGACGCAGCTCCGTAACCCGCACAAGGTGGCGTCTATGTACAATATAGGCCCATATGTCTTTGCTAACACATTCACAATCACACTTTGTAATGGCATTGTTTCCAGTTTCCAGTGACCGTAGTTTATTGTCTTCTCAAATAGTACATTGCTGACATCAAGTCAAGGTAATGTAGGACCAGCTATTGGTGAGCTAAAATGTGACGGTAACGTAGCTAACCAGGGTGTGTGGATCTCATCGTAGGTAGAGGTAGATGTTGTGTCCCGTCTTTGAGTTGCACACTTTGCATGGTGCCATTCCCTGTCAAGATTTCATCAAAACATAATTCTTGAATCATCTTTGGATCGCTCTCCATGAGACTTGCTTCATTTAGGTGGCTTCTGCGGTCTGCCTCCGAGCATGGTGAGTTGTCAGCTTTCCAGCACACATAACACAAGACCTGAATTTATAAAATCCAAGGCCCACTATATTGAAGATTCATATTCAGATTCAGATGTAAATTGATTTGAATTGAGACCTGTCAATTCACACAGTAGCTCAAGTCAAATTAAGTCATCAATTTGAGTCTCATGAAAACCAAGTCAAATTCATGTGGTTTGTAAGTTTGAGCAAGGCTCAGAGGGGATCGAGCCTTTTCTGTTCCTGGTCCCTCCCTCTGGAATGACCTCCCACTGAACATTCGGCAAGCCTCCTCGCTGCCCATCTTCAAAACCCGCCTCAAAACTCACTTGTATTCTTTGGCATTTGACTCAGCATGACTTAGATTTGTTCTTGGTTTTTCTGTTTGGTGCTTTTCTACCGTCTTTATTACCGATTTGCTTTACTGTTTGTTGTACATGTTAAATTGCTCCATGTACAGCACTTTGTATGCAGCGATGGCTGTTTGAAAGTGCTCTATAAATACAGTTGAGTTGAGACTGTAACTTAATAATCATCTCAGGTGAATGAATTGAAGCCGATGGGAGGGAACCATCATGAGTTGATTGCGCTGGTAGTCCACCATCTGTCTGCACCACATCTGGACTAGATGCTTGTCAGCACTATACGCAGTGACTCTCACTTGACTCCTTCCACTTGATATCGTGGCTCTGGTTCAGAATATGTGTGTTATGTTATATTCTTACGGGCTATTATCACAAGGCTGTCGGCTGTGCAGTGAAAGCCATTCCAAGAAGGAAGCTGACCGTGTGGAGTGGAGTGCTGTGTTGTTTTGGGCAGGACTATATTTATCTCTGCTCTGTCAGCGGGTAGGTGGTCTTGACGGTGTCTTGCTTGACCGATGGCAGCCAAGAGAGAGATTGTGTGTGCCAGCCTAAAAAAAAGTGACACATTCCACACCCAGATTATTCTGATTTAATGTGCAAATGTTTGATAGAATACTGCTTTATTTTAGGAAAGAAGGAAAGTAACCTAGAAACGGTAACCAAACTTTTTGGTGTCACGGACCAGTTGAGACGAGTACATGCTGTTCGCAACATTTTATTGACATACATTTTTTTTCTTCCCATTCATTTCAAAAACTGTGATTCCACTGTACAACAAACGTAACATACCGGTAAAATAAAATCACATGGATGGATATTTGCTTTGTATCAAATATCAAATACATTTGAATGTTGATTTCATGTACAATTATACACAGTGAAGAGCCTGAGCCCAGCAGCCACGAGTCGGCTACTGTCAAGACCATGATCAAATCACCCGCAACAACTCAAGGTAATACATGTGTATGCGTCCATGCGAGTGTGTGTGTGTGTGTGTGTGTGTGTGTGTGCATGTGTGTGTGTGTGTATTACAGCACAAAACTTCGATTACTTATCGTAACTGTGTCCATCCACCGTGTTGTGGCCACAGTGTACATGTTTAGACAGGTGTGTCTTCTGAATATTTTAACTGGAAGAGTCTTGTCTTGTTGCTGCTACTTTTGTTAATGTGTGTGCGTGTGTGTGCGCGCATGTGTTTATGTGTTTATGTGTGTGTCTTTTCAATGACTGATGTGGAAAATCCATAGTTGTGACAAGTAAACTCGCTTTGCCCACACCTGTGGTCCGCAGACAGGGAGGGCAGATGTCAAACAATTCGTGTAGTCACGGGACTATGAACACACATGCACACACACACATGCATACATTATTTAGTAAATAATAGAAATATAATACACTAAACCCCCTCCTTTCCTGATTCGCTGTCTTGCTATTTTGCAGATTTTTATTTTATTTTTGTCCAGTTATAACTCAATTTTAGGTTTTGTTTATTTTTGGATGTAATTCCACTTTTAGCCACTAGGTGGTGGTAAACGATTGTGTTGACATGATTGTTGAAGTAGTGAGATAATAAATAGTTACTGTCTAAAAAAGGAACTTTATTACAGTAATGACAGGCATTCATCTTCATCCTCCACAGGTGTCAGTCCGCAGTGTGGTTTAATCACACCATCCTTTGGCGTCAAGTCCAATGGCAGCATGCCAATGTGTCCTGCCCCTGCCCGCCCTGTGCCTCGGGCCCACCCTAAAGACGAGGATTCGCTGGTGCAAATGGCAGAACACTACCCTGCCGGGACCCGCACACCCATGTGTGGCCACTGCAACAAGGTCATCAGGTAAGGTCCAATGATCGCATTTGGGGTTATAATATTTTACCATGACAGTAGACCCCCATTTATCACGAGGGATACAATTCAGACCTACCAGCCTTTTCAAATTTCTTTTTTATTTTATTTTTTTAAAATAGAAAATATAGAAGTACAGCATACAACAAAAGAAGATTAGACATTACATATTTAACACCCAAATGTTCACCAAATCAATCACATTTTATCAGATGAAATTGGCTTACTTCAAGCATACACTGTCACAGTCAGATCTGGCCCGCCACATCATTTGATGTGGCCCGCGAAAGCAAATCAAACATATCGACTTCCATGATGCTTGCTAAAATCTCGACCAAAATTTTAAATTTTCATATGTAATAAATAAGAGACATATTGTAAGCATTTTCTTGTAACCAAATTACATTACAGTAACTTAAACAACAGTTGAATAAACCTTTATTGACTTTTTTCATTTGGTTTCAGTCATGACGGCCCTCCAAGAGAAACGGTGACTAAAATGTGGCCCACAACAAATATGAGTTTGACACCCCTGCACTATGTTGTAAAATGCCATAGATGAGCTAATGTAAATTAGCATCGATGTTGCAGCATTTACCAGCATTAAACGCCTGCTACTTTAACACACAGAGCAGGAACTCTACAGACAGAGCATGCAACAGTATTTCTAGCAGTGTTCGCTCTTCTCTGTGGGAACAGCAACTATTATTTGACCTTCTCTGCCCATTCTTCTTACTTTTTTTATACTGTATTTGTTGAGTAGATCTCAGAGCGGTACAGCCTGTTGTGGCACAACACGATACTAAACTGACGGTATGCAACTTTAAAGCAAGCATATGATCACGATATTGTTGTTTTTGTTGGTGTTGTTTCAGGGGACCTTTTTTGGTGGCAATGGGCAAATCATGGCATAAAGAAGAATTCAATTGCGTTCATTGCTGCACATCACTGGCTGACATCGGCTTTGTGGAAGAGCAAGGCCGCGTTTACTGCGAACACTGCTATGAAGACTTTTTGGCGCCCACATGTAGCCGCTGCCAGGCCAAGATACTGGGGGTGAGTGGGTTGCACTTTGCAGGACATCATAATTTGATATATTTGGGGTATGTTCACCGTATCAAATACAAACATCTGAATGCTCTTTCGATATAAAAATGTGGACAATGACACCAGTTATAGTCAGGCTTCTCTCTGTGTTGACAGAATTAAGCTTTGGAGGCTTTGAAAGCTGCAAGTGTAACTTTTAACCCGACATGTCAGGAAGCCGAGATATGTGCGCTCTGCAGTTCACTGATGTTCATCCGTCACATGTTCCCAACCTCTTGAGGGCCTACAATCCCCTTCAAAACCCTCAATTTCTCACACATCTTCAAGCAGCTTAGGGCGTCTTATTAACCTGTTTTCTCGCCCTCTTGCCCTTAAGCCCCCCCCAATTTAGTGTGACCCGTCAGCTTTTCCATTGATTCTCTGTCCCGGTTGTGTTCTCACACTCTTCAGGGTGGGGAATGGCTATTTTAAGCCGAGTCATGAGCTCCCAGAGGACGAAGAAGAAGAAAAAAAAAAGCGGCATCATTAAGTTAGTCGTAATAGTGCAAGTGTGACATTATGATTCAATGGGTGCACTGTGCCAAAAAGTCACCTTAAGTAAATTATAATAAAATTATAAGTTCAGTTCCCAATACGTGGTAGTGGTTGTACACAGTCAGGGCGCCAGACTAACTTTTTGGACAAGCACAACAATGGCCCCTTAGTTAAAAAAAAAAAAATCCCCAAAGCAACTATCAAAACAAAAAAAGTTTTATTGATAGGGTCTCTCCAAATCAGGATTTTTGAAGATGTTTCTATTGTCGCTAACCTGTTTTTGTGTCCAGGAAGTGATCAATGCCCTCAAGCAGACGTGGCACGTCCACTGCTTCCTGTGTGCTTACTGTCAGCAGCCCATCCGAAATAACACCTTCCACCTGGAGGATGGCGAACCTTACTGCGAGCAAGGTGAGACGAAGAAACAACGGAAGCAGACCATGGACTCTATCATTTTAAATGTTGCAGATCATTGTCGCTGTTCTGAAGTTAACCCCAAAAAGCGTCAAATGTTGTCCAATGTCAAAAAAGCCAATAAGGTGCCATCTCAGCCGCTTGTGGATTCGGAATGCTAATCCTGAAAAATGTCACGAAAAGCAAGTTTAATTTTCCTGGAACTCACCTGGAGTTAAAAGTCACTTCAACTCTAAACGTACTCAAAATCGACTCCAGGTCAATTAAAAAAGTACAACCCCGGCATAATTGTGTGGAATAGAACATGTATAATATTTCACGCCAATCATTCTTACCTCCATCAAGAAAGGTGCGCAGTAATTGCCATTGCCCTAAATGACCTTAGCATACTGTATTGCAACTATCACGTCAGCAGTAATATGTCACAATGTAATCTATTTCATGTTATTGATGCAATAACAGTCAATTAAAAATTATTTGATGCAATTATGGTAATAGGCCGACGATATGCTTTTGTCACATTGCACGCTAGTACGGCTATTTAATTTACTGTGTGTGTTGTCTGTCATAGACTTCTACAGATTGTTTGGCACGGGCTGCCACGGCTGCGAGTTTCCCATCGAGGCGGGAGACAAGTTCCTGGAGGCGCTGGGGTACCCGTGGCACGACACCTGCTTTGTGTGCACCGTAAGTGCAACAAATTGTTCAACATATTTATCTTCGAGGTTTCCCCCCTCGGACTCTCTATATGGTCTTTTATTTTACCCACAGGTATGCTCCACCACTCTGGAGGGTCAAACGTTCTTCTCCAAGAAAGACAAGCCTCTTTGCAAAAAGCATGCACACACACTAAAAATCTAACTTTTTTTTTTTGGGCAATGATGATTTATTTGGAAATAAGTGATTTTTGTTGTTGTTTCGGTCATTGTTAACAGAAACACTAAAATTTCTGATAGTTGAAATCCTACATTTAGTTTATTGTTCAAATGGACTGATATTCAAAACACAACCACCGTTAACGCTATTATATACAGTACATACAATTTTGTTGATGATCATTTATATATATATATATATATATATATATATATATATATATATATATATATATATATATATATATCATATTGTTACTCATATTGTTACTTATATACTCGTATTGTTGTTTTACATGATACTGTCCTGCGCATTTTTTTTGGTTGATTATTGCTTTTGTTTACTACCAACATGCCTATTAATACATGCATTTCAATATGAACTGGTGAAACAGGTAATGTTGTTTAATATAATGACTGTAATCCCCCAACAATTTGTGAAAAAATAAAAGCCCCATCTGCAGTTGAAACATGGCGGAAAATGTTGCATTTTACTTTTACAGTACACAACGATAAAACAATTTCACATTATGCCAAACATGTCAATCATGTACAGTATTCTATATTTTACCAAAATTCACTCCTTTTCATACATGATTGGAAGGTGGTAAAATAAATGCACAATTATGCGTTACACATGTCATAAAGTGTATGTTACCCACACACTGTACTTTACTATCCTACATTACTATTATTATTATCATGTAGCACCACGCGTGGAGAGGGACGTGAACCCAACAAAGTGCGCGCATGCTCCCACTGTCGCACAGCAATATGCGCAGGCACGTACAGGTACGCGCACGCATGACGTGACATTCTCGTGCTCGAGACGGCTTGGAGACTGGCAAACCCTTCCACGCCAAGTCACGTCAAGTCACATCTTTTCCGCCAGCCGGAGTGAGTAACTTTCTCTCATAGATTTCCCGAACCTTTGGAGACAGTTACGGACGCCACGTCGGCTCTAGGTAAGTTTTAAGTGGAGTTTTGTTTCGTTTCTGAAGAGTTAAAGCGGCAAGATGACGCACAGTTTGAGGTCTCGCGCCGAATGAGTTGGTTTGTTGATTGACATGATGTAGCTTCCTGACTGCTGAGCAGCTAGCGAGTTTCGTTTTTTTTACGCTCTCTGAGACGAAAATGTACTTCTTAAAATTGCTTGTGCAATCCAGGCAAGTCGTATTTTTTTTGAATGGGCTAACCAATTTCTATGACCTTTTTGGACAAGACATAAGTCACAAATGTTAGAATAATAAATATTATAGCATCAACGTCTTCTGCACATGATTCTTGTAATTATTTTAAGAGTATCTATCTATCTATCTATCTATCTATCTATCTATCTATCTATCTATCTATCTATCTATCTATCTATCTATCTATCTATCTATCTATCTATCTATCTATCTATCTATGCAGTATATTAAGAGAGAGTATCGATGTTTACTAAAAAGATACATTGGGAATAAAAGTTACAAAATTTATTAGAAATTATTTTTCTTTTTATCACAATCAATTAATGCAGCAGTCATCTCCAGTGACTATCCTGGCAGCCCGACAGTTTTCTATATATTATTATTTCCTGCTATAATTTTAACAGGGTGGGACAGTGGGTGACTGGTTCGCACATCTGCCTCACAGTACAGAAATCATGCGTTCGATTCCGGGCCCTGGCCTTCCTGTGTGGAGTGCCAGTGTGCATTTTCTCCGGGTACTCAGGTTTCCTTCCACATTCCCAAAACATGCATGGTAGGTCAATGGAACACTTTAAATTGTCCTTAAGTGTAATTGTCAGTGTGAATGGTTGTTTGTCTTAGTGTGTCCTGTGATTGGCTGACAACCATTTGAAGGTGTACCCCACCTACTGCTTGAAGCCAACTGTCACAGCCTCGACCATGCCCGCGACCCTGGTGAGGAAGTGGTTCAGATAATGGATGGATAATTTGAACAGAAAATCAGGTGTCATTTTCGAGGGGAAAAAAGCCTTTTTAAAAGAAAAAAGGAAAACACCTTTAATTTCCAGCAAGTATTACAGGATATCAATACACTCATGGAGAGGCTGCTCTCCCACAAAAAGTCAGAGAAAAAGCAAAACGCACATTGCGTGTCATTTTTCCACACATTCTGTTTTATTTCTGAATTGAAATCTACAACCACATTAGAGCGTGTATGTGAACAGTTTTCCTAGTTTACATAAATAAGCGGCAATCCTATTTGGATCAAGAACACATGATGCAAATCTGCCAAGCGGCCACATTGGCTCAATTGGCTGTGTAATTGAGTTTCACATTGCGGCTGTAAACATGACGCTCGCATCACTTTTACTTCGTGTGTGTGTGTGTGTGTGTGTGTGTGTGTGTGTGTGTGTGTGTGTGTGTGTGTGTGTGCGCGCGCATGTGTGTGCACATGCGCTTAATAGTATCGTATACCCCGTGATTCAAGACAAGATGTCTGATTCTGACAATTAAACACTGCCAGCGCTTGTGTGTATGTGCCATGAAAGTTGAGCCAAACATAAATAGTACAGAATTCCATTCAAACAAGAAAAAATATTCAAATGGCCACCCACTTTAAGTATGTCTGTATCCCATTCTACTGTGTTATGCTTATGCAGGTACTTCACGCATGTGTTACAAAATTACCATGCCAAAGGTTCAAGTGGTGTGGTGTCATGATGTACGTGTCAATCTTAACTTGAATCATCTTTCCCTGTTGAAATGAATGCACATGCTATTAATTCATTCCAGCCTCCCAAAAAACACAAAAAATATTTTATAATGTGTTTTTTTTAAACAAAAATTAGCACTCTAAATATAATGTCGATATTACAATATACAAAATAATACATACAATAACTTACATAAACATACAATAATAATTTAACACAAATCAATCAGGATGTGAATTTACCAGTTTGTGCATCATAATTCAATGGGCATTTTGCTGCTTGCTTGTGTGTGCGCCTTGACCAACTGGAGGAAGTATAATGCAAACAAACATACAACACAGATTTGATGATGAAACAGAGAAGACCAAAGTAGCTAAGCTGCAGTTATATCGGTCAGTTTTTGTAGAGGATAAAGAATATATGCCTGTGAGTATTGTTGTCTGCTCTAACTGTGTTGCTATTGTGATCAAGTATAAGTTTAACTCTGGCAATACCTATGCTGGTTTTGTTCGCTGTCTATTGCGTTTTCCTGTACACCATGAACTGGTTTCCAGCAATCAGAGGGCACACCTAGACAAATGACCACTCATACTCACAGTGACACCTAAGGACTCATTTAAAATAATGACTTTATTCTGTTAATGTACATTTTTTTTTCTTTTCACTGTTGCTCCGATATGGTTTTTGGGAATATTTTGTGGAGGTACTTCTTGTGATGAAATTGTTGGATACACTTGTATCAGATTGTCGTGGCGTACCTTTTGCTGTCCATTTTAGGCCATAGCAGCTACCCAATATTAATATTCACCTTTAAGCCTGTCCATCTAATGTTTCCAGAACCTCCTTATCTTCATCTTCAGGTTCATTACTTTGCTCTGACTGCTCCCCCCCTCAGGGTGGACCACTTATGGTCTCATGATGGATATTATCCTCTATAATTCACTTGGGGCACACAGTTCAGCCACTCCCCCCTTGTCCTTGCCTTCCCTTCTTGAATGATGTGATAAAGAGTTGCCATTGTCACCTTCTTTGAAATATTTTCCCGCCGTCCCATGAATAGGGATTACAGACTGCGCTCTTAATTGGCAAAGACTACTTCAAAGTCATCTGAAAGGAACCGAATTGATACGATATCGGTTTAGAGTTCCACACAAAATTTGAATTTCAAATATATAATTTTGTTTGTTGGGTCAAATGTCAACGGGCTTACTTATTTTGAGACAAAAATTTAATTTTTCCAAAAATGGTTCAGATCAGTCGACCAAGAATAGATTTGTTCCCCACTTTTCTTTCATATAAGAAGTTTGACATTTTCACAGAAAACGCTTAAACAATCGCACTGCTTGGTTTTGAACACGAAAGGCTGTTCCTGGTTTTCACCTCCTTCTGTCGGGTGTTTGGCTTGGCTTCGTCCAGACCAAAAGTAATCGCGGCCCATGTCGACCGCTCTGGGGAACCAAAAAAGTGGAGTGATGGAGTGATGAGCTGTGACCTGAGAGGGGAAGAGGGGGATTAGAAAAGACTGGGGCCAATGTAAAAAAAAACCGATAAGCATCTGGATCCACTTGGGCCTAATTTCATACCTAACTTTGAGGACCCCAAATTTTCTTGCTGGCTCTTCTTTGAGGCAATGTTTCATCAGTGATGGGATAAGTATTTCCCTCAGAGCAAATGTCAGGGAGGACCTTCATTTCATGTTGTTGATGTCTTCTGGCTACTCTTGTTATTGGAAAGACCCATATTGTTTTTTTATGGAAACATGCAATATTGACAGTGTCGGTTTGACTTGGTTGTTTTCTTGGAGAGCAAACGGGAAGACTCCAAAACTTCTCTGATGTTTTGCTATCTAAAGATCAGCGAAAAGTTGAGCTGTTGATCACTGTCCTCTCATTTTTGTGCATCATGTGTATCCCTACCCATATTTCCCACCACATCTCAGCCGCCATATGCAGCCGATCACTGATCTCATCTTGATCTCCATTTGGGCACCAATTTTGCCCCTGCGACATTGTCTTTGAAGCATATAAAATCAAATCTCAGGTGGGGGCTGTTTCTTCATTTGCGTGTAATGCAAATTTATTCGTTTCTATCCCTCACAATTAGTGTTAAACAGGCTTCTGGGAATCTTTTGTGCACCAATGTGTCATGCTGATTGGATCACCTTACTGACGTACGTGATGTAACATCACATCTTCTAGGTAGTTTCTTACTGTCCGTCCACTCAGATGGAGGGCCCATCACCAAGAGGTCTGTCGATCGCATCGTGCCAGGTTGCCTGGCAGATCAAATTAGATGATATTCTGTTTATAGAAGCAGCTTCGACCAGATGCCGAATGCTGAATTACCGTTTGCCAGATCCCAAATGCTGACGAAGGTGGAGAAACAGATTCATTAAGACCAGAGTCGCATGGTTCGCTTTCATAATCCTCCTGTCATTGTCGGATAGTTACTAATCCTCGGAGGTGGCATTTACACTCTGTATTTAAGTAGAAGTACAGATACTAAAAGACAATCCCATCTTTCTGAAATCTGTTACGCTGCTTTCATGGTGCTTCATTACAGATATAAAGTTGGTTTGCATGAATGGTTTTATTATATATACCATAAGTACAGGCGTTCCTCGCTTCATGATCTGCAGTGATTTATAAATTCAGATTGCGTTGACATTCAAAATGCAAAAACGGGTAAGTACTTTTGCAGATCCAAGAACTTTTGGGCATTACCAACAGGACAGCTAATTTATAGCTAAATACCTTTGTATTTAGCTCTAGTATTAGTATTATATCGTAGAGTATTAGTCTTATATTTAGTATTGAGGACAAAACTAATCAACCTATACCAATAAATGTTTCTTTCCAGTCCACATTCATATCTCGGCTAAACTAAACGGGTGCCGTGCTCTCACCTGTTTAATATATGCTATGATGCTGGAAGCTATGCTTTTATGAGCCATAACCCTTGAGCCACGCCCACTCAGCTTCCTGTCACCAGAAGGAAAAAAAAATGAACCCCAATAAAATGTAGCTCAACATTGCAAGCAAGTTGTCTCGATCAAATCTATACACCCAACATTTATCCTTTTTTATACACATTTTTAACTTTAATTTAATGCACTATTAGGAAAGAATACATTTGAGCAATTGAGTAAAAATGTTCACTTCGGTCTTAACTAAACTCGAAAGAAGGAAGCCATTATTGTGATCAGTGCGTCACATTTTTCCCCAAAATGTTTTTTTCTATACAGTGGATGCCCGAATACTAGCGGTTCGACACCTGTGGATTTTTTTTCACGATTTTCTCTTTTTTAAATCGTTTGTCATTGTTGTCTCTTTTTGTTTGTCTGTTTTTTTAACTTGACACTATAATCCGATATCTGTTGATTCTGCGTCTGTTAAATCGAGGTTCTACTGTAATTTGTTAGACATTAAATTTTTAATATTGTAAAACAACTTTTAATATTTAAATGTGATTTGAATTTGTGGTATATTTTCAATTTAAACAATATTTTAAAAATAAATTAATTGGAGTGTGTCAGTTCCTCGCTTGGATGCAATCCCCAACACATTTGTGGTTCCCCTTTGTTTTGCAGCGACATTCTTTTTGTTTTCAGCTCATCTGTTGCAGCTTTCACGCACATGTCACGATTATCTTCCACAGATAGAACTGTCTACAGGGCACCGCAGCGTCAATAACCCAAAATGCACTTCAAATCCCGTCAACAACCCATCCCGTCAACTTCACTCCATTTAAAACTGTCACATGCATCTTACAAATAACTTGTGTCGCCTCTCGGGATACACAAGTAAAATATAGGGGAAAAGCCAGATTCTCAGAGATTCCATACACAAAGACCACTGAGCTCTCCTATGTTGCCCCCACGTTTAGGTTCTCACTAATCAAAGGTGCACACAGCCGTGACTGTTCAGTTCCAGGGCACTGGAGATGACTGGAAGGAAGGGAGGGAGGCGCGGGGGAGATGGGCTCCAAGAGATGGGGGCATGTGGGCACAAGGAAGGGTGGTGGGAGGCAGCGGGGGTGGTTTCTGCTAGTATGGTTGAGGTATGGATATGCGTGGTCGATTCTGCATGTTGACAAACAGATTGTATCGGTGCTATGGAGTCACTTTAAGGAAGTTGTATTTGTGCGGCTATGCTAATGACTGTCACAAGTCCGAATGGTCAAGTATAGTGCCCATTATAGTGAATCTGTCATTTTGTAGGGCTTTCGATTGCATGTTGAGTGTAGGTTTTGAGTCCCACGATGCATCATGGAAAGTAGTGAACGACCCATTGTCTCTCGAATGTATCCCATGATGCAATGAGCAGAGTGGTGCGGAAAATATCTTTATTATACTCCATGTGTAGAGCAAAACATTGCAACAAAGTGCTTGTAACTGGGATGTGGCTGTGTCCGGAATGAACTAATCACATTAAAACTCTTTAAAACGGGAGTCGGCACACACCTGCCAACTTTTAAAGTGCCCTGATTAACCCTAAATACATTTTGTTTTCTCAAAGAAGCCCGAAGGGTTTGTGTTAAAACTGACTGCTATTTGAAACTAGTCGTGATTCCTTCCATCTTGTCTAAGGCCCCAGTACGAACTGAAGAAAAAACACCCGCAAGCATGATGCTGGCCCCTCACCATTTTTCAACTGTAGTTATGGTTTTCTTTGGGTATTGAGCAGGTTTGTGTTTGTGCCAATTATGGTAAAAAATAAGTGAGTTTCATCTGACGATAACAAAATCTCCCAAATACGTGGGGGAAAATGTGTTATGGATTTGAAGCACTAATTCTTAGTCAGGAACATCAATATTAGGAATCAACAATTAATTACCTTTGTAATGTAATTGCGATTTGATAACAGGTGGTCTATATATAGCAAGTAGTAATTGATACATTAGTAATATTATCGGTAAGTGTTCTATGCAAAGCTAAAATAAACAAAACATACGTAGGTACGGTTTTGCAGTCCATATGAAGTTGTTCATTGACTTTCTGCTTTCCATGTTCTCAGACAACAAAGGAGGCTCATTGGGTGGATTTTTTTTTTAACCCCTTTCCCCCCCTCCAGGCTGTGACCGGCCTCATAAACGTCTCCAGACACAAGGGCTCTGTCCGCCATCTGACAATGATTAGGCTGCGGCCTCCCTCAATACATGTCAAGACCGCACACTCAATTGCACCGCCGCGCACCTTTATAACGCGGTCAAACAAGCCACCCGGACATTTAATAAATAAATATATATATATATATATATATATATATATATATATATATATATATATTTTTTTTTTTGGTGTGCAGGAAATGCCAATCAGAGGAGAACTTATAGTTTTCAGAGCAGGGGGGCGACAGCAACTCAGCATGGAGAAGAATAATGACTGAGCTTGAGGCCAAAAAGCTGACCTTGTCTAAAGAGTAAATCTAGAAATTACCAACTGAAGCAAAAACAAATCATGATCTTACATTTATTACAAGAACCTGCTTCACAATCGGCTTGCGTGAAACCCAATGACTGGAAAATATACTTGTTAGCTTTTAGCAGTGGCGGGTGTCATTTTGGTGAAACGACTCATACAATCTTGCTCAGTCACAACATACGTAATATGCAGAGGTGGGGATTGTACAAACTTTTGCCCGTCTGTCATTTGTCATCTGTCAGCGGCAGGGGTACCCATCCGTTATCGTCATTCCGTCATTTTTTTTCAAGCCGAATCAAACGGTAATCATTCGGTCAGTCCGTCATATTTACTTGAATTTGAATTTACTTGAAAGTCGGAATGTCCTAGCGCAATCGTAAAGTCAAAATTACAGAAAAATATTTGTATGAAAATCAATTTTAAGATGTAAATATGAATCAGTTGAATGAAAAACAGTATGTTCTCACACTGCCCAGCAAAGTAGTTCATTGTGGGATGAAACCTGAAAATTAACGTTTGGAGCGCTAGAAACCAATGACATTCTGTATTCGTTTGGGGCTACTCTATATTCTTTTGCATGTAAGCATTAACACACTAACACATTGTTGGGGATCAGACATTGACAAAAAGGACACTGGAAATCCCTCACCGGTTAATTTAATTTTCCGGTTGGAAAACATTTTTCTTTCTCACTGATTTGAGACACGAGAGCACAATTTTGCAGAGGAGCGTGTGATTTCTGCTGTAACACCATTTCACTCACCCTGTTTTTTGAAGATAGAACTAATGTCTAATTATTTGGGGGAAATGTCAGACTTGCAGCGCTTTTGATTGACAAAACCTTTGAAGGACCTTTACCATAAAATGAAATTGATCTTTTGAGGATTTTTGAACTTGTGCTCCGCATTAGGTTGTTGTCATTTTCAATGGTAATTTTGAACTTAAGTTGAAGGGAAAAATTTGGCTAACTCTCATAACCATGTAAATATGGTGGGCCAAATCTGGTTTACGGGCTTTAAGTTTGGCATACAGTATGTGTTTAAGACTACAATTGCAAATTCCACCAAAGTGAAAAATGTAAATTCTGTAGTTGCATACAGACCAATCAAAGGATAGAAAATCAACTCACTAAAACGTGATGACATCTCTGTCCTGCGTTACATCTGCACTACTAATGTAATTTAAGATGTAATTTGACTTTGAAAACATCCAGTCACAAGCTGGCCGCGTCAAGATGGACAAACATTTGCTACCTCAGTAAACAGATTAGCCCCTTGTTTGACATTGCCCAGTAGAAAAGTCTAAAAAGTGAAAGTCTGTGGCGGTTGTAATGAGTCACATCTTTTGGGCTACCGCTTTCTGTCTCACTCACCTCTTAAAATGAACGCTGTGGGTGCCCATCACCCACGCTCACCTCATGAGGAGCCTTTTTTCATGATCTCTTGCTCTACTATTAATCTTAGAAATGCCTCATGCAGAAAAACACTCCGGCTGTAACGGAAACATAAAAGAGTTGCTAGTGGCTAACCGTGCTAAGAGCTAACAAACAGGCTGTCTTTTCAATGCTACTGTACAGGGTTAATCGACAGCAGAGTGGGCTAAGCTAATTTTCCTAACATGCTACAACACAGACAGTTTGTACAGACGCGTTGGACTAGCAATGTGGACTAAACATATACCATTTTAAAGCATTTAGCCTACATTATATCAAAACGTTTGAAACTTAGTACGTAAACATTGTTTATTCTTAATTTTTATGATTCATTATTATGTTTGCAGTGCATAATTTCTGTTCCGTATTTTCCCAAAATGCCATGGGGTATACACATGTGCAAATCAATACCCCGTGGCTTCATAGGAAAAACATGCTAGGTTTTTAGCTAAAAACGTATTTGCAAGTATTTTTGGACGTATTTGTCAGCCATATGTTTATTCCACATTTACAGTTCGGAGTGCCACGCTTCGGTAAGTTTAAATATATATGACAAGTGTTATTTATTGATTTTTCATTTTTATTTGTATTTTTTTTTAAATACAAATTTCCCACTATTAACATGGTTAGCAAGCCTCACCACTGGCAATTCTTTCCCTGTCCTCACAGTCTGTTTTCTTGCTGACAACCACCTCAAGCTGCCCTGGGAAACTGCATTCTAAACATCAATCGAGGCAATAATGTTAAAATTCGACAATAACACAAAAATGTCTTGATGCATGCTCGTGTTTTGTGAAGTTGAAAAGAGTTTACATGAGAGGAGAATTCAAAGCCGCTGGCATCAATACAGTGTCAGCATTGTTTGATTAAATATGCTGTGTGGGAACGTTTTAGATTAAAGAACACCCACATGCACACACACACACACACACACACACACACACACACACACACACACACACACACAAGAAAAGCTGCTGTGTTCCACATCACAAAACTCTTCATTTTTGAATTAATCCAAAGTATATTCTCCCATACAGACCTGGTAAATATTTAATTGTCTCTAGAAGCCAAGTCATCTTTTCATCATGACTAATGAAGTATTACATGAAAGCAACAACGTGATGACTAACTCTTCACATTCAATGAGTACACTGATCTCTCAATGTCTCTCTCTCTCTTTGCCATGCCAACCTTGATTGCGTACGCCGGTGGTTGCCAAAGTTCATCGTTTGCACTCCCACAATTAATTTATAATGAGTTTTTAAAGTAAACGGCCTGGCATGAGTGAAAGAAGAGCGACAGTTGCCCCATGCTCTGTATTAAACGTTGAGGCAACAGTAAAACATAAACACAATGAGTACACTCATGCAGGCGCTGCTGTCAGCCACAGCTCTCAACCAGACACTTAGACACCGACTCACTGACGTCAAACTGCAACCAACAAGGCCCCGCCTCTTCAAGGCACATGCATCTACACAGACACCACGATGAATTAACAGCATTTTGTGTTCATTTTTGATCTTTTTATCTTTTGTGTTCAAATTCATCAAGTGAATGGTGACGCTAATACTTGATTTGCTCATGGAGGTAGAATGACGTCAATAAGCCCCGGAATTACACTGGTCAATTATTGAACTGGTGTGGCGAATGACATCATAATTTTTCCGAAATAAATATCTTAGCCTAGTTCATCTTGTCCATGCATCTTTTATTTTACTTTATTTTATTTATTTTTTAATCTTGGTGTGCCTATTTAGATTTTTGATTGAAGAGCGCGGTCTTAAAGGAAGTTTTTTTTTCTAATCACTGGTGGGTGGTCAGCTTGTGTGTGGCTGAGAGGTGTAGGCCAAATGATTCATCGTCGACATGAATCCACATTCTGTCCGTACATTCGCCTGTTGACAAACTCCACAAATTTGCTCCCAAATGTTTTCTTATCTTGTTTGTTTATTTTTTTTGTAATTAACCCAAACTGTCTATGAAGTAGTCTGTCTTCCTGAAAGCAGTGCAGTGTGCAGGTTGGGTGGTTTGGCGGTTTGTGGTAAAGGTAGCTGATGGATATGTTTGATCAGTAGATTAGAAGCCAAGCTAAAAAAATGAGAATTTAGTTGTAGGGGTGGTCTTGTGAATGGTTGGCTACCACTCTGCATGAAGCGCTATATAGAAAATGGTTGGATGGAGTTACAGAGTTACTTCGGTTCCAGACCCACCTGGAAAAGGTAAAAATCTGATCTAGAGAGACCACATGAAAATGTTTATGAAATAGTTTTCTCCTTCCCACACACTGTAAAAACATTATAAGCCATTAAAACCTGTTAAAACTCTCTCCAATGCATGTTTTAAAAATTCAAGCATAAAACAGAAAGTACTCTATAAGTCTCTGTGTGAGTTTCTGACCTCGAGCTGTGGCTGTCAACAGCCTGCTCATTTTATGTTTTACTGTCCTCCTGAAGTGCGGCAAGTCTCTGAAATGTTGATCTCCGACTGTTGCTCTTCTTTCCCACAAGCGAGGGCATGACACCAATTAGCCTTGTACTGTAAATCCCTTTTTTAAAAATTGCATTAGGAAAACACGTTATCGCCGGCCGCCATTGATAAGTCACGCTATTTAAAAAAAAAAACAAAACAAAAAAAAATATATATACAGTATATAAATACACACACACACACACACACACACCCTTCCACATCCCTACCAGTCAGTACTCGGATGTGCTTGTTATTCATTTTCTCTGTGTTGCAGGCACCATCTTACCTGTGTGTGTTTTCATCGGCAGTGAGGTGAAGAGCGCAATGACACTCTCAAGCAGCTGAGTGAAAGAAGAGATTTGGAAGGTAAGCCTCCTCGCTGATCCTTTTCAGAAGAGCCAAAGCATGAGGCGCACCACATTGACAAGTCTGCTTCTAAAAAAGATGGGAAACAGACACCTCCTTTTCTTTTTTTTTTCTCCTTTCTTGGTGGCCAATCAAGGGTGGACTCCACAACTCTTGCACAAAACCAGAAGAAAAAAAACTGTGCTATCTGAATCGATGAATTTAAGGATGGAGAGAAACTTATTATTTTGGGTAATCAACAGTTTTTTTTCCAACAGGAAATAATATGAAATAGCAATACAAAGATAACATAATTTACAAGTGACCATGTCCAAGCTCTTCACATTGATTTTCCCCATTGAAATGAATTAAAATGCTGCTAAAACCTTCCGATCCCCCCCTCCCCCCAAAACACCACAGGAATGGTAAAATTGTGATGATAACCATGAAACAGGAAATTACTCTAGCATAGGAAACACATCGACCAGGGTGGTTTGTTTTACTTTATTTTATTTCATTTGATTACATGGTGTTTTATTGTTATTATTATTATAATTTATTTTTATGCTTGTGTGACACAACATTGCCTGTATAGTTTCTGCATGTGAAATGATGGCAGCATTGGCGCGCATGAATTAACTTGACATTATTTCCTATGGGACATTTAAAAAAAAAATCTTGGAAATGAACCCGATGTGATCATGTTGGACCGTTGGGCTCCCTTCGACTGCATATTTGTCATTCTTCATGTTTGGACATGACTGTCACCTATTTGGCTGAATAGAATCATTCTGATTGCCGTTTCTCCCATCTAGCAGTTTGATTTACAGGCAACTTGGCATTTTTAGTACCAAAAGTATGAATTGACCTCTTTGTCCGACAACTTGGGTCAAGACTCAAGAAAATTTCTTTCGAACACACACGTACACCAGCACACATGCACACGCATATACACACAGAAGGGTGTAAGAGTAGTTTATAAGGTGGCCATAAAAGCAAATGTTGTGCGAAATTAATCAAGTGAGAGTCAGTCTGTTTTCGCACTCGACCTGCCCACCGGGTTGTGTTTGTTTTAATGTTTTCTTGCTATTTTAGTCGAGGTGGGAGTGGACCAGCTGACTGTCTGTTGACGAGGTCCAATAAAATGTGCAGTTCTTGGCACACTGAACGGTCTCTGCTGAAACAAAACATCACATGAAGTCACCGTTTTGACGTCAATACATCAAATACTGAACCATGAATGTGACCCAGTGGGCTGGCCCGGGTTGATGGCCGGATTGATGCTTCACTTATTTCAGTATCAATGCACCTTGGCAGAAAACTGTGTGACATTGAGCTGCGTGCTTTGAATCTGGAAACAAAGATCTTTTCATACTGTTTTAGCGTGGCAGTAAACATGAACTGTGTTCTTCCACTTTTTCACATTCAATCATGGTGTCCAAGCAATCTTTCTTTTTTTCTTTTTCACTCTATAGAGACTTTAGAGTTTCTTCTTCGTTTCATTGTTTAACCTCTCAGAGACTGTTTTACACGCGTGACAACACTGACCGCCGCAGTGCGGTAATAACAATAGCGTCGCTCGTCCGCCAACATTTTGATTTCTCTTTCAAAACTGGACAAAACTTTCTTGTTTGTGTGCAATAACAATGAACTGTGTCCTCTATTATAGATGGTTGTCACATTCTGTGCATAGTTCAAGCCCCAAAATAAAATGACAAAATACAATGATCGTTTCTTTTAACCAAGAAATACAATTAGTGCAAAATCAAAATTATGTCATCAATTATTTATAAAAATAGGTGAACTTGTGAAATGGCGCTAACATACTCTCGCTTACCCACTGTATTGCCTTTGTTACTGTAAAAGGAGAGCCACAGTCTTATCACCAACTTACACTTGTATGAAATATGCTTTTTAGGTGTAAAAATATTTTTCGGATGAAAACCTGGGACTTCTATGCGACTGTGTTTTATTGCTGATCGCGACGGTGGTACTTGCAGAGCTAAGTATTTATTTCTATTTTTTTTTCATGTGACGCTAGGTTTAACAAAATGTGAGGCCCACTGTGAAGATATAGAGAACACATGAAAGTGGATATTAACTTCAATTTGTCCCCAAAGGGGGTGCCATCTGAACACCTGTCCATCAAAGCGTGACGAAAACTTCTCTTGTCATCGCTTGTTGTCTTCCTACACGAGCACATACACACTTCCGCACGGCTGTCTGTTTACTTGAGGGCTCCCAGCAGCCGTCAACAGCAGCAGCAGAAAGTACTTAGTGCTCTAAAAGCGGCAACGAAGGGCTTTGTCCTAATCCCCGTTTGGGCCACGACACGAGCCTAAATAAACCACTGCAATGGGACACCTCTGTTTACCAGCATCATGTTTGCAAAATACAAAGAAAAAGCAAAGCGGGGACTTGGCGTTGTTTTTTTAATTCTCAGTTCCGCACGCATAAAAGACTTAATTGTACACGTTACTTTTTCTTTGGCTTCTTTCACTCAGTTCAATGAGCGTCAAGGGATTCGTGAACTTTGGGTTTTTGTGAATTTATTTTCTGCGAGTCCTCAAGTTTAAACTCATGCCGTTTGCTTTTTCTTGGGTGTTTCTTGCTTCACAAGAACTTAGTGTAGTGAGTGTTAAAGGATTAAAAGTGCTCCGAACTAACTTTTGTTAGTTCAAATGTGAAATTTTAGGGGCGCACGTAGAAATGTGTGTGTGGTTTCACAATGAAAATTGACTTGTGTAAATGTTCTCATTTGTACGCATTTTTATATCAGTCCTAATAAATGGGCTGAAATGTGGAATAGAAGTTTGTCAACAAAAATATTCAAGAAAAAAAATCTGCAAATTTAGTTGGTTGCACATGCGAGTAGATTAAAAATTCACTTCGATTGTCTAAAATTTTATGGGCCATATTACACCATTTAGAGATATTCTGGAGGCGTATAGAATAACATTTTTTAAGGGTTATACTCAATTTTGAAAGTATGAAACATTGTGGGTAATGCTTCCTCAAAAGCTTGCTTCTTGTGCCGTCTTGCTTGTTTGCCACATGCTTCCGAAGGTCGACTCTCGCTCTCCCATGCTTGCAGACGGGCTGACCTTGAGGGTGTTAGGAGTGTTGATGTTTGTTTGGAAGTTGCTTCAATTCCTTGGACCGCCGTGGGGTCACATGGCACTGACATCAAAGAAAAGAAATTCTTCCTGGGTGACAGCGGAGAGCCCTTGTGTTTATTCTGAACGTGCCACTGTCTATCTTACTCTCAGATTAACTGTCTCTCCCTCTGTCTGTCTTTCTTTCTGCACAATGGATTTAGTAGTGTGGGGTGCCAAAGTAATAGCCATCTATATCTACTTTGTACAGGACTGTATAGCCATTTTCAGCAGACCAGGGTTTGATTCTGGGCTCCGGCCTTCCTTGTGGAGTTTGCATGTTTTCATCGAGTATGCATACATTTTCTCTGGGTACTCCGGTTTCCTCCCACCGACAGACAGACATGACAGTGTGCCCTGCGACTGATTGTATGGCAACCTGTTCAGGGTGTACCCTGCCTACTTCCCAAAGACAGCTGGGATAGGCTCCAGCACACCCGCGACCCTCATGAGGATAAGCGTCTCAGATAACGTATGGAATGTTTATCCATTGTGGAAAAATGCGGAACAATTCTAAAGGCGCCTCTCATGAGTGACATTGCTCAGCGATCGCATTATCATAGTCTACTGGAGGGATTAATAGTTGTGTCTGTGACATGTAAAATAATTTGTAAAACATTCATACTCATCTAGAATACTGAATTCCATATTTATGTACAATATGTACTTATTTTGACTAACTTTTGTTGCCAGTCATTTTGACATTAATGGCTGCGTGTTGAGTTATTCTGATGGGCCAGTCAATTTACGCAGTGAAGCTGCACACTGACTACTCTACAAATGGTTATCAGGAGATCTTGACAGATTAGCTGTCCGAATGTGGCTCTCCAAACATCAGGCAAAAATAATCGGCCAAATGGCTGATGTTTGCTGATTGTTTTTACCTTAATATACTCTCTAACCAATTACAGCAGGTGTACACAAGTCACACTGGTCTCACAACTTATGACGCATAAATCCATACCGTGGTCTTGTATGTATTTGTTGATAAGGTCAACCTATGAGCCTACCATTCAAAACAAAGCAAATCTGAATGTTTAGTGTTGAGATGAGCATTACAAGAAGTTGCGCAAGGAATTGCCCTGGATGTCACTATTTTACAACTGAAAGTCACAGTTGGTTTAAAAACTTGAAAACTCTTTCACCCTTCGGTGGTGGATTCTCACGAGAGTTTTGTTGAACATTTGAGGCCTATTTTGGCCAAACTCCAAATCGTCCCACTTATTGGTTGTTCCGCTTTATAGATTCGTGTGTATGAATCCTTAAATAGTTATATTCCTTGGTTAACAATTCACGAGCACACCGAGCTGTGACGTTTTTTATTTTCTCCCCACCACCCCCCTCCCTGGGGAGGTGTTTTGTTTTGATGTCCTCCACCACCACAGGCAGATGAATGGCCACATGGAGGGCCCCGGGGTGGGGGGAGCTGGGCCTGGTGAGGAGACGCTTTGGACATGTTAAAGGACACCTGTGGGGCTTTAGGAGGGCCTCTTCATGATGGACAGGGTTCCGCTTCAGGTGGCAGTAATTTCTCTTAAGCCCCGGGGGAGGGGAAGTGGGGATCTTGTGTGTGTGTGTGTGTGATGGGTGGGTGGGTGGGTGTGCGTGCTTGTGCACTGGTGCTTGCAACTTGCGTATCACAATTGAAACGATGTGTTTGTATTCAAGAAATAGTAATACAACATTCCAGACCCACATGCTTTCGGTGAAAATCCATCAAGTAGACCATATTAAAATATTTTTTAAAACCATCCATCCATTTTCTGATCTGCTTATCCTCAAAAACGCGCGGGGCGTGCCAGAACTCTCAGCAGGAGGCGGGGTACACCCTGAACTGGTGGCCAGGCAATCGCTGATATTTTTTTCTTCAAAACCTTAAAATTCAAATTTTCAACACCTTGTAATCATATTTGATCACAAAACATCACATCGCAAGCATAGCATGAATAGAAAATATTGTACGGTATTGTATTTGTGTACATACATGTGCCTTTAAGAGGTGGGCCTGGTGGGATGATGTGTGACATTGGCGAGCTTTCGTGTGAGAATCTGGGCGTGAGCTGTGGCCGACAGCAGCTCCCTATTGTTCTCCTGCCATTCAATAAATGACTGAAAAGTGAAGCTGTGGCTCTCTTCCACATATGAGGTCATCACAATAAGTTTACTGTAAAACAAAAAAGCCCCCACCCCAAAAAAATAGCAGCACGGTGTGCTTCACAGTTCTGTGGGTTGAGGATCGAAACCTAGCTCTTAATCCTTTCTGGAGGGAGATTGCATGTTGCTTCCAAACTGAGCCTTTAGGCATTGTAATTCGGGCTGAACGATTGATTGCATTTGCAATATAATTGCGATTTGAGAAAGTGCAATTTTGTAATCTCAGAGGCTGCGTTTTAAATGGTCCATAGTTTTATCGACACTGGAGGGGAGAGAAGTGGGGAAGATGAGGATTCACAGAACACAAAGCTGTCAGTCGGGCGCCGCCGTTGTAAAGGTTGATTTCGATTCTGAACGATGTATGCGCTTTTACGAGTCCTTTACCTGAAATACACACATGATTAATGGAAATGGATACAGACGCAGTTATGTGCATGCATCAGGACACACACACACACACACACATATTCCGTGGCTCACATGTCGCTGCTCTTCAGGGAGTAATGACAAGATTGAGTTACCCTGAATAAGTGTGTGTGCGCTGTCATTGGTACCTTAACAACTTAACCAACTTAACTGACGTTGCCCTCACTGTTCTCCTGACCTTCATTACCTAAAACTGTTTATTTTTACTTCCCCCCCTTCCAAGAGGAAACTTTTATAGTAGTTGGTAGCGCTGCATTGAAGCACAGAAAAGAAAATGAGCAGATACAAGTTTATATGATATAGTAACATTACAAGAAAATAGATGAAAATGTATCAAATTAATGTTGCATGTGATGAGAACTTTTGGGGAATGGTGTAAAGACCAATCTTGTCATACGAGTCAGTATTTTCATCCAGATATGTGAATACATTTCTGAGAATATACTTCATGTTCGTAAGAAAAAAAGTTAAACATTCACATGCATAAGATTTGTTACAAGTCTGAATGAAAAAGGAAAAATCATTCCTGGTTCTGGTTTGTTTTCCATTAACCAGATTAATGTTGCCATGAAAAAAAGTTACACTATTACAATAAGAACATGTTTTCATTCTACAATGAAATAGTAACAATGACATATTTTCCTGAATTCGGGTGAAATTTGGCGAGTCTGCATGTGAGTGTTTGGGGTGTGAGCGGTGGCCAACAGAGAAGAGGAAAACTCACTCTTAGAATTCTTTCAAGAATAAGGCTAATGTGGTTTCTTCAAACTGTCACTCCTAGTTGAGGTTAATTGTAAAACTGACCAAAAAAATATTGCATATTTAAACCTCAAAATGTTGATACAAACTTCTAACAAGGAAGGTCCTCTAGCTTATTGCCAACATATAATGCAAAATGCCATAGACAGGCTAATGGAAACTGAATGTACTGTATTGATGTTACAATAATTAAAAACCTAAAATAAAACCTACTTCAACACACTAAGCAAAAACACATACAAACAGAGCGTACAACAATACTCACAAGCATACATCTGCACAATGTGTTACTGTATTAACTGAAGCATCCTTTCCTTCATTCGGTTAATTACGAATAGTAGACCTCAATGCTGCCCTGTATGTTGTTTTCACCATATGCTCTTACCTTTAATAGTTAGACAACTAGTCAGAACAGTTTGTGAGATACACACATACTGTACAGATGCGTATACACACAACCACACAGTGGCATGTTTGTCAGTGTCAGACCCGTTAGCTGGGGCGGGTACACAGGTCATCTGTGTGTAAGAGGGGTCAAGGTGTCACGGTATCATATTTCAGCTGCAGAAGGCTCCTCTGTTTCCCCACTGAATGGACGCTGTCACTAGTATCTTCTTATAGACTTGTAGGGAAGGAAGGAGAAATAGTAGAGGGGTAGGGAGGAGGGGGCGCTAAGGAAATGAGCAGTCTTGCTTACAGATTGCAGGATGATAGCGATCTTAATGACACGTTAGGTTAATAACCGGTGCATACGTTTCAATTATGTACCTAATCATTTACATGCAGCTTGATGCTGTTTTTCTACACGTCTCCATCTGTTTGTGTGTGTGTGTGTGTGTGTGTGTGTGTGTGTGTGTGTGTGTGTGTGTGTGTGTGTGTGTGTGTGTGTGTGTGGCACATTGGTTACTGGAGAAGCTTTTCCTGCATCCTCACATAGTAGTTGCTCTATATTTGGGAGCTGGAGCGAAGCTAGCGACCCCGATGCTCACCCCACACCTGCCCTGTGTGTACGTGCATGCCTGTGTGGTGACACACACACACACACACACACACACACACACACACACACACTGGCTTGTAAGCTTTTGTATAGCCTGTATTGCTGCTTTTAAAGCAAGCGTGTCCCATTACGTGTCTGTTTGCACTCTGCAACACAAAAGATGCACAATATAAGGTGCACTTTTGAAGTGCGCTTTTCCCAAATATGCTAGCGTTCCTTCTTGATATATATAAAGAATGCAGGCCCGAATTTGCAAAGAATGAACTGCGGCCGCTGATAGTACCTTCATTTGTACCGACAGTTTGCTCAGTCCTATTCACAAAGAATATTGCGCTAATGATATACCAGCGCAAATGCGCCCACCAAGTTTGACAGTGAAGTGCAGTTGGCTCCTCATTTTCCCCTGGTTGCAATAAGCCGCACATGGCAGAGTATTAGTGTTGGTTGTGCGCCAAGAACACCGTGGCAGAACAATGGCAGCTAGGAAGAGAAATATGACATTTTCAGAATGCGAGCTTGGGGTCTTGACCGAAGAGGTTGCGATTTCAACACTATATGTTTCATGGTCAGGGAGAAAATTATTGTATGAAAATCTTACGTCTTCACATGCTATTGTGTTATATTGAATAGTGCAATTTACTTTTTGTAAGATTCCTTGGCTAATAAATAATGGATAATAATAATAATAATGATGATGCTTGTAACCTCCAATGTTGGCTCTCCCCAGCAATGGTTCGTAACTTGAATAACTCATGTAAATCAAGCGACCTACCACTGTATGTTAAAAAGCAAAGTAATCGCCTGTATTGTGTTTTTAGCCAGATGATGGAATGAACTTCTTCCCTGGCTGTGATGTATTTCCTTATGATGATAAGGAGGGGTGGTGAACAAAAAAATTAAAGGGGACATAAAACTTAAAACCTCGGGGTCTTCCGCGCTTTCTTGGGTTATGCGTACTTGGGCCGCAACTGATGACATTTCACGAGATCACAAAGAACGGACAAGAACACCAATTGAGAACGCTTGAGTCTTTATTTGATCAAATCTTTCAAAACTCCCCTCCATGGAGGGATATGCTTTCCCCTTTTCTCTCTCTTCTATTATGCCAGCTACCCTTTCTCCCTCATTCCATCACACCCCTCTTTCTCCCTCACCCTTTACCCTCCTGCCACCCCACTAATTGCCACTTGTTGGGAGCATCCCGGGAGCTCATTAATTGGTGAAGAGGAGACAGGTGGCGCCACAATGTTGTGATGCTCCGTGTGTGTGTGTGTGTGTGTGTGTGTGTGTGTGTGTGTGTGTGTGTGTCCTTGTTAGGGGTCCCGAGCCCCCTTCTCACTGTAATCTCTTTGTTTATGCAGTGCGAAAAGGGCCTGGCTGGGCCGTGAACTCCCCACGCTCTTATCCCACTGTGCCACTCACCCCTTGTGGACCCCTGTGCAAGCCCCCCGTCCTCGCCAGCTGCCTTTCAAACACCCTGTCTTGCTCCCGGCACCTTCCAACCCCATTTATGACGCTTTCCTTCCAAGATGTCACCATGTGATAACAGCTTCACAATCATGTCGATGTGACATTGCCTTACAATCCGGAGAAGAACAGCTTCATTGTGGCCATGGAGACCCCAGACCCCAGATCCATCGTGGGTGGACCAGCCAGGACACATCATGTTAGATCGCAGTAATTGTTCAAACTTGATGACACGTGATGTGCCGTTAAGGTTCTATATTGTATTTAGGCAGGATCCTTAGGGGGGGTTGCAGGGGGGTGTTGTGCTTCATGATGCTGGACCTAAATTTACCCAAGACAAAACAGGGGGCAGTCACGCACCATCAGGATAAATCACCCGAAAGCGCCATTGTGGTTGGCAAGTGCGAGAATGAAAAAGATGATCATCAAGTAGAGAGCAGCGTCACACACACGCACACGCGCACACACAAAGGTTTTTATTCCAGCAACGCTATTCTTGACCAAGCGGGCAGTTGTCATACGGCGCGTGCGGATCTTTTATTAGCTTCGCACTTCAGGAGGTCTTCCCTTACTTGGTGACTGGATAACCAAAGTCATCCCAGTTGTGCCCAGCCGTCATTTGACCACCACTGTGTGAAGAGGTGTCACATTATTATTGACTACAGCTAGTGAAACCTCAGTTACAGTGTCTCACCATTCATCCTTCTGGTGATGAGTGTCATGTGCCACTGGAGGTTAAAGGTGACCTGCTTTTTTAATTTTATTTTATTCATATACCGGTATATATTTTTTGGGTGTGAAAGTGAAACTGGTAGGGTGCCTATGTGCACTAACATATATATATATATATATATATATATATATATATATATATATATATATATATATATATATATATATATATATTATTGCTGAGATATATATATATTCTCAGCAATAATATTACTGCTACCAATAATACCAATAAAAAGTTCTGAGTGATGCAATGTTGTGGGGAATATTATTTTTTTCCTTTTCCCGTTTTTTTAAAATCATTGAAAAAAAACCTATTTAACTGGATGTGGGTATTTCTCAGAATGTTCTGAACTTCCCACTCAGCAAGCAATAAACTGATTTTTGCCATTTTCGCCATTGATTCATGGTTTCAACCCTGCCCTTTTAGTCACGATTTTCAAGGTTTTTGTTGCTGAGCTCGACTACACTTAGATGGAACTCAAAATGGAAGGTGGGTGGCCACAGCTTGTGCTCGCCTCCATTCTTTGCTAGTCTGTGAGGGAAAAGTATGAATCAGAGAAAGAGGCGGCCTTCACAGAGCTCCCACTCACTAAACTTCTTCTGTCCACTGTTGCTGTTTGAAATTGCTAACATTCCAGCCTTTTGGCCCCTACACCCCTTGCTTCTTCACGTGAGGGGCCTCCATTCATTTGACTTTTGCCTCGGGGGCCGGGCGGTGGGAAATACAATCTGTATTCTATATAAACTTATTTATAGAGGATACTGCAATTTGATTGGATAACAAAGACTGAAAGTACAGTTGATCCTAAAATGTAAGTTTCTGTCTCTCTGTGGCCGCTAAAGTGAAGCAAACCTTTACTTGTCTCACAATGGAGAAATTCCCAATTTACAGCAGCAACATTATGAAAGGAGAAGTAGAAGAGCAAAAAGTATATAAATAAATATACATTATAAAATATAATTGTGTATATATACTGTATAGTGTATACAATTGACTAGAGCAAGAAGCATGCTGCATAGCAATTGGAGAGAACGTCAATATTTATGATATCACGATCACACTGGTGAACTTGTGGGACCACCCCCATTTTGTTGAGGATGGGGGGCATTCCACCTATCCATGTCAACATTTTTATTGTGGCTTGTAAAGTGATCTGGTGAATGGTTTCACAATGACAAAACAAGCAGTTAAAAAAAACCCTCACAGTATATCATTAGGCCCTAATTAACTTGACATGGACTGACATCCAACTTGGTATATGGGTGGCAAGTGTGTGTGTGTGTGGGGGCACGCACGTGTGAGATAGCGGTACTGGGGGTGCGTCATTTACAATCGCTTTCAGTGACAGTTTATACTCTTGCTTCAACAGGCTAGGTTTGACTTTGTAAAAATTAGAAATGTTTCTAGAAGTCATGACTGTTTTGCATTTACACTATATGTTTGTTTCATGGTCAGGGAGAAAATTGTATGAAAATATAAAGTTTATTTTGTTGTAAGGAAATGTTGAATATGTGTTTTCCCAGTTTTCTCTGATGTAGAAAACCAAGTGCTCCCATGTGTAATTTATCTTTCAAATTCTGACTCCTCTCTTCCAACTGTTGACTTTCATCCTGAGAACAAAATCCTTCACTGGTGGCTCTGAGTGTTTTTCCTCTCTTCCAGAGTTGAAAGGTCACTTAAGAACAAATCAGTGACGGGTTCAAAGGTGAACCTGGCCAACTTGTTATTTTTCTCTGCTTCTCTCCGTCGGTCACGGCTTCATCATCATCATCATCATCATCATCATCATCATCATCACCATGGCTGCTGATGTTATCCCTCATTTCCTCACTTCTCTCCACAATTTCCTGTGTGGAGACTTGGTAGCAGCCAAAGAAAAAATTCCATTTGCCGTCAAAATTGCAAGATTAACTTACGGTACTTTATTTAGTTTAACCACAGTTTCTGTGAACAGTAGAATTAAACCTAACGACTACAAATAATTAATTGTTAAAATAGTCCAGCACTTTGAAGCACAGTGTAAAATGTGCATTATGTGCTATATGGTTGTTCATCTTTATGTGCCCTGCAATTGGCTGGCAACCAATTCAGGGTGTCCGACTGCCAGAAGACAGCTGGGATAGGCTCCAGCATGCCCGCGACCCTTGTGAGGATAAGCAGATTAGAAAATGGATCGATGGATGACTAATGTGATCACTCCGCTTGCTATTAACTCATTCAGTGCCTATGATGATTCATTCGCCAAATAAAACTGTCGCAGCCCCTGATTTTGACAAATAAATTCAGCCAATGAGAAAATCAGAAAGGAAGAAGAAGGTGGGGTGGGAATGGGGCCGAAAATGGAAGAGCCATACTCAAGAACTTTGAAATCCAGATGGCTGACACTTGATTTGAAGCTAAACAGAAACCAAAAATGCTGTCATCCTTGATGATGATGGCGATCACAGAGAAAAAGGAAAGATGACTCTTAGTGGAGTAACAGCTGTTCCAAAGTCATTTCAATCAAGTGGCGCCATGATCCAGAAGTGTTGCATGGGAGACTTGGGTAGCAATGAGGTAAATGCTACCTGCTCGCTATCATAACACCTTCTGTCACATGTATGCTATTATTCTGCTGTACTAAACATTTGTTGCCAATACTAATGTGCGGGAAGATCTTGCACCTGCATGTATTATAGACATGAATAAAAATACGTAAGGCCAAATGGAAGTGCTTGCGGTCAAACTTGACAGACCTTGAAGGATCACCAAGTCAAACATTTGGAGCAATGAGGTGAACATGACTGTAAATGCATGTGTATAAAGTGCAGGACATTTTGTGGTGGGTGTGTGGTGAAGAAAGGTAAAAAAAAATCTCCAACGCGCTCCATTGAGGGGTAAAGGATTGCTATGTAAATGCTGCGGTGGATTAGTGTGAATGGACAGCCTTAAAGCAGATTATCTTTTTAGTAGAAAGGACCGCTCCAATGAATGGGCGCGGATTAGCAGATGTGCCGCTGTGTCACCAGAGGTGTTCACCCCCCTGCTTGTAAATAATTTCACACAGCCCATAATGGCGATAAGGAAGTGGTCCAAATCCATTGACAACTATGGCAAGCCCCTCCCCCAGTCCCCAGGTTGAGTTTATCTCGCCGTACTTTACCGGCTATTAGCATGCTAGCTTGTTATCAGTTCTTCTTACAATTGATACCTGATTATAGAGCATGATTTAAAATCCTTACCACTCAGTGTCAATGTGTTCTCTACTAAAATGGATTTACTCTATTCGCATATTAGTTGGTAGCTTGCTATCATTTTATCCAGTCTATGACCTGCCATTCGGTACCCCGGTTGCTGTGTTGCTATACTGTATGGTGACATACAAATTGTGAGCAATTTAGAATCTTTTCATATTGTTAATTTGTTATGTGTTAGCATAAATGGGCATCATCATTACAGTATAGCATTTGTACAAAATAATGTCATTTTGAAATATTTCTTTTTCTCTCTATTTTGGTTAATTTTAGGAAAAGGAATACATTTTTACAGTGGAAAAGCACTTTAAAGTTATTTTTAGTGCTCTCAAATGTAAAAATGGGTCAAATTTAACCCAACCAGTATGCAAGGGATGAAATGTCTCACGCTAGCTAAGAGAAGACACCTGCGGAGTTAGCTGCTAAATCTTCAAGTGTGAAGTTATCAATGGGGGGAAGCAGTCACAATATGTGCTTCAGTTTCTCGTCTGTGCTCATTAAAGAAAGGCCATGAAACACGTACGTGATGACTTTGTTATCCCGAGGTCATTACGCCTTGCCGCCCAGGACATGTCTGGACCTGATTGTCTTGACACTGCTCAGTGTTCACCAGTGACCAAACCAATTAATTAACACGGCTCATGATTGGCCAGACACTCTGAGTGTGACTCGGGTCACCGCCATGACCGACTCAAAACAGTACGTGGGGGGCGGGGGGACGTCAACGCCTTTGCTATAATTTTAGTCGAGGTTCAATCTTAATGTGGGAAAGGGCACTTGAATGAGCCAACCTCTTGTATATTTACGTAGTGATTTTTCCTCGCATTGCGAAGAGCTGCTCTTTTGTTCGCGGCTAATGAACAACGCTAACCAGTGTGAGAAAGAAAAGAAGTGTTCGTCAGGGGCGGCCGCTACAAACGAGAAAGATTAGCATGAAAACAAAGCCGCTTTGTCACTTCTGTTTAGCGTCAAGGCAACAATCGGCATGACCTCTTGCTTACAGTTATTTGTTTAGCACAAATCGTCCCTCTGCCACTGTGTGAACAAAAGAAATGAACAAAACCACAACAAATAATCCACAGGGTATTTGGTTGTGCATTATGATGGCTCCTCTCGCCTATTTATGCTCATATTGTAGTTTAGACTATCTACCACCTTACACAGTAGAAATAATCAGAACGATGAATAATATTTAAAAATTGTCCAACAGCCATGTATGCCATGTTTTTGTCATATGATGAAGCAATCACTCCTTCCCGGTTATTCATGATTTCTCCTCTTACATTTAAGAGGTGGGACCTTGTGAGTTGCCATGTGACGTAGGCGCATCTCCGTGTGAGTGTCTGGGTGTGAGATGGGGCTCACAGCAGTGTGTCCATTATGTTTGTGTAAGATGAAGAAACCAGCTCGTGACAAACTCGTGCAAATACATTGAATTGCCTTGCGTAGGAAATGTGCTATGTAAACAAAGCTGCCTTGCCAAAGCAGCTTAGAGATTGACTGACGTTTGGGGTTTTTTTCAGGACTGATGCCGATTAAAAACAAACAAAAAAGGCTGATGTCGATATTCGTCAAGATGCCAAATAACTGTGACAATAATTGGTTTATTGCTGTGTTTGCAACATTTAAATATTTCTGACAATGCTGAAATTATACCACACTAGTACTTTCCCTTATTACACAGTATAAAAAAACAATACTCAGTGCTCTTGACAATATCTCTCATCCCCTGTTGACTAAAATAAGAACTTTGGCCTTAAAGCTTCAAGGACTCGTTGAGTACCACACTAATGCGCCCTTCTTGAGTGTTGTCGTAAACATTCTTTGAATTTGCCTCTCGACCCTGAATCTCCGCCTGTGCCAGCAGCGAGGGTACGCCGCCTAGTCTTTGAAGGTCCACCAACATTGACAAATGAGATTTTTTTGGGTGTCAAAAAGTTATTATGTGTTGCACAAAGTAACTGTTCCTTGCTATCTACTGTCATTTCTCCTTTGCCTCTGTGCGCAATACACCACAGTTGAAAATGTCCACAGATTGCTTGGAAAGAAAGGCCTGCTGATTGCAGCTTTTACTCAATTCATGATAACCACCGAAATGATTAGAATTAAGCAATGGCGCCATAAAGTAGTCCACGCCACGCTTGGTAACAATCTTACACATCAGCAATGTGCTGTATGTGTCTTATAGTTTATTTCTTGTCATTTTTTTTAATAATAACCACCACCTTCCACAATCAAAAGTTGTCCATGGCATGCATGGGCACACGTTTCTGTCATCTCATGATGAGCTGATTCCTTTCTCCAGTTATTCAAGATAACCACTACCTTGGGCAATAGAGATAAACAAGCCGACTCTGAATAATTCAGAAGAATCCAGGCCAAGTCTCTCACAGTTGGAATGGCCAAGCAGTGTGTGGATACCCCTGAGTCAGCTCCTACTGCTTTCTATTATATATGCATACACCCCCACCACCGCCCCTCTTTTCCCCTTTTGCACTAAACCTGGTCTTTCTCATGTCTGCTCCCTGCCCCGTTGCTTTTCCTCCCACGGATCTCCCCCCCCCACTCCGCCGCCTCCCTCCATATGCGTCGCAGCCCGCCCTCCTTACTGGGCAAGTAAACTCTCTCTCGCTCTCTCTCTGTGCTATTGTCAGTTCAGGTTGGAGGACGAGCCACTAGACCTGCTGCTCTTGCCGGTGGTGGTGATGATGTTGACGGCAGCGCATTTGGCGTGGACTTTGTCACATCGCGGCAATACAGAAGCTCTGCTCTGACAACCCACTTCACTCCCCCCCACCCACCTCCCACCCCCATCATCCTCCACACTCGACAGGAGAAGAGAGAGGCAGTGCGTGAGGAGTGTCAAGCAAGCGTGGAGGGGGAGTAGACCGCAGCGGCGGGCCCACTCTGACCATGCCAGTGTGGGGAGGAAGGCTGCCTCTGTGCCTGTGGAGCCACAGCACTGCGCTGCTGCTACTGCGACTACTATTGCTTGGACTCGTCTCTCTGGATTCGCCGGTTCATGGTAAGAGACCATTCTACCATTTCCTTCACGTGTACTCACTCTTTTATTGTGTAAATGCTGAAGAGCAAAAATGCATAGTTCTGTAGCCCAGAAAATATAGATGTTTTTAGAATTTTGCCAATTTTTGCTCTTCTACTCCTTCCACATTTCTCCACCATTCCAACTTTAAAATGTTTACCTCAATTAGGACATATTGGGAACTTTTTTGCACATTCCCATTGTTCCTACTTTTCTAATGAATAACAAAAAAATCCAAGTGAAATGAATGAAGATGAATTGTTGATGAATTGTTCCCAATTGACTTCTTCCTTCCATATTTCACAGCGTATTGAACCACTGATTCAAACCACCTTCAACTTTTCCACTCACTCATCTACATTTCACATTGCCCAAATTCACACATTTCTCCGTATTTCCCACGGCAACGTTGCCAGATCCCTTTCTATTTATTACGTTCTCAAAGCTCTAACCTTTTCACAACAAAATTCACAAATTCAAACATATTTGACATACTGAGCTCTTTCCACTTTTTTATCCCTTCAATTCCAACCGCAAGGCTAACATTCAACAAATTCACACTCAGTGTACGGCTGGCTGTGAATGTTTGGTGGCGGTCGGAGAGGCGCACACTGGCAGCCACCCTTCCGTCAGCCTGCCCCAGGGCAGCTGTGGCTACAGAACATAGTTTACCGTCACCAGAGTGTGAATGCGTGAGTGCATGAATAATGTATCTATTGTTAGAGCTTTGAGTGTCCGGTTATCCAGAAAAGCGGCATATTAATCTGACGCTTTATTCATTCAATTAACTCTTCAGCATTTCACTTCAACATCAGCTTTTCAGCATCCATAAGCAATTTGTACATAATTTGCAGTCTTTCCAGTGTTTTCCTCACCAATGTATTTGGACTATTCTTGAATAATTACTTGTCAATTTAATGACAAGTGTGCGAATGTGTTGACAAATGCTGTCAAAGCACATCAGCCACATTGCCCGTGACCATGTTTGGTATCTGCTGTGTGACTGCCGAGGTGTCACAGGCACGACTCTCTTATCTTTAGCGCTACTGTGAGCAGTGGGGTCATCACGGCTGTTTGTTAAGGCTCATGCGTTTATATCCCCAAATATGAAGAAGAAGGGGGAAGTATGCCATCTCATTTTTCAAAATTGTTATCAGTGCCATTTCTCATTACACTAATTTTGTCATTAAGTCTTTGTCATGGGGTTATAGGTAAGGAAGGAGCTCGATAATTTACTTTCCTAGTCGATGTTGGCTCTGACCAACCAGAAGACGTAAAAATGCTGACGTAATCGAGGGCGCTCTGGCCCTGTGAATGCAAATTTGAAATCTGATTGATTAAAGGAAGTGCCGCCCCATTGCAGTTATTTGAAGTTACATCAGCCAGCACAGCTGATTATGAATGCTCTTGGGCAGATTAGAGTGACATGGCAACACATACTGGCTGAAATTTGATTGGACAAAAATAAATAATAATAATAAATAAATCCAACTTCCACATACACGTTCTGGAAGCAGTGCACCCAAGAGAAACACTATATAAATTACTACAATTTTGTAGGGAAAATATTAATTTGGTTTTCAAATGTAAGCCAGTGGTTATAATAGTGTGAAGGGCTAGCATAGAAGGCCTTGTTAGCCCTAACCTTGGTCAGGGCCAGTCGAAAAGCTCTAAAATGAATGACTAATGGGCTGACCTTATTGGTTGCACTATGAGTTTGCATGTTAAGAGTTGATTTTGATGTTGGTCCACATTTCGATTAGTCGTCCTTGGTGGAGGTCCACGCTCTACTGAGAGCTATTCTTTTTACCCCCCATCCCCACCTCCTTCTATGGTTTACACCTGCTTGATACATTATCATCCCACCGTCACATTCCAAAACAGGAGGAATTTGAAGAATAACGTGCGCACTCTTAAGCTGTCTGCTTTACTGCCGTGCCTCGTGAATGATAGTGGCTGAAGTTATTTTTCTCTCCTTTTCTTTTTGGTGCAGTTTGGTTCTATTTAAAGTGACTGGGTTTGTTTCAGTCGGGGGAAGCTCTGAAGTGCGTCCAGCTCGGGGGCTCATCATAGCTCACGTGGCGTGCCCCCCCGCTCTCCGAGGTCCAGGAACCTTTGGCCGCGTGTCATCCATCCTCTCGTCCATCTTTCGCTGACACGGCTCGCTTTAGAGGCAGCTTTCCGTTCTGGTCTGCCATCCAAACGAGTGGCTCTGAAAGCCGTGACCGTCTGAGCATTTGGCACACACACACACACACACACACAGACACACGTAGAAGGCAAACATACAAAGTGTCTGCATGTTTCTGATTCATGTGAACACTGACTGCTCTGTCCAAGAATCCAAACAACAGCTGTCAGCGACTGAGACGTATGTGAAGCCTGACATCAAGTTGAACCCAGGCCAAGTTTTTTTCTTATTCTCTCTGAATCATTTCCGATATTTATTTTATATTTTCAATGGATTTTGTAGACAAATCTCCGAGCACATTTGGCTCCAAAACAGCTTTTGTTTTCCTGAAATTTGTCACCCAAAGACATCTCGTTGTACTGTATGCCCGACAAATTTGTATTTGAATATGTGTATCATTATCCAACTTCTGCAAAGAATGCTGAGCAGTTGAATCCGGTGTTGGGGGAGGAAGCCATCTAAAGCAGGCTAGGTAGGTCCTCGAAGACCGGGCTTGGGCACCCCTGCAATATATGATCATGTGAATGCCATGCACTGCCCAAATTAGAATGCATAGGCCAATAAGATTTGCAATTTAACATCGGCATCCACATCATGCAAACTCAACATGCAACATGCAAACTCCACACTGGAATCGAACCCTGCAGAGTTGCATTCCTGCCAGTAAAATAATGTTGATCCTGCTTTTTTCCCCCCACCCAATCAGATTTTAGCTTTTAGAATCAATCGTGCTCTCAGCTGTTGTGGTGTGCACCCATTAATTCATTTTATAATCAGCATTTATGGTGACTGTGGTGTAATTTTTCATGTTATTGGATGGATGTTGATTCATATTGATGACGTATGTGGCATAATTGCATGCTGTTGTAATGCATCATTTTACGATGGTTTTCTATAGTTGGGTGCCTTAAGTTAGGCAAGTCCCCATTAAATGTGTCGTCCTTCTACCTAGCAAAATTTAAAATCAGAACTTCCTGAGAATTAAAAAAAAATTGTTAGTTCTCTAACTTTTCAAACCTTCAAGATGTCTGATGGTGAAAGGTTACTTGGGTGCCCCCCAGGCCTTTTCAGTTGTTTGAACTTCTTCTCGGGGCTCATTCATTGGCCCACGCATAAGTGATGGATTGGCACAGCAATGGGATTGTTCGTTCATTCATTGGCTGGCTCGTCGATGATTGATATCGCTGGTAAAAGATTCGGCTCGGCGTGGGAGGAAAGAGATGGAACGGGTGGAGTGCCTCGGCCTTTCTCTTTGAGACATGCTTTTGTCTTCCCTATTGTCATCTTTCCTTTGAACCAGTATGCTGATTCTCCATTGCTCTGCCAGTGTTCTCTAGTTCCCACTTATCAGTTGGGTTAAGTACCGGTACTATTTACAGTGAGTTATGTGTCCACCAACTTTGACCGTGCGGGCTGTTGTTTGAATGATGTCATACAAGAGTCGAAATAGATCACTGTCATGATTAAAAGTAAAAACAATCTCCCTCATCTTTTTCCTTTCACCAGGCTTGCAAAAATTACGACTTTTGAGGAATGTGCAAAAAGCCAACATGCCGCTCATATCCTCTTTTTCATAGCAGACCCTTGAAATGATCATCACATTTTTATGCTATGCTCGACCCATATTAGCAGAGGCAAAAAAAAGCTCGTCAGAGTTTTGGCAGCTCTCACTATCTTGCAGGAGAAAACCAGACAAGCCATGGGAGGATTTACAATCCTGAACTGCCCCATATACAACTCTGCTTTAAATGTTGTGTCTGTCAAGGCAATCCTCCTTCGGACCAGCAAGTACAGGGCGACATGTTCCCTGTCCGTCAAGGAGAAATTAGTGCACGCTATGTAACACACACACACACACACACACACACACACACACACACACACACACACACATGCACACACAAAGATCTCTTGTGACCTTCCACCTACGCCAGGCTGCAGCCTTCAGTGTGACTTCTGGGAAACGAGGAGCGCTAGCTTACATTTCATTGTCCTTGGTGGAAAGAAGCAACACTGTATCAGTTTTCACGTTCAAACGCTCCGCCAGTTGCTGCGCTTTTGTCACCAGCCACTAATGAGACACTGGCACCCCCATGCGTGTAGAGTCTGAGGGTCTGTTTGAGCTCCACCAAACACCTGCCCTCGGTCCCTCCCTCCCCTACGTTTCGCCAAAATATCTACAGTCACCCATGTTGCTTTAACACTTCTCACTGAGTTGTTACAATGCTGAGTAACTTTTGACCAGCTTTCACTGTAGTTTAGTTTTCATCGAGGTACAGTGATACCTTGATTTGCGATTGCCCCGAATGCTTGCCGGATGTAGCTGAAGTTTTGTTCTTGGAAGTTATTGCTTTTGAGTTAAAAATTGGTACATTTGTTCCGTAGAGACTAAGAAGTTGTTTTGTCAAACACGGTTGATGTACTCATATTTGAGTCAGATGTAATTTTGTGCAGAGACAGTTGCTGTATTAACAAGCTTTTTCTTGGTTATATGTCGTTCTATATAAAGAGACTCAGTTGATATCTTTAAATAAGATAATGTTTTGTTTTGTTTTTTTTTCAAAAGAAGTTCAGTTAATGTTTTTGAGTAAGAAGTAGTTTGGCCTGAAAGGGACACACATATTGTCTTTGAATTTTGATCTTGTTTCTCCCGCAGGGATGCCATGTTGGCTGTGGGAATTGGCATTTGAAAAGATTGAAAAGAAATCTCTCGCACTGTGTGATTACCACCGAGACAGCCAGGTCATGTTATGGTTGATAGGGGATTAGAGGCTACAGGTAGAAGTTGGGTTAAGGTTTGGGTTGAGGTGGCATGATGTGAGAGGTATAGGGTTTGGGTTTGGGGGTGGGTCAGGGTTAGTGTGAGGTGGTTAGGGATAGGGTTAAGGGTTAAAGTTTTAATGTTGGATTAAGTTGGGTCTGGATGTAAGTTTTGGGATGGTTTGTAGTCTTAGGCTTTGGCTCCCATGGTTAGAACTTCAATTCGGAGCAGGCGAAGGATATTGCATTAAAATTGGGCTTTGGTTCATTGTGATATTGGATAAGAGCCCCTTGATAGTAGATATGAAAGAAATATTCCAAAATATCAGATTGAGGCAGTACATCAGAATGTAAATCACTTTTAGACCATGCATAGACGACTGAAGACATAAAGTATACAGTCTACACATGCTCATTTTTCACTGGTTTGTCCATAGGGTTGTCGCCAAGCAGTTAAAATATGACATTGGCCAGCAGCCAGAGAAATAGATCCTCCTCTTGTGTGTACAAGTGATATACACTCAGTTTGCCTGCAGCGGGCTGTTTTTATCATTTAGTCAGGAGTACTTCTTCTGTGCCTGATAAAATTTATGAAAAAGCATGACATGTGATATTTTGGACCCCTCGGAAGCAGGAATGTCAAATAGGAGTAGCACAAATGGAACTGTATGAACATTTCACATCAAGATTATAGTGCACCAAAGATCAAGGATTTGTTTTTGGCACTGGGACAAGTCAAAATGTTAGTTTTACTTGCACAATTCTTGCACAAAGCACCAATGATGAAAATATGTAGAAGTCCAAAATCTTTATTTTGAGAAACAAAATCCCTAAAAATGTGTTTTTAAAAAACGTGGGGGGAAAAATTGAGACACCTTAGGAAAAAAAAAAATATTAGCCAAACTGACAGGAGGAAATATACACAAACATAAGGAAAATAATGCAAAAAATGTTAATAAAAATGTCATCCCTGAGAAAGTATCGCATGACATGATACAGAGCTTTTTAAGTCATTCGCAGCCAAGGAAACTCTCTGTAGAAATAAGTCTGCTTAATTTCAAAACAACCACATCACAGAGTAGTATTAATTATTAACATTTACAGAATGTTTGATACCACTTGTAATTCCAGGTTTGTGTTTGCACACTGTTTGGCTTTTGAAACAGACAATAAATATACAGTATGTAATACGGACCTTATGACTATCCAGGTGGAAATGAGTGTTTAAATGCACGTGTGCATGTTTGTATGAACAAGCTTGACAGCATGTTTGTCCAATTGAGATAGTGCAGAGGAGGCCTGGAGCTGGCGATGGCTGATATGTGCCTCAGTTAATGGCCAGCTAATCACACGCAGTAGACAGCCGGACGCACGCTACTGTAAACACCCCGTACCCGTTGGCTGCACATTTGTATACCGGTGGCATTTGTTCATTTGTTGTGTGTCCCAAAAACACAACTGCTGATGCCCACACACACACACACACACACACACACACACACACACACACACACACACACACACACACACACACATACACACACACACACACACACACACTTTATATACAGTACTGTATATGTGTTATAAATGAGAGCAACATGACTGTTGGAGCCCATGGATGACTGAGACGCCACAGACCAGAACGCAGGGGAAATAAACACATGCCAGCTTCAATGTTAACACCATCAAATTGTGCCTGGCGCACACACACATGCGCACACACGTACACTTAAGCAGAGCGAAAACAAAACATCACAACTTACAGTAAGCGTAGACCAGACTGATGCTGGAGTAGATTCATTGCAAACATTTGCGCATACACGAGCAGGAATGGCAAAAATAAACACAAGCTTATGCTTACTGATTTGGCTGCTGTTACACTCCACAGTCTCTGCTGCTGTGGTCCTCAGTTGCATCTTGGATAGAATGTGTGTCATGAGAGCGAGCGATACTTGAAAATGGAGAGAGAGACCCTTGTTTGTTTGTTTTTCTATCCATTCTAATAGTAGTTTCCCACAGTTAGTGCTTTGAATTGGAAAAGCCACCGCCGATAACTTTACTGCACTGAGAAAAATGTTGAAAAAAATTTGACGTTTTGGTTAGAGGGTCGCACTCCAGAGTCTCTGCTTTGCCGCAGAGACCCTTGTCTCTTTCCTGATGTAATACCTTACACACTCGTTATCTTCCATTGCTTAGCATGTCACTTTCTGACTGCTACGCCTAATGCCATGCTGGGGTTTTGTAGATTCCCTTAAACCACTTGTGTCAAACTGCAGGCCCAGGGTCCAGATCTAGCCCACAACATCTTTTTGTGTGGGCAGTGAAAGCAAATTAGGTGCCTGGACTTGTTTCTTGCTCAAATACCCCAAATTGCAAATTGACTTCACATTTAAAAATGTTCAGATTTTGCGAGCATTTTTTGTGACCTGTCCTCATTTTAAAAATAAATGTAATAATATTTCAACAGTTTTTACTGGCCTCTGATTCCAAAATTAGTTATTTATCATTTTGTTTGTTGTTTGTTCATGTAGTATGAGGCGATCATGAATTTATTTCGTTTCAGTCATAACAAACAGCCCTCATTCTCTTCCCTTTTATTCTTTAAATCTGTCTTTGTTCGAGTGATGCGTTCAACACGTCATCTTTTTTTGCATTGTCAGCATTTTGAAAAGGAAAACCGAGCTAGGAAAAACGTATTTGACGCTGGAGCCAATGATACCTATCCGCTTTGCTGCAGTTCTCAGGTCTTGGAGCCTTGGAATAAACACAACTCATCGCAAGGCCTTCTAGATGTAAACAGATGATTGCAAGCAATGTTTTGGAAAGAGTCATGGACGTGATATTTTATTATTTCAAACAATCACATAAAACAAAGCAACGGTGACCAATCAAGGTCGGACATAGAGCGATGAAGGATGTTTGCACTGTATTATTCCTTGATGAATATAAAAATAGCCCGACCTCGACGAGGTCACTAAAAACCAAAACAAGTGAGATGTTGTCATCTCGTGCTGGGTCACCCGTCGAGTATTTGAGCACACTCACATTCTGCGGGTTCTAAACTGAATCTGTTTTATATTTGCCGCGGCACCCTATTGGCTCCTGGCCGGTGTGTGCCTATTGTTTGTCAGTGTGATGTTTGCATGCCACCGCCACCACGGAACAATGTCTCACATGACGGTATCACGGGAATAGAATGTATGATGGTAAAAATAGCAGGTGACTGTTTGTCGTACTTTTTATCACATATCTAATGAAGGTGGCATCATATTCCGTGGGAATAGTTGGTTTGACTTGTTTATCCATCCATACATTATCCAAGCCGCTTGTCCTCTCAAGGATAGACAAACAAGCATTCACACTCACAGACACACCTCGGGATAATATAGAGAGTTCTATTAACCGACTATGCATGTTTTTGGGAAGTGCGAGGAAACCGAAGTAGCCAGAGAAAAAACCCACGCAGGCCTGGGGAGAACATACAAACTCCACACAGGAATGCTGGAGCCCAGGTTTGAACCCACGACCCCTCTAGTATGAGGTGGACGCGCTAACCAGGCATCCATTGTGCCGGAACTCCGACTTATTTGTATTTGAAAAAATAGTTGCGATATATTTTCCTCATTAATGCTGCTCCAATTCTGTCAAAAGTGAAACATAAAAATGGTCCGTCTGTCTGACTACCATAAAGCCGCAAGTTGAGTGGCTTCATTATGACCCTTCTAACCCTTGTCTATCCATGAGTAATGTACCGTATTTTCACGACCATTCGGCGCACCGTGTTGTTGGGCACGCCCACCCTTCACTCATTGGCAGACTTCCGCATGCCTGACGTCACTTACGCCCACCTTTTCTCTATATAAACAGCGTGTCGGCCAGAAGCGCGCTCAGTCAGGCTTTGGAACTCGGCTCATACACTAGACTTTGAATGGCGCCTTATGGTCGTGAAAATACGGTAGTTGTTTTTTATTAAACTTTGTCCTTTCCATTTCAATGGCATTTAATCGGAAAGCCATTTGTCAACCATTTCGAAAGCAATCAAAAGATTGCACATGAAAAGCATTTGGTAAACTTTTAATTTGCTTAGCATGAAGATTTATTATTTATTGGCACTTGTATTTGACAACATGAATTCTTGGGTTTGTGCTCGTTGTACTAACATGTACTTTACTCGATGCAATTGACCGCTAATAGGTGTGACACAAACGGCCTGTAAGTCTCATCTTGTCGCCTTAGCTTTTTCTTAAGGGTTGCTGTCGACTCCTTTCCACAATCATCTGTGAAACAAACCATTTGGCGTGTCTCATTAGGTTGACTTGCACATGTTCCAATATGACACTTTAGCGTTAGATAATCTTGTGCGCTTGTTCAAGTTATCATCCACTGCTACGGGTTCTCCACGAATAATGCTTCCATATCATTCCCATCACGTAATCAAACAATGGGCGGGTGTCCAACATTCAATCACGTCCGTCTCAGTGACCGGATTAAAAAACTAAAAAGTAATAGAAATGTCTTAATAGGCCGACGGGTTATTTGAGTGACCGTGAAAACACTTGGGCGACCCGCCAAAATAAACTGTGTGTGTGTGTGTGTGTGTGTGTGTGTGTGTGTGTGTGTGTGTGTGTGTGTGTGTGTGTGTGTGTGTGTGTGTGTGTGTGTGTGTGTGTGTGTGTGTGTGTGTGTGTGTGTGTGTGTGTGTGTGTGTGAGAATGACTGCAGTAGACACCTCAGACTGGGGGTTGAGTTTCACATCTGTGGACACAGTTGGCAGATAGCAGCTTTCTTCAGGTCCTGAACGTTGAAGGCTGAGAGATCTCATATCTGATTTGTGGTTAGATAAAAACAATTTAGGACTGCCTGTGTAGACCAAATATGCTCACACACAATCACACACACACAAACACACGTATCAAGATAATAAATAACTCAAGGAAAGGACAAATACAATTTCTCAGGAAGAGGATAGTATTGAGTGTACTATCAAGACTCAAAGGTGACTTATAGAGACCAGGAAGGAATAGTTGGCCAGGTGAAATCAGTTGGGGTTTTTTTTCCTGCAAGGCTAGTAAATCGAATCAACCCTGAAATAGGTTTGCATCGGGCAAAATAATATATTTGCATGTGTAATTTTGATTGTATTTGGGTGCTACAGTTTAAAAGTAAAGAAAACTTGCATGTGGCATATCATGTCATGTCATATATTTTGACACCGTTTATCTTGCAGAAGGTCGCGTGACTGTCACAAGCATGAACCTTAACCCAGTCCCCTTATAGTCCCTAATGTCCCGAGAGCCATACCTCAAATTATACCTTGAACCTTTTCCGTCACTAACTCCAGCCATAACACCTAACTCAGTCTTTTGATTTGTTGTCTCTATTCCAATCCCCTAAACCCTCAAATCCTATCCCAAAACTCTATCTCTAACCCCATCGCCTAACTCTCGCCCCCTAACCCCTTATCCCTTATCTCCTAAACCTAACCCTAACCCTAACTTCCTGATGACCCCCAAAATAACCCTTTTTAATGTATATTTCAGTTCATTGTATCGTATGGGATCATTTCTTGCGTGTTTATATCCTATGAATCACTTGTATAACATCACATAAATCCCAACTACATTGTCTGCAGCTTTTAATTTTATCTTGGGACAAATAGGCTTCACGTGGTATGAATATAGTTTGACTTATTTATGAGAGAGAATTGATGACAGGACCAGATGCTCTCGATTCTACACTCACTTCCATCTTTTTATTCTTCTTCTTCATCCTCTTTCGAGTTCCCTTTTCTCCAACACTGCTTTGTAGTGCCGAGGGCTTTTTCTAGAATGAGCCAGGAGTTCCGGAATCCTTGTGTGTACCCGTCACTCATCCCCACAGGAGAGCACACCACACTCTTCTAGAGATACGCACACACAATGCAGATAGTGGCTCATTCATTAGTGAGTCATTCATTCTGATTTGACATGATGAAGTAATGGCTAAAGTCGTTCTCTCTCCCACGCGGTCTTGGAATCGAGGGTTTATTCTTTTCTCACAAATAGAATTGCCTTTTGGGGCCTCTACATGCCAAAGAAGTCACCAGTTTTTGCAAGCGTGTATGTGTTTTAGGTGTCCCCAACCTCCAAAATGCACTCTGAAAATTTGCAGTTTCACCGATTAGCGCAAAATTGTAACGGGACACACGAAAATGTCTCAAAAATGAATACCCCAAATTGAACCGGAATTGGACCATTTTGATTTAAGACAGCCATTTTGGGTACGTAAAATCCAGGGCCTAATGAGGACAGATCGAGCAGTAAATGTTGTGTGATATTCTTGAGGATTGGCCACGATAAAAGCACTGGATTTTTTTTTTTAATTCAACCTTTCAAAGCCAGTTTCACTTCAAGACATGAAACTCAATGGGCACGTCAATCATAACAGGAACGAAAAACTCCCAAGAACCCAGGCTAGACACTGAACTGTAAGTCTGCCATTTTGATTTGAATCAGCCATTTGGAGCAAATTGCAAGGCTCGTACTTTGACAAGCACCAAATTGACAATATCACACGTGAATTAATGAATCCGGATTTCTCATTCAGACTCAGACGGTGTAGCGAATTCCATTTCGAACTCAATGAACGGCATGCTTGGGTGACTTTGGTGAGCCTTAAAACACATTTTGAGAAAAATTTGTACGATCGCTATGACTTGTTAAATGTTCTGAACAAAAGGACAAAAATCCGTCAGACACATGGGTGACACATGGCTACAGACTCTGAAACTAGTGATGAGCCAATAGCAAGGCCCACCAAACTTTCACACTCACATTGACACCCATGGGCAACTTAGAATCTTCAGTGAACCTCCAATGCATGTTTTTGGAATATGTAAGCTAGCCAGAGAAAAACACTTTGGCGCTTACCACTGTACCTTCCAGTTATCTTTTTGGGAGACGAGTGGAATGAACCATTGCCCAAAGTGACGCTTTTACGAGCCATCATTCCTGATATTTGCCCATCAAACACTTTGGAAATAAAGTTGTTGGTGATGCTCAGTTCGGATTTGTTTCAAAGGCTTTTAAAGACCAAGATCAGCAAGTCAGACTCCCCCGAAGTCATTAAGACATTCCGCTACACGCATAATGGTTAAGCTCATCCGGGCGCTGACGTGAGGAACAACGCAAAGATAAAAAAGTGGGCGTCCAGAGGACATGAAGGCAGTACACCAAACACTCTCCACTACGTAGCGGCGACTCTGTCAAACACGGCGAAGATGAACAACCACTTAGGGGCGAATGAAGGGAGTGGAAAAAAGGAGGCAGGTAGTATTTACACAAGCTTAATGAAAGGCTGTATTTGACACCAGCTGGATGACGAATGAACACGCTTTCTTTGCTTCGGCCTTTCTTTTACTATCTGGACCTGCCCTTCTCTGTGTTGTTAGTCAAGCGCAGCTCTCCGTCACCGCCGTCCTTCACTCGCAACAAAGCGCCATGTGTTGAAAAGAGCCTTTAAGCTTTTTGGGGGTCTTCTGGGGCCGACCCCTTGTTAATTGCGTGTTGACAGTGGCCTCTATATCCTGCCATCAGGCCTCAAAGACCCGTGGGGGCGGCGACCGGAGGCTCCTAATGGCATTTGAAAGGTTTAGCAAAAGAGCTTGAAACAATTGCGAGTTTTAGCCATGCATCTGGAAGTTAGTCAGACTCGTCAAAGTTGTTGAGTTTTGAGATTGTTTTGACATTTGGAGAGCTGAGTGAAAATCATTTCATCACGTGATGTTGATTGATCTTGACATCCACTTTGCTTAGATTCATTTTCACCGTAAAAAAAATGATGGAAATACAGTGAACCCTCGTTTTTCGCAGGAATACATTTAAAATCCACCCATAATAGATGTAACTTGACAATTGACTTTGCGACTGTGACCCGACTTGCAAATTTTTCAATGTATAATCTATTTTGGGATGGTTTTTTTTCACCTGCCAGAAAAGTATACTCAACTCATCCCAGACTAGCCGTGCAGATCCATCATTTCCCGAAAAGCCCAGTGGTTAGTTTGATGAGCGTTGCAAAGCTTCCCCGGTCATAATCTCCTCTGACAGATCTCAAACCTTGTTTCCTGGATTGACTCATCACCCTTCCTGCCAAAGGTAGACATGGTAAGACACAGTCCAACCACTCCACACAAGACAAAGGTGGTCAGTCATGGTCTGGAGACTGTAACATGGTGGAAAGAAAGATGGATTGACAGATTGTTGACACTCCTGTCATTTCCGGGGAGAATCGGGAGACAGCAGGGAGCCACGAGAAAACACAGTTCCAAGATAAATAAATTGCATTGATTACACTGTGAACTGTAAACTGCTGTTGGATGCTTCGATATTATCTTCTGCAGTCTCCACTTTGCTGTCAGCAGCACTTACGTAGTTACAGAGACCCTTGTTCTTCTCCATTGTTGTTCATTAGCCCGTGCCGCTCCCAAATGATGCATTTAAGCTCCAGAGTCATACTCCATGTTATTTAGCTCCTGACAGTTGTGTTATACTCCACCGTCACCAGTTTGCTGCCATGGTCCTTAGTCTCTAATCAAGTAAAATGTTACTGTGGCCAACATTCCTAGAAGTAAATGCAGGAGACCTTTGTTTTCCTCCATTGTTGTTGTTTGTATTGTGCTTTATCTGTGGAAGCTGCAGGAATATCCTGCAATCCTTCATCATCGAAATGACTTGACTATTCCTTTTTATTTTGCTCTCCCTTCTTTCCCAGTGCATACACGGCGTGCTAGTGGCAGATGCTGGGTACAGGTCTTTTGTGTTTTGTCAACAGCACATCGGCACCAGGGACGTACAGTCAGGGGAGGCAGAGCCTCGCTGTACCCTCCGTTGCATGTGGGGAGGGTGTGGGGGGCAGGGAATACAAAGACTTTACGTTAAACTGTTTTCTATTTTAGTGATCTGGTCCATGCTTGACTTTGAATTTCCGTCTTCAATCCAATAATGTCAATTATTTCATCATTAAAATGAATAAAATAGCAGCATTTGCATGTTTGTATATTTCCTATTCAAATACATTGGCAAGAATACAACAGTGGCATTCCACGTCTCCAGCGACTTTGCACTGGTCGGCACCAGGGAGAGAGGCCACACTAGGAAAATGACAAAAAGTAGGTGGTGGATAAAAGGAAACTTAATGGAGGCTGACAACTCTACCTTAAAGCTCCACATACATTAAGAGATACGCAGTGACCAAGCGCGGGAGAGAAGCGTTAACTGTTTGCAGGAGCGCTGCGGAGTGAGAGAAAGGGCAGAAAAGGCCAGCGTCTCTTGTGAGCAACCGCATTAGTGCCCCGCAGGTCTGTCACATCTCGTTTTGGCCATTCTGCTTCCCAGCCCCCCTCCACTTAGTCCTCACTCCAAGTGTGACCTCCTTTTAAAACCTTCGCCCATCTCTGGTTTAGTCTCTTATTATATTTGTGTTTAATCAGCAACTTTTTTGAAAGTGATTCAGTTCCCGATTTGGTCATTGTTTTCGAAAAGTAAAAATAGATGATGGCAAATGTCTTATTTTTCTTGAACACAAAAATGGTAAGTCTGCTTTCATGAAGGTGTACACCAGGGGTCACCTCCTTCTGCAGTGCATTATGCATACAACAAACAAGACTTGGGGTGCGGACGTTAGCTTCCTGCGTGGTAGCGGTGCTGATTCACATTCCATAGCCGGAAAACGTCTGTATTACTTTTTTTTCAGTCAGAGAGAGAAAGAGAGAGGACACCCCCCACGCTCAGTTCTCAGCATCTCCTCTCGCAGCTGTCGGGCATCTGCTCTCAATGAACGTGCCGGAATGAATGAAAATCCTAAAAGCTACGGTGGAGAGACACTTTTCACACTTTCACACACTCCCCCGCTCCCACATCCTCCCTCAAGTGACAAACAGGTGCTTCTTTGAAATAGGATAAGACGGCATACCGAAGCTTTGTTCCGCTTCTTTTGGGAAAGTTTTAACGAGTAAGATTGAAAAAGCATGTGTTGTGGGAACGGGCTTACAAGGAGTATCAGTACAGTATCTGCTGTGCGCTGTTTGTGTCTGGCAAGGTTACAAACTGAAAGCATTAGTGAGTAGTGAGGGTGCAAAGAGGTTTTGTCACCGAAATTGGACTCCACATGCCTCACTATGGGAGTAGAAAGAAAGATACTGAGAATAATTTGGTCCTCCAGTTGAACATTTACACTTCAGTCAACGACCACGTCTTAATCTTGCATTCAACCCTACCTTTAAATGATAGAGGATTATGAATGTTATGCAGGTATTAAAACATTTGACATGATCTGTTTGCCACTTCCCTCCAGAAGATCATGACCATGGTCACTCATCCTTCAATGGTCAACTTTTTCTTCCAGAGTTGTTTCACGCAGTCTCTGGTGTGTAGGTCAGTGTCAGAAAGGCCTTCTCTGCTAGCCTAAACTCTATCTGAAGCACGGATTTACATTCACCACCTAAATTCTCATATTTCTTCCATGATCTTGTATTCATTTATCCCCAACAGTCTATTCTCTTTTTTTCCAATTTTTGTTAGCTTCACTGCTTTAACTACGTTTGATTTTGTTGTCTCATTAGATTTCAGCCTGTATTTGCCCCCAAGGCAATCTAATCTACCCAAGGCCTTCACAATCAATAATGCTGGCCAATGTTACTTAAACTATGTTACCAATGAGTCTGTTTCTTGAACCAATTATATTTCAAATTCAACCTCACAGGGCCAGCGTGCTGACCCTTGATGACATCAGTATTTTTCTCTTCCCTGATTAGTTGGTTAGGGCAAAACTTCCATCCATCCATTTTCCGATCCGCTTATCTTCACAAGGGGCGCAGGGCGTGCTGGAGCCTATCCCAGCTGTCTCTGGGCAGTAGGCGGGGGAAACTCTGAACCGGTTGCCAGCCAATCGCAGGGCACACAGAGACGGAACAACCATGCACGCCCACACTCACACCTACGGACAATTTAGAGTGCTCAATCAGCCTGCCATGCAAGTTTTTGGAATGTGGGAGGAAACCGGAGTATCCAGAGAAAACCCACACAGGGGAGAACATGCAAACTCCACACAGGGAGGCCGCAGCTGGAATTGAACCCGGTACCTCTGCACTGTGAGGTCGACGCGCTAAGCACTGGACCACCGGGCCGCCAGGGCAAAACTTGTCTAGCCAAATCCAACTTGAAAAATCGTTTTAGCAGTCTGTACAGTTAATGCATTTAATAATCTTCATTTCTGGTGAGTAGGGCTTACATTTTGGATGATTTTGTCTTGTTGTTAGCTAAATATTGAGTCTCAATTTGCAGTTTCAGGCGTATTGTGTGCTTGTAATGATCTCATATTGATGGGTTTGATTTTGGTGGCATGAAGAGGTGCATTAAGTTTTAGGTGGACACTGAAGGCCCAGGTACCATGGGAATGGTATAGCCCAGTGTTTTTCAAACTTTTTTGAGCCAAGGCACATTCCTTTCATTGAAAAAAATCTTGCGGCACACCACTAGTTGAAAATGTGAAAAAAAGTTAGTTTAACAATTAACGTGTTACATTGTTACTATAACCGTTTTTGAACATTGAAGAATGACGTTATGAAAGCTTAAATTGGAATCAAATAAGCACAAAGTGAAGTAAAAAAAGTATTTTATAATCTTGCATATTTGTTTCACCGTCGTCCTGCATTCATGCGCCACAAATTCGCTTGTCTCTCGTCTAAACACAAGGCAATTGGCTAGCTGTTGCTGCTCCCTAGCGGTATGGAACGGTACTACACGATTACTTTGCCGGGCGATAGACTTCACAGGCATACAAATTGGATATTTTCCCGCTACACACCCGACAATGTCTCGCGGTACACCAGGGTTTGAAAAACACTGGTATAGCCTACTTAAGTGTAAGGCCTTTGTTGCTCTCTGAGTATAACGTGTCCGCATGACCAAACGCCTCATTTGTGATCAAGGTCTGGTCTTCCTCCAGGCAACATCTTGGACAGCATGCTGCTTCGAGCATCCAGTAAGGAGGCAGCGCCGGACGGCGGGAAGGAGAATAGCGGAAGCGCGTCCATCGCGTCCTCGTCTCAGCGGCTGCTTTTGTGTCATTGCAACTACCACTGTCCAGACGACTCCACCAACAACACGTGCATGTACGCTCGCACGTTCTTCTCGAACAAAGGGACGGCCAGAGTGACGGAATAACTTGAATGGTGTCCTTCAGGACTAATGGCTACTGTTTCACCATGGTGGAGGACGAAGGGGGCGTTCCAATCTTGACTGCAGGTTGTCTGGGGCTCATGGGGTTTGAGTTTCAGTGCCGAGTGAGTAGATCCAATCAACTTCAGTTGGATTGCCAAAGGGCTTCATGCATGAAAATATGTACTGGCGTATAAGTGGAGGAGACCTTGGGGTTTAAAAGAGGAATTTTTAACTTTTGATGTTGGTTTTTCATCCATCCATCCATTATCTGAACCACTTCATGCTCACGAGGGTCACGAGCGGGCTGGAGAAATGATTTTCATCATACAGTAGGTGGCTGACTCCAAATAAGCCCTCAGATCATTCAGAAGCGCCAAAGTTTTAAATTGCCCAAAAAATGATAAAAAAAGTTTAAAATATATTTTTGTTTGTGCATTTCTAAAACGTTCACACGAGTGAAAGGTATCATTCCTGCCCGCTGCCCTCGAATTTTGCATGCTCCTCCTCATCTGCATCTGACTTTCAGACACTGTATTTTAAGACACACAATTAGCTACCGTTTTTGTCTTTTACGTGCCCAATCAATATACAGTAATTTGCATGTACTCCTCCCAGAACATTCCAAATGATCTGCATAGCAATTTTGCACGTTTGGTACACGCAATCCAGTGTGCGCCCAGTCGGTAGATCAGATTTCCATGTTAGTTTTGCACAAGCTGTCAAATTTTCACCCATCTTTTCATTTACCCTATGAAAAACAGGAAGACATGTTGAGTCACTCATAAATCAAGGCACCAGGGTAGATAAGAAAGTCTCTTTTCTTGTGTGTTTAGGATTACCATCAAAGGAAGTCTGTGAAATGCTGCACTGACGAAGATTACTGCAACGGAAACCTTCATCCTACTTTGCCGCCTCTCAAGCCGCCTCGTGAGTGTGTCTTCTGAAGTAGTTATTGTAGTATGGTGCAGTTAGAATAAATAAGCCCCCAACACCTGTTTAACTAATTCACACAAAATTGGGTCCAAATGTGAAGCACCCACGCCTGCAACTAAACAGGTAGTTGTCCATTTTGATTTGAGGTGGACATCTCAGGGTCATACTTTGATGAATTAGCCCAGATGTCCTAGACCTGAGGTCCCCAACCTTTTTTGCCACACGGCACCAAACGACCCGGTCCACAGCCCGGCGGTTGGGGACCCCTATCTGAGACCAATGGGCACTGCCTAACTGCCAAGCTTTTTTTTTCTGAGAAGTTACCGTTCACAGTGCTTAAATACGTTTAAATATGTATGATGTGGGACAATAGTTTCCATTTGTACTTTTTTTTTTCTTTCTTCTCCAGTCTATGTTGATGGGAAGATCCACCACCTGGCCTTGCTGATATCCGTCACTGTCTGCAGCATCATTCTGGCTGTTATTGTTGTTTTCTGCTACTTCAGGTAAATATTAGCCATCAAAATGTACTGGTATTCGATCTCTTGTGCAAAAGGCTCAGCTGACTATTCATGGTGTGTGTTTGTGTGTGTGTGTGTGTGTGTGTGTGTGTGTGTGTGTGTGTGTGTGTGTGTGTGTGTGTGTGTGTGTGTGTGTGTGTGTTTAAATAGATATAAGCGTCAGGTGTCCCGTCCTCGTTACACCATCGGCCTAGAGCAGAATGACACCTACATTCCATCTGGAGAGTCCTTGAAGGATTTGATCGAGCAATCGCAGAGCTCTGGTTCAGGCTCAGGGCTCCCCCTGCTGGTGAGATGGGAGTATTCCGCTACCAGGATCCAGCAAACAGGGCTGTACAATAAATATAAAATAAAACCTGAGTTTATCGTCGGGGTCGGGAGGTGGTTTGTAGACCCGCTCACAATAGATGAAAATGTTTTTTATTTAATTGCTTGACCCCCCCGATACACTTTAAACTCATTTACACTTGAAGAAGATATTCCATCATGCCTGTTCTCACTGTTTTGCTGTCCAAAATATGGGAGGCGATCATATAACATCACGTGAGGAGACAAAAATAAGAAGACTCTCTTGCTCGCACAGTTCTCCAAGTATTAGCCAAACCTTGCTTGCTTCAAGCTGTAGGTTTGTCACGTCCAGTTGAAGTTTACTGTTAACCCGACAGATTAAACATTGTACACACCAAAATGTTGAACTAAATTTATGTCTCACAAACTGTCTCTTATTTTAACGCAGATATACGGTGGAACGCAATAAACGTGCTAATCGCCTTAAGCATACTAGAGATGTTATGGTGAATACGAACCTTCAAAACCTTGCTACTTTTTACACACTTGGGGCAGCAACACATATAGACAGACTATAAAATAATACTCACTAGTATGTGTATGTATATATCTATCTATCTATATATATCCTCTTCTTGTTGTGATACAATGTAGTACAACATTGAAGGCGTACTATTGTAAATTTAGGCCTGCCTGTAAAAACCCATCAAAGGTGATTGCCTAAAAAATCTGCGATAACGCCGAAGCACACGCGTAGAGTTTTAAACTTGAACTTTCTGCCCCCACCAGGTGCAGAGAACAATCGCCAAGCAGATCCAGATGGTGAAACAGATCGGCAAAGGCCGCTACGGTGAAGTGTGGATGGGTCGCTGGCGAGCGGAGAAAGTTGCAGTGAAAGTCTTTTTCACCACCGAGGAGGCCAGCTGGTTCCGGGAAACCGAGATCTACCAGACCGGCCTCATGAGGCATGAGAATATCCTGGGTAACTGCAATCTTCATGCTTTTTTTGCTCAAATAGTCATTCGAGTAGTCACAGTTTTTGTGGGCTATACAGTATGAAATGAAAGAAGCTTGGGTGTTTGGCTAAGCCGCTTTGTTTCGCTCAGGATTCATTGCGGCGGACATTAAAGGCACAGGCTCGTGGACGCAGCTCTACCTGATCACCGACTACCACGAGAGTGGCTCGCTGTACGACTACCTCAAGTCCACCACGCTGGATACCAAGGCCATGCTGCGGCTGGCCTACTCGTCCGTGTCGGGCCTGTGCCACCTCCACACGGAGATCTTCGGCACACAGGGGAAGCCCGCCGTCGCTCACAGGGACCTGAAGAGCAAGAACATCCTGGTCAAGAGGAATGGCACCTGTTGCGTCGCCGACCTGGGTCTCGCCGTCAAGTTCATCAGGTGCGTGAGCGCATGGTGTTACATGCTTGCCAAATGGTGTCAGAAGTGGGAAACTGACCCACAAGGCCGACTTTGGCTTGCTCAGTTAGTGTTGACGTGTTGGGCGGCGGCACGTTGATCGACTGAACACATCCGTCTCACAGTACAGAGGTCGTGGGTTCAAATCCAGCCCCGGCCTTACTGTTTGGAGTTTACATGTTCTTCCCGTACCTGCGTGGGTTTTCTTTGGGTACTTTGGTTTCCTCGCCACGTTCTAAAAACATGCATGGTCGGTTAAGTGACCACTCTATCTTGTCCCGAGGTCTAACTGTGAGTGTGAATGCTTGTTTGTCTCTGTGTGCCATGCGATTGGCTGCCAACCAGAGGGAACCTCGCCGATTACCCGAAGACAGCGGGATAGGCTCCAGCACCCCCCGCTTGTGAGGATAAGCAGTTCAGATAATGAATGGATCATGTTTCTGTGCCCCTGCAGCGACACCAACGAGGTGGACATCCCCCCCAACACCCGCGTGGGCACCAAGCGCTACATGCCTCCCGAGGTTCTGGATGAGACCCTGAACAGGACTCACTTCCAATCGTACATTTTGGCCGACATGTACAGTTTCGGACTCATCCTGTGGGAAATCGCCCGCCGTTGCGTGTCAGGAGGTATGGCGCCCATTTTCTGTACAGTGACCAAAAAAAGGTAAAATATCAAGTCGACCTAATAAGTTCAAATCAAGGTGAAAAATGGTCACAGGTGAATGGTGGCATCGCATCCCACTTTTGACACCATTTTACCCTCCACCTCTTTTGGGATCTTTTCCTACGAGGTTGCAAAACTTGTCCACTGCTGGTATCCCAAACTTATCGATCAATCCTTCCTAACCCAACGCTGTTTTTCCTCATGTGGGGGGGAAGGCATTCTGGAAGAGTACCAGCTGCCCTACCACGACCTGGTCCCGAGCGACCCGTCATATGAGGACATGCGAGAGGTGGTTTGCATCAAGAGGCTCAGGCCCTCCTTCCCCAATCGATGGACCAGCGATAAGGTGAAAACTCACATAGCAGGCTCCCAGCATTGCACGCGTGGCGTCACGTGACCATTGTGCGTTTTCCCGCAGTGTTTGTATCAGATGGGAAAGCTGATGAGCGAGTGTTGGGCTCATAATCCGGCCTGTCGCCTCACGGCTCTGCGGGTGAAAAAGACGTTGGCCAAGATGTCCGAATCGCAAGATATCAAGTTGTGAGGGGTTGCGCTCGCTTCACTCAGACGCGTGCGCGTGCGTACGTGCGCGTTCAACGGGGTGCTTTCTGTGAAAGCTCATTTCGCTTGTAGTAGAAAGGAGGAGAAGGAGAAGCGTGCCCGGGTTCCCTTAAAAATGGACAGTGAAGAACACGGGCTGGCACTATGTGACAAAGTGTACTGTGAGGCTTTAAGACATTTTTCTTCATGCTGGTGACATTTGTAGATCGTACAAATGTGTTGTGTTCTCCTAGTCATGGCTCGCGTATTTTCCATGTCAAATCTATCATTAAAAGTATTGGTTAGAATTGAGCTGATTCTGATGTTTATTGTTGACGTGGGTCCTTGATTGAGAAGACTGTTGCCAGCAATTTAAAAAAAAACATTCAAGGGGAAAAAAAGCCGCAACTCGACTGGTCGCACATGCACCGTTAAATGAAAAATGTACTTCCATGGTCTTAAATTTTTGAGGGGAAAAGGCCAAACTATTTTTAGAGGTAGTTTGGAGTAGGGTTTCAAGGTGGAGTTTGAGTTTCAAAATAGGGTTAAGAATTCAAAGTGGGTTTCGGTTTTCAAAGGAGTTTTTAAAATTAGGGTTAGGGTTTCAAACAGGCTTTCATGTTATGGTTAGGGTTTCAAAATAGGTTTTTCAATTAGGGTTGGCGTTTCAAAGCAGCGTTTCAAATTAGGATTAGGGTTTTAAGGCCAGGGCAGTCATGTCTAGCAGGAGACTGTGGCCCTCTGGGCATGCCTGGGTTAGGGTTTCAAATTAGGGTTAAGATTTCAAAGTAGGGTTAAAGGTTTCAATGTAGGGGTTTAAGAGCAGGTACATAAATCAGGTTTGGGTTTCAAATCAGGATTAAGATTTTATAGTAGGGTTTCAAAGCAGGTTTAAAACGCAAATTAAGAGTAGGGTTTCAATGTAGTTGTGGGGTTTCAAATTAGGGTTAAAATTTCAGAAGGGTTTGGGTTTCAAAGTAGAGTTTCAAATGAGGACTAGGGTATGATTTTTAGACATACTTTGCAACTTTAACCGTAGTTTGAAACTTTACATGAGGGTTACAAAGTAGGGTGACAATTTTAACAGTGGTATGCGCTCCAGTCATACATGATGGATGCAATCGTCGGTATGTGTGGCTTCAAGATTTCAGAACGGAATTAGGGTTTCAAATTAGGGTTGAGGTTTCAAATGAAGGTTTCAAACTATGATTAGGATTTCCAAGGAGGGTTTCAAATTACGGGTAAGGTTTCAAATGAGGGTTTTAAACCAGGGTTTAAAAATAGAGTTTTAAACTAAGCCTTAAAGTACAGTTAGGGTTTCAGAGTACAATTTTAAACAATGGTTAGGGCTTCAAAATAGGAGTTCAATCTATGGTTAGGGTTTTAAAATGGGGGGATAGAAGGGGACAGTCAAAGATGGGGAAATACTCCTCGTTTTTGCACAAGTGCCGTACATATTGAAATCGTGGACAATTATTTTGGAATTAGACTTGGGATATTTTTACTATCAAAAAGTAATCGTCTAAGTGGCAGTTTGACTTTCGGGGGAAAAAAGCTGATTAAAAACGACAAAAAAAATAAAAGAATACAAAGAAAAAGAATGAAATGAATGAATGAAATCATCTTTTTGTCTTTAGAAATATTGTTTTTAAAGAAGCAAAAATAAAATGATGCTGTGCTGCTGCTGCTAAGAATGCTGGCTGAGGTGAAGTCTCGTGTGCATTCCTGAGCTTTTCTGTCATCACGCATGAGGACAGTTTGAAGTCTTTTTGTCCGAGTGACTTTCTGAAAATGTCAATCAGAAGTCAGCTTTATTCTTGAAGAACACGTTTGCCTTCCTCATCAAATCAGCCGCTCGTGCCTTTCGAGATTGGAATCATTCTCACGTCGACGATTTAGTTCGGCGAAGAGGAATGTCGATAGTGAGAAAGTCCTCGGCCAGAATGACTTCCACATCGGCGTCGCGCAGAACTTCTTCGGCCTGAAGTCGGAGCTCCGAGACGTCGTCGTCTCCGTCGCCGCGCAGTTTTTCAGGTTTGTACCTTTGGCTGAAATGATACAAGACCAACCTCCGAGCCCCGCAGGCTCGCGCCAACGTCGCCGCCATCCCGGGCGTACTGTGCCCGTGCTCCACCGCCTTGTCCCGATGCGCTTCCCCCAGGGTGGCCTCGTGGACCAGCATGTCGGCCCCCTGGCAGATGGCGAGTCCGCCGCCCGGCATCGAGCTGCAGTCCCCCAGGATGCAAACTTTCCTCCCGGGGATGTTCTCTTCCATAACCTCACCAGGTAAAATGACTCGACCATTTTCCAGTTGAACCTGGTGACCCGCTTTGAGGCGTCCATACAGTGGACCCGGCTTCAGGCCTGAGGAGCACAACCCGCTAAATGTTTTCAACTATTGGAACGTGAGCAATGGATCATGAAGACATTTACAACAGTTTTTGTGTTGCTGGGTTGGCTCGGTTTTAGTTTTCATGAAGGGCTCTGAAGGCCATGCTGCATTTTGAAAAAAAATTCAATACTTTTTTTTTTTGCAATTTGACACAGAGCTCTGGAAAACATGGACACCTGTGCAAAATGGTTCGTTTCTATTCTCTGACTTTGCTATTTTATGGGTATAATGGACCCCCACTATCCACGAGCCAACCTGTGAATTGGGAAAATCTGCGTCTCGGTGACACCCACTGAAATGCAAATTTATACAAATACACACACTCACAAACCTCAAATTATGCCAAAAAGACAGCAGCAGCAGCGTACCGAGTTGTTGGAGTCGTTCTGTCTTGAGCCTTCCAGGTCGGTCGCGTTCGTGTACGCAGAATCCGAAAGAGGGAACGCGGTGGAATAACCTGAAGGCTTTCACCACAAACGTGTCATCTTCAAACAGCAAGTAAGCGTCGGACGAGACGTCCAATGAGATATTTCTGCCGGGATGCTCCTGAGGGAGCGGCGGATCGCGCTCTGTGGTCATCTACGAACAAAGAACACATTTAAGTGCCCGGTGCACACTGACTCAACCGGAAATATGAACTTGAAACTTGCAAAACCAAGGAGCACAAACTTCCAGACTGAGCTGACCCTCCACTGGACTTTGGTCTTGTGTGGGCTCCAGTTCATGTACTGCATCCGCAGAGGAACAATTGAGAAAATGATAATGATTCATCGTGGACAGAAAGTCAATTTTGTCGCATGCTCACCGGCGTAAGGGAAGAGCAGCTGCGAGCAGGTCAGGCCCAGCGTCACCCGCAAGAAATGGCGGAGACCGCGGGGCCCGAACACGTCCACGCATTTGATGCCATGCTGGGGGTCGGAGGTCAAGTTGAGACTGATGGTACAGAGGAGGCCCGGAAGACCGAACAGATGGTCGCCGTGAAGGTGAGAGATGAACACCTTGCTGATGCGACCTAAGACACGCATATTACATTAGTGCGCTACACCACATATTAGTGATACGTCATATTTGTGCCAAAGCAATAAAAGTCTTATATTTGCATTATGTTTGCCACAACATTGTGTTGTTCTTTGTTGTTTTCATTTATTGAGGATGTTTTTTTCATGCGTGTTTTGGATTTCCGTTTGACTGGCCATCTTTGAATACTTCCGGTGTGAGGCAACGGTCAAAGTGGGAAGAGGAAGTTCATTATTGCTTCTCTCTGGAAATAGGTGTGGTACCATGAACCTTCTTTTTGCAAGTGTAAATCATTTTACAATTACGACCAAATTAACTAAATGTTTATATTTTATTTATTTGTGATTAATAATATAAATTATTTGCTCAAATGAGGGCTTGTGTACACGTTTCACCACATCTGACATCCCACCACATTTTGAGCGGCCCCTTCATCAAGATTTTTTTTTTTTTAATTGGACGTAAAGGTTACATGTCATAGTTCAGAGGCATTTTATTTTGAAATCAGATGTGAATGCCAATCCTGTGGTTGGATACCTGGGGTGCCCGCCCTCGTGTGTAGAAAACCTGGTGTGGTTGCGGGATGACCACGATTAATTTTTTAAATGTTTTTTTTTAAACATCAGGTGAAATTGTAGTCATTGATGTAGAGTTACCCAAAAAAATGATTTTCCATCTCAACTTCAGAACGCTTCTTGGCGCAATTCTGAAAGAGTTTTCATTCTTGAAGGTGGGCAACGCCGCTCGCTTGCGGCACATTACCGTAATACAGAGAGTATTAACAATCCCCGTTGGCGGCTGGCTTGGCTTCAATTTTGCGAGTGAAGGCGAGCCTGACCGCAGTACTCACCGGCTCGTATGTTGCTCTTCATCAGCTGAGTCTGCGTCCCTTCCCCGCAGTCAAACAACCAACAGTCGCCCTCGCTGCGGAGCACCAGAGCCGAGGCGCCGCGGTGAAGGGACGGGTAGGCCGAGCCCGTCCCCAGAAAAGTCACGTCCATGGTCATGACCGCTTAACGCAGCAGCCGCACGTGGTTTTCAGTCGCTTTAAAAGCGGCGTTGCTTGTTTACTTTCTTGTTGAACGCCAACGAGTGATGGGATTTTCGGCTCTTTTCGGTGATCCGGTTCATTTGGATTGGTTCCGTGAAAAGAGCCGGCTCTTTTTGGCTCGCAAACGGCTCTTTTCACTTTACCTCCCAGCCTCTCTGACGAGACAGAAGTTGCTACAATGCACATCTACTCTCCATTACTTTGATCAAACGGGGGTAGACGGAAGCTCGGTATTTGCACCAGCTCAGTGGATCAGCTGCCCTTGAAATCTGTGGTTCTTCAAGATATGCCCTAATTTAGTTTTTTGTGTTTTTGCACGCTTGGCTAATACTGTACTGTAAATTAGATTCAAATTGCTTGCCAAACGCCTTGTGTTTCCCGGACAGTAGGGGGCGATATGAACTAAAGACATCCAATTCACCAAGAAGAATAAGTACACGCACAAGAACGGTACCACATCCGGTTCAATGAGTTGTTCCGCTGTCCACAAGCCCTGTTCTCAGTGAGTAATTTTAACATTTTCAACTGACTTCGCAGTTTATCTCTGAGTGTATAGATGTAGACAATTGGGGAGTGATTACGACACGTTGCTCCTTTAATTTTGTTGTTGTGACTCAACGTAAAAAAACAACGTCAGCAAAGGGGGCAGTGAGCGAGCACGCCGCCGACAAGTAGACCTCAGCTGTCAATCAATTCAAGTCAAGTCAACTGTATTTATAGAGCACTTTCAAACAGCCATCGCCGCATACAAAGTGCTGTACATGGAGCAATTTAACATATACAATAAATAGTAAAACAAATCGGTAATAAAGACGGTAGAAAGCACCAAACAGTAAAACCAAGAACAAATCTAAGTCATGCTGAGTCGAAAGCCAGAGAATATAAGGCGTAGAAAAAAAAGTAGTGTGTTTCCGGTAACATGAAATTTCAGCATAGGGTCGGTAGGTCGGCCAAAGTTTTTTTTTAATCTTTTTTTCTCCCTCCCTCCCCCATCAAAAACGTAAACAAAATAACCATAAAACATAAAACAAGGAGACATTGAAACCAGTGCCGGATGCTCGTCTGTCAAAGAGGGGAAGCTCAATTTTGATCGACATCATAAAATGTGTCCGTTTATTTATACGCGAATTCTACTCTAGCTCCGTTGCTTTTCAAGAAAATGATCTGTGACCCTGTCATACCAACAAGGCGTCTTTTCCCCGTACTTAATTAGTGTCCTACAACTATAGGAACTACAATAAAACCCACCAGAAATAAAAGATTAATTTTTCGCTAGTTGTTTACAACAAAGATGATTAGGAGAAGTCTCTAGCTCAACTCGGAACAGAATGCGAGTTGAAAAAAATGCTCGCACAGATGCCTACACTAAAAGCTCGGTGATTGGCTCATTTCAATGTTAATCACTAAAAGCTCGGTGATTGGCTCATTTCAATGTCAATCGAACTGGCACACAGGCATCCAATCTGATGCAGAAAAGCCTGGCGTCCGGTACCCTCCCACTGCCATCCAGTCCCAGAGACACCGAACTCCGTGGGCGGGACAAAAACCAGTTTGTATCCAATGACTCGTCTCCGTTCAACGTATTGGGACAACCTACCCTGAACTCACTACCATTTAATAAAGCACAGCGAAGCTGCGGCGTGAAGGAGAAGGGACTCGCGTCGTACGTCGCAACCAGTAATAAGAAGAAGCTGATTCGAGGCAAAAGTTGAGCACGTTGTAGCGTATATTTAGTCAATGACATGTACACACAATGACATTTACATTCATATATTTCATCACTTATTCTTTGACATTTTAGGGGAAGCCAAGCTTCCCTTGCAGTCCGAGAGCAATCGCCACTGATTGAAACCCCGCCGGCGGCGGCGAGTTAGGTACCCAGCGGCTGGGTGTTAGAGCCTCTGCGTCCCGCGACCTAGACGGCCCGTGGTGGTCGTGGCCCGGCCTGGACTAGGGTGCCGTAAGACTAAGGCGGACGGGGGGTCGACGTCAACGAGCGCGCGGACGCGCAGGTCGGCGGGGTGGGCGGGCGGGGAACGCCGACGGCGCCTGACCGGGGTAGTGGCGGGGGCGGGCGGGACGCGGAGGTGGCGCGGCGCACCGACCGACCCGCGCCCGACACCGTCCCCTCCCCGCGACGCCTCCGCCGCCGTCGTCCCGCCGCTCAGCGGCGGCGGCGCCGCCGCCTATTTGGTTTCGCTCGCTCCGGGCTCGGGAGGCAGGTGCGCCGCCGCCGCCCGCCTCGCGGGCGGGCTCTGGGTGTTCGTGGCGGGGTAGAGTAGACGACCGACGACCGACCAACGACGGCGCGCCGTACCACAACCCCGCCCGTCCACCGTCACGCCCGCCCCCGCCTCTCCCGGCGGCCGACTTCGAACGTCCCCGCCGCCCTCGCCTCGTTGAATCTTTTCGATACAGCAGTGGATGCTATTTTCTTAATATTATGGTGCGAGCATGCGACTGCAACACACAAAACGCGGTTTAAACTGTTATCGGAGATCGTGGCCGCCGCCACGATTCAATGTTGTTGACAGACGACAGGGCAAGCGACTTAGCGTGAATATCGCGAGAGTTTGCACCAATGTAAACGCTCTAAATTCATCTTTCCTTTTGTTATTTATAATTTTGTCTGTGGTTTTATTGTTCTTGTTTTGATTGTAAAGCGTCCTCAAGTGTTTTGAAAGGCTATTATTACACAAAAATGAGAAGGTTTGAAAAAAAATGCCGACCGTAAAGTTTTTCTTTGAGGTAGAAATTCTCGGTCGGTTGGGTTACCGGAAACACACTACTTTTTTTTCTACGCCTAAGTGAGTTTTGAGGAGGGTTTTGAAGATGGGCAGTGAGGAGGCTTGACGAATGTTCGGTGGGAGGTCATTCCAGAGAGAGGGACCAGCAACATAAAAGGCTCGATCCCCTCTAAGCCTCAGTTTAGTTCTTGGTACTTCTAATAATGTCTAATAATAATGTCTGGTCCGCAGACCTGAGGCGCCGGGCAGGTGCGTAGGGGCGGATGAGCTCAGAGAGGTAAGGTGGCGCGAGATTATTTAGAGATTTGAAAATCAAAAAGCAATCGCGAACAGCGTTTGACTTGAATACTATTCTGTATGTTTTCCACACCAAAGCTGCTATCAACAGTGGAAGTGTGATGGCTTCACGTCAAGGGGGGCAGATTTGTTTCAAAACTATTCCCACAAATGCACCCGTGACTTCGTTCATTTGTTTTTCGAGAGAAGGTCGCTCATTGTACTTTAAGTGTGGGGAGAGAGCCCCGAGTGGATCGCTCAAACAGATGCATTGCGAGGGCGGGCACGTTTGGAAATGGACGGGTTTCAAGTAAAAGTCTCAGAGATTAAAGTCCTCCGGAATTCCGGGTTTTTCAAATTTTTATGAAAATCTCTCCGGAGAATTGAGGAAATTTGCCTAAAATTAATCCGGATATTAGTTGACAACATTGAACGAAGACGCGTTTGAGATCGTTGTTTTGCTTTCACGAGCGTAGCCATGTTGAGACACTAACACTAGTAACAGTAAAGAGATTTTCGTCTCTTTATAAACATACTTGCTAAACCCCATGGGAACGAATGAAATACACCGTGGACAAGACAGTCGTCGTAAAAAGTATATTTGGACCAAAAGGGAAACACACAGAATGGCAGAAAAACGTGTCCGTCCGACTTCGAATGTCGTCTCGGCTAGCTTAGTTTAGTTTAGCTGTTGTTGTTGTGTGTGACGTAAGTGTGACGTCGGGTTTGTGACGTCGTAGCGTCGGCGCTGATTGGTTGAAATCAAAAGACGCGCTTGCGTACATGTTCGCGCTGAAGCACGCACAGCAGAGAGCAGCGGACTGCTGAGGCTCGCTTAGCTTGAGTGGCGTCGCCACAACAGTAATAAGATCGCCTCGCATTCTCATGGCCTCGCCATATCTCGGAGATTTCGAAATTTCGTCGAGAACGGAAGCCACAAAGGGTGCACGTGTGCGCACAAAAGGAAGATTAATCATTGAATGTCGAGTACTTGAATAGCGTTTTGTGTAAACTAATTCACGCGTGATCGGCCGCGTGTGTGTGTGTGTGTGTGTGTGTGTGTGTGTGTATATATATATATATATATATATATATATATATATATATATATATATATATATATACACATTTCTTTCGGGATTTTCAGAAAAGTCCACTTTCATCGCAGAAGTCTGCCACTTTACGAATAATGACTCAAAATTAAAAAAAAGAAAAACTTTTTTAGGACTACAGTGTGTGACTTTCCACTTTTGTTTTTCTGTCTGACCAGATTAGTCAGATTACTGGGCCAAAGGCACAGTCGCCAGACTCGGAGGACATGCGGAAGGGACGCCGACCTGCATTTGGACACGGTTAGTACTGAGCTGTGTGGTGTGCTTGAAGAGCTGATGTCTGATGTCACGTTGCACCACAAGGTGGAGGTGAGTGTGCCTGCCTGTCTGTCTCTCCACTCAATTTAAACTTCTGCTTCGTGTACTGCACACTAGGTGTCAACTCCACATAGACAACCCGAGCATCATCAAGCACTTCTGGAATATGTTTTTAAACCTTGAAGTGGAATAAGTTAGTTTAAAAATGTGTCTGTGTGTGTGCATATATATATATATATATATATATATATATATATATATATATATATATATATATATATATATATTAGAGCTGTCAAACTATTAAAATATTTAATCTAATTAAAAACTCAACTGTCATAATTAACTCAAATTAACTAAAAATTAATCATGATTACTCACGCATTTTTATCGTTTCTGAATTTCCTTTTATATTTTTTGTCCTATTTTCCCCCATTTTAATGCTCTCATCAACATGGAATCATGAATCAGTTTTCTATGTGCAAAATGCAAATACAGTATTTACTGAAATAACAATTTAGATTTTCAATTTTACATGAACATTTTTCACTTGGAGCAGTTATTCACACATTATCTCTCACACAATATTACTGTCCATCGACAACAGTGAAAAAAGTATTTTGTCACACAACAGCTGCTTGAACAGCTCTTTTTATGGAATCAAAATAGCGCAATATAACATTATAAATTGCACATCTAAGGTAAACTAGTACTCAGCCTATAATGGATTTAAGCAATGGTTGCATACTTCGTTTTTCTCAAATTTGCTTTGAACACAGCAGTCAGGCTATGCTGATTCTGTTGATCCTTCTTGCTCGGAAGTCTCTCTACGGTTTTTTGTCAACATCATTTCGGATTCTTGTAATGGAGGCTCTCGCTGGCAATCAGTAGTGGAGTTGTTCAGTTAATTCCGTTTTTCACGGCCCCCTGAATAGGGATTGTCGGTCAGCATGGAAGGATCTCTCGTTCTGTACTTTTTTGATCATTTATTGGAGCACTTTGCAGCAGAAGTAGTCGTAGTAGTAGTAGTTGTAACAGAAGTATCAGAAGCAGGTAATAACCTAAACTACACATAAATGCAGTAAAAAATTAATATATCTATCTTTCTGCATCACAATGTAAATATGTATATAATTGACATTAATACCTTTATTTAACAATACGTTTAATAAATAATGTAATCAACCCTGATTTCACTATGTATCATTTTCGTCATCATTATTCATTGTTTTAAACATAAGAAACCATACAACACAAACATATCAAGTCGAATCGAACAAAAGAACTACAAGTCCCAAAAGTCAATCCCGGAAGTGGAGCGCCGGCTTGATTAACCCCAGCTGCAACGCAATTTACTTCGTTTAAACGTCAGATTGCAGACGGACAAACATGACAACTATGCACAAATGAGCTAAATAAAGACACCCCTGTTCTAGCAACATTTTAGCCCACGCTGTTTAAATTGCCGATTGCTTCAGCAACTTTGTTCTTTGTCGTGTCATCCATTTTCTTCGCTTTGAAATGATCCATAGCTGTCTGTCTGAGAGGGGTGGGGGGGGCGGAGTACTCACGTCAGCTGTGCGCTTGGCCATTAAGTGGTCTCGCGCTGCCGTGGCTGGCAAAACAAACGTGCCTGGACCTGTGCAGCGCGCTTGATGTTTTGATTCTGGTTTATTTATAAAGCAACGTAACATCCGCTGTGACGTCTGCCGCGTTAATCTCGCGAGAACATTTTTGATCCCGATAAAATTCATTTAAATTAATGCCAATAAAAACGCGCTAAACTGACAGCTCTAATATATATATATTATATAGATGTGGCCCAAGTGCAAGTCTGAGCTCAAGACTTAAGTGGTACTTGGAAAAAGTGCTGCAATGCTCGCCCCAAACCGCACCCAATTTGACATCCACCAATCGCGGTGAGGCCTTCAGGTGCATATCCCAGCGCTAATTTGCATAACCACGGTCACTTTCCCAAGCTCTGACCAATCAAATCGCTCAAAATTTGCATAACCACACCCTGACCCAACCAATCGGAGAACACCTAATTTGCATAACGGTTCCCTTTTCCACCAATCACAGCATGTTTTTGTCATGCTCCACCCACTTTCACAGCTATCAGTGAATCATAATCCATCATTCCAGCCAGGCACACCCACTTTCCTGGATTTTTCTGCCTGGAAAAAAAATTAGGGAAAAAAATGTTTGAAAAAAATTCAGCAAAAAGTTTAGAAAAAAACTGAAAATAATTTAGTTTAAATTAATTTTTTTTTCAAGTTAGATTGTGGTGATGTGTTTAAAAATGAAGTTGTGTTGAAGTGTTCTTTGTAATCAAGCTTTATTTCTTTTGCAGAGTAGACAATCACAAAAGCAGAGGAAAACGTTGCAAGTTGGATGGCAGTCTGCTTGTTGCTGGGCGGCGAAGTGGTCAGCTCTTGAGAAGAACGTGGGACAGGTGTGTTGACCTGAGAGGAAAGGCATCCGTGAGTTACACGCAAGTCAATTTCTTGTGCAGACAAAGATGTGTTGGGCATGAAACTTACCAGGGAGATTCTGTGTTGGGTCTTTCGAGAGCAGGAAGCCGATCATGTTTACTGCTGCCTGGGGGAGAGAGAAAAAAAAAAGTAGTCATGATGGTGCATTGAACGAGTGTAAATGTCTCCTACTTTTCAGGCTGGCCCAAAGTTTGACTTCAGCACCTTTCAAATAACAGGAAGAAGAGCAAAAAGTGTGTCCTGCAGGTCTGTGTTCGGAGGTGTACTCTGGCGGTGAGCAGGTTACTCCCTCTTGTGGCACGGAGGACCCAAGAACAATCTTCCTTCAATTCTGAATAGTGAAATGAGGCTTCTTACCACCTTGGTTCGCCTGATCACCACGTGAGGTCTTTTACCATTCGGCCATTCTGCTGCGAAAATCCTCAGTAGATGTCATGAAAAATTATACCATACTCTGCTATAAATAACCAAAATAATATGTCTTTATTTTGTTTTGGTCTAAAGATGCACAAGAACACTATTAAAATGTTGAAATTTAATGAACATATCTTTTACAAAACATTTCATGAAGCACCTAAGATTTCCTTAGACAAATGTGCAATGTACTTTTATCATTCACAAAGGCACAAAACCGTAACAAGTAATTGGTCTTGAAAAATGTAGTAATGTACTTTTATGATTAAACGAGATTTATGAAGAAAGGAATTTTTAAACCATCTACACGAGCATATAAAATCTAAATGTAATCCCTGCCTACACCTTACAAACTAAGGAGAGTGCTATAATATGTGTAAAGAATAAAGTATTCACATGTCCTTGATAGCGTCTGCTGTGTTGGGTCTGTCAGTGACAGACTGAGGCTGCTGTTGTCTTCTTCTCTGATCAAAACAATGCTGTCTTTTCTTTTGATCAAAACAGTGTCTCCCCCGGATATTCCACGAATTGCACCTTATTAAAAATGTTCATTTGTTTGTTTGTTTATTGAACAGAAAACATATACAGTAATAATTTGACGGAAATATGGTAAGTAAAATTCCGTGTCTTTTGTGCATTTTTTCACTTTTAAATTATCCTGCGGGCCTCATCAAACCTCCTTGTGGGCCGGTTCTGGCCATATGTTATACACCCCTGATGTATAGTAAGGCGTTTAAGGCCGAAAAAAACTACCATGTATAGTGAGGCGTTTTTAGCCGAAAAAAACGACCATGTAAAGTAAGGCGTTTTTAGCCGAAAAAACCGACCATGTATAGTAAGGCGTTTTTAGCCGAAAAAAACTACCATGCATAGTAAGGCGATTTAACCCGAAAAAAAACGACCATGTAAAGTAAGGCGTTTTTAGCCGAAAAAAACGACCATGTATAGTAAGGCGTTCTTAGCCGAAAAAAACTACCATGTATAGTAAGGCGTTTTTAGCCGAAAAAAACTACCATGTATAGTAAGGCGTTTTAGCGAAAAAGCGACCATGTAAAGTAAGGCGTTTTGAGCGAAAAAACGACCATGTATAGTAAGGCGTTTTTAGCCGAAAAAAACTACCATGTATAGTAAGGCGTTTTTAGCCAAAAAAAACGACCATGTAAAGTAAGGCGTTTTTAGCCGAAAAAAACCGACCATGTAAAGTAAGGCGTTTTTAGCCGAAAAAAACGACCATGTAAAGTAAGGCGTTTTAGCCGAAAAAAACGACCATGTATAGTAAGGCGTTTTAAGCCCAAAAAAACGACCATGTATAGTAAGGCGTTTTAGCGAAAAAAGCGACCATGTAAAGTAAGGCGTTTTAGCGAAAAAAGCGACCATGTAAAGTAAGGCGTTTTAGCGAAAAAAAAGCGACCATGTAAAGTAAGGCGTTTTAGGCGAAAAACGACCATGTATAGTAAGGCGTTTTAAACCGAAAAACGACCATGTATAGTAAGGCGTTTTAGCGAAAAAAACGACCATGTAAAGTAAGGCGTTTTAGCGAAAAAAGCGACCATGTAAAGTAAGGCGTTTTTAGCGAAAAAACGACCATGTATAGTAAGGCGTTTTAGCGAAAAACGACCATGTAAAGTAAGGCGTTTTTTTCCGAAAAAAAACGACCATGTAAAGTAAGGCGTTTTAGCGAAAAAAAAGCGACCATGTAAAGTAAGGCGTTTTAGGCGAAAAAACGACCATGTATAGTAAGGCGTTTTAAACCGAAAAACGACCATGTATAGTAAGGCGTTTTAGCGGAAAAACGACCATGTAAAGTAAGGCGTTTTTAGCCGAAAAAAACGACCATGTAAAGTAAGGCGTTTTTAGCCGGAAAAAAACGACCATGTAAAGTAAGGCGTTTTTAGCCGGAAAAAACCGACCATGTAAAGTAAGGCGTTTTTAGCGAAAAAGCGACCATGTATAGTAAGGCGTTTTAGCGAAAAAAGCGACCATGTATAGTAAGGCGTTTTAAGCGAAAAAACGACCATGTATAGTAAGGCGTTTTTAGCCGAAAAAAACGACCATGTATAGTAAGGCGTTTTTAGCGAAAAACGACCATGTATAGTAAGGCGTTTTTAGCGAAAAAGCGACCATGTATAGTAAGGCGTTTTTAGCGAAAAAGCGACCATGTATAGTAAGGCGTTTTTAGCGAAAAAACGACCATGTATAGTAAGGCGTTTTAGCGAAAAAAGCGACCATGTATAGTAAGGCGTTTTTAGCGAAAAAACGACCATGTATAGTAAGGCGTTTTTAGCGAAAAAACGACCATGTAAAGTAAGGCGTTTTAGCGAAAAAACGACCATGTATAGTAAGGCGTTTTAGCGAAAAAACGACCATGTAAAGTAAGGCGTTTTAGCGAAAAAACGACCATGTATAGTAAGGCGTTTTAGCGAAAAACGACCATGTATAGTAAGGCGTTTTAGCGAAAAACGACCATGTATAGTAAGGCGTTTTTAGCGAAAAAACGACCATGTATAGTAAGGCGTTTTAGCGAAAAAGCGACCATGTATAGTAAGGCGTTTTAGCGAAAAAACGACCATGTATAGTAAGGCGTTTTTAGCGAAAAAAACGACCATGTATAGTAAGGCGTTTTTAGCCGAAAAAAACGACCATGTAAAGTAAGGCGTTTTTAGCTGAAAAAACGACCATGTATAGTAAGGCGTTTTTAGCCGAAAAAACGACCATGTATAGTAAGGCGTTTTAGCGAAAAAAACGACCATGTATAGTAAGGCGTTTTAGCGAAAAAACGACCATGTATAGTAAGGCGTTTTTAGCGAAAAAACGACCATGTATAGTAAGGCGTTTTAGCGAAAAAACGACCATGTATAGTAAGGCGTTTTTAGCGAAAAAGCGACCATGTATAGTAAGGCGTTTTTAGCGAAAAAACGACCATGTATAGTAAGGCGTTTTTAGCGAAAAAAACGACCATGTATAGTAAGGCGTTTTTAGCGAAAAACGACCATGTATAGTAAGGCGTTTTTAGCGAAAAAACGACCATGTAAAGTAAGGCGTTTTAGCGAAAAAAACGACCATGTATAGTAAGGCGTTTTTAGCGAAAAACGACCATGTATAGTAAGGCGTTTTTAGCGAAAAAACGACCATGTATAGTAAGGCGTTTTTAGCGAAAAAGCGACCATGTATAGTAAGGCGTTTTAGCGAAAAAGCGACCATGTATAGTAAGGCGTTTTAGCGAAAAAACGACCATGTATAGTAAGGCGTTTTAGCGAAAAAACGACCATGTATAGTAAGGCGTTTTTAGCGAAAAAACGACCATGTATAGTAAGGCGTTTTTAGCGAAAAAAAACGACCATGTAAAGTAAGGCGTTTTTAGCGAAAAAACGACCATGTATAGTAAGGCGTTTTAGCGAAAAACGACCATGTATAGTAAGGCGTTTTAGCGAAAAACGACCATGTATAGTAAGGCGTTTTAGCGAAAAAACGACCATGTATAGTAAGGCGTTTTTAGCGAAAAAACGACCATGTATAGTAAGGCGTTTTTTAGTAAGGCGAAAAAACGACCATGTAAAGTAAGGCGTTTTTAGCGAAAAAACGACCATGTATAGTAAGGCGTTTTTAGCGAAAAAAACGACCATGTATAGTAAGGCGTTTTAGCGAAAAACGACCATGTATAGTAAGGCGTTTTTAGCGAAAAACGACCATGTATAGTAAGGCGTTTTTAGCGAAAAACGACCATGTATAGTAAGGCGTTTTAGCGAAAAACGACCATGTATAGTAAGGCGTTTTTAGCGAAAAAAACGACCATGTATAGTAAGGCGTTTTTAGCGAAAAAAACGACCATGTATAGTAAGGCGTTTTAGCGAAAAAACGACCATGTATAGTAAGGCGTTTTTAGCGAAAAAACGACCATGTATAGTAAGGCGTTTTAGCGAAAAAACGACCATGTATAGTAAGGCGTTTTAGCGAAAAAAACGACCATGTATAGTAAGGCGTTTTTAGCGAAAAAACGACCATGTATAGTAAGGCGTTTTAGCGAAAAAACGACCATGTATAGTAAGGCGTTTTAGCGAAAAAACGACCATGTATAGTAAGGCGTTTTTAGCGAAAAAACGACCATGTATAGTAAGGCGTTTTAGCGAAAAAACGACCATGTATAGTAAGGCGTTTTAGCGAAAAAACGACCATGTATAGTAAGGCGTTTTTAGCGAAAAAACGACCATGTATAGTAAGGCGTTTTAGCGAAAAAACGACCATGTATAGTAAGGCGTTTTAGCGAAAAAACGACCATGTATAGTAAGGCGTTTTAGCGAAAAAACGACCATGTATAGTAAGGCGTTTTAGCGAAAAAACGACCATGTAATAGTAAGGCGTTTTAGCGAAAAAACGACCATGTATAGTAAGGCGTTTTAGCGAAAAAACGACCATGTATAGTAAGGCGTTTTAGCGAAAAAACGACCATGTATAGTAAGGCGTTTTAGCGAAAAAACGACCATGTATAGTAAGGCGTTTTAGCGAAAAAACGACCATGTATAGTAAGGCGTTTTAGCGAAAAAAACGACCATGTATAGTAAGGCGTTTTTAGCGAAAAAACGACCATGTATAGTAAGGCGTTTTAGCGAAAAAAGCGACCATGTATAGTAAGGCGTTTTAGCGAAAAAACGACCATGTATAGTAAGGCGTTTTAAGCGAAAAAACGACCATGTATAGTAAGGCGTTTTTAGCGAAAAACGACCATGTATAGTAAGGCGTTTTTAGCGAAAAAGCGACCATGTATAGTAAGGCGTTTTTAGCGAAAAAAGCGACCATGTATAGTAAGGCGTTTTAGCGAAAAAACGACCATGTATAGTAAGGCGTTTTTAGCGAAAAAACGACCATGTATAGTAAGGCGTTTTAGCGAAAAAAACGACCATGTATAGTAAGGCGTTTTTAGCGAAAAAACGACCATGTATAGTAAGGCGTTTTTAGCGAAAAAACGACCATGTATAGTAAGGCGTTTTAGCGAAAAAAGCGACCATGTATAGTAAGGCGTTTTAGCGAAAAAACGACCATGTATAGTAAGGCGTTTTAGCGAAAAAACGACCATGTATAGTAAGGCGTTTTAGCGAAAAACGACCATGTATAGTAAGGCGTTTTAGCGAAAAAACGACCATGTATAGTAAGGCGTTTTTAGCGAAAAAACGACCATGTATAGTAAGGCGTTTTAGCGAAAAAACGACCATGTATAGTAAGGCGTTTTAGCGAAAAAACGACCATGTAAAGTAAGGCGTTTTTAGCGAAAAAACGACCATGTATAGTAAGGCGTTTTTAGCGAAAAAACGACCATGTATAGTAAGGCGTTTTAGCGAAAAACGACCATGTATAGTAAGGCGTTTTTAGCGAAAAAACGACCATGTATAGTAAGGCGTTTTAGCGAAAAAACGACCATGTATAGTAAGGCGTTTTAGCGAAAAAAACGACCATGTATAGTAAGGCGTTTTAGCGAAAAAAACGACCATGTATAGTAAGGCGTTTTAGCGAAAAAACGACCATGTATAGTAAGGCGTTTTTAGCGAAAAACGACCATGTAAAGTAAGGCGTTTTTAGCGAAAAACGACCATGTATAGTAAGGCGTTTTTAGCGAAAAAACGACCATGTATAGTAAGGCGTTTTTAGCGAAAAAACGACCATGTATAGTAAGGCGTTTTAGCGAAAAAACGACCATGTATAGTAAGGCGTTTTTAGCGAAAAAACGACCATGTAAAGTAAGGCGTTTTTAGCGAAAAAACGACCATGTATAGTAAGGCGTTTTTAGCGAAAAAACGACCATGTATAGTAAGGCGTTTTTAGCGAAAAACGACCATGTATAGTAAGGCGTTTTAGCGAAAAAACGACCATGTATAGTAAGGCGTTTTTAGCGAAAAAACGACCATGTATAGTAAGGCGTTTTAGCGAAAAACGACCATGTATAGTAAGGCGTTTTAGCGAAAAACGACCATGTATAGTAAGGCGTTTTTAGCGAAAAAACGACCATGTATAGTAAGGCGTTTTAGCGAAAAAACGACCATGTATAGTAAGGCGTTTTTAGCGAAAAAACGACCATGTATAGTAAGGCGTTTTAGCGAAAAACGACCATGTATAGTAAGGCGTTTTAGCGAAAAAACGACCATGTATAGTAAGGCGTTTTAGCGAAAAAACGACCATGTATAGTAAGGCGTTTTTAGCGAAAAACGACCATGTATAGTAAGGCGTTTTAGCGAAAAAACGACCATGTATAGTAAGGCGTTTTAGCGAAAAACGACCATGTATAGTAAGGCGTTTTTAGCGAAAAACGACCATGTATAGTAAGGCGTTTTAGCGAAAAAAACGACCATGTATAGTAAGGCGTTTTTAGCGAAAAAACGACCATGTATAGTAAGGCGTTTTAGCGAAAAAACGACCATGTATAGTAAGGCGTTTTAGCGAAAAAAACGACCATGTATAGTAAGGCGTTTTAGCGAAAAACGACCATGTATAGTAAGGCGTTTTAGCGAAAAACGACCATGTATAGTAAGGCGTTTTAGCGAAAAAAACGACCATGTATAGTAAGGCGTTTTAGCGAAAAACGACCATGTATAGTAAGGCGTTTTTAGCGAAAAAACGACCATGTATAGTAAGGCGTTTTAGCGAAAAAACGACCATGTATAGTAAGGCGTTTTAGCGAAAAAAAACGACCATGTATAGTAAGGCGTTTTTAGCGAAAAAACGACCATGTATAGTAAGGCGTTTTAGCGAAAAAACGACCATGTATAGTAAGGCGTTTTTAGCGAAAAAACGACCATGTATAGTAAGGCGTTTTAGCGAAAAAACGACCATGTATAGTAAGGCGTTTTAGCGAAAAAACGACCATGTATAGTAAGGCGTTTTTAGCGAAAAAAACGACCATGTATAGTAAGGCGTTTTAGCGAATAGCGAAAAACGACCATGTATAGTAAGGCGTTTTTAGCCAAAAACGACCATGTATAGTAAGGCGTTTTTAGTAAAAACGACCATGTATAGTAAGGCGTTTTAGCATGTATAGTAAAAAAACGACCATGTATAGTAAGGCGACTTTTAGCGTTTTTAAAAACGACCATGTATAGTAAGGCGCTTTTAATAAAAAAACGACCATGTATAGTAAGGCGTTTTTAGCGAAAAAACGACCATGTATAGTAAGGCGACCATTTTAGCGCTTTTAGCAAAAACGACCATGTATAGTAAGGCGTTTTTATAAAAAACGACCATGTATAGTAAGGCGTTTTAGCGAAAAACGACCATGTATAGTAAGGCGTTTAGCCTAAAAACGACCATGTATAGTAAGGCGCTTTTAGCGAAAAAACGACCATGTATAGTAAGGCGTTTTTAGCGAAAAAACGACCATGTATAGTAAGGCGTTTTTAGCCGAAAAACGACCATGTATAGTAAGGCGTTTTAGCCAAAAACGACCATGTATAGTAAGGCGCTTTTAGCGAAAAAACGACCATGTATAGTAAGGCGTTTTAATAAAAACGACCATGTATAGTAAGGCGTTTTTAGCCAAAAACGACCATGTATAGTAAGGCGCTTTTAGCCAAAAAAACGACCATGTATAGTAAGGCGTTTAGCGAAAACGACCATGTATAGTAAGGCGTTTAAGCGAAAAACGACCATGTATAGTAAGGCGCTTTTAGCCTAAAAACGACCATGTATAGTAAGGCGTTTTAGCGAAAAACGACCATGTATAGTAAGGCGTTTTAGCCAAAAACGACCATGTATAGTAAGGCGTTTAGCGAAAAAACGACCATGTATAGTAAGGCGACCATTTTAGCGTTTTTAGCAAAAACGACCATGTATAGTAAGGCGTTTTAGCGATAAAAACGACCATGTATAGTAAGGCGCTTTAAGCCAAAAACGACCATAGTATAGTAAGGCGTTTTTAAAAAAACGACCATGTATAGTAAGGCGTTTTTAGCCGAAAAACGACCATGTATAGTAAGGCGCTTTTAGCCAAAAACGACCATGTATAGTAAGGCGTTTTAGCGAAAAACGACCATGTATAGTAAGGCGTTTTTAAAAACGACCATGTATAGTAAGGCGTTTTAGCCAAAAACGACCATGTATAGTAAGGCGTTTTAAGCCAAAAACGACCATGTATAGTAAGGCGTTTTTAGCCAAAAACGACCATGTATAGTAAGGCGTTTTAGCGAAAAACGACCATGTATATAGTAAGGCGTTTTAATAAAACGACCATGTATAGTAAGGCGTTTTAGCGAAAAACGACCATGTATAGTAAGGCGCTTTTAAAAAACGACCATGTATAGTAAGGCGCTTTTAGCCTAAAAACGACCATGTATAGTAAGGCGTTTTAGCCAAAAACGACCATGTATAGTAAGGCGCTTTAAATAAAAACGACCATGTATAGTAAGGCGTTTAATAAAAACGACCATGTATAGTAAGGCGTTTTAAAAAAACGACCATGTATAGTAAGGCGTTTTTAGCGGAAAAACGACCATGTATAGTAAGGCGTTTTTAGCCAAAAAACGACCATGTATAGTAAGGCGTTTAAATAAAAACGACCATGTATAGTAAGGCGTTTTAGCAAAAAAACGACCATGTATAGTAAGGCGTTTTAGCGAAAAAACGACCATGTATAGTAAGGCGCTTTAGCCAAAAACGACCATGTATAGTAAGGCGTTTTAGCCGAAAAACGACCATGTATAGTAAGGCGTTTTAGCAAAAAAACGACCATGTATAGTAAGGCGTTTTAATAAAAACGACCATGTATAGTAAGCCGCGACCATTTTAGCGTTTTAAAAAAACGACCATGTATAGTAAGCGCTTTTAGCCAAAAACGACCATGTATAGTAAGGCGTTTTTAGCCGAAAAACGACCATGTATAGTAAGGCGTTTTAGCGAAAAAACGACCATGTATAGTAAGGCGTTTTTAGCCGAAAAACGACCATGTATAGTAAGGCGCTTTAGAATAAAAACGACCATGTATAGTAAGGCGTTTTTAAAAACGACCATGTATAGTAAGGCGTTTTTAGCCTAAAAACGACCATGTATAGTAAGCGCTTTTAGCTAAAAACGACCATGTATAGTAAAGGCGTTTTTAGCCGAAAAACGACCATGTATAGTAAGGCGTTTTTAGCCAAAAACGACCATGTATAGTAAGGCGTTTTAAAAAAACGACCATGTGTATAGTAAGCCGCGCATGTAAGGCGTTTAATAAAAACGACCATGTATAGTAAGGCGTTTTAATAAAAACGACCATGTATAGTAAGGCGTTTTAGCCTAAAAACGACCATGTATAGTAAGGCGCTTTTAGCTAAAAAACGACCATAGTAGTAAGGCGTTTTAATAAAAACGACCATGTATAGTAAGGCGCTTTTATAAAAACGACCATGTATAGTAAGGCGTTTTAGCAAAAAACGACCATGTATAGTAAGGCGCTTTTAAGCCAAAAACGACCATGTATAGTAAGGCGCTTTTAGCGAAAAACGACCATGTATAGTAAGGCGTTTAGCCAAAAACGACCATGTATAGTAAGGCGCTTTTAGCCGAAAAACGACCATGTATAGTAAGGCGTTTAATAAAAACGACCATGTATAGTAAGGCTTTTAAAAAACGACCATGTATAGTAAGGCGTTTTTTAAAAAAACGACCATGTATAGTAAGGCGTTTTTAGCCGAAAAACGACCATGTATAGTAAGGCGCTTTTAAGCCAAAAAAACGACCATGTATAGTAAGGCGCTTTTTAAGAAAAAACGACCATGTATAGTAAGGCGCTTTTAGCAAAAAAACGACCATGTATAGTAAGGCGTTTTAATAAAAACGACCATGTATAGTAAGGCGCTTTTAATAAAAACGACCATGTATATAGTAAGGCGTTTAGCCAAAAACGACCATGTATAGTAAGGCGCTTTTAGCCAAAAAACGACCATGTATAGTAAGGCGTTTTTAGCTAAAAACGACCATGTATAGTAAGGCGCTTTAGCAAAAAACGACCATGTATAGTAAGGCGCTTTTAGCTAAAAACGACCATGTATAGTAAGGCGTTTTTAGCCTAAAAACGACCATGTATAGTAAGGCGTTTTAGCGAAAAAACGACCATGTATAGTAAGGCGTTTTTAGCCGAAAAAAACGACCATGTATAGTAAGGCGTTTTAGCCGAAAAACGACCATGTATAGTAAGGCGTTTTTAATAAAAACGACCATGTATAGTAAGGCGCTTTTAGCCTAAAAACGACCATGTATAGTAAGGCGCTTTAGCCTAAAAAACGACCATGTATAGTAAGGCGTTTTAATAAAAACGACCATGTATAGTAAGGCGTTTTAGCTAAAAACGACCATGTATAGTAAGGCGTTTTAGCTAAAAACGACCATGTATAGTAAGGCGCTTTTAGCCAAAAACGACCATGTATAGTAAGGCGTTTTTAGCTAAAAAAACGACCATGTATAGTAAGGCGTTTTAGCCAAAAAACGACCATGTATAGTAAGGCGTTTTTTAGCCAAAAAACGACCATGTATAGTAAGGCGTTTTAAAAAAACGACCATGTATAGTAAGGCGCTTTTAAAAACGACCATGTATAGTAAGGCGCTTTTAGTAAGGCTTTTAAAAAACGACCATGTATAGTAAGGCGTTTTTAGCCAAAAACGACCATGTATAGTAAGGCGTTTTTAGCTAAAAACGACCATGTATAGTAAGGCGTTTTAGCGAAAAAACGACCATGTATAGTAAGGCGCTTTAGCTAAAAACGACCATGTATAGTAAGGCGTTTTTAGCGAAAAACGACCATGTATAGTAAGGCGTTTTAAGTAAAAACGACCATGTATAGTAAGGCGTTTAGCCTAAAAACGACCATGTATAGTAAGGCGTTTTAGCCAAAAACGACCATGTATAGTAAGGCGCTTTAGCGAAAAACGACTATGTATAGTAAGGCGTTTTAGCCTAAAAACGACCATGTATAGTAAGGCGCTTTAGCGAAAAAACGACCATGTATAGTAAGGCGCTTTAGCCTAAAAACGACCATGTATAGTAAGGCGTTTTTAGCCAAAAACGACCATGTATAGTAAGGCGCTTTAGCGAAAAAAACGACCATGTATAGTAAGGCGTTTTTAGCAAAAACGACCATGTATAGTAAGGCGCTTTTAGCCAAAAACGACCATGTATAGTAAGGCGTTTTAGCGAAAAAAACGACCATGTATAGTAAGGCGTTTTAATAAAAACGACCATGTATAGTAAGGCGCTTTTAGCGAAAAACGACCATGTATAGTAAGCGCTTTTAGCCAAAAAACGACCATGTATAGTAAGGCGTTTTTAGCCAAAAACGACCATGTATAGTAAGGCGTTTTTAGCCTAAAAACGACCATGTATAGTAAGGCGTTTTAGCGAAAAAACGACCATGTATAGTAAGGCGTTTTTAGCCGAAAAACGACCATGTATAGTAAGGCGCTTTAAAATAAAAACGACCATGTATAGTAAGGCGTTTTTAGCCAAAAAACGACCATGTATAGTAAGGCGCTTTTAGCGAAAAACGACCATGTATAGTAAGGCGCTTTAGCGAAAAAAAACGACCATGTATAGTAAGGCGCTTTTAGCCAAAAACGACCATGTATAGTAAGGCGCTTTAGCAAAAAAAAACGACCATGTATAGTAAGGCGCTTTTAGCCAAAAACGACCATGTATAGTAAGGCGCTTTAGCGAAAAAACGACCATGTATAGTAAGGCGTTTTAGCGAAAAACGACCATGTATAGTAAGGCGTTTTAGCCGAAAAAACGACCATGTATAGTAAAGGCGCTTTAGCTAAAAACGCGCTTTTAGCCGAAAAAACGACCATGTATAGTAAGGCGCTTAAAAAAACGACCATGTATAGTAAGCGCTTAATAAAAACGACCATGTATAGTAAGGCGCTTTTAGCAAAAAAAACGACCATGTATAGTAAGGCTTTAGCCAAAAACGACCATATGTATAGTTTAGCGAAAAACGACCATGTATAGTAAGGCGCTTTAGCCGAAAAAACGACCATGTATAGTAAGGCGTTTTTAGCGATAAAAACGACCATGTATAGTAAGGCGTTTTAAATAAAAACGACCATGTATAGTAAGGCGTTTTTAGCGAAAAAAACGACCATGTATAGTAAGGCGCTTTTAAGCAAAAACGACCATGTATAGTAAGGCGTTTTAGCCGAAAAACGACCATGTATAGTAAGGCGCTTTTAGCGAAAAACGACCATGTATAGTAAGGCGCTTTAGCTAAAAACGACCATGTATAGTAAGGCGCTTTAGCCCAAAAACGACCATGTATAGTAAGGCGCTTTTAGCCGAAAAAACGACCATGTATAGTAAGGCGTTTTAGCGAAAAAAAACGACCATGTATAGTAAGGCGTTTTAAAAACGACCATGTATAGTAAGGCGTTTTTAGCGAAAAACGACCATGTATAGTAAGGCGTTTAGCCAAAAACGACCATGTATAGTAAGGCGCTTTTAGCCAAAAAACGACCATGTATAGTAAGGCGTTTTAGCTAAAAACGACCATGTATAGTAAGGCGTTTTTAGCTAAAAACGACCATGTATAGTAAGGCGTTTTTAGCCTAAAAACGACCATGTATAGTAAGGCGCTTTAGCGTAAAAACGACCATGTATAGTAAGGCGTTTTTAATAAAAACGACCATGTATAGTAAGGCGCTTTTAGCTAAAAACGACCATGTATAGTAAGGCGTTTTAATAAAAAACGACCATGTATAGTAAGGCGCTTTTAGCCAAAAACGACCATGTATAGTAAGGCGCTTTAAAAACGACCATTTAGCCTTTTTTAAAAAAACGACCATGTATAGTAAGGCTTTTAGCCGAAAAACGACCATGTATAGTAAGGCGTTTTAGCGAAAAAAACGACCATGTATAGTAAGGCGCTTTTAGCCTAAAAACGACCATGTATAGTAAGGCGTTTTAGCCGAAAAACGACCATGTATAGTAAGGCGCTTTTAATAAAAACGACCATGTATAGTAAGGCGCTTTAGCTAAAAACGACCATGTATAGTAAGGCGCTTTTAGCCGAAAAACGACCATGTATAGTAAGGCGCTTTAGCGAAAAAACGACCATGTATAGTAAGGCGCTTTTATAAAAACGACCATGTATAGTAAGGCGTTTTTAGTAAAAAACGACCATGTATAGTAAGGCGCTTTTAGCTAAAAACGACCATGTATAGTAAGGCGCTTTTAGCCAAAAACGACCATGTATAGTAAGGCGTTTTTAGCCAAAAACGACCATGTATAGTAAGGCTTTTAATAAAAACGACCATGTATAGTAAGGCGCTTTAGCCTAAAAACGACCATGTATAGTAAGGCGTTTTTAAAAAAACGACCATGTATAGTAAGGCGCTTTTAGCTTTAAAAACGACCATGTATAGTAAGGCGCTTTTAGCCAAAAACGACCATGTATAGTAAGGCGCTTTTAGCCGAAAAACGACCATGTATAGTAAGGCGTTTTAGCCTAAAAACGACCATGTATAGTAAGGCGTTTTAATAAAAACGACCATGTATAGTAAGGCGCTTAAATAAAAACGACCATGTATAGTAAGGCGCTTTTAGCCGAAAAAAACGACCATGTATAGTAAGGCGTTTTAGCCAAAAACGACCATGTATAGTAAGGCGCTTTTAGAAAAAAACGACCATGTATAGTAAGGCGTTTTAGCCGAAAAACGACCATGTATAGTAAGGCGTTTTAAATAAAAACGACCATGTATAGTAAGGCGCATTTTAGCTTTTAAGCCAAAAACGACCATGTATAGTAAGGCGCTTTTAGCGAAAAAAACGACCATGTATAGTAAGGCTTTTAGCCAAAAACGACCATGTATAGTAAGGCGCTTTTTAGCCAAAAACGACCATGTATAGTAAGGCGTTTTTTAGCCAAAAAACGACCATGTATAGTAAGGCGTTTTTAGCCAAAAAACGACCATGTATAGTAAGGCTTTTAGCCAAAAACGACCATGTATAGTAAGGCGCTTTTAGCCAAAAAACGACCATGTATAGTAAGGCGCTTAGAAAAAAACGACCATGTATAGTAAGGCGTTTTAAGCCTAAAAACGACCATGTATAGTAAGGCGCTTTTAACTAAAAACGACCATGTATAGTAAGGCGTTTTAGCCAAAAACGACCATGTATAGTAAGGCGTTTTTAATAAAAAACGACCATGTATAGTAAGGCGCTTTTAGCCAAAAACGACCATGTATAGTAAGGCGCTTTAGTAAAAACGACCATGTATAGTAAGGCGCTTTTAGCGACTATGTAAAAACGACCATGTATAGTAAGGCGTTTTTAGCCAAAAACGACCATGTATAGTAAGGCGCTTTTAGCCTAAAAACGACCATGTATAGTAAGGCGTTTTAGCGAAAAAAAACGACCATGTATAGTAAGGCGCTTTTAGCCGAAAAACGACCATGTATAGTAAGGCGTTTTAAGCCTAAAAACGACCATGTATAGTAAGGCGCTTTAGCAAAAAAACGACCATGTATAGTAAGGCGCTTTTTAAAAAAACGACCATGTATAGTAAGGCGTTTTAGCCTAAAAACGACCATGTATAGTAAGGCGTTTTAGCTAAAAACGACCATGTATAGTAAGGCGTTTTAATAAAAACGACCATGTATAGTAAGGCGTTTTTAAAAAACGACCATGTATAGTAAGGCGCTTTTAGAAAAAACGACCATGTATAGTAAGGCGCTTTTAGCTAAAAACGACCATGTATAGTAAGGCGCTTTTAGCCAAAAACGACCATGTATAGTAAGGCGCTTTAAAAAACGACCATGTATAGTAAGGCGCTTTAGCGAAAAACGACCATGTATAGTAAGGCGTTTTAGCCGAAAAACGACCATGTATAGTAAGGCGCTTTTAGCCAAAAACGACCATGTATAGTAAGGCGCTTTAGCCGAAAAACGACCATGTATAGTAAGGCGTTTTTATAGTAAGCGTTTTTAAAAAACGACCATGTATAGTAAGGCGCTTTTAATAAAAACGACCATGTATAGTAAGGCGTGCTTTAGCCAAAAACGACCATGTATAGTAAGGCGCTTTAAGTAAAAACGACCATGTATAGTAAGGCGCTTTTAGCCAAAAAACGACCATGTATAGTAAGGCGCTTTTAGCCAAAAAACGACCATGTATAGTAAGGCGCTTTTAGCCGAAAAACGACCATGTATAGTAAGGCGCTTTAGCCAAAAACGACCATGTATAGTAAGGCGTTTAGCCAAAAACGACCATGTATAGTAAGGCTTTTAGATAAAAACGACCATGTATAGTAAGGCGACCATTTTAAGCTTTAGCTTAAAAACGACCATGTATAGTAAGGCGCTTTTAAAAAAACGACCATGTATAGTAAGGCGCTTTTAGCCAAAAACGACCATGTATAGTAAGGCGTTTTAGCCAAAAACGACCATGTATAGTAAGGCGTTTTAGCCGAAAAACGACATGTATAGTAAGGCGCTTTTAAAAAACGACCATGTATAGTAAGGCGTTTTAGCGAAAAAACGACCATGTATAGTAAGGCGTTTTAATAAAAACGACCATGTATAGTAAGGCGCTTTTAGCCGAAAAAACGACCATGTATAGTAAGGCGTTTTTTTAAAAAACGACCATGTATAGTAAGGCGCTTTTAGCCAAAAACGACCATGTATAGTAAGGCGCTTTTAGCCTAAAAACGACCATGTATAGTAAGGCGCTTAGCGAAAAAAACGACCATGTATAGTAAGGCGCTTTTAGCCGAAAAACGACCATGTATAGTAAGGCGTTTTAGCTAAAAACGACCATGTATAGTAAGGCGCTTTAGCCGAAAAAAACGACCATAGTAGGCGTTTAAGCGCGACCATATAGTAAGGCGCTTTTAGCCTAAAAACGACCATGTATAGTAAGGCGTTTTAGCCAAAAACGACCATGTATAGTAAGGCGCTTTTAGCGAAAAACGACCATGTATAGTAAGGCGTTTTAGCGAAAAAACGACCATGTATAGTAAGGCGCTTTTTAAAAACGACCATGTATAGTAAGGCGTTTTTAGCGAAAAAAACGACCATGTATAGTAAGGCGCTTTAGCCGAAAAAACGACCATGTAGTAGTAAGGCGTATAGTAAGGCGCTTTTAGTAAAAACGACCATGTATAGTAAGGCGCTTTAGCCAAAAACGACCATGTATAGTAAGGCTTTTAGCTAAAAACGACCATGTATAGTAAGGCGCTTTTAGTAAAAAACGACCATGTATAGTAAGGCGCTTTAGCCAAAAACGACCATGTATAGTAAGGCGTTTTTAGCTAAAAACGACCATATAGTAGGCGCTTTTAGTCGAAAAACGACCATTGTATAGTAAAAAAACGACCATGTATAGTAAGGCGTTTTAGCGAAAAAAAACGACCATGTATAGTAAGGCGTTTTAGCGAAAAAACGACCATGTATAGTAAGGCGTTTTAGCCGAAAAAAAACGACCATGTATAGTAAGGCGTTTTAGCCGAAAAACGACCATGTATAGTAAGGCGTTTTAGCGAAAAAACGACCATGTATAGTAAGGCGTTTTTAGCGAAAAAACGACCATGTATAGTAAGGCGTTTTAGCCGAAAAACGACCATGTATAGTAAGGCGTTTTTAGCGAAAAAACGACCATGTATAGTAAGGCGTTTTAGCGAAAAAACGACCATGTATAGTAAGGCGTTTTAGCGAAAAACGACCATGTATAGTAAGGCGTTTTTAGCGAAAAACGACCATGTATAGTAAGGCGTTTTAGCTAAAAAAACGACCATGTATAGTAAGGCGTTTTAGCGAAAAACGACCATGTATAGTAAGGCGTTTTAGCCGAAAAACGACCATGTATAGTAAGGCGTTTTAGCGATAAAAACGACCATGTATAGTAAGGCGTTTTAGCGAAAAAACGACCATGTATAGTAAGGCGTTTTAGCGAAAAAACGACCATGTATAGTAAGGCGACCATAGTATTTTAGCGAAAAAACGACCATGTATAGTAAGGCGCTTTAGCCAAAAACGACCATGTATAGTAAGGCGTTTTAGCATGTAAAAACGACCATGTATAGTAAGGCGCTTTTAGCCAAAAACGACCATGTATAGTAAGGCGTTTTAGCCGAAAAAACGACCATGTATAGTAAGGCGTTTGTTAGCGAAAAAACGACCATGTATAGTAAGGCGTTTTTAGCCGACAAAAACGACCATGTATAGTAAGGCGTTTTTAGCGAAAAAACGACCATGTATAGTAAGGCGTTTTTAGCCGAAAAACGACCATGTATAGTAAGGCGTTTTTAGTTAAAAACGACCATGTATAGTAAGGCGTTTTAGCCGAAAAACGACCATGTATAGTAAGGCGCTTTTAGCGAAAAAACGACCATGTATAGTAAGGCGTTTTAGCCGAAAAAACGACCATGTATAGTAAGGCGTTTTTAGCGAAAAAAAACGACCATGTATAGTAAGGCGTTTTAGCGAAAAAACGACCATGTATAGTAAGGCGTTTTAGCCGAAAAAAACGACCATGTATATTAAGGCGTTTTTAAAAAAAAAAAACGACCATGTATAGTAAAAAGGCGTTTTAGCGCGCTTTAAAAAAACGACCATGTATAGTAAGGCGTTTTTAGCGAAAAAACGACCATGTATAGTAAGGCGTTTTTAGCCGAAAAAAACGACCATGTATAGTAAGGCGTTTTAGCCAAAAAACGACCATGTATAGTAAGGCGTTTTAGCCGAAAAAAACGACCATGTATAGTAAGGCGTTTTTAGCGAAAAAACGACCATGTATAGTAAGGCGTTTTAGCGAAAAAACGACCATGTATAGTAAGGCGTTTTAGCGAAAAAACGACCATGTATAGTAAGGCGTTTTAGCGAAAAAACGACCATGTATAGTAAGGCGTTTTAGCGAAAAAACGACCATGTATAGTAAGGCGTTTTAGCGAAAAAACGACCATGTATAGTAAGGCGTTTTAGCGAAAAAACGACCATGTATAGTAAGGCGTTTTTAAAAAACGACCATGTATAGTAGGCGCTTTAGCGAAAAAAACGACCATGTATAGTAAGGCGTTTTAGCCGAAAAACGACCATGTATAGTAAGGCGTTTTTAGCCGAAAAAACGACCATGTATAGTAAGGCGTTTTAGCGAAAAAACGACCATGTATAGTAAGGCGTTTTAGTCAAAAACGACCATGTATAGTAAGGCGTTTTAGCCGAAAAAACGACCATGTATAGTAAGGCGTTTTAGCGAAAAACGACCATGTATAGTAAGGCGTTTTTAGCGAAAAAACGACCATGTATAGTAAGGCGTTTTTAGCGAAAAAACGACCATGTATAGTAAGGCGTTTTAGTCGAAAAAACGACCATGTATAGTAAGGCGTTTTAAAAAACGACCATGTATAGTAAGGCGTTTTTAGTCAAAAAACGACCATGTATAGTAAGGCGTTTTAGTCGAAAAAACGACCATGTATAGTAAGGCGTTTTAGCGAAAAAAACGACCATGTATAGTAAGGCGCTTTTAGCATGTATAGTAAGGCTAATTTTAGTAAACGCGAAAAAACGACCATGTATAGTAAGGCGTTTTAGCGAAAAAACGACCATGTATAGTAAGGCGTTTTAGTAAAAACGACCATGTATAGTAAGCGCTTTTAGCGAAAAAACGACCATGTATAGTAAGGCGTTTTAGCGAAAAAACGACCATGTATAGTAAGGCGTTTTTAGCGAAAAAACGACCATGTATAGTAAGGCGTTTTTAGCGAAAAAAAAACGACCATGTATAGTAAGGCGTTTTTAGCGAAAAAACGACCATGTATAGTAAGGCGTTTTTAAAAAAACGACCATGTATAGTAAGGCGTTTTAGATCGAAAAACGACCATGTATAGTAAGGCGTTTTAGCGAAAAAACGACCATGTATAGTAAGGCGTTTTTAGCTAAAAACGACCATGTATAGTAAGGCGTTTTTAGCGAAAAAACGACCATGTATAGTAAGGCGTTTTAGCCGAAAAAACGACCATGTATAGTAAGGCGTTTTAGAAAAAACGACCATGTATAGTAAGGCGTTTTTAGCGAAAAAACGACCATGTATAGTAAGGCGTTTTAGCGAAAAAACGACCATGTATAGTAAGGCGTTTTTAGCGAAAAAAAACGACCATGTATAGTAAGGCGTTTTTAGCGAAAAAACGACCATGTATAGTAAGGCGTTTTAGCGAAAAAACGACCATGTATAGTAAGGCGTTTTTAGCGAAAAAACGACCATGTATAGTAAGGCGTTTTAGCGAAAAAACGACCATGTATAGTAAGGCGTTTTAGCGAAAAAACGACCATGTATAGTAAGGCGCTTTTAGCGAAAAAAAACGACCATGTATAGTAAGGCGTTTTAGTCGAAAAACGACCATGTATAATAAGGCGTTTTTAGTCGAAAAAACGACCATGTATAGTAAGGCGTTTTTAGCGAAAAAACGACCATGTATAGTAAGGCGTTTTTAGCGAAAAAAACGACCATGTATAGTAAGGCGTTTTAAAAAAACGACCATGTATAGTAAGGCGTTTTTAGCCGAAAAACGACCATGTATAGTAAAAAACGACCATGTATAGTAAGGCGTTTTTAGCCGAAAAAAACGACCATGTATAGTAAGGCGTTTTTAAAAAAAAAAACGACCATGTATAGTAAGGCGTTTTTAGAAAAAAACGACCATGTATAGTAAGGCGCGACTTTTTAGACCGTTTTTAGTAAAAAAACGACCATGTATAGTAAGGCGTTTTAAGCGAAGCGAAAAAACGACCATGTATAGTAAGGCGCTTTTAGCGAAAAACGACCATGTATAGTAAGGCGTTTTTAGCCGAAAAAACGACCATGTATAGTAAGGCGTTTTTAGAAAAACGACCATGTATAGTAAGGCGTTTTTAAAAACGACCATGTATAGTAAGGCGCTTTTAGCGAAAAAACGACCATGTATAGTAAGGCGCTTTTAGCGAAAAAACGACCATGTATAGTAAGGCGCTTTTAGTTAAAAACGACCATGTATAGTAAGGCGCTTTTAGTCGAAAAAACGACCATGTATAGTAAGGCGTTTTAGCGAAAAAACGACCATGTAGTAGTAAGGCGTTTTAGCGAAAAAACGACCATGTATAGTAAGGCGTTTTTAAAAAAAACGACCATGTATAGTAAGGCGTTTTAGCCGAAAAACGACCATGTATAGTAAGGCGTTTTAGCGAAAAAAAACGACCATGTATAGTAAGCGCGTTTTAGCCGTTAGTAGGCGTAAAAAAAACGACCATGTATAGTAAGGCTTTTAAAAAAACGACCATGTATAGTAAGGCGTTTTTAAAAAAAACGACCATGTATAGTAAGGCGTTTTAGCCAAAAACGACCATGTATAGTAAGGCGTTTTAGAAAAAACGACCATGTATAGTAAGGCGTTTTATAAAAACGACCATGTATAGTAAGGCGTTTTAAATAAAAACGACCATGTATAGTAAGGCTTTTAGCCAAAAACGACCATGTATAGTAAGGCGTTTTTAGCCGAAAAAAACGACCATGTATAGTAAGGCGTTTTAAGAAAAAACGACCATGTATAGTAAGGCGTTTTTAGAAAAAACGACCATGTATAGTAAGGCGTTTTTAGCCGAAAAAAACGACCATGTATAGTAAGGCGTTTTAGCGAAAAAAACGACCATGTATAGTAAGGCGTTTTAGCCGAAAAAACGACCATGTATAGTAAGGCGTTTTTAGTAAAAACGACCATGTATAGTAAGGCGTTTTAGCCAAAAACGACCATGTATAGTAAGGCGTTTTAGCCAAAAAACGACCATGTATAGTAAGGCGTTTTTTAAAAACGACCATGTATAGTAAGGCGTTTTAGCAAAAAACGACCATGTATAGTAAGGCGTTTTAAAAAAAACGACCATGTATAGTAAGGCGTTTTAGCCAAAAACGACCATGTATAGTAAGGCGTTTTTTTTCGAAAAAACGACCATGTATAGTAAGGCGTTTTAGCCGAAAAAACGACCATGTATAGTAAGGCGTTTTTAAATAAAAACGACCATGTATAGTAAGGCGCTTTTAGCGAAAAACGACCATGTATAGTAAGGCGCTTTAGCCAAAAACGACCATGTATAGTAAGGCGTTTTTAGCCAAAAAACGACCATGTATAGTAAGGCGCTTTTAGCCGAAAAACGACCATGTAGTAAGGCGCTTTTAATAAAAACGACCATGTAAAGTAAGGCTTTAATAAAAACGACCATATATAGTAAGGCGTTTTAGAATAAAAACGACCATGTATAGTAAGGCGTTTTAGCCTAAAAAACGACCATGTATAGTAAGGCGCTTTTAGTCTAAAAACGACCATGTATAGTAAGGCGTTTTAGCGTAAAAACGACCATGTATAGTAAGGCGTTTTAGTCGAAAACGACCATGTAGTAGGCGTTTTAGTCGGAAACGATCATGTATAGTAAGGCGTTTTAAGCCGAAAAAACTATACATGGTCATTTTTTTCGGCTAAAAACGCCTTACTATACATGATAGTTTTTTTCGGCTAAAAACGCCTTACTATACATGGTCGTTTTTTTCGGCTAAAAACTCCTTACTATACATCAGGGGTATCAAACGTGCGGCCCGCGGGCCAACTGCGGCCCCCAGGATGATAATTTGCGGCCCCCGTCTTAATATGAAAGATTAATATTAGTGCGGCCCGCAAGATTGATATGAATGACTCTTGTGTGCGGAGCTAAACGAACCAATCACGGTGAGGTATTGACCCTATTCCGCCCCGCCCATTTTTTAGAGGAAATAAAATCAGAATACGGGGATGTGCTCCACTTCACTGAGGTACGTTGGCTCAGGAGGGGAAACGTATTGAAGAGATTTTTGGAGTTGAGAGCAGAAGTAAAAGACTTCATGAGGAAGGACGGGGTGGCTTCTTTTTAAAATTATTTGATTTAATTCATTATTTTGTGTTAAAAATAAAGATATTTGAGAACATTGGAATGATTTATCAGCGCTTTTCTTGTGGAAACCCTGATGCGGCCCAGCCTCACCCAGACTCTGCCTCCAGTGGCCCCCGGGTAAATTGAGTTTGAGACCCTGCTATACATGGTTGTTTTTTTCATCTAAAAACGCCTTACTATACATGGTTGTTTTTTTCATCTAAAAACGCTTTACTATACATGGTCGTTTTTTTCGGCTAAAAACGCCTTACTATACATGGTCGTTTTTTTCGGCTAAAAACGCCTTACTATACATGGTCGTTTTTTTCGGCTAAAAACGCCTTACTATACATGGTCGTTTTTTTCGGCTAAAAACGCCTTACTATACATGGTAGTTTTTTCGCTAAAAACGCCTTACTATACATGGTAGTTTTTTCGCTTAAAACGCCTTACTATACATGGTCGCTTTTTCGCTTAAAACGCCTTACTTTACATGGTCGTTTTTTTCGCTAAAAACGCCTTACTATACATGGTCGTTTTTTTCGGCTAAAAACGCCTTACTATACATGGTAGTTTTTTTCGGCTAAAAACGCCTTACTATACATGGTAGTTTTTTTCGGCTTAAAACGCCTTACTATACATGGTCGTTTTTTTCGGCTTAAAACGCCTTACTTTACATGGTCGTTTTTTTTCGGCTAAAAACGCCTTACTATACATGGTCGTTTTTTTTCAGGTTAAACACCTTACTATACATGGTTGTTTTTTTTGTCTAAAAACGCCTTACTTCATTCACATGGTTGTTTTTTTCGTCTAAAAACGCCTTACTATCCATGGTTGTTTTTTTCGTCTAAAAACGCCTTACTATATACATGGTTGTTTTTTTCGTCTAAAAACGCCTTATTTTACATGGTTGTTTTTTCGTCCAAAAACGCCTTACTATACATGGTCGTTTTTTTCGTCTAAAAACGCCTTACTTTACATGGTCGGTTTTTTTCGTCTAAAAACGCCTTACTATACATGGTGGTTTTTTTCGGCTAAAAACGCCTTACTATACATGGTGGTTTTTTTCGGCTAAAAGCGCCTTACTATACATGGTCATTTTTTTCGTCTAAAAACGCCTTACTATACATGGTCGTTTTTTTCGGGTTAAACGCCTTACTATACATGGTTGTTTTTTTCATCTAAAACGCCTTACTATAGATGGTCGTTTTTTTCGGCTAAAAACGCCTTTACATGGTCGTTTTTTTTCGGCTTAAAACGCCTTACTATACATGGTCGTTTTTTTCCGCTAAAAACGCCTTACTATACATGGTCGTTTTTTTTCGCTAAAACGCCTTACTATACATGGTCGCTTTTTTCGCTAAAAACGCTTACTTTACATGGTCGCTTTTTTCGCTAAAACGCCTTACTATACATGGTCGCTTTTTTCGCTAAAACGCCTTACTATACATGGTCGCTTTTTTCGCCTAAAACGCCTTACTATACATGGTCGCTTTTTTCGCTAAAACGCCTTACTATACATGGTCGCTTTTTTTCGCTTAAAACGCCTTACTATACATGGTCGCTTTTTTCGCTTAAAACGCCTTACTATACATGGTCGCTTTTTTTCGCTAAAACGCCTTACTATACATGGTCGCTTTTTTCGCTAAAACGCCTTACTTTACATGGTCGTTTTTTCGCTCAAAACGCCTTACTTTACATGGTCGCTTTTTTCGCTAAAACGCCTTACTTTACATGGTCGCTTTTTTTCGCTAAAATGCCTTACTTTACATGGTCGTTTTTTCGCTAAAAACGCCTTACTTTACATGGTCGTTTTTTTGTCTAAAAACGCCTTACTATACATGGTCGCTTTTTTTTCGGTTAAACGCCTTACTATACATGGTTGGTTTTTTTGTCTAAAACGCCTTACTTCATTACATGGTGGTGGTTTTTCGCCTAAAAACGCCTTACTATACATGGTCGTTTTTTCGCCTAAAAACGCCTTACTATATACATGGTTGTTTTTTCGTCTAAAAACGCCTTATTTTACATGGTTGTTTTTTTCATCCAAAAACGGCTTACTATACATGGTCGTTTTTTTCGTCTAAAAACGCCTTACTTTACATGGTCGTTTTTTTCGGCTAAAAACGCCTTACTATACATGGTGGTTTTTTTCGGCTAAAAGCGCCTTACTATACATGGTCGTTTTTTTCGGGTTAAACGCCTTACTATACATGGTTGTTTTTTTCATCTAAAATGCCTTACTATATATGGTTGGTTTTTTCGCTAAAAACGCCTTACTATACATGGTTGTTTTTTTCGCCTAAAACGCTTTACTATTCACATGGTTGTTTTTTCGCCTAAAACGCCTTACTATACATGGTCGTTTTTTCGCTAAAACACATTACTATACATGGTCGTTTTTTTTCGCCTAAAACGCCTTACTATACATGGTCGTTTTTTCGCTAAAACGCCTTACTTTACATGGTCGTTTTTTCGCTAAAACGCCTTACTATACATGGTCGTTTTTTCGCTAAAACGCCTTACTATACATGGTCGCTTTTTTCGCTAAAAACGCCTTACTATACATGGTCGTTTTTTCGCTAAAAACGCCTTACTATACATGGTCGTTTTTTCGCTAAAAACGCCTTACTATACATGGTCGCTTTTTTCGCTTAAAACGCCTTACTATACATGGTCGCTTTTTTCGCTAAAAACGCCTTACTTTACATGGTCGCTTTTTTCGCTCAAAACGCCTTACTTTACATGGTCGCTTTTTTTCGCTCAAAACGCCTTACTTTACATGGTCGTTTTTTCGCTAAAAACGCCTTACTTTACATGGTCGCTTTTTTCGCTAAAAACGCCTTACTTTACATGGTCGCTTTTTTCGCTAAAAACGCCTTACTTTACATGGTCGTTTTTTTGTCTAAAACGCCTTACTATACATGGTCGCTTTTTTCAGGTTAAACGCCTTACTATACATGGTTGGTTTTTTTTGTCTAAAACGCCTTACTTCATTACATGGTTGTTTTTTTCGCCTAAAACGCTTACTATACATGGTCGTTTTTTCGCCTAAAACGCCTTACTTTACATGGTCGTTTTTTCGCTAAAAACGCCTTACTATACATGGTGGTTTTTTCGCTAAAAGCGCTTTACTATACATGGTTGTTTTTTCATCTAAAACGCCTTACTATATATAGTTGGTTTTTTCGCTAAAAACGCCTTACTATACATGGTTTTTTTTTCGCCTAAAAACGCCTTACTTCATTCACATGGTTGTTTTTTCGCCTAAAACGCCTTACTATACATGGTCGCTTTTTTCGCTAAAAACACCTTAGTATACATGGTCGCTTTTTTTCGCCTAAAAACGCCTTACTATACATGGTCGTTTTTTCGCCTAAAAACGCCTTACTTTACATGGTTGTTTTTTCGCCTAAAAACGCTTACTATACATGGTTGGTTTTTTTGTCTAAAACGCCTTACTATACATGGTCGCTTTTTTCATCTAAAAACGCCTTACTATACATGGTCGGTTTTTTCGTCTAAAAACGCCTTACATCATCATGGTTGTTTTTTTCGTCTAAAAACGCCTTACTATACATGTTCGGTTTTTTTTTCATCTAAAAACGCCTTACAATACATGGTTGTTTTTTTTTCGCCTAAAACGCCTTACTTTACATGGTCGTTTTTTCGCTTAAAACGCCTTACTATACATGGTTGTTTTTTCGCCTAAAACGCCTTACTATACATGGTTATTTTTTTCGCCTAAAACGCCTTACTATACATGGTTGTTTTTTCCGCCTAAAACGCCTTACTATACATGGTCGATTTTTTTCGCTAAAAACGCCTTACTATACATGGTTGTTTTTTCGCTAAAAACGCTTTACTATACATGGTTGTTTTTTCGCCTAAAAACGCCTTACTATACATGGTCGTTTTTTTCAGTTAAAAACGCTTACTATACATGGTCGTTTTTTTCATCTAAACACGCCTTACTATACATGGTCGTTTTTTCGGTTTAAACGCCTTACTATACATGGTTGTTTTTTTCGTCTAAAAACGCCTTACTATACATGGTCGTTTTTTCGCTAAAAACGCCTTACTATACATGGTCGTTTTTTCGCCTAAAACGCCTTACTATACATGGTCGCTTTTTTCGCTAAAACGCCTTACTATACATGGTCGCTTTTTTCGCTAAAACGCCTTACTATACATGGTCGTTTTTTCGCTAAAACGCCTTACTATACATGGTCGTTTTTTCGCTAAAACGCCTTACTATACATGGTCGCTTTTTCGCTTAAAACGCCTTACTATACATGGTCGCTTTTTTCGCTAAAAACGCCTTACTATACATGGTCGCTTTTTTCGCTAAAAACGCCTTACTTTACATGGTCGCTTTTTTCGCTCAAAACACCTTACTTTACATGGTCGCTTTTTTCGCTCAAAACACCTTACTTTACATGGTCGCTTTTTTCGCTAAAAACGCCTTACTTTACATGGTCGCTTTTTTCGCTAAAACGCCTTACTTTACATGGTCGCTTTTTTCGGTTAAACGCCTTACTATACATGGTTGGTTTTTTTGTCTAAAACGCCTTACTTCATTACATGGTTGTTTTTTCGTCTAAAACGCCTTACTTATACATGGTCGCTTTTTTCGCCTAAAACGCCTTACTTTACATGGTCGCTTTTTTCGCTAAAAACGCCTTACTATACATGGTCGCTTTTTTCGCTAAAAACGCCTTACTATACATGGTCGCTTTTTTCGCTAAAACGCCTTACTATACATGGTCGCTTTTTTCGCTAAAAACGCCTTACTATACATGGTCGTTTTTTTCGCTTAAAACGCCTTACTATACATGGTCGTTTTTTTCGGCTTAAAACGCCTTACTATACATGGTCGGTTTTTTTCGGCTAAAAACGCCTTACTTTACATGGTCGTTTTTTTCGGCTCAAAACACCTTACTTTACATGGTCGTTTTTTTCGGCTCAAAACACCTTACTTTACATGGTCGTTTTTTTCGAATAAAAACGCCTTACTTTACATGGTCGTTTTTTTCGGCTAAAAATGCCTTACTTTACATGGTCGTTTTTTTTTCGCTAAAAACGCCTTACTTTACATGGTTGTTTTTTTTGTCTAAAAACGCCTTACTATACATGGTCGTTTTTTTTCAGGTTAAACGCCTTACTATACATGGTTGGTTTTTTTTGTCTAAAAACGCCTTACTTCATTCACATGGTTGTTTTTTTCGTCTAAAAACGCCTTACTATACATGGTCGTTTTTTTCGTCTAAAAACGCCTTACTTTACATGGTCGTTTTTTTCGGCTAAAAACGCCTTACTATACATGGTGGTTTTTTTCGGCTAAAAGCGCCTTACTATACATGGTTGTTTTTTTCATCTAAAATGCCTTACTATATATGGTCGTTTTTTTCGGCTAAAAACGCCTTACTATACATGGTCGCTTTTTTTCGCTAAAAACGCCTTTACTATACATGGTCGCTTTTTTCGCTAAAACGCCTTACTATACATGGTCGCTTTTTCGGCTTAAAACGCCTTACTATACATGGTCGTTTTTTCGCTTAAAACGCCTTACTATACATGGTCGGTTTTTTCGCTAAAAACGCCTTACTTTACATGGTCGCTTTTTTTCGCTCAAAACGCCTTACTTTACATGGTCGCTTTTTTCGCTCAAAACACCTTACTTTACATGGTTGTTTTTTCGCTAAAACGCCTTACTTTACATGGTTGTTTTTTCGCTAAAAATGCCTTACTATACATGGTCGTTTTTACAGTTAAAACGCCTTACTATACATGGTCGTTTTTTCATCTAAAAACGCCTTACTATACATGGTCGCTTTTTTCGGTTAAACGCCTTACTATACATGGTCGTTTTTTCGTCCAAAACGCCTTACTATACATGGTCGCTTTTTTCGCTAAAAACACATTACTATACATGGTCGCTTTTTTCGCCTAAAACGCCTTACTATACATGGTCGTTTTTTCGCTAAAACGCCTTACTTTACATGGTCGTTTTTTCGCTAAAAACGCCTTACTATACATGGTCGCTTTTTTTCGCTAAAAACGCCTTACTATACATGGTCGTTTTTTCGCTAAAAACGCCTTACTATACATGGTCGCTTTTTCGCTTAAAACGCCTTACTATACATGGTCGCTTTTTCGCTAAAAACGCCTTACTATACATGGTCGCTTTTTCGCTAAAAACGCCTTACTTATACATGGTCGCTTTTTTCGCTAAAAACGCCTTACTATACATGGTCGCTTTTTCGCTAAAAACGCCTTACTTTACATGGTCGCTTTTTCGCTAAAAACGCCTTACTATACATGGTCGCTTTTTCGCTAAAAACGCCTTACTATACATGGTCGCTTTTTCGCTAAAAACGCCTTACTATACATGGTCGCTTTTTTCGCTAAAAACGCCTTACTATACATGGTCGCTTTTTTCGCTTAAAACGCCTTACTATACATGGTCGCTTTTTTCGCTTAAAACGCCTTACTATACATGGTCGGTTTTTTCGCTAAAAACGCCTTACTTTACATGGTCGTTTTTTTCGGCTCAAAACACCTTACTTTACATGGTCGTTTTTTTCGGCTCAAAACACCTTACTTTACATGGTCGTTTTTTTCCAATAAAACGCCTTACTTTACATGGTCGTTTTTTTCGGCTAAAAATGCCTTACTTTACATGGTCGTTTTTTTTTCGGCTAAAAACGCCTTACTTTACATGGTTGTTTTTTTTGTCTAAAAACGCCTTACTATACATGGTCGTTTTTTCAGGTTAAACGCCTTACTATACATGGTTGGTTTTTTTTGTCTAAAAACGCCTTACTTCATTCACATGGTTGTTTTTTTCGTCTAAAAACGCCTTACTATACATGGTCGTTTTTTTCGTCTAAAAACGCCTTACTTTACATGGTCGTTTTTTTCGGCTAAAAACGCCTTACTATACATGGTCGTTTTTTTCGCTAAAACGCCTTACTATACATGGTCGCTTTTTTCGCTAAAACGCCTTACTATACATGGTCGTTTTTTCGCTAAAAACGCCTTACTATACATGGTCGCTTTTTTCGCTTAAAACGCCTTACTATACATGGTCGCTTTTTTCGCTTAAAACGCCTTACTATACATGGTCGTTTTTTCGCTAAAAACGCCTTACTATACATGGTCGCTTTTTTCGCTCAAAACGCCTTACTTATACATGGTCGCTTTTTTCGCTCAAAACGCCTTACTTTACATGGTCGTTTTTTCGCTAAAAACGCCTTACTTTACATGGTCGCTTTTTTCGCTAAAAACGCCTTACTTTACATGGTCGCTTTTTTTCGCTAAAAACGCCTTACTTTACATGGTTGTTTTTTTTGTCTAAAAACGCCTTACTATACATGGTCGTTTTTTCGGTTAAAACGCCTTACTATACATGGTTGGTTTTTTTGTCTAAAACGCCTTACTTCATTACATGGTTGTTTTTTTCGTCTAAAAACGCCTTACTATACATGGTCGTTTTTTTCGCCTAAAACGCCTTACTTTACATGGTCGTTTTTTCGCTAAAAACGCCTTACTATACATGGTGGTTTTTTCGCTAAAACGCCTTACTATACATGGTTGTTTTTTCATCTAAAACGCCTTACTATACATGGTCGTTTTTTCGCTAAAAACGCCTTACTATACATGGTCGCTTTTTTCGCTAAAAACGCCTTACTATACATGGTCGTTTTTTCGCTAAAAACGCCTTACTATACATGGTCGCTTTTTTCGCTTAAAACGCCTTACTATACATGGTCGTTTTTTCGCTTAAAACGCCTTACTATACATGGTCGGTTTTTTCGCTAAAAACGCCTTACTATACATGGTCGTTTTTTCGCTCAAAACGCCTTACTTTACATGGTCGCTTTTTTCGCTCAAAACGCCTTACTTTACATGGTCGCTTTTTTCGCTAAAAACGCCTTACTTTACATGGTCGCTTTTTTCGCTAAAAACGCCTTACTTTACATGGTCGCTTTTTTTCGCTAAAAACGCCTTACTTTACATGGTTGTTTTTTTGTCTAAAAACGCCTTACTATACATGGTCGTTTTTTCAGGTTAAACGCCTTACTATACATGGTTGGTTTTTTTGTCTAAAACGCCTTACTTCATTACATGGTTGTTTTTTCGCTAAAAACGCCTTACTATACATGGTCGTTTTTTCGCCTAAAAACGCTTTACTTTACATGGTCGTTTTTTCGCTAAAAACGCCTTACTATACATGGTGGTTTTTTCGCTAAAAGCGCCTTACTATACATGGTTGTTTTTTCATCTAAAACGCCTTACTATACATGGTTGGTTTTTTCGCTAAAAACGCCTTACTATACATGGTTGTTTTTTTCGCCTAAAAACGCCTTACTTCATTACATGGTTGTTTTTTCGCCTAAAAACGCCTTACTATACATGGTCGTTTTTTCGCTAAAAACACCTTACTATACATGGTCGCTTTTTTCGCCTAAAAACGCCTTACTATACATGGTCGCTTTTTTTCGCCTAAAACGCCTTACTTTACATGGTTGTTTTTTCGCCTAAAAACGCTTTACTATACATGGTTGGTTTTTTTGTCGAAAAACGCCTTGCTATACATGGTCGTTTTTTTTCATCTAAAACGCCTTACTATACATGGTCGGTTTTTTCGTCTAAAAACGCCTTACATCATCATGGTTGTTTTTTTCGTCTAAAAACGCCTTACTATACATGTTCGGTTTTTTTTTCATCTAAAAACGCCTTACAATACATGGTTGTTTTTTTCGTCTAAAAACGCCTTACTTTACATGGTCGTTTTTTTCGCTTAAAACGCCTTACTATACATGGTTGTTTTTTCGCCTAAAACGCCTTACTATACATGGTTATTTTTTCGCCTAAAACGCCTTACTATACATGGTTGTTTTTTCGTCTAAAAACGCCTTACTATACATGGTCGTTTTTTCGGCTAAAAACGCCTTACTATACATGGTTGTTTTTTTCGGCTAAAAACGCCTTACTTTACATGGTCGTTTTTTCGGCTAAAAACGCCTTACTTTACATGGTCGTTTTTTCGCTAAAAACGCCTTACTATACATGGTCGTTTTTTCGGTTAAACACCTTACTATACATGGTTGTTTTTTTGTCTAAAAACGCCTTACTATTACATGGTTGTTTTTTCGTCTAAAAACGCCTTACTATACATGGTCGTTTTTTTCGTCTAAAAACGCCTTACTATATACATGGTTGTTTTTTTCGTCCAAAAACGCCTTACTATCCATGGTCGTTTTTTTCGTCTAAAAACGCCTTACTATATACATGGTCGTTTTTTTCGTCCAAAAACGCCTTACTATACATGGTCGTTTTTTTCGTCTAAAAACGCCTTACTTTACATGGTGGGTTTTTTTCGTCTAAAAACGCATTACTATACATGGTCGTTTTTTTCGGCTAAAAACGCCTTACTATACATGGTGGTTTTTTTCGGCTAAAAGCGCTTTACTATACATGGTCGTTTTTTTTTCGTCTCAAAACGCCTTACTATACATGTTCGTTTTTTTCGGGTTAAACGCCTTACTATACATGGTTGTTTTTTTCATCTAAAATGCCTTACTATATATGGTTGGTTTTTTTCGGCTAAAAACGCCTTACTATACATGGTTGTTTTTTTTCGTCTAAAAACGCCTTACTTCATTCACATGGTTGTTTTTTTCGTCTAAAAACGCCTTACTATACATGGTCGTTTTTTTCGGCTAAAAACACCTTAGTATACATGGTCGTTTTTTTCGTCTAAAAACGCCTTACTATACATGGTCGTTTTTTTCGTCTAAAAACGCCTTACTTTACATGGTTGTCTTTTTCGTCTAAAAACGCTTTACTATACATGGTTGGTTTTTTTTGTCGAAAAATGCCTTACTATACATGGTCGTTTTTTTTCATCTAAAAACGCCTTACTATACATGGTCGGTTTTTTCGTCTAAAAACGCCTTACATCATCATGGTTGTTTTTTTCGTCTAAAAACGCCTTACTATACATGTTCGGGTTTTTTTTCATCTAAAAACGCCTTACAATACATGGTTGTTTTTTCCGTCTAAAAACGCCTTACTATACATGGTCGATTTTTTTTCGGCTAAAAACGCCTTACTATACATGGTTGTTTTTTTCGGCTAAAAACGCCTTACTTTACATGGTTGTTTTTTCGCCTAAAATGCCTTACTATACATGGTCGTTTTTTACAGTTAAAAACGCCTAACTTCACAGGGTCGTTTTTTTCATCTAAAAACGCCTTACTATACATGGTCGTTTTTTCGGGTTAAACGCCTTACTATACATGGTTGTTTTTTTCGTCCAAAAACGCCTTACTATACATGGTCGTTTTTTTCGTCTAAAAACGCCTTACTATACATGGTCGTTTTTTTCGGCTAAAAACGCCTTACTATACATGGTGTTTTTTTTTCGGCTAAAAATGCCTTACTATACATGGTCGTTTTTTCGCTAAAAACGCCTTACTATACATGGTCGTTTTTTCGGCTAAAAACGCCTTACTATACATGGTCGTTTTTTTCGGCTAAAAACGCCTTACTATACATGGTGGTTTTTTTCGGCTAAAAGCGCCTTACTATACATGGTTGTTTTTTTCATCTAAAATGCCTTACTATATATGGTTGGTTTTTTTCGGCTAAAAACGCCTTACTATACATGGTTGTTTTTTTCGCCTAAAACGCCTTACTTCATTCACATGGTTGTTTTTTCGCCTAAAACGCCTTACTATCCATGGTCGTTTTTTTCGGCTAAAAACACCTTAGTATACATGGTCGTTTTTTTCGTCTAAAAACGCCTTACTATACATGGTCGTTTTTTTCGTCTAAAAACGCCTTACTTTACATGGTTGTCTTTTTCGTCTAAAAACGCTTTACTATACATGGTTGGTTTTTTTGTCGAAAAATGCCTTACTATACATGGTCGTTTTTTTTCATCTAAAAACGCCTTACTATACATGGTCGGTTTTTTCGTCTAAAAACGCCTTACATCATCATGGTTGTTTTTTTCGTCTAAAAACGCCTTACTATACATGTTCGGTTTTTTTTTCATCTAAAAACGCCTTACAATACATGGTTGTTTTTTTTCGTCTAAAAACGCCTTACTTTACATGGTCGTTTTTTTCGGCTTAACAGCCTTACTATACATGGTTGTTTTTTTCGTCTAAAACGCCTTACTATGCATGGTTATTTTTTTCGTCTAAAAACGCCTTACTATACATGGTTGTTTTTTCCGTCTAAAAACGCCTTACTATACATGGTCGATTTTTTTTCGGCTAAAAACGCCTTACTATACATGGTTGTTTTTTTCGGCTAAAAACGCCTTACTTTACATGGTCGTTTTTTTCGTCTAAAAACGCCTTACTTTACATGGTCGTTTTTTTCGGCTAAAAACGCCTTACTATACATGGTCGTTTTTTTTCAGGTTAAACACCTTACTATACATGGTTGTTTTTTTTGTCTAAAAACGCCTTACTTCATTCACATGGTTGTTTTTTTCGTCTAAAAACGCCTTACTATCCATGGTCGTTTTTTTCGTCTAAAAACGCCTTACTATATACATGGTTGTTTTTTTCGTCCAAAAACGCCTTACTATCCATGGTCGTTTTTTTCGTCTAAAAACGCCTTACTATATACATGGTCGTTTTTTTCGCCCAAAACGCCTTATTATACATGGTCGTTTTTTCGCCTAAAACGCTTTACTTTACATGGTGGGTTTTTTTCGTCTAAAAACGCATTACTATACATGGTCGTTTTTTTCGGCTAAAAACGCCTTACTATACATGGTGGTTTTTTTCGGCTAAAAGCGCTTTACTATACATGGTCGTTTTTTTTTCGTCTCAAAACGCCTTACTATACATGTTCGTTTTTTTCGGGTTAAACGCCTTACTATACATGGTTGTTTTTTTCATCTAAAATGCCTTACTATATATGGTTGGTTTTTTCGCTAAAAACGCCTTACTATACATGGTTGTTTTTTTCGCCTAAAACGCCTTACTTCATTCACATGGTTGTTTTTTCGCCTAAAAACGCCTTACTATACATGGTCGTTTTTTCGCTAAAAACACCTTAGTATACATGGTCGCTTTTTTCGCCTAAAAACGCCTTACTATACATGGTCGTTTTTTTCGCCTAAAAACGCCTTACTTTACATGGTTGTCTTTTTCGCTCTAAAAACGCTTTACTATACATGGTTGGTTTTTTTTGTCGAAAAATGCCTTACTATACATGGTCGTTTTTTTTCATCTAAAAACGCCTTACTATACATGGTCGGTTTTTTCGTCTAAAAACGCCTTACATCATCATGGTTGTTTTTTTCGTCTAAAAACGCCTTACTATACATGTTCGGGTTTTTTTTCATCTAAAAACGCCTTACAATACATGGTTGTTTTTTCCGTCTAAAAACGCCTTACTATACATGGTCGATTTTTTTTCGGCTAAAAACGCCTTACTATACATGGTTGTTTTTTTCGGCTAAAAACGCCTTACTTTACATGGTTGTTTTTTTCGTCTAAAAATGCCTTACTATACATGGTCGTTTTTTACAGTTAAAAACGCCTAACTTCACAGGGTCGTTTTTTTCATCTAAAAACGCCTTACTATACATGGTCGTTTTTTCGGGTTAAACGCCTTACTATACATGGTTGTTTTTTTCGTCCAAAAACGCCTTACTATACATGGTCGTTTTTTCGTCTAAAACGCCTTACTATACATGGTCGCTTTTTCGCTAAAAACGCCTTACTATACATGGTGTTTTTTCGCTAAAATGCCTTACTATACATGGTCGTTTTTTCGCTAAAAACGCCTTACTATACATGGTCGTTTTTCGCTAAAAACGCCTTACTATACATGGTCGCTTTTTTCGCCTAAAAACGCCTTACTATACATGGTCGTTTTTTCGCTAAAAACGCCTTACTATACATGGTCGCTTTTGGGCTAAAATGCCTTGCTATACATGGTCGCTTTTTCGGTTAAAAACCTCTTACTTCACATGGTCGGTTTTTTCGCTAAAAACGCCTTACTATCCATGGTCGTTTTTCGCTAAAACGCCTTACTATACATGGTCGTTTTTTTCCGCTAAAAACGCCTTACTATACATTGTCGTTTTTTTTTGGCTAAAAACGCCTTACTATACATGGTCGTTTTTTTGGGCTAAAAACGCCTTCCTATACATTGTCGTTTTTTTCGTCTAAAAACGCCTTACTATACATGGTCTTTTTTTTCGTCTAAAAACGCCTTACTATACATGGTCGTTTTTTTCGGCTAAAAACGCTTTACTATACATGGTCGTTTTTTTCGTCTAAAAACTCCTTACTATGCTTGGTTGTTTTTTTCGGCTAAAAACGCCTTACTATACATGGTCGTTTTTTTCGTCTAAAAACGCCTTCCTGTACATGGTCATTTTTTTCGGGTTAAAAAGCCTTACAATACGTGGTCGTTTTCTGGAAGCTTGTGGTGTGTTCTCTGCTGGTCCCAAAGGGGCCGGGGGCTTAAGTACCCGCAAAACCCAAAGGATCGCGGCTATATCAAACTTCATTTCAGATTTGGGAAGAAACATCGGATGACTTTCTGAGGGCCCCGATAACTTTTCCCCCTCAAAGTATTCACTGTATTGTATATCGATCAACATGTCAGAAACCTTTCGGTCTCAAACTCCAGCAGAGGGCTCGCCATTGGCAAGGGTAAACAATAAACCTGATTTGGCTTTCCAATGTCAGCTAACAGCAGTAAGAATCATTGTGAAATTCGACCGCAAACTTGCATGAGGCTCGCGTGTTGACAAGGTCTTTACGAAACGTAAGGGCGCCGTCTACTGGTGACCAATGGGAATGACAAACTTTCGACTGAAGTGGCTCTCCATCTTTACAAGTACAGTGCCACGGAAAAAAATACAACTCTCTGGGTACCTTTATGAGGTGCTGTCTCACCATGTTGGTCAGGCATGTCCAGCTCCGGGCCTAGAGGGCCACTGTCCTGCCTGTTTTCTAGCTCTCCCAACTGCAACACACCTGATTCAGTGCAGCGTGCACTCCGTGTATGAAGTCCCTGACCAAGCCCCTCGCCCCTCCTCTTTCTCATCTGGTCTACCTCTCTAAGTAGCAGCTGAACCATGCCAAACCTCGCTTCAGACACGTGAAAAAGAGAGGGAGAGAGAGGGGGGACAGAGGGGGAGAGAGAGAGAGAGAGAGAGAGAGAGAGAGAGAGAGAGAGAGAGAGAAATGACAGAACCGGCTCTCATCGTTCACTTCAAAGAGCCGGCTCTTTGCACCGGCTCATTCGCGACCGACACATCACGAACGCCAACACTCGTCGCGTAAAGATGACGTCAGACACGACGATGATGGTGCGTCCGAGACTGGTACAGTATCTCAGAACCGCAAATAGTGCAACGCCCATTCATTGTCGAATCCGCTTATCCTCACCTCTGCACCGTGAGGCCGACATGCTTACCAGTTGCTCACCCTGCCGCCGTAGTAAAATGTCTGGATTGAAAATCAGATACAGAAGTGTTCATTTTCAACATTTTAATGACTTCTATAAAGATACAAATTTTGTTAAGCAGCGCTCACAGAGTTCTCTTCAAACAGAGGGTAAGGCAATTTTGTGATACTACAAATAAATACGTAAACTAATACAAAGTGACAACAAAGACCAACACTTCATGGAGGTTTTCTTGAAATAAATTAAATTTAAACAAGACTACATGCAGTATGACAATAAAAGCTGCATTCTGAATCCAACATTTAACACAAGACAAACTTGACAACTTGCTCTGTTAAATGCTGAGCAGTCATTCGCTTCAGCGTGGATGGGTACAATTGATTCCAGTGTTAAACAATTTAATTGTCCTAAACACCAAGCTATGATCAAAGTAGGTTCATTGTTACTTGATTGCCATGAGGTTTTCTTGTATCCAGTGTGTGAGGTCACAATGAAAAAAATCAAGACATATATAAAATAGACCTACAAAACATGTCAAATTTCACTCTTTTCCTCCTCATTCATTCATGTTGATTCAGCAAAAATGACTGGTATGCACTGTAAAAATTTGCAAAGTACAGAAAATATGTCAGGCTACCATGTAGGTATTTTACATGCGCTAACAGGTTAGATTAGATTCCTGTGCTCCAGTCTGCATGACACAATTAGAAATAATTTTTCAAAGCATTTAAGTGAGAGGAAAACACTCAAAATAAAAGGTGTGCAATTCAACAGTTTTCCCAGCAGGATGGTGAGTGAATGCTTGTGTACTTTTAAAGGAGACTAAATCCATGAGTAAAAACGAATAATTTCAATTGTCGGTTTCCTGCGAGCACCATAACAATATACACACACGCATACACACAAAACACCAACAACTTGCATTGTGCAAAGAGGAAAAGGATCATATCGCATCTGCAATCTTGACCTAAGATTTAAAGTCCAACTTTCCCAAATCTGACAGGAGTTTAACACCACAGTCCTTAGAGCAACAGCACTAAAAAGTTGACTTCATAGGCCCTCACTTGGAAAAGCATGGCTTCATACGATGCTGCTTTTGCACAGAAATGTCAGGGAAGAGTAATAATGATGGGAAGTCATTGAAAGTGGTGCTCTAAACAATTTACAACAGCAAATACCATTAAAAAACAAAAACAAAACATCGACATACATGGATGTTACGTCAGCTGGATAATGCAGACATGATTTTTTTCTACGTGGAGTGCTTTTTGAAAAAAAATCGATGTAACTTTTTTACATTATTTCATGTGCAAAGAAATACATCATTTTAACGAATACAGTATTGTCATGAATATACATGAATATTGATTTGCTCTAAAGTTCGGAATAACTGCAGTGGGGTACAGGCGTAACTTTGACTGTCGAACGTCTGTTAAGATTTATTGTTCCTTCCCCACTGCGCTCGAAAAATGATCAGAGTTGAAATCGTAAATGTTAAACTTGTTTGTTGCTTACGGTCGCAAATCCTTTTGTGTTGGTCATCTCAAGTACTGTACACCATATACTACAGCACTTTTTTTTCTCATCCTGTGAAGTGTCTGCTCGATTTTAGAAATCGACTACTCTGTTAAGGATGTGTGTGCCATGATTAATCTTAATTCATGAGTTCAATTAATTGTTGGATCAGCTTGTGTATCTTGAAGCTTTCAGCACTTCAACTATAGAGTCTGATGCCCTTTTGAACCACTAGAGGGTGTAAGTACGTGCTCAGTTGTCCTGTGCAGTGTGATTGTAATGAATTAAATGCACAAGGTCACTAAAGGAGGCGTGAGTGTACTTCTAGTTGCTCGAATCGGGGCTGAAGCTGATCCCAGGCCAGTTGTAGGTGTCGGGCAGGAAGGAGTCATAGTTGGTGTTCCACACGGTAGCGTGCACAAAGGCATTCTTGTCCACCGGCTCTGGGTAGCGAAACGCCATGCCTTTGGCATACACATATTCCACCACCTGCGGGCGGGCGGGCGGACACACACACACACACACACACACACACACACACACACACACACACACACACACACACACACACACACACACACACACACACACACACACACACACACACACACACACACACACACACACGCGGTCAAAAGCGCATTGCAACACTGATGCCATTGGCTAATGTGAGATGAAAAATATGTCATATTAAGTCAATGAAGTTGTAAGATTATAAGAAGAAAATGTATGACTAATACGATAATTAAAATATATGATAACGCTGTGCTTTCATGAGTAAAATTGCAAGAGTAAAAAATCATTAGGAAGAAAATGTAATACTCAAACAATAATCATAACAGAGAGAGAGAGAGAGAGAGAGAGAGAGAGAGAGAAAAACATGAACGTTTTACTGCACTGCAGCTGCAAGATTTGTGAATTGATGAGCCAGTGGAGGGCTGTGAGCAGAACAAGTTTGCGTCTCAGTTCAAGGGACGCTTTTTCACTTTAGACGAGTCGCGGTACCATTATACATGAATAAAAAGGTCATGCGTTGACAAAAATAAAACAAAAACAAAAATCGCTGTTGAGAAAATGTGTCTTTGTCTTGCCTTGACAGCCATCTGCAGAGACACTTCTCGGATGTTGGACAGAGGTGGGTACAGTCGGCCTTCTTGCAGCTCTTTGTCAGTCACCTGGTCTGCCAGCGTCTGCAGGAAGAAGAAGCATCTTACTGCATGTGAACCACAACTCGTAGACAAACTGGTGACCATCGAATTTTGTATTTCATGACAAAATGCAGTTTGACAATCAATCGCTTTTTAAAAGGCCAACTCGATTCTCAGGTTGTTGTCATATGTTGTGTTTTAGTAGACTTTGAGAAACAGGAAGGTATATTAGGGCCACAATTTAAAATACAAATGTTACCAGAACAAAGTAGAAATGCCTTCATGTGAGGAGGGAACTAAAAAAAAACATTGTGGTACGAGATAAAATAACGAGGAAAAAAAAGCAGAGGCATACAGGACACAAATCAAAATAATACAAGGGGCAAAAAAAAAGTATGAACGAACCTTGGCAGCCTCCAAGAACACCGTGTCACTGATGTGGCGCACTCCGCTCAGGATGACAGCCAGAGCCACACCTGTCACACACAAAACCAAGAGTCGACCTCGTCAACTCGACTGCTTGTGAAAAGTCAAGAGCATCTCCTTTGTGTTGCTCACCTGGAAAGATGTAAGCGTTGTTGCCTTGTCCGGGAGTGAAGACTCGTCCATCACTCAGAGTCACGGGACCAAATGGGCTACCGCTGGCAAAAAGACATCTACCCTGTGTGAGTATGTTGAGTTGTTAGAATGCAAAAAAATTCATATCGTGCGAAGCCCCACTACTTGAGGTGGGTGCACACAGCAAAGATTTGCATGTAATTGCGTATGAATGCCACAAGATGGTGGCAAAGCACGTTTTTGTTCAAAGAGCAATAAAACCACGAATGGCTACCGGTAATTGTTTTCAGCAAAGGTTCCCCAAAACAAAATCCAAGAAGACGCAAATTCCAGAAGTCTGAACTGCGAATATGCGACGGTTCAGTGTAGTGTTCATATCATTTGCAAAAGCATAAATTGCGTACATCTGTCAGGGTGTAGGCGTCCTCGGCGGTGCACTCTGCTTTGGCAGTGGGGTTGCTCAGGGCGAAGATGATTGGCCGCTCATTCATGGCACCCATGGCCTTGATGACATCATGGCTGAACAGTGGACCGGCTCCGGCCACACCTGCCGGTGGGCGAGGTAATGGATTAAATCATACCTAGCTTTAAGTAATTAACAGGAAGTATTATTATTAAATACTCACATATTTTTGTGGGAATTTTTGGGGGGAGTTAAGCATGACGTGGTCTCACCAATGATAGCCGTCGGTCTGATGGTGTTGACGGCATCCAAAAAGCTGTGAACGTCACCAGGACTCTCATGAACAAATGCTTCCTGGTTGCCGTCCGTTGCTTGCAACCTTCCCTGAAGAAACAAACAGCCCAGCCACTCGGTCACAATGACGCAATGGTGAAGACGTTGACATCATTGAGCCAGACAGGAAGCGACGCAGACAGATTCTTCATATCCTTATTGCATCCGCTGACCTTTACGAGTAAGCCGTCTTTGTCGAACATCCAGATCCTCTCCCTGGCGTCCGCCTGCGACATGCCCAACTCCATCATGGCCATGACAATTAGGTTTGCGATGCCGAGAGCAGCCTATGGACATGGCATGAGGTATAAAATTACAACATTTATTTCAATTATTTTAAAAAACTGGGGGTACCACCAGTTTACCTCTCCGGCTCCGAGGAAAAGCACTTGATGTTTTGTGATGGGCTTCCCAGTGGCTCTCTGAGCTGCAAGCAGACCAGCAAGGGCCACAGCTGCAGTGCCTGCAGTGAGAAAAATAACATGCAGAAAATTATAAATATGAATATATATTAATTGTATAACTAGTGTGAGTAGTGCAGCAACCATGCCTCCTCGTGTAGTGGGCCAAAAGGTCTTATTTTTGGAACCCAAAATGCACATAAGGTGAATGCATTTAAGTCCTCTATCTGTACAAAACATTTTAATATGAATGCAAAACGGCGACCACCGTGTGGCCCCAAAATAATATTTTTTTAATTGCCCAATATTGAAAAAGCACTTTTCTCTTAACACTCAACAGTAAACTTCAGCCTTGCAGATGTTTGCTCTTGGTAGTCTACTACAGCGCATGGTAGAATCTGGCATACCTGCCACATAGTTGAATTGCCTGTTTCCTTCCGCAAGGGGGTTAAAAAAATATGTCATGAATAATGCCAGCTGGCTGGTTTGAACATCTTTAAAAGCCTCAAGAAACTTCTGAATGTACTGCACACAGTAAACTCCAGTCCCCGTTGATGAAATAAATCTGACCCATTATCATTACAGTTTATTCCTTGAATTGAGGTGAGGTGTTTAATGATTCAAGTGGACGCCCCACTCTACCAGGATAACACTATTGGAAGAACTAGTGTCCTATTTCGAGCTTAATGATTGAACCTTGGATGTCATCATTGAAGGTGCAGTACTTCTCCCTGTACTTCCTGAGGAAGCGAAAGGCGTTGTGGTTCCCAAAATCCTCAAACTGGATCAGCGTGCCCTGCCCGTATTTGTCCACCACGGCCTCCATGAACTCATCGATGAGGTCATCATAAGCCTGAGAACGGTCTCTCCTCTGGTACAGGCCCATGTAGAGTGGATCCTTGAGGAGAGTCTGATTGGTAGGCAAGAGCAGGCATGGAGGGAGTGATTCCATTTGATGGGTTTGGTATATTAAACAGTATCTTCTCACCTCGTTGTTTGTGCCGACGTCAATCACGACGGGCAGGCACCTTTCAGGTCTGATGCCGGCACATGCCGTGTACAGGCAGAGTTTGCCAACAGGGATTCCCATGCCATAAACGCCCAGGTCCCCCAGGCCTAAAATGCGCTCGCCATCAGTCACGACGACTGCCTGGAAGAGGCAAGCCTTAGTTGACATGTATCTGTATGACAACGTTCAATCTTCAGAGATTTTCTAGAAGCGTTAGAAGAGGATACTTACGGCCACATTGGTCTCTGGCCAGTTGTCCAAAATGGAGCGGATGTGTCCTCTATCCAGAATGGAGATGAACAAGCCCCTTGGAGACAAACAATTAGACTTTGGTTCATTTGTTGCTCATCTTCACGAGGTATATGCCGGGGGTATTTGGATTTGGGGGGTGGCGGCTTCACTTTTGTGCTTAAGGACCACAATTGATTTGATTTGAATAGAATGATGAGCCAGGTCATTCCTGGATGAGTTTTTTTTTTTTTTTAAGAAAACTAAAACATGTATGGAAAATGTGCAAACTTGTTTATTTAGATCATTAAAAATGAATCATCCATGTTTCAATGTCATTTATTTGTATTCATTATTTTAATACTCCAACTAACCAATGAATTGATGCATGAAAAATTTATTGTGATATTTTTTATTTTGTAATCTATTGTTTTCATATTTATTATTTTTTGTTAAATAAAAATGTTATTTAAATATTGATATAACAATGAATATAACAATGGAGGCATCACATTGGTCAAAAGGAAACATTTTACTTGTATGAATATGCAACTTCATGCATGCCATTGTTTCCGCGGAGCACACAAACTTACTTTATTTTTACAACAGCTCAATTCACCAATTATTGAATGAGATGCCTCATAAAAAAATAAAAATTATTATGAAATGATTTTAGGTCAAAATAGTTAAATGAATGCAACAAATAAAGAAACGTAAATGCTCAGTGAGCAGGATTACAGAAAGGAGCAAGCATGCTGCATGTTGTCGACTGGCCAAACTTTGCCTACCCGTGGTGATCGGTGCCAAAATGAGAAATGCGTTGCTGATGGATTCCTTACTTCGGTCGTCGGAAGATGTGTCCGTAGTGTGTGCAGGCCAGGCCGACAGTTGGCGTGTAGACGATGGGCATCAGCTCCTCAATGTCTTCCATCAGCACTCTGTAGAAGAGCCTCTCGTTTCTCTCTTGGATGCCCATCAGGTAAATGTACCTGGACGGTGAAACACAAGAAATTAGAGCCGAAAATGAGGGCTTTGCTTCCATGCTTGACACAACATGTCTTTACTTTTCAAGGGGATCCGTCATTTTCTTGAGATTGTTTTGGAAGCGCATGGCCTGGAGGTCTTGCGTTTCGATTTTAGGAGGCAGCAGGCCGTGCAAGCCCAATATCTGTCGCTCCTGTAAAGAAAAGGCCATTCCCTGGGGAAAGGCACAAAGTGAGACGTCTCCCCCAGAAATATTGAGTGACATTCACAGGGCGCTGTGAAAATGTTTATTGGAAAGATAAATGTATGGTTATCCCCTTCATTTAAACAGTAAAATGCATTTCGCCACATATTTGATTCCACGCTAACAGAAAATGCCTCACTTTAATTTAAACCCCCCCTCCCCCCTCATTAGGAAAAAAGTTGTTGCACTACTATGACATCTGATACAACGTGTGTGATACGTGTCGGAGTATACTTCACAATTGGCATCTGCAAAACTGTGATTCACAGCAGGGTTTAGACTGAAAGCAGCTAAAAACACACCTTATTTAAAAAATATTAAATAAAACTGCACTAGTAAGAATAAATGCCTCCTCTCGAACAGCTGGTACACTCCAGTTGTAAATAGCCTTGATTTGAAGTAAATCCTGTCAGTTTTGGTCCCATACTGGTCTTGTGGACATGTTTTCCACGAGGTGGCAGAGCGCCATTAGAAAGGGCTGACTTGTTCATTCCTGACCAGAGAAGCCGACAGCTGAAAGGGGTGAGAAAAGCGTTGTCGGCAGGAAGCCAATAAAGGACTCATGAGTGCGGGTGTGTGTGGCGTATGTTTATGTCTGTGGAAATATGTCGGGCCTTCCCACACTATAACAAAATCGGAGGCTCTTTATATTGGGACACATACAAGGGGGAGGAGATCGTCTGCAAATTGCAAAGTCATGCTGATGGAACAATTTCCCTCACTAGTTTAGTCACCAGAGAGATTTGCAACATGCGGAAAATTAGGTGTGGTGTGAACACCAGACTAAAATGTAAGAGAACGACATTGCCACTGATTACGAAGACTTGATCACAGTTGGTGAGGGAGCTGTTTAGATGGGAAGTTGGAATGTCTATTTTTAGAGAGCCAACACTTCTGGTCAGGTCTAAATAGGGCATTAACCAACACAAGAGGGAAGACCAATCTTCATTCACGATGTTCCTGCTACTGGATATTACAGAGCCCCTTCTGTGGCCCCTTCACAAAAAGAAAACGGACAGTCAGCAATGAAAATTTACCGCATGAATAAACACCAACAAAACTTAGGACTTGGAATTGTGACTTCCAACAATGCTTACAAATTCCCGCTGCTAGATATCATGATGTACACTGTGTGGCTTCAGCGAGACCGTGTGAATGATGTCCCGACCCACCAGGTTTGATTAGATGCGTCGCAAGAGCGTCTCCACTTTTACAAACGACAACGCTAGTGAGGAGCAAGGAGTCGAAGTATGTCTATTGAACACAACACGAGAAAGTGGGAAAAATCAGCTTTTTATCAGCTTTTAAATTTTGCGGCCCCACGTGTGGCAGTCAACTCTGTATTTCCCCTTTTATATTTGATTACAACCTTTATTTGTCTCACAATGGAGAAATTCCCAATTTACAGCAGCAAAATTATGAAAGGGAGAAAGTAGAAGAACAAAAAGTATATAAATAAATAGAAATTATAAAATATAAATATAAGCATATTAAAAATGGGTGAGTGGGGGGTGAGTCCAGTTTTTCAGGTTGTAGGGTATTATTTTGACTATATGATATATGTTAGTTTTTATCCCCTAAAAACCAAAATATTATCAAGATGAATTAGTACACAAATTAAAAGTCTCGACTTTTTCATTATTGTCAGTAAATACTCCTGGACACTATGAGGAAAGCAAAAGGAGGCATCAATCTGATCTAAAGGAGACATTTTACTCAACCCAGGTCTTCATTATAGAATGACACCATACGGCACATGTACAGTAATTGTTTTCCATTCTGGCGCACATTAATCAAACGCTCATTCCGCGTTAGCATACTGTACACGTTGAACGCACGCTTACTTTGTTGGTGCGGGGGTTGAGCATTAACGGCTTGCCCTTCTCTTTGGTGTGTGCCCATCTGCAGGCAGACACGAAGGCAGGCCTCAAGGAAAAGCTGCTCCTCAGCCGGGACAACATGATGGAGCGTCGACAGTCGGGGCGCCGAAAAGCTGAGTGAAAACACAGGAAAAGAGTGTGAGAGAGGCAGGGTGAGGGAGCGGGTGGCGGGGGTGTTACCTTGGAGATGAGGCAACCGTCTAAAGGGGCTGCGGAAAAGGAATCAGGAAATAAATGTGCCATTGTGTTCTGCGAATCAAGGCGCATGTAATTCACGGCCAACTCGTCGACTGCCTAAAATGGCGGCAGAAGAACTCAATACATGCGGTTTTGAATAGAAAATACAGGATGGATGCATGGACAAAATGTTTCTTTTGCCATTATTCCCATTTAAATATGGTCATATTTTCAATATCAGAATTAGTGATTGAATAGTCATTTTGATATTATATACATTATTTGTGAAAAGGAATATGGGGGGTTCCATGAAAACAGTAAAACGAGACAACGCACAAAATCAAGGATTACAAGCACTGAGGTCTTTAATCCGCATGTTGACGTCAGCGATTTGGTGTGCGTGAAAATGAAGATTTAAGAGCTGGGCATTATCTTTATCTCGCTGCTGCTCCACACGAAGAAAGAAGGAAAAAAGATCACATGACAAGCAGGAAGTGAGGGTGCTTTCTAATATTTTGGTGACCTTGATTGAGCAACGAGAGTTGGGTGGGGGATAAAATTGTCATTTGAAGTGGCTGCTGGGCATGTGACTTGAACTTTGCACACAGCCAACCTAAAGGAAATATGTAAGCAATTTTCAAGTCTGGGGGAACCTGACTGAATTTTATTTCACTTCCTCTCATTCACATTATCCAACAAGACTCTACTTAAGCTTGGTACACTTTTACGGATTGTGAACATCTTAACCTACTTGGAAACTGTGAGAATCCTCACACACGTAGAACATGAGCAACATGCACGCGCGTGCACACACACACACACACACACAAACAACATTTTTTATGAGGAGGTAAGGGCATAAAACGTCTTCTGCAAAGCAGTTAGTTACTGTATTTCCGCTCTGTGTTTATTTACTCAATCGCAGGCGGGGCACAGCTGGAGGCTTTTATTTCTGCATTCTTTTCTTTCATATGAACCAACAGGATTTACCAGTGTATTATTGTACACCTAATGTCAAGTGAAGTTCGAGTTCATGACCAGAGTGTGGCTAAGGGATTGAACAAGCAAAGGAGCAAACATCTTATCAAAGCTACTGCTAAAATTAGCTCGTATTCCAGATGCAACAATTCAGCCTACTTCCTTGACACCAATTGGTACTTTGTTATTAGTTTTGACGACACCTTGGGCATCTTAATATGTTTCGGAAAGAGCACAAAAAGCGGTTTGCAACGAACAGCTGAGGTAGTAGGTGCCGTAATTCACAATTTTTCTGATTTAATATATACTATGGGAAAATGTGGTTCTCATTTTCGCGTCCTCTACTCAACATTTCAGGCTCCTAGGTTGATTGATACTGAGGTAATGAACTGAGTAATGAGAACATGTATCACGGAGTTTGTTCACTCCAGTCCAAACCATCATCTCAAGTTGTTGTGTCCACAGAAACATACTAGTGGCAGGCTTTCATGTGTGAAGTTTTATGATGTCACGGGGGAGTGCGCCCTGTGTCACCTTCATTACAACAATACAGGACTTGTCATAATGCTTTGAAAGGACAGGGGTGGCGACTTTTGACTATGGTGCCGTAATGCGTCACTCATAAAACAGGTGGTGGGGGCGAGGAGGTAAAGTCTTCTCGTTAGAGGCTGAAGTAGAGTGCAGTGCAGTACAGTACAGTACAGTAAAGTCTAAGTACACGCGGCCATTTAGAATGAATGGAGCTACACAAGCAAGGTAAGCGGCTAGCTTCGCCGCTAGTACAGTACAGTACAGTACAGTACAGTAGAAATACCTGAAGCTCACGCGGCCATTTAGAATGAATGGAGATGCACAAGCAAGGTAAGTGGCTAGCTTCGCCGCCTGTCACGCGCCGCTAATAACAGCGATGTGTCCTATTTGGCTTCACATGTCAGACGGTGGATCTTTGAAATGAGCTATTTTAAAAATGAATGACATACACCGTTGCGTGTTTAAAAATTGTACCCCAAAAAAAGCGTGTACGTCACAGACATGAACCTACAACACTGAACAAGTTTCTCAATGGCGTACGTTTTTAAATGACGCCTTACCTGGTTTTAAGGAGACTAATGCCACCGAGGTTCCTTTAAACTGAATCGCTCAGGGGCATGTTTCCAGCAACTCAAACGGCGGCTTGGTTGAGAGCTCCGGTGATAGCAGGAACGACAGATGCTCTGAGAGACTACCAGCAGTCCACTGGTTGTCGAGAGGAACTTGCGCGTTCAGCCAATCAGAAGAGCGGATTCCATCACGACGTTTACCGTAACTGACAATATGCGCAACGCCTTTTTTAAAATCACCCACAGTATTACGTCACTTTACCGTAATATCTAGAGCGTAGTGGTGGCAACATAGCCGAAAACTGCTGAATGGATTTATTGTGAGTAATTTTTAAAAGTTAAGTATGAATTCGACCTTTCATGCATTTTTTATTAAATATTTGGTATTATTACTCATACATATAATATGAATAAATAATAGAATTCATTCATTCATCTTCCGACCCGCTTGATCCTCACTAGGGTCGCGGGGGGTGCTGGAGCCTATCCCAGCTGTCTCCGGGCAGTAGGCGGGGGACACCCTGAATCGGTTGCCAGCCAATCGCAGGGCACACAGAGACGAACAACCATCCACGCCCAAACTCATACCTAGAGTGCTCAATCAGCCTACCATGCATGTCTTTGGAATGTGGGAGGAAACCGGAGCACCCGGAGAAAACCCCCGCAAGCCCGGGGAGAACATGCAAACTCCACACAGGGAGCTGGAATCGAACCTGGTACCTCTGCACTGTGAAGTCGACGTGCTAACCACTGGACTACCGGGCCGCCCAATAATAGAATTAAGAATGGTAATTTAAAAATTAAAATAAACGTCTAAAAAAAAGAAAATTAGTTTGTATTTCGTATTAGTATGCACCCATCCATCCATTTTGTAATCTGCTTATCTTCACGAGGGTCGCGGACATGCTGGTGCCTATCCCAGCTGGCAGTAGGCAGGATACACCCTGAACTGCTTAGCAGCTAATTGCAGGGCACACACAGATGAACAACCATCCGCACTCGCACTCACACCGAGGGACAATTTCGAGTGTTCCATTAACCTGCCATGTTTGTTTTTGGAATGCGGGAGGAAGCCGGAGTACCCGGACAAAACCCACACAGGCACGGGAAGAACATGCAAACTCCACTATTAAACTCAATGTATGTGTTTTGAACACATACTTTTTAATTTTAAAAAGTAGCCCTTGAGCACTTGGTGTAAAATCAAGTTTACCCTGACACCACAGCGCAAATATTTATTTTGCACAGTGTAGCTTTAAATATTGAAAAAAACAATGCAGAGCAACCGTTTTGTATTTGTTTTATTATGTCCCCCCCCCCCCCAAAAAAAAACCGTGAAAAAAAACAATCATTACTTAACATTCAAACTGCTCTTGTTACCAAAATGGAGTAGAAAAAGCCTGCGGGAAAGACACGTGAAGTATGTGGCTATATTTACATTACTCGCAAAGCATGCAGATTCCGATTTGGAGGGTGTGTTTACATTCAGTAAGCTGGGAAGCATTGAGGTGTACAGAGGCATGTACATTCATTCAATAGAAAATTAGCTCAGTAACGTGTTTAATTTGCGTGAGAGAAATTATTGCTGGTTTCGGTGGAAGTGTACTGAAAAAAAAAAGAAATGTGCTTATTGAATTGGAATCATCATTGAAATTAGTTGGTTTTGCATCACCTTACTGTATATGAAACACCACTGCAACAGACAGAAGAAAAACATTCCTAAATGTGCTACTGTGAATAGAAGTTGAGTTTGTTTTTGTTTTGTTTTGCGCACATGTTCCCTCTTTATCCCATTTTCCATTGAATTTGTGTGTTCTGTGGACCCATTTTATAATAATAGCCTTATTGCATCATGGTAGAAAAGCTAAAGCGACATTGAATGCAACTCGTTTTGGGAGGGTTAGGCACATGTGATTAATAACCTTATCGGAACATACTGTCTTTTACTATTGCAAGCATAGGTAACCCATAAATTTGGTTCATACTACAATGACGCTTGTATTAGACTTTGGGGGGGCTTACGTTAAAGTTTGTTATTTTGTGCTCTCTATTGAAAAATAGATAAATATTTGCATTCAAAAAATGCATTGCACATCAAAACCAAAATCAAGTCAAACAAGTCTGAAAATCTGTAAAGACCACACAGCACCCAAAAATGTCCCATAAATAATGAACGTGTGAGGAGTTGGACATCTTATACAACTAAGCGTCATTTTTCTAGTCCTACTGTATTCCTCGTTGAATAAATTCAGAGGACCTTCCTGTGTGTGAAAGACATAAAATATGAAAACATGAACAAAACAAATTATTTTGTATGGTTGTCTGGTGTTTAAGTTCTGCACATTAGGGTGACAATGTAAGAGTCAAACCCCAAATCTTTCAGCTGTGAGGCAGACATGCTAAGCACCATTCCACAACGTTGCCTAATTAACGGAAATGTTACTGTGCTGAATACAAGATAGAACTAAAGAGGTCAAACTAGCTCCACACAGATGGGCCAGAGCCAAGATTCAAACCCAGAAGCTGAGATCGTAAGGCAGACGTGCTGCTGAGCACTAATCACCATGCGGCCCCCAATCAAAAACATGTCAAATACATTTCTATCGAGTTCCCTACTCAATACCTCGAGCTGAGCCATGCCTTTCCATATCAAGCAGGCGTAGGGAATTCTGGTTCCTTGAGAGCCAACTGGTAAGTCAAGGTACCACTGTATGATTTTGAAATTGCCATGACAATTTCATAAAAAACACAATTTAGCGGAGCTTACTGGTGACCTGCGGAGGAACATTGTAATATTAGAAAAGAGAGTTAAAAGTAAGATTAAAAAAATAAACGTTTGCGGTGTAAAATCCTGGAGTGGTTTTAAGTCCGCGGGGGTGGCGGTGTCCTGTGCTCAGGAGGTCTGGACAATCTGCAGTTGATGTTCACTTGTTTGCTCTCCTCCCGCCGCCCTTTCCCATCACTTTTTTCTTTATTCTGTCGACACAGCTTCAATGCTCGGGAGATGAATGCATCCAAGTCGAAGAGGCGTTCTTTCTGCTTGACGGGAAGCAACTCGTCGCATTGGACGTCCGATGATTTTGAGGCGCTGGTAGTGGAGAGATGTGGGGGAGGAAGAAGAGGAGAGATGGGAGTGGATGGAATGAGGGAGCAAAGAGATGGAGGGGTGATGGGTGGAAAGGGGCTGATTCTGTCCTCGTCGGTTAAGTGATGCGGCTCCACATCCGGGTAGTGGAAGACGGGAGTCGGGAGGTCCGTAGGGGACAGCGGCAGAGGCGGGGAGGAGGTGAAGCAGGGGTGCGGCTCCAGAGATGGAGTTGGACTGGGGGAGTCCAGATGGGACTGGGTGCTCTCCACCCAGCGGGAGATCTCCTGGAATAAATCTCCTGTCCCGGTTCCTGTTCCTGCAACCTCATCATCCACATTCATCTCCCTCTCGTCCTCCAAGCTTCCCCCAAGTGGCTGGATGGGCACCGGAGGGGTGCTTGTGTTACGCTTCCAGTGAGACAGATCCAGGATGAGGCGGGGTTCCGAGTAGTGCTGAGGTTTGCCATCCCGCCACGCAATCCGGTCCAGGTAGGACGGCGAGCCCACCTTGTAGTCGCACGAGCGGCCGCAGTCCAGGTCGGCGAACCCGAAACCGCAGGCCCGGTCTAGAGAGGAGTGGGACTGCTCCAGGAAGCGTTCGGCGGAGCTGCTGTGGGAATATTTACGCGGGTCCACCTTGACGGAATGACAATAAAGGTGGCAAAGTGAGTGAGTCCTTCTTGTCTGACTTGCATTTAATTGTGTAATTTTGGTTACCAAATATGGTACCTTCTCAAAATAGGATTCCTTTCCGGATGAGGCTCAGAAAACCATATAGTTGAGATTTATTTGGGATTTCCAAAAAGCAGATTAATTAATGAATTACTTATGATGATGGCTTATCTGTCCAGTTTTGTTTACATGTACTGAAGACGTTTTGTGCACCTTTAAAACTACGAGGTCGAAAGGATCTCAAATTGGGTGCAATAGCTCACCCACTGTTGGGTCCAAAAGGGTCCGAGCCAACACTGGGTGATTTATATCCAGCCCATTGCGCCAAAGATTTGACCCCGCACATTGGGTCAAGATTCTGGTGCAACAAGCGCCAAAAAGTACCCATACCGATGTGTTTAAGAAATGGGTTATCATTTCATTACAAACATTTTCTCAGAAGAACTGTCTCTTGTTTGCGGTCACCACAGGAAACAAGAAATATTGATATTTTGTAATGAAAAATAACTCCTGAATTGATAAGGGTGATCAAGGTCATATCAATATCTTGTGTGTTTTAAGCCTTTCATACACCCCCTAACCTGATAAGCTGTCCATTGTAGTAACCGCTGACCCTGAAAGGGTTAATGTACAGTACTCTTCTACAACTTTTTGTAACTTCACACAGCGATTGATATTTTGTTATGGAGTCATTTCCAGTATGGGTAATGATGACGTTGTTGTTTCTATCGATATGTTATCTAATACACTTATCAACAGGGTTGCAGGTGAGCTGCAGCTTTTCCCTTTCCTGACTTTGAGCAAGAGTTGCGGTACACCTTCACAGGTGTCTTGAATGAACCTAACATGCATATTTTTGGGATGTGGAAGGAAGCCAGATCACATGAAGTAAAGCCACGCTGGCAGAGACTGGAAACAGAATTGTGAGGTGGATGTACGTACTAACCACTTGTCCACCATGCCTTGATATTTCAAACGGTCCAAAAGAATGTTAAACTGCACATTTGTCCTTCCGGGAGTTCTTTTGTTTCCATCCATCTTCATACAGCCATTTTCGAGTGTATCGATTTTATTGTATCTAAATGTATTTCAATAAATGTCATTGAAAAAAAATCCACCAGCTGTCAAAATAATTGATGTTTTGTCCTAAAAGCCATTCCTGTTTCGATAACAGTGATATCACTATCGATATTTTATGGATGGATCTGCTCAACGCTGGTTAAGGTGCTTAACTCATTCACTCCCAAAGACGTTTTTAACAGTCTTTTCAGACTTGGTCCAGAATTGGCTGGTACTGAATGAGTTAAAAATCTCATGTACAGTCCATACAAACATGTATAAAACAAATGTGGATGGCTGAAGCGTATCCTACCTGGGCCTCCTCTAGAAGTGAGGTGCAGCTGGCTCGGGGGTCCCTCTGCACCTCCTCCTCTTCCATCGTGTCTTCCATATCTGAAGTCATGTGACCGGAAGGCATGCATCCACAGCTACCAAACTGCAGCCAGCACATATCATTTGACAAGCTGGAAAGAAGAACAAAAAAGATGGTTTTTTTTTCCAAATTATCGGATTAATATGGGGCGCGGGGTGGGGTTCACCTGTCCCATTGGTTACTGGAGGCCTGGCTCAGACTATTGCTGAGATTGTGTCCCGTGACCAGGCTGTCTTCCAGTTCGTCCTCAATGCGGAAGGGCTGCACCGAGGTGGGCTCATCTTCGGGACACGAGTACTGGCGCAGGAAGGGGTGGGACAGCGCCGCCTCGGCCGTCAGTCGGTCCATGGGGTTGAATGTTAGGATTTGCTCCAGGAAGTCCACAGCTGAGAGAAAAGCGTGACAAATATCAAGTCAGTTTTATTCATATAGTGCCAACGCACAACATTCTATTGCATTAAAAAGGGTGGACAGGGGGGGGGGGCTGTGGGGTTGGGCAACCAGAGGATACATGAGAGAACAATGGGCATAACAACATACTCTATTTTACATACTGTATTGTAATTGAACATCCACATTACTTTTTGACAAATATTTTCAAAGAATTTCATTGAGGCTCTTGGAGTTTCAGGGAAGACACGAGCTACGCTCACTTCCGTTACATTTAAGGGAACTGGTCCCTCAAACGCGTGCGCTGACCTTCTGCATTCACTTCAGGCAGCAGCACGGAAAACGGCTTCCTGACTTTCCAGCCATGATTAATACATGAAGGCATCACCTGGACAGGCAAATGGGACAACATTTACAGTAAGGTCACATCACTGAATGATGATGATCATGTTTTTGTATATACCGTATGTAGAGTTTTCAAGAATATGAATAACCACCTGCAGCAGGTCCTGTCTGTCCTCGTCTCTGATTACCGGCACGGTGTCAAGAATCAGCTGCATCTGTTCCAGTGCATGAGCTCCTGTGAATGGAACAGTCACACTAATCAAAGCACTGCAAAGGTCAGACCAGTTCTCGAAATAACAATTTGAAAGGCAGCCATCTAGTGCAATGAGAAGAGACGATAGTAAAAAAATTGAGGAAGGCAAATTGAGGTCATAATGTTCTTATAACGTCCATCAATCCATTTTCCGATCCACTTAACCTCACAAGGGTCGCTGGAGCCTATGCCAGCCGTCTTCAGGCAGTAGGCGGTAGACACCCTGAACTGGTTCCCAGCCAATCGCAAGACACACACGAACAACCATCTGCGCTCACACTCACTCCTAAGGACAATTTAGAGTGTTCAATCAGCCTGCCATGCATGTTTTCCTCCTCCGGGAGGAAACCAGAGAAAACCCACGCAGGCACGGGGAGAACATGTAAACTCCACACAGGAACCCACAACCTCGGCACTGTGATGTAGACGCGCTAACCACTGGACCGCCCTTCTTATAACATCCCAATGTTAGATATGAACTCTTCTCAAAATACACTTTACTCTTGCAACATGCCTTAATTTGCCTGTATATCATCATTTCATTTTTTAGGGGGGGGGCGTGTCTAGTGGAGTTATTTCAGCTTTTTCTGGTGACATTAAATAAGTATGCTCTATTTTTTCTCCCACCGCTATTTGCAAATTTTGCACTTTAAAAAAAGCACATTTTTAAATGTATCATGACTTAATTACTTTTGACAAAATATTCTTGAAGCATTTTCTCCAAATACTGTATTTACGACTTAATTCAGATAATATTCCAACGTTTAGTAATATTTAATCTTTTTTCTTGTAAGAATCCATTGCGATCTTCCCACCGCTTGTGAATTTGATTTTTAGTCAGTAGACTGTGCTCGATAACGAGCAACGTGGATGAAAAGATGGCTTTTCAAAGCATGTTTATTGTAGTGACGTCAACACGCCAGCAGAGAGCGCTGCAGCAAAACATGAGCCACCAGGTACTGTTTTTCTTTCATAAATACCACAGGTACCCTGCGGTAAATATGAATACAGCGCAGCAATAAAAAGTGATTGCTCAGCTGCTTTGCGGATTTGCGGTGTTAGGTGAAAATAAAAGATGGATATGTGACTGGAGCAGTTGAGCGCCTCCTGCCTTATGTGCTTCCCACCCTCTGGTGTGTTGCAGACCGGTAGAGGTCAAATAAGCTGCGAGAGGAGGAGCAACATGCAGACTTACTCTGGAATCATTGGCATTCTGCTCACACATTCATGGAGACTGCAGAGAGACTAAACAGATGCCACTTTGTGTAATGTCATGTTGAATTACGGAAGTGCGATTCATCATATAAGGGAAATGGCTTTTTAAATTCTACTTCCAATATTCCGAATTGAAAGAGCATTAAAGAAATTCAGTTAAGTTGTAGAAAAGGCTGCATGATGGACAAGCGGTTAGCACGTCTGCCTTGCAGTTCTGCAGTTGGGGGTTTGACTCTGGGGTCCAGCATTCTTATCTGGAGTGTTCATGTACTTCCTGTGACTGCGTGGACACTCCAGATTCCTCCCACATTCTCAGAATATATAATCTCAGAATATATAATACTGTATTATACAATATTTTTTTCCTTACAAATTGATTCAAATGAAATATATATTCTACATAATATATACATTCGATTTTCTTTTTCCAAAATACATTTACTTGTACAATATATGTTTTCCTGTAAAATAATTTTACCCTCAGTCTCATCATTTATTTGCAGAAAATAAATCATATTTAAAATACCCTAAAAGGTCCCGTCTTTTTGGGTCTCACTTGTTTTCCACAGCTGTCTACTGAGCATAGAATTCAGACGTTACCTGCAAAGAGCATGCGTCCAGTGAGCATCTCAGCCAGGATACAGCCCGCAGCCCACATGTCTATCGCCTTTGTGTAGTTGTTCGGGGACAGCAGCAGACGAGGAGAACAATACCACTTGGTGACCAGACCCTCGGACAGGTAGCCCTGTGGGAAAACAATAAGTGAGGCCCTTCCAACAAAGTATACTGTAGCGACTGTTCAAAGTATGTGAAGCATAGTCAGCTCTTCGGTACGTTTCGTGCATATAAATCCGGTGCAGTGGTTATTTTTGTTTCAACAACAAAGAAGCCTCAGTGGGGGGCTTTTCCGACAATTTTATTTTTAACTTTACAAAAAAAAACACAACGTCAGGGACAACTGCACAGCGGTTGGGTCGAACGAAGAGGAACACGCTTTTTTTCCCCAAAGTTAAGAATGTTTAGCTTTGATGAGGGATTTGTGAACATTTATTTTTGTGGTTGTAATTTAATTCACTTTCTGCAGTGACTCTGAGATATATATATATATATATATATATATATATATATATATATATATATATATATATATATATATATATATATATATATATGTGTGTGTATATATATATATATATATATATATATATATATATATATATATATATATATATATAATAAAAATTACGGTCATGACATTAAACTTGGTATGTCATCCCTATAAATATAGTAATTAAAAAATAAATTGAAATGTTTTTTTCAAATGTTCTATTGTGATGTTCTAAAATAACCATATTAGCTAAATATAGTTGTATTTCCACTGTAACAAAAGAAATGGCAACAAAAATAATGTAATGTGCTAAAATAATGTAGAATTTAAAATTGATCTATAAAATCTACATTGAAATGGCAAAGATAAAAACTTTTACTGACCATAACAAACTAAAATGAAATGACGTATGAATAAAACAGAATAATACAAAAGAAGACATCTGATAGTCACAAAGAACGGTACAAAATTAAATTCAATTGAATACATCAATGCCTCGCTGACCATGCTGCTCAACTTCAGCTTTATGACAGCAAGAGACAGCTCTGGGTGCCGAATAAAGTGAGCGCTGACTGCTCTTTGAACACTCTCTTTTTTCACCCTTTCTTCCTTCCTCTTGAATAATTTATGAGGCAAAACTAATATGGTAGACACGCACCAAAGTCTTTGAAAGTGTCAACATTTTGGCTATATTCTCTCACCCTCGCTGCTCATTTCATTTTTCGCCCTTTCCCCTTCATTTGTCCTCTACTCCTCTTTATGTAAACACCCCCCCCTCTTTGTGTGGCACCCAGCTGACCCGCTGCACCGTGATCTTAGCTGAAAAGAGATCACCTTTCATCACACACACACACACACACACACACACACACACACACACACACACACACACACACACACACACAACAATAATATCAAATATATAGGGGTATACATCTATGATAAATATTTTACTTCTTATTGTTACTGTATTAGATAAGTTTGTCCTCGAGCGGTTAGCTTAGCCACGGTTAGCACAGCTAGCACGTATTTTGCAAAAAACTCTTAACATTAGTATGGATTTACAACCCTGCTGCTATCATTGTACAATTACTAAGATTAGTATTCAAATGTTCCTGTCTTTATTAAATTTTAAGGATTTATTCAACAATTTTTAAAAAGTGATATTTATTTATTTATTTTATTTTTTGGGGGGTGCTTTGCAACATGGACAAAGAACAGAAATTGTATTTGACTGTTCAAGCTGACCTTATGAGAATAGTGGGGGTCAACAATCCGGGCCAGGCCGAAGTCTCCGATTTTGAGCAGCAGTTGGTCAGTGTTGATGAAGATGTTGGCAGGCTTCAGGTCTCTGTGCAGCACGTTGGATGAGTGGATGAACTTGAGGCCCCGCAGCAGCTGGTAGAAGAGCAGTGTGGCGTGACCTGTGGAGATTTGGATTTCAAGCCATTTTCCACATCCAAGAAGTACAGTGTGGTGCAGGATGGGAATATTTTGTCGATTTCACTGTCAAAAATTGATTTTTGAATTTGGCAATTGGCACCCTTCTATTAGCGTACGAGTCGAGGTGGTCTGGTTAATAAAAGGTGGCGCAGGACCGTGTAATTTGGAAATGCACCAAAATCTATGGATTGACTTTTGTAAATATAAGCACTAAAGTGGCCTTGGAAGCGGTCAAATTTGGACTGAGCTGGTTAGATACAAAACCAAACCAATGGAGTCAGTGCACCACAGTCTGTTTTCACGAAACCAAAGCTGTCAAGTGTGAACCCAACCCACGATGCGTTTGCTTTATCCGTACCTGTCGACAGCGCTCCTTGCTCCAGCAGCCGAGCCAAATCTGTCTCCATGCACTCCTGGATGACGTATAGTGCGCCAAGCTGGGCTGGGTCCCTAACAGGCGGTCGTCCATGGGGTGCCAGGACCTCGTGTACCCGGACCACATTTTCGTGATGCAGCCGGCGGGTGATCTTCACCTCCCTTAGCGCGTGCTTCACCGTGACAGCGTCACGCATGGCCAACTTCTTAATGGCCACGCGACGTCCGGTGCGCTGGTCCACGGCTGACAGAACCAGCCCAGTACCACCGGCGCCGAGGGGCCTGATGTCGACAAAGTGGGCGCTGAGGTCGAAGCCGTGGAGGAAGTGCGAGGTGTCTTGTCTGGCCATGATTGATGACTTGCCCTGATTGGAAAGGTGTTGTTTTATTGCGATAAAACATATTTAACATTTGGACATGTGCATTTCAACGTTTAGAGCACAGGTGTCAAACTCAAGGCCCGTGGGCCAAACCTGGCCCACCAGATCGTTTTATGTGGCCACGAAAGCAAATCAAATGTGTCATTTTCCATGATGTTTGCTAAAATCTCTCCCAAAATGTAAAATTCTCATATGTAATAAATAGGAGACATATTCTAAGCATTTTCTTGTCACCAACCCCTCATTACAGTAACAAACAAAAGTTGAATAAACCGTAATTGACTTTTTTAAATTTGGTTTCAGTCAAATCAGTTTCATTTCTAAAGTGGCAAAGTGCAATTTAGGTTCAGCTTGAAATTTCATCCGAAAGCCCAAAATATCCCTCACGTTTTGTGAGCGGTGTGAGTGACCAATTTTAGGACTTGCTTGGCTAAAAATTAAAACTTAACTTGACTTGCTATTCATGAACCAAGTCAAAACTTGAACTCCATGACTTCACAAGTGTTGAAGGTTTATGATTAGAAATCCGTATTTTTAAGGTAGTGTGCCATTTTCGTGCTTAAGATTACTACAGTAAATTTGAAGCGGTGTGTTTTTGATCAAATCAGGGAAAAACAGAATGGCAACATGCGAGATTTGCTACTCAGAGTCTAAGAGTTAAGACCAATTGACGTTGCAGTTTAGCTGGTCATACGTTAACTTTTCTTTATGTTGGTTACACATTGAATCAAGAAGACAAGAAAGAAACCAAAAATACAGAGAACAAATTTGGAACCATTCAAAAACTGTGATTGTAAAACAAGTTGGAGCAGCTAACTATACCACAAGTCTAAACACTTGAGCGCAAAAGTGGCTAATATGCAAATATATGTTGTGACTGAGCAAGAATGTCTTCACAGTCTGTCGCAAGTTAGCACCATAAGCGAATCAGTGCTGTCTCTACCAGTGTTTTAGCTACCTGATGCCTATACTCTGAATCGGAGGGAGGGGTGGGGGGATTTCAGCGCCCCACTAGGAACATCAGTCGGCCAGCGCATCTGTTACCACGGCTGCGGGAGGGAGGAAGGAAAAGAGAGAAGATATGTGAAAGTCACACAGGAGCAGTCTTCAGAGGATTCAGCAGAGAAACTATCACACTTATTTGAGCCAGTATGAGAGCTGTAAAAAAAATAAACATTTTGCCCTTTTAAGCGGAGCAATGGTCAATTTTGATTCTCACTGTCAGAGAAGTATTCATTTAGAAAAGAGCTTGCTATTGTAGTTGTGGTTTGTAGCGGTGTGCAAAACGAGAGCCTTTAGGTGCCATTTGCAGACAAGTAATGCTACCAAAAGCAAGTTAAATATTACCAAAAAAAAAAACATTTGAAAAAGTCATCAACAAAGAATGCGACTAAACTATATTAAAAAAAAAAAGTCTAACATAAAAGGAAAACAAGATCAAAATTTAACAGTAAAAGAAAATTAAGAAAATACAAATGGCTGGGTGCAGCCTGAACAAAAAAAAACCCATTCACACTCACAATCAGACCTCGGGACAATTTACACTAACCTACCATGCATGTTTTTCGGATATAGGAGAAAACCAGAGTAGCCAGAAAAAAAAACTTGCGGGCACGGGGAGAACATGCAAACATCACACAGGAAGACAGGAGCCCGGGATTCGATCCCTCAACCTCTGCACTTTGAGGCAGACGTACTCAACAATCAACCACCGTGCCGCCTTGGGAGGTAAGTGGTTCAGATAACAATTTGCAGTGGTGTAGAACTGCACTGCATCACACTGACAGTTGGCTTCTCCTATTTTATCATTACCGACAAGCGAACAAGGTCATCAAATTACCAGGGAGACTTTCTCATTCTTATGCGGCACAGTTTTATTTGACTGCAAACTACAAAAGACCAACATTAACCCTCTCATGCACCCTGTAACCCGATAACAAGAGAAACTGTCCACTGCAGTAACCTGTTGAGGGATTTAGCCTTACTTTGAGTACTATTGGTACCAGTCTCTCACCTGAACATCCATTTAAACTCTTAAAACAAAGGATGTAGTGTGAAGTTTGTATCTTCTTCTCCCTTGAGTGATTTCTCCCTTGAGTGACTAACCGCACCCAAGGGTCTTCTTTTGCATCCCCCACCTCTGGCGACACCCCGAAGGCCGTCAAGTCCCCCTGAGGAGGAACTCATCTCAAGATTTATGTACAGCAGGAGATGTGTGGACTTTCCTATCATGCCAAGATCGAATTGCATCAACCTTCCTTTGTTTCCGCCTCTCATTAACATATTATCCCTATATAAACGTCAGACCGTATTTTTCCTTTGCTTCCTGTCGAAATCTGAAAGTCTCAGGAGCCCGAATCGATTCGTAAACTGCAGAAAATAAAACCTTCGAAGGTACTGGTCATCGTCTCCAGCCTGTATTTGGATAACCAATCCCCCCAATAAACCGCTGTCCCTCAAAGGGTTAACACTGGAATATTTTTCCAACTCTCCTATTGGATCACGTTCGATTGTGCAGGTGTTATAAAGCACTTACTTTACAACAGTCCTTGATCCCTGCAAGGAGCCAAACAGTCCGTGTATACAAATAACCAAAACCTCACTTGACTCACTTTCCTCTCGGCTCTCGGTATAAAAGGTTCACAGAAGTAACAAGGAGGCCGCCATTGAAATGACACCTCACGTGTGCGCTCACCTCAGTATCCGCAAAGTATGTGTGTGTTAAGAAAGACGGAGCGAGAGAGAAAGAGAGAGAGGCTGCATATACTGGCGCTTGGTGGGAGGCGCAGCTTCAGACTAACTTTATAAATAATGCATCGGCACTGGAGATGACGCTTTGCGCGGGCGCGTGCGCATGTGACTTTTGCGGATTATGCAACAACAAAGAAAATATCTCCACCAAATTACTTCAAAAGGGTTGTTTTTTTTTTGTCACTTCAAAAGGGGTACCAATGATGAAAGACAGGTTGGAGGGGGTGGGATGGTGGGGTAAATCTGATTCTAGCCATAGAATGCGATAAGAAAGCGCGACATGCATCTTGTCCGGCCTGCTCACGACAGTGTGGTGACCATTACTTTGAATTGACACGGCAGTCATCTGTGGTTAGCGTGTATGTGAAGACACTCGCCTCCTCGGCGTGCGCGTTTAGGACTACAGTCAAGTGTTATCAGACTTCATGTGCATAAATCAAATCTTTTTAAAAATGTATTGACATTTTCAGACTTTGCATTGCAATGCAGGTTTTCATTCTATTTATGTCGTGATTCTTACCTAATCAAGAACAGTAGTTTAATGGTTAAATATATCGAATTGATTCATACCGTTTTGTACCGTTTTGGGCACCAGTAAATTCCGCCCAAAAACAGAAGGCTATGCATACATGTGTGAGCTTGGATTGACTCCAGGTACTCCGCTTTCCTCCCACATTCCCCAAAACATGCACGTTAGGTTCATTGATCACTCCACGTTGTCCGTAGGTGTGATTGTGAATTGGTTGTTTGTCAATGTGTGCCCTGTGAGTGGCTGGCATCCAGTTAAGGGTGTACCCCGCCTGCTGCCCTAAGACAGCTGAGATGGGCTTCGGCATGCTCGCGACCCTTGTAAGGATAAAGCGGCTCAGATTATGGATGAATGGAAGATTGAAGAATGATAAAAAGACCTTAATCAAAGGTAGGGGCAAGAGCAAAGTTTGTAATCTGGATTGAAAAGCATTTCACTTCTTTTGGCAACTATTTGTGTGCAGCATAACAGCTAAAGGCTGCTTCGACATGTTTGTTTTGAACTTTGGGCTTGAATCAATTGCAGACATCAAAGCCCTACTCGGGAGGGTAATTATCTTCTATTAGACACTTGTGTGACAACCAAACATGTTAACACACTACTACATTTATGCCTGAGCATTTAATATTTTTATGATGACCCTGGAAAAGATTAGATGCGAGAGATGTGTACTCCATTCTACTGTATTTTCAAGTGCCAGCATTAAAGCTTCTCTGTATCTTTTTCTTGTGTGTGCAGCTGGCTTCATGCACCAGCTGAGTGCGTGCGTGTGTCGTGTGTCCGTGTGTGTGTGTGTGTGTGTGCAGTGTACCGCCCCTTTGAAATTACATCAACTAAAACACTGTGTGAATAGAAGGTGAGTAAAGTGCACCAATAGTACTCAAGCCAGTTATTTAATCCTTTTCTCAAACAATAAGTCCTCACCACGCTTGAGTCGGTGCGCGATACCATTACAAAGGGTGAGAGGGGAAAAAAAAGAGAGGAAAAACAACAGCATCACACTCACCGGAGGATCATACAGCCCGCCCGCCGTCTGCAGACAAAAGATCCGGAGAACGAGATAATCAAGACAGATGCGAGCCCTCGTCAGGAAAAAAAAAGTGAATTAAGTAAACGCATCTCTTTAACTCGATGCCTTTTTGTTATAAGGAGGTGATACCATGGGAGAAGGGACGGCAGGCAGCTGGCAGCATGTCGGCAGCACCGAAGTGGGGATCCGCGGATGATGAGATAAGGCAGCAGACTGCTCCGGAGTCGAGAGCCCCGCTGTGTGGCCGGCCAGAGGACCGCGGAGAATGGAGAGAGGGGAGTAAGGGAGAGAGGAGGGATCTATATCAAGATAGACTCACACAAAAGCGTACGTTTTGCACGCACACACATGCTGCTGCTCTTGAAGTGCCGTCTCTCGTTTCATCTTTTCCCACAATCCCAACTACTTAAGTCTGGGAGTGCCGGCAGCAGCAACAAGCATGTCGGCATGATGACCTCACTTAAACCCAAGGCCTACGACACCTCTCAAGGTTCATCGAGTACGCACGCACGCACGCACGCACGCACGCACACGCACACACACACACACACACACACACACACACACACACACACACACACACACACACACACACACACACACACACGAATACATAAACGTCTCAAATATAAAAATAAGCGGTGCAAAGACTCACCAAATCCGGCAGATGGCGCTGTGGTGAAAAAGGTTGTAGCAAGTACAAAGAAAACGCATCGAAGAAAATGACTGGCACCAACGACCCTAATGAGGAAGAGGTTAAGATAATGAATATTGTGTAAGTAGTACAGGCCTGTTATGTTTAAAGGGATCATTTTTGGTGTTCTTTTTAAGAGTGTGGTATTTGTAAGAGGAGGCACTGCTACGTTGGCGTCCATTCACTGCCCCCCCTCTACATTTTGGGGTTCTTTTCGGCAAGCCCCCTAACTGCTCATCTTTACAACTCGTCTTAAAACTCATTCTTTGGCTTTTGACACATCATGAGACTTGATTTTTAGTTTGACTGTTTTGTGCTCTCTACTGTCATTCGTTATTAATTTATTGTTTGTTGTGTGAAGTATTTTTACTCCATGTACAACACTTTGTATAACAGCGGTGCTTCTTTTAAAATGCTCTAAAAATAAAGTGGAGTTCAGTCAATCAGATGTAGTTGACAGCTTAAGTGTTTTTTTTAAATATGGGTTTTATTTAACAGTAATGGTACAATTACATATTAAATAAATTGGTGAACAAAATCACAATATTGTTTTGATTTGTGGTTCAAATACAAAGTTGACATGTTAAAAAAAGGGCAGATATTCCTTGTGTACACTCAATTTCAAAGAAATTGGGACTATGGGTTAAATCTCAATAAAAACAGATGACAACGATTTACAAATGATGTGCAACATGTATTTAATTGAATGCACTACAAAGATATTTAATGTTAAGCCCGATAAATATTGTTTTTAGCAGATAATCATCAACTTCGAATTTTATGGCTGCAACATATTCCAAAAAAGCTGGGACGGGTGGTTAAAAAAAAGAGAACATTTTGGTATGCTCATGAAACACCTGTTTCAAACATCCCGCAGCTGAACAAGCTAACCAAGAACAGGTGGGTGCCACGATTGGGTAGAACAGGAGCTTCCATGATTTGTTCAGTCATCTTGACTGTTATGGACGCAAGGTTCAAAACCCATCATTTCAACTGTTTAAATTGTCTTCTACAGGAACTCAAGAGCCTGACCTAGGCTTACTTTACTCCAGGAAACACTAATTGCAAGTAACCTGAATCACAAATACAAAGGCAGCCAATCACTTTTGTCACAATTTAGTTCCTGTACATTTCTTGTTCAATCGATATCAGCACCCATTCCCTTTTTGGGCCCCAGTTTCTTAAAAACAAAAACACATCACAACATTCAGTTTGTAATTTTTAAAGTTTTTCTCCGTTTCATTGCTGATACAATTGCACCACTTGCAGGGATCTTCTGGTCACTACACACCATTTTTGAGAAATTTAAAGTGATCACAAAACAACGACTTAAATTGCATCATGTTTGTTACTTATGTTACTTAAATACATACATACTAGATTAATGTTTGACCATCTTGATATTTGTAAGCTTAAAGCGCATAATGCAATAATGGAAACGGTCGTATTTATGTGTTTGATGTGGCCCACCACAAAATTCTCAAAATTAAATTCCGCGAGGAACGGTCATAAAAGAGCACCAATATACTACCCAAGCTCCCATAATGCATTAAGAGTGAAATACATTCAAATTTGTGAATTATTCACTTTATTAGCTTAGAAAGGCAATATAAACATGTATACCTTTAACTATTACATAGAACTCACCTAAAAAAAATGATATCTTCATTCAGACAAAGTTTATGTAGATTAGTTGAATCAAGTCAGTCATAAATATTGCAATCCGGCATAAAGCATTAAATTGAGTGTGGTAGATTCCAGTGAATTTGGTTAACTAAAAATCTAAGTAACAGAAGGAAAAACAACTTGAATCTATGTGTAGCTATTTAAAAAAACTATGAGTTCAAAAAGGTGGTACAAGTGAAAAAGGAGGAAGAAAACTCGTGGGAATGCTGTAAAATGATATGCTGGAAATTGTCGCTTTTGATCCATATGACAGTCGTTTGTGATGGACATTGCAAACCAGTGATATTTAAAAGATACGACGAGGTGTTGAGGTGAAAGGTTTTTTTGGTCAGGCATAAAGAGGCTGGTAGCCGCTCCTCCGCCTGCTGCTTTTACAGGCTATCACGCACACGCTCAGCATCCCAAAGAACTGCAGACATACAGAAAAAAAAAAATCATGGACTCAGAACTTTTTTTTAAAATTGCGGTTTAGATGTTATTGTACTGTCGCTAAAATTAAGAGTCTCACAAAAAAAAGTTTACTCGCAAGTGGCGGGGTTGGGATATGTGTCATGGCAGTGTGAATTGGGATAAAAAATGCATGAAATCAATTATTGCAGATTGTATTCAGGCCTCCTCCAAATGTGGAAGAAAATATGACATCTGACTGATGTGTGACAGAAATTTGTCTGCCCCAAAAACAAAAATATACACATCAGACTGATGTGTGACAGAAATTTGTCTACCCCCAAAAACAAAAACATACACATTAAAAAACATCCAATGACAATTCAATATCTTCTAAATATGCTGCATATTTAAGACATGCAGATGGTAACAAGACAATGTGGATTAGTTACTCTCATTGTCTCAATATTAATAGCACCTAAAAAAATGGATTCAAGCATCAAATCCGAATTGGCCACTTGGCCCTGCAGTCTAAATCCATCTGCAGTATATTTTACGCTCCATGTCATTGATGGTGTCGCATTTTGGTTACCTTGATGACGGCGAAGCCCAGAATGACCAGCATGGCGTACTTCAACACGTCCTGCAGCAGGTGCTCCAGCTTGGCTTCACAACCCTGAAAGCACACAAGCCCCCCCGTGCTTCATCTCCCACATTTGACTCGTCCATCAGTACAGTCCAGTAATCTTCGTTCACCTCTAAGTTGAGCAGGTCTAACTGGTCCAACCTGCCAGTGCACTGCGTGCTGACATTTTTACAGCAGGACACGGGCACTGTACTGTCGTGGCTCTGGTACCAGGTCGTGTTGAGCCAGCTCGTGTAGTTCCTCACGCCGCAGCACTGCAACTACACAATTTTTTTTTTTTAAACGATTGAGCTCACAAACGGCAAACATAAATAAATAAATAACAGTAAACACACGTGGCCCTTTCGACACAAGTCAAATGAAAGAGGATCTGGAAAATGGAAGTGCAAATCATCCAGTACCAACCTGAGTCTGCAGGTAATCCACAGTTTTGGTCTCAGGGTCTTCGCCGTCATACTTTGCAAAGACATCGCTCATGGACTGCTCCAAATTCCCGTTTATCTGCACACACATTTGAAAATTGCTCAACATTTGAAAGAATGTTGTCGTACTGTACATGCAAATGCGGCAGTCACCAGCAGATGTCACTGTGGTCCAGAAAAGTGAAGAGTCGCAATTCAATCATTTTTATTGATGTTTTAGATTTCCTAGCAGCATTATTTTCCTGGCAAAAAGTGATCCCAATCACACAGCCTTTTTTTAAGGGCTATTCTGATGCTCTTTAGATTGTATCTCAGTTGTAAACTTGCCGATGATTCACACAATAGACGTTGCTTGTGGTTTAGAACACAAATCTATGTTAGCATACTAACAGAATCTAATAAACTGAGCATTAATCATTGATTATTTTGAGTTTATTTGTCGTGACCATTTTTTGACTTTTCACTTGACTTACCTCAGCTTTGTGTAATCAGGTTGCAGTATCACTTATGTTAGCATATCGCCTGCATTCTCAATGAAATAAGGCACAGGGACGTAAAATCCTGACCCTACTTTGCTTGATGTTAGCATACTAACTGCATTTTATTAATCCTTATTTGAAATACTACCTGATTACAAGGCAAGTAAAATCCTTTAGCAACTCTTGAAGACAACTCACTTTGCCTTGGTAGACGAAGCTCAGCACCAAAACGGCAACCTCGGCTGCGAACATCAGCATGATGATCAGAAAGAACTACATGAAACAAATTAAAAGACACTTTAAGATGAGAATTTATAGTGCAGCGGCATCGATATCGTTTCGGGGTGGGGCACTCACAAAGCTCAGGCCCACTTTGGACTCTCGCATGGTGGCGCAGCATCCCAGCAGGCCAACGATGAACATGACCACACTGATGCCGATGATGACCACGGCCGGAATGAGCGCGTACTTGTTCTGGATGAAGTTCTCAAAGGTGTCATAGCTGCTCAACACCTGGGAGCCAACATACGCTAAACCAGCACCTGCAGCCTGGAAAGCACAGCGACACATTTATGATTCATTTATTTATTTTAATGTTGCTCTGATTTGAGACTCCCTTCCAGCTTCAGGCACAGGAAATATTCAAACCCTGCTGGCTGGTTGATTTTAAACTCGCGGAGGCAACAATATGCCGGAGATAGCAGGTTGGCAAAATGCTTCCAGTATTTAAAAAAAAAAAAAGAAAAAAGTTAATTTGGAACACCGATGCATTTTTGTGAGGTAAGATTTTCTGCAATGGCAGTGCACAAAAACTAATTTAAGTAGACTGGACGTAAGTACAAGTTAATATGTAATCCCCATCCCAGATAAACGAAACACATGCAAGGCTCCCACTCATTACAACAACTACATTTAGACATTTTGTAATGGCGAGTTATTTGTAATCATTTTTTGTTTTTCTTCCGGCCATCAAAATATTGCTTCATGTGAAACAGGTCCACGGTACAAAACGGTTGGGGACCGCTGATGCAAGGTACAGCAGTGCCCAACAGAAGATAAGGGTTCTTTGCGCTTATGTATATTGGGAGAAAGAAAATGCAGATTTAAGCATTACTAGATTGAGTGACATTTGACATGTACCTTCTGGTGGTGTCATAGCCAGCCATTTGCAGGATTTCTTTGGCATTATTATAGGTTACGAAATAGCTTTATGCAAGTGTGATGGGGTGAGTCCGGGATGTATTCAGGATTTAAAGTTTTGATAATTACTATTACCGGTAGAAACATTTAGGGGCTCAATTACTCACTCTATTAAAAACAGAATGTTCTCCCCATGACGTGCTAATATGAAAGGTATTTGTATCCAAGTCAATCTGTCCTAATTTGACGTACAGGATGTCAAGCGTGACCATCAATTGGTCTGCAACACAATGATGACAAATCAGCTGATCGAGCAGCACAAAGAAGTTTGTTCTTAATATCATCTCCTGTGGCCTCATGTGAGTTTGTCTCGAAATGAACCCTTTCAGCACATGTTATCGTGACTCTTTTTTTTTTTGGTTTGATATGCGAGCATATGACTTCTCCGAATATGACTGTCACATTGTGATTGTGTTCAGACAATCTGTTAATCCATGCGAAAGACGGCAAGGCTGTGACCTACTAAATCCTTATTATCAACACACCTCAATTTCCTTTTCACCTTTGACTGGCCTTTATCGGTGAACGGGGCGGGAGAAAGACATGATAGCATCATTTTCCTGTTTTCCAAGGGTGTTTTGCGGAGGCAGGCGATCACCTGTCTTTTTCGATTGGGCCGCATGACTCATGTCTTTTAATCACTCCACAGTCACGGGATGGCGATGGGCTCGCTCGCTCGCTCGCTCCCCACACACAGGCTTGCCTCATAATCTCCCCAAGAAAGTCTGATCTTATGCCCGTGAAACGAGGCAGCAAAGAGGCTTTTTGTGTGTGTGTTCAAGAAAGAGAGACGCACTCCCAACTCTGTGGAATGTGGCCAAATCCAAAAGAATCTTATGCGGCAATGGCGGGAAGGTGATGCGTGTGTGGTGTATTGCAACTTACTGTGGAGCAGTGAGTCATGGGCATGTTGTGCAACTTTTGGGTTATACTTGCTTTTTCTTTCTCTCTTTTACAAGCATTTGAACCAACGGCATTTAAATTAGGATCCAAACGCAGTTTTCATAATTGGACGGGGAAACACAAAGATCCTGTATTTTATTCCATAAAGTAAAATCCTACAGGCTTTCCTCCACCTGGGTTCAATTAATGTGACATTATGATGTGTTGTAAATTTAAATTGGCTTTGCAGCTAAGAATCTTAGTTTATATGTATCATTGGAATATTACTACCAAGAATGATAATATGCCTAATGTCCTTCGTTGATTATAAGGACATTTTTATACATCAATTCGTCTATGAATTTAAAAAATATATTTTAAGGGGTGGGAGAATCTGCGATTGGCTGGCGACCGGTCAACTACACACCACACCTCTCGAATTGTCAACTGGGATAGGCTCCAGCGCATCTGCAGACCTTGTGAAGATAAGTGCTTTAAATAATGAATGGATGGAGAGGAGAATCTTTTGGACGAAGGTTTATTGTGTCGTTAGTTACCAAGGTTATTATAGTTCATGAAAACAATCTAAAACTGAGAAATATTTTTGAAATCAAACCAGAAATGCTTTTCAAAACTCAAGACTATGCCTTACGCTTATAAAACGATGTAAAAATGAGAGCCAAAAAAAAAAATCTAATGAATATCATACATGAGCTTTCAGAGTTCATTTTTAAAATGTATGTTTAGCGTTATCGCTACACGTCTGTACAGAAGGTCAAAGAGTCATTTCTGATTAAAAGCCCATCTCGGTGTTGATTATACTGTCAAGAAAAGCAATGTTGAGATGTCAAAGTTCAGCTTGAAATGAATATTTTCATCTCTCATTATTTATAAAGAGCAGATAAAAGGCCTGGAGTTCATTTCAAGTGTGGTACTGTATATTCATTTGGAATCTGGTAGGTATCTCTCAATATGAAGTCCAAAGGTTGTCACTATCAGAAAGCAAGTCACCATTAGGTCGAAAAATCAAACCGACCCCCATCAGAGAGATAACAATGGTCCTCCATTCTTAAAATTAGAATAGGAACTGCTGAGCTCAGCAACACCGAAAGAACATGAAAACCAAGTGTGGTGGACCTGTGTCCAAGTCAACAATTAAGAGAAAACTTCACCAGAGGAAACACAATAGGTGGCGTAAATCATTGTTGAACCTCAAAAACAGGCCAGATTATAGAGTTTACCAAGAAACATCTCAAAGAACCTGCACACTATCTTATGAAGAGAGACCGACTTTACGAGTAAGAGGGAAAGAGAAAAGTATGGAGAAGGGAAGGAACTGCTCAGGATCCGAAGCATACCACCTGTTCAGTGAATCGCGTGTAATGGGGTGGACATGTATGGCTGCCAATGGAACTAGATCGTTTTGATTTGTTGATGATATGAGTGATGATCAAATCAGCAGAATGAATTCTTAAGTACTTGTTTCGGGCAATGTTATCCACTCATTCCCAGCCAAATACTTCAAAACTCATCGTCCGGTGCTTCACAATGCAAATGAACAATGACCCAAAGCATACTGCGAAAGTAACCAATGATTTTTTTTTTAAGGCAAAGAAGTGTCTTTTGAGAGAGACAGTATATCTTTGAAGACAATTCCACAGTTCCAGTTGCCTATTGCAATTGGCTGGCAAGTTGCATCCGGTTCAGGGTGTAACCCGCCTACTGCCCGATGACGGCTGGCATAGGCTCCAGCACGCCCCGCGATCCTTGTGAGGATAAAGCGGATCAGTAAATAGATGCATGAAAAGCTCATTCATATTGTAAAATGACAAGAAGAAAAGCATTGCATCATACCTCCCTTGAACTCAGTTATACCATATCACAATTCCACTGAATTCAACCCAATCATTCCAATTTAAAAAATAAACCATCCTTGAATCATCAATAGATTCGTATCAAACTGTATTTGAATGGTGATGCACATCCCTGATAAACATACTCATATACAATCATACTTGTACTTTTTGTTCTTCTACTTCTCCCTTTCATAACTTTGCTGCTGTAAATTGGGAATGTCTCCATTGTGAGACGAATTCAGGTGTTCGTGTTCTTATTTGACAAATCTGGGCTGTAGATCTTTGATGTAAACGTGAAACGATGAGGTTTAAAAAAACAAGCGTTCGTAAACAGATGGAGGAAAAACGAGGAGCGTGATTACATTAAAAGAGATAAAACCACGACTGTTTTCCTGCGTAACCACAGACAAGGTTCAGTTGAAACCTTGTTGCACTTATCAGATCAAACAGAAGCGAGTGTTTTGGGAGCAAGCGGAGGCCAAGGGGAGGAATGACGACTTGTTTTGGTGGTTGCCACCTGAACAACAACACTCGAACGAAACGTAAACATCAAAGTGACGAAAATGAAACGACGTCAAAAGTCAATTCCTACTCTGCTCATATTTACAAGTTTTCAGACTCATTTTACTCAATACCAACAAAGGAACACAAAGACATTTTGAGTTGTACATACTTCCGTAAAGTCTGCCAAGCGATAAGAATCATATTAACATTGAACTAGCATATTTAATTATGTTAAACAGGCCTGTTGTGATTTTGAGGAACTACCGTATGGTCGAGAAAACAGTCGACGCCATTTGATACCACAAAAGATTGACTTCACAAATGCCAACAAGAGTTCCTCTTACCCAGAAGACCAGACTGAGGAAGAGGAGGACCGTCTTGGAAGTAATGATGCCGCAGTCCATGTTGTTCAGGCGGTGGTCAGGAGACTGAAACGGAGTCAGCCCAGCTGCAGGTCTTGACGTCTGTCAGCTTTCTTCTTTGGTCACGAGGGTTCCAGGCAGTGTGACGTCACTTGTATAGCCACGTGGTCACATGGTGCGGAAGTGGAAGGGAGACGGTTAGGGTGCAAGTATGCGGCAAGGCTTCCTGGTTTTTTTTTGACAGAGAACAGAATGTTTGTTTTATCTGTTTGAGTCACATTAAAACATTGAAGATGTAACGGTTTATTTGCCTGACTTATGTCACCACGTTGCTTCAAATCCCACTCTTCAATGCGGGTGTGAATTAGGACTGCACGATATTGGAAAAACATGCGTGTGATATGGGTGTTGAATATTGAAATATCGATTTTATTATTTAACATGCACCTAAAGAATGACATTTTCATTATCGAATTACCGGTAAATGTTTTTTAAAAATTTGTGTTTGTGCCCTTACTCGGGATGTTAAACTCATTTATGTCGCTGGCCACTTTGGTGTTGCGTCCAAATAAATGTTTAATTGTCTCATACACATATTGCATGTGCCATTTTTGTGATTATATATTTTTATATTGTGCAGCTTTCATTTGAATGATTGTCCGCTTTTGGCTCAAGTCATCTGAGACAGAGACCAGCTCTTACAACCTTCAACATAATTGTTTTGTATTGTTTTGTGTTTTTTGTTATTGTAAAGTGTCCTTGGGTTTCTTGAAAGGCACTTATAAATAAAATGTATTATTATTATTATTATAATAAGGAGGATATCAAAAGGATGGGTGGGTGAACCACTTTCACAAAATTTAAAGAAGACATAAGGAGTTATTTCATTCTAAAAGAGGTCACTTTTCTATTTTGGTTATGTGAATAAACGTTGCTCCGATAGCATCGCTTTTCTCCTTAATTTGATATGAAAAACTTGTTTTTTATTTAGATTTTTTTATGTATGCAACACCATCTGATAAACCGTAGATGCGACAGGCACCCCGATAGCTAATCATGGCTCACCTGTATTCTGAGTTTGAGCCATGATTGGTTGTTACCTGAGCACTTAGCTACTTGTGATGTCATTTTTCATCGACAGTGAGTGACTGGCAAAATGGCCACCCACTGAGATGGATAAAAACGAGTGGATTTTATTGCTTCATTCAAATTCCACAAATGCAAACTGTGTTTAGACTAGCGGGGGAGTGTATAACATCTTATTGTAAAGGAAATATTTGACTTGACTTCCCCTTTAACGGCTGCAGTATATAAATAAACGTGACCTCAAGGTTTCTATATCTGTGACATTATCATGGCATGTATGTGGCCACTTTCCAATGCGTAAAAATATCAATAAATATTCTTTTTGTTTGCCATGCAGAATGAATTATATTTGCCCACATGGAATCTGGACGTTATTACAAAGCCCCTGAATTACGCATGACCATGCAAACCCGAGTATGTGGTGCATGGAAACATCACCAAACACAAATAACCCCCAGCACCACCTTCACAATTTCACCAAGCAATCAGAGTGTTGCTTATCAGAAACAAAACGCCGATCCAATGCTAGCCCCTCGACATCCAAACTGTAAATTGATGGTGGTGATGCAAAGCCATCAATTTACATAAAAGTGCCCAGTGTTCATGCAGATTTGCATTAGCCAACTGAATTAATTTAAGATAAGCAGTACATACTCGAATGTTTAGCAGTCAATGGACAAGCTAACCAAGAGGTCACTATGCCACCTGCAACCGTGGTCATATTTTAAAAAATGAAGCACCTCACCGCTCATGTGAAATTCCTCCACAATAAGGTCTTTACAACAATCCATGGTTCGCTGTACGGAAGAGTCTCTGCACTCTGACGTCTCTAAATAACAGATATATCTTGCCTTGCCTCAGTTATTGGGAGTCTTATTACCATGGCTGCCGTTTGTAATAAGGAGCGTTTGAGTCTGGATGACGACATGCGTTATGACATCACGGCGAATGATTGCGCATCACCACTTTGTCTGAAAGTCTCTCATCTCTCTAAAGCGCGCATATTACTAAGAGCCGAAAACCGATAAATATCGGGACAAATTTCACTTGTGGCATAATTGGCACTTTAGCCACTTCACTTATGACCAGACCACCTGGAGAATCCGCAGAAAATTGTACAATACGGCTTCGGCCCACCAGAAATGAGCCCTCGAATGCGATCCAGGAAGAGGGGGGGCGCGGTCTCCAACCTCATCCTGAATGCCATCTCCTACAGCGGACCGTCTGGCGTCACCCTGGCCGGCCTCAGGAGAGTCCTGAAGGCTAACGGCTACGATGTGGTGCGCAACAGAGCCCGGCTCCGACTGGCCGTCCGCAGACTGGTGACCAGGAAGTACATAGTGCGCACCAGGGGAAGACGCCTCAGGATTAACCCCTACGGCCCTCGCAGGCGCAGAGGCGTTCGAATGCTGAGGCGGCGAAGGAGGAGGCGGCGGAGAAGGCGGAGGACGAGACGCAGGAGAGTTAGGAGGAGACGCTCCAGGAGAAGAAGGCGCAGGAGGGCCACGCCCGGCCGCAGGAGAAGGAGGAGGAGGAGGAGAAGGAGGAGGAGAAGGAGGTCCGTGAGGAGGAGAAGGAGAAGGAGATCCTTGAGGAGGAGATCCGTGAGGAGGAGGAGAAGGAGGTCCAGGAGGAGGAGGTCCCTGAGGAGAAGGAGGAGGTCCCGCAGGAGGAGGTCCGTAAGGAGGAGGAGGAGGAGAAGGAGGGTGAGGAGGAGGAGGAGGTCAAGGTACCCAAGAAGGAGGAGGAGAAGGAGAAGGAGAAGGAGAGTCAGGAGGGTCCGCAGGCTGAGGAGGATCAGGAGAGTCAGGAGATACAGACGCAGGAGGAGACCCAGGATGCGCAGGAGGAGGAGGAGGAGAAGGAGACTGAGCAGGCTGTACTAGTGGCAGCTGAAGATGGACTGTATATACGCTTCCATTTTCTCCATCTATTCATATAGACTTCTATTTATCACTAATGGACCTTTCCACTTTTCATACCACTCTGTTTAAATAATATTTCTGTGTGAAAATAAAACATTCATAGACAGCTGCTTGGACTTCATTGAAGCTGTACAACCTTTTTTTTTTTTTTAAACCCAAACTAGGCCTACAGGCTGGTAATTTGTAGTTCAAAATCTTCAAAGAGTGAAGTTCAGGGCAGAAACAGTTTTGGAGTTTGTCTTAAAAAAAAACACAATCTCCACAAATACTGTACAATTTTCCCCCTGCATCTCATTGTTAATGACAAATGAATTTGAAATCAAGTCACGGAAAATAAAATAGTGAGCACATCCTGCTTTATCAACACTTAGAAACCACACAACATGATCGCTTCCAACCATATTTTAAAATGATATATTTTCAAAAAGCCACTATAAAAAAACTGATTTTGTGTTCTCCATCATGTCAGCCATCTTGGAAGGTGAGTAGTTTTAATTTACTGTATGTTGTTTTTAATACAGACGCTCCCCGACTTACGAACATCCGAGTTACGAACAACGGTACATACGAACATTTTTACGGGTATGTCGAAAAAAAAAAAGAAAAAGTTAGATTTTGTATTGCGCACCTTTTTCCGAGTACAGTTACTGTAGTGCTTCTTGACGCCGCTAATACCAACGTGAGGCGCTGTGAGAGTTCGCCCAGCATCCACCCCGAATCCGGCTTCCTCTGCCCAGTTAAATATCTCGTGCGTCCATTATTCAATATGGTTGGTGAAAAGCGAAAGGCTTCTAGTGAGAGTGGAAGTGTAAAGAAGAGGCAAGCCATTTCATTTCAAATGAAAGTGGCAATAATAAAGAAGCTTGATGCCGGTGAGAAAATGGTGAGCGTTGCACGTGCATACAACATGAATCATTCAACCATCGCTACCATTTATAAACAGAAAGATCGCATAATGGACTACGTGAAAGGTGCAGTGCCTTATATAAGTACTTATATACATACATTCCATACAAAATATAGCACTGAAGTAACTTACGAACGAATTCACCTTACGATCGTTCGGAACGTATCTCGTTCGTAAACTGGGGAGCGTCTGTCTACTGCGGGCTCTACAGTGGCATGACAGTTAAGGTATAAAATTATACTTAAAACATTGACTGCATTTTATAAAAAGTCGTATTATGGTGAAAAATTCTTCCACGAGACTTCAGCTGAGTGAGTATTGAAATGGACAACTCCGCAGTTTCATTTTTTTGTTGAATGGCCAAATGAAGATGTCATTTATGAACTACACGTAGTTAAGCATCATCTAAAAACACTTCTGACTGTCACCCAGATATCTTGAATGGCTGGCATACAGTGAAACTCCTCTACAATGAAACCTACATGGGCGAATATATCCCCAAGTGTGAAAAAATGTTCATGCATGAAAGCCATTCCCACTTTTGTTTTCCCCCTACGACGAAAAGTCCCCCTGTTCCGTTATACGAAATCTTTTTCTCTGCTCTTGCCTCGCAACGAGATTCACTGCAACGAAAACAAGCCTTCCGCCAGTCTAATCCAACCTCAGCATGCCACAGCGACCTCTACTGCTTCGTTCGGAAACAGCAACAGCAAACGCCATACTGGTTTATACATGCGCAGTAGTCCAGGAAGTATTTGTTATTGTTTGTTTCAGACACAGGACGAAGATTGCATCAAGAAAAGAAAAGCATTCACGCTTGAAGACAGGATAAAAGTAATACAAATGAAAGATGGAGGAAGCAAAGTAAAAGACATTATTCAAGAAATTGATGAAAGTGAAAGTAAATGCTGATCATAATTTTAGCAATTTCTTTCCCGTTTTTTTCTTTCTACACTGACTATATGAAGTGTCAAGTGTGTGTCAAGTGTGTGTAATACTTATACACTATTGGAATGAAAATAAAGAGTACACATATACGTTTTGTGTGTGTGTGTGTGTGTGTGTGTGTGTGTGTGTGTGTGTGTGTGTGTGTGTGTGTGTGTGTGTGTGTGTTTACATCTGAGATCAAATTTGCTACAGCCCCCTGTTGTGAAAAAATTCTTGCTGCAAACATGATTTCGTTGTAGAGGAGTTTCACTGTATAGTGTGTGTTACGTCATTTAGTTTGCATGACAGTATCACATCAGGATATTCAGTATTTGACTTTTGGAGGTGCATTTCTTCCCCTTGTATTCCATTTCAACATTCATTTGATCACTTTATCTCAATGTGTAAGCAGAAAAGTTCGAATCACTAGGTTATTGAAAATCACGATTGTCTGCATGACATCAATTTATCATGAATGCGCAGCAAGATACATTTCACTCAAAGAGTCAAGGCATGGAGTCCACACACACATTTTACATTGAACATGCAGCCCGATGTGGTTTACATGGCAAAATGGATCACGTTTTATATTCGCATGCAATAATGGAGCTGTTCAAAGGGGTGCCGCATGGAATTGGGGCCATGTCTGTCTAAAGAAAGAAAGAAAGAAAGAAAGAAAGAAAGAAAGAAAGAAAGAAAGAAAGAAAGAAAGAAAGAAAGAAAGAAAGAAAGAGCCCGTGCACCACGTGCCTCAAAATGAAACTGTGAGATAAAATTTACAATTTTCTCCCCATCCAAGGTTCAGGAATTAAGGGCCAAGAAGGATCAAACGATCTAAACTTCATGCATGGAATTGTAATAGCAAATGGTTGGATTATTGCAACCATTATCCGAAATGCTTTATCGCCACGAGTCGCGGGCATGCTGCAGGCTATTCTAGCTGTCTTGTCAGGCGGTGTACACCCTGAACTGGTGAAATGGTTGCCAGCCAATCGCAGGACACACATTGACATAATAAAAATAACTTTTTTAAAAAATGACTTTGAAACTCCACAACAGTTATAAAAGGGCCAAAATATTCAACTCACAAAGCCCATGATACTGTATATAACATTTGTTGGATCTTTTTTTCATTTATTTGTAATTAATTTAAAGGAAATGCGCTGGCTGTGGACGACTGGTTAGGACGTCCGCCTCACGGTGCGGACGTGCAGAGTTTGATTCCGGCTCTGGCCTTCCTGTTTGGAGTTTGCACGTTCTCCTCGTGCCTGCGTGGGTTTCCTCCGCGTACTGTTAATGCGATACTAAATTGTCCTTCGATTTGATCGTGAACGCGAGGGGTTTGTCCGTCTACGCGTGTCCTGTGATTGGCTGGAATCCAGTTCAGGGTTGACCCGGCCGAGTGGCCGAAGACAGCTGGGATAGGCTGCAGAACGACTACGACCCTCGTGGGGACATAAACGGATTAGAAAATGAAAATGGAAATGAATTATTTACATTTGGTTATTTATCTGGTCTATTCTGTTTCTCTTGTATTGTAATATATTATTTTTATTGTCTATTCTATTCATATTAAATTGTTCAAAACTCCTTTGTTACTTTGTCAAATTGTACTTTTTTGCACGAGATTTTATTCTTTACCATTTATATTATTTCTATTGTATTGATCCGAATTTATTATTTATATTCTCTAATGGATTTCTATTGTTAGTCGGTTATCTTTTTATTATTGTCCATTCCATATTGTTTTGCGTATTTTGTCTATTCTACAATTGTAACATTTTATTTTATACTGTATTCTATTTCTATGATATTGTTATTGTCTTCACTATACACTATATTGTTTGTAATTTATTATTTGCATTGTCTAATCTATTTCTACCATCATATTTCAAATGTATTAATCATATTGTCTATTCTATTTCTATTGTAGTATTTGATGTATCATATATTGCCGATTGTATTTATATATTTGTGTTTATGTAGTGTATTTCCCTTTATATGGTAGTATGTTCCGGGTCTATTGTATTGTTTGTGATATATTCGTTGAATATTTAATCGTTTGTCCAATTCGGATTCTATTTAAAGGAATGAAACATGCAAATACATATATGCTTGTTTAGTTTTTATTATTACATCCAAAAGTAAATGCGTGCTGATAACTTTGCACAACATACTGGACTCAAGTAACATTTAAAATAAACGCAATTTATTTGTAATCACTTTGCCTCGCAGGGTCCAATTTTGCGTATTTCTTTGGTCTACAGCAACCTGTCACCGTCGGAAAAGGCGGGGATGAGCAAAAGTGACCTTGACTGTTGTTGTATATCAGACACATTACAGAACTATGTCGTCACTATGATGACGTGGGCGCAAACGACACGTCACCCGGTGTCCTGTGCGTAATTACGCATCACACTTTGACCCCAAAGCTTGAATGTCTCTAAAACCGAACGTACAGAGGGTCCAAATTCCCGCTAAAACTATGAATCGTCTCTTTTTCAAATCCATTCAACGGTTTATTGTGTTCAAATTAAAGGAGGGCTGACCTGTAGAAATTTGAGAGGTGAGGTATGGTCTCGGGTGTCACCTTCCGAGGTACCCATGAGGACTTGATGAAGACTCAACACATCGACACAAGTGTGGAGCCATCAGTCTGACTCACGGCCTCAACTCAAAACTCTAGAGCGAACAGGGCACCATGTCTCTTGCACGCAAATCCCCGAGGAGGAGATCCGGGAAGAGAGGCGGACCGATGGTGTCCAATCTCATCCTGAACGCCATCACCTCTTACGGGGGCCCGGGCGGCATGACCCTAATCGGCCTCAAGAGGGTCCTGAAAGCCAATGGCTACGACGTGGTGCGCAACAAAGGACGGATCCGCCTCGCGCTGCGCCGCCTGGTGGCCAGAAAGTACGTCGTGCGCGGAAGGGGCGCCGGGGGACGCGGAGTCTTCCGGATCAATCGCTACAGAGTGAGGAGACGCAGGAGGAGCAGAAGGAGGAGGAGGCGGAGAGTGGGAAGGAGACGGAGGAGACGAAGAAGGCGATACAGGGGGAGGAGGAGGAGGAGGAGGAGAAGGAGAAGGAGGAGAAGGAGGAGGAGGGGCCGAAGCAGGAGGAGACGAAGGAGGGCCCCCTCCAGGAGGAGAAGGAGGAGGAGGAGAAGGAGGAGGATGTCCGTGAGGAGGAGGAGGAGGAGGAGGATGTCTGTGAGGAGAAGGAGAAGAAGGAGGTTGATGTCTGTGAGGAGAAGGAGGAGAAGGAGATTGTCTGTGAGGAGGAGGAGGAGGAGAAGGAGGAGAAGGACTTCCGTGAGGAGGAGAAGGAGGAGAAGGACTTCCGTGAGGAGGAGGAGGCGAAGGAGGTCCTCCGTGAGGAGAAGGAGGAGGAGGAGAAGTAGAAGGAGGAGAAGGCCGAGGAGAATCAGGAGAAGGAGATACAGACGCAGGAGAAGGGCCAGGTCCATCAGGAGGACCCGCAGAAGGAGACGAAGAAGGAGGAGGAGCGTGTACTAAAAAGCTCTCGGATGGACTCACAATCTGACATTTTGTATATTTTACAGTGCCTGCAGTTTACTCTTCTTGTCATATTTATTCTTTAAATCTACTGAGACTCATTTTATAGCAACCTGTTAGCATTTCCTTTCCTTTTATATTCTATTATGTAGCGTGTGAACAATAAACTATGGAGAAAACCCAATTTTTGCTTTCTTTTTTTTTGACTGTGGGCATGTGAAAGGTCTTTGAAACACTTTTGTGAGTTAGGGCTGTACGAATCAATCAATTTAACTACTCTTGCATTTGCATCAGATACACAGTATCTGATGCCGCATAAATTATCTGCATGAGTATATCTTGAAAACAAAATGGATCCACTGCTAGCAATGAAACACCACACTTCTCATGAGTTTCGGTGCATTTTTAGGCCTTCAAAAACAACTTTGTTTTCTTGACAAAGCGTGATGTAATGAAAAGCTTTAGATAATTTAATTTGCAATATCTTTAGATTATACAACCAAAATTTGAAATACATCTAATTGCCCCACGGGGATAAATAAAGTTTTCTGAATCTGAATCTGAATCTGAATCTCTCGAATGTGGAATTTTAAAACGTGGGAAAATGAGGCAACATTTGAAAGGAAACATATATTTTTTTTTAATGGCGGATTTTCTGCTGGTTCCTGAAATGGCTCCCAAATACTTTTTTTCGTGGGTCTTAAGCTGTTAATGTCTCCCAATTTTCACAGAGCTAGGTGATACGTCATTGGGGCTACTTCATTAAATATTTGTCAGAGGCACTACTAAGCCATTAAAAAAAAAAGTAAAATAAGCCTCTCGAACACTGACTTCATCCGTAGATCTGATGTATGTGCATAGTTTTACCAGTTATCAGATATATTTAGACCTTCAAATTCATGTCATTTTTTAGGGGCGGGGGGGGGGGGTAAACACGGCAAGTGTCCGACAAAATGAAATGCTTTGTCAAGCTTTTCATGTTTTACATCCTTAGATGAAATAGCCAACGTTTGAAGGCAAGCAGATGAAATCTGCAGGAGTTTATTAAAATACAACATCTATCAAAGGTTAAATATTTGGCCACATTTGAAAGAAAATTCAAAACCTAACTTCCTGTTAGGTCTATGTTCTTGCTCGAAGACGTTTTTTAACTCTAGTGCTGTTTCTTATGCCTTACAATTTCCGTAAATCTGGGTAAAACGTACAAACGGGGCTGTTTCGTTAAGAATTTGTAGGGGCGCTATTGAGCCATTTATTGAAAATCGCACAATAACTCTTCAGAAAATATATTTTTTTCAAAGCCTGTTTTGTGTGCAAAGTTTCATGAGTTTTCAGCTATATTTACTTTCGACCCGTAAAAACAGCCGTGTTTTCTTGGCGAACAATGCATCACCACGACAAGGGCGTTTGGGGAAAACCAATAAAGCTTGTGTTTGAGTATGTTAAAACATTAACACTGTTCTGAGAAAATGTGAGTTAAATCTGGTTAACTCGCTCGTGGAAAACATTAAACGATAAAACTTATTTTTCCTTTCATCAGTAGGTGGCAGTATACTCGAAAATGCCTTCAGGCCTGGACCCTCGAACTGGGTTTGGTTGCAGCACATTGACTAAAATATTATTTTGACCAATCACGCCAACTGATGAAAAGGTTGAAGTAGAGCAGGCTGGTAAACTCTGACTAAATCCAGTAGGTAAAATAAAGCACAAATATGTTTACCAACAAAAAATGCACAAAGCACCTTCCGGTGTTCTTCTTTCACTTCTTTCCACTTGCTGTCAACTGAAAATAACATCACAGATGCTCAGGTAACTACCCGTGATGTCTCAGTTTCAGATAACAGGTGAGCCGTGACTAGTCGTTGGCTGATCCTTGAGCAACTGCCATTTCGAGCAGCCAAGAAAGAGGCAAAATGGCCCCTACAGATGGACAAAAACGGGTGGATTTTGCTGCTTAACTCAAATTCCACAAAAACAATACAGATCAGAATGCCGTGTTTAGCCGAGTGAAGGCGAATAGAATATTGAAAAGAACATTTTGGGGTTGACTTCCACTTCCAAGTCTCTTCAAAGTCATTCCAAAATTTTCCATCTCTGCTTTCACACAAGGCAGTAGTATGCAAGCTCCCTCTAGTGGTATATAAAAGGAACTGTGCATAATGTCTTTTTTTTTTAATCAGTGCATTTCAATTCAGGTCAGTTTAACTTAAACTCAAGTTGAATTTAAGTTAAACTGCAGTGTTGAATAATTCAACACATGTGCATTTAATCTTTAAGAACTCCTTTTTAATTTTTTATTACATTCCCGTGCATTACATTTTGATTGAATCCAAGCGGTTTTATTTTCTTACATTCAAGCGCAATACAGTGTGTAAAATGTTGTATGTATAATGTGTGTGTGTGTGTGTATATATATATATATATATATATATATATATACACACACACACACACACACACACACACACTATCACGTTTTAATTAAGACTAATTGAAAAACATTGTAATCATGCGAGTGTATTTTAATGCTGGTCACGATAGTATTTTGTTTTTAGGTGGTACATGCATGGTGTAAAAGTTTAAGAACTACTGACTTATGCTCTACTTGAGCCTCCCTTGGTTGCACAATGTGGTAAGCTGATATAATTGTCTTATGGTAAATAATATACGTCAGTTTAACCACATTTTAATAATGTGCAACTGAATGTCAAATGGACTGAAACACAAATTGTTCATTGTAGAGCGTTTTTTTCCCAAGAACGGGTCCAGTGTGGTCCACATGAATAGGTATAGTTCTTTGAACACGTCAGAATTTATTAAACTATACTGCAGGAGAAGTGTGATGACATCACTGCTGACACAAACTGAATTCGCACGGTTTTCGGCTTCGATCAATCAAACTAAAATAACCATGAGTTTGCGCAAACACGATAATGTAAAAAAAAAGTGTTGGCGTTAGACAAATGAATGTAGACCGCAGCAGGCGTGGATCAAAAGCATTTTATTTAAAATACGCATCGCATTGCAAATGTACAATGCCAGTGCAGTGCATTCATTAAGGCCACATTCAATTGAATCGCCTGTAATGACAACTGATTAATTAGATGTGTAACGATGTCATAATGGTGATGACACATGTTGAACATTACGACTCCTCAATTCATACCTGACGCGTGTCAGTTGCGTAATTGTGCATCAGGCTTTGTACTAAAGGGTCAAATCTCTCTCAAACTCTCACGTACAGAGACAAATGAACCCCACTAAACCTTATGAAATGCTTTTGCAAATGTAGTTAGCAGCCCACGAGCGCATGAGCACAGGAGAGTTTAGCTGGAGAAGACACATAGGTTGGAGGTCACACGACACGGTTCTCATCAGGACTTCAAACAAAACACAACGAAACGAAAAAAAAACCAAAAAAACGCAGTTTTAATTGAGACATCACTCTCAAGGCTCGTGTTTGTATCTGAACGTACTTTATCAGAACGCAGGCGCATCCCACAATGTCGCTGTCACTTGCGCTCATATCTCCACGGAGAACGAGGAAGAGGACGGCCCCACTGTGTCTATCCTCATCCTGAACGCCATCTCCTCCTACGGGGGCTCACGCGGCGTGTCCCTGGTGGCCCTCAAGAAGGTGCTAAAGGTGAGCGGCTACGACGTGACCCGGAACCGAGCCAGGATCCGCCTGGCTCTGCGCAGGTTGGTCGCCAAAAAAGTCATCGTGCGCACCCGGGGCAAAGGGGCTTCGGGTTCCTTCAAGCTCAACCCCAAACCGCCCAGGGGTCGCAGAAGGAGAGCCGCGAGGGGGCAGAGGAGGAGCAAGAGGAGGAGGAGGAGGGGAAGGGGGAAGAAGAGAAAGGCTAAAGGGGGAAGGGCCAGGAGGAGTCGCTCCAGGAGAAGACGCGGGAGGGCCACCCCTGCGAGAAAAAGGTCGACCAGGAGGAGGAGAAGAGCCCCGAGAAGGAAGACGCCGAAAAGAATCAGGAGGGTCCGACGTAAACGCGCCAAGCCCACCAAAGTCCGCAGGAGGAGGGTGAGGATGAGCGGAAGGATGTTGAAATGATCCACGGCATCCGAAGAACCACATGGACTATGTATTTATAAAGCTATAGTGTCTATGCTATCTTTCCTTCTGTAATAGGAACTAATAATCCTGCTGTCTCAGCACTTCTTTCCTTACTGTCCATGTTGAGAACAAAAATAAAACTCATTTAACTCTGAAATATTCCCTTCGAGGTCATTTAAACACGAGGAGTGGCCGTTGTTTCCCCTCCAACTGTGGTGGATCGGTCTGCGCGACAATAAAAAAAAAAAAAAATCCGCAGCAAGACCAATGTCATTGGAACGAGTTGGAATGAAGGAAGTTAACATTTTCAATATGTTCAGAATTAAGGGCGTACTGACATTTAAAGGCTCCAAAAAGCAGGCAAAAGTGTCATCTTGTTTCTAATACAAAATAATGCAATGGCATGTGATCGGTTCTTAAGTAAAAGGATGAAGCCGATCGAGACCTGCAGTTTCCTGAAATGGACCGAATTATAAGGATGATCAGTGGCGGTCCCGGCTAGATTTGCGTCCGGGGTAAACCGTTCCTTGAGCACCTCCTTACCTAACCCGCGCAAACAATGACTTACTCCCAAACCCCGGCACCAACACAGTATATTGTATTATAGTGTAATATCTGTTTCTTGTATTCGTGTGGCGTCATAGAGAGGGGAGGAGCCAGGTTGGGGGAATATTGGCTCCGGTAGTTACCCGTAGTCAGAGTGTGGAGCGCATGGGCGTGAGTTGTGTCTAACAACAACTCCTTCGAATGCGTGTGTTTATTGCTTATTTTGTTGATTAAAAACGACGAATTGTATCAGCGACTGCGTGCATCCTTCTCTCCGCTATTGAAGGGCATTACAATATATAATCGTAAATACAAAAATGTAACTTGATCAAAGAAAACAAAAAATAAATAAATAGATAAAATGGTATATCGTACAATCAATCTCACACTCACACCAATGGACCATTTAGAATCTTTAGTGAGCCTCACCTACAGAATGTTTTTGGAATGTGTTTGGGAGCTGGAGTGCCTCGATAAAATACACGCAAGCACGGGGAGTATCTGGAATACATTTGGCTGGCTTGTGCTTCAGTCATACAACATTTTCGTGGTTGATAAGTAGGCTGGTCAAACCCAATAGGGTAAAAAATGTAAGTACACGGAAACGCGGTCGAGATCAGTTTCCCGCACTTGTGATCCTCAGACTGACATTGAAGCCGACGTTGTGCAGTTGTTTTTGAACCGCCACCGCCATCTAGTGGATACATTTGGTAACAGGTTACCGGGCGTCAGAAAGGACGACAGTACTGGACTGACTGCAATGTTCAAATTAGAAGAAAAAAGTTTTTGAGAGCAAGGAGTCATCGATAGAGAGGAGCGAGGACAAAGGTTATTGGTCATTGGCGATATTAAGGTCTGTTTCCGTGTTGTGTTTGAAGGGCACAACAGATTGGAAAAGAACCATCAGAATCAGTTCGGGTGAAACAATAATGGTGACTTTCTTTGGCCAACTTGTGTACCAGTAAGTATCTTGGGTTTTCACATTCAGGCCTGGACTAGTTTGTCCAGTGACTCATTGGGGAAAATTGTACGGAGCATAAGATCATGTGACACGTGTGCTTCCCCTTGTTCAGGCCTTAAAGAAGTGAAGTGAAAAAGAGAAGTGAAAGCACTTCTCTTTTCTTAGTGGCCTTTGATAAGACGAAGCCTGCATGTGAATAATATAAATGTTATTCATTCATTCATCTTCCGAACCGCTTGATCCTCACTAGGGTCGCGGGGGGTGCTGGAGCCTATCCCAGCTGTCTCCGGGCAGTAGGCAGGGAACACCCTGAATCGGTTGCCAGCCAATCGCAGGGCACACAGAGACAAACAACCATCCACGCCCACACTCATACCTAGGGACAATTTAGAGTGCTCAATCAGCCTGCCATGCATGTTTTTGGAATGTGGGAGGAAACCGGAGCACCCGGAGAAAACCCACGCAAGCCCGGGGAGAACATGCAAACTCCACACAGGGAGGCCGGAGCTGGAATCGAACCCGGTACCTCTGCACTGTGAAGCCGACGTGCTAACCACTGGACTACCGGGCCGCTAAAATAAATGTTATCCAACATGAAATATGTACTGTGGCTTATCGGCACTGATACGGTAGGTCCTTCTGCATCTTACCTGATGCTGAGTCACACCTTCAGAAATGATTTACCATCAAACACAGATTTAGAAACTAACATTATGGCATAGTTTTTTGTGTGTGTGTTTTTAAAGAGTTTGTCGAATACAACTTTTAAAGCTAGACTAATGAAATATGTTTTATCAGTCATATACAGTGTTAATACTCGGAGGTAACAAATGAGCTCAGCAAAAGCGAAACTTAAATCACAGACACCGTTTCCCCACCACCAAGTTCCTCATCAAGGTCATATGATAAGAGAGGGAGGAACTGTTGAACCTTTGATTCAACATTCTTTGCAGACACTCTTGACACATTCAAGATGAGGGCACCTGCGACCCTCCTGGCTCTCTCTCTCCTTCACGTTTGTTTGTCAATTCCTGTCAGACGGCCGACCAACTGGCTCCGGCAATGTCGAGCTTCCACTAACCTCTCCGTCACAGCGTTAGAAGTTCTACCTGGCGGAGGCTGGGATAACCTCCGGAACATAGATATGGGTCGGGTCATGAACCTCAGCTATTTGCATTGCCAGACCACCGAAGATGGGCTCTACTTCATCCCAGATGAAGTGTTTGTCATACCCCACAAGGAGACGGGAGTGGAGACCAACTCTGAGATCATCAGCTCCTGGCAGGAGCAGCGAAGCTCGACGTCTTTCGGCATAAATGTTGAGGCATCATTCTTTTCTAAGTTGAATGGTAAATTCTCCTTTGAGAACCAAAGGATGAAAATACATCAGGTCCAGGACTCTTCAACCACAACCAGAGTGCAGGTGAGTTTTTATTTTTTTGGGACATGTTGAAAGTTGAAAATCTTGTGCGAAAACAGCCACATTATTAAAGAGAGGCGGGAGAAACAAAAATAATCACAAATATCTGCCTAAAATGCTACATCTGAAGGTAAAATCAGTTGACTAGCTCATATTGATTTTTATTTTGTGATGGTGCAGAGAAATGCCATTTAGTTCAGGGGTGGTCAAACATTTGGGGTCTAGGGCCCCCTACTGGGGAGAAAGTTGCCCAAGGGCCCCCTTATAATATGATCATCAATCAAACACCGTAACTATCAGGTGTACGCTATTCTCAAGAGTAATTTAATATACGCATGAGCTATGAATATACTGTTAGCCGGTAGATTTCAAGTGGGCCGGACCATTAAAATTATACCATACTCTGCTATAAATAACTAAAATATTATGTATTTCCTTTGTTTTGGTATAGTGAAGCACAAGAACGTGAGGAAAATGTTGAAATTTAATGAACATATAGTTTACCTAATATTTCATGAAACACCTTAGATTTCCTTAGACAAATGTGCAATTTACTTTTATCATTAACATATATGCATTCTAATTGGTATTGAAAAATATAGTCATGAATTTTAAGATTAAACGAGATTGATAAAGGATTTTTTCCAACCATTTACACGTCCATATAAAATCAAAATTTAATGCCTGCCCACTTTACAAACGAAAGAGAAAACAGTGTGCCCCCTAGCGGATAATCAACGAATTGCACCTTATTAAAAATATTTATTCCGTGTCTTTGATGCATTTTTTAATTTTTAAATTATCCTGCGGGCCTGATCGAACCTCTTCGGGGGCCGGTTCCGGTCCGCAGGCCGTATGTTTGACACCAGTGTAATAGACTATACCCTAGCCAAAAAAAGTTGGGGCTGTTATTCAAACTGTTTCACTGTTTTGTTTTGTTTTTTTGTGCACAACTTGCAATTCTCTAACAAGGAGCTGAACAGCACAATTCACAACAGCTGTATGATCCATTTCCATGTTTGATTATAACCGGTGTTCAATCAGTCCTCCCCATCATTCGTTTCGTGTTCTGAAAGGAGAATAGGACACCTAACAATTGCTCAACATGACCCTGACCCTGCAACTGCAAGGCTTCAACAGCTAACACTGAAATGTGTTTCATTTCATTCTCAGGTTCGTAACCTCCTCTACACGGTGAAGGCTTATCCGGACTTTAATCTCGATTCACGCTTTGCTCAGCAAGCCAAGGAGATAGCTGATGCCATTGAAAACAACCAAACAAGGAATGCAAACTACCTCTCAGAGAAGATGGTGTTGGACTACGGTACCCATGTGATCACCAGTGTCGACGCTGGGGCAACGTTGCTGGAGGAGGACTACTTGCGTTCCTCTTACGTGTCGGACGGTGCATCGGAAGGTTCTGCCATCAAAGCCTCGGCCGGCTTAAACTTTTTTGACAAAATCAAATTTGACATAAGCAGCCAAAGCGCCCAGCAGAGCTCGTCATTGCAGACATATCAGGCAAACATTCAGTATTCTCTCATTCAAAGTCACGGCGGGATACCTTTCTACCCGGGTATCACTCTGCAAAAGTGGCAGGAAAGTACCAGAAACAACCTGGTTGCGGTTGATCGTTTAGGATTAGCCCTGCCCTATTTCATCAATGCCAACACAATCCCTGACCTGCCGCAACCTACTGTTAACAAAGTCGCCACATTGCTGACCAGCGCCATCGAGCGCTATTACATGATCAACACTCGCCCCGGCTGCGTCGACGTCAACTCCCAGAACTTCAACTTCCAAGCCAACGTCGACGACGCTTCGTGTGACGGCCCCGCGACAAACCACAGTTTCGGCGGCGTCTACCAAGAGTGTATTCCCATCTCCCAAAATGCAGGCCCGCTGTGTGACGCCCTGGCTCAGAAAAATCCAGACACAGGTGCTTTTTCCTGTCGGCCGCCTTACTCGCCGACGTTACTGAGATCAGAGGTGAGACAGCAAGCTTACTCCGTGCGCAAATGTCACGACGAGACGTACCGATGCGGGGTCTTTCATTTGTCCCACTGCCATCGTCAAGTGTGTGGGGACAACTCGTATGTCCGCTCTGCTCGCATAAACACCTATTGGTGTTCGGTCAGTGGCAATGCGCCGGAAAACTCCGGGTATCTCTTCGGAGGGACGTATAGCCCCTCCCTCCTGAACCCCGTCACCAACTCTAAAACCTGCCCAGAAACCTTTTTGCCTCTAAAGTTCCTCTCAGACGGTCAAGTGATCTGTTTGAGTAAGGATTTTGAAATTGGCACCAAATACGCTGTACCTTTCGCGGGTCTCTTCAGCTGTGAGTCAAACAACCCCTTGGCGGGGCACCGACGTCGCTGCCCCGCTAAGTTCAGTCAACACCTCGCTGCTGTCAGCGATGGCTGTGAAATCCTTTACTGTGTCCAGTCGGGATTATTCACAGGTGGGCAGCTGCTTCCGATCCACCTCCCTCCTTTCACGAGGGCGCCGCTGCTTACCGTAACAGCCACCAACACGGTGATGGTGATGACAGAGGGTGAAAGCAGCTGGGTACGAGTCGGAAACACAAAGTCATGGAAACTGGCGGACCCCGACGACATTCAGGAGATTTTAAGAAACGTCAACCCGAACCAGAGTCAGATGTCCGACGGAGAAAAGGCAGGGGTAGCATTTGGCGTGTTAGCCACGATGGCCCTGGTCGTCGTGGGAGTGGCGGTCTTACTTAGAAGAAGACATAAGCTGTCTGGCATGACCTTGAGGAGAGGTTATACGGAAATCCGACAAGCGGGTGATGAAGAGGAGCGAGCGATTTTGCGAGAGAACAATTGAATTCTCCAGAAAAATGACGAATGCGGTCTGACAGCTTTCCATTTTTGTTGACGAATAATGTAATAGCACGATTTAAATATTTAATCATGGAGGATGCAGGCTTGAAATGTCATGCGCGAGGAATCAAGAGAGTAAAAATTGCATTTGAATGTTCAGTGGCAGCTTAATTTACGAGTTTGATTTGTTTGTGAGCAGTAAAAAAACAAAAAAAAAAAAAAAAAAAACACTTGCATTTTAAGTAACATGTTTTTAGAAGAAGAAAATTAGGACGCTCCAGTATTGTACCACAAAAAGACATACGGTCAAAATAAAAATGACTGTTTACTTTTTCCTGACATCAACATTTTTTTTTTTGGTACTTTTGTTTTCTTCTAGAACCCAGGTGACAAACTCAAGGCCCGGGGGCCAGATCTGGCTCGCCACATCATTTAATGTGGCCCGCGAAGGCAAATCAAACATGTCACCTTCCATAATGCTTGCTGCTAAAATCTCGACCAAAATGTAAAAATTCTCACAAGAGACATATTGTGAGCATTTTGTTGGAACCAAAACCCTCATTACAGTAACAAACAAGAGTTGAATAAACCGTTATTATTGACTTTAAAAATGTGGTTTCGGTCATAACGGCCCTCCAAGGGTAAGGGTTACTAAATTGTGGCCCACGACAAAAATGAGTTTGACACCCCTGGTATAGAACATTTATAGAACTATGACGCACATCTCACTCATCTTCTCAGCACCCATTTTCTTTGTACCCATGGTTAGATTATTATTATTTTTGGGTGACAAGATCGGCAGAAAACAATGACCGATAATTGTGAGTTAACCATGTGACACTGATAGTTGACAGTACTGTGGGAACAAATATGTACACTTTTAAACCTCTAACAAGCTGAACTTGTAACATAAAAATGTACGCGATGTGTGAATATATAATTTAAAAAAATAGACAACTGAAATGTAAACACATTTTGTAAACTACATTTATGATAATTTAATGCAATAAAGGTCATCTGGGATGGGGTTGCATTTATGTTTCATATGTCCAATTTCCCTAAAGTAAATCATGAAGGGCAACCGAAAAACAGCACGTTTAAAGTTTGATCAAGCATATATATTTTGGGAATAATTCACACTGTCCACGTATGCATGAATGAAAAACGGCCACTCTATTTTGAAGACTGCACCCTGGAAATGACAAGCTGAACACCGCAAGTACCATTTTGCCGGAGACGACGCCGCCTTGCAGTGGAGAGCCATTTTTTAAAAACTCTGTGTGGGTGTGGTGACCCAAAAAATACGGACATTCTATCCTTATGCAAAAATAGACATTGGCAGAAGCGACCTCAATGTTATGGTAAGGCTATCAGCACACAGACAGGCAGGCTTAGACGCTGTATGCACAAAAGCGCACATACAAAAACCCATGAGACAATCCCCCCTTGCACGCACACATCCATTTCCAGTAAATGTCTGGTTGTGCATCTTGCTCCCGTGAGAATAAAAGACTCACCATCCCCCCACCGGGTTGGGAGGAAATAGAAGGCGATCTTGAACATGAAAACAAACCGGCTCATGCTGAGGAAATTGGAACAGCCTTAAGCGGTTGAGAGAGCAAGAGCGAGAGAGCAAAAAAACAGACAGACAAGAAAAGCCCTGAGCCATGAATTCCCTCCTTGGTTTTTTTCAAACACTGAATCGCAGACAAAAGGTGAGCCGCTAAACAGATTCGTTGCCAGTCTGCAGCAGGACCAAGCGCTTACGCTGTCCCTTTGGTGGTTGAAGCCATCGAGGTTTCGAAGACAAAGCAAAACCTCTTAAGGGGAATTTCTGCATCCTTTTGACCATAGGGGGGAAAAAAACAACATTAAGCTTGAGACCCAATCTTAGGTAAGTGCTGACTTTCCCTTTAAGTATCATGTCTTGAAAAACATTGAGATCATGTTTTCAACAACATCTGTGGTCGGATTCAAAACTCCAGCTGTTCAATCTGGAATGCCTAAAAGCTAATGTGTTGCATGTTTGCAGACACTTCACTGAATACCAATTCCTGTGACAACTAGGTCACCATGCCAGGATTGCCGAGAAGTAGCTTTGTCTCATTGGTGTTGGCATTGCCAGTCATCCTGGAGACGGGCACGGTCCGGGCGTGTCGCCTTGGCTCGCCGACACAGTGCGAGAAAGCACCCTTTGTACCCGGCTATAACCTGGCTGGGGAGGGTTTCGATGTGGTGCGGTTGCGACGGACGGGGGCGTACGTCATTAATGTCAAGGGTCAGCTGGCTGAGAACCACACGTGCACACTGTGCCCGAACCGCTTCCACAAAGGACAGGTGATGACTGGTGATTCTACGCTCGACATGAAGTGGTTTGTTTCAAACTGTCCCCCCCGCCCCATCCTCAGATTCAGAGGCTCCCAGCTGCTGTGCTTGACTGGCGCCCCTTCAGCCGTTGCAGCAAGCAGCTATCGAGTGCCCTCCACCACTCTGTGGACTCTCTGTTGCGCAGCTCCAACTCACTGGTGAACAACAACTGGAGCGTGGGTTTGAGCCTCGATACATATGGCAAGGTAGTGCTGGGAGGGAGCCGCTCGGATTTGGCCAAGTTCGCTCGTTCGCAGCACAGCGTGGACAAGGCCACTTTCGCCATACATGAAATCAGCTGCACGTACTACAGGTAAAAGAACGGACACCGACCACGTCATCACGGGGCGGAAGTTACGTTGAACTGCAAAGCTTAGGGTGAAAATGATTCGATGCTTCAACTGCAAGTCTTTGCTGGATTTCTCCACACAAGAGTGACAAAAGTCAATTCGACATTATCATTTGACGTTTCACTACAAGCAGCACACAGTCGGGTGTTGACCAAAATTTACTTCACTGCAGCACTGTCGACTAGAGTCAAAAAAAAATATCTTATGTACACAGTGATCCCTCGATGCATCGCGGTTAATGGGGACCAGAACCCCTCGTGAAAGAGGAAAATCCGTAAAGTAGGTATCCCCTGTACAGGTATATATCCATGTGTATGAGTGTATATATAATATTTATAAAGCCAAATGTAATGGTATACATGCATGTAGAAGTACATGTTTGTAGTAATTAACATTACTTAATGCTATACTGTATACTAATATTTATACATGCATAAGATTTTATACACATTTATTTTGTGCATGCAACTTTGTTTTTTTCTTCTCTAACCCCCCCAATTTAGACTGCAAATTTCCCCAATGTGGGACAAATAAAGGTTATCTTATCTTAAAATGTATGAGTTAGGTTAGTGTATAAATAACGAAATACAGTAAGCATAAACATGTAGTACTGTATGTGTTGCTCTATGTGACTCGCTGTTGCCTTTTGCGGCATTTTTGCAATTTAAATTTTTGGGATGAGTATCTGAAAAATCCGCAATGCACTAAAACCGTGATAAGTGAACCGCGAAGTAGCAAGGGATCACTGTGTACACACACACACACACACACACACACACACACACACACACACATATATACATATTTTTTTTTCATACAGCATGAAAAAAAGACAAGCAAACAAAATTGAAAGCATTCCACAAAGAACTACCCATGGGGACCAAAACAGCCATTCTCAGGAATGTTAACCTCCTATTGCTCTTTTTGTTTCAGCTACAGACTGGCCGATCACCCGCAACTGAGCACAGAGTTCACCAAGCATCTAAACAGACTCCCGCGGGACCTCGTGACAAGCCACAACAGAGCCCTGTACAGACGGCTCATCGACACCTACGGAACGCATTACATTTACCAGGTCAGATGCAGATAAGTGCGTGCAGTCGGTGACTTTGCTCACGGGAATCATGCGGCGACTCAACTTTGTTCGCTTCCATCTCCGAGGTTCAACTTGGTGGAAAAGTGAGGCGAATCACAGCCTTTCGGACCTGCCTGGCCACCTTGAAGGGCTTTACCGAGACGGAGATCAAAAAGTGCCTGAATGCCGAACTGCGCATGGCCTTGGGATTCCTCCCTGCAAACGCTTCCTTCTCCAACAAGTGTGACGGGCTCATGAAGGGCAACATGAGCATGGGCTTCTATCAAGGCTTCATGACTCATAAGATCGAGGTCATTGGCGGGGAGAAATACTTTCCGGACATCCTCTACCAGCAGGACCCCTCCGACGCCTACCACAGCTGGATGAACAGCCTCCAAGACAACCCAGATGTGGTGTCCTATGGGATTTTCCCCCTGCACCATCTGGTGGAGGACACTCAGCTCAGCGCAAATCTAAGGGAAATCATCTCAGAGTATATCCGAGAGAACAAGCTTCAGGAGGACCAGCTGGGTTCCAAGAACTGCTCGCCAACACCCAACTTGGACCACAACTGCTGCCCCCTGCGGGCCGGCCGTGGATCGCTCAAACTGGAAATCCACAGAGCCGCTGGCCTCAAGGCCGACGCCTTCACCAAAACGGACGCTTTCGTGAAGATTTTCTACAACGGCATCTACGAGGAGACGGGAACGGTGATGGACGACAACAACCCGGTATGGAACGCGACTTATTACTTCAGCTCGGTGGAGGTCGGGCAGGAGTTGAGATTTGAAGTCTGGGACAGAGATGTTCTTTACAACGACCAGGCCGGCATTTGTATCGTCTTTCCCGAGCAAGGAACTCATTCTTTGAGCTGCCAGCTGAGCAAAGGAGTCCTTTACTTTTCATATAGCATCAAGTGCGATGCTCACTTGTCGGGCTTCAGGTGTGGACGGTATTCTCCCACTGCGGAATAGTTCAGACCTGATTCAATTCTTCTTGTTTTCTTCTTGGTAAAGTCTTCTTTCAGAATTAGTCAGATTATTATTATTATTATTATTTTTTTGGTCAACAAGGCGCCCCGACAAAACTTACTTCAGCAAAATCTTATTGCAGCCAAGGGAGATTCGAGTTGTTTTGAAAAACATCAATGAAAACAGACATTACCAGGATCATTGTGTGAAGGCGGAGGCCATATTAATGCTTTTATAATCCGATTATCTAGCGCTTTGATATCATGTTCTTGATGACCGTTATTTTGACGATTAAAAAATAAATAAAAGTGTTGTGGGTGCAATAACATTTGTCGTGGTGTGTTTTACTTTCAAGACGGGACAGAAATGGCGTAAAAATGGCCAGCAATGTTTGAATTCTCACTGAGCGGTGAACAATTGCGAAGTGTTTTCCAATGGCGGCGGTTGTTCGCGTCAGGATTCGTTCAAGGTCGCAAACGTTCAAATGGTTGCCAGATTATTTGTCTGTACTTTTCTTGTCGCAAGGGAATTTTAAACATGTTCAAAAGAAAGTCTTGCTGGACAGTGGTATCGGAGCCTTCATATGAACTGGCTTGTCGGGGTCATTCTTGTAAAATGTCACTCTTATATCACCTATTTCACCAACCTTACCTCAAAAAGCAAGTATGGGGGGATCAGTGGTTGCAGTTCCTTTGTACAGCTCCACAAATAGTCATGTCATTTACACGAACCTTGTTTAATTTATTAAAAGTAACAAATTCAAAGGACAGATAAAAAGTACATCCCAATATGCATGTGCACAACCTACACCGTTTCAAATGCTGTAAAGGTAACACTTAGATCATATTTGGAAATCATACAGTACGAGGACGTAGCAGCTGCTTCCAAGATTCTTCCAAAACCTCCAATGCATGGCCACATTTTCAGAAATATGCTCAGGAGAAGAACTCTTATTCTGAACGCATCACCCATCGGGGAAACTTTGACACTTTTCAATTCAGCAATGGCACTAAAAGGGGAACAAGCCTGTTTTTCCTTTTGCAAACATTTCAGTGACTTTAAAACGAAACTACCATTATAAACGGTGTGGTAATGGAACTGAGTAAAATTCTCATGTTTTTGTTTACAACAGGCCAAACTATCTTTTTAGAAATGGACTATAGACAGTGTATAGAAACATCGCTATGTGTTGAAGTGGAAATCTTACGGTCTAAGAAACATTATGGTTTGCTAAAATTTGTGTTAATTGCCCAAGAAATATTTCCTGTGTCCTGGGAATATCGTGCTTGATGACAGTGTATGTAGTTCAGCTCACATGAATTTGCAAAGTCACCAACAGCTGTGATAAAAAAAAAGTTTGGTCTCCAGAATATCAAGAGTCGATGGTGCCTCCCAACAAAGGCTGCATGACACCTGTGAGTTACACGACATCAGAGGCACAATGCTTGTTTAGCCTTCACTGCTTGTGTTGATAGCACTCATAAAATGTGTTTCAGGCACAGCTATCAGTCCACAGAGGAAAGCAAAATCCCCCCTCTCTCTCTTTTTTTTAAAGGTGGTCAGCAGTTTTTGTCCGAGTTTCACTGCGTCTTTAGTCAAATCCCAGCCCTGCCCAAGATCAATGAACTAAGTAACATATTTTTTTTTAATTTCACCTCAAGTTTCAAGTTTTATGTGACTGAATATCACAGTCCCAGTGACGCTTTGAGCAAAGATGCCATATCTTCAGGTATGGTCCCTTCATCACCTAAAATAAAACAACATTGTTTTCATCACTTCAATTCATGTCGGAATGATAACGTGTGAACAGCAACATGCCATGAAAATCAGAGATGACTGATGCTTGTGGAAATCTAAATTTTGCACCTATTGTAAAGTACCACTTTCAATGGCGAGAGCAAAACACGAATCCAATGACAGCACTTCATTCAAAATGTCACAATTTGTTATGAGTAGACCATTTCCTAAAATGGTATCACCTGTGAGAGGCGAGGCATTTCTCGAGGTCTTTGTCGATACAAGTGCATTTTTATGATCAAATCTATACAAGCTGACATGGCGTGAGAGGCACTGAGTCACAGCTGTTGCTTTCCTAAATAACGAAGGGTTCGGTGAATGAAACTCATGGGGTTGAGTCGCTCCAATAAGGTTAAAAAAAAGAAAATAAAAACACTGTTCTAGAGGTTCATTCACGTCTAATGGAGGGCATTATTTGAGGAAAATTTGTATTTTGAGAAATCCTTCTGATTGTAGTGACACCATAGAAATGCAAGCAAAAATGTGTGTGTGCGTGCGTGCGTGTGTATACACTTTTCCTTACTCTGTTCAGCAGTTGTCATGTCCTGCTCCAGTTTGAGTTTCTTCTGGCTCAGCTGCAGTATAGCATCCTCAATGCTATCTTTACTGATCAGCTTGATGACCTGGACAGTCCTAACACACAAACCAGGAAGGTGGCATTCAGTGTTTTTCCCCCATTAAATTATTATCAACAGAATAGCAGAAGTGTTCAATTCTGTAAAATGATTCCTTGTCCTGATGACTTCAAAGTCAGCATTTCAATGAAGAACTTGTGGATTTGTGTGTCCCGGCTGTATGACAGTGTCGAGTCAAGTGGACCGCCGCCGGATTGAAATCAATAATGGTGGACATTGGACTTAACAGTTGTAGATATCTAGATTTCTTTCACAAAGATATTCTACACAACTTTAAAACTGTGTAATTGTGGACAATGTATTGGCGTTAACAGAGTTACACTTTCTAAAATGTGCATGGGGGAGGGGAAAAATATGGATCGCAGTGCTTGCTGGAGGTTTTTGTTAGCCTGGAATTTCAGACTCAACACCGTACCAGCAATTGAGTCTGGTCAGTCACATCAAGCGCATTTTGGAGGCAAGGCAAACCTGAGCAAACAGACAATGGAATGAACCAAAAAAGAGTGGATGTGACGTCAGGAAGAAAATAAAAATACTTTGAAACCTGCGTGTTAGATGTGCTGAGCCATTCTACTCTATGTGATCCACCGTACCTGGTCTGACCCAATCGATGGCAGCGGTCCTCCGCCTGCTTATCATTGTAGGGGTTCCAGTCAATGTCGTGCAGGATGACGACGTTTGCTGACGTGAGGTTGATGCCGAGGCCACCCGCGCGGGTCGAAAGCAGGAATACAAATATGTCGGCGTCGTCATTGAACTCGTCAATCAGCACAATTCTGCGGAGGACGAGAAGGCATCGAAATCACGAAACGCATCGGATGGAACATGATTTCAAATTAATCGGCTGCGAAAAGCGTGTGAGCTGACCTGTCTGCTATTGGCGTGGAGCCGTCCATTCTAATGTAACGATGCTTGAGGTGTTTCATCAGTTCCTCGACGATGTCCAGCACGATGACGAACTGACTGAATAGAACAACTCGGTCTCCCTGTGCATTTTGACAAAGAACATGAGGACGCATTTAAACCACCAAATGTGTGATCGGCTCACACGCACAAATGAGATACACGACCATGAATGCACAAAGTGCAGAAGCCTCAAAGTCAGAGCAGAGTTAAATTGCAATGTTGCGGAATTTTGCATTGGAACCTTGTCTTTGAGTGACGCCAGCTCCTCCGTCAGCCAGTGGAACTTCCCAGAATCGAGGAGCAGACTGCTGTCCAGCTGATAGGAGCCGATGGATGAGTATTGCTGACACAAACGATGCAACTCAAAGTCAGACATCGCCTCCATGTCCTCTTGGATCAACGCAGCATTTGCATCGTGGTGAGTCGGCTCCTGACAAAAAAAACAAAAACAAAAAAACCCAGCATCTTATTTTCAATGTACATGAATCAGTGCTTCAGAAGAAATTAGAGCTGGATGATAAATTAAAATAGAATTATTTTCCCTTAAAAATTAGATGTCTGACTTTTATTGATATTTTTTTTTACTGAATAAAGTGAACTTACCTTGAGCATGAGTTTGCTCATGGCCGTCAGCTTCTCTGTAGTGTAGTACTGTCGATGTAGCAGAGGGTGGTTGGCCATCTTTCTTAACTGCATTAGGACGTTAGACAACTCACGCTCTGCACGGACAAAAAAAAAAAAAAAGTCAGACATGAATGATCCAAAGTTCCTACATATGAACTTTCATAATTCTGTACTACTACAGACCCCAATTTAAAATGTTAAATATTAGTTTCATTTTAATTTATAGAGGTGCACTATTCTCCTTATTATCGGTCAGAAAAAAAAGTGGCATCGAACATCCCCAGTGAAGATAGCTTACTCTCGTTGCGTTTGGAAGCTTTGAGTTTTTTCAAGAGGGTCTGGTAGAGAACCTGCTGCTTTTCACTCATGGAACAGAACTCAACCTTTTCTTCCTTTTCAGGTAGATGCTTGAGGACCTGGAAATGAGATGAGTGGAAAATATGAATCGATTGTCTTTTTGTGTGTACTCAACCCAAGAACATGGGATTCTCGGTTTACGACAGATAGAAGTTCCCAAGGCGCTGAAGTTATCTAAACCTAAACTGAGGATCCCCTGTATTGTTTCTTCTATGACTCTGCTGACTAAAAAAAAAAAATAAAAAAAAAAAATAAAAGCATTTTCCACCATATTAAGTATGATCTATTTTCATGGTATTCCACCGGAAAATATGCTAAACAATGTAGATTCAGAACGGAGCGACTCACATCACTCTTAATTCTTCGAAGGATGAAAGGTTTCATAATGCGTTTGGCCTGAGAGATGCGCTCTCTCTCAAATTGACTCCGATCCTCCTGGTGCTTCTACAGAAAACAAAAGTGGTGGAAGACACAGAACATGGCATACTGCATCATTGTAGTAACTGATATCATTTCAAAGTATTATGTTATCAATAAAATTATTTGCAGAATCCCATGCTGTATTCGCCAAGATACGCAATACAGACTATCACAACACTGAGGTTTCACCTTTATGTCCCAAAAATATTTTCGGTGAAGATAACCTTTATTCCACCTATTTGTGATTCACTATTCATAAATTCAGCTATACTCTGTAGAACAGTGTTTTTCAAACCCTGTGCCGCGGTAAAATATCCAATTTGTATGCCTGTGCGGACTACCGCCCAGAAAGTAATCGTGTAGTACCCTGTCATACCGCTAGGGAGCAGCAACAGCTAGCCAATCGCCTTGTGTTTAGCCTACAGACAAGCGAATTTGTGACGTATGAATGCGGTGAAACAATAAATACGAAAGATTATAAAATACTTTTTCTTTGTGTTCATTTGATTCCAATTCAAGCGGTTATAACGTCATTCTTCAATGTTAAAAACTGTTGTAGGAACAATATACTGTAACACGTTAAACGTTAAAATAAGCGTTTTCTTCACATTTTCAGCTAGTGGTGTGCCACGAGATTTTTTTTCAATGAAAGAAGTGTGCCTTGGCTCAAAAAAGTTTGGAGAAAACTGCTCTATAAAATATCCTTAGCTATTTGCAGAAAAACACCTATTGCTGGGTTTGTGCTCTTTCAATACTGTAGCACTTGAAGATGTCACATGGTAGCACCAAAGCTCTGAGGAACTTGGTTGTTTTCACTTAAGGTTAGTTTATACTGTTATATTTTTATATATTTTTATCACTCTTTTCAATCATGTGTCATATGTTCATCTTAGAGATGGATTTAAAAAAAAAGTCAGAAATACCATAGAAAACATCTTGGAGAGCTCTGTCGTGGAGCTTGAAAACATGGATGGCATGATGAAGTTGAGGAGTGACATCAGCTCTAAGAGGTTGTTTTGTAACGGTGTGCCAGTGAGCAGCAAGCGATGCTCCGCCTGAAAGGAGAAGAGACTAGTATAAAGAACTCATGCGTGACGATGGTGGCAGCTTTCGAGGCAAAAGCGGTTCTTCAGGTTGTTCTCGGTCCAGGTGCGCCTCAGCCTAACATCAATCAAAGATTTATTTTAAAAAACGGACACGTTTAATTGATGCTAAGAAAAAGACAGCATGAGCAAAATCACTTTTTTTGCATATCGTATGACAAGAATGATGACCGCTGGAAGGGAATCACTGAGTCGATCACAGTGAAAATTGCCAAAGACAGGTTGTCCATTGGCAAGTTTCAAAGGCAGTGATTTAATGACACATACATTTTTGACACTGGTACTTCCAAGCTGAACATGTTTTGCCTTGCGCCAACCGTAAAGACCATAAAGCTAAAGATGCTGTGTGTACGTATGGCTGTCAAATTTATGAGCTATGTCAGAAATGTTCCAGGATGGGTGTCACAAAGAATACATTTCTAAACCAAACTACACATTTTCCCTGACCATCCAACAGTTCCCGGCCAAGATGCACACTGTGCCGTGGCAACCTCCTTTCTTACACGACCAGTGGAATTTTCTTTTTTCACTTTCCAGAGCTCATTGGGTATCTGTTTGGAGAACGTGGGTGACATCAAGATGGCCGTGAGGACCCAGGAAGAATCCTAGGAGTGCATCAAAGTGTGGCAGGGAAGTGAAGGCCGTGAAATTGCGCTTCACTACAGGTACATAACTCCGATGGGGAAACTTGTAGCAGTAGTTTGCATTTGAAATATAGCTTTTCTGACAGCATTTATGGGATACTTTTTGAAATCAGATGTCATAATCTACTGTGAATAATTTTTTTGTGAAGCGCTGTCACCAAACACAGTGAACTCACATTGATAGACATGAGGTGGCGGTAGCGCAACGTGTTCATGTTCTTCAGCATGTGACCCTCGTCAAAGATGGCATACGCAAGATGAAGCTTGCGGAACAGACTGCGGTCATTGGGGTTCCCAATGGCAAAGTTGTACCTGTGGAGGAGGAAACCGAGTTTATGAGTGATACACGCGTATAAAACAGGATTTTTTTTTTGGTGCAAACTGAGACACTAACGTGGTGATAAGGACGTTGAATTCAATGGCGTCATCGAGGATGTCGCGCCTGAGGTATTGGCGGTCCTCCACAGAACCTGTACACAAACCAAAAGCACAATTTGTCTCTCAGGCTGTATCCGAATTATTCCCCAACTCTTCATATAATCCCGCACTGTAACGTCTGACCCCACTAGTTTAAATACAGCATTGCGATTAATATTGTGTTTATGGAATATGAATTAAGCCGCAAAATCCATGTTTTTATCCATCTCAGTTGGCAGCCATCGCAGTGCTTCGGCATCTGCGAATGACCAATCACGACTCATGTTTTCTGGGTTTACTGATGTGACGTTCGCAAGCGGAGCCCGAAAACGCGCAAAAGATGGAAAAAACAGGTGGATTTTGCGGCAGAATTCATATTCCACACACAATATCAATCAGAATCCCATCTTTTGACTCGTGGGTCACCATCGAACTTTTTCGCCTGACTTCACCGTTAAGCACAAACACAAATCAGTGAGATACTGCACAAACTGTTTATGGATATGAAAAGGTTCAACATGTCAAGCATCCTACCATAATACACTAAAACTTTCAGACGGGGACACCACATTTGTAGCTCTCTGACCCAGTTATCTGTAACACAAACAAAAACACACGCACGATGAACAATCTGTGAATTTTGTGCAAATTCTAAAAGGTGAATCTCCAGGATGAGTTGTGGAGCTCACTTCATGGATTCCGAATGTAATTCAGCTGTTTATTTTGATTAGATAAAAAAATAATAGTACAAGCCTGGATGAAAAATCAGAATCAAACCACTTTCGATTTTTCCAATTGTCAGACATTTGGCTAAGACAAAACATGTGAACATTTGAGGGTGTTGATGTTACCAAGTGTAGAGGCAGGCACAACAATGAGGTGAGGAGCCTCTGTTCCATTCTGTAATAAATGGGCCAAGAAGGCAATAGCCTGGATGGTTTTCCCCAAACCCTGATGAGAGAAAGAGGCAGATTAGCATCATTTCATATCACCCGTCAAAACATTGAGCAACATCTAAGGGGGACGAAACAACAAACTGTCTTTCAAAAAGACTTTTTTTTTTTTTATAATAACGGATATTCAGATGGGCCTTGATGTAAATAAACAAAAAACAAAATGACATCGTGAAGACAGCCTAATCACCGAATCAGATTAAATAAACCTATAAAAACATTTATCATTTGACTCATTTCAGTGACTAAAACACCTCATACTAATGTATGGAATTGACATGGGAATGTCATTTAATTCACTTTACACCAGCATATGCACATCTTATTTATTTTTACTATATGATGTGCCTCTTGTATAGCTTGCATCTCACCATCTCATCGGCGAGGATACCGTTCAAGTTGTGCTCGTGCAAGAGCAGCAGCCATTTCAGACCGATCATCTGATAGGGTTTCAACTGGAGCCTGGAGGACAAATGTGATCTGAATGTCAGAGCCAATGCGACAAGATTTTGTACATCTAAAGTGCATGACACTCACTGGCTATTGAGCAGCCTGGGCTGTAGCATTTCCCCCGTGCCAGCCTGCATCACTTCTGTGACCTGCTGAACCATCTTGGAGGAAATGGTCTCACATTTGGACATGAGGCCCCGAACAATGTTGCGCCCTTTCAGAACAGTTTTGCAGCCCGGCAGCAGGTCCTCTGACAGCCCGTTGCTCTTTTGCATTTGGCTGGTCTTGAGAGTGAAAGAAGGGAGGGATGGCGGTGAGAGAAGAAAAACAAACCGAGTTGGACCCGTCGCTGAACTTGGTTTTCATGGATGCATACACATTGAGTAAAATATTTCTGTTTAAATTCAACAATTACAGCTAACAGCTGATATAAACCAAAACATCAGCAAGATTTTTGGGAGAAATCAGCTTTCATGGGAAACATATATTGAAGGCTAATCAGCGGTGATTTTTTTTTCTCTCCGATGCATTTCAATGTGGTGTCAATTAAACGCGGACCTTGCAATTTACGGGCCATTGCCGCCTCCAGCGAATAGCGGGGTTCAACTGTATTGTTTTTGTGTGTGTGAGTGTGTGTGTAACTGATTATTCCAAACATAATTTATCTCAATGGGTTACTTTATCTTGAAAGACACAGGAGAGATTGTGTTTGACCGTATTGCTTTCATTTCCCGTTATACTGAGGATAAACCTGTATATTGCTACAAATAAATACTTGTCAGAAAAGTTCATCTATTTCAGTAGTTCATTTCAAAAAGTGAAACTCAAGACAGATAAAGAAAAAAAAGGGGAGGGGGGGATTAAATTACAAATGATTTTGATTGCTTCTAGTGTAACATGAAAACTCCTTCAATTTGGGGTTGTCATGAACTCAAAGCTAAGATTGTCAAAATGATTGAAATCATTTGGTGGGTCGTGAAATAAGTTTCACTTTTTCTAACGACTGAAATAAATTACTTTTCCAGGTTCTTTAAGCACCGCAACCGCAAGATTTCTCACCAGGCTCAGCCAGTTTTTAAAGGGTCGAAGCTCGACAATCTTTTTGGCTTTTTTCACAGAACACCCAGAAATGAGCGCCAGCTCGTCGATGGTGGCCTCCTCAAAAAACTTGAGGATCTCTACCTTCAAGCCTCCCATGTTTGTAAACGCATCATCGCAATTGTCACTGTCGCTGCTGTCCGCATCCTCTGCGTCATCATCAGAGCTGAGGTGCTTTTCATTGGCGCGGGCTATCCGCTTTCGCGCTTCGGCTAGCTTCTTGGCCATACTGGTGCCACTGGAAAACTTGGACAGCATCTGTGCGGCAGAGGACGAGGAGGAGCAGGATGGCTTCTGGTAAGAAGTAGTTCTTTCGACAGAGGACAAGTCTTTTGAAATCCATGTGGAGAGGGTGGAATTGGAATGTTTGATCTCCTCTTCAGCTGAATAGTCGTCGCTATCCACTGTATCCTTTGAGCTGTCGCTAGTATCATTCGCATGAAACGGATGGCATTCCTTGGCATTCATTTTGTCGTCACAAGATCCAATCTGGTGCACTTTGCTTTGCTCCTTGACTGACTTCTCTTTGCACTTGGAATGGTGGGATTTCTTTAGTGGGTATTGGTCGTCGCTGAAGCTGACGTCATCTGTGAGGCAAGCAAAAAATAAAAATAAAAAAGGCTGCATCAGATTAACACAATATGGCACTGGTGACAGATGCATGAGGACGTGTGAGAGGAGCTGTGTTGGGACCTGAGCCGGAGAATATGAGTAGAGCATTCACAGCCTCGGCGAAATCCCAATTGTGTTCCTGAAGCACTCCCCGCAACTCCTTCAGTAAAACAGACATCAGGGAATTTTACATGGAAAAACCAGCATCCATCAATTAAAAAAAATATGCCTCCATATTTATTTGTTGACATTGTTTGACATTCTAAACTTCTCTTCGTCAACAGCAACAAATTCTGAAAGCCGTATAACTTTGGTGAGGAGAAAAAAAAAATAGAACAGACAAGACATATTTCTTAAAAGCTTTTGCTGTAGCCAGCGTTTAAAACAACAAAGGCCAAGTTACACACTACTTTTTCCAGCCACGCTAGTGCCACAAAAATTGGCTCAAAATCCAAACAAATTGGAAGTATTCTGGATGGATGTGTCGTGTAACAAAGTATTTGACAATTTTGGCCTGTCTTTTTTTATTTCTTACCTCCTTGTCCTGATTGGGGAACTTGTTCTGTAGCCTTTTGACCATCACCTCCTGCTTCTCCCAACTCGGTTCGTCTCCACTATCCTGATTATCATCGTCAGTGTATTCCGTTTCATCTTCAGACACCTTTTGGTTTCAATGCCAGTGAGGCAAAGGGGCAATTGTCAGGCTGGAGGACAAACTAGGAGGGGTTTAACGAGGAGTGTGCATCTCTCCACAAAAGACAATTTGATACAATCCAATATATTTGTTCCACTTGAAAATCTAGCGAAATATGCATTGAATTGCCTTTCATTGGAGAGATACACAAGCCTACCAACATGTACAGTAATTTCTTTCAAAAAAGCGATACTTGTAATAACTCACCTCTGATTGCTTCCTCCTTTTGCAGTCACCACTCTCCAGTGAGGTGTCAGATTCATCCTGCTTTCTCTTACTAACATTTTCTGTGTCTGGAAAAACAGGCAGCGTTGACCAATGACACGACTTTATTGGTTGTGTTTCGACCAGTATTGAATATTACATAAAATTATGATTTAAACTGCCTATTAAAAAATAAATAAATAAATAAAATGCAGTGACTGCTCTACCAAGTGTGAAATTACACTGACAAAAAGTTATGGATATTTGGCTTTCAGGTGGAATTTCAGGACAAGCCGAAAGTGCTTTCAAACCTTTACAGGTGAACTGAATGTGACCTTCTCTAAGCTTTTGAATGCACATGTCCAACTTAAATATTTCAGTAGTTTTTGCACAAGTTGCTGTTCTCTAACGAGGAGTTTACCGGCACAATCCACAACAGGCGTTTGATCCTTGAATCGACCCCAAAAAATATCCTGGTTCGATTAAGAGCTGGTGTTGAAACCGTTGTCCTCATCGTGCCGTTCAGATTTTGACATCATGAGACCACGACGACACCTAATGGATCGGCTTGCACGTGGCAAGGAGGATTTACATTGGGCGAGGCACCAGTGGGCCTCAGAGCTGTTCTCTGTCGATTCGCGTTGAGCAGAAATGGCTGCCAACTATGTTGGAGACGTCAAGGAGAGCGCTATGGATCAGCCACTGTTATCACCAGACGAGGTTTTGGTGGTGGCGTGTCCAGGCGGTACAGAACTGTTCTATACTTTGTGAATGGTACAGTGACAAGCCCATACTACCTGAAGAACATTACTAATCCAGTGATTGTGCCCCTACATGAACAACACGGGCCTAATTTCATTTTATGGACGACAATGCACCAGCTCACCGAGGTCGCATCAATGGCTGTTGGAGACTGGCGTACCTCAAATGGAATGGCCAGCAATTTCTCCAGACCTGAATCCTATTGAAAACCCGTGGGATCACCTGGGTCGCCGTGTAGTCTCAAAACTCTGCACCCCAGAACCTCAATGACCTGAGGTTGGCTGCCATCCGAGAAGAGTGGGGTGCCATGCCTCAGCAGGCATTTAGACTTGTGAACAGCATGAGACGTCGCCGTCAAGCTGTAATTGATGCGCAAGGGCACATGACGAATTATTGAGACATTGAATTTTTTTTGTTGTGGTGTACCCACCATTATTGTTAACTTTTCTTTCAATTAATGTTTGAGAAAATGGTGAAATGAGAAAAATCACTAGGGCATGCTTCTACTGAAATGTCCTAATTTCATGACATGATATCACTGGACGGTGAACTTTTTACATTTTCCATAAATTTCACCTTGAAACCCAAATACCCCAAACCTTTTGTGAATAGTGTACAACCAAGTAAAATGTTATTGCCATATTGGTAAAAATACATCTGTGAGAGAACCACAGGATTTTGTCAGATTGCGACATAAGATGGCAAATTTTTAGATTCAGAAAGAGCAGCAGTCACGACCACAAGTTTAATAATAAATAAAGGGAAAAATATACAGGAGACAAAAACATTGGACTGGGTCTCAGGATAAATAGTATGATAGCACATACATACAGCTACTGTACGTAGCATACTGTACAAATTGTACATTAAGTGCTTAGCTATAAGTTGTTTACTATACTGTGTATATATAATGGCACAGCAATTTCAATGTTTGAAATTCTATTAAAATGTTTTTGGATCAAAATTGGTCATATATTTATAGTTAATATCGGCATAAATGATCAGTGGAAATTTGCAATTCACAGTTGGCCTTGGTTCATACCGCAGAAAATAACAAGAGACCCATTGCATTGTATTGCATTAAGTATCATAAGAATCGTGTGTAATAATACTCCTTGTGAAGTCAGTGAGGTCAGAATCGTGAGAAGCCTTGAGAGGAATAGCCTGGAGGACATGGGTGAGTCTCCTCTTTCTAATCTTGCAGGAGAGTACTTTTCCCCGCACTCTGAACAATCAACATATTTACAAAATATACAGTAGGTCACGAACCAAGGTTTTGTGTGTGTGTTACTGTTCGGCATGATTTTTAAAAGCCATACTTTCGGACAAGGATCAAACAACAAAACACCTTGATCCTTGAGATATTTTGATATTTACACATACCGTATGTACAAGTCTCCTTTAAGTGTATTCATGGTGCAGGGTGATACTGTACTATACTAAAAAGACAGTTGAGTGAATTTGTGGCCTTGCTATTGTCATTTTTACCCAGAAATAGTGGCATTGAAGAGATAAGCATGAGTACTGTTACTTTAATATTTTCTTGTAAAAATACCATTGATATGTTGTATAAATTGGGCATGACTACTACTCTATTCATACCGTCATCATCATCAGAAATCACCAGATAATCATCAACACTTCCATGCTGAGTGCTTGTACTTCCAACTACCTGCAAACACAATACAGTATCCTATTATACAGGCCCTTTTAAGTTTTTTTGTCCTCATCGGAGCACAAAATAACATTGCTCAACTATAAAAGATAAACTAGTCACTGACAATGTTTTTCAAAAACAAACATGCCATTAATCCTAACTGTAGGATTTGTCAACTCACCCCTGATTGTTTCCTCCTTTGGTAGGGTTGAGCCTCCCCGCTCTCCAGTGAGCTGTCAGATACATCGAGTTTTCTCTTCCCGACACAGTCGGGGTCTGGGAGAGAAAAGAAAAAAAAATGACGCAGAAAATTCTGAGTGCTCAGGAGAGCAACAGCTTGTTGTCCTCCAGGCTGTTTCTTGACACAGAATGAAAACCCAATGAAATACAAAATGCAATTTCTAAATGCCAATTGTTTGAGGCACAAAAAAAATAAATCCAAACCAACCTGTCCATATTTGTATGGACAGGTTAGTTTGGCAAATATACTTTCAGAGCACTATATATTTTGTAAATTCTTAAATAAACGGGGATAAACTAGCAAACCATGAAAAACTGGGGTTACCCCTCCAAAAAAAAGAAAAAAAAAAGCCAAAACGTATTGATAATTTAAGAAACAATCGCGAATACAGTAGGTGAATTTGCAGGTGCTGAATCGCAAGTATGTTAGGGTCCACAATATAGTAATCGCAAATAACACATTGCATCTGTTCATGCTAAACTTCTGAAAACTCTCAGTATAATAGTGAAGCCCTATGTTTCATGCTCCACTTTTTAAAATATTTTCATGCAAAAAGGTGTTGGGCGACACATTTACAATATACACGTAGATGTAAGTAAAATCAGGATTGATGTACAACTCTATTCATACCTTCATCATCAGAAATAAGAAGACACTTGGCAATAGCGCCATCCAGTGTGCTCGTACTCCCAACAACCTGTGAACACATCACAATGGACCCTCCATTCACTTGATACAGGAGGTGAATATATAAAATGCTGCCTTTGCAAAGTTAATAATGCTCAGATTCAGACAACTTTAGGCCTGGGCGGCTTTCGTACTTGGAAGGTATGATAAAAATATTGCGAGTTCATGTTATGATGGTAATGCGATAAAAGCTCTCAATTAGACAGTGATTGCGTGTTGGGGACTTGAATTTGCATCCTCCCTCTGTCTAGTTATGATTATTCAAAAACAGCAAACTTTTTTGAAAAGGGGAAAAAGTTCTGGGGCTCATTGACTGCTGGCATCAAAAACGGTGGAGGTCAGGGTCATATCACATTGCCTGCACTGATGACTTTAAAAAAAATGCTCATACGTATTATGGAACGTTTGTGGTTTTGAAATGTAGATTTTTTTTCTTTTTAAATCACGTTCTACATTGAAACAGTAATTGCCCATACCTATTTCCAGTAAGACATCACTCACCTCTGAGAGCTTTTTCCTTGACAAATGAGGGAACAGCTCGGAGAGTCTTAACTCTTTTTGACTTTTTTCCTCTTCTTTTTCATCATTTGAAGACTGTTTGACAATAGGAACCCTGGAATGGCAAAGACAACATAGGCTATGTAAATTAGCTACAGGAACGTAATTTTTTTTTTTTTTAATCAATAAGTGTATGTCATCAACCTTGATTTCCTTGAGAAGGAGACTTTCCTCAGCGGGTGGTCATCGTCAGAGACGTCTTCAAAAAACACGCCTCGGGCATGCGACTTTGACAAATGGGATTTATTGGATTTCATTTGATCTAGTGGACAACATTAGATGAAGTCACAAAAATAGTTATTCAGTGATGATCACAAATTAGTTTTTATGTAAATCTTGTTGAGAAAACAGGTCTTTGAAGTGCTTGTTACAAGACTGCTTGTCAAGTATCAAGTACTTTATTGTCTAATGTGCTGTATGTGAATACAGCACAAATGAAATTTCCTCCCTCTTTATCAGACAACAGACAAGGAGGAGCCGCTGCTGGTGCCCGCACCGCCATCAAAAGAACACTTAACATAAAATGACAAAATAATACAACACATAAAAGAGACAGTCCTGCCATCTTAACCACTTTTCCTCCATTCACTTTGTTGTTTGAAGCAGTAATAGATGAAAGGAGCGAATAAAAGTGTCCTTTTCACCAGTGGATCAAAGACGTCATGCTGCAATGTGCACACGTCTGCTACAAGCCAAGTTTGAAAGCAACAAGAAGCTGTTGCATCCATTCACGAAAAAGAGATTGGCTCTCATCTCCTGTCCCATGTAAATCCGCTTCAATTCCAAGCCGCGACTCCCAGTTCCACATACGCATTGGCGCTCTGCGCTGATGCTTTCTTCTCATCGTCGGCTCCTCAAACCATGCATTCATCCAGCCGCAGACTGTCCATCAGCACCGACCTTTTCGCTGAACAAAGCGGGCTGTGAAAATGCTGCCTATTTTAAGCCCCTGTCACACCTTGACGATTTAGCCAGCGTATGCCGACGTAGGAAAAATTTGGCAAATACGTTGGCGTACGTCGAATAAGTTATGGGTAAGTTTTGTATACGTAACAGCACGCTGAAGCACGTTGGTATACGTCGAAGTACGTCGAGGTCGTCGAAAAATTTTATGCATGCTAAAATTTCTTGACATATGTCAGCGTATGGCTATACGTCCGTATCATGAGGCCATAAGTAATAGGTAAGTTATCGCGATCGTTGCTGCGTTCAAACACGTTAAGTGTAGGTTACTCGTAAGTCCAAATATGTCGAGAATACCTACTAGCTGTTCTCCAACATCCGTGCCTTTGGAACTTGCGCTTGGACATGCTGACCAGGCTGTCACGCACGTAGTTGGCGAAGGCTGCAGTGGCTGTGATGGGCTGAGGCTGTGCGAGACCTTTGATGAGCTCCCAGACTTTTCTTTGGCATGGCGCTGATGTTGTTTGGTTTATTAATGACACAAGTCATAATGGCGTTTGATTGCTGCTTTAATAGCGTGAATAGCAACTCACAGTAACGATGGCAAGCCGCACCTTGCCTCTTGGGTTATACCATTTTAACTAGACGGGGGATAGTCCCCAAACAGATGTTGGCACTGCAATGTCTAGTGCAGTTATGATTTGAAAGATTGAACGCCAGCCTTTTTATAGACTACGTCACGTGATCGTCGGCAATACGCTGCTGCACGCTATGCATAAATTAGACTATCGTTGGGCATAAGTTGTGTACGCCGGCAACACGCTAGGCATTCGTTGGAATAAGTTATCTATAAGTTATCGAAACGTTCTATATAATTTACTGATACGTTATGTATACGTCCAACCCGTTATGAAAACGCTATGTATACGCCCAAAATTGAAAAAAAATTCGATAATTCAGCGTATGCCAGCGTTTTAGGGAAATTCTGATACGTCGGCATACGCTGGCTGAATCGTCAAGGTGTGACAGGGCCTTAAGGCGCGAGACCCAAGCACCCCGGAGCTGTCCAGCAACGACAGTCAAATGGCATTGACATTCCCCCCAATCAAAATCAGTGCTGGTACACGCGTGCCGCCGAGAAGGCGCAACCACCAAGCACAGATGTCGACACCGGCGTGAAATTCATTCTGCTTGCAAAAACAAAACAATTGTTCCAATTTTCTGCTTCAAATTAAATGTCCTATCCTTTTCTTTTGGCCACTCAAACAACTGATTGCCTGAATGTGAAAAAGTGGGTTGATGAAATGTATCCAATTTCACTTAATTGTGACAAAAATAATTCATTCATAAAGAATACAGAATAAATAAAATTTGTGTTTGTCTCACTGCATGCCGTTTTTTCATTTTCGATTTAACCAGTTAAGGTTGCCTCTTGTAAGTTAATTGCCTCCAATTATTTATTTTTTCTCCTCAGCAGGCAGACAGGCGTGGAGTGAGAATGGTGCGCAGAAATGGGAGAGAGGGAGCAAGGGGAAAGAGACATTATCCAAACAAGGATGCCTTTTTGTTCCGTTGATTGATTTACATTGTCCTAAAAAAAGAAGGAAAAAATTGTACCATCGGGTACTGGTTGGCCCCTAGGACAACATGAGTAGCCAATGGGACTGCTCTAAAAATAGCTCACCAGTGATGGGACACTGTGACTTAAGAAGAGAAGAATTAAAACAGAAGAATGTTGGGAATGTATAGTTTCTTAAAAATAAAATGGTACACATTCCATCTGTTAAAAGTACTGGAGTTTGCATGTTCTCCCCGGGCTTGCGTGGGTTTTCTCTGGGTGCTCCGGTTTCCTCCCACATTCCAAAAACATGCATGGCAGGCTGATTGAGCACTCTAAATTGTCCCTAGGTATGAGTGTGGGCGTGGATGGTTGTTCGTTTCTGTGTGCCCTGCGATTGGCTGGCAACCGATTCAGGGTGTCCCCCGCCTACTGCCCGGAGACAGCTGGGATAGGCTCCAGCACTCCCTGCGACCCTAGTGAGGATCAAGCGGTTCGGAAGATGAATGAATGAATGAATGAATGAATGAATGAATACTTTGTTTACAACTGAAATTGATTGTGTTGAATGGAAAGATGAAATACTGTATGATAATTATTTTACAGCTGAAATTTGAACCCCGTGGTATTTTTGCTCATAATTATCATGCAGTCAGGAGCTAATATCGGCCCATAGCTAGTATGCACCGACCCAAACAATCCGTAAGTCTGTCAGGTGCATGATTTACTGACAGGCTGATAACTATAGAAGGATGTGCTGATCAGTATTTAGCCAACATTGCTCAATTACATCAAAGGGAGACTGTGTTGATTTCCTACACATGAACCATTGGCATAGCAAACACATTAAATACAGTACCACTGCCTATATCACAAGTGAATCGCCTCACTAGCTACTTTCAAGTACTAATCACGCTAACGGGAGCATTCTTTGCACATCTGGCCAAGAGCTCAGGTTTTGAGTTAGCCCCGAACATCAATTTACTCACCTGATTTGGGGGTCACTTTGCACGCTGGCGACTTTTGAAAACGGAAACGTTCCAGGTTGTATTGGCTCATGTTGGCCGTGCTAGCTCATGTCTCGTTGTGGAAGCCTTTTGTCCGACTCCGGTTCTTACCGATATATATATATATATATTTTTTTTTGCTCGCCGGCACGTGCGGCTCAACTTTTTTTTCTTGGCAACCCGACGTGATAGTAAAGAGCACCGGCTCAAAATAGTCTTGAGATTTGAGAAAGGCAACGCCGGTAGGTCATTTTTAAACACGGCGGTGTATGCTAGCTAGAATATGGTCGTAGTTTCATAGCATGGTGGCTATGTTACGAAACGGAATAGCTTGGAGAGGCCGAAGACTACCGGTTTCCCGCTAAAGCAACTGTGTTGTAGCACGATTGAGCCCTGTGATTGGCTAAAGGAGCGAATGGGCGGGAACTCACGAGTCCCGTGATGATTTGCCTGCCCTATGGAAATACTGTACTATCTATCTATCTATCTATCTATCTATCTATCTATCTATCTATCTATCTATCTATCTATCTATCTATCTATCTATCTATCTATCTATCTATCTATCGTCAATGTTTTACAGATAATGCTATCATTGTTTATACAGTACTGTATTTCAACAAGCGGCTATTTACTATGCAAATAAGGGGTGAGCAAGCCCTCTCATTGGGTGAAAAGATCAGATGTGCGTGAATCACAAGGAAGTCCAGCGTGCTTTATATTGTGATATATATTTTTTAAAGTAAATTACTATTACTTTGTAGAAATATTTTGTTCCGAACGAGTGATTATGCCATAATCGACAAAAGAGGCCCGCCCAATGGGAGGAGCGGAAAACGACGAATTAGTCAAGAAAGGTCCCTTGGGTCTCACTTCCGCTTTGGCTCCAGTGTCTTTTAGCCAAAAATAAAACCGGAACTACTGTGTACATGTTCACTCTCTTAAAAGTAATCTAACTTTTATGTGCAAATGTAAATTATAATTATCGTGTTATGTATTTGGTTCAGTGGGCCATACTCTGTGGTAAGATGCAGTTGGATCGATTTAGTTTACAAATACACAAATAAATCGACTATTTCCAAATTACCCACCTTACAACGATAATATTGTGTAGAGAAAATATATATTTTAATGTTTTATGTTTTATTTTTTGTGTGCTATATAATTAATTTATCCGTTTAAATCTAATTACAACTGAGTTTTTTCCCTACTGGAACGCCATTAAATCTACTGCGTCACCTATGTTGTCCACTAGATGTCATACTCTGATGACAAGGGCCGCACGTGAATAAAAAAACGGTGACTGACTTTAATTGAACAATAGAGGGCAGGTTGCTATAAAATATATCGTTTTGAATGACGCCAGAGCTGCGTAAGAGATATGTGTGTGTGTTTGTGTGTGTGTGCTGCACGTATAGGGGGGGTCGTCAGGAACATAATTCTGGATTAACTCACATACAGTACGACAGGCTCTCACACTCTACTGAAATCCTCTCACATATAGAAGTGAAATATACTCCGCTAATACACTGGAATGCACTCAAATAACACTAAAATGTCATGTCAGTGTTGGTACATTTCATTTTCGACACAATATGGCAAAGTTGAGCTCATAAATTTTAACATTTTTGGAAACTAAGTAGTTCATCATTCCAAAATGAACATGTTCATATCCCCCCACACCTTCCGATGTGTTCCTGTGAGCTGTTACCATTTGGTGTTATATTTTTTTCAGTCACTTTTCAAATTCTTTGTGAATGTTATTTCCTGACTTGTTTGCTCAAAGAATCAAGCTGCAACCCCCTTTTTTTTCTTTCACAGAAAAAGTCAAAATTTCAGGAATCAGTCCTACATTTTATATTGTGTGGCAGAAATGTATACATTTTCACAAAACTATAATTTTGGGGTAAAATGTACTGGCCTTTTCAGAAAAAAGCAGCATGATTTCAAAAATAAAGTTGGATGTTTTGGAGAAAAAAAAGGTTGTGTGACTTTCCAAGTGGGAGTTGAACAATAGGCTATAACTCTAGGGTTCACAAAGACATGTTCAGTGTGAATCCCCAACCAGTCAAAAGTAATAAATAATCCTTATTTATGGGTGTCTTGATGGTCAAAGTCAAAGTCAAAAGTTTATGGAAATCATCTCATCGTGTGTTTTGTACTGCATTCATATCTTGGTGCACACACTCTGTCCACTTCTCCTTGCTCATACAGTGCATATATTAGGACGATTATGCTGGATGCTCACATCAGTGCAGCACCACCGTGTCGCCCTACTGTCGCCCCCATCATTGTCATGGAGACGCTGTAAGTTATAACGGTGTGTCTGTGTGTGTGTGTGTGTGTGTGTGTGTGTGTGTGTGTGTGTGTGTGTGTGTGTGTGTGTGTGTGTGTGTGTGTACTCGCGGGGGCACAATAGGCCGACTGACAATGAATCTGATGGAGGTTGTGACCCCTCACAGCAGGATACTCAAACTGTGGCTCCTTGGCTTGGTCAAGGTTTGCTTATGATTCCCACACACATCTATGATGAGTCTTCGTATTTCAACAGTCATGATGGTCAGAGTGTGGCATAGTGACACCATATTCCAGAATAATTTTATATTCCTACATTATATCCATGTCTCGATGCGTGTGTACTGTATTGTGCGCCCTGGCAAGCTCGTCATAGTCTGCCACCATCCAGCCACGTTGGCGCCCAACTTGGCCGAGACCCGACGGCGGCAGGGAAGCACCTTGTTACCAAGGCGACCTGTCTGGGATGTAAAGTCCACACCCATACTGAGAAATATATTTCTATAAACACTCACCCGCAGACACACCAAAATGAGTGTCCGACTTATGGTGGGTAATTGATTTCGCAAGGTCAGATAGAATGCAACTTGTCTTTTATGATATGTTGTGATGGTTCATGAAGACTCTTTGAATTAAGAACGTTTTCGATGTGTCAGATGCCCACGCGTGTCTTCTTTCAATTCACTTTAGAGAGCATTTGTTGAAATATGTGGAAAGTTCACATTACAACTTTGGATACTTTAAATTTACCACAATGCAAATGTGAGGATTTTTTCCCCAGTCATCCATTTTGTGGACCGCTTCCTAATTAGAGTCATGGGCAAAAAACATTTGAGATTTGAGTGCCGAGCAATGGCATAAGCTCAACTCACAACATACAGATCGAGCACAATTCATCCAAAAAAGAGCCTCGAAGCTGATAACTGCCACATCCAGTTTAAGTTTACTGACAAACAAAACATAAAAAAAGAGAAAGGACCAGTTTAGGGTGGAACCCGCCTACTGCCCGAAGTCAGCTGGGACAGGCTACATCAGGCCCGCAATCCTCGTGAGGAGAAGCGGTACGGATAATGGATGGATGAAATTCGCTGGTGCAGTTTGAACATGAATTTGCAAATGTGTTTCAGCTTTCACAAACAATATAATTTCCAACTTTTATTTTGCAACTTATCCTCTGTTAAAACTCATCTATTCGCAAGAAACCAATTTTTCTTGCTATGTTCGAGGAGGCCTGTTGAAGTTACTTGAGGAGCTTCATTTTGACAAAAAGTTCTTCTTTGCTGCCATCTTGTGGCATATAGAGGCAATGATAAACCTTTTGAGGGGCCGATGTCTACCACTCGCAATTTGGGGCAAATTTCTATCTGTCCGTCTATCTATCCAACAATGTATATTCGTATTTATAATAACCATAACAGCATGCTGCTTTATTCCAGTAAAAAAAAAAACCACTTCAAATAATGCGTCTTTGTTCCTCTATCTATACCAAGTGACGTATAGTAATAGGCAGAACAATTAAATGCTCTTCCACCAGATGGCAGGAGGTCTATAAATAAAGTCATGTATCCACTTTTTGGTGACATTTTTGTTTGTTCGAGTGCCTTGAGATCCTTTCCGATGGGAAATATGCGCCTCAGCGAAACAAAAGTGGGCAAGCGCTGTCTACCTCAGACCATATTTGATTCGCATTAAAATTCGTTCAACTACCGCACATACACTCAACTTTTTTTTCGATGGGTGCATGTTTCCAATTGAAGTCTTCTTTTACATTTGGTGTCGATCCACATCGTTCATAAACACATCAAACCTTAAAGGCCTTTTGTGCCGCTTTGTTCCAGTCATTCCCCGAATGTAACCTCCGCTAGGAGTGGGCCAAGGGTGGGAAGAATCCCATGTTGCGGGAGGTAGAGCCACCAATCACCAAGACACAATGACGCGCCCCCCACACCCCCCATGGCAGACTTACAGAACATCCGTCAAACATGGCTTTGTTTGCCACGCATTCCTCGTCGCCTTTGTCTTCCCTCTAGCTAGCCTGCCAGTTCATCAGATCATACTTGAACCTTAAATTATGCAAACTTGTTTGCATTGTAATGATGTCAGAGCTGGCAAAACTCCGTACGTGAAGTACGGATATGAAATCAAATAAAAAAGGCCAGTAAAGGTAAAATAACCGATTCAACTACTGTATTTAAGTAAAACCTAAAAAGTATGGGATGCTTTTCTCTCAGATAAGATCATTTTTGAATTCCCAGTTCCACCTTTGCATAATGCTCAACATGATGGATGTCATTTTGTTTGTATTCGTTAACCGCTGCCTTTTTTTTTTCCTTCGGACTTTGCAGGGGTTTCGGTCAACTCTTCATTGGTCTGTCACATCATCCATGTTTTAATTAGTTTGAAGGAGATGTGAAGACAGACAGCAAGGACAATGGCCTAACCCCGGGCCACCAAATGGAACGTTCCACCCCTCCCTTCTACCCCCCCCATTGCCTTTCCTTGTGCACTTGTGTTGCATTTCCATATTTAGCCAAAAATCACACCAAATGTTCTCAATACGAAAGAAAGAGGAGCCGAAATGAAACCCATCGCAAACATGGATTAGGTGAAGAACAAAGAAAAGTCATTTTAGGGACTTCTGCAAGTATGGCGTAAATACTTTTTACATCATGTGCAACCAATGTTCATCTTTAAATTAAGTATCACCAATGGAATCAATGTTTTTTTTGTGGATGTATCTATGATGATGACCCATCCGTCCATTATCTGCACCACTTTATATTCCCAAGGAGCGCAGGCGTGCTTGGAGCCTATCCCGGCTGTCTTCAGGCAGTAGGCGGGGGACACCCTGAACTGGTTGCATGGCACACAGAGACGAACAACCATCCACGCTCACGCTCGCACCTAGGGACAATTTAGAGTGTCCAATCAGCCTGCCATGCATGTTTTTGGAATGTGGGAGGAAACCGGAGTACCCGGAGAAAACCCACGCAGGCCCGGGGAAAACATGCAAACTCCACACAGGAAGGCTGGAGCCAGAATCAAACCCTGCACCAGAAACTGGATGGATGCACGTTTGAAAATGCTTCTCACACACTTTGGTTTGTTTTTGCCTCTATTGACATTTGACTTGTAATGCCAACGAGTGGTTTGATTGTTGAACAATAGGCTAAGTGAGTCAATTGTGAATTCCTGGGAAAAAAGAGGTGACAGGAATACAATGAAAAACTCGTTAAGATATCCTTTTTGCTGGCACACTGTGGATTTCGTGTGTGTCTGCTCACCGGGGAGCCCGCTACAATGTCAGCAGAGGAGTGGACACCACCCCGGGGAGTCTGTCTCCTGTGTTTATCGTCTACTATGTGGCACTAACTGCACAACACCAAACGTGAGTGAGTTTTAGGGGGGCCAGCGTCTGGGCCCCTGTGCAGGTTACCACTTTGACAGCCTGGCCTGTGTTAAATTGTGGGAGAAAAAGAGCTGACGCGACGGGAGCTGATGTCTGACATGACCCCGCTCGGTGGGGAGCACCTCGGGGAGCTGCTGCTGCTGCTGACTGTGTGTGTGTGTGTGTGTGTGTGTGTATGTGTGTGTGTGTGTGAAACAGAGCCATTAAGCTACAAAGTGCAACATGTATAGGGTCCTCCAGGTTTAAACGGGCCACTTTACTTTTCCTTAACACCTCTTTTTGATGCTGTAATGTGTGTCACAAAAACGGCACCAAAAAAGCCAACAAAAAAGCAAATACTCACTGAACCGAGACTTTGAGCGATATGCTGATATTTGATGATTTCCCAACTTGACAACAAAATTTAACGTTAGTGCGACCTACACCAAGTAACATCATAATGACTAGCATTAAAATACAGTAGGGTAGTAGGTCTAAGATTTCATTCCGAACAATTTCGAACCTGTTCAAAATTTGACGGCGACGAGCAAAACGTGATCATTAAAGCTGTTTCCAATCATCTGGCAAATATCTTTGCAACCTTTAAAAAACTGTCTCCAAAAATTCATTCACTACGTGTGCATTTAGCGCTTGATTAGATACGGGCTTTAAGTTTGGTGCTCTTTTTTTACAGTGAAACTGGGCTATTTGTGCTTTGCTCGTAACAAATTCACCTAGTCACCGATTTTTGTCTGCGCAATTCCCCCCTCGGCTATTCTGTGAAAATCTCTTGTGCCCTTTGTATTGCGTTTTCTTGTCAAAGTTAATAGAAACGTAAGTGTCATGGAATTATCCATCCATTTTCTAATCCACTTTATCCTCACGAGGGTCGCGGGCATGCTGGAGCCTATCCCAGCTTTCTATGAGCAGTAGGCGGGGCCCGAAATGATTGCCAGCCAATCACAGGAATCCTCCACTCCTAGACGAACAAGCACCATTGATTTGAAAGGGTGTTGTAAGATGAATTTGAAATGAAATGTGTTTTGGGATCATAGTATTTATAGGGGATCTATGTTGTTAATTTAGGTAATGATAATATTTTTAAAAATTGGGGCTTTTATCGCAATTTGATGCAGGGCTCAGTCCATATAGAGCTGAGGTCAACTGTATATCCAAATATTTCTACATATTTGTGTGTGTGAATCAGCAGCTTGATGGACATGACACTGGACTTCTCCCGCAGTGCAACCGAACCTAAGTCCTGCCCCTCTCTCCGCTATGTGCCCCCCTCCTTCCATATCGAATGGCTCTCCTTGACCTTCTCGCTCTTTGTCGTCGTCGCTCCCTCCCTTCTTTCTTCCACTTGCTTCTCAAGGTGCATTCACGGCTTGGTAAAGTGATCCACCAGCGCACCCCCCCCTGCCGCCCTTATTTGGGCTTCTTCCACCATCTTTTTACCCCCTCGCCATGTCGCGCCGCTTGTATGATCCTTCCATTCTTTCATGTCTTCACCTCAGTGCCGTGTCTATTCTCTCCTCTCTGCTGCTGCTTTGCCACCAGCCTCTGAGAAATACCCACAAAGGCCCCCACTGTCTGCTGTGACCCCCTCGGCCCTGTCCAAAAGCAGCCAAGCGTGGGGCCAATGAAGGGGGGGGCCGTTTATTTTGAGCACATACCCCGAAACCCATCCCTACTTTTTTTTTGTTTTTACCTTTACCTCCATTTTACTCACTTGCTCACTCCCCTGCCTCATACTGGGATTTTGTTAAATTCCCACTTGCTGCTTCCCCTTCCTGTTCCTAGATGAGTTTAAAAGTGGGACGATGGCCGAACAAAACTTACACGTAAAACTAATCACTGTCTGATTGACATGTTAGCAAGGGGAAACATTTTGTTGGCAAGCTTCTCTGCCATTTCGCTTTCAGTTTCATGCTAATTACTAAATGCTAGCATCTGCCAGATTTATGTTGTGTTATGTTATTGACTAAATTAGTCTTGTTGTGGCTTTATGATATACTCGTGGTTCGCACGTCTGGCTCAAAGTTTCGAGGCTCAGATGGTTCAAATCTCAGCTCTCGCTTTTTCGTGTACAATTGGGTGTGTTTTCTTACACTTATGTTGGTATTCTACAGGTCCTCCCACATCCCAAAAAGCAAGCCTAACTTGACTATGGTTTATCTATACGCAATGAGTGATTGTCTGGCATCCATTCAGGGCCTCTTGCCCCAAATCTTATTTTTAAACACCCATAATGGTCATTCAAGGGATCCCTGGTTTGCAATGGTACTGACTAAAGAGGTTTTCAGGTTACAAATACAGCGCAACGAACTAGTCGTCACGTGGAACAAGAAGGCATGCTCAGTTACCGGTAACATTCATAGTCTGGAAGTGCTTTTGTACTTCCAGTATACAGTACATACAAGTTGGGGTGACGCCTGTGCCATTAGAACAGAACTCCAAAACCCAGCACCCCCTGTATGAGCGTAAAAAATATTAAGCTGAAAAAAAGCCTACTGTAACTTTGGCGACAAGTGACGATGAGTATGGTGATGCCACTGCCCTCTGAAGATATTCCTTTCCAATGATGTTGTTCCAAGATCCATCGCTGGCTCTGCGGTTATCACGACGCTTCTCTTTGTCATCACTGGTGAAGTCCTGAGCTCAATTCCAAATGTTGAAGCTAAAAGAGAAAGGACATGTTTTATTTTTAACAGTCTTACTCCTCATAGCAGTGTTAAAAAAGTAAAAAGTTAGCTAAAAAAAAAATAGCTTACCTAATGACCGATAACACTTGTCAAATGTCTCGATGTCATGAACGTTTTTGTTTTTGGGTGGGACAGCACCAACAGTGTTTAAGAGGGAGCCTGAAACAGTCTCAAGAACTGTTTCTTCTCCCACCACATTTTCACAGGTTCCTGCAGAAACATACGCCTGTCGGTATTTGAAGAGTCATGTGACAATCTAAAAAAATACAATTAAAAAACAGTCAACGAGTCCAAGTCACGTGTATTTTTATACGACAGGATTGATGCGGGAGTTGAAAACAGTCTCGAGAACTGTCTGCCGCCACATTTTTACAGCCGTCCACAGAAACATCCACCTTGATGGGAATCTGAAAACATCATTATAATGACACCTTTGGTTGAACTCCAAATGGTACCATTTCTGAGGTGTTCGACTTGACTTAACAATGGTGTTGGTTGGCCGGTTGCTTTTTTTTTTTTGGATGAGTCTCTCTGGTCCCTGATAACAGTTCTTGTCTCCTCCCGGCTGTCAATCAACAAGCCAGGCAGTGTGCAAATGCAAAGGGCCTAATGGGTCTTGTTGTCCATTTAAGTGCTGCCACTGCTCCCCTTCTGCCCGTCTGTCGATCATGAATAGAAGAAGTCTACTGGCGCTTGTTTGCCACTCCACTGCTCTCTCTTATCCTCCTCCCGTGTTATCATGGTTGATCAGTGTAGCTGCAGATAAGTGTGCACGCGTGCACGTGGGTGGAAGTGCACGCTATCCTCTTCCCCCTTTTTTTTTTTTTTTTTTAAATCAGTCCTCATCAGCAGACTCTGCCTGAAGAGGTCATGTTTTCATTTGCCCCAATCGGCCTGCAGCCCGATAAGAAAATGTGTCAGCTGGAAATCAGAGAGGACCCTTTTGGAGGAGAAGGAGAGGGTGAGGGAGTGAGAAGAAACATGATCACAAGGAGAAACATGGAAAATGGAAAAAAAAAACATACACGGGTGCAGTTTTCACAACTCTTCTCTGAAGACTTCCAAGAAAATGTTATTTGGTGGGAGTTTTGGCAATTGTAGTTCATCCCAAAGGCTTTTTGTGAGCTCGCTCCTCCGCATCCAAATCATTTTAAGCATGCCTTTGTTTATTTGATCGCTGCCGTGCCTTCCCAAACAACAAGTTGAAAACAAACAATTGTCTCGATAAGACACGCACACACACAAAGCTCCAGTGACCATTGGCCATATGAATAAGCAATAACACCTCAAATCAAAGCGGTCTTCAGTCTCCCATAGGAATCCACATAAAGACGTATTAAAAAAAATGTCCAATACGGTGTCCGCCTCCATCTGCTCCTAGCATCCATTTTAAAGCTAAATTAAGTCAGAGTGGGCCTGCCATCAAAATGAAAATGCCGTCACCCTGTTTTTGAAAATAGAAAAAAAAAAGAGAGCGCTATTGCATTAACCGCTTGCACAATCGCATCTGCGCCTGTTCGCCTCGGCGCAATAAATGCACTTGGGGAGCAATAAGGTGTCAATTAGAGGGGTCGCAATGAGATTGGTCGGGTCTGGAGTGGGAAGGTTTGGGCAGCGGGGGGAGAATACTGATGAGAGGTAAGCACCGCAAAACACATTTTGCCACATGTAATATTTAGTTGAGTTTCATTGTTGACATCAGTGGGCGCAGCTTGTACCTCTGCGTTAAAAAGTCAACACAATCGACTTCGATTACTTTTTGATTATTTTTCTCCTTCGTTGATTTTCCTCGACATTCCACCATAAAACAGTACCTTGGGGAGCAGCAAAATCCACACCGCATTGAACGCATCAGTCGGAATGAGACACGACAACAGCGATGGGGAACAGAAGGAAGCAAGTAATCTCACCTGAGAGGAGACTATGGGCTGCTGCAGCAATTGGGATACTGCGGGATATAAGTGTACTACGACGGTGCCAACAGGGCAGGCACAGTAACAGGGTAAGGAAAAATGGTGCATTTTTGTGTTTATTTTGGTCATTTTGAGACATGGAACCTCAAATGTTATAATCACGTCAAATTTGACCAATGACGGTTTAAGGTCAACCTGAATAGTATCAATGTGTGTGTGTGTGTGTGTGTGTGTGTGTCAGAGAAGAGAGAGAGAGAGAGAGAGAGAGAGAGAGAGAGAGAGAGAGAGAGAGAGAGAGAGAGAGAGAGAGAGAGAGAGAGATCAAGAACAGCCTCATTATTATTTCTGATTTTGGAGAGAGATTGATGACACCAACTAATTTAAATGATTCGTCAGGTGGCCAATGGACTATCTTTGTGTGCAAGTGTGTGTGTGTGTGTGTGTATGTGTGTGACCCAACCGTAGGCCTCTGGGTCAGAGTTTCTGACACACTCACACCCAGCGGGGCAACGAAATAATTAACTCGGACTATGATTGACAGACAGTTTGAAGACACTCATGCATCCAGAGGGCATTACTTTCTCATCATCAACAGCATCCACAAAACAGAACAGCGCTGAATTGCGATGGAAGTCCCAACACGTATTTCTATTTTCCCCAAAATTAAAACATGCTCAACTGAGTGCATGCTTTTTTTTTGTATTGTATGTGACATGACTATGAAGAGTCTCATATTACACACACACTGCATCCAGCAAAAGGATAATGACTCACAACCTTGTTAGCCCTGCGATACAAATATCTTTAACTGTGACTCACGCAGGATTCGGGGCGTTGTCGGTTGAGCATTTTACAACAACAACCCCCAAAAAGGGTAAATAAATAAATACACATACCTGCAAATTCAGATTTGAACTATTAAATGACAAAAGTGGAAAAGTGTGAAAACTCCCAGATTAGACAGATGATAAAATTTAATCTATGTTTACATCATTGAAAGATGAAGCCATGTAAAAGTGAGGCCAAAACCTGGAATTAGTAACACCCCAGTTCTTAACCTGAGTATTTATTGACCCTGGCTGGGTCTTGAGATCCTGCTGTGTTAATCTACTTAAACACCCAGAGAGGAAACGACTGGAGGCACGCGGGAGCACAGGTGGAGCCCAAAACAAGAGACGCAACCAGAGGAGATGAAGAATCCGGAGGGATGAGAGCGGAGGTGGGTGAATATTCTCTGCGCAAAACCTTGCACACAGCAGCCACCCGTACCGCCGTGTACTCCCCCGTAACGATTCCTGGGAGGTGTTGGGTGTCCGCGGTGTCACAACTAAACAAAACCATTTGAAAACAAAGTGGGTGGGTGAATGCGCCGCCGCAATCCGAGCCCACCGCCTTTGTGACCGTAAAGAAAATCGGCTTCTCGGAATCAAGGGGATGGAGTGGCAAGCACGGGGTAGGGAGGCGCTGATCTTGGGAGGGCGGGGGTAGGTTGGCGCGGGGCACCTGTTCAATCCACAAGTTATCCCCCTGTGCACCCGCATGCTGCTCCATACACACACACACACACACACACACAAACTTTTTCAGTGCATCCTTCAGAGGTGAGTCGGCTTTATGAGACAGACTTTCACACAAAGATCCTGCAAAACAGCCACATCGAAACTTTAGTACAGCAATGCCCAGTGGCGGCCTTTGTCAAAAAGCGCCTTGACATGCTTGATAGCACCGCCATACCTGAGAACACAGAGGGCACGGAGTCAATTGCTACACATAGAATAGATGGTTCAGGCTTTTGGAGACTCTACGCGTGCACGCACACACGCTCACATGCACAAACATCCAGAATGGGTTCCGCGTAGGCATTGAAAGACCAAAAGGGGAAAAGAGCCAAAAAGTTGGGGGGGGAAAAGGGAAAGTTTCAGGTGTGATTCTCAGAGAAAAGAGTGAATAAAGTGCACAAGAAACACGAAAGACAATCTGCTGCATTAAGCTTGACCTGCACAGTGCCGGCATAGAGGCTTTTCTGCACTGCTCTTTCAGCACGGCGCTCTCAGGGGACGGTAACGCTAAGCCCACTTCCATTCTACCCGCACAAACTTTGATTTCCTATTCGGTTCCTCCTGATGGGGTGAAGGGGAAGAGAAGGAGGCGGAGGAGGAGGAGGTGCTGGATGCTGAGATAGTGGACGGCAATAGGGGGAGAAAGTAAAGTGAGAAGGAAGCAAAAGGTGAGCAAAAGGGAGGTGACGGTCTTGGAATCCTTGATCTGACTTCATACTTTATTCTTCATTGCAGGTGGGAACATGAGTTGCCCCAGTGAAAAAGGTCTTTGATGATTTTGAGTGCGGTTTGTCAGAGTTGCACTTTGTGCATACCGTTTTCAGCATTCTAAACTGCCATAGGGCGGCACGGTAATCAACTGGTTAGCACGTCTGCCTCACAGTGCAGAGGTGCAGGGTTTGATTCCAGTCCCATGACCTCTGCGCTGTGAGGTCGATGAGGCTAACCAACCACTGGACGACGAGGCCAATATAGGCTATGTATTTTTTTTATTTTTCAGTACATGGTATTTTTCATTTCCTAGTTTTTCCTTCCTGTCTTACAAGTGTAAAAAGAAGTTAACCACTGTCACTAAAACGAAACGAAACAAATGAATATATAAATCATGCATTTAGAGTGGACGCTTATTCGTTGGTCTCTATTGTTGCTCCAAATTTTTGTGGGGAAAGGAAAAGAAAACCCCAAAACGAAGCTGCTTTTTGTCGACTCATGGCACGTGGAGACGGTTTCACTGCAGGGTGGTGAAATAAAAAAGTGAAACCTCCTGATGAATTTTAGTCAAAGAAAGTATCTTCAGGGACAAAGACAAGTTTTGGGTGTGCTTCCCATGTCTCGTGTGGGAAAGAGGGACAGATATTCAAGTTGGGGAGGCGAGACGGAGATTTGGAGACAGAAACATACCGAGAGAGACAAAAGAGAGCGGTGAAGAGGTAGTCAGAGGGAGAATGATTGATTGATGTGGTCGGTGAGGCGTCACTGATCTCCACGGGAGTCCCCCCACCCCCCACCCCTCGCCCTCCCAACCCCACCCTCAGTGTCGGGCATGACGATTGGCCTTAATAGTGAGGAAAGACTAATCTGACAAGAGGAAGATAACGACGGTTCAATCAACGACACGCCACTGTCACAGATGAGGATTTTTCTCGTGTTTGTCACTTGGTTGCCAAACTAAATGTATGAAGAAATCTGGTGAAAAGCCTTTATTATTTTGAGATTTTATTCCCCTCATGGGATGAATAACGGATCCATCGATTTTATCTCTCTGTCAATCTGTTCATCTTGCCATTTGTGTGTGTGTGTGTGTGTGTGTGTGCGTGTGAGAAAGTGATACCCTTGTGTGTTCCCGACTTGCCTCACTCCGAGGTGCTCCACACCCCAGGCCCGGCTTGAGAGCGAGAGTGGGGCTCCCCTGGGAAGTGAACATTTAGGGAGGAGGGCAGTGAGAATTGAGCCCCTCTGAAGGGGAACCAAATCCAAGCAAAAAAGGCTTCAATGTACTGTATCCCCTTCACCTGAAAGCAGATCCAAAAGGGAGAGGGGCGGTATAATACCAGCAGAAAGAGAGAGAGGACACTCGTTGACATTTTTACCAACTGAGACTTGTTTTTTTTTACTCATCTCATCCCCTGCTGAGAGGCCAGTGGGTGAGCACTTCGCGTTGAAAATCTTCCACCTGGTTAACTTTTACCTGCAACCACAGTAGCTGCTTAAATTGGACCAATGATAGCCAGTTAAAAATATAAAATAAAATGAAAGTGAATATTATGATTCACGCATGAAATCAAATGAAGAAAACATGATATTAAAAAAAAATACGTGCCACGCCTCAAATAGTGTGCCAAAATGAATTGCATGATAAATTTCAATAAATATTGATATAAACACAAATGGCTCAGTTACTGATAAGATGCTATGAGATGATGATCATCCTCTTGGGTAAATAAAGACAGCACCAATTAATGACAAGTAAGACTCACAAAGTGTCTCCCCATCAAACATATTACATTTCACAGTACATTTTGTGATTGACACACTGAAATAAATGAATGTTGCATCTCAAATAGAAATCATCCCCCAATTAATTCCCTATTCAATATCCCATTCGAAGAATTGAGCATCGCAGCACAAAACAGATGCCATACCCCAATTAGTAGACTGTTGTTTTATCCTCTTGTTTTGTCCTTTGAATATATGAACACCTTACCCGAAATAGAAACTATGCCACAATAAAGGCCTGCCCATTTCTTCATCGCGGATAAATAAACACAGCACCTCAAATATACAACAAGCTCCAATTAACACCCTGTCATGTCTTCCACTTGAATAAATGCACATGGCAGCTGAGATAGATGCCCGTTTCCCCCCAAAACGGCCTCTCTCATTATCCACTTGAAGAAATGAACGCCACACCTCAAATAGATTCCAAAAATCACATTTTTGCATCGCCTTGTTGAATAAATAAACAGCAGACCTTAAATAGACACCAGGCCACAATCAATTGCCTGGCCATTTCTCGACTTGAATAAATGAACACACCGCCTCAAATAGATGTCTTTGACTCGATTAATCAGCGGTGATGAAACTAAACACGACTGAATTCCCCAGAGAACGATGTACCAAAGTAATTGAATGTTTCATGGTAAATCTGTTCACCAGAGTGGTGACAATGGCCCCTCTCATTTGATTTATGGATGTGTGTGTGTGTGTGTGTGTGTGTGTGTGTGTGTGTGTGTGTGTGTGTGTGTGTGTGTGTGTGTGTGTGTGTGTGTGTGTGTGTGTGTGTACAGGCACATGTATGTTAGTGTGGACCAAGTGCCAACCTTCCTGCATCCTTTAGCTCTCATGTTCCAAAGTGTCAATAAGATGGAAAAGCACCTCTGGCGAAATCACTTCCAAATGGGATGCCAATGGATTTCAAGTCCATCGCCTGAACCACTCGGCCACGGCAACAGGTTTAACACCTTATAGGTGACATTTTTGTCGGAGAATACGTCATTTTGAGGGGTCACCCTGAGCCCGAGTCCTGAGATATTGGCAGCGATTTTTGCAGCACATATGTTGGCGTGGCCCCATGATGAAGATGATGGATGTGAAATCCAGTTGGGTCTCCCGTCCCAGGTTGAAGTCCTGTTGACAGTGAATACAGTTAGGAGATTTGACAGAAAACATGGTGACTGCCTCAAAGAGAAGCACAGAATTACAGAAATTTTTGCACCACTTTGTGCTCGTTGTCGGCAGGATTCGAACCTGCGCGGGAAGACCCCAATGGATTTCAAGTCCATCGCCTTAACCACTCGGCCACGACAACACATTTGCTTCATCATAGGTGACATTTTTGTAGCCGAATACTCAATTTTGAGGGTCAAACGTAGTTGACCCCAAGCCCGAGTCCAGAGTCAACGGCAACCATTTCGCGGCACAAATGTTGGCGTGGCCCCGTGATAAAGATGATGGACAAAAAATCCACTCGGGTCTCTCGATGCAGGTGGAAGTCCTGTCGACAGTGAAGACAGTTCGGAGATTTGGTATAAAACATGGTGACTCTCTCGGAGAGAATCACAGAATTTCCGAAAATGTTTTTCCAAGAGATTCTCGTTGTCGGTAGGATTTGAACCTACGCGGGAATATCCCAATGGATTTCGAGCCCATCGCCTTAACCACTCGGCCACGACAACACATTAGCTGTTCTATAAATGAAATTTTTATCGGAGAATACTTAATTTTTGAGGCGCTGTTCTGAAAAACGCATGCTGTTGGTAGGATTGGAACCTTTGCGGGAAGACCACAAAAGATGTCAAACTTATGTCCGACACTGCTGGGCCACAACATGGACCACACATTCTCACGTTCCATTTTCTCAAGCCATTTCACTCCATCCTGAGACAATTACTTTAAGCGGTCTTTATTGTCATGGCTGAGTGGTTAAGCCTTAATTCTAGTCAATCACCTTGACGGTTAAGCTGATTGACTAGAATTCCGTTGGGGTCTCCTTGTGCAGACAACGACTACGTCTTGGAGCAGAATAATGTGGTATAATAATAGTAACGTGTGTAAAATAATCACTTGTCCATGAACAAATAGACAGCCGTACATGCCGTGCCTAAAATAATCACCTGCCCTCCTAAATAAATGAATGCCGTACCTCCAATAGGCAGATAAGCAGCACTCCTCGTGGAGATGCCATGCCCGTATTGTCTCCCATGTTGTCCACTCGGATCAGCATCAAAAATAGACATCATTCTCTTATGACTCATCTATCCCATCTAATGTTTAACTAAACGAACACCACTCCTCAAACAGACGCTCTGTCCCAATCACCTCTGAGGTTGTCTACTTGACTTAAAAAATAAATTAATACACCATCTCAAATAGAAAAAAAAAAAAAAAAAAGCACCACCTGAAATAGACATCGTGCCTCATTTGTCCGCCTGTCCCGTCTTTCACTTGAATGATTGAATGCCGCACCTCCAGCAGATTCCATGCCTTAAATAATGACCTGTCTCATGTTACACTTGATTGGAATGCGGGTTATCGCAAGTAGACACCTTGCCTCAATTAATCACTGATGTCTTTGACATAAGTGACCAAATTCAGAACCTCAAATGGACATCATGCTCTTTTTAATCACTTCTACTATCGTCCACTTGAATAAATCAACGCCATCCCTGCTATGTTGCTGACTTGTCACGATCAACGCAGCACCTTATATTGATGCCATTCCTCAATGAACCACTGGTAGCGCTGTAAGCTTCTCAAAATGCTACACCAATCGACCCCATTTGATCGTCCGGTCCTTGCTCCCACTTGAATACACGAATGCCATATCTTAAATAAATAACCATGTCCCAGCTCATCATCTGTCAGGTCGCCCCTTGAATAAATAAATGCGGCACCTCAAATAAACAGCGCATTGTTGATTTCGGAGATAAGGTACAGTGATTTCTGCACACCCGTTACACGCCACATTCTCAAGCAATCACAAACACACACACACACACACACACACACACACACACACACACACACACACACACACACACACACAAGCACAAGCACACGTATACACGCAAAGCCATGTAACGTATTCCAGAGGAGCACCTAGCATTGTGGATAATTGCTTGGCCCATTGTGCCGCACTTGAATGGGGCGGTTACCCAAGAAGCCTCATGTTCGAGTCCATGTTGGTTTGCTTTGAAGGTGGCCCGCACAAAGAGCTCAAGCCCTGCCCGAACAAAGAGCTGGGCGACTCTGCTTCGCCCACAGACGTCTTTCATGGAGAGAAGCGACAGATAAAATGATCCTCTTCCTTCCATGGGTGCCTTGTTGTGCTCTAAACCACAGGATGTACAGTGTCAAAATAGTTTAACACCTACTCTTTGGAAGACGGAAAGCCTTTAGCCCGGGGACACTCTCACTGCAATACGGGACTTCCGTTTTGTGTTGCTAAAAGTGTGATATGACTTGCACACTAAGCACACGTACAGGACAACTGTATATAATTGAACACAAGAGCAACCTGCTGTCATTGCAAATTTCATAACATTTGGTTCCTTGAGTCTTGCCCATTAACATGTTTGGTCAAGCCTCGGCTTGGCACTGGTGGCACGGTGGGAGACTGGTTAGCATATCAGCGTCATCCACATACGCGTCAGCGCAAAGCGCCAATACATATGTGGAAATGGGAGTTGCAGCTTGGAATTGAAGCGGATTTACATGGGACAGGAGATGAGAGCCAATCTCTTTTTCGTGAATGGATGCAACAGCTTCTTGTTGCTTTCAAACTTAGCTTGTAGCAGACGTGTCCACATTTTCAGCATGACGTCTTTGATCCACTGGTGAAAAGGACACTTTGATTCGCTCCTCTTTCATCATTAACTGTTTCAAACAACAAAGAGAATGGAGGAAAAGTGGTTAATAATAATAAGAATACATTTTATTTATAAGCGCCTTTCAAGACACCCAAGGACACTTTACAATAACAAAAACAATACAACACAATACGGTTAAGATTGCACGACTGTCTGTGTCTTATGTGTTGTGTTGTATTATTTTGTCATTTTATGTTAACTGTTCTTTTGATGGCGGCGCGGGCACCAGCAGCGGCTCCTCTTGTTGTCTGTTTAAGAGGGAGGATGGATGGATGTGTTGGGAGTAGATAGATAGTCGATAAATACTACAATCTAAAATACAAGAACTGATGGAGTGAGCTCAACAAGCCCAATTGAAAATGCACCATGCCTTTACATGTCGAGACTTTATCTTTTGCCCGAACCAGGACGTTTTCTGCGAACTGAGGGGCCATTTACAGCACGCCGCAGCAGCCTGACCGCACTACCAGAGCACATCATTATCAATTAATAGCTTCGCTGACTCGCCACTTGTTGTGATCCGACAGGTGCTCCGCGCCTCACAGCTGCACTGTGTGTGATCACCATGGGTGACGCCACACAACATACAGTAATACTGGGTTACTGTTGCTAATGGGAGGTGAGGCTGTGAGGCTCTTTTGAAGCCACGGGGGCCACTGGCAGTCTGTACCTCTTGGTTAGAATGACATGAACTGAAAGCACAGTGACAATATAAGAACAGAGGTACTTAAAAAAAAAAGACCACATTTTGTGGCTTTTTTTTGGATGGAATAAATATAGTCATTGACAAATTGTCAGAGACAAATTCTTTACTGTCACAGAAGTGTAAAAATATTTTCACAAGTGTATGATAATGGGGAAAAAAAAGAAAATAAGTAAAGTTACTCACCCCTTGATGATAGGTGATGAGAGGTTGATGACGTCATCATTTCATACATCAAACTAATTCCATTTTGAATTCCTTTCAACTGCTGATAAGCTTCTGGAGTGGGGTTCACATAGGAAGAAATCACAAAAAGCCAAAGAAAATGCATTGAAACAGAAAAACCAAAGTGCATATGCCTGGGAGGGGAGTCTTTTCACATAAAGACTAAAACTTTGAGCACATTCCATTTCGCTTTCTTAAATATGGTTTCTTAAGTCTTGCTTTTGCCAGAGAGACTGTTGTGTGCTTTTGTACAGAGCAAAACGTTTCATTTTCTCTTCTATGGTTATTGTCACACTTTACTTCCTTGTCATCGATGGGCATCATCGCCCCAAACCCCACGTGGCCGCAAAACGCAGTTGTTGAACTTTTGTGACCTTTGCTACGTCTTGTGCAATTTCAGAGGTCTGATTTTCATAAAACTGTGGGTGGCTTTCAAAATTGCAAGAATACAATATCGTCCAACAAATGAGCACTTTTAAGTGACTTTTTGGTGATGTCGCAATGGCTCTTCATCAGGATTTCGGGGTCCAGCCCTGCCAAAAAAAGTGCCGTCGTGTTTTTTTTTTTCTTCTTCTTCGCCTCACTGTCATTATTCCGCCCGCATGTCGGCCTCCGTCTCCCACCCGCTCCCCCGTTGGACAGCAGATGGAGACTGTGGCCCAGTTCTGCCTTTTGTCTTGAGGTCCCCAGAGAGAGACCTGGATGGGACTTTCTTGGACAAGCACGCGGCATACTCCACTCCTTTGAGGGCCGCTTCTTTCTTTCTTTCTTTCGTTCCTTTCTTTTCTCATTAAAAGGCGAGCGGTGGCATGCAGATTATGGTGAATCTAAGTATTGACATGAGCACATTGAACCGAAGAGTCACTGAACTTTGTGAAGCATTTTTGGAAGCGAACAATGAAAATCCACAATATTTCTTTGCGTGTTTGTTTCGATGTTTTAAAGCTACAGTCTTTTACAGCGGCATGTCTCAGGTTTCCAGCTTCGCGTGGCGGTTACTTTTCAGAACATGAATAATGCACGCATGTGTAACCTCCACCTGACCAGTGTTGCACCTGTTGTTCCCTCCCTCCTTTTCTTCTGAACTCTTCATTCACTGCTTTAATGTTGACCCTAATTTGGCTTTGAGAGACAAATTTAGCACCGTAGATGTTTATTCACTTGCAGTTTAAGCGGAGGGAGTACAACAAAAAACCTTCTTTTGACTACTCCACTGGGGTTGTAGGTTTGACAAGACAGTGAAGCACACAATTCAATCCTCCGTGGTAAAAGCAAAGTTTGAATTCGTGATGTATTAGTGTCCCATGAAAAACATGAAACTATACTTTTTGTGACAACACACACACATTTTACCAAACAAGCTAAACTATTTTTTCTTTCTTCAGGAGAAATATACTCACACAGAGTGAAATGTTAGTGCTTTTTATCATATCACCACTGTCCAATAATGCATCTCCACTTTGTGAGGTTTTCTCATATTCTCAACTCAAGAAATAACCAAAAATGTTGCTCGGCAGGACGATACGTCATCACTTTTTACTGCAGATTGTTACTCGCCTGTAAAAAGCATGCATCTCGATATTGGGATTTTATTTACCAGATTCCCATCACCTTTTTAGCTGCACTATCATCTGCATACACAGTTATATCATTTCTATATTGTGAAATGAAACACGTGCATTTAAACATTTTTACATTTTTTCCCATCCCCAAAACCTTTTGTTAAGAAAAAAAAAGTCAGAAAGTTTAACAGACAAACAAAAATCCACACAGGCACGGTGAGAACATGCAAACGCCACACAGGAAGGCCGCCGCCGAAACCAAACACTGCACCTCTGCACTGTTAGGCGGACGTGCTAAACAGTCGACCACCATGCCGCCCTACCAGGTTTTATGATTTTGTTTTTAATATATTGAATTGGAGATACAAATTCTCATTAAATGAAAAAAAAAAACCCAAAACAATATAAAATGCATACTCATCATCATTATTATTGCAGTCCTATAAAGACCAATATGTAGTATCACAAAAGCAAAAAAAATATTCTCCTATTTTGCATGGAAAAAAATAAACACGTCAAGCAACAATCAAAAATATAACTACGGGAACTGCACAGCTAATTAGTGACGTCTTTAAGGGAAAAAAAAGGATATTGCAGGAAACAACTTCTTGGCGCTGTCTTCCTAATATCTCTAATTACATTCAAGAGAGTCGTCATTAAATTGTAAAATGAATGAGTATTGATACTGACGCCTCTGTCCCGGGACTGACGGACATGGACTATATTTGCACACTTGTTTAATTATATATAAATACGATCCCTTCTAACAATGCAACATCCACGCCACTCCTCTCATCATCGAAGCGTTGCTTGGTGAAATGTGATAAGAGTCCGATGCAAGCAGCAGATGTGATCATCCTAATACACTCCCTGCATATCATCAGTTAATAATTGAACAAGAGGAGGCCTTGACAGGGGCGCTGCTCCGTGATTGGTGGCTGTTTCAAACTGCATGAATAATTTCTGACGATTTTTTGTTTTGTTTTGTGAGTATGCACGTGTGTGTGTGTGTGTGTGTGTGTGTGTGTGTGTGTGTGTGTGTGTGTGTCACTCACTGTAGAAACTTTGTATGGAGCCGAAAAGATGGAGTGGAGGGACGGGGGCGAGGGGGGGCTGGAGGAGGGAGGGGAGGTTGGAGGTGCGTGCGTCCACGTGTTTGTTTATGCTGAAAGAGCGAGACGACCGACGTGTGCGCGCGTGCGTGTGTCCTCCGGGACGCGAGCGCTCACCAGCTGACAGCGTGCAAGCTCTCACTCCCGGGAGGGTGAGGGGGCATCCAACACTTCGGCGCATGCACTGACAAAAGCCGCCCGACGGGAATGCACGCGCGCTCCTCCGCGCGATTCATTGAACACGCAGGGCGACCTGCGCTGCAACACTTCGGACTTGAAAGAAAACAAAAAGAAGCAAAACAAACTCAAGTTCGACACGATACTGCGTGGAAAAGCTTTTGCGTATTCCGACGCATTTGTTGCAACTACACGCACGACACGACGAGCACGCGCGCTCACGTACGCGGCATATGGCGAGCGAGCGCGTGCAACGTTTGTTTACTATAAATGAATGAATGAGGGAGATCGGATGTTGAATGTGCCGTTAAAACGAATGGAAAAGACTATGGAGATGCCCTGTGGGACCGATACAAGCCCTGGTCTAGAACAACTATTGACACTGCAGTGCACCTGATTGCGCATTGCCGGTGAATTCGATTGGTGTATGACACCCAAAAACAACCTTGTTAAAATGTGGCGTCTACAACATGTCAAACTTTTTGTTTTGAGTCTTTAAGTATTGTTACTAAAATACACATGACAGCACAGTGCGGACAAAAAAAAGGAGTATAAGGCCGAGAATAACTTTTGTAACTTTTAACACACGCGACTAAAAGTGCAATGAAAGAATGTCTGAAATTCGCTTGGATGTTAAGATTAAGCCAAACCGGAAAGAAACACTGAAATAAATGTTGCAACTATAGGTTTAAAGCTTTTTTTTTTTAAACAGCAACAACAAGATATAACAACTAATAAATACATCTTTCGTTTCGGTTCTGAAGTTGGGGCCGATAAGATCAGTGTTATTGGAATACGTTTACACCCAAATTAGGTTTGTAGGTCATTTACTTGTTCATAATAATCATACAGAAAGAACAGATCAAACAACACGGCAATGCTGTAAAACATGTTTCCATTTCCAACGAAAGACATGTTCCAACACGGCCTCTAGATTTGGAGCAGTTGCATTTTACTTTTACAGTATTTCAACAAAGACAAACTAGAGCAAGAAGTCTAAACTACTGATCCTACTGAAAATGTTTTTTTTTTTTTTTATTGCTGTTAAAGGGCATTTTGAGCAATGCCAGTACAAAAAATAAGACAAAATAATACTCACAATTTTATTGCCACGTTTGGAGCTTTTTGGTCTTTTTTTTGGTCTTAAAATAAAATAGACAAAATACAACAAGGACTATCGATCCAGCATGCCAGTGAGAGCCAGTGCCCATAAAACCCAAAAGACGCATTTACAACTACAAATTTGTAGCTGTCCTGTTCCGTTTTCCATTTATTTATATTATTTGCATCTATAACAAAGCCAAGCTATTTGTACTGAGTGCAAAAGTAAATCAATTCGGTTTGTAAATGAAGAAAATAATCATTATTTTTTCGTTTGCATTTTATTTCCAAAATCAAAGGAACAAACAATGGCAAAATGTTAACTTTTCCAGAAAAGTTACCTACATATTACAAAAAAACAAAACGACAAATGTACATGTCAATTAATCTCATCCAGTGAAAGCAAAAGACACACATACAAAAAAGGAGCAAAATACAAAAAAAAAAAAAAAAAAAGAAGGCAGCGATGATGGCTACATTAAATAGGCTCTATTGGGTAGAATTGGCAGTACTATGCTACAAGCAAGCAAAAATATTGATTTTTTTTTGTGGTGTAGAATAAAAAAAAATCATTTGTCAAGCCCCTGGCTCATATAGGCTACACATTATTACAATTTTAAAGTGCACATGGTGAACTTTTGAAGTTGCAAACAAAAATACATTAAACAAACATCATAACGATAAAAACACAATTTAGTGAAAGATCGGACTGCTTATTTTTGGTCGGAGTGAAGTGGGGATACAATGGCGATCAGACCTGGCAACCTCAAATTGGCATGAACCAAACTAATATGTCACAAAGAAATAATTATTAAAAAAAAAAAAAACGTTTGGGAGCAATTTGGTTGACACTGCTGGGCTTGCGTTGTGTTCTAATATATTTGTTTGAGAACATTTTAGAAAGAAACCGCGTGATGCTCGTCCTCCTCCACCGCCAACTCATCCGAGTCACTGAAGTGGGAGCGCGGGGAAAACTCGCCGTCGCTGCGGGGCGAGTCAACGCGTCCACCCGGGCCCCCCGCGGCAGGGGAGCCCGCAACTTCCTCCAGTTGCAAGGAGGGGAACGAGACGTCGTCGAAGGCTGCGCGCAGCGACATGGCGTCGATGTGCGCGGCAAGTTGGCCCTCGGAGGAGTTGGCCGTCGGCTGTGAGGGCGACTTCGGAACCCCGCCGTCGAAACCCGCGGACAAGTCGCTCTTTGGCGGATTGGAGGCGGACGAAGACGACGTCGGTTCTTGCAAGAGCTCCGCCAGGGCGTTGATGTAAATCTGCGCCATTTGAAGCGTCTCGTACTTGGACAATTTCTTGTCGTTGTCCAGCGCCGGGATGACGTTGCGGAGCGCATCGAAAGCGTGGTTGAGGCCGTGCATGCGCCGCCGCTCCCGGGCGTTGGCGGCGACTCGCCTCTGCCGCTGCACGCCGTTGGCGGGTTTGCTGGACGGGGCCCTTTGCCGGGCGGACGCGTCTTGCTCGGCGCCGGCTACCACCAGGCCCTTCAGGCGGCACAGGTCTCGGACTTTGAGCGAGCCCTGAGACGCCTTTCGATAGCTGGGAGGGCTGGGGGGACCCGCGGAGCCCGGCGAGCCACTCTCTGGAATAGCAAGAAGATATTACTGTATTTTAGTTGGGCGGTGACGTCATACCAACGACCCAATGCGGTAGTTATGGGAAGTAAATGTCAAAAACAAGTAAATATAATCATGTTTGACGACCTCACTAAGAAGCAGCCAACTTTCTTTGTACATTTTTACAAGTAACTTGCATTCATTGAACTGCACCTTATCTCTTTCTTCAATTCCCTCGTTTTCTGGAACGCACCGTAGTCCATTTACATTGTCGCAGCGTTCTAATCCTTTTGAGTGTTTTGCCATACAAACTTAATTTAACAAACGAACTTCATCTATCATAACGTAATTGAACTTGTCCTAACTTTCGAATTATTATGTTTCTGGAAGCAGTGTACAAAAATAATTTTCCCTCATGACATCCTAATTTTCAAATTATTGGAAAGCAAAATTCCAACTTCATTCCCCTTGTTTTATAGTTTTCCAATTTCCATTTTTTATGGAATGTACCACAAAGACGTTTTAAACTTTCCCCTAACTTTCTAATTTCAATACTTTCTGGCACCCACCAAAGAAACCCCACTCACCCTGCCCTAGTTGCCTAATTTCACATTTTAAGAAACGCACCATTTGAACTTAATTTACCTAGTAACTTCCTACTTCCAGGAAAACGCCAAAAGAACGACATTTAACGCTGCATTTTAAAAAATGTCTATAGGAACATACAATACCAAGAATCTCATTTTAACTTTTCCAAGAATTGCAATTTCCAAGGGTTTTCACCTCACGAATTTACATTAGCACAATGTTATGATTGCTTCTCGTATAAGCCGACGTGCGAAATAAACTATTTGAAATTGCACAATTGTACAAACGGCAGAATGTCTCACCGTGAAAAGAACCGGTGCTGGAGCAAGGCGAATGTCCCAGGTAGTCCGCCGTAGAGTCGCGTGTGTCGCAGGCGCCTGAAGTTTGCGCGGGAGCGAGCCAGTCGCGTGGATCACTTTCATAGCTCGCCTCCTCCGCGTCCTGGCACCAGTCTGCCACGCTTAGGACGTCCATGTTTCCCGCCCCCCCTCCCCACGCTGGGCAAATAACTCCTACAAGTGGTGGTAGTCTAAACACGATACCGGGTACTGTTTTGACTTCCGCGCTGCGTGAGGAGGAGCGCGCGTCGCGTGTCTTGGGTGTCTGGAGACGCGACGTGCGTTTAAAAGGCGGCACGCGTCTCGCGGCCCCCCTCCTCGCGCAGGTCGCGTGTAGTCGACCAATGAGAAGACGAATAGCAAAAAAAAAGCAAAGAAAAGAAAAAGTAAGCCTCAAAGGAGACGTTCAATGCGCCCCCCCCTTCCAAGTCGGACTGTTTATATAATACTACAAAAGTGGTACTTTTGCAGAACATAGGGGTCTGAACCTCCCACTGAGTACACAAGTGTACGGTTTTAGGTGCACTTTGTGTGTCACGTGCCTGGACAGGGGACTGTCGGTGAACGACAAAAGGCACGCTCAGTAGCCACCGTACGTAACCTAGTTTGTATTTGTTTCATATTCAGGACCTAATGTTTTTAATTGAGTATGTTACTACTGCGATAATAGAATAGCTCTTTTTAACAGTGCACTGATGACTGCTCTTTCTTTTCAGAATAACATAAATAACCTCCAGGGGGAAGGTGTCAATGCCTTCAACATCACCCCCCAAAAAATCCTTAAACTGGTATGTATCAAGACTGGAAGCGCGTAAATCCTGTGAGACTTTAGCTCACAGCGCTTTTTAAAGACTTAGACTCTTTACACGGAGCCGCACATATGAAGGACGGGGCCAAAGAGGAAAACTGTGATGATAACCATAGAAGCAGGGATTAAATGTATTTACACTCTCATCTTTGTCCTCGCATTGCAGTATTTGACTAAAATCAACATAAGGCACAAGACTGCTTTATGGCTCAGAATGAAAGGCGGAGTTATTGCTCATTTTAGCTTTTATACATAACTATGAATAAATACTAAAATACTTCCCTGTACAGGCAATAAAGTGGGATGAGATGGGATCGGGGGCATAAAAGGGTTCCTGGGGTTGCCTCTCTCTCTTCTCTATCCCTCCCTTTGCTCTCTCGATCCCTCCCTATCTCTCTCACTTTCCTTCCTTCCATCATCTCTAGTTCCACTCGGCTTTTGTCGCACTCCGCGACTCTTTTGATCCACGCCTCGGAGGAACGCCCTGACGGGTGTACGAGTCTTCACGGGAGGCTTCAGAAACATGAGCTGGGTTCCATAGTGACACACGTGAGTATGAGTGTGTGTATAAACTTGCGATAATGCGAATCAATGTGATCATACCACTGAAGAAGGAAACAGTGTTAAAGAACAATCAAAGCTACAAAGGCGCAGGGTGGCCAATGATGCAGTGCGCTAATAGCGGGCTATTAAGTCTAATTACACTACGCTCAATTAATGACGTTGAATACAGTAGCTGACTGATCCCCAACCTCTGTACCTTGACTGAGCGTGCTGTGAGAGATTATTTGTTATTTACTAAAAACAATGTATCTATCTACTACATCAACACATAGCGACAGGCAGAACAATGAAATGCTTTTCCACTTGATGGAAGAAGCTGCAATTAATCTGTGTATCCACCTGTTGCCATTCATACAACAGAATAATAGCTTTGTGTTCAACTGAGCGATACATTTACAATAAAGTTTTGCTGTGAAAAAGCTCAAGTAAGGATGGTTTGATGTCTGCTGGCCTACATATCTTTTTTATACAATAAATACGGCACAAAGTATTTTCCTAAAATACTGTCATTTCATACTCATGAATGCCAAAGATCCATCCACAAACAACCCACGCTAAACTTAGCTCCTACATAAAATACAAGTATTTGTGTCTTTGCTGCGCTGTATTCCTTCACAATCCTTCTTTGACTACAGTGAGGATATACCAGACATGGCTTATTGGAAAACACTGCAGTCGCTGATGAATGTGGCTCAGTTGAACTACAAGGAAGGGGGTGCACTGCAGATACCTTTTGCCAAAAAAGGGAATATCCTGCAAGTAGGCTTCCATCCCTATATTTTTTTATTCATGCATCCATCACAAGGGACGTTGGGCTGGCGCCGAGCGTTCGCCCCTCTCACCACCAACAAGCCCCCCCCCTCCATCCAACGGGGGCTCCCGAGGCTACCGACAGGTTGGATATTGTAGCCGGCCATTATTAAAGTGTCGCTGCCACAATGGAGACTCTATGTTCCATTGGCCATGCCTGCGGGGGGGAACCTCCTCTATAGGATGGGATGAGAGAAGGGACTAAAGGGAGGGGGGGCTTCCATCATTCCAGTACCGGGGAGAGGAGTCTGCGTGCTGCCGCTCCTCATGCTCGTCTCCCGGGAGACCGCAACGCGATGGGCACGCGGCTGAAGTGAGGGGGGCCACGAGAGGGACCTCAAGCCCGGACTGTGGTTCACTGTGGCCTGGCCTACAAGGCACTGCCCATGAATGTGACTGTACTAAAACAGGAGAAATGTTGCCCTCCTTTCACTACATCCATACAAACAATAGAATCATCACCAAGTAATTGACACCTTAAAATTTGTAAATATTATACAAGTGTACAAAGCAATTGTCCACTGTATAATCAAAAACTCACAATTTGAAGGGTTGAAATACTCTAATACAGCATTGATCATGAAAAGTATGAGCACATTTTAGCATTGAAAAACAATCTCAAAAACCCCATCATAAAATCATTCTTCAATGAATATTTAACATTCTTTTCTGTCACACGTGTAAAGGTGACCATAGTATGATCAAACAAATAAGACGAAAATCAAGTGAAACTACTCATTATTTCAAGGATGGAAAACTCTTTACCATAGGTCATGAAAAGTATGTTAACATGGTGAGTTAAGATATGGTGACTACCGTATGATCAAAGAAAAAGTAAAACTACTCACCATTTGAAGTATCGATGAACATACCTAACAACAGTTATTAGGATGCAATTCTCCCAAATGTAACGTTAGGGGACATTATCAATTCCAAGCACAAATCGTCACCATCATAAAATGTTTCACTGTACAAGCATATGAATCACCACACAATCAAACAAAATTAATAAATAAATGAAATAAAGTGAAACTACTCAACATAGGAAGCGTTACAATATCAACGATACAATATGACAGATGAAGCTAAGTGGCGGCAGTTAATCGTATGCAATTTCCCCATCGGATATGTCACGTAAAAAGACTTTATCCAGTCACTTCAGGTTCAAACTATCAACCTCATACAACCCAATCAAGCAGAATAAAAATAAAAATAAAGTAAAACTACTCACCAATTGAAGACTTGAAATGAAGAGACGAAAGTCCCCAGGTTTGTGGATAAGCTTTTTTATCTCTGTCAGTTGTTTGCTATCGTGCTGTGTTCCAAAACATATTTACCGTATTCTCTGCACCACAAGACACTTTGGAGTATAAGGCGCACCTTCACTGAATGGCCGATTTCAAAACCGTTTTCATATATAGGACGCACCGCATTATGAGGCACATAGAAGAGACGCTACAATCATGGCTGCAGTTACGTTATGCATCCACTAGATGGAGCTACGCTAAAGGAAATACATACGATACAGCTTTATTTATATGGACAGTTCACTACCGCTGCAGCCGTAACAGTGCTTTACCGAACATTTAAAACACTACATCGAAGAATTCAAAATATTGATCCATATGTGAATTTATTTGGGGTAACATAGTGGTACTTTAAACGGCGGTAGCTGTGTGATAACTGCCGACACCCATTTAACATGATTTTGAATGTGATCAGTCAATTCTAAACCCATCCACTAAACACCCCCACTTGTGTTGGTCTCATTAATAGTGGAAAAAGTTTGTAATGTATTTATCTTTGTGATAAAAAGCCTGGCTTTTCCCTGCTCAAAAAAGCAAAAGAAAAGAAAAGGAAAAACTACTCACCCTTTGAAGACAACTGAAAGGCCCAATGCAGAGGGAACGAACGGCGGGCATCCCTGGTTATTGCCATGGTGCTGTGTTTTTGGCGATGGTACATGCTTTTCAAACAATTTTCTTTTTTTAAATAATGAATTGTGTTTTTCACAATTGTTCTAAGCAGCCAGACGCTTTCCTTCATGAGAAAGAAAAATTCTGGTAGTATGGTTGTCATAAAAATGTCCCCTTTTTGGTATCAATGGCAACCTGTTATGGTGGCATGAAAAAAGAAAGGCAAAGTAGCAAGAATACACTTGATGAGTTAATCTTGTAGCTCAGGGGCCACCAATATAACATCAACAGGGACCAGGTAGTCCTTGAGGACCACGAGTATCCATCGGGCCTCTCCTAAAAAATAAATAAAATAAATAGCTCTTCAGTGACGGGACATTGTGATGCCCAAGGAATTCTTGTAGAAGTGGTTATTTGAAAATGAAAAAAACCCACACAGAGATAGAAACACATGCCTGTTTGTCTCGAATCGTTTGAGAAATCATTTTTGACAATTTTTGTGAGAAATCATGAAGACAACCCGTGTTTTTGAATGATATTCTCCACATACATACTCAGAAAAATGAATGACGGCATCGAGATTCACGATTGTTATTTTTGAACTGAATACATTTGAAAGTTTGAGAGAGAAAATTGCGGTGAAAGGAGTAATTTACATTTGGAAGTAATTTAGGACAGTTCCCCAAAAGGTTTTGTGCCATTGTCCTACAACAAAATTACCAAAAAATTAAAAATAAATAAATTATGAATTACACAGCATGAAACAAAATGGGAAAACCAACCCAAGTATAATGAAGTAGTTCTTCAGTTTTATATAAAGACACATAACACACCAAATTGAAAGAATCAGCTGCAGCATGTCAAGGTGACTTCCATGCACTTCTAAAAGAAAATCTATTGTACTGTACCTTAGTATTTGGTATACTTGCCTTTGCTGACATCTGGTGGCTAATCCTGACCTAGCTCCAGCTTCAGGATATCAAGTGGTCCTTACTCTACATGGGTTTTCAAAAAAAAAAACCCTAAACATCCCAATGTAGAAAACCTGTTTATTAGACAAATTATACACAGAAAGCTTTGCCACCTGGAACAGAGGCCTCCGGTTTGTTCAGTTTTTGAATAATATGCAACACATACAACAAAATAGGCCTATCTTAAATACTGTACATCATATTTTCTTTTTTGTTGTCATTCTTAATTTGGAAAAATTTCCAAGTAAAATCTGCAGTTCAATATGTGAAATTAAAAACAAAAATGTCGACAGACTGCGGCAGGAGCAAGTTTGTGCATGCTTTTTTTTCATGAATACATAACTTGCCAATTTTTGTTATTTAGCCAGAAAAAAAAATCAGATGAATTGAAAGGAATGTGAGCAAAAGGGGTTTAGAAGTATGTGATTATGCTGATCACGTAAGGCAGGGTTTCCCAAACTTTGCATCGGGACCCAAAATGGGCCACGGGTCAATTTTCTGTCGTTAAACCACTAATAATTAATCAATCACATTGAAGTCAATTGACATTGATGTTACGGAAATACATTTGAATAATTTCCCGCAGAGAAATTCCCTTTGGGACTTGAGTTGGAAAAAAGTTTGGGAAACGCTGTAGGAAGGTGGAAAAACAAACAACTCAACAAAATAGCTCATTATGATACTTTCCTTTTTGTTTAACAAAAATAGCGTTAACATGTAAAATATACATTTTTTCCCGCCCCCCCCATTAATAATGTCTTTGATTTAATAAAACTCTTATAAATGTCTGTGTCCTATTTTACCATTCGGTAGCCATACTGCAGCCTAACAAGATAAGAAAAGAACAACTAAGAATGCTTGCTTCTAAACACCGTGGCTTGGACCGAGTTCTCTATGCACAACGTTTTTAGTTCTTAAATATAAACTGAAAAAAATTGCTCGAAACAACGATAACGCTTTCAATTATTAAGTGTCAATGAAAACCGCTCGGCTTCCGATTGAACCAACCCAAAGCCCCGCCCACACAAAGTGCTTTTCATGTACACCACCATCGCCACTTAAATGCACCTTAATGGTCTTGTTGGAATTAATTGGCACTTTAAAAACAAGTCATCGAGACACAGTACATTTAATGTGACAGGAAGAAGAAAAAAATATATATTCCAAATGCATCTGCTCTTCGGTGTTCTCCTCTACGCTAGGACATTTGGGGTTCGACTGGCAGTTGCAAAGGGGGTAAAAGTGACTTAGTTGGTGAGTAAGGCCTGTTCTGAAAATGCTCTTGCAGTGGCCTCTTCTTCAACACTAAACCCATTTTACAACTCGAAGCAAATGAATCATGGGACTCAAAAACATGACCCGAAAGCATGACGTTTTAAGACGCCATTGAGACTAAAGCCCAAAAAATGTAAACGTAAGATTCGAATGACGCATGTAGCAAAAAACAGGGACTACAGCACTTATTTAAGCAGATCAAACAATTAGACAGCTCGGAACAATGATTTTTTTTTTTTTTTTTTTTGGGGAGGGATTTCCTAACCAAAAAACACATTCCACGTGTTAAAATATTTTTTTTTCTGAAAACAAATCTCATAAAAAGACATATAATAAGCATTGAAATCATTTCTTTTATATATATTTTTTTGTTTGTTTTCGTTCCTCTCTCATACCTTTCTGAAGAGTGTGATGAAAAGGTCTCACCATGACTTGAAAAGCAGATAGTACAGTACCATGTGTGAGGAAACAAAAAAAAAATAAAAAGGTCATCTGCACATACAATCACTTACAGGTCTGTGGGCACTGGTGCAGTGCAGTGGGGTTCACAAAGCGTCTTCAATGTGCATCAAAGAATGGACACGTTTGTTTTCGGGCCGGCACACCGAAATGACGGACGTCAGGTTTTTTTATACAGCGTCATGAACATTTGGGGAATTGAAAAGTTCACCAGTCAGCCGTTTGCATTCGCTCCCTTGTTCAGTCTTCGGCCCCGCTGATCCGCTGTGGAGACATCATCTTAAGAGATGACCGGGCATTTGAAAAGTAAGAGGGAGATACTTGAGCATGGACGCCGACTTTTAGATCAATCCTGCGTCCGAGTTCTCCCGTAATACTCCAAGGGATTGACACACCGATTGGATAGTTTTTTTTTTCGTGGCTAGACTGCCACCAAGGTCTAGCTGGAGTGCAGGAGGGCAATACAGGAGTTCTTGAGGGACATTTTCAGACAGGCAGTCCTCATGTTCGGGAACAAAAAAAAATCACACACACCCTGAAAAGAACAGCCCCGAACAAGCACAAGAAGAACACTAATCAAGCAAAATCTCATTTCTTTGTTGACACTGTCCCATTTGCAGCCATACCGAATGTCCGAGCAGAACCACACCTTCTCCCCCCCCATCATACAAAATGGAATCTTCCAAGGAGGAAACTGAAAACATAAAAGTGACTATGTACATAAGTGTCTATGCGGCGGCTCTTTCTCTTCGCATTGTTTGTTTTATAACGCCGTTGGACCTTCCCATACACCCCCCTGCTGCCTCTTCCTTACCAAACCATCCCTAAGCAAGCACTTAGATGGATGTACCTCTGTCTGGGTCGTTGCCATATCCAAAGTTCGGTCCCGGACCTGTGGGCTGGTAGGGGATGGAGGACATTGTTTTAATGGGGCTACGGAAGAAGCCGCCATTGGGCGCCCTCTGCCTAAAAGGGCCGACTCCGCCAGTCCGATGGTCCTGGTGGATGCCGCCGGCGCCGGCGCCGCCGAAGCCAGCCGAGAACCCGGCGGCGGCTTTGGCGGACAGGCTGCGGCTGAGGGTCTGGATCTGCTCGGGAATGAAGGTGGTGGTGGTGATGTGCGTGTTACGGAAGTCGCTGATCTGCTCCAGGGCTTGGCGGGCGGCGGGCAGCGCGTCCATGTCGAGGGGCGTCAGATCGACGGAAGAGGTGGAGAATTGCTTGTGGGGGCTTTCATCCTCTGTGCACAGGCTGTTAACCCGGCGGTGTAGGTGCTCCAGGTCGATCTCCTTATCGTCCTGCAGGGCGTAGAGGGGGCGAGGGGGAAGGAAGGAGTAGGATGGAGAACAGAAAGGCCGTGACGGTTGATGGTCCAAAAAGAGTCCAGGGATAGGAACAAAAGAAAGGCGGGACGTATGTAAAATGTATTTGAGATATTTCAGGAACATTTCCAAACAAATAGGAAACAATAGGATTGATAAGGTGAAGTGCAGAAATAATTGTGAGAGGAAGTTGGAATTTGGTTGTTGAAAAAGCGGAATCGGACAAGGGCGGGATGAGTTCCGCATGTCATCCATTTGACAAGTATGGATGGGTAACGATCATCGCGACAGGAATGAGGAGAAGGGGGTGAGCAAATGAGCGCAAGGTGCCATCGACACGGTTTGCGAGGATAGGGAATGACCGTCGTTAGGTGGAAGATGAACATGATGTGAGGAGGGTGTGAAGAAGAAGAGGAAGGGAAAGATGGAGGGAGGAGGGATAGCCGTGGTCAGGATACTGACAGAGGAACATACAAACACTTCTACAAAGTCTCGAAGGGAGTGCAGAATCTGGAATGCTGAAAAAACACACCTCCGTTGCGCTGTGTGCTTTGCGATTCCAGCGTGAACACCAACTGCATAAAGTATCCCCAAACCTTTATACACTGAATGGAAAGAAACACTTCACATAGCCCAAAGTCACTCTGCCGCAGAATTCGCATTGAGACCAACATCTCATTTTCATGGGAATTCCTTTCACTTGGACCAATTGCATCTTCTTCCCCGACTTATTGATTGATTGCTTCCTATGATATACGGTGGAACTTCCAAAGTCAAACTCTCCAATTTCGGTGTGATCTTGAAAAAAAAAACCCTCAAAATTTTAATCACGCAAGGTCAGCAATTCCGGTGAGACTTCAGGTTTGCGCATATCAAGGATCAACTTGTGTGATGTGTAAGTGCCCCAAAATGGAAGTTCCTGCCACACAGGAAATGATCTGGTTGCTCATATGAGGAAAACGGATAAATTAAACATCATCAAGTCTAATGTTTTTTTTTTTTTAACAAACTAATATAAATACATTATACAAGAGAGAGTCTGAACCAAACAGTCCATGATTCGATTTGATTACTTTGCATCACCGTTTAAAGCTTGAAGTCTACTAATCGCTTATCACCTGTTTACAGCAGCTCTTCCAATAGGCCAATCGACAGAGAACGTTTGACTCGCTCGTCCGCCGCCGTTGTCAAACGATAACACTCTTTGGAACAGCAGCGCATCTGGCCATTCATGCAAAATGGTCTTCATGTGTTGGCGGATGGGAGGAAATAGTAGTTTGCCTTGCGCGCTTTGGCTATTCCAACTTCCGATATCTTAAATGTTCTTATACGCTTCACCGGAGAACCGGTGGTGTAGAATGAGTGTGGTGGCGTGAAATGAAACTTTCCCATCCTCCACAAAATGGAACGTCCAATAACGCGAGGGGCAACAACTGTGCGATAACAACAACTTTAGTCCTATCACAACACGCACCAACGTCTTGACGACACTTGTCACAGGATGGCATATGGCCACACTGTGCTACAAATGTGTGAAATATTTTCCCATAAATAAAGCCGGTCTATCCTCAACCCCAAAAAACCCCCGTAGTGAAATTGCAAAATGCTTCTTGAACGTAACGAAAAAGAGTCTCACTAGTCACAGCCTACTGGCGAGTTGTATTTTTAATTATGTATTTTGTCTGTGCTGGTCTATCAAAATATGCCTTCACCTAAAACCACTCAGAGAAAGAAAGTTGAGTGCTGCACTGAAAAAATATCGACGATGGCAACTTAAATTCAACTTTCATCAGATTATAGTTGGGAGGAAAAAGAAATCTTCACAGTCAGGTCTTCACAGGGTGAGTTGTAATAGTTCGTTTTAGATTTCTTCAGCTAGATAAAAATCAGCTGCAGGGTGAATCAAGGTTTTATGATGCAAACAGTTCGAGCCTGGGAAAAAAGGAATTTTCTCCGGAGGAAAACCGTTTTGAAACGAGAAGAACTTGGAAGTCAAACGCCACGATGGAATTGTTGTTCAACTTTGGAGGTTCCACTGTAGCTTTCCGTCAAAGGCTGTATGTTACAATGACCATCGGCTTAATTGCATTAAATGAAACTTAAAAACGACTAAGAATATGCACCGTTGCACGTTCACATAAAAAAACAAACAACAACTTCATCACAAGTCCTACGGATGGTGACATTCAAGTGAGAGGAGTTTCATGCCACTGCCGGACAGGTGGGCGGGGTGTTGGCGGGAAGGTGCAGTTTGCTTAAAAGCAAGACAGGGTTCAGGGGAACAAGGGTTGAGAGGAAGAATTTCATTTTTGGGGAGGTCAGGCTCACGGAGGTCGGTGGCGGAAAGTGCGGGGTGTCACATTGTTTTAGGTGGTGATTAAGGGCACTGTGGAAATACTGCAAGCTACAAAAACAAAAAAACCAATGGGAGTTTTGAGGAAAGAGGATGCATGACCAGGGTTTAAAACAGATTTACTGACCGTGTCCTGTGGGTCAAGGGAATTCTGGAAAAAGGGCTTGGGCCCTACCAATTGACGCTGGTGGACCGACAGCGGCACGCCCTGTTGCCATCTAAGGAAGGAGCACTTGGGGGGAGGGGGGGGGGGGACGGGAGGGCACTAATGCTTTTCCTGCCGCTATCATACACACACACGCCGGAACAATGACAACAAGGGTATGCCATCGCAGTGTAAAGAATTGGTTCGATCACAAAACGAACGGACGTGCAAGAGAAAAGTCAATCACTATCTGCCCTCTGTGGGAGGGGTCATGATGAGGCAAGACAGAAAAGGGACCGCGGCGGGGTCGAGTGAAAGGGTGTTGTGGGACTTTCTGCCGTCAGCACACTGCACCTACTGTACATCATTAACGGTCACCTCTGATATCCGTTACAGAGCGAAGGCATCACTTTGGTGAATCAAGTATTATGTGCAAAAGTGTCGCATGGCACGTGATGAGCGCAACACTATTTGGAATCTCCACCGAGATCGCCTACTCGAAAGGCAAAAAAAGGCCACATGACACACACACAGTGAGGAAAAATGCTCACGTCTGATCAACATAGACTGATCATTTGCTCTGAACCAATTCCGTCATGCTGTTGAGCAACCGCGCTCTACTGTATGTATAACCTTGGGGTCGGGGGTGAGGTGGTGAAGGTGGTCATTCGCATTTTGGGGGTGAGCTCGGAGGGATTGCCGGGTTCGTAGGAGTGCTGCACGATCAGGGCGCAGGGAATGTCACAGCATGCCGGGGGTTGGTAACGGGTGGAGGCGGGGGCCGTGGCGTTGGAAGTGTTCGAGGTCTGGTTCTGGGTCTGGGCGCCCAGGGCCATAGGGTGCTCATTGGGGTTGTGAGGGCAGGGATCGGCGGCTTGCCTGGCAGATGGGCCATCTGCCTGCTTCTGGTGTGTCGTGGCATGCGCAGGGCGAGGGGGGGAGTCGACGAGTAGAAGAAAGGTTTTGGGTGAATGTGTTTTGTTTGCATGCCAGTCGAGCGATGGGATTTAAACATAAAATAAAAGGTCAGACGACACGCAGCAGAGCGACGGGCACAAGACAAAGAGGGGGTGAGTGACAGATGAGATCAGGCAGATGGCAGGTTGATAAGGTGGCAAAGAGAAGTCAATAGGAGAAAAACAGACGGGTGGGGGGGGATGAGCGAGAAGAGAGACACGGCAGTCAGTCAGCGCACGCAGCGAAGCAGCTCGACCTGTGTCGTGTCCTCAGAGACACATTCACACAGTCGTTATGTACCTGGAAAGGGGAGATGTTTAAATGGCATTTTGTATTGCTCTCTGTCTCTCTCTCCCCTCGCCCGCTACATCCCTCAACACAGAGTACTTATCTACAAAAAAAAACAAGAAAAAAAACAAAAAGGCAAGATGAGAGCTTCGAGCCCACGTTGACACAGATCATTCCAAAGAGTTAGGATGAGCAGACAAGCAATCCCCCCCCCCCCCCACTCCCCCCAAGTCAAAATCTAATTTCTTCAACGGGCCAAATGTATTGGATTGTCGAAACGAGGAACGCCCATTCTGCTCATGCTAAATCTACATGGCTCGTATGAAATATCAGACAAGGTCATCAGCATTGATGTTGAAATTATGGAGGAGCTCTGACCATGACATTTGACGAAAATAGAGCCAGACCTTTATTTACTCCTGTGGCCAGAACTCCTTCATAAGAATCGCTCAAACATTTAAAAGGCCAAAATATAAAACAATTGCTGTCTGGTCATGAATGAAATGGGCCCTGGATATAACATTTCTCTCCCAAAGTAATTTGGAGATAACGCTGCGTTTCTAAATATGAATAAAACCAATAATATGGTAAAAGAAAAACATCTTTGATATGCATAATTAATCTTTGACGAAGGTGACCCAATAAAAGAGCTCCGCCATACATTGTTTTGTCTTTCTAATAGGGATTGCCGTAATAATAGAGTTTGTTAAAATCACTCAATAACCGATTGTTAAAAATGACCGTAAATATCAAGGTGTGGAATTGATCGGTGATTAACTCATTCACTCCAAAAGACGTTTTTAAACGTCTTTTCAGACTTGGTCCAGAATTGGCTGGTACTGAATGAGTTAATCTCATCTTGAAGCAACTGAGTCCACCGGTACCACGAGCCATGTGCAACTCGTCGAGGCACACTGTTGATTCAGTCTCAAAAAAATGTGTCGAAAAAAGTCCAATACGACACCTGCGATGGCAAGTTGAACAACATCTCTTTTGACCCGCTTTTTTTTTCTTGATATGACACTGCCATTGAAAGAGGCGTTCAGAATGATGTAAGTAAGCCATGCTAAATTTTCCCATCTTTAATCCTTTCGGCGACAGCGGTTACGACAGTGGACAGCTTATCGGGTTACAGGTTGTCATTATTTGTGCATGAAACGGTTAATTCCTACTGATATTATCAACAGCAGATTTCCGTTCTAAATGTAGAATGATAGTACACATTTTGCCAGATGTGCATTGACTAAAACAGCATCGATAAGATAAAAAAAAAAAAAGTAGAATTTTTGTCTAAACCGCAGCAAAATTAGTCAGGAGAAGTCATGGCAGGAATGATCATTTATGTTATTTTAAAAAATACAATTACAAAAAAAAAGGCCAGTTAAGAGCATAACCAGGACGTAAGATGGGATCATTTTTTTGGCTGCAAATTAAATCCACACTCCTATTTGGAAGTGTATTGCATCGTGTGCATGAGGTGTATAAACCCTGCGGCTAACAAACCTTAACACCAAGATTCATGTCCGTAGATGACAATGTTGGCCATTCCACACGGAACCATAAAGCACACAGACACAGGTAAAAAGACAACATTGCAGCAGACAGTATGCATGTCAAGGGACGGTATGCGCAGGAATGTTTTAGAGAGAATGTAGAGGAAACACAAGAGACGCAGCCACAGATTAGTAGATGTTTGATAGGTGCAGAGCGGGTGCGCGCCACTTAGTGGGATGCATTTTCTTTGGGCGTACGGGGTTTTGGTTGAGTGTGATCATCAGCGAATGTAAGTATATGAGTTTTATTGAGTGTACAACAAACTTGATGGAACATACAAGGGTCAAAATCCGCAGGGGATTCATGAATGTTTATGGCATACTTGGCACAGATTTGAGCGCATTCATTTGATCAACACAAGCCAGAATGATTGAAGAGGTGAGGCAGCTTTGGTGTGTGTGTTTGGCGTGCGTGTGAAGAGGTCGTCATTTCCAGAAAACAAGATATCAGCCTCATCCAGTGAACTCTTTGAACTTGAATGGTTTGGTAGTTTATCGACTTTGTATATGCTTGACTTCAAATTTGAAAAGAAAATGTGATCCCCAAAGAGCAAAGAGTCCAAAAAGATCCTTGTAGGGGGTAAAGTTTTCTTGAAAGGATAAAGCAAAATCAGACAGAACTGAAAACAAAACAAATAAAAACAACCCCCAAAGGAATCGGTACTCACACAAAGTACAGTTGGTCGCCAAAATGCAAACCAATGAGCTACTAATCAGGTCGCGTCATTAGCTTAGCTGGCTAAGCTTGCTAGCGTGACAAATTGCAACTACACCTCACATTAGAAATACAACATGACCGTTTTGGTTAACAAGCTAGTTTAGAGTTAAGTGTTAGACCTCTGTCGGAGCCCGTGGTGCGATGTGATTGGCCAGTTTGGGTTTACAAGGGGTCTATTTTAGCCATTAGCCAATTAAACTAGAAGCTACTTCTGTCAACTTGGGCTTTCCCGAATCTCACGCTTTGAACAACACCGACCTTCAGCCATACTGTGTGCTATTCTGCGTACGCAGTAAGTTCACCGCAGTGGAATTCTCATGCCAAGAGTGACCTCGCCGTGCCAATATACTTTATTAATCCAGCCTTCCCCAGCCCACGCATAAAAAAAACGAGGCGACCTAACAGTTCTGTTTTATGTGAAGCTGAAAAAACAAAACACACGGGGTGCGCAGGGATGGCGGGCTCAAGTGGCACACACGTTTACCGAGATTGCAGGAGGCCAACGAGTTCGTCACTTAAACTGAGCATGTCACAATTTCACTTTAAGAGGACGGGTGACGTTAAACAAACGAGAACGAATCCACTGGCCAAATGATATGCCAGCGTTCCCGGGGAGATCAAATGCAACGTGTGATTTATCTATCAAGCTGCCTTCAAGTTGAATTCGATGTGTTCAAACTACAGTGAGACCAAAAGTCATCACATTTGAAAGGTGGGTGGCATGCATGACGATTTCCCAATATTTTTAGTACTCAAAACAGCTTGAATAATCTAATTTGGAAGTTACAGTGGCAAGCAGTCCGAAAAAAAAGCAATCAATGGATCACTGCACCAGCAAGGCAGAAGGTAAATGTCAGGGATCAAAACCAAACATGGCTGACTAGGTCAATGACATTGATGCCATGGTAACACCAAAGTGGTTATTAAAATACTTGGATGTCAGCTTGCTCCGACAGACATCTGCGTGATCATTTCAAATCCAATTTGTTGTGTGGAGGGGAGAAATCGATTTCTCAAATTTATCAATAGTAATGATTTTACTTTGTCTGTGACAACAATGAAATGCCAAACCTTGACCAAGAATCCCAATCAAAGGCTCCACAAATCTCTGCTGTCCATCCTGTTCATGTTGCGACTCTCTCCTGTGCTCAGTCGGGGGCTGATTCTATATTGAAAGTGACGGTAGGGGGTGTGTGTGGGTTTTTGGGCATTATGGGGGGGCGAACATAATTTGAGTTCAGATGAAGGCTGGGTGTCTTTGTGGATGCTCAGTGGCTGACATGACTACTGGTCTGAATGACAGATTAAAGCTGGTAACTGGGCAGGGAACTTCAGTAGGGGGCGGTTAGGGGGGGTGGGGGGTGTTTCCTGGGTTGTGCCATGGACAAAATTGGTCAGAAATGGCAACACTGGCCGAGTGATGCGTTATTTAGAATTTCAGGAGTCAATTTTTTGCTTTTAAGAAAGAGATTATTGCGTAATTATTGCAAAGCGAGCCAAACCGCACAAAAAGTATTCAACATTGTCAAACATTCTAAAAAGAGCTACAAAGAAACTCATAGCAACATTGTTTCTTGTGGCTGTGGGGTTTTCAAGACTTTGAAATCATAGCTTTTGATTGATTTGGGAAACGTAGAAAAAATTTAGGCCCCTTTAAAGATCTACGGTAAAGGTGCGAATCCTACGTCCATGACGATTTATTTTCGAGAGTATTTGATCATCATTCTGAGATATAGTGGCATTCTGAGATTTGCCTTGCTTTCTGTTCAGTACTCTGGTTTGGTTCACTTTGTGTTCAGACGGCATTTTAAAACACTGGACCAAAAGCTGTCCAAAAAAAAATAAAAATAAAAATCTAACCTCACACCGTAATTGGACAGTGTAATGAATTGTTTTTCTACCTTCAAATGGTCTTGGTCCCCTTGTTTCCCAGGATCCGATGATAATATTCACACTTGACCGAAACCAGATGTGAACAATGTGAACACAGCCTCAACTAATAATACGCAATTACAAAGTTGTGCACTCTAAACCTTGTAATACAATTCATTTGATATTTTATGGGGAATCACACTGTGCGAACAATTTGTCTTGATTTTTGTATTTAGTGCCTGGTCCTTTCTTCCAAATGGAACATAATGTACGTGGTCCCAGCCATACTCGATGTCTAAGTAATGAGCAGGGGGCATGTGGGCTAATTATTTAATTTGTTGAACTTGATTTACCGAAGCAATAAGGATGAAATGATGGCAGTCGTAACATAGGGGAGGACCAAACTGCCGTCAGCCGGCTGTCAAGCCTGTTGCCTTTTTGTAAGTGCTTCTCGCCAGAGGACCTGACGTTGAGGAGGGGAGGACTCTGCGTGTGTGAGTGCGCTTCAGCTCCTACTTGTGTATGCAGAGGTGCTCAGAGTTTTCCAATAGAGGAATCAACAGAGAGAGCAGGTAGAACTTGACAATCAAATGGGCCAAAGGGTGCGTCAACAAAACATCCATTTGACTAAAATGTCCATCCCTCGTCAAACAAAAGATTGCAGAAGCAATGCATTAATTACTTCTGAGGGTGCTGAGGTAGGTGGTCCGGGGGTCCCCAAAGCAATTTCAGAAATGCGAATGAGCAACTCACTTATACCTCGGCGCTACCTATAACACTCAACTTATCTTCGCAGAGCTATTTTCCGAACGTGATGGCGACACTTATCTGCTTCAAATGCGTTACTTCGAGCGAGTTTTCGAAATGTTTAGTAACGTGTTCTTAATTGCCTCCCGGATAACGGTAAAAATGATTTCACCTCTAATTGCATTTGCTTCGGTTCATCTGCGGCGTGTTCTGAATGATCACATTTGCGCTTGTGATTAAAGTCATCGACTGAAACATTGGACCCCCTTGTACTTGGGAGTGCAGAGAGATGAGATTAGCCAGATAAAATGAAGAGATTGGATTGCGATGAATGCTAATGGTTGGTAAAAGTGACCCACGGTCGTGTGATTTTAATCTATTAATGGAAAAGTGAGTAAAGCTGTTGCCATTAGGCTTTTGTTTTTTTCGTTGTTGTTTGGTTTTACGCGCTCTCGTCTCTGGTGGAGCAAAGAAAGCATCCGCATTAGCAGGACTGCAGGGTTTCTTTCATGAAAACGCTCAGAAAAAAACCACTTTGATTGCTTCAATTGATATGCCTGCTGGGGTGAACAAACACAAAGGGGGCTGCTGCTAATTTACAAGGTGCCGCTGTTTTTTTGAAGAGAGTGCCAGCGGTGTTAATATCCATGTTTCATGTCGTGAGTCACCGTTTTGGACTCTTCTGTGGTCAGGGAAAATTGCAGCGTTCCGATAAAAAAAAAAAAAAAAGAGCCCACGGCTGTTTGTTGTAGCTTTTAACATTATCAGCATCCTCTGTTCTCCGCGGAATTAAATTAAATGGCTCGCTTACTACCGCTGAAAACGGTGACTGCTCTCGCTACATTTTGAAGCCGGGAACGCCACTCAATTGAGTATGAATAAAGCTTTTAGGAAACAACCGAGGTTAATGTGTTTGTACACTAAAAAGAGACCACCTGGATCGTCCTAAAGAGCCTTCTATTGGAAAATTACTGCGGTAAAAGTTTTCCTGAAAACCTCATCTCACACTCTATTATTACTGCCAAGTCTTTTTTTTTTAAACACCCATATTGATCATCCGCACATGGAAAAGATGATCAAACAACTAGAGTTAAGTAAAAAAGGTCCACAGCATGATTACAAACTATAAAGATGGCATATTTCAAGAGGAATTGTGGCTACGATCTGGAATGGTGGTCTTTGGATGTTTTTTTTTTTTTTTTTTCCTGGCAGTATTTGGAATTAGAATAAGAAAAGGATACAAAGTGAGAGAGGAACCTTCCAAAGACATTCCTGGTTGAATATGCCTTTTAAGTTCCATCATCATGAATGAGAAAATCATGATGAAATTGAGTGAGACGTCAACCCACTTAGCATCTAAAAAGATGAATTTTGCTTTTTCTTGAAAAATGTTTTGGACACACATCAAACTTTGGCTATTCATCCGTAAAACATCAGAATCTCAGGAGGAATAGACTTTCTTTACGGCTATTCATACTTTTTTGGACAATTAGGAATTGGAACCTGATTTTTACAATGGCAACAATCGTGCCTGGAAAATGTTCCGCGCAAAAAAAAAAAAAAAAATTCACATTCAATCATGTAAAACGGAATCATCATTTTGGAAATTTGAACACGAAAAGGCAACACGTAATGTCAACTGTCCCGGAATGGACTTTGGAGGTGTGTGCATGTACGATGTAGCGTTCTCTTCACATGCACATTCACTTGGCATCAGATGGGGGTCTTTTTCTTTCTTTTTTAAATTTTTATTCTTTTGAAGGCTGTGACCACATTGTCGACGACTTGTAAGATTGATGACCTGTCAGAATGCTGTAACCGAACTAAAAAGCTCGTATATACCTTAATGGTAGAGGGAAGCTGAAAAAGGACTCTAATGCTGCGGGTCGTAAACGCAGGAGTATGCACAAAAGATCAATTCCACTTAGAGGACAGCTGATACAGTATCTTCCAGATTCTTTTTGACAGAAGTGCCTTGTAACAAATATAGTCCTCTTGAGAAGAACAATGTCGGAGTGCAAAAAGTGTTTCATGAGCGGAAGAAGATGAATGTGCCCATTTTGTGTAATGTTCTGGATGGTTCCACGGCTTTATACCCAATGACTATTTATTCTACTATCTTTACGCTTGACGTATCCTTCATTCATCCCATTGCTTTCTGTTCTTACTCCTTGTCCTTATTCTTAACTCAATTCTCGACTGTCGTCAGGCCTGGAATCTTTTCCCGGGCCCCGTTTCGCCTCTTCCCGTTACACGGCCACTTGCTTACCTCCTTGGAGGGGACCCTGGATCCCTTCCGCCGTGACCACCAGCTTTCCACCATGGCTATGAGACAGGAAAGCACCACGCCGGCTGCCAGGACGCAGAAGACGCCGGCGAAGCTTTGGATGTCCAGGGCGTTGCTTTGCCGCGATTGCACCGAGCTGTAGAGTTCACAAGGGCTGTCCTTTGGCCACCACTTGAGTTTGAGTATATCCATGTCGCCATTCTGCTGAAGCTCCAAGATTCTAGGGGTGTCGAGAAAGCACGAAGAAAGGTGAATGCGGTGGTCTCTTGATGAACCGTCAACTTGAAGACCGTCATATTTAACATGTCCTGTTTTGGATCCAATTGCCATTGGCTTTATAGAACTCTAAACTGGAGGTGGAAACTTTGTTAACAAAGGACTTTGAATTCTGTGTCAGGTGTCTGAATTTGAGTTTCAACTGTTTGCTCTGTGTCATGCAGACCGCTACAGTAGCTTCACGGGCTAATTGCAGACTGGCCATCTGATTTAGAATTTGGGATTAAAAGGTAGAGTGATTTTTATTGTGTTCAAATATTTCCCATGACTTGAATGGTTTTGTACGTTGGAGTCAATAAGAAATGAGATGCGTACGGTGCGTCAGCGACTGGATGTTGATTATCCGTCTTGCTGAGATCCCAGCCGAACACAACTGAAGCGTCGCGCCGTGTACGGCGGTGCCCAACTAATTTTCACGAGTGGCTGACTCTAGGCGCCTCCTGATGGTGCGAATGTAACTGTCAATACAAAGTTCCACGTTGCCTCACACGATCTTTCACAACAAAAAACATGAAGCAAGATGCAGCTGGCCGCGTGTTGCAGTAACAGCGATGGCTATTGCTAATTTCATACGAACCTGTGCCCATCAAGCAAAGCATGAAGCTCCCCTGTCGCTGAAACGCACGCCATAGACTCTTAAATAGCCACACCCTCTCCGTTACTCTCACCTGTTTCTCCCTTCTACAGCTGAGGATTCAAGCCGCCTTATGAAATCATGACAAATGAGCCGTTTGCCACCATAAAGGATGCCGAATACAACAACGTGAGAACATGCTTCAATCCTGAACGGATAACCGATATAACCGACTGTGCAACTTTCATGATTCTAAAAGCCAAAGCAAACAGGAGGGGGTGGAAAACACATCAGTGACAACGCCACAGATGATTCTGTAATTGCTGTAGAGCCTCTGTTCCATTTGAGGGCAGTGTTGTTCCGTTACATCCTTTCCCTGAGCCCACGACACCATATTGGGTTGTCAAACTCAACGTGGCTAACATTAATATGTCTCGCAGCAGAGCAAGAGTACACCAGCCACAATGTCATTATGCAGCCGAGCCTTAGTCCGGCGATTGATGGCTTCAGAGAGAATACAGCTCAGAGGTTGATGGGGTCCCTCTGTTCGCCTTCAGCTTAGGATTTTTAGTGGGTCATTCTTGTTGGGGTGCAAGAGGATGCACACACACACACACACACACACACACACACACACACGCATTCGAGATCTCTGTTTGTTCTCGGCTAGGTGATTAGAGTGGAGGCAAGGAGAAACAACAAGGAGAAGGGCGAATTGGGAATACAAAGACATCGCTCATGCAGGCTCACCATCCGAGCGCATTTCAGGCAAAATAACCCCTTCAATACTCGCAAATGGAGCTAAACGAAGGTTCGAAGGACAATCGCAAAGTTAAAACCCACACGATGCGACAGATGTCGCGGATTATGCGTGGAATTTCCTCGAGGAGGAAAAACCCTCGTGCAATTCCAGTGACAGCCTGCTGACAACAATTATAGTGCATGTCCGTCGTCTTCATAAGGATAAAAAAAATAACAAATGATGACCGGGCATTAAAACAAATGAGCCCCACAGATGCTTTACATAATTAATTTCCTCCACAATCATCGGAGAAACGAGGCCCATGTTATTGTGACGCTGCAAAAAATATCTTTACAACCATGTCACTGTCATTTCGGGATATTCTCTTCTTACTTCTTGGACCCATGTGAGTAAGACGTGATTTAAAATGCATGCCGGGACTGGAAATGATAGGATAACTCCTTTGACCCAACCACCCGAAGCATACTGGACAATGTTCCAACACAATTTGACCTCAACTACCTTGTGTTAGCTATCATTCCAATTAATGGAGGACTTCCGCTTTGATATAGGGCAGTCCTTGAGAGTTTCACCAAGGTCAGCTAAAAAAAAACTATAAAGAAGCTCATTTTAACTTGTTTGGACAATTTTTAGGGTGACTAGAAAAAAAAAGGCACTCTTTTCACCTCTCTGCAAAAGTCACAAAGAAGTCGCTCAAGGAAAAGACAAATGACATAAATATATCAAGGCCTTGACCCAAACTTTTTTCACAAGAAAAACGCCTCCGTCCTCGAGACCCAAAGTTTGTCGAAGATATCATGTACCACCATATTGTTGCTATTTTATATGCTGTACCTATGAGGTGTATCAGAAAAGTTCCAGGACTGGTTCCATAAATCATAAACAGTAGTTCAAATTCAAATCATATGTTTTTCCCTTCAAAGTAATCCACATGCTTCACTTTCCCAACCTTCTTTGCCACACTTTTATACTGCTTGGAAGGATTCTTCGGTGATCCCCCGCAGCTCCCGTCATGGCCATCCACATGTACAAAATGTGCCTCCCTTGTCCCCATTGCAATGTTCATTCAACAAACATGCATTGAAAAAAATCGTTGGCTCACTGATGATCAATAAAGCAACTGAACAGTTTTAAGAGGCCAATGTTATCAGCAGTTAAGTTTGGTAAACCCTGAAGAAAGCAAACCAAAAGAAAACTGATCACACGTCTTCAAATATGAACAACTATGATTGGATTGAACATCAATATGTGGGGCATGACATTACTATCTTGCTGCGAGCTGGTGATTTGTGATCCATTTGAGGATAAACGCATAAAGTGAATAAATGCCAAGATGTTGGCATTTCAAGCGATCGCAGAAAAGGCTACAATAACAACAACACAGAATAAATTAAAAAGGCTTGCGGGGAAAAAAATCCGGAAGAAAAAGCCCCGACAGTCTTTTCATAAAAAGCTGATTGTAGACAAAAGATGTCATTTGACCAAACTGCAGTAACTTTGAGTGATACTGGTTTGGTCGCCGTACGCATGTCTGATGTTGTCAGGAGTGCTCAGAGAGTTTGCGTGAATGCTCAGATGGATGGAAAATTAGAGGGAACCCGTGGACGGTGTTTTCCAGGCGGCTCGGTGGGGCGACTGGTTAGCATGTCTGCATCACAGTGCATAGGTGCAGGGTTTGATTCCGGCTCCGGGCTTCCTGTGAGGAGTTTGCATGTTCTCCCCGTGCCTGCGCGGGTTTTCTCCGTGTCCTCCGGTTTCCTCCCACATTCCCAAAAACATGCAGGGCAGGTTGATGGAACACTCTGGATTGTCTCTAGGTGTGATAGGGAGCATGAATGGCTGTTCGGCTCTGTGTGCCCTGCGATTGGCTGGCATCCGGTTCAGGGTGTCCCCCGCCTAGTGTTTGATGAGGCTGAGATAGGCTCTAAGCATACCCTCGTGAGGAAGAGCGGATTGGAAAACGGATGGATGGTGTTAATTACAGTCAAATAGAAGTAATTGTGACATTTTTCTTAATTCTTATGGTAAGCTATCTCCTGAAATTAAGATAAATTGAAAGTCAATCAGTGTCCAAAGGTTTGACAGCAATTAAAGTTTGTCATATTTTTGGTTTGCTCCATTCTGCTGGGTTTTTTGGACCATCAGCAGCATACAAACTGACCCTTATTTGGAAAGGATGACTCAAATTACAGTACAGTACTTGGAATTGTGACCATTGTGTCTTTTTTTTTTTTCTCTTCAAGAGCTTCAAAGCACGACATCCTTTTCCATCTCAGCCCACCTCCCCGACAACATTAACTGTCCTCATGTCTTCCCTCACCACATCTATCAACCTTTACTCAGAACTTCCTCCAGCTTTGTTGCCTGGGCGCTCCAACCCTTATTACATGGAATGGTGAACTGTCTGAATTCATCCGTACGTGTCAGATTTAGTGCGTCTCCTCCGAGTGTCATGTCTTTTCGAAATTCCAACGCCGCGCTAATTCGCGTATACATTACAATGCAATTTTGGTCTCAATGTCACTTCTGGTCTGATGCATTAGGGGATTAGCTTTTCCTGTCATAGATTAAATGTGATTTACAGTAAGTGTCACTCGAGATCCGTGTGCATTTTTATGTTTTTAATGGTCGGGAGTTACGTAAACACATAAACAACGTGAGTGCATATGTGTGTGTGGGAATGTGTTCATGAAACAGATGTGTGTTTGTCTGAGTGTGTGTAATACAATTTCACCTTGCTTGCCTTTGACTGGGGAGATCGATAATGACTTTAACTCTGCCACTGGATGTTAAAAGCAAATGAGGAGAAGTTTGCCCATGTGGCATTGAGGGCAAATGTCAGCCTGATGTGTGTGTCACTTTGTGTGTTTGTGTGTGTGTGTGTGCGCGCTTCAGGTCCCTAACGCTCTCTCTGCAGTGGCGGACTGGGTGTTACCATGGCAACGATGGCAGCGGCCTTGATGGTGTGTCGATGACGCATTATTAATTGATTCGAGTGGGTGGGAGGGTGATTTGGCTTGAGAAGGGAGGGTGGTAGGTTTCAGATAAGGAAACGACGATAAATTGTGTGCGATAGGGTGCCAATGTTTTTATAGTGCATCAGCTCCAATCATCATCATGGTTTGGGAAAGAGGCTATATTTAAATTGATATGTCAGGCAAATTGAGAAGCCAATTTGACTTTGTGTCAGTCAGTGTCTACAGAACGGTCTCATTAGTTTGAAATGGAACACAAAAAGGAGGCTTAACAACTAAAAATCTCCAAGGTCATGTGGTTTTTTCTTTTCTTCCAAAAACAGTGTTTGATATCCACTTGTAACAGCTGAAAATGTAATAACCGAGATTCATACTGGGGTGAAATGGATGCTAAAACACATCAGTATCTTGCTTGAGGACACTTCCAGATAAGATGGCTTTCCATTACAGTTTTCCACAAAAGAAAAGCAATATTTTTACAATTTAGATAAAGTAAAATTGCTACGGTATTACGTGCAAGGACCGTATTTTCCTGGTACTAAGCAATTGCATTCAAGCATGTTTGGTTTCTGAGACGTAATTGCCGTTAAGTCCCATCTCGTGAAATGTTCTTGCCAGGCTCGCGAGAGGGGGTGAAACCGTTCAGAGGCAACCGGATTGGGCCTGTGCAGTCCAGAATGGGTGGAATCACCCTCCGCTGCGACGCCCGCCATCAGGCTAAGCTTAGAACCTGACCAAGAAGTTTTACATTTGTATGTTGTATATATTTTTTCACCTGAGACTAAGTTTATGCCCTTCTACTTCAACTAGCAACAGCTGCAGTCATTTAACATGCAGATGAGTTTGATGGTGATGCATCAGCTGGCACAGTCGAGAGATCTTTCACAAGGGGTTAGACATCCTGGTAAATGCCTCCGTGAGAGGCGATGAGCCTCGCAGTGTCGCCTGGCTGCTGCACTACGACTGCAAAACATTCCCGCCACAGCGGCATTCCCTTTTCTCGCTCACTTTTCCGCCGCGACGCCACCTGGGCGGCAAACGCAATTCTCGGTCGGAGACAACGGACGCGGGAAGTCGGTGGAGGGCGAGCGATTGGAGTGGCTCGTAGGACATGATGGAAAATGGAGTGAGAAATTGAGAGGAGGTTGTGTTGAAATGGGGGTCTGGAAACAAAATCAGGCAGTGAGGGGCAAGGGGCGGCAAGAGAGACAAGACAAAAGAATGAAAGAGACAAACACAAGACGCGTGGAGAATAAAATGAGCTGAGAGGAGGGAGAAGGTGAGCTCGGTAGATGGACATGGGGAGTTTTCTGTGAGATGAATGTATGACTGTCAGCTCCTTAAATGAGAACAACACCGGGGTGACAGCTCACTTATTGGCTAAACAACGCTGACATCATCCGCTGGCTCCACGCTGTCCGCGGTTCTGATTCATGCAGGATCATTTCATCTTTGTACTGCATAAAAATTCCACATCATCCAGGTAAAATAAGGTCATATTTCTTTGCCGGTTGTGACTGGAAGCAGATGGGCATCAAACTTGTCTTTTAAGGGCTGAACTGCATTTGAATACCGTCAACGAAAATGACATCAGGTGCTCGGGACTCAGGTAACAACCAATCATGGCTCCCGTGACGTTCGTAAACTGAGCCGTGATTGGTCCTGACCTTATCCCTGAGCACTTCCGATATCTTGGTGGTTTCAAAGACTACACAGGTTCATGTCTTAAGAGTTATTTATGCGTTTTTCAGTTTCTATACTGTTATTGTTTCAGGCTTAGCGAGTGTCGTAATTGCCCACACGGTAGATCAAGGAGGATTCTCCTTTGAATGAGTTTAACCATAAAATTATGATCACGGTCTTTACTGTTATGCGACCCGCATTAATCTGAGAATAAGTCAATATCACACATCCTCAATGGGCTTGTTTAATGGACTGTAGCTATTGGACTCTCTCCATCACACAGCGGCGATCCTGCTTTTCAATGCATGAGCTTTTGAAAATGGCCAGCTAACTGTCGCTTTTTCGCTATGGAATCAGGAGCATTGTTCTCAAAGCCCAGCGAGAGAGAGGGCGAGGGTTTCCAGCCTCGGGCACACATACCGAGCCATGCCGAACTTGTCTACAAAACTGTAGTCACTCAATGGTACCATGTTCTCAAGTGAATTCCAATACCGGCTCAACCGAGACATAAACATTTCTTGCCGCTGCCTGATTACAACGGTGTTTGTCACATTTACATTGTTTCCCCAAGAGCAATTAGAAACCGTGTTACCACAATATAGCAAAACAAAAACAGAGCACAAAATAAGACATGGAACATTCAGGCGGATTGGTTGGAAATGTCCTTGTCCAAACGAGGATGAATGAAAATAACATCAATGCGAAAATTAGGAGCTGAAAATCTGCTGAAAAGATGAGTGGCAAAATAAAAACGCCGGGTTACTCAAAATATTCATACAAATTAGTTGCTTGCACATGGTAAAAACGAGTCAAAAGCTGTGATCAAGAGTAACGACATAGGCTTGTGTAATTTTGTTGATTTGTGCAGTCACACTAGCAGGTCACCATCAAGAGTGGCAAGATTAATCAGCAGCACGGACCCGATTTTTGAAAAGGGGCTCATTTTATTAAAGCACTTTTCCTATGCTTTTGGATAAAAGCTGCCAGAACAAGGCTGGGGCACAGCTCGACATCAATCGCCGTCAAGACACCGAGGACTGGTAGCGCATACTCGATTTCGCTTTTGATCAAACCTTGATCCCGGTGCCAAATTCGACTCTCTCTGGTGACCATCCTTGTTGTCTGATGACATGTTGTCAAGGCGGCAAAACACGCGCTGACCTGATGAACGGGGACGATTCTAGCTGACCCAGACATTTTAGACAGAGCTGAGATCAATGAGGATCAAATATTAACCAGCAATATGATGCTGATTGTTGCGTACAAGAAGCTACGACGAACACACATTGAAAGCTGAAAAAGACAGCCCGGCGCTTTTGGGGTGGATTTAGAGTAAACTGAAGGAATGGCTGCCCAGTTTCCATTTAACCCTTTCAGGGACGGCGGTTACTACGGTGGGCAGCTTATCACGTTATCAGGTTACAGGTTATCATTATTGGTGAATGAAAGGGTTAAATTACTATACAATGGAACCTCGGTTTAAAGACTTATTAAAAACGCACAGACCACCACATGGTTAGGAACGCAAAGGAAACCACGACACAGAAAACAAGACGACCCCGACCGTGATCCCGTAGTGCCAGTCGAGAAGTCGCCACGCTCCCATTTTTTTTTTTTCACGCGGCAGCCGTACAAGCAGGGATGAAAGGTCTTTGTTCCCTTAAGCAAACTTCGCAAAAGCGCAGTAATTCCGATAAGTGTTCAGAGGATTCCTTGCGTAAGTTAAGTTTTCAATTAGGTCTCATTAAGGCAGAGTGTGTGGGCGAAGCGGAGCGGATCATCAAAGCCGGGGCAGGATAAACAACACAGTCAAGTCAAATGTTCATTAACCGTCATTAACACATTGAGAGAGTGAAGGGGGGAAACGTTGCCATCATTAATTGGGAATCATAAAGATTTAATGAAAGCACTAACTGTGTGGGCGGCTTTTGAATGATAGCTAGCCAGCGACAACGACATCAACGTTACATTATGGATGTCATACATACAAGGTCTGCACAAACTGTTTACAAGCATTCTGCCGGGACTCAAATTGCAAAATTGATTTGGACAAAAGCAGTTTTGTGCGCACGTCAACGGCGCCTTTTATTTCATCAGTATTGTAGCTAGTTCACAGAATGAACTCAGATACTTATTGGGTTTTTTTTCCTCAAGGTCGACAATAAAAAAACTTTCACAAGTCAGTTCATCGATAGATCTTTGTTTTCTTTTTATTTATTTTATTTTTTTCAACTGTAATGTATTTCCAACAAATTTATTGCCCGGGGTGCTGCTTGCCAGAATACAAAAAGCAAAAAAGAAAACAGTTTGTAAGAGCCATATAGGGCTAACTTTGTTTTCATTGGTCCCTGCGGTGCTTTAATACAATCTGAGGAGAATTTTGTGCGGGAGAAATTGTTTCAACACAACAGCGACGCTCGTTTAACCTCAATTTATTGTTTGGCTAAGATATGAAAAGGAAATCAGTCAGCTGTCAAGTGAACAATGACAAAATTAAGCTTGGCCGGTTCAAAATGAAAATTCTTTGATACTTGCCTCAGGTATTCAAAAAGCCAGCTACATTTTCAGCAGTCATAAGGATGAATGAGCGTCACAAAGATGCCCTTTGCAGTTTTTTTTTTCCCTGCACGAACCGGTGCAGGTGGTACATGCGTGGCGCATCCCAATTGAGATTCAGAGTAAAGGAAGAATAACGAAAAATACAAAAATACAAATGTCAATGATGCGTGCAAGAATGCAGAGCTAATGACAGCAGAGAAGTAATGAAAGTTCTGTTTTGGCGGAAATTGACAAATATTGACAGCAAAAGCGGCAACAGAGGTTCTTTTCAACAACATTTTTGAAATACTGGCACAGCTGATCGAACATGATTTTGGTGTATTTGACCAGGGTACAGGCAGACGAAATTCTGAGCTCTGCGGACATTCGTGGCGGATGTCACATGTACCTCATAAGTTTGTGAACAGCGGGCATCAAACCCTTTGAATCATCACAATACATTTTTTTTTTTTAAAATTAAATCCTCCCACTGGCAACAGTAAATCTACACGATATTTGATGAGGTTGTGTGTGTGTGTGTGTGTGTGTCCACCGTGAGAGAGGCTTTTGACTATTTTCCTTTCATTTCCTCTCAGGACCTCAAAACGACTTGTGTGTAGCTGTCAGTTGAAATTAGCAGACTATCCCTTCACACTGGACTTTTTCCGACTCTGGCAAATCTGCGGGCTGTCTCCATCCATCAGAAAAACACACAAACATGGAAACACGCAGTCAGCCACCGCGTTTGTTCCCCTGCTGCAGCAAGCACACCCAGATGGAGGCGCTTCACCTGACCTCGAGCAATGGCTTCTTCTTCACACCAAAGTGGTTGAAAATGAGGACGTTAGAGGAGGCTGTCGCTTTCTAAAGACAATGGCATCCCCTCTCTCTCTATAGTGTCAGAGGCAATCATCCGTGCCCATCTGTAAAAATAGCTTTGGGGAGCGACGGGCAATAGCTGAGCGTAAGGAAGTTAAATACGATGACAAACATACACAGGCCAAATGCGCAGTGTAATGTTCCTTTCCAGCTTTGGCAAAAAATGACTTATTACTCTGCCATCTGTCAATCTTAGGAATAATTTAGATTCATGAGGGCATCTTTTGGGCATCAAGAGCTCTCTCACCAAATACATTTGGATACGAATTAATCCTAGCAGTGACGTGCGGTGAGTTTCATGACTGGTGAGGCACCACTTCCCTGGAGTCAAAATATGAAGTCATAATAGAAGGTTTGCCTATATTTCAATTTTGACCTTCATTAAAACACGTCGAAGGGAAGGGAAGGTTGTTTTCAGAGCTTTTAATGATGATTCAATTGATTCCACACGGTGGAACGATGTGCTAGCAAGAAAAATAAAATGATCTTTAATATCAGGTCATGTTGTCTTTTTGGAGACCTTTTTAAAAAAAAGTAAAAATAGCTTTTGAGCTTCCCTGGGTATTTAATGTGTTATGAAACCCCCAATTATAAAATTACTTAAGTGTCTGGTGTCATTACGTCAAAATCCGAAAAGAATTCAATGAGTTATGAATTTATTGGAGCCAAACGCAGTTACAGGTGAATGGAAGGGATTGCCGGGGAATTCAAGATGGCGACTATTCTGCATGTCCCAAACTAATTATTAGCTCAAAAAATAAAATAAATGGAAAACACGGGCTATAGAACTACATGGGAAATTAATATAATAATTTTTGTTTATTTTTTATATTTTAAAAATTGTTTTACTCGTCACATGCAGAAGATGTCCAGCAGAGGGAGCTAGAGAGACCCTAACTCACTTGCTGGCCCTGAACGCATGTCCCTGGATCATAGAGAAAATTATCAAAGACAATGAACACCGTCTTTAAATACTTAACCGAAGTACTTATGTGAACCCTGGGCAACATGATTATATATTTACTGCCAGAATTATTGCTAATCTCAAGTGGACCCAGTAGTGATCCTTGCGCTATACCCTTCAACATATTCAAAGCGATTATTGAGATGGATCGCTCACAGTCAGCACATCAATGGAGAGAAACATTTAATGGCTGGAAAGACGCGTGCTTGACAAAAATGTATTTGTTTTTCCTTGTTGTTGTTGTCCTGACATTGTACGGTCATGTACAATGCATTATATATGAAGGGAAGTGACAAGTGATGACTGACACAAACCCTAGAACTGCAGCTTTGTGTTTCAAAACAATGTGAGTTGTCAGACGATGAATGCTTCAGGCAGATGTTGGCCTTTTATAAAAAATATGTCGCATTGTGTGTGTGTGTTTAAAATCCCATATGCACATTTGCACTCTGCATCACCCCTTCCAATATCCCCAGTATGGAAGTACATCTCACAACAATATTTCTCTGCTGGATGGCAAATGAAGCATCTCAACTTTTTTTTTTTTTTTTTAAATTCCAGTTCTGTGACGGCTAATAAGTGTTGTTGAACAAATGAGCTGTTCACACAATTGAACAAACTGCAGTGTGCTTGCATGTGTGGTTTGCATGGTCAAAAAACAGTTGGACATATGGACTTCTAATTAGCAACTTGCTGATAGAAATAATGAGCAACATAATAACTCTACTTGAAAGCACTCACAAAGGAAATGTCTCTCTCAAAACATGTCAAATGTTTGATTTACTAATCCCGCTGAAAAAAACTGACAAACGTACCGTTTTAATTGACTGTATATAGAAATTGAACAACACCACCGCTGATCACAGCCTTCGACGAAGTATGTTTTCCCTGTTCCGGTCATGATCCCTTTCACACAATTATTAAAAAGAGGAAAGCTGCACTAGAAAGACACAAGCGTTCCGTACGCAGGCCACCAAGAAAAACTTGGGATTTATACGACTGCGGCTGCAATGCGGGCTGCGAGGCATCCGAGCTCCTACAAGGAAACAATCAGGGCAGAGCTCATAACTGGATCGACAAAAACAAAATGAGGCGATTGGTGTTGCTAATTATTTGTAATTTACTGTGTGCATGATGAGATTTTCTCAAGTGAATGTGCAAAATAATCACTAAGAGTTTACTTTTTTTTTTTTTAAGAAGGTGGTATGTGCTTTGTAAATATGCATGAAAATATGTTTTGAAAGGTGCGCAAACATAACACTCAGCAGGGCCCGGCCAATGTGGCGCCCCGAGGCAAGTTTTATATGCCCCCCCCCCCGATTTACATACGCTTATGTCAACAAGGTTATCTTGTTTAGCAGTTTACATGTTCAAGCAGTAGCCTTTAAAACAGAACCCAGAAAAGTAATACCAGGCCCTTGACACCCCCCCACGCTTGTGATGCCAAGTCTATTGTTGATGCAGCCACATTCCAGTCAGGAAGGAGGACCTATGAATGTCTTCACGACAGGACCATAATCACACAAGAGACATTCGGTCCCTGCTTTGACTTTATAGAGTTGAATTATTAGAGTTCCACATTTTAAGGCAAGTTGGCTGTCATGCTTTGGCACACTTGGTAGAGGGAAAACTTTTCTTAGTTTTGTTTTACAATTCAACGTCAACCATAGCTTGTACATAAGGACACCTAGAAACTGCCAAACAAAACAACAAACCGTTGAAAATTACTGTGTCTTTATGAGGATGTCGTCTTGAGACTTGGGTCTCAACATTATAGATAAAAATTATATTGCGAAGTGAAACTGGCAGGCTTAAAAAATGTACAGTATATATGACATAATTGACTTATTGTCGCCTTCAATGCTGTCCCTGTCGAGTGCTGACGTATGTGGAGTTATTTACTTGCAATTTGGACCCCTGCACGAGGATGTTTCTTGTGCTCCTGAATATAAACACAGCCCATATCTGTCAAAATCGGATAGAAACATTCAAAATTCGACACGGGCATGGAATCATATTTGGGCACCTGCACTTGCAGTCTAAATCCAGCCGTATGCTTTGTGTCGATATGCGTCTCTTGAAAGATTGCCTGATGATGTGTGAATCGCAGTGAAGAAAGGATTGATGCTAATGCTAAGCAACGTAGCTTCTGACAGGCTGAGAGAGCGCAATCTGCCTCCTGAAAGCTATACAGAACGCACAATTTATTCTGCTTTTAGTTGCCGGCTGGCTTAAGGAGACGATTTTCAAGCATCGCCGAAGGCAGAATTTTATCAGAGTGGACATTTTCTATTTTGTCAAAGTGAATTTAAAAGTGCTGATGGAAAGCCTGTTTGACCTTTAGACAAGGAGAGAATAAATATGAGGATTCATCTCGGGAAAGTTATTCATTTTTTATGAAAAAGCGAGCAGCGGGAGTGGGGCGCCTGCAGTTGTGATGTAGAATTACACCAATTGGCATGTCAATCGTGCCTTTCAAGAACAAACCACGATGCCACCGAGCGGTTGCCTCGAGGGAGCGGCGCCTACCTCTGGGAAAAAATGTCTCTGTAGGGACTGCCGTGCTGCATGGCGATGCCGTAGCCGCGGTCCGGCGCGTTGCTGCCCGCCGTGTAGAAGGAACAATCCTCGTCGTTGTTGGTGGCGTACTCCAGCACCGCCGCGTCCCACACGAAGCCGAAGCGGCCGTACTTCACCTGAAATAAAACGTGAACGGCGGTTTAGAAAAGCCCGGCGCTTATGTCAAGACATGGGACATCTTTTGTGAGTGAATGATTGAAATATTTATGTCGATCAAGATAAATCGGCGGGGCTGCGCAAACATTCCAGACGGCCGCCAAGGACTAATTCATCACAGACAATATTTCATAAGCGCACCACAGCAAGGTTACTCTTCTCTTCTGAGATAGCAAATTTAAATGGAAAAACAACTTCACTGCTTATCGTTCCCTCTCCGCTCTAAATGCAGGAGTGTTATTGGCTTCCTGGCTCATTTTATTCCCCCCTCGTGGGGTACGTGTAAAGTGGTACCTCGACGGCTGAATCTTTCGACCAACAAAATCTGCCTCTAATGTCGGACAAAGTAGGCGTGACAACCAGTTCCACTTTGTTTTGTCTTTTGTTGAGATTTGTTATGAGATGCTAAGGGCAACACGCCTGTTCATGTGTTATAATTCATGATCGGCATCTGTTCGACAAGAGCCAAAGGTAGTTGTTCGCGCAGCCTCGTGATAACATTAAACGCAACCTCATGTTTATGCGGAGAAATAAAAAGTAAAGAAACCAACAACTCAGCGGCGACACTTCGATAGCATTCCTCCAAACACCTTTATTTTCACTTGGTGTGTCATAAAGTTTAATGGTACTTTATGAAATTTTCAAAGCCTCGCAGTCTTTCACCTCAGTTGGCCTACGCGTGCTGACTGATACCTGCGAACCGACAAGCACCTCTGATTGGATAATTTCACAGTCTGTAATCCTGTGAAGTAGGCATGTGCATGTGTGTGTGTGTGTGTGTGTGTGTGTGTGTGTGTGTGTGTGTGCGTGCACGGCTGCAATAATTCACCGCAAGGCTTCAGAATGTTACTTCATTCAACTCTTAACAACCTTTCAGACAAACCTGAAAGTGCTTTTTTACTCTTCAGGATAATTTCATGGCTTTTCGGTATTGTTTTACAACTGGGAAAGAAAAGAGATTGGGTGCCTGAAATACTTCAGATTCCCACAGAGAAAGTTGGAAAAGCTTTGCGTGGCTTTGTATGCACCGACTATAGATACCGAAATGAATGCAAACAGTAGCGATATTAGTCAACAGCATGTATGGAGCCAAAACGACACCAGTGTTTTTCTCTTGCTAATGCAAAGTACAATTAAAAACGCGGATGAAGGAATTTGTCACCCCAGAATGGAAATATGGTAACGCCCGAGAACTGCCAATGAATAGAATAAATAATCAGGAATTTTGATGAAGAGTCATATAAAAACTACAATGTTAAACTGCACCTCTCACAATGTCACTGAACAGTTCTTGGTTGCTGTTTTATACTGTACACATATAATCATGCAAAAAAAATTAAAAATAGGGTTTATAGTGTTCTGTTGGCGTTTGTATGCAGACCATAATCTTTCCACTTTGCCGGGTGTCTGTGCTCAACTGAGTGACTTTCTCGCTGATTTCTTCTTTTTTTATATAGACCACAATTTTTCAGAAACAGACTTTAGAATAAAAGAGTCTTTTCATTGGATCCATTAAAAAGCAGCAAGGTTGCAACATTCATTGTGATGCTTCTTGAGATGAACTCATGATTTTGTTATGAATAAACTGAGGAGTTATACAAATTTCATTCTATACGTCTCCTGCCAATGTCTCTACGGGTACTTCTTTTATGATCTGAACAACAACAGATGGGAGAGGCTTATGTCCTTGAATCTTAAAAACATAGCATCAGGGCAGTTGGTGACCGCAGGAAGAAAATGTCTGTTTGTGTAGACTTGATGCTGAGGATGATAAAGATAACATGCGGCAGGGCATTTTCCCATGGAGTCATTATGCAGGTTAAACTGTTCACATGCAAATTCGATAGCCTGCTGCTGAGTTGACATCACGCCACAAAGTGCCTCAAATAAAATTTGCTAAACACCTGTAGTTGCCTGCAGACTGAATAAACAACGTTCCTGTTATTATGCCACCACCTGCTACATGCCGCACCTTTCACTGAGGCCACTTCAGACGGATTAACTATCGCGTTAGCATGTTGGCACGTTTGTGTTGATGACTGAGCTACGTTATAACTAAGGTATAATGAGGATTCATTTTGAGTTCCTAAGTAGGTAGAAGTCTAACATCAACCTAAAGTGGACACATGTACTGACATTGCTCATGGATAGTGCAGCAGAGGGGCAACCCCCCTCCAGCATTTTAGTTGATAGAGTGGAAGATCTGAATTCCAACGACTCGCAACTCGTACAAATTTGACTTGGGACCCCCAAAAAAAAATCAGAATTAAAAAAATGCCACAGAGTTCTGCGTGTTACGGATCTTGCTTACCAGTATCATATGGCTACGTCAACAATTCCCAATACATTTGTTATTGTTGAACTCATTTAATGCCAAAACGTATAAATATGTTTTGGGTGTTTTATTAAAAAAATTTGGTCAGTCACAAGGCTTTGGTAATGAATTCCGTAGGATAAATCACCACTAGGTGGCAGGAGTGGCTTTGAACAGATCTTGATCGCGCACAATGTGAATGGGTGTGCGATGCGGTATGCCGATCCTACGATGAGCCTTCGTCGCTTGGTGATATGCGGAAGCAGTGTGCGGTGTTGAGAACCTGGGTAAATACCAGCAGCTAACTCTACAACAGAGATTTTTCAAATCATAGAAAGATAATAATTCTTGACGAACACATGTACACAATGCCACTTTTGATGCAAGAAACAAATAGAACAGCAATTGGTTCTGTTGAGTGTTTGTGTAAAATGTCTCTTAAGTCAGTCACCACAGTAAAAATGACATGGAGAAGGGCTAAGCTAACAGTTAGCCACGTGGCTTACATTACTTTTTTACTACAACAACCGTTATTTTACTCAGTTTGGAAGCCCTGTAGCTACAGTATACTGCCTCTGACAGGTCAGCCCTGGAACTACGATTGGCATTTGTTTTGGGGGTGGAGACTCGATGATGATGATGTTAAAAATCAGTATGCGTGTACCTCGCTGAACCCAAAACCTGAATGTTAATATAAGCAGTCCATGGATATAGAACATGCAGCTGTTTAAAACATTTTGAAATGTAATAAGAAATGGAACTGGACTCTGAGGTTGTGGTAATCCCACTTCAATCAAACAAAAACACCTTAAAAATAGCTTTTATGAAGACGAACACGTAATGTGCTCTCATTAAGTGTTTTGGGTGCAAACATTTCAGATTTTTAAACCATGCCTGGAGTATACAGCAACATTTTTAATCAAATGGATGCCCAAATTTGTATTTGTGTAAGGCCATACTGTTGCACTGAGTAGCATCTTGGGAGCTTTTAGCGCTTTTATTGCGTGGGCATAAGAACCAAGTTGACTTTTGCCTCGAGTGAACTGCTAAAAGTGTTGACTCTGTAGCATGTCTGGAGTTGAGTCGAGGTGAACTTTCTCAAAACTCCCTCAAAGCGCACCAACATGGCACCTGGCAGCTCGACAACAAATCTGCACATGAATCCTAATCGTTGCATCAGATCGTTGTTTTAGCATTTCACATATGACAAACTGCTAACAATTGTAATCCAAAAATCTTGGTGCCTCGCTTGTATTTCCATCACTCGCGCCACTCTTTTAATTTTGATCCTCTCTACCTGGGGAGCAGAACAAAAATGAACGCGCTCCTGTTTCTCTCCTGTTGTCATACTGGGTGTCTTGTTTGTCACTCTGAAATGTTTTTGGAGAGTTGTGGTGGCATAGATCATTTAATGAAGCAATAAGAGCCCAGGAACATGAGTCTGGATCATTGCTGCTGCAGTTCTTGATTGCTGTTGCATTGTATCATGGCACTGAAATAAAGGGGATCCTCAGTTTACAATGAGATGGCAAATTTATATAATTTCCAAGGGTACAAATAGAAATTGTTTATTCTTTGAAAAAAAAAAATGATAACTGCATCGTGACGATTTAAAAAGTCAAAAGTAGTGACTTTTCAAGTATTTTAGCGAGCGCCCAGTAAAGAGTTAACTTGTATCTCGAAAGTCACTTTGGCTTCGTCCCGGTTTGCCTGTCATCTTGCATCACTCCTCCATGACTTTGATTCATGCGATTCAGAGAAATAAGAGCAAAGTAGGCATGAGACTCTCTCGGAGTAAAAGAAAAGAGCAACTGCCCGGAGACACGCTCACATCTTGATATCTTCACATCTTGGGCCACACAAGCATAAAAAAGAAAATAAAAAAGACAACTCCAGCCTCGCTCCCAAATAATCGCACCGTCTGCTGATTTTTTTTTTTTTAAACAATGCCCTATCTCCCAACTCTCGCAGCGACTGTTTCTGATCCAAAAGCACACAGTGTAAGATCAAACTTATTTTTTTTCCCAGCTCCAAGCATCTTCCTAACCTCATCTCTGTTGCATCCCGCTGACTCTGCTGCTGCTGCTTTTGTTTGATTCTCATTGAACTCATTCACAGCCAGCCCATGGTAAGACAACGGACATTTTTGACTTCTGTAACAAATATTGCCTGTTTGAACACCTTGAGTGACTCTGTCGCTGCTTTTCTTGAACTCTCATTTATTAACAAATAAAGGGAGTACAGATTCGTCTCGGGTTGAATATTCCATCAGGCTTCTAGAAATATGTGCAGACATTTGAATAAAACTTACATTAGGGGCAAGAAAAATGAATCAAGGTTCAGCAGATGCAGAGTATGTCCCTTCGTGATTGTCAGACCTACAATGCCGAGAGATTAATTTCGTTTCTTTGCTGTCAATCATTTTTTCCACTACTGGACCTGTCTCGGTGTCTTGTTTATTTGTGACTTTTCCGATGCATATCCCCTATACTGTATGTGTGAGAATATTGTCTGACACTCACTTGTGTGCTTGCCATTGTCATTTCCTCATATGGTGCGCTTGAGCTCCACATGCGTGCTGGAAAGCAGGTGGCACTCAATTTCAAATATTAAAATGCATAAATAGTATTAGATTCCCCCTGCCAGTCATCCTAGTTGTTATTGTCAGTTGCCATAATATCCCACTTCAGTCCTGCAGGGGACAGTAGTGTGCATTACAGAGTGGTATACCGCGCAAAGAACTGAAAGACAAAAAAATCCCTTAAGTCCCTATTTCTTCACTTGCCATGCTTGGTAGAGGTAACAATTATCATTTGTTTTAACCCGTTCATGCACCCTGGAACATGATGAGCTGCCCACTGTAGTAGCTATCCCTGAAAGGGTTAAATACAAAAAAAAATCAAACAAGACAATCCAGTCCAGGCAATAAAGAAAAAAGCGACTCATAGCGCAATGTAGGCTAATGTTAGCCTCTAATGCAGGTGGCAACAATCCTCTCAAGGAGTTCTGTTCGACTGCTCGCTCGAGATCTCAACACTCCCCAGCCCCCCCCCGAGATTGCAATCTGAGAACGTCTTCATTGCCTTTCAGTCTTTTTGTTTTTTGGGGCTTTGTTGTTTAATTACCTTCACTGTTTCTTTAGGAAGTGCGGGAAAGTAAACAAAATATAAATACGTAAAGACATTGTCTATTGTCAAACCATATGCAAATGTTTGTTCGGGCCCCAGTTAAACCGCTGAGAGATGTGATACTGGAAGTGAGGTGTAATTGGAGACAGATGTGGGAGACGGATCATCCGCCATGGATCAGTGAGCCAGAACCGAGATGCCACCCTGAATAGGATGCGGCAAGAAAATCATTAATTTTCGAATTTCTTTTCTTCTTCCTTTTGTTCAATTCTACTTCTCTATTTATGTTTGCTTGCCTCCACAGAGAACACACTGCAACATTTGAATTGGCATTGGATATCTTAATTGATTCATTCATGCGAGAGTGCGTTTAAGCGTCTTGAATATCTGCCTCGTTTGTATTCTGTTGCCGGGCAACACGAGACCCCGAAGTTCATTAATAAACCAATCAGCCAACTAACAAACCTATAGGGATATTGCCTTTTTCAAAATGGTTTGGTTACAAACACCTAATACACTATTTAGTGGAGCAGATGAAAAAGCAAAACAGGTAGGGGAACATATTGTACTCTGGAAAGTTTACTTTTTAATTGCGTGTGTACAAATAGGTCTCATGAAGGCCTGGCCATCCATGAAGTGTGAAACTAAACCGCATCAATTTGTTATTATCAGCTTTTTTTTCTGACTGTTTGTGAGCGACTTTCACCACTTGCTCTGTCAAATTGTCAACACAGTATTTGTGTTTGATGCGTCCTTGTGCCGCATATACACAGTGTAGGGTGCTCAGTGCTGCCTCTTTAAGTAAAATGCTTTTATAGTTTTGTCATGTTGGAGGTCGATGCATTTTTTTGTGTTCTGTTGCTTGTTGAGTGTTAAAAAAAAAAAAAAATCTTCACGATACCAACCGCCAACATGGCGGAGAGATCACGTGATCACGATCAACAACTTATTGTAATTCGTTTCCCTGACGCATTCAACATACAAACGGCGTTCTATCTGACATGGGGAAACTATGTCAACTACGATGGTGAGGTGGAGTCTCTTCCAGCTGACATCCGAGAATGTGGGTGGATGCCCAAGTACTCGCAGGAAAGCTCCACAAGAACATGAAGACTCCATGCTGGATGACCTGAGTTGAGATTCAAACCCAGAACCTGATAACCTGGAAGCAGGTGTGCTCAACACGAGGCCACCGTGCTGCCCTATGCATCAACCACAAACGTGTTGTAGAAGAGCGAATCTTTGAAATACAGCACGTCTTGATTGTGGTGGCGTACCTAATGTAGTGGCCAGAGAGTATACATTTTATTGAAAAAAATCTGTGGAAAGTCGACGGTCAGAGAGTGGAGACATTTGATCTTTTTCTGCAGTGGGATTTAATGTAGTTGGAGAGTGGCCCAGGGTGATGAGACGGTTCTGTCCATCCATTCAACCATCAATCCCACTTTAAAACACGTGACCCCATTTTCCCGCCCCCAATGGCACCGTTCACTAACTCCACCCACTTCGTCAGTCACATTCGCTGGCTACACACAGCCAAAAGTCAATCGTATCTGTCACCTCGCCGCTCCAAACACGCTTGGCCAGCGAGCTACTTCAAGGTCATTGCAGATTACAGAGCCGCTCGACCTCTCGGAGCAAATGACAGCGGACTGAAAGAAACTGGGTGGTGGGGGGTGAGGGGGACTCTTGAATTTTTTGCTGAGTGTCAAAAAGATGAGCAGTGAATTAAAATGTCGACTTTGTGTCTCTCGCTCCATTGTCAGCCGAGCATATCTCTGCAGCCACCACATTTATGATCATTTCTTTCTTAATGGAATAAGTGTGTGTGTGTGTGTGTGTGTGTGTGTGTATTGATTGTGATTTTATTTTGTCCCTCTCTAAAAGTCAGTCTCACACATTTTTAGCACTTATGGATGGTGCACACTTATGGAAATGACTCACTTCACACGTGCCCTTTGGCAAGGTAATGAACCCCCAACTCCGGGGGAGCGGCGCTTATTTTTGCGCAGCAGCCGCAATCTCTCCAGTGGAATACATTCTGTAAAGTTTGTTTTTGTTGGCCCTTGTGTAGTCAATAAGAGAGTGGAAAACAATTCATTCCGCCTTGAGGGAGTCATAAAGTTTTTTTTTTCCTTCTTCTGCTTCCTCGTCTTTGAATCCATAATATCCACCCATGCGGGCTTTTTAAACCCCTCCAGAAATAAAAGAGAGGGCTGTTAGCTGTAGCTTAAGGCTTCGCGGGTGGAATAAAACATTGATGTGGGTGCAATGTTCCGCACACATCGTTTCTCGAACACGCCAATGAGTCATGACCTCTACGAGACCTCACACAATTCCCCTTCCTCCACCCATCACACACACACTCACCGTATTAAGACCTGCGAGGGAGCGTTTAATTTGCAATGTCCACTCGTCCTCGTCACATGGTCAGTGACTAGCTTCAATGACACACCTGTCACACAACAGCAGCTGCACTCTGCATTGTGTTAACATCGCAGAGCTGTTCTGAGCTGGACTCGAAAATCCTGTTTGTGGATCCTCTTTCCATGATTAATTCTGGGTGACGGTTCCTTTTAATCTTTCCACTCCATCTGACTGCAATTACGAAACCCCATTCAATGCGAGGGATAGGTTCCAGTATAGGTGAAACTATTGAAACTACATCTTCTCAAAAAATAGTTTTACACATTTCTAATGCCTTTTAAAACATTCGGTGAGTCCGTGTGTGAGTGTCTGGACGTAGGATGTGGCTGAGAGCTGATCATATGCGCGAGTGATCATTTTGGCTTTCTTTGACTCTTTTCACAACGTTCAGGAAACAGCTGTGGCTCTCCTTTCCCATACGTAGAAGCACGACAGTAAATTTTCTGTTACAATCATAAATTGGAAGGAATGGGGAAAATCCCCGTCCTGGTGTCAAGTGTGGTCACCTACGACCCCGCTTTGCTTGTAATTTTTATTTCGAGGTTTGTGGGGATACATCACCATCATTCTCAACCCCTTTCTGTTATTTGACGTCTTGATTCCTTTTGTGCGCACATAAAAAGACACTATGCTTTCAAAATAAGGAGCCCCCCGCCCCCCCCAAATATAATCTCATATCGGTTTCTCGATTTGAGATTTGAAGGTGTGTCTTTGATGGATTGCTCATCTTGTGCTGCCAGCGATAGCATCGGACTTCAGAAAGCAAAACATTAAATCATAAAATAGAAAGCCCATATCGGACATCCACACACAGTCGGGGTTACTAAAGTGCATTTGACAGCCGAAGACGTATTTCTTTCTCTTCACCTGCATCACGTTCTCCCTCATACTTTTATTAAAGGTCGTAAGTGAAACGGCCGAGGTGGAACGCGCAAGGTTTTGGCTGGGGCGTGATGTTGGCGTGCCTGCGTACATCGAGGGGTAATGAAAATGCAAATCAACTTGGACTGCATTGACTTGTTGAGGCCAAATGGGCCAATAAGAGGCTCAGCGAGGTGATTTGGAAGCACTTTGATGGTGTTTGCGATCCAGCTGGGATGCGTGCCTGTGTATAAAAGGTCACGACTTCTCCTCTGTGAAATGCGTCTTCCAATTTAGGAGTGAACTTTAAGAATTCATGTTTCTCAAGGGGATGCCGGAATGGCACTCAGAAGAACGCAGACAATGCTGCCAAACAATAATTTCAAAAAAGCAATTCATTGTGCACCCTTCATAGATAGCCACCCCTACACACGACATTTGTCATCAAGAATCTTCGACAGTAATCCCCTGCACATTCACAATTCACCCTTTACAAATGCACCGATTCATATTTTCTTTTTCTGTGCGACTCATCCCGAGCTACTTGCTGAAAAACTCATCTTTTCACGTTTTGTATGTATTTATCTTTGTGGACAATCGGAATCCATATTACAAGCGGATTATCGAGATGTGCAGAGAGACAACAGCCACATCCCAATAGCATCCTCTGTTGTAGTACAGTAATTTTCCCAATAGATTTATAAATGAAACCATGAAAAAACTCCATAATATACAACTAAAATGGAAAGAAATTTTATGTAATCATCATTTGTTTTTTTGTTGTTATTTTTTTTTAAACCCCTCACATCAAGGTGAGGCTCTGCCTCCCCTGACCGCACTTCCCTGGAAATCAAGAAATCATGAGTAATTGATGCCCCCCAATAACAGGTTTATAATTGCCAAATTAATATCGGTAGTTTAAAGCATAAATGTCTCAAACTATAATCACAAAACAGTTCAATATAATTTCACATTTATTTTCCACTGACCTAAAAAACAAAAACAAAAAACGAATGGATGACTTCGAACAAAGTGATCCAGAAGTGCGAATGTGTAAGCACACCGACTATCTTCCACTGACAACACCGCTAAACGTAGCTTTTTGCTGCCATAAAAAAATGTTCGTCTGCCAATCAAGATGTATGACTCCAACAATACATCAAGTGACTATGTGCCAGCACTTTACTGCAGAACTTGCGTGTAAAATCTCCGCCAACCCAACAATTTTCATGATCATCCCTTCATTGTTCCTTTTTTTTTTTAGAGAAATAGTTCAGGTTTCGCCAAACAAAAGGCAAGAATGTCGAGGATTGCTGTGCGACTTTGTGTAAGGCTCCAACTAAGCAGAGCTGCGTTCTGATTGTATTTTTTTATTGATTGATTTATCTATCACGGCTCCCACGACCGAAGAAATTCAATTAAATGAATCAGTGACGTCTGCAGGGCCGATATTTTCAAGACTACGGCCACGGATCCTGACCTAGCTGCTAACACTGGATGAAAATGCGACTCTCTGAGAAGAAATTTGCCCGCTGACACAGCAGGTCGAGGGGCTAACGCTGGAGCAAATGTTCAGCATTCATGGCATTTTGTCCTCTGACAAAGTGGTGGCTCTTCACCAGGACAAGTTCAATGAACATGAGCAACAAGCAGAAAACGAACGCGGCTTCATGTTTGTCTCAAGTTGCTTTGTCATGAAAACCGGATACGCACCGTCAGAGTTGAGTCTCCGCGGTTGTACCGTAAGCGTTATCGCACGCATGCAGCACATGCATTCGTAGCCATGGTTATAATTTGACACGTAAAGCTTGAAGACTTTTCCTTGCTTTCGTGATGAGCCTCACTTAACTCTGCGAAAGTTTCGGCACTTTGCACCTTGTGAAGAACGTCTACATTTGGCTTGGGGATCGACGGCGCGCTAGTAATCAGGCTGTCTGAGTCCGTACAATGAAAGTGTCTGGCATATAATCAATGACTACTTCCCCATTAAATGTGATTTACTTGGTAGATTGTCAAAAAATTAAACTGTACAATGCCTCCTTTAAGGTTGTTCCAAAAGTTACTTTCAACTTTGTCTCTTCAGTTAATAAAGGTCTCTTTTGTGCGCTGCTTTTAAGGCTTCTCGAAGGTATCGCTGACGCGTCACCAGCGAGTAAATAACGTGGCAGGTGCTTTTCTTCTTCTAAAGTGATTGTGACTTTCATGTTTTCTCCATTGCCGCATTTCACAAACGATGTCTGGCTGCCTGATCATCTTAAGCTACGTACAACCAGAGGGACTGATAAGACTTTGATAAATTGACATTCCGGCGCAACTACCTTTGACGGCCTGTCTCATGTTCCTCATTTGGTGGGAAATTAAGTTCAAAGATTTATTCTGATGTCTTTGCAGAAGGGTTTACGAGGAATTGCATTTACCATTTGTCTCCCTGAAATTGTGTGGGTTCACTGCACCACAGACTACGATCCCAAAACACTTGCATATCATTTATTTACCTTATCTCGCTTGAAAATAAATGGCTTATGAATGATTTGATTCGTGAAAAAAAGGATGAAATCAGGTGAGACCTATGAGATTCTGGCCAAACCGAACAAACTAGTGTGAATAGAGTCACATTATCGATCACATTTGCATCCCCTTTTCCTCATGGTGTTCCTTCACTATGATGGTCCCTTTGTCTACGTCTTTGTCCAACTTTTTTTTTTTTGTGCGCGTCAGACTACACACTCCCTTTGGCCCGGCTCGCCAACACCTTCCTCCGCTCCGTGTGATGTATGGCTGTGTGTGTTTTTTCCAAAAAGTCCATTAGTAGCTGGCACCGGGCCGTTACCTCCTCCACGGACACAGATAAAGATGCCTGGCGTGGCTGCCCTGTGAGCCGTGAGGAAATGAGAGGACAGAGAGCGAGTGGCAAAGGGAAAGATGGATGCACTGCAGGAACACCTTGACCGTGGCTCCGAGCCCAGCGGTGAGAGAAGAGAGGAGGAGTGGTAAATGGGAAGATGATGAAAACAAAAGAGAGATGACAGCGCAAAGGAGGAGAGAAGGCGCCGACAAAGTGAAGACAAACGAGGGGACAAGACAGACTTGGTGTAGGCTATTGTCCCAATAGAAATTCCCGCCTCCATTCTTCTTTTCCACACTTTTTATCTGGGGAATTAAGATAGCGATCTCATGTTTCGCTTTCGGTCAGGATGGCGGATTTCTTATCTTACAGTCGAGGCCATCGGGTCTCAAATTAATCCTGTTGTCAAACATCGCCAATGCGGCTCATTGTGTCGTCTATTGGACTAATTGCATTTCTGCCTCCCCGCCTTGCTTTCCCCCGCAATAGACAAACCAAGTGTGCTTTGCGAAATGGAGGCAAATAATTTTAGGACGCAACTGAGATATTTTTGACCAACAGCTGGTGTGAGAAAGAGACATCAGTAAATAAATAAGAAGTCAAATCTGATGGTGATAGGGGCTGTAATGTTTGGATTACACACACGCACGCACACACGTACACACATAAACACACACACACAGTCAGTATTACGAAAAATGAAGCAAAGTTTTACAAGAATAAACTCACATTGCGAGCAGTTATGAGAAAACAGTTACAAGAAATATTCCAAGCTCAAGTGTCAAGACTAAAGTAAAGAAAAAAATAAGTTTAAGCCTTACCAGCACAAACTCCCAATTACACGCGACACTCATAATTTCCCACCAACGTGGAGCCGCAACATTATGAGAAAAAACAGCGGTTAATTTTTGGGGAGATAAAACGATTTGGCCGCAGAGTACACAGGCAATGGAAGGTGTCTCGCTGTTAAATGAACCGCGATCATTGAGGGCAACGGCTGGTGAGAAGGTTTGGCTGAGGGCCACTTTTACAAGCGCTGAGCATTAAGTGGGGCCATCGCAGGTTTATAGACGCCATCAAATATTCTGGGATTTCATCTCTTAAAATGTTTGGGGCAAGGGGGGGGGGGACATGTGGACTGCAAGATGTGCTGTGTGTATTAGGCAGAATACACAGAAGCACTCCAAGTGACTTGAAAAACTCATGGGAAGCCGTTCACGAAGTTTTTGAGAATTTAAATGGGAAGATCCTGCTAAAGCCCCTGTCACACCTTGACGATTTAGCCAGCGTATGCCGACGTAGGAAAAATTTGGCAAATACGCTGGCGTCGTCGAATAAGTTATGGGTGCGTTTTGTATACGTAACAGCACGCTGAAGCACGTTGGTATCGTCGAAATGCGTCGAGTCGTCGAGAAATTTTAAGCATGCTTAAAATTTCTCGGCGATATCGCGTATGGCTATACGTCCCGTATCGCAGGCCATAAGTAATAGGTAAGTTATGCGATCGTTGCACACGTTCAAACACGTTAAGTGTAGGTTACTCATAAGTCCAAATACGTCGAGAATACCTACTAGCTGTTCTCCAACATCCGTGCCTTCGAACTTGCGCTTGGACATGCTGACCAGGCTGTCACGCACGTAGTTGGCGAAGGCTGCAGTGGCTGTGATGGGCTGAGGCTGTGCGAGACCTTGACGAGCTCCCCAGACTTTTCTTTGGCATGACGCTGATGTTGTTTGGTTTATTAATGACACAAGTCATAATGGCGTTTGATTGCTGCTTTAATAGCGTGAATAGCAACTCACAGTAACGATGGCAAGCCGCACCTTGCCTCTTGGGTTATACCATTTTAACTAGACCGGGGATAGTCCCCAAACAGATGTTGGTACTGCAATGTCTAGTGCAGTTATGATTTGAAACGTCGAGCGCCAGCCTTTTTATAGACTACGTCACGTGATCGTCGGCAATACGCTGCTGCACGCTATGCATAAATTAGACTATCGTTGGGCATAAGTTGTGTACGCGGGCAACACGCTAGGCATTCGTTGGAATAAGTTATCTATAAGTTATCGAAACGTTCTATATAATTTACTGATACGTTATGTATACGTCCAACCCGTTATGAATGCGCTATGTATACGCCAAAATTGAAAAAAATCGATAATTCAGCGTATGCCAGCGTTTTAGGGAAATTCTGATACGTCGGCATACGCTGGCTGAATCGTCAAGGTGTGACAGGGCCTTAAAACATGCCCAGCATAGATTACCCCCACGAGTGCATTGTCTCTCTTTCTGATTGTGTCACGCTCCCTCCTCATCCCCTCTAGTACATCATAGCAACAAGCATGTCAGATACAGTACAGTGAAGTAGCCCACGAGGAAAACACTGCTTTTCCACCATTTCTGCTTTATCTTGGCAATGCAATTCATGTCAAATTTGTGACATTGGGTAGATCCCGAGGCGAGTATTTCCGCTTAGAGAGTTTTGGGGGTGCTGTCTAAAAAAGTACGACAAGACATCAGTTATGGGTTGTTGCGCTACATCCACGCTATTAAACAATTTGTCCATTTAATACAATGCTGCCTTTGGAGTTCAGAATATTCAGAGAGAGAGAGAGAGAGAGAGAGAGAGAGAGAGAGAGAGAGAGAGAGAGAGAGAGAGAGAGAGAGAGAGGTTATCAGACGGTGATGACAGACCGATATGACAAAATCATTTTGTCTGTCTTGAGCGCTATCGAGAGAGTTGCTCCAAATCCAAAAGCCTTCATAATCAGCAAATGTCTGGCTCCCCTTTTCTGCTGCCTTTGTTTATTTTAAACAGCAAACACCGTCCCTCGCAAGTGCAGCGATCCCATCCGATCTCCAGCAGTGATGCGATGGTTTCCCGCCCTCCTTTTCCACAGTTTCCATTTTGTCTCAAATCACTGCCTTTTTCCAAAAATAGCCTTATCAATATTTACAATCTGCCACTTTTTCAATAGGAAGACTTGCTTCTTGCTTTCTGGTCCTTTTCGTTTGCATTTTGCCTGAATCAGAGTCAACACAGGAACGCAGTCATTGCGCGCACATAAGCAGAGGATTGTAACAGCGGGAGAATATGTTTGCTGTTTGGGCTCGTTGTGTGGAATTCTAATGAGCTATCGCACTCTGCAGGAAAGCGAGCTTGCGCTCGCTCAGATTTTTCTTTTTCTTCTTCTTCTATCTGCCGTCAGGGTGATTTGCACTTGTAGAGAATAGAAATGCCAAAAAGGCATTTGGTCTTAGCCAAGGCTGAATTATTGTTGAGGATATTGTGCACGGTAGTAATCAGGAGCAGTGACAGATGTATATCAAAGCGGCTTTCTGTGGAATTTTCACTGCCGTCCAATAAAACGCATTACAAACAACATAAATAAGATGCTCATTTCCATAAATTGAACCAGAGTCTGAGGCTTGGGGGAGGAGGGGGGGGGGGGGGGTGAAAGGGTTGCCGGTACTGTCGCAGTAACACAGATGACCACCGCGCAGCGTAACCTTGGCAACTCGGACCAATGATTCGTTGGCAGGAGGCAGCTTTTTAAAAGGACGGTGACAGTGACACTGGTGAGACAAGCGTGCTCATGCCGGGCACTGACACACAAACGCTGCTTGATGGCTGTGATAGTGATCCTGAGAGGCTCGTTCTCGTTGAGGCCGAGGAAAGATTTTGTTTGTCCACCTCTCTGAAATAATATCAAACACTGTCACTGGTTTACGGTGAAGCCCCGTTCACCACAACAGGTGAAAATCTGTGCCGTAGACACCCCCCCCCACACACACACAAAAAACACTAAAAAATCAATTTAAACTTATGAAATCATTTTTAAAAAATAAATATATCGTACATATTCTAACATCTGTAAGTTACACATTTACCCTTAAGAGCTTTAAGAAGCTTTGTGTTCCTCTCCCACTCAGTGATGGTGTGAAAGTGAATGTGCATGTTTTGTTATCGATATATGACCTGTGATGGAGTGACGAACAGTCCAGATCAGGGGAGCCCATTACATCGATCATGATCCATTGGTTGATCGCCATGGCATTGGCTAACTCGCAAGCCCTCCCAGTTTGATACTGTTGACGTATGTATACAGTAAGCTGCTCATCAATGGCAGTGAATGAATTTAAAAAAAAATGGCCTATCATCGTAGACGTCAGTCGATGTCAGCCTATGTTATGAAATTTGCCATTTGGTTAATTTACAGGCCAATCAGTCATTCTGTACGTAGGCCTTCTGCAAAAAAAGAAACAGTGAGCTGCCCTACTAGATTCCACTTTTTTTTTTCTAATCTACTCAACCAAGTACTTTCATACAGAGTGGGAGGAGGACCCCCCCCACGATGTTGTTTTCATTTGCCTCAACTGCCGCTACGCCGAAGAAGAAATGTGGAGCTGCATTTTTGGCCCATTGGTACAAACATTAAGTCCCAGCCACTAGCATTCTCCACCATGACTGATGATGATTTTGAAGTGTGCTTGCGGCTCGCTATCAGCAGGTAATGTCCAGATTGTGCATCGCTGGATCTATAGCCCCTCTGTGAGCCGCCACCTTACAGTAGTGGTGGGGTTTGCGTTGCCCAATGATCGTAGGAGCTAAGTTGTCTGGGGCTTTTGGCCAGTGGCAGGGTCACACATGGCAGGTCCTCGGTGAGGGACCAAAGCATGGTTCATATGACCCGTTATGATGATTAACACTCGGATCGTAGGTGAGCTGGAGCAAATCCCAGCTGACTTTGGGTGAAAGGTGGGTTACACCCAAAGTCAGTTGGGATAGGCTCGAGCTCAGCCGTGATCCTGATGAGGACCAGGGCTCTACACAAAATTGCTGAATCAGGTATACTTAATGAAGCGTAAAACGAGTGTTTATCACTCATCACGCAGGCATGTAAGTTCAACTTGTTTTTTTTTTTACACCGCATTTGCATATAACATTAGTGACTCACTTGTCCCGTGTTAAACTTCATTTTGTGACAAGTCCATTTGCCTTCCCCATAATGTACCCCTTATCACCGTCTGCCCATTTAGCATAATGACTCCAGAAATTATGATAAAAAAGTGCCATCATTTCTTCACCTCTGCTACATAAATTTGGACACAGCCAGTCAGGCGCTGGGTAATGAGACACTATAAGCATTCGCCAATTTGCCAGAATGGTTTCAGTGATGACGATAAAGATTATTCAGATTGTAAGGTGAAGACCAATCATTCAAGACTTGTTTAAATCAAACGGTTGAGGTAAATGGAGGAGGATGGGGGGTTTGGTTCTGAGTCCAATTGTACCCTATATGCGGGGCCCAGCATGAACTGGGAGGGGCGGGGATTTTTTTTTTGCAGTCTTCGGGTATTTACAGTTAGTATCATAATTCAAGCATAAGAGATAAACAGACTACGTGAAACAAAAACATATTACAAAAATATTGTTTGGTGCCACATAATGGGAACTTGGTGCCAAGCTCTTAAATTGAATTTAGGGAAGGAGCTTCAGTTAGTCAGGCCATAGCCCTGTCTAAAGTGATTTGCACTATCTTGCGGCTTCCATCACAAAACCTTTTCAGCAGGCAGTAATTAATTGAGGATTTTCCTTATTCGCGGTAGGAGTAGTTCGCTATATCACGCTGTCCTCACTTGAAAAATCTACTTAAGTACAGTCATGAAGTACTGTATTTGTACTTTGTTACTTCCCACCATTGAGAAGCTGGGAGGTCATGGGACAAGGACGTACTATAGATGATTAAGGAAGGAAAGACGGAAATGGGCTCTTGGGGACTTAAAGTGAATATGGTCCAAGTGGAGTGAAGGAGGAAGCGGGAAGGCAAGAGCAGATTTAGGAGGAGAGAGACTGCACAGAGACAGAACATATTGGATGGGGCTTAATTTTCATGTTTTTACGAATACATAAATTATTTTCCTATTAACTTAATGGACTACTTGGGTGCATTAGTGCAATGGCAACCATCAAACACAAAAACGCACCCTGTCTAACGTTAGGGAGAGGACATCGGGAGCAAATGCACAGATGTCAAAGTTGTTCTCCTATGGACTAGCTGTCCTTCAGTGACCATCGCACATTGGCCAAAATACCACCCCTCCACCCGCCATGAAAAAAGGATACATGCCAGCACATCTGCTTCACAATCTATCCATCCATTCATTTCCAACATCGCTTATCCTGAACAGGGTCATCGGTGGGTGGTGGAGCCCATCCCAGCTGACTTCGGCAGACTACGCACTGAACTGGTCGCCAGCCAATCGCAGGGCACATATAGAGACGAACAACCATTCACACCCACATCAACACCGTCACTGAGAGGGAACCGACCACTGCCCGGGCATAAGTCAGGTGAGTGTACCACTACGCTATCGGCGACCAGCTTCACAGTCAGGAGATCAAACTGGAAGAGTACACGCTCTGCACCATGCTTCTGTGATGTTCTGTGGGTAACCTGGCTTCACCCCACATTTCTCAAAATATATATGTTAGCTTTATACTAGGAGAGGTATTATGCCAAGCAGGTGATTTATGTCACATTTTTACCAAAAAAACAAAAAATAACAGGGCACCTGATTGTTACATTATACATTTAGCACATGATTAAAAACATAAAATGCAAACCAGACCTATATTTTATGATTATTTTTCCTTTGAATTACTGGTGGGCAGAGCATCAAAATAACACCACCCCTGCCTCAACATGAGCCATGAAAAACTGAATGCCGTTGATTGGTACAATCCATCTGAAAATTCCTCTTCAAAGAAATGAGGGCTTGGTTTTAGAAATGGCTATTTTTGACTGAATCTGCGCATATGAATTTATGTATGAGGCCTTTTACTCACGGTTTTCCGATGCAGCACGCCAATTTGAGTTCTCTCATTGGCCATCCTTTTACTGCATACGCATGGGTAGAAATTTATAATAGGTTGGGAAAAAAAAACTTGCATTCTCTCTGCTCAATTTGGCAAAACGGTCGCGGTTAACATATACGCACAAAGGTACAGGCTCAGAGAGGCACATTCACCCAGAGCAGCAGAAGGTCACACCGACAGAAAATCACTTGAACTAACAATCCACTCAACTCCAAAAATCACTCTGCAGTCATCAGAGACTATCAAAGTGCCTGTCAGATATTCCCACTTACGTCATATAAACTGATGAGGGTGTGGTATTGATATCGCAGGTATGTGCGCAGCATCTTGAGGGTGAGTGCATCTGCAACATGAGTGTAAAAAGCATATCTGGAACAGTGACCATGTAATTGTGAATGGATAGGACCCTAATTGTGTATGCGGCGAGGGTATGTGACTATTGGATTGGATTGGATAAACTTTATTGTCAAATGTACTGTATGTGTAACATACAGCACAGATGAAATTTCTTCCCTCTCAACATGAACCAAGAGGAGCCGCTGCGGGTGTCCGCGCCGCCATCAAAAGAAAAGTTAACAAAAAAGACAAAATACAAAACAACACATGAGACACAGACAATCGTGCACTCTTAACCACTTTCCTGCATACACTTTGTTGTCTGAAGCAGTTATAGATGAAAGATACCTGCATGCTTTAAAATGCTCTTCATCGAAAATAAGTGCAGTGCACAGGAACAATACAAGACGAAAATCTTCACAAAGTTTGACACATACAAAACGTCTTAACTGTTATTTATTTATTTATTTATTTATTTAGTTTTAGCAAACTGTTCAGGGTGTATCCCGCCTACTGCCTGAAGACAGGTGGGATAGCGCTTAAGCAAAACAGTTAACAAAGTAAAATAATAAATTGATGGATGGATGTACTTATACCAGGTACATTCTTTCATATCATACAAGTCACCCTATGAGATGAGAAGAGAAGTCAGAGGTGAACCACAATTCCCTTTATTAAACTCACTGTTCAGTGACTAACACACGTGATTTGACGGTGCAGCCCTCATAATTTGTGTCCATTTCAATGTCTTATGCTGTATAAGGGGTTGTCAGCGACATAATTGAGGATGACGTCTCTACTAAACTCTACTGAAACGCTCTCACACATGACTGAAACACACATGCATGCACACGCACGCGCGCACACACACACACACACACACACACACACACACATTTTTTTTCCCTTCTGACATATACTATCTGATTGAATGGTCATGACATGTGGGGTCCCTCAAGGGTCAGTCCTTGAACCCCTTCTGTTCATCCTGGATCTGCCCCCCTTGGGTCAATTTATTTAGGGTGCCCATATTGTCTATCACAGCTATATTTATCAACATCCCCAAATGACAATAGTGAAAGGTGGTGGGTCACTGTCTAAAACAAACTAAATAACCTAATGAACAAAATTTTCCTTCAACTAAACCAAAACAAAATGAGGTCATTGTTTTAGGCAATAAAGGATTGCTGTTAGTAAACACTTCATGTCACTGTCTCTAAAAGCCAAAGTCAAAGTCTGAAACCTTAGTGTGCTAACAGATTCGGATCTGATTTTGAGCAGTCATTTCAAATCATTCAGTAAATCAGCCTTTTACCAGCTGAAAAACATATCCAGATGAAGGGTTGCATGCTCCAAGCAGAACAGGGGAAACTTCTCCATGCTTATATCTCCAGTGGACTTGATTATAATCAACTTCTGACTGGACTATCTCAAAAGAGCATCAAACTCCTGCAGCTCATTCGGAACGCTGCAGCTCGGGTTCTGACCGGAACAAAGAGATCAGAACATATTACTCCAGTCCTGAAGGCTTTATACTGGTTCGCAATTATCTGAAGAATAGAATATGGAAATAACATATTTTAGGTCCTGAATACATTAAAGAAATGCAGACTGAATATAAACACAGTTGGGCTCTGAGGCGTACTCTGATCAATTATTGGAAACCAGAATTCAAAGAAAACATGGTGAAGCAGCATTTAGCTGTGATGGTGCATCCAAATGTGAGGTTACCTATCCAAGTGTAAATGCTTTCAAACACAGTTCTGCTTTTCCCCACGCAACTGCATGATTAAGGTTTTTTTAGAGCATTTTCCAAATACATTTTCCCAAAATTTATTTTTTCGCCATACAATCCTATAGTAATTTTAAGAAACTACTTTTTATTTCTTTACTTAGCTTTTGAATGTCTTAAACTCTTGTGTGTGTACATGCTTTTAAATGTTTTATATTTAATGATGGGAAGCACATTGAGTTACCTTGTATTTGAAATGTGCTATACAAATAAAGCTGCCATGCCTTTCTCAGGTATTAACTCCTTCCGACACGCATACATACACAAGCACAACTGAACTGCTCTCATACACACAACTGAAACGTTCTCCTACACTTCTCAAATTTTCTCACACATACTGCTTACATGGGTCTCACAGTGATTCCATATTTTTTTCCCCACTCATGACATCACGGAAATACTCACACGAATGCAGAATGTTTTTTGCTCACATACTACGGAAATGCACACACGCTCTCATTCACATTCACTGAGACGGACACACACAAGTGCAACACTTTCACATATGCAAGTGAAACACACACATACTGAAATGTCTTGAAATGTTTTTACACTTATACGTAACTCATTTTAGTACCAGCCAATTCTGGACCAAGTCTGAAAAGACGTTTTGAAACGTCTTTGGGAGTGAATGAGTTTTAAATGCTACCTATAACACACTGAAAAAAGCATTCTCACTCACTCACACACACACACACACACACACACACACACACACACACACACACACACACACTATAGAAAGGTATATTTCAGTCGTGTCTGCCTGTGAGAGATGTAATCTTGAATTCTGTCCCTAATAGTCTCAGTTATGTATGAATACCATACAAAGCCTACAGATGTCTGCTTGCACATTCAATTATGTATTTGTGCATGAATGGGGATGCTTGTGTGTGTCAGTGTGTGTGTGTGTGTGTGTGTGTGTGTGTATATGAGACACCTAGAGACAGCTAAGACGCTGACCCGTTCTGACATTTAATAATATTTTGCTGCGGGGGACAGAAAGTGAAAGGGGAGAAAATCCATCGAGCTGGGGGGACAACCGCGGTGGAGGAAGGTTTATTGTGGAAGAGAGTGGGGCATAAAAGGCCCGAAAGGAAAAAAGAGAGAAGGAAATGAAGGGCTCAAAGGACTCAGATACTGTATAACAAACAGGCAGAGAGTCGCCACGCGTCTAAATATATCACGCAGATGGATGTCCATGAAGAAGTGTTAACGACATCATGGCCAAATAGCCACGGGCCGGTGATGTGCTATTCAAGGTAACGGTCAGCGGCATGAAGAAAAGTCTTGACGTTTTCAAATTTACATGAGGTGCTTTAATTAGCTTCTGCAACTCTTTTGGGGACAGCTTCAAAGCTGCTCGGATGAAGACGTTTGTTCACCCCTGATAAACTCCAAGGTAAAAATTTGGGACTTTTTGAAAGAGTAGTTAATTAAAATGAACTCCATTCGAAAGGACATCTGGAGTTGCAAGTATTTATACTGTTCAAGTTAAATGATGGCAGCCCTTTGGAAGAAATGTGACATAACCTCCGTTAATTAAACTATGTATAGAAATGCATGAAAATGGTTAAGTAACGATGTATAAAAATGCATAGACATGGTTCTACATGCACATTAATATGCATGTCACTATCATGCCCAAAGAATCAGGTGCTGCTAACAAACTGTGTATTTTGAATATGAAGTACCATGTGAAAATAAAGCATTCATACGAGACTTGGTGACTGTATCAGACCGCTTTCTCCTTTATTAAATCACATTACTTTGTTACTGTCAAACAACACTGGAGACTCTGGCATTTGCCCGGTGCCTCAGGCCGGCGGACCAGACACTATTAGAGGTACCGACGACTAAGCAGAGGCTCAGAGTGGATCCTTTTCTGTTGCCGCTCCCTCTCTTTGTAACGAACCTAGATCGGCAAGCCCCCTCGAGTTCAGAATTCCCTCCAGTGCACCTCCTAAGACGGCCAGCGAATTCAAAAGCCAGATGCACTGCAATCGACCATACTGTATGTGACATTTTTCATTCCAATTTCTTTCCGCCACCTTCAGTCTACACAAGCCTTCTAATTAATGACTGATTTCAGAGGTGTTTTGTGTGTTTTAAGTTTTAATAGGAAGAAAAAAAACCAGCGACCCTTGTGGCGGCTGAGTGTAATGCAGGCAGTAAAATTAGGCTGCCGATAATTTAATCAATTGACCCCATTCTCGCTACAGGATTGATGTCACCAGCAAAATTCTGTGCTCACCTTTCGGATGCCCTCCTTGGACTCCTCCACATTGTTGTCGGCTCCTCCTGTGCGGTTGATCATCCGCCACATCTGCGAGTACATGGGGTCTCTCTCAAAGGGGTTCATTGCCTTGGAGCGCACCTGGTCATACACCGCAGAGTCGAGCACCGTGCCGTACGGAAGCTCAGTCTGCTTGGACAAGTCCTGGAGGGACCTTGGAGGAGAAGAGGTCATGCATGTTTCAGTTGATGACTAAAGACTCTTGAAACATAACCAATGGCAATGATTTGCTTGCAGCAAGCAGTTGGGAGGGACTTTAACTGTACTTTAACTGTTTTAATGGCCATTTACAGTTTATTTGTAATGTCCTCGCATATGGGGAAGTAGAGTCGCGGTTGCAGAGGTACTTTTTGAATGTTTTTTTGAACACCATGAGAACAGTTAGACACAAAAACAAAGTGACCACACTCATGTCCGGAGCTGTTGTCTGCGATAGCTCTGCAGACTCCCACCCCACGCCATGCCAGCAGGCCTCTGTTGTGTCCGTCTTGGCCAGCAGGGGGCGGTGTAATACATACACGCACACATACAGTATAATGCACGTACAGTAAATTTGATAGTCCCCAATTTTTTTCTTCTTCTCAGCACTCACTTTCTTTTGACCTGTGATCAGGAAAAAAATAAATTTGCCAGAATAGCAGCACCAGAAGCAGAAAATGTCAGCACAAAACAAAACGACTTTTTGAAGTCTGCTACGCTACGTAGCGATGAAGTGGTCCGTGTGTCAAACTTTTGCTTGCAACGCAAAGCATGACTAAGACACCGAGAGATGGCCCGCAACTTGAAAGCCCCATTTTAGGCGAAGGTACCACTGTGCATGGAGTACGTCACAGGAAGTTTTAGAATTTGAAATATTTTGGCTTTTCTGTATGATAGATGTCGACTTTTGTGTTTATTGTGCATTTAATTGAGTTGCACTTAAGACTCTGGGCATAATTTGCTGTGGGAAAGATTGATGCCGGCGTGTGCGTCTGCAATTACAAGGATGCTCACTTACAAAGACGCTGCTGTGTTTACGGAAGGTCCTGACTTTTGTGGTTTCTCCCGTGACCCCTTTCAACCGTCTCCTGCCTTAACAAATGGTTTTGAACATTTTAATGCACATTGCTGTTAACATGACTCTTTTATCACGTGGGGTTAATCGGTGGGCTTAAGAGTTGACCCTCACATAAGTCCTTGGGGAACACACACACGCACTTCCGTGAGATTCTCCCCTCTGGTGGTTCCTGGTAGGCTCTCAATGTGCTGTCACTTTCTACGACACGATCAAATCTCCAAGTCTGATTTTTGAGGCATGCTTTTTTTACTTACATTTTTGACCACAAATTTAGGGTGGTATCCATTTTTTCTTCATTTTTAGTCGACATGGAATGCATTTTCATCATGTCATCATTTTTAATATGGTTTTCTGTAAAATGAACCCATTCATGCACCCTGTAACTTGATAACATGATAAGCTGTGCACTGAAGTAACCGCTGTCCCTGTAAGGGAAGACGATTCACTTTTATTAATAAAATGAATGGAATAAGTATTGTTATATTCTAATTAATAGAATACGCGTTGTTTATCAACTATAAATATTTATTTAAGCATCCAAAACATAAGGCATTAAATTATATTAAGTTGACAAGGCTTAAAATTAACCCTCTTTGGCACCAAGCTGGAGCAGCGCTTTTACTTACTGATATTCCATCTAACCATCACAAAGCAATTTCTCACCTTCCATGAAAGAATAGAGGAGAGATTGTACTGCGCTGACACACGGAATGCAGCATACATTGTGTCTAGACACTATCTGAGCCTGGCTCTTGTAAATCGACCTACTTTGTGACCTTCTCCTTCAATTACAACTTCTTAATGGTCATCCTCCTTGTTATCTCTTTGGTTTAACATTGGCCTCTCTGTGTCTGTGTCTCTGTCTCTCTCTGGGATGCGGCCACTTGCTGTTCTCCAAAAGGATCCACAGCGAAATTGAGGGGAAACATCCAAGCGTGAAATTGACCGGAGAGGCTCCCGAATGTTCACTTCTTATTTCATTTCCGCGGTGAAACAAAAGGCATTAATAGCTAATAGTCATCTTCTTGGTCGGGCTACATTTTCCTTAAGACATAAAGGAGAACACAACCTCTTCTTCCACTGCTGTCTATCATTTATCCTAAAAAAAAAAAAAAGAAAATTACCTTACATTTAGTTGAGAGGTGGCCATTTGTACGAATTAGCATATGAGTGTGCACCTTGACAGCTAGACTGCTGATTGCCTGCCTTCCCAACCTACCTGCCTACCTAGAGCTGTAACACCACGCTGATGTGTATTTTGCTTGTCATCTGTCACTGTAACACGGTGACTCGGTGAAGCAGCATGTGGTGCATCGCCAAAGGTTATTTTTGTAACCAAGTTTACTTCTTCGGACCACTTTGATGCTTGACTTAATTCTTCTTCATTCCGGCACCCATCTTAGCCGGCCGCAGGGCTATGTGAGATAGTAATTACGCCTCTAATGACCCCGGAAGAGTAAACACATTATAGATAATGCATGAAAATTTATGGAAATCCTTAATTCGCCTGGCGGAAGGCAGCTGAGAGGCACTTGTTAATGACGATACATTTCCAGGCAGACAAGACAAAATGAACACAAAGGGTGAATTTAGGAAACATTCAATGAAAATATATGAAATCAGCAAACATGCGGATAGACGGAGGGACACAAATCAAGAGTGGAATAATGAATGTTGTTTATTCCGACGATGTGCCAAGGTAGAAGGGCACCGGGGGGCAGAGCGGATGTTTCAGAATGCTGATTAGTCCAATGAGAGATGAATGCTTCCGAGCGCCACCAGGAAACAAGTGCAGGCAAAACACAATACGCTATCGTCAGGATAGATAAACACGAGGCACAGAGAGAGAGAGAGAGAGAGAGAGAGAGAGAGAGAGAGAGAGTGTGTGTGTTCTTGTCTACATGTCATAGTGTCATAGCTCATGACTGGCTGTGTGTGTGTGTGTGTGTGTGTGTGTGCGTGCGTTTTCTGTATGAGTCTGGAACATGACAGACAGGAACATGCTTCTCACTCTTCCCCTCAATGGGCTGATAGCGTCTCCTTGTTTGTTGCTCTAACTCATTTTCCAAGGCTCAAAGCAACACACAAACAACCGCACTCAGGGACTCACAAACACGACGACGACAGATCTAAACGTGAAACCGACAGGAAATTACAATCCTCTGCAAGGGCGAAGGAGGAGGTGAGCTCGAGAGTGGCGACGGGATAGACGGAGGGATAATGGGCGTCGCCTCGTATGCAGTGAAAGTAAATGCCGCGATAGGTTCATAAACACACACACACACACATTCATACACACAGTATCTTGTAAGACACTCACTGTATGGAGTTCTCGATGCGAGTGATGGTGAGGAACGCCGCCAAATTGGCCGTATATGAGGAGATGACGATGAGCGCAAACATCCACCAAACGCCCATCATCATCCTTGTGGCCAGGGTGGTGTAGGGGACCTCTCCACCTAGAAACACACAAACACGAAGAGTTGAAATGCCAAGATGCATCAAGAAACATCTTTTTTGTGTTTGTTTTCAGTCGCAAAAAAAAAGAAAGAACAAACCAATTGAAAAGACAACATGAGAGAAAACAGTTACATTTCTACTCATGAGAAAGCGTTTAATGATGAAATGATATCTGAGAATCTCGTTGCATTGGTCGATTCATGTGAGACACCTAATGAACTTTTTTGCAACCTGTTTATCCTAAATCAGGTGTTTATATGGAGTATATTCATTCCGTTTGGCCATTCGCTTTCAGTCTCATCGGAACACAAGGCACTATGCTTAAAGAAAGCCGAAACTTCCCCATCAACAGATTCCATATTTTCTTTCATTTTTATCTTTATTGGGTCCATGATCAAGCGCTTTTTATTGTTAAATGAGTTTACATCTACTGTGCTCCTGTCCAATAAGATGCCCCAGCGCCACAACAACTGCTGTCGGGTGGAATCTTTGCAAGCCGAGTCCTTCAGAAATTGTCATGGTAGCAGCGGCTCACTGATAAATAACCTCAGAACCCGCCCCACCAAAACCCCACCCACTCACCAGTACCTCCAGAAAAGCAGCTTCTCAATATACATGTCACACCGATATCGCCCCATAATCCCATGTTTCCTTTATCCCCCCTTGCCGCATTGTCGCTTTCCTCCCCTACTTTCTATTCCCGAGTACCGCTGCTTCGCTAACATTGATTCAATTGAAATTTGTTATCGTCTTTTTTCACAGTATCTCTCTCCCCGCCAATGCATTTGTTGCTGACATCACATTTCAGTACTAGCTCGAGGGCGCCGCGATACGCGCAGCTTTACAGCCACTTCACACATTTCCATCTGTACGCTTTTATGTTACCGCCATATGACATCAGATTATAAACGACGTACGTATCGGAAGATGCATCTCGCCGCTTTCAAAATGGAGGATTTATTCGCGCCGGAATCAGCGAACAGCAACGGTTGCTGTTCGCTAATATTGATCAATCTATATCTGCAAAACAGACAGGAAGTAGGATGTGAGGCGTTTTTCCACCTAATGTATCGAGACGGCTATTTTCTGTAGTGCTTAGCATATGAAGCACAAATAGATTAATGATTTTTAAATCCTGACATGTTGCTCATTTTTCATGTACCCATATGCTGATTGACGAAAAAACTAAAACAGATGGAAAAGCTTATCTAGGTCTACGATTCCTCAATATGTTCCCGTTACCCACATTGAAACGTAGCGGGCTGTGGGATTTTGGCCACTTTTTCTCCTCCATATTCAAGGCTCGTTCATGTTTTTGTGACTGACTTAGCATACATATCAATAGTCTTCAATGAACATAACACGGGTGAAAGTTTTCCATGAACCAAACCTAAATTTTTAGTCTTCTGTGAACTGAACGCAGAGTGCGGTGCCAGTGCTCCACAAAATGTAAACAGAATTTCCCCTCGAGGAGTTGCAACACACAGTAAATAAATAAATACACGTCTTCTGCAATTGTTACCCGTGGTCTTATAGATTGAAATTAAATGAGCAAATGGTGTTTTTTTTTTTTAAAGCTCTGGCGTGTTATATTCATGAGAAATGATGATATGAAAGGCCAATGGGAATAGGAATCTTTTCCCCATGGAAGCTTGCAGACAAATGATTTTTTTTTCCTTTCTCCATTACATTGAAATGTATGCAAAGCCGTGACTTCTGCTCCTCCGACTTGAATAGTGTCTATAACATGACTTTTGTGACTGGTTCCTTCGGCACAGGGTACTTTAGGATTGTGATTTTTCATTCTGGAAATACTCACACAGGACCCGTGGAACAGCCATTGTGTTGCATTGAAGAACAATTTTCATGTTGATTTTCAGGCTACATGAGCGAATTCTATGAAATATGTAATACAGCTGGGAATGTCTGCATCTGCATGTCGAAAAATTTGAAGGTGCGCTCAGCTACTCTTAGAGCGCCATGCAATATTAAAAAGCATGCACTCGCTGCATTGTCCCTGATTTAAAGTAAGAGCAAAAACCACATCCTTTGGCTCGAGCTATTACTGCACAAGGTTTGATTTGTATTTGAATGAGAGAAGCGTGTTAAATTAAAAAACAAAAAAAAGGCAATGCATCATGGCCTCTTTCATGTGATTCCAACCAAAATGCCAACATGCCCAATGATCAACTTTCACTGAAAGGGGGAATTTGCATTTTTCAATTTCCTAGTGAAATTTCATTGTTGCCTCACTTTAGCCCCCGCCCTCAGTCTCTGACCAAAGTGATGACCGTGAGCGTGCACACGACGTGCACTGTCAGAACACGCACTAAAATAAGCCCTTCTTAGCCACGGCTGCTACATTGCTAGCATGACTTATTCATGATGGAGTGGTGTGCTGGTACCTTTGTTTTGTCTCGAGAGCTGTACAATTCCTTCTTCTTAACTTTTACTGCTAAACGGAGGTAAACAATCCCGCCAAGGAAAGTGAGGCCGGCGGTTGTCCGGGACAACACTGCGAGGCTGAACGGCAACAAGACACGTTTTGAAATCATAATTAAAAATAACATTTGAGTGCGGCTTCAGGGGGATGATTTTCCCCCGAAATCTTTTTAGTAATATTATTTTGTCAGAGCATGCAGACAGTTTTAACAAATGACAGTGTGTGTGTGTGTGTGTGTGTGTGTGTGTGTGTGTGTGTGTGTTTCAAAAGAGCAAAATCCCCTCTTTAAGTGCTCTGAAAATGATTCATTATTCATTTGATGCATCTTCATACATCTTTATATGCCAGCAATGCACAGAGGCAAGCAGAACAAGGAAATGCTCTTCCACTAGATGGCAGAAGTAATTAACCTGTATAACCTCCTATCGTCACACATCCGACAGAGTAATAGCTTTGTGTTCATCCAAACGGGCCCAGATTTCACACGGGGTAACTATATTTGAGAGTATTATTGAGACAAGATAATCATTATTGAAGAGTATCTCTCTCTCTCTCTCTACATATATGTGGTGTCACGTTTTTGTTTAGTGGTGTGCCATGACATTTGTGGTGTGCCTTGGGCAACGCTGCTTTAATGGATTTGAACTCTGCTCCGAAACAAAACAGCAGCACCTTCCCGTCACGGAAGTTAGCAAGGACAAAATCCAAAGAAGGTGACGCTATAGTGTCTCCCAGCGGGAGGCCTCTCTGAATGGAGTCTTTGAAAGTCCTGCTCCAGTGTCAGCTCCCAACTGCGCTAATCATCTCACACCTGCGCTCCAATTCCAAGGTGATGACGTCCATGAATTCCAAAAGAAGTATAGTTAGCACATGGAGAAGATTTTTTTTTTTTTTTGCTGGTCCGGTGGTCCGTCTTTTTGTTTGTCATCAACTAAACCTAAAACATTATTTCGTGTCTTCCTCATTTGAGTCCCCAAAATGTCTTTCAAGGTATTCATTGTGAAATGATTTCAGCAATCTTGGCAGGAAACTGATGTCCGTTGGGATACATCGTGATTGTCAACTGCCAAGTATTTGTGATTTTTCTACAGCTTTTTGTGCACCTAAAGCATTCGCATGTAGTTTCCATAACTGAAATGTCAAAAAGCATGGGGATTATGTTCTGTGCTTTCTCTTTCCAATATCGCCCACACTAAGGACACATCTAAACACCCTGCCAACCCTCCACCATCAAAAGCGGCGTAATCTTTTTCTATTTTTTAATCGACCCTCACGATGCCAAAAAAAGTTATGGCACCTCTCTGCCGTTATTCTTGGCTGAGAGATGACGAGAGCGCTTCATTAGGCCTTCTTGGAAGAGTTGGAAGATGTTGAGCTGATACCGCTCCCTTTTGGGAGTCACAGCAATCTCGCTACACAATGATGCAACCTTTGCTTAACTTCATTTTAGAACAGTTTGGCTCATTTCGCAAACCATATCTAAAAGTGCATGGATATATCAAAATTTGAACCACCATCATGCATGACATTGACAGGCAACTTTTTCTTTTTTCCCCTCTCACCTTCTGTGATTTTTTTGTGGGACACTTCAATGTCATCATACACAACGCGTTTTTCTTGATTTTATGTTTCACCGTCTTATTCCACTGAGTTGACATAATTGCACCTAAGGACAATTCAGAGTGTTCCCATTAACCTGCCACGCATGTTTTTGGAATGTGGGAGGAAACCGGAGTACCCGGAGAAAACCCAGACAGTCAATGGGAAAACATGCAAACGCCACAGGCAAAGCGATGTCAACAACAATAATAATAATAATAATAATTAAAAAAAAAATATTACAAGGCTGAGGCCACTATTATTACTTGATCTTTACTTCAAGAAAAATGTATCGTTACCTGCCAAGGTGGCATTCACATTTTATATTTTGCCGCAAACATTGACACCAGAGCACATAAACAGGCTTCATGATGATCACATGCACCGTCATCATCACACGACTCAGCTGGTGAGACGCAGGTTTTCCAGAGTAATTGGAGCACGGGTTGGTATGACAGCATGCACATCAAAGTGATGTGCCGTAATGATTAGGAAAAAAAAATGACAAAGAGGATAACTATTGATTTTTTTTATACACCCCCACCCCCAAAAAAACGCGTCGCCTCCCACTCACAAGCAGCCGAACAAACTGCAAACAAACACATATATGGGCGGTGAATCATTTGTTTGGAGTGAAGGACACAAAAGAGACTGGGCGATGACAAATGACTCGAGAGGTGGTCCGTCTGCCGTTGCAAATATTATTCCACTAAAGCCAAATCGTCTGCCTCAAACCCAACCGACGAGCACTTCTCCTCGTTGACATGGCGCCGGTAAAAAGGAAGCTGCAGATGAGAGCCCCTTTGAAGCACTCTGGCACATCCAGGAGAGTCCCCCCCCCAATGTATGCGTCTCTCAACCGCTTTCAGATTAGTCCCCACTTGTCCCGTTTGATGACTTGCAGGAATCTTTGACTATTTATTTATCCCCCCGCCCCACCGCTCACTTGACTGAACTTGAGGATGACAAGGCTAGGATAAGCTGACGAAAAAGTGCGACAATGGTGAAAAAAATGTGGGAAGCATCCCCCCCTCAATCTTTTTATTGTGCTTCAGAACATTTTTCTTTTTTTAATACCTCCACCGATAAGCCCTGCAAGCTTTTTCGGGTCACAAAGACACCTAATAGTATCTCTTCACCCAGCTTGTGCTCTAATTTAGTGCGACAGTTAAAAAGTGAAGCTATAAGTGGCTTAAAAATGGTATCCGGCCATTTTGGCAAGTCTGCGTTGCAATCATTTAAACAGGAGGTGTCGCACGCGTTGGGGTTTGGCGTGTTGCGATTTCCACACTTTTCCCAATGAAAGGTTGTACCACCCAGACTTTTCTTGTTGCCTACCTCAATTCCGATTTTCAGGATTTTTGATCAATAATAATCATCCTTAATCCTTCAAATATAATTTTCCATGAATGAAGTCAGTGCCTCATTTCTGATGCATCATTAGGCCTACGATGCTGAAATTTGATAATGTTATTCATAATGATGGTATCAAAAAATGTTTTTGCCGGTGGTAATTGTTTTTAAAAAAATTGTCTAATTAACACTGCTTTTGCACAATTTGCACAGCAGGTTGTATTCTAATAAGAAGATCTTAAATACTGCATTGCATGCACTTACTTTGTAAAATATCCCCACTCTTGCAAGATTAAAAGCCTTGGTATTTATTACAGAAATATGTAGTGCATTATTGACACCAAATGGACTACAGGTACTACATTTCACTGTAACACACACACACACACACACACACACACACACACACACACACACACACACACACACACACACACACACACACACACACACACACACACACACACACACACACACACACCATTGGAGTCGTACGGCGACTACAGAGTTGGGGCCCAGCGGGGAAGCTGTTCAATCATTTTGGATAATGGAGAAACATTTAAGGACGTCTACATGAAAGTGAGCAGGGAAAAATAGCGCAACACATTTGATCTTGTGGTGAGGAAAACCAAATCACTGAATATTATACTGATATAAACCAAATCATCTCCGTGAAGGGCACAGATGTTATCCTCAAAAAAAAAAAAAAAAAAAAAAAAAAAAAAGTGGCCAAGATGTCGGTAGGGTACCTGCACCCTCGGCTCACATTTTTGGGCGGTAGATGACTGCCAACTGAAAAAACAAGAAGAGCTGCAATTGTGGCATGAATGGACTTGTGGGTTCTATAGTGGGGATGGAGGATTTAATTTTTTAAATAAAGCATTAAACAATGTTGTTTTGTTTTGGTTTTTTACAGGATGCTGCTGTGCCTTAGGAGTGTCCCAACTCAAACGTTTTTAAGAGTGTCTCAGGTGGCCACTGAACCACAAATACAAAATTTGAATACTCGCCAAGAACACGTCCAGGCATTCATATTGACTGAACTGGGCAACGAGACCAAAGTCCCTGACATCATTCACTTTGCCGGCAACCCTTAAACATCTAAATTGACGGTGCAGAAAATGTAGGAACATAAATTGATGATGATTCAGTTAGTGGTTTGGTCAGAAAATACGCATAAATATTGATCAGCATTTTTCAAAATAAAGGAGATATTTCAACACAACGGCTCATCAGTCTGCTCTGGAGGATGACTGAAATCGGAAGAGTATTGATGGTTGAGATGCTGAAATTCTCATTTGAGGCGTCTAGTGTTTAGCCTTTATGTACGCAAGTGGAGGACAGACCCAGATACCCACCTTGTATTTGAGTAAAAGTATTTGTTAAAAGAAGTAAGACTGTCTCAACACTGATATGCTATGTTGAGATGTAGTTGAATTCCCTCAGCTCAGTTCACGAGTCTAACACGGTTAATCTCCTGACTTCATCTTTGCCGAGTCAACATGATCAGAAGCACAGCGTGTGGAAGAGGAATATGAGTTTCAAATGGGGAAAAGGAAGGGGGGTATGGGAGGGGCTGCAAATAGAAATTAAAATTGCACACGTTGACCCCTGGGTGTTGAAATGGGGCCTCTGTAGTCTCTAATCGGAGCTGGCTCGGTTTCATGAGAAAGCGGAATGAAATGAAAAGATTGAAAACGCAGAATTCCCTGAGATACACTCCACAATGTGCTCACCCATCAGCAGCCAAGTGCGTGTGTGTGTGTGTGTGTGCGTGTACAACTTTGTATCCAGCTCGTGCTGTACATTAAACTCGACCTGCATACACTCACGTGTTGTTTGCATGGTGCGCTGAGACGTGAATAAAGCAGTGAGATGCTTTACCCTGACTCCATCCAGTCAGTGATGTTTAAAAATACAGTACCGGTATATAAAAAATACACACAGTAGATTATCATACCAGAAAAACAAAAGCATTCTCTCTCATGTTCTATTCCATTCCATAACATGAAGCAAAATAAATATTGAAAAATAGACGCATAAATAAATAATTTAGAGAAAGAAAGTTACAAATATTCACTTCTGCCTAGGGGCCACTTTAGGTTTATCATGTACCCTTATACACACACACGGCAGATTTTTTTAATTGCTTTTTTTTTTAACAGATATCATCAAACTTTAGGTCACGCTTACTTTTTTGCAAAAAAAATTATCTCTAACCCATCCACGTTTTGTGTGTGGGTCTGTATGTATGTCTGTGTGCGCATGCGCACCCTTTAGTGACACTCGAGTCATCTTGCTGCATCATCATTTCATTAAAAGTAGCTGGCTTTTCTAGCCTCAGAGAGCTTTTCTTTTACTCCAACGAAAGAAGGAAGGAGGGCAAGCAGCTTCCAAGACTCCAATGGGCAAGTATGGCGGCTGCTGATAAAACGCAACACTTTTTGGGAGTGTGTGCCAGTGGATTGAAAATTCCTAGTCATAAACAACCACATTGTAACTCAACGGCGATCCTCCAATTATTTATGTTAGAACATGAACGCCAAAGTTTTTTTTTCCAGCAAAAGACATACCTATAATGTGGTAAGCAATGATTTCCGCTACGTTCTCTTACAAAGACTTACCAAACTACTTTCTGCTCAAATGCTCGTGTAGGATCTATTGGATTATATTGAATTCAGTTCATTGAACAAAAGGACCCGTGGTGACATTGGAAACATTCGATTTTCTTCCTGTCGGCTTCATCAGCACTTCAGCCTGACTCTTCACACTTGAACGCCACACAAATGTGACAAAGTCAGCAGAAATTCCTGCCTTTATTTACAGGCTCTTCTGCAGCGCATGGATCAATACAATCTGTGTATAATATAAGAGGCGCAAGAGACAACACAGACACTCAAGGTTAGGGGTGTGTGTGTGTCCCTTAATGGTGAATGCGACATTTTTTTTTTGTGTAGCCAAGCATTTTGTTTCCTAGAGGGCAAAAGTTGGGCCTCACCGACGAAGAAGAAAATAGTCTATTAGACTTCATGGCCGAGTTCAAACACCACAACGCTTGTTTTCAATTATACACTTTCTCCCGGCCATGCTGTTGGATCCCAAAGAGCCCATCTTGAGAAGAATTGATTTCCAGCAAAAAAAAAAAAAAAGACATGGCGAACTTTCCAACTGGGAAATAGTCAGAGCCAATTGATGACAATGAAAACTGCTTCGTTGAAGTCAAGTAAAAAATAAAAAAAATGACAATGTGAGGCCAAGCAGCTGAGATATGCTAACACAAAAGTTGACTTTTTTTTTTTTTTTTTAACACGTGGTATGTTCTGTCTCATGCAAATTAACTGCTCCCCGCAATGACCCCTACGACTGCAAATTTAGCCTGGTTTCTTAGTGGAACTTCTGGAGAGGCTCGGCTGCAGCCTAGCTGCTCCAGTTGTTGTGCATTGCATCAAAATCAAATCATCTCGAAGCTATTTCTTTCTCACAATAATGTTGTAACTATATTTGGGATCATCGTTTGTGGCATAATTTATGATTTGCACCACAGAAGTGAAGCATGTACATTCGACAACACTGCAGCTCTGCCTCGCTTTTGGCTTTGATATGAAAGTGGTTCAGGAGTGTCAAGCAATCTGACAGTCGGCTCACACAAAAATGTGAGCCATGAAACTGCAGGCCCTGGTACATGCTATGATACAAAAATGAATAATAATAATAAAACATCTGTTTGGGCAGAACAATGAGAGAGAGAGAATGTTACATCGAATTATTACTATTTTTTCAATAAATAAATGAAAATTTATCCAAGTGCCCTTTGCCGTTCCCCGATGCAGGTAGCATACTTTTTGCTGAGAAATTTGGATATGTTGCGATATATTTAATGGGCAATATACTTCTCCCTTAATCCGGATGTTAGCATTCATCAGCCGGAAGTTCAAATGTTAATTTGCCTGACCCATGAAAATGTAAGGTTGTCACAACAGCTCGGAAGCTGCACTTAATTGGCGGATCGTGTTCGACCCTACCATCTGTCACCTGGGAGTCGCTAAAGCTGCAGTAATCACTGCATATATTTTAGTCTCCTCGCCTCCAAGAAGCAGATTTTTCTTTTCTCGACGTGGATGCCGCCAAGGTCAGCCTTCTGAGCTGAGTGCAGCCTGAACAAACAACACTCTTAATTGGTGCCTGAGTGGCATTGTGTGCGGCAACTTTTCTTTTTTTTTCCCACAGTACGGTAATGTTATTTGTTGTTTGGGTAAATTTAAAACTTTAATTTAGAAGAACAAGAACAACACATTTTAGAGTGGTACGCAAAGGAAAACGAGAGTTTTGGAGTTGGGTGTTAAATGGGTATTTTAACTTTCATTGTGGATCCATTATATTACTTTGATTTCATTCAAAGGAGACATATTAAGGAAAGATGATTTTTTTAATAGCTTGTATCCAAATGTCAGAGTGCCTGCCAACCCATCAGGTGGGAAATTCAATGACCAAGTAAAGCTTTTGTTATGCACCCATTTCCTGCGTCTGGGAGTGCATGAGCCATTCTGCGATTTATGGATTACGGCATTACAGAGGAAATAATTTATATAAGAGCCTGCCACCAAGTTTCTCTGGCCCCTGCGGCGATCATCTCAGCTGGGTGTAGATCCAGATTCACTTTCAATCAGGCTGGACTGTCTAAAATACTATCATACTCTCAAGTTTGGCCATGCTTACTCTAAGGAGGACCTAAAAGCATTCGATTTTCTCAAAAGCCCACAGAGTGCATTATAATCCAATGCGCCTTCCATATGGATCAATGTTCTGATTTCTTTGATGTAGTGTTTTAAATGTTCTGGAAAGCACTTTGTTACAGCTGCAGCGGTTGTGAAAGCTCTATATAAATAAAGCTGTATTGTATTGGGGGCGGCCCGGTAGCCCAGTGGTTAGCACGTCGGCTTCACAGTGCAGGGGTACCGGGTTCGATTCCAGCTCCGGCCTCCCTGTGTGGAGTTTGCATGTTCTCCCCGGGCTTGCGTGGGTTTTCTCCGGGTGCTCCGGTTTCCTCCCACATTCCAAAAACATGCATGGCAGGCTGATTGAACACTCTAAAGTGTCCCTAGGTGTGAGTGTGAGCGTGGATGATTGTTTGTCTCTGTGTGCCCTGCGATTGGCTGGCAACCGATTCAGGGTGTCCCCTGCCTACTGCCCGGAGACAGCTGAGATAGGCTCCAGCACCCCCCGCGACCCTAGTGAGGATCAAGCGGTTGGGAAAATGAATGAATGTATTGTATTGTATTCCGTTTAACGTAGCTCCATCTAATGGATGCATAACACAACTGCAGCCACTATTTTAGCTTCTATTCTATGAACCTTATAATGCAGTGCGCCCTATATATGAAAACAGTTTTAAAATAGGCCATTAATTGAAAGTGTGCCTTGTACTTCAAAGCGCCTTATAGTGCGGAAAATACAGTATTTGAATTCTCTGTGAAGTTATCTTTGTGGTGAATGCAGGTGTTATTTGTGTTCGATGGGGTGTTAATGCACCACACAAATACAACAAAGTCCATAAAAATGTGTGGAATAATTCTTGATCCTGGGAACAGTTTTAAATCATGAAACCCCCCCCAAACATTTTCATCTCTGCTTTAAAAACATGACATTCTTTCCCGATAAGCCCAATACGGGTTTAGGAACGTGTGAGTTGTGTTACATTAGATTTTACTTCAACTGTATACAACATGAGTTTTCACTGAATATATGCCAACATGTTTGGGAAAAAAAAGTATTATTGCTCCACAATTAAAATCAAATTGTAAAAAAACAGTTCTTCAACATTTATTTATGATGGCAAGTTCTTGTTTAAATTCCACATTCACTGCTTTTTTTTCCCCTTTGGAGACAAAGAGCAGGGTTTTTCAGTGTCTAATTAAATGTGACACAATGCAATTATGCAGTCCGACTTATGAAAAGAGAAACCTGGCTTTCCAGCTAACATGCGCGGTAATTGCTTTCTATACCTTTTTAAGCGACTTTCCATAATCGATGCCGTGAACTGGTACTCATGACTCACAGATGCTTCTGCTTCTGGCAGAAACAAGGCAGTAATCAAAGCTTAAGGTCAAGGCGAACTAAAGGCGGCAGAATTACACCTCCATACCATCTAGCAGGAGAAATTACAAAGCATGATTAGGTACATATACAGTATTATGACCAAATACCAAATGCCCGCAGCAAATATTAGTTATGTCAATATCAAACACTGTACTATTAGAGTGTGTGTGTATGTTTTGTGTGTGTGTGTGTGTGTGTGTGGGGGGGGGGGGGTCATGCCACCATTTGCCCTTGCCGAGATTTGATCCCCAATCCGCGGTGTCCCAAATCAGAGGTGCTACCCCCACAGAAATTCAGCTGCCTGAATTCATTATTAACAATATGGACAACAACGTTTTGTTGTTGTGGTTGGTTTTTTTTCCCTTCAAAATATATATTTTTTTCTTTAACCGACGTGATGATTATCGTCACATTTTCCAGCAGGCGATTGCAACTAAAACAGCATGACCGAGTGTTCAAGAAGCATATTAACAGCAAGCGATAATCAACACATTGATTACGTGCTGACACATGCAATGCAAGCATGCTGGGTAATGGCCAATGTGCAGGAATTAATATTGCACAAACTTCATTGAATGGCTCTTTGTAGCATGCCCTCTTTCTGTCTTTGTTTGGTATTTTCTTGTGATAATGTTCATTATGGTGTCCTTTTTTGGGGGGCTGCAACAGGCTACCATCTGCACCCTCCTTGCTACATAGCAACAATTGCCCAATACACTAAGCAGATACAGAGCACCACGACCAGATAAATACCATGACCAGATACCACATACGATTACCAGAAAGCATATGGATGTCATTACCATATACCAAACACTATTACCAGACATCAAATAGCATTGCCGAATATCATTAGCAGATATAAAATATTAGCAATATCATGATCAGGTACCAGGTACAAATATCACCAGATCATGAATACATTACCAGACAAAACGTACCAAAAGTGATTTCCACATTCCAAATACCATTACAGTCCTACATACCAATTACAAAATACTGTTACTAATGACCAGATTACCAAATGCTGTTACCATATACCCAATACAATTACCACCAACAGAATATAAATACTAGATATCAACTTACATCATTACATGCTAAATACATACAGACTAAATCGCAAGATAGTGAATCCATTACCAGACACCACATAATATTACATTACCAAATACTATTCCTGATACCAAGTACCATAACTAAATACCTACTTACAAAATAATTAACAGTTAGCACAGACTGTTCTATGTCTGAATGTTTTACTGCACTGTTTGTGTTCAAATATCATTTGCTTCTAGGGTTTTAACAATATGACATCAATGCTAATTGTTAGCCAGTCTTGAGTTTTGCATTTTGGTGTTAGCATTGAGCTAGTGGATGTTTTACGGTTGCTATAAATACACAGCATATACTGTATTTGTTTGACAGTAAACTTCAACTTATTTTGAAGAACTGTTCAATAATGTGCCATATGGTTGCTTGCTGTGAAGTGAGTTGAGTGTGCGGTGGACATCTAGTGCTCCTATCTTATATTTTTGCCTGCAAGTTGAAGCAAAATACTACTACTAGTACTACTACTACTACTAATAATAATAATAATATACATACCTTGAAAAACTCAGTTCACTCTCGAGTCAAGGTCCTACTGCACTATTACAACATACCAACAATCATTACCAGAAACTAAAGACAGGTACTAATCACCATTAGCAAAGTGTCGCTCAATTGAGACATTCCTATATCTTGAATGTCCATACCGAGCCTGCACTCACACACACTGACGAAGACACGGTGGGAGTGATGACCCATGAGAACCCAGAAAAAGGAAAATGAGAAAGCCAAGGATGGAGAAAAGAACAGAAGAATGTTGAATGTAATAGAGCTGCTGAGAGACTTGCTCTCCCTGGATGGATGGATGGAGATATAAAAAAAAAAGGGGGGGGGGCGGGGACGGCAATGGCACTGCCTCCACTTTAGCGAAACACCAGGACTCTATTGGGATAATGGATTTGTGGAAGTTTGGGACAGTAGAAGAAGAAAAAGAAGAGAAGAAACGAAGAGAGGAACAAGCAGTGATGATAATGCTTGCTTCTCAGCAGTGCAGCACAGCGGAGGCAGAGGTAATGATGGAGGGGATATGAATGTTTTTCGCATGCTGAGAGGCTAAAATGGAGGACCGTTAGACTACAACAAGAGGGAGAAGAGGGAAACCGTGCAACTCCCCATGCCAAAGCACAAATAACGAGGCCATAGACGTTTCTGTAATTTACCAAAGTCTCATTTAGCTAGTGCGAAAATAATTTACATTATGTACACATATTGTTCATGTAGATGTTTTTTTATTCTTTTCTATGGCAGTTGTTCAACAGCTAAACTGCACATTGCAGCCACTTAGAGGACTGGAGTGGAACAGCAATCAAATCAGAATTTCACATCTGTAGTCTGTCTAGGCTAGGTTATATTTTCTTAGGTAAAGCCATACATCATGTTCATGGTCTTACCTTCCACACGTTGGGATGCTAACAAGAGGATTCGGCGGTGACTTAGCGAGACAAAGAGAACGCCTGGGAAATATTTATGTGAGAAGCTTATTCAACGCGACACACGAGTTTTGTTTGTGACTCTTCCACTTAGGTTCAAGATGAACAGTTTGAGTCAGGACAACGGCACGGAGGAAGTGAGGGATAGCACACACTGGGAGGCGGGGGCTATCCGAACACGAGACAAGATTAAAGGAACACGCTACCATGTCTGCTTCCACGCTCCTTCCCACCTTTTTTCGTTTGATTCTTTCTGCCTGTGCCTAATCCAGGTTACGTAATGCAGTTTACCTCTGCACAAAAAGTCCGAATGACATAAAAGTCCCGTTTTTGGAATAACAAAAAAAAACAAAAAAAAAACTAACTAAAAGCAAGGCAATCTGTAACATGAACACCGTGATCTTTCTGTTCAGGCTTTATACTTTTGGAGGTTTAGTATTTGTATTTGTACGCCCAAAAAAATAAAAAAATAAAATATTTTATTATGATGCAACTCACCCTGAAATAAAAGTACAAACATTACACTTTTAGGAATCTAATGTCAAGTTTCTTTTACCCGTGACAATCAATGCTACGTGTTGATTTTTGAAACTGTAAAAGCTGTTCTATTTTTTATTCTCATCATCATTCTTGCTGTTTGTATTTCTTTTAACACAGCTTCTCTGTAAACAAATCCCATGCAGCTGGCCGGTCGACATCCTGGCGAGCGCCGTTATAGCTTTTGGCGTGATGGGATACTCATTTGTGAACTCATTTTTCATCACATGAACGTGCATTGCATCTACACCTTGATTCTATCTCAAACAGATAGACAGATAGATAGGTTCGGCTTGAAAAAATGACACACTGATGATGACAGACAAGTTCCCAGGCCACTGATGGATGACGAATGATGGACAGGCAAACTTTTGCAAACTGCCCACCTCTGGCAACTTCAAACACTACCTTGGCCCACAATCATCAAACAAATTTGAATCCAGTGTCTGGGTCCAGATTTGGAGTGACTGTGAGGCAGCTGAACCCTACGACATCACAGCGCTGCAGCACACTGAGGAGGACAGAGATGAAAAACAGAAGGAGCACCTGCTGTGTGGCCTGGAATGACCTGAAGCGACGGAGAAAATATATTCTTTGTTTGGTCTTTATACAAATGAAATCAATGTGATCTTTCCATAATCATGTTGAATCTATCAAGACTTCAAAATATTTGAATGACTCCCCGTTTTTTATTTTTTTATAGACATTATTAATGACAATGGGAGCTAGAGAAAAGGCTTTAGGGTTGGAAACCACTTCCTTAGTTTTTTGGTGTTTATTTCCAGAGCGTTGTTTTGTTATAACCTTGTTCAGGTCCTGTGCCTGCATGGGTTTTCTCTGGGTACTCCGGTTTCCTCCCACATTCCAAAAACATGCGTGGCAGGTTAATGGAACGATCAAAATTCTCTCTCGGTTTGAGTGTGAGCGTGGATGGTTGTTTGTCTTTGTGTGCCCTGCGATTGGTTGGCAAACGGTTCAGGGTGTATCTCGTCTACTGTCCGAAGACAGCTGGGATAGACTCCAGCAGGCACATGACCCTCTTAAGGAGAAGCGGATTAGAAAATGTATGGATGGATACCTGCATTTGTGCTGAAGTTGGAACGTGCCGTAGTCACTAATGCAGTAGTAAAGTCATAATTACGGAAAATATTTGGATGAAAATCTCTTCAAGGCTTTGAATGTAATGCAATCAATTGAAGCATTGTCAGCACATGGAAGAATACATTTGCCTTCTTGTTCCACAACACTGTTCTTAAGCTTGAAACATGTGATGGAATTGCAAAACATGAACAAATGGAAAGTCGAGCTGCATCCTGGATTGTGTTCAATTTATCCAAGTCACAAATGGAGAAGTGAAAGTAATTACTTGTATGACCAACATTTCGTTAAATCTGAGGAATATGGAGGTTGACCATCAATTTATAAAGGATCGTGTTCAAACTTGAAGGTTCTACTCGGATTTGATGACGACAGTATTTGCAAGTGAAGTACTCACTTCCGTTTCCTGTCACGCCTGCATGAGTTGTTGCAGCCTTTTTCCCTCCAAAGCCTCTGGGCGATCTTATTTTTCACATTCTGGAGTCCTCGCGTGCTACCCCTTCCCTCTCATCACTCCCCTGCTCCTAAGCTCTCGCCCTAGTCACTGCCTCTGGTGGCTCATTTCAAAATCCAAATGCTGGTGTACAAGACTGCAAATGAGCACATTTCCCCTTCCCTGCAGGGTCTTGCTCTGGCCAGCATGTGCACAGTTGCCAGTCAATACTCGGCTAATGTTATCTGTTCGTCTCCTATCATGGGCCCTGGTGGGTCCTGGCCTTGACTCTCATTCAACCCTCTCTCCCTGCAGGCTTGGCAAAACACCGGAATGATCTTTGCGACTCCGGCCATCGATAAGTGTGACCCAGATGAAAATGTGAACTTGTCGCTTATGGAAAAACTGTATTTCATATCCTCCGTTTATCCATCATTCATTTTCTACACCACCTCCTCTAACTAGGGTTGCGGGCGAGTTGGCTGCAAGGTATTCTCGAGTCTTCAATGAATCGAACATGCACATTTTTGGAACGTGGGAGGAAAACAAAGTACCCAAAGAAAATCCACACAAGCACGGGGAGGACATCTTGCACTCAGGACACTGGAGCCAGGAGTCGGCTCTCGAACCCAAAAGCTTGCGAAGCAATGAGTCATCGCACTGCCATCATCCTCCATAAAACACACAATTCATAGATACAACACATTCACCATCCGTTCAGTCCTTAACATGCTAATCACAACCACACATACAGTGCTAAAGTCTGAGGCTCCCGTTTGTTGCTTTAACAATGCGATCGGGATTATGAAGCATTTGAATGCCACCAAGTACCTGCAGAGCGCAGACCTCCACCAAGGATGACCTATTAATAAATAAAAAGGTAGGGATGTCACGATCACATTTTTTTGCACCCGAGTCTGAGACAAAGTCACTTCATTTTGAGTATCTGCTGATACAGAATCCTGATTCAATACCTCTGAGGCAAAGTGGAGACTCTGCAGTGCCATTTTGCACTGTCCAGCGCTACCGGTAAACACCAGCAATGGCTACTGTTAGTGTGTTTATTTTGTGATGACCAACCTGCTCGATCAATGACCATTTAGCAATGGTTCATGACTTTTTCTTCTTTGGTTATCTTTTAGTACCCACTTTTGCCAATGAAAAAGCATCACAGAACTAAGTCTTGGTGAGTTGGGATAAGCCACGTGCACCCACCACCCAACATGAGAGTTAGACAGAGATTCTCCATCCATCCAAACAGCTTATCCTCACATGGGTCGCGTGGGTGGTGGAGCCTATCGCAGTTGTCTTCGGGCAATAGGCTAATAAATCCAAACAAAGAACAAGATGGGAGAGGAAGAAAGCATAGGAGTGTGAAACTTTGAGGACCCAAAGGAACAAGGACGTGAAAGATACAGGAGATGGGAAAATATGAAAAGAAAAAGGATGTCGTCTCTTAGCATGCACCTTGTTCTCGCGCTCAGTCAGCGTAAAAAGGCCCCAAGCAAAACATTCAGGTGTTTGACTTCCCTCTAATCATCCTCTAAGCCACATCAATTCCCTTTTCCCTACTGTGTTCCCAAAGGGTTGGATTTCAGGTTGATGCACAGGTTATTAGAAAGGGGTTGTGTGAAAACTGTACAGGAAATAACCTGTGTTTGCTTTTCCATTGATTCATTGATTGGCGAGTTGAGCAGAGTGGTTGAGAATGTTCAATTCTGCAGTCGAGCATAGCAGGACTACCTTGCTGAAGAGCCTTGGAAAAATATGCACCAATTCCTCCTAAAAATCCCTAATTGTGGGTTCAATGTCACACATCTATCTGGTTATGACAACACTTTTTTCATGTGGCAGCTTTCACAGCATCACAGGGATCTTATTGTTCAAAAGAATCAGTCAAGACAAAGGCAGTGAAGAATTTCTATCAAATGTACAAGGTAACACGGTGAAGATAGTGATCCTCACGTGAAGGGAATGAGGCACAACAGTGACATTATGAAGCACTGGACGTTCCTCCCAATATGATAAGAGGAAATCTGGCCAATGAGCCTGCCAAAAAGAACAAAAAGTCTGCCAGCAACATTCAAGAAGCTGCTTTAATATCTTGCAATGTACTGGCTGTATTGTACATTTGAAACAATCGTTTGCATTTTAGTAGGCTATGGGATAGGCTAACAAGACTTATCTTTACCCAAAACGACTGTAATAAAGCCAAATGGACTGTAACGGCATATTCGTTTGAGGGTCTGCATAGGCCATTATAATTTTTTCCCTTGTGATTATCACTTTCTTTTTGTTCTATTTTTTTTCTTTTGAGAAAATGTGACATTTGTTGCCGATAGAACTAAAATTGGAAAATAGGTCGCTAGTTTTCTTAACGTTTAGTATGAAAGAAGTCATTGTCTTCATCTTATGTGACAATTACATTTTCAAGGTCAACTGTAGTGTTCTCGAAAAATAGACTTCAAACGTGAATCCAAACTTTTTTCAAGCTGTTATCTTACTTGGTATCAGCAAATCTTGTTCAGTGTTCTAATTTTTCTTTTCTTTTTTGTGTGTGTGTGATGCCATCACTGGAGAGTACCAATTTACCAGGACAAGGTCTCACAGCTTGGTAAAATATGAACTATACAATTAAGTAAATATATATTGCAACATGAACACTGATTAATTTGATCAACCATTGTATATCACATGAAGAAAAACTAAATATCCACTTGATACACAATATAGTAGATCACCATTGGGGCGGAGTTAGTTATCGAACTTTGTCATTCCATTTCATGACTTTCCCCAGACCCTCAAAACAAAAACAAGCAAACAATCAAGTGAATTTTTGCTGTCTTATTAGAGACTTGACACACCACTCCGCGTTTTACCAACCATATCACATGAACAGAAAATTACCCACTATCCACTTGCTATACTATACAGCTGATCATGCAACTGAAGACTTGGGTGGAGTGAGAACACCGCACGACATAGTCAGGGCTACAAACTGATGTCTACTTCCAGAACTTTGTCACTACATACTGTATAACACATTTTCCAAACCCAGGAGTGATAACCCTAAACGTACCGACCAACAAATCAAGGTGACTTTTTGCTGTCTTTTTAGAGACTTGAGACACCCTCAGCATCCAGACTGGAAATGAACTGCGCATGGGCAAAGGCACCACTGTCCTATTGACAGATTATATTCTCTTCTTAATATAGACAATAAGAAAAACCTCGAGGCAAAGGCTTGTGTTCGACTTCCAGAGTACACTGCATTTTGTTGTCACTGCTTTCCAGGTGACTATTTACAGCGGGCTCAACTTCACCCTGCAAGCGGGATGAGTGTTCATGCTTGGCTAAATTCTAAGCGAGATATTTCTGGCCCACCAAATCAGTGACGAATCACCTGTGACCAAAGTCTCGCTCCTCTCGCACATGCGCGCACACGCACACACACACACACACACACACACACACACACACACACACACACACACACACACACACACACACACACACACACACACACACACACACACACACACAGAGCTGCAATTTCGTGCACAACGACAAGCTGCTCAAAATGAGATCCTTCCTTACTTGTTTTCCTCACTAATGGCACCGTGACTAAAATGTTAATTACCCCTAAAAAGAGAAATGATTGCCAAAAATCAAACAGCAATTAGCGTGGATCATCATTAGCGCCATTAGCTTCTACAGTAAGATGGAGGATTATTGAGCAAAGGGCGGCATGCTCATCAACGCCTCATTCAGCAGGTTTTTCAGCGGCAGAAAGCAAACTCGAAAAGGAAATTTGACAACAAATCCACAGAAATCAGTCGAAAGATGCATTGAATACGCCATTCGCTACAACACATGCTAAAGAACAAAATAGAATAAGTGCTTTCGTGGAGATTAAATCCCTCTGCAGCAAAGCAGAGACTGGGGAGTATAAAACCACCGCTCAAAGATTTGAGGGACAGCAACAGCTAATGCCATCACGTATGACAACATGGTTGCCATTTCAGCCACTTTTCTGACCCTTATACGAATATTTTTTAAGAGAAGTGACTGACATCTATAATTCATACTAAATAAACAAAGAAAAGCCAAATTATTTACACGTGTTTGTGCGTATGACAAGAAAGCAGCCCAGTGGAAAGCCATCACTGAGTCAAAGCAGTGACTTTATTTGACACTGTAGACATTTTTGACCTGCAGTCAGTGCTTCCAAGCCACAAATATTTTACAAGTTCGCCATGCCTCACCTGGGTAACTTGAAGTGAAAAAAAAGTGTGAAAGAACTATAGGATGGATGTGCCAGTCCTTGACAACACACATTTGAACCACCTGACCCATACAGTTTGACAGCTAATTTTATTATATATTTTTTTCAAGGGCTTTTCTCGACACTGAAAGGAGCCTGCTTCAGTGAAGTTGTTGACATAAAAATGTAACCCTTTCATGCACAAATAATGATTACCTGTAACCTGATAAGCTGTCCACTGTACTGACTGATGTACCTGTTAGGGTTAATTTATTGGGGATCATGTTTAAATATTCTACTTTGTACAACAGCGGCCTTTCTAGGTCAAGACGTGCATGGCGTGCAGTATACGAGGTCTTCTGATTAGCATGAGGCTCCAGTCAAACTTATACAAAAGAAAACCTGGCCGCTGACCTCAAGCACAGTTTGAAGTCACTCACGATCAGCTAAAATATCTTAAGCCAAATGATGCACATGCTGCCGTCAAGATACCTTTGAACAGAATGTCCGTATTGGTTAATTTTCATTATTTCTAATTCTTTAGTGAGGGGGGGGGACTTCTTGACTTTCCGCATGAACTCTGCTTAGTTAGCATGAGACAGCAACCATGGGAATCGAACGCAATCATGCCAAATCTTATTTCCACAGCCCTCTGCCCTTCTCAAGGTCATGACACTTCCATTTCAAATCCTTTCCTTTGATATCTTCACCTGAGCACCTACTGCTGGATTGCAGGGAATTTTAGGAGCGATAACTCAGAGAAGGTCATTACCCTGCAAGTCAATCCCGGTGGGACAAATATCCCTTACCTGGTGTTTTCTTATTATTGAGTGTGGAAGGTCAGCTGCCAATCCACTCTTGCATTGGGAAAGTTTGGAGACACCCAATGACGACAGTCGATGTACTAATCGTGTGAGCTTAGCCAGTTTCATTACCAACTGCAGGTATTGTATAATTATTGATATATCTTCATATAAGTCCAGCAGTTACAACCAATAAAAAAAAAAGACAATGAAATGGGGAACATACTTTACATGTCGGGCTAAGAGAGGCATCTTTTACGTACCTTGCTGTACGAAGGAGCCATACACGAACCACATGGAGTTGTAGAGCGTTGTGGAGGACACGGAGCCCATGGGCAGTCGTGGTGGGTTCAGCCAATTGAGCAAGTAGACCAGGATGCCGACCAGCAGGACAGTGCCCGCGATGCACGCCCACAACGACAGGTCAAAGGGCGCCAGGCAGGCGAACATGTCCACCGTGCGCTCGGCTTTGCGCAGCAGCACGCCCACAGAGTAGTCCATGTAGCGTGTGGTGAAGTCTACAACGCTCTCGCGCTCCGGCGTGATAGTCAGAGCGGAGAGTCCGACGTCAGCTCGCTGTGGGTATGGAGGAGAATGACAGGAGGTTTCATGTCAAGCGACCAAGTATCCCGATGGAGAATTCAGCATCCCTTACAGATGTGGATCAAATTTCTATCTAGCCATTTCTCCATCCTTCCATTCATGACAGCAGTAAGCATACACTTGCCATTATAAAAATTGGTTTGGATTTAGAAAAAAAAAACTAAATAACACAAGAATGAGTGTAAGAACCGGTTGATTTTGTAGCACTCTGGTTTCTGCCAAAAAGTTAGGTACATTTATTGGCCTTTTTGGTACATGGGCCTACAATATTACTGTTGGGTGGAACTGGAGCACAAGTGTAAAAACCCAAGGCCCAAGGGCTGGATTCAGCCTGCCACATCATTTTATGTGGCCCGACACAAAATAAATATGAATAATAAGACCCTGCATGTATTCTCCTCTGCTTGGAATTCAACGCGACAAAATGACTTCTTAATTTCTGCCGGAAACTGGGACGATTTGCACTTGAAAAATCCATGAGTCAGTGAGTACAATTAAATTGAGCTTTAACAAAAGAAAAAAAGAAACGCTAATTAAAATGTTTCCAGTCCCTGGAGTTTCACTCGCAGCTGTCGACATCTGCTAGGACCCTGCAGGATTTCGAGTGTATTTACTGTGATACTCCAATAGAATACCGTCCCTGCCCAATGTGACCCTGGTTGAAATTGACCACCCTCGAGTGGATGGTTTGCTGAAAGAAAATATAGCTGGTAGAATACACACATCCATAGCTCCTTTTATATATTCCCAATAACAATGTTGAGGTTTTGATTATTTCATTAGAGATGAATCAGCTATTGTGCCCGATGGCTGTATATTGTAATATATTGAAATGCAATCCGACTAGTCTGCACAAGTAAGCGCCACTCCCAAAATAAACACATCATTTATTTTAGTCCTAATCATCAACAGGGTAGTAATTATCTCAGAAATCCTATCCTTCACACACATCACTGCTGGGCAATTAGAACTGTCACAAATCAAATTGGCAGCACCTACTGCAGCATGTAAACTGTCTCCTACATAATTCATGTGTGGAGTCTTTCCAACAAATCTTAAATGACTTCACCGCGCAGAATAAAAGATGATCGATTAGCATTCTAGCGGAATTTGCCGTTGTCACTCCACAAAATGTGGTTTCACGTTTATGTACGAGGATGCTGTGAAATGTAATTTTTTTCCATTTGATATATATTCATTTGTTATTAGAAAATGGTACAAATGATCTCTTTGGTGTCTTGCATTATTGATTAATAGATTTATACAATTGCCACAAATAGATTTGTCAACATTTTTTTAGCCAAGGCGCATATTTTAGATTAAAATCTCACGGCACACAACTAAACAAAAACATCATAAAAAGTTATCATACTGTATATATCCACGGAACCAATGATGATCTAGTCTCAATTTACTAATACGTTGATTTACTTGGTGTAAAATTTAGGCCTGGTGAACACAAAGCTATTCATTCTGTTGCACTCATGTTTGATACGCAGTACAAGTGAATTGGACGACCAGCCACTAAATCGCTGGCATATTCGATAAAGATGCAGCAGAGATTAATTAGACCGTCCAATAACTGGCAGGCATAATTGTGTGTACAAAATATGTGCATGTTTAGAGCAACTATGTGCTCAAAACATAATTTTGGGAGCTGCTGAATAGTACACATGCAAATGCCACACTTGCTCTCGGAAAATCTAGTTTAAAAAAAAAAAAAAAACCCCAACAAACAACTTAATATCAGTGTTTAACTCGTTCATGCACCAATAATGATAACCTGTAACCTGATTACATGATAGGCTGTCCACTGAAGTGACCACTGTTTCTGAAAGGGTTAGAGTAGAAGCTAATATATGATGTGATGCATTCTCTGATCATGAGATGATGAAATACAATATGCGATCCCAGGAGGGTACGGAATGATTTTGTGGGCAAACATGATTACAGTTCCACCAAATGATCATGAGGAAGGAATTTTGTGCATTTCTTGGGAAATGACTACATATTCACTCGGTTGCTTGATTTCACAATTACAGTATTGGGGAGGCAGACACTCCAGATCTATTGTCCACAAGTACAAGCAATTCAAAGTCTTTTTTTCATTATACACTACGTCCCCTTTAAGTCATCGACAACAGAAGATGTACTGAACATACACGATTTGAATTGCCATGTGACAGTTTAATTTATAGATATGCATAGTATGGCAGAACGGCTGCATCTGGCACCACTGTCGATTTAACCTGTTAATGAATGAGAGTGTTTAACATGGCTGACTCAGGGGCCATGTGGAGCATCCCGGTGAGCTTACGCTATAAGTCGCACAAAAATATTCTGAATAATTATCACAGTAATTTGTGGATTTGTTTGAGAAATGAAGACTCGAGATGACTTACTTATTATCGAGATTACTGTGGAAAATGAAAGGACTCTTATGAGATATTTTTGTTGTCATCATTCGTCAACAAAAGTTTCTTAAGTTTTAGCAGACGCTTAAAAGGACCAATAAACTAAAGCAATACAAATATAAAAGAATTCAATTTAAAAAATGAATAAGAGGTACTTTGTGGTGATCTTCGTCACCCCTGTCCCTGCTGTACTAATAACATTTACTTTGTTATTTATGTAACCTCAAAACTTTGGATGATGAGTGTAAATCCAGCACACGCTGAATGTCTCGTGGGAATGTTACTCTTTGATAAATTTGTATGACTTCAGAATCAGATTTTGGTTGCGCTGAGTCGCGGTTTGTAGACTTCGAGGTGCCACTCACTGTATTGATCTAACACGGTTGTATTTTTAACATACTTTGTACGAATCAATTTCAACGTCTTCACATGCCCTATGTTGTTTTGTCCAGAGAAGCTGTAACGTATTATTATGGTCTGTTTTCTTCCTACATTACATAACAACCCATTTGTGTTATTCATTTGATTATATTCCACTCTGCAAAAGGAGTTCAAGCTTGATTGTCAATATACGGGAATTAAATTGAGCCCGCATGGTAAATATTTACTTTGGACACGACCTGATTTCCTTGCTGGAATGCTAGAAGGCGACCAAAAGAGTGTGTACAAAAATCCCTCTCTCCTCTCCTCCCCCCCCAAAGGAGTCCGAGGCCATACTGAGCATAAATGACGCCAATGGCATGTGACATTTTGCACGCTTACCCTTGTGAATTGGTTCCCAGTGTTTTTCATCAATAGGGAATGCCTCCTTTTGTGTTGCTAGTGTAAAATGTCCTTTCCATTCATCCAATCGTGTAGCTTTGACCCTTTCAGAGACAGCGGTTACCACAGTGGACAGCTTATCATGTTATCAGGTTACAGGGTGCATGAAAGGGTTAAAATGGCACTTTAATAACAGTATCTTGTGCGTGTGCACATCTAGATAATGTCTGTCTCACCTTAAAAACAAGTTCTCCCATGAGTCCATTCCACTGGCCGTCAGGCTGCAAGCTGCCGTACTTGTGGTCTGGTGCGATGTAGATCTCGTATTTGAAACCCAAATAGTTGGAGAGAGCATCCAGGACGTCGATGGAGAAGCCCTGGTACTTCTTCGGTTTGCCAAGAACGTTCTCGGACACCATCACGAATGGCTCCTCCTAGAAAGCGAAAACAGAGTGTATTGGTCAAACAGCCAATTAATGCACCAGTCATTTAAAGGTTCAGACCAAAACGCTTGAAGACTTAAAATCAGGTCAAAGCATTTTGTTCTTTGAGGAGGGAGTATGACGAAAAAAAAAAAAAGCATGACGTTTAGAGTAAAATCCTTCCCGTTTATAGCCACCACCATTTCATTCAACAGTCCTTCCTTTTTTTAACACATGAAAGAGGAAACGTCTATGCATGCATTATTAGCATCCTGAATAGTGTAGATTTCCAAATGTTCCAAATTCATAATCACCCAACAAAGGACTTATTTTTCTTATTTTTCCAGTGCACTGTATTTTCAAATAATGCAGCTCTCCCCCACTGCTCATCAATATGTGTGTGGCATCTAAAGGGCAGCTGCCTGTTGACGTTCAAGAGGTCCAGCAAACATTTGACATTTAAGGCAATTAAAAAAAAGGCAGCGCTTCGGGGATGGAAATACAACCTCTTTTAAACATCAAAGCCGAAAAAACCCCACACACAAGAGGGGGCACTCTTTTGCACTTAAGATTTTATAGGAGGAATTTTCACTTCAAACTCTTCAGCCCACTCACGCAAACCTCCCAATTGATGAGTGAAATGTTTTAGACCAATACGTCTGCTAGATCTATGGAAGGCCCGTGCACGTTATTGAGTGGATTGTTGTTGCTCTCACACACACACACACACACACACACACACACACACACACACACACACACACACACACACACACACACACACACACACACACACACACACACACACACACACACAGCGATTAACTTGGTGGTTTCTAATCCTTGCTAGCTGCGGCCGTTCAATAAGCTATTAGGCGGTGAGTGGACACGCATGCCAAGACCCTTTTACACTGAACGCATCCATCAGTCCAGGCAGGAAAACACACACACACACACACACACACACACACACACACACACACAATTGTAGTGATGTCAAGATCCCTCTGATTTCATCCATATGCGACTCTTTAAAGCAGGGGTGTCAAACTCAGTTCCTGGAGGGCCGCTGTCCTGCATGTTTTCCAAGTCTACCTGTTGCAACACAGCTGATTCAAATGATCCGATTTCTCAGCAAGCTCTGCGGAAGCCTAACATTGAACCTGTTCATTTGAATCAGGTGTGTTGCAACATGAAGACTTGGAAAACATGCAGGACAGCGGCCCTCCAGGAACTGAGTTTGACACCCCTGCTTTAAAGCATTAAAATAAATGAAATAAATGGTTTCAACTTTCAATTTCTACCCACGGACGAAAGCAAAAATGACCAGTGTTAGAGCCACATTGAAAAGAATCATCGGTAAAATCCCTCCAAAAGTATCGCGTAAAGGGATGACGAAAGTTAAAAGGTGAAGAGAGTAATGTCACAGAAGTGATATGAATGAAACCAACCTACAACACAAAACTTGTACTATTACACGAAAAAAAAAAGGAATTAAGATGCAAGGAAAACCTGTTTTGTTTGATTTATAAAGTGGGAAATTTATGAGAAAAAAATCTGTTTCGTGACAAAATTATTAATATCAGAATGAAGTAATGGTAGAATCACAAGCAAAAAGTCATCATTTTAAATGATTTACAGTAAGTCATAGAGCACGTGCACTTGCATAAAAACTGCCGCATCTTGATTTTTGTGCCGTCAGGCATAATTGGTCTGCGGCCCAGTGGAGTAAATGTTTTAAAAACAATATTAATGTTTTCATGGAGAGCGGTTACTGCAGTGGACCGGTGATTGGTTATCATTATTTGTGCATGAATGGGGTGAATGATGATGAGAATAATTAATACATTCAATGAATTAATCCGACAATGATTCAGAGGCTTTGATGCACGCTGTTGTCATTGTTATGAAATTCAACGACATCCACAACACAACGGCCGCCGAGCTCAGAATCTGTCTGCCTGCAATCAAATCCATCAAAATTAAACCTGCTGATCGAAGGTGCGATCTACTTTCGGTCACCAAATGGTGCGGTGTGCTGCCGGCGCATAAAAGAAAACACCCTTCGGTCCGCTGAAAACCCGCCATGGCGCAGAGCGGTTTACCGAATTTCCAAACATGAAAAACTAAAGGCAATTTTAAAATCTTAAATAAATCAGACATTGATGATTTTGGAATGCAAGCTTTCCCACAGGGAGGATGAAACCGAGATTTCAACTCCGAGCCTGCTAACTGTGAGGCACGCGTGCTGAGCACCAGACCGCTGTGCTCTGAACCACTTTGGTTTTATAAAAATACCCACGGACATGAACAGCTTGATGTACAACTTGTTCAACTTGTAACCAGTTGAACAAAAACACATGAGAGCACTTGATGCCTCTCCCAAGTGAAAATGTCAGAGCAGACTTTCAGTTGAGCTCATTATCCCGTGAAATGTGTGTTGGAGGTGAGAAGTTTGCGGCTGAATACGGTTTGTTGCAACAAGAAAAAAAAAAGGCACCTCGATCTCTTCAAATAAAATGTCAAGTAAAAAAAAAAAAAAAGGCCAACAACTGGGCTTAATCAATAATGTCAGATTTTAAGAGTTGCTAAAAGTTTTCAGGGGTGAAGGCTCATTTAATCATCCTAAAAAAGTTGGTCTGGATGCCCTCACTTTGAGTTGCCGGCCTCAATCAATACCAAGTCGATGCTTTCCACGCTCAGCATTTCCAAGCCTAAAAATGGCGCTGTGAGTCGTTCCCTTTTTGAGGCTTGAATGCTCCGTCTTCTTCCGTCTGTTATTCGGCGCTCTCATCCTTTTCCCCCCCTGCCACTCACCAGCTGCAAGATACCAGTTGGTGCCTTTCCACGCTGCCACGTCGCCGTCTTTCCCTAAACATATGCCAGATACCGCGCTTCCTCTCCGCCCGTCTAGCCAAGCATCACATCCATCAAGGCGACAATTCTGCTTATTTGTCGAGCGTGAAAAATGTTATCGCATCCGTCTGCATGCGGCAAGCTGGCGAAGAAGCAAACTACCCCCTTCCCCTCCACACACACACACACACACACACACACACACACACACACACACACACACACACACACACACACACACACACACACACCACCTTTCCTTCCCACCTCCCGTCTTCAAGCACACATTCATTGTTGCGGCGGTCACATGTCTTCCGACTGTCATTTTAAACCGAAGAAATCACAATTGTCCATATGCTGATGACCATTTCAAAATAGCAACAGGCTGTGTGCAGACAGGAAACTTTTGGTTTTAACCGAATAGTTCCACTTTCAATTCAAAACATCCGCCACGTATCAAAAACCATATACAAGCGTCTTTTGTGCACACCCTTAACGAAAAAAAAAAATTGCAACTATGCAGGAGTTCATTGTGTTTGGAGTTCATCGTTCACACTCCCGCAATATCACTCTAAATTTTTGTCGATTTTTTTTGCAGAATGTAGCTGTCTGTCTACTGCAATATCACAGCTAATCTTTGGTTGATTTTTTTTAAGCGTGTTTCTATGGTGATGCTTTTGCATGAGGGAAAGGGGAGTCCATTTAAAACAAATGGGATGCATTGATTATGATGAAAATAATTTTGCAGGCCTGACTGACCAGGATTCAGCACATCAATACATTCCAAAAAAAGAAATACAAATAAATATATATATATATATATATATATATATATATATATAATGATGACATCACAATGTTCTGAGAACACTTTCCCAAAAGTATGCTTCATATATATATATATATATGCCCAAAAGTATATATTCAAAATATATATATATATATATATATATATATATATATATATATATATATATATATATATATATATATATATATATGAAGCATACTTTTGGGAAAGTGTTCTCAGAACATTGTGATGTCATCATTTGACACCGGGATGTTCTCTCCGAGTGGCTTTGAAAAGTATAAAAGAGTTCAAGTTCTCAAGGAAAGACACACAACATGGAAATATAATCCCTTTGGCAGGGCTGTCACATCAGTGCAGCCGTAAAAGACCAAAAAAAAAAAAATTGGGAGGGAGGTGAGTTACCAGGGAAATTTGTGGGCCTGTCTGTAACATTCAGGCTCCTGTCAATAAGAAACCTTTTAACGTGGACCGAGAAGCTTAAAAGCATCTGATTCTATTGCAGCCAAATATCAATTTTAGACCCAATTGCGAAGGGGCGGCTTCCGCTAATGAGCACCATGAATACATAATTGCAGCTGTGACATCGTCCCCCGGGTATTCGCCATTTATTAATCAATATGGTCCTCACCTAATCAATGGGATTAATAGTTACTTGCTCCAATAGCGGAATGATCTCAGCCCACAATTAAATGGTCGATAACGAATTCAACACGGATGGAATTAATACATCCGTTTATGTAGTACCCTTGAGAATGATGATGTGTACAGACATGCAAAATAAGTAGCACCGAACGGCTCTAGGCAACAGGAAACAATCTGTTGCCTCCAGATGCATTTTCATCCTGTGCAGTCATTCGTACTTTGAAATTAAACAAGCGTGGATGTTCTGGACTCCTGTTTCAAAGCCGGTGTTGTGTTAATAACAGACGCTGAGAATGAAGTGACGAACACACCCGCTGCTGTCATACTTACTCTACCACCTCATGATAAACAGACAGTTGTTTACAGCCTCTGCCCCCCTCAAAAAAAAATGTATGCGCCACGCGCTGCTTCATCATTTCTCAAGACAAAGACACAATTATCTGATCACACTGTTAAATTTCCATTTCATTTAATGATTGGTTAAGTGGTCCTTCTGCCCATCCAGCACATAAAGAGCCTAACGACATGAATGAGAATATTGTAGGTCTTGCCACTCTTTAAAAGGATCGTGAGATTCTAAAAGGGGGAAAGAAAAGGAAAAAAAAAGGAAAGCAGAAGAAAGGGATTGCCACAAATATGTTGAGCATCATCGCTTTCTTCCCAGCATCTCTGACTTCAAAGATGGGATATGAAGAATTTACAGCGGTGAATCTTTAAAAGCAAACGCGGGATGCTCTCAAATGGCGGTGTTGGCTGCTCCAGGGGAGACAGGCTAAGAATTGGAGTGACTACCGTGAGCTTGACTGACTTATTTGTGTTTTACCTTCACATAACTCTGCAGAAATTCCTACAGGAGACATATAATTCGATTTTCCAAAATTTAAAGCACTTCCCAGGTGCCGAAATGAAATGTCTCATGTTTATTTCAAAATACCCCAAGCCCCGTTCAAAGCAGTTGATTTGGGGGGGTCCTGTCCTGGCTCAACCTTTACGCCCCCCCACTCCACTGCAGTGTGTGCCAAAACATTTCTAGCTTTGCATGACAACGATGACAAGAACAGAGTAGATTGACAAAAAACATACTAAGTAGATGGGGGGGCTTAGGTCTTGATCCTTTCAGCATTTTAAAGAAAGAATGCCTCAAACATTTTATCCAGAGAAACTAATAAATTATACAAAAACAAAACAAAACATTGTCTCCTTTAAAAGTTAAAGAAAGAAGCAAGAGACAAAACAATGTTCAAGTGGTTCATGAGGTACTTACCAAGACAGTGACGACTCTCAACACCACTCCTCGCATGTTGTTCTCCAACTTCCTGTCTGTCAGCGTGCCATTCAGGCCATGAAGAGGGTCCCATGTGGCCAGCTGAAGTGCACACCAACAAAACAATATGAGTTTAGAACCTACTTGACTTACATTTAATATATTACGATAAAAAAGTACTATCAACGTTCAGGAGAGAGAAGTGAAACTCCAAACAATAAAACACATATCCACCGCATTAATATTTTATCTTCTGTTGTCCTACTTTCTCTCATGGTCTACTTTTGCACGTACAAACACGTCAAATTGTTTTCCTTTTAAACAATAGCTGCCAGGTTTAACCAGAGTTCAGTGTGCACCTGTGATTTTCATTTATTTACTTAAAAATAGTCCCCCAACGCTTACGCTTTCAATAAAATGTAGCTATTGGCATCAAAGATCAAACTAGCCTGGCTTCCCCTGGAGAGAGGGAACTCAGTCGGAAATTATTTGAAGCTGTGAACCATTCAGATAAAATGTAATAAAATAAAAGTCCTCAACCGAATCAGCGTTTCAGGGAGGGAGGGGAAAGAAGAAACCCTTCTAGGAACAGTATAAGTCACACAGAATATACATGGAGATGCTGACAACTAAGCTAGCTAGCTCACTAGCTAGCTCACTAGATAGATAGCTATAGATAGATATGAATTTGATTCATTTGGCAACCAGTAACCTGTTTTGGGCAATTTTTGTTGAAGACTTTGGGATGTTTGTGATTGAAGTCACTTGGGATAGGCTCCAGTGCACCGGTGACCCTTGCTAGGCTAAGTGGTTAACATAACATGTGGTGTCCATTTGGTACTTAGTTGGAAAAATTGACAACTTAGAAGATTTCATTCTAAGGCATTTGATATATTTTCTGCTGTAATTACACAATTAGGATGACATCCAACTCCCAGAAAATAAATGAAGCACATTCACGCCCATATAATTCTAATTGAAATAAGTAAGAAAGAAACGTAATGGCCGGCGTTTGTAAAGTCATCAGATATGTTTGCTATTAAAAAATGTCTTGTCTATTAGCATTAGTGTCTTTTTTGTTTTTCTTTTGTCATTAGAAGCACGCCATCCAGATATGATGGCAATAAACAGCGAGACAATTCGAGTTATGGCGCTTTAATGTTCCATGTGCTTCTCGGGGGAAATCACCACAGTGTCCCTGCAATATCGAGGAAAGTATTTTGATTGGGAGGAACATTGATTTATGCACATCACTCATGGTAGCACTTGCACCAAATGACAAGTGAAATGTTGGGTATATCACGTTATTAGCTCTGTATGACGACTTCATTTTATACAAGTTTTTATACAAGTTTATTATTTGTTTACCATATTGTGTTCCTGTGTTGTTTGTACCAGTATGTGAAGTTTGGTACTGTACAAGGATGGCTTTTTGCACTGCATGCTGTATTTTCCATTTTAGTGTTTGTCAAGTTACACCCCAAAATGTATTCGACTGACTTACTAGTTAAATTTTTAGAACGTAAGTACTGTAGTTAGTCATAGTGTCTCTGGAAATTTACAGAACAATGCCTCCAAACTAATCAGGAGAAGCTTCATAATGAAACAAGATAATGACCCAACACACATTGCCAACACAATTAATGACTTCATTGAGGGAAAAAGTGGAAGGTCTTAGTCAATCACTGGATCGTAACCGAATAGAGCATGCATTTCATCTCATGAAGAGGCGACTGAAGAGAGAAACACCCAGAAACAAACAAGAACTGAAAGAGGCTGCAGTAAAGGCTTGGAAAAACATTTCAAATGAAGACTGCAACGGTCTGGTGAAGTGAAAGGGTCGCAGGCTTGATGAGGTTATTGCAAGTCACGGGATATGAACTGTTATTCACTTGAACCCTTCAAAGTCCCATTTACCATCTGCCTTTCTTTATCTCTAATCATTTTCAAACTACAACCTATTGAAATAGTGATATCAGAAGTGAATATTTTATTATCCGGCGGCTCAAGGCTTGGGTTAATTTAAAAACGTTCATTCTATTACTTTTGCTCACTTGAATAGAAAAGGTGCTCTATCCTGAGTTGTTTAACACATTCAGATGTCAATGCCATGAAGTAAAAGCTGGACGTCTGAACCTTTTTATGATATTCATCTTTTGATCTGAAATCCAAATCTTTTCAGTATACAACAAAAACAAAGAAATCGATCTTGCAGTGTGTGTGTGTGTTTGTGTCAGTGTCCATGTAATTTGGTCAGCGAACAAATTCGATTCATAAGGTACGACTGCATTTAAATATAACACAGAGCTTTTCCTTGTGTGCGACATGTGCTCATTCATATTCGAGCTCTTCTTGCCTTCTCTTGTTGCTAAACCCCACCGCCACTGCTGTGTGCTGTCCAGCCTGCGCAACTTCGCCTTCCTTCTGTCATGCTGCTCACCATTGCACAAAGCAACAGTAGCACCAGACAAGCTGCTTTGCCATTTCACTGCTCCAGCATCCCTGCCGCACACACTCCCTCTCCCCTCCCCCTACGACTCCTTCATTTGGTCTTCCTTGCTGATGAGCAACATGTGTCAGCACAGTCTCCAAACAGCTTGCTGGATGAGCCTTCCTTCTGTCTTCTCGCTTTTAACTCACAACTATTCATTTTTTTTCTTGTTGTGGTTCAATCCCCTATAGCTGTCCCTCGTCACTTCTAGCCCATCCCACCATCGTCTACTCCACAGAGCAAGCGCAGCTTGCACCACCAGCGGCAGGCCGGGTTGCAAGAGTCACAAATCCTCTGCGCCATCCGCTCCTTATCTTGGTGTGTCCAAAGTGGTTCCCTACCAAGTGGGTCAATTTAATATCCAAACTTTACTAAGGCAAAGAACACATTTTAGAGTTTAAAAAAATTCTCACTGACACACCATATTCTCAGCCATTGGAAATAAATTCTGAAATTTTTCCGCATACCCCTGGTTGGGGAAACACTGGTCTATTCGTGGAAATGTGAATGGCCGGCCACCAGTCCCAGGTATACCCAGTCTCTGGCTCACATTCAAATGGGAAAGGCTCCAGTTCACCTCTGACCCCAATGAAGACAAGAGGTGTAGAAACTGGATAGAACATTGCTTGTTGACAGGTTACATGGGGAGCACAAACAAGGAGGAATCAAAACATGCGTCCACAATTAATGGCATCGTGTTCTGGTGGTAGACGTTCCGTGTAGGACCTCAAGTATTAGGCTGTACAATTTGTTCTGCCCGATCATTTGGACACTTTCACTCCCCTTCTCTATTCCGCACATACACTTGCAAGCACGCACACAGGCGCGACATGGTTGTGGTGGAAGCAGCAAAAACGTCAACAAGCTCCGTTTTGATTTCCCAGATGAGCTGCAAGCTGTTTTATTGCTTGCTTGGGAATGTTTGGATGGTGTGTGTGTGTGTGTGTGTGTGTGTGTGTGTGTGTGTGTGTAGCACCTCGTACTACTACTAAAACACATTTCAGACTTCAAACTTTCCACTTCAAACGGTCCAATTTAACAACTGTAATATGGAAATGAGAGTTGATGCACTTTGATGCAATTTTCAATTACTTCACAATTAAATACATGCCTTAAATGAGTCATTTACTTTGTGTCATGTACTTAAGTTATATCGTGATGCGGACAAAAAAATATATATATTATTTTGGTTGAGCAAGTATGTTATAACCTGTTAAGGCGAAATCTAAAAACGTCTTTCATTTGAGATGACTGAAGACAAAACAGCTTTGCCACTTTGTTTAATCAGCCGGCTTTTAACAAAGTTTTTGTACCACGTTGCCGTGTTGATGTCAATAAATACACCTGAGTCACATGGGTCAATATAAAAAATATATATATTTTAACAATAATAATTATATATATATATATATATATATATATTATATTTATTGTTCAAATAAGTACCGCATTTTCACGACCATAAGGCGCCATTAAAAGTCTTAAATTTTCTCCCAAATGGACAGGACGCCTTATAATGCGAAGCGTCTAGTGTATGAGCCGAGTTCCAAAGCCTGACTGAGCGCGCTTCTGGCCGACACGCTGTTTATATAGAGAAAAGGCGGGGCGTAAGTGACGACAGGCATGCGGAAGTCTGCTAATGAGTGAAGGGTGGGCGTGTAAGAGGACGCTAAAGGCACGCCTCTTGCAGGTACCAGTCGCCAATGAGTGAAGGGTGGGCGTGTAAGAGGACGCTAAAGGCACGCTCCTAGCAGGTACCAGTCGCCAATGAGTGAAGGGTGGGCGTGTAAGAGGATGCTAAAGGCACGCCCCTAGCAGGTACCGGTCGCCAATGAGTGAAGGGTGGGCGTGTAAGAGGACACTAAAGGCACGCCCCTAGCAGGTACCAGTCGCCAATGAGTGAAGGGTGGGCGTGTAACAGGACGCTAAAGGCACGCCCCTAGAAGGTACTGGTCGCCAATGAGTGAAGGGTGGGCGTGTAAGAGGACGCTAAAGGCACGCCCCTTGAAGGTACCAGTCGCCAATGAGTGAAGGGTGGGCGTGTAAGAGGACGCTAAAGGCACGTCCCTAGATTGTACCAGTCGGTGAGCGTATAAGAGGTGAAGAGAAAAACGTGAGTACATTGTAAAATGGCTAAATAAAGTACAACCAAACTCAGTTTTGCTTCCGTTGCCTTTTTAAAAACTTGTTTTTAGCGTGCGTGCGTGCATGCTGGCGTATGTTTTACCATGCCTGGCTGCGCCCAATAATACAGTGCGTTTTGTGTATGTGTCAAACACAGAAATAGCACCCGTTACTGAGACTGCGCCCAACAACACGGTGCGCCGAATGGTTGTGAAAATACAGTAGGTATTGTTTCAAATATAATTATCAAAACATGAATGAGCAAATACATTTTATAAATGGGGGCCTCGATTACATATTTAATGTTGTTTTGTTTTGTTTTGTTTTTTTCCCCACAATCACATCCACGCATTCTACCATCCACAAGCATGAGGAGATAAAGGAGCAAAATCCACCGGGACTCTTAAGTGATGTTAAGATGCACAGCAGGAATCATTTAAAGGCATTAAACTGCACCAGGGTTATGAAAAATACATGCGCTATACATGCGATGTAAGAAATAATACATGAGAGGGTGTGTGGGGAGAATGAATGAAACAATGTACCTAACATTTATACTTTTGAACCTTTACGCATGGGACTTGCTCGACATGTTTCTGCTCTGAATGGTTTTAGGCTGATCAACTCTCGGCTAGTCACTGAATGAACATGGCCGTTGTCAGACACTTCAACATTTGATTTATCGCCTCAAATCCCGCTGTGCTGCTAAGGAAGTAGAACAAGACCGATGGCAGGTGGATTACATTGACAGCAGCACTGAAATTGTTGATCCTTGAGTCCATCAAAGTGTCAGTCAGTCAATCAGGACAGAGCTGCTGCCTCAGTAAGTGTACCGAAGTTGGTACAAGCTTGGAAGGATTCAGATATAAGGCCATAATAGGAGGGATATAATATTCAATGCAACTCTTAGTATGCTACTGTAAATGTATAGAAATACGTGCGTGTGAGTGGGTTAAGGTCAGGTAGGGTTGCAAACGGCAACCTGACTATGAAGTATTCCAGTCCAAGCAGCAAAATAAGAAATTTTGACAACACTCATGCAAGAAAGGAAAAAGTATTGTACAAATGTATTTCTGGGTGCGCCACTCTGTGAGGCACTCGGTTGCCACGCTCGATTAGAAATGAAGTTTAACCAAGATGATGTGAGGCCCTAACGAAGTAAAAAGTACTCCCTCTTGAAACTTGGATCAAACTGATGCAACTTTTGCTTTGTCTTGAGGTTCAGGGAGAATACTTTGCACTTCTTGCAAAATCACAAACACAACAGATAAATCCAGATCAAATCTAAGTTGAGGGTCGTCCTACGGATTCTGTGACAAATGGCATCAGAAGGCAGATGGTTTGCTGTCAGGTGTCTCCCAGTAGAAGGACCCTCGGGACAGATTGCGGACAGAGGTCCAGCACTAGGATAAATGGAAGGGGCCATTTCGGACACAGGACTGCTTCAAATAAGTGAAGATAGTGTAAGAAATTCTGACATCAGAATGGTTGTGTATATTCTGGCTACTATGCAATGAAGCTAGTTCACTGACTGTGTACAGGTTTTTTCAACAGAATAGACTTTTTCAATCCGCGTTGAGGATGCTGCTCCTCAGAGTTCCATGGAACATGTCGTCATGAGCGGTTATTCTTCGATATGAGGCCATCCGTGGCATACCACGTTTGTAAGTACCATCACTATGGACACTTGTCCACAGTGTACAACGGCATGGATTCATTCAAGAACCAATGACTTCAGCACGCAGGCCTTCCAATTATTCCAAAGAGTGTTACAATCTGGTAGCTGTCGTCATTTAACCATTTCAGGGACAGCAGTTACTAAAGCGGACATCTTCTCATGTTGTCAGGTGGCACGAAAGGGTTAATATTCCCCTTTAGCAGCATCATCAAAATGTCATTTCTACGTCGGCACAGACGGGTTGCGATATCTCATTTGAGTGTGGCGAGGGCCTGAAGAAAGGGGTTTCCTTAATGGGTGGGTGTCCTTCATGTGAGGGGTAGAGCGTAAAAAGTAGAGTGGATTTTGAGTTTCAGGGACAGCTGCAAAAGTGAAGTAAAGAACACACCCAGAGAGAAGAGATGAGAGTTAATCCTCTGCAGAGTTTGCCGCGGTGCATGTCCACATTAGTCTGCTTGTGAGTGTACATTGTGCACCCGCTGTGTGTGTGTGTGTGTGTGTGTGTGTTGTGGGTATGCAAATGGCTGTGTAGGCGGCGTCAGGGGGCGGGTAGGTGGCTGGGTAGACAGTACACTTGTGTATTTTGTGATCCACAGAGGCATGCAATCCCGGGCAGACTCTGGCTGCTGTAATCCGAGGTTTACACGCTGTAATGCTGCTGCAAAGCCTGCAGGCCTCGCTAGCAGGGATGAAGAGTGAGGAAGAGGAGGAGGAAAATCATAGAGGAGAAATGACGGGGAGGCTACTGGTTGGCAATCGTAAGAAAATTGGATTGAAACATGAATATGATCCAATAGAAGATAATGAAAAAAAATCTGCTCCACAGAGGTAATAATGAACAGTTTTGATTGACACCAAGAGAGGTGTTCATTTCGCAATATGTTTTTTATTATTATGGCTGCGGTGATGTACAACTGAACTGCATCACACTCAGCGGTGTTTCTCTTTCCTCTTCTCGCGAAGATTGATGAGGCAACAAAAATACAGTTCGTGTTGTTCAACTAGGATTTAAACATTTTCTGGAAACATTAGCCTATAGAGTTGCACAAATAAACACAATATCGAGTGAATGCCCACTTGTTTGACGTCAGCCATTCACAAATTCACCTACTCACATATTTTTACCATGGAACCTTTCATTCATTCATTCTTTTTCCAAACCGCTTAATCATCACAAGGGGGCAGGGGTGCTGGGGCCTATCCCAGCTGTCTTCGGGCAGTAGGCAGGGGACACCCTCAACCGGTTGCCAGCCAATCGCAGGGCACACAGAGACAAACAACCATTCACACCTAGGGACGATTCGTAAGTGTTCAATCAGCCTGCCATGCATGTTTTTCGAATGCGGAAGGAAACCGGAGGACCCGGAGAAAACCCACGCAAGCACGGGGAGAACATGCAAACTCCATACAGGAAGGTCGGAGCTGGAATTGAACCCCTGCACCGTGAAGCGACACACTAACCATTCGAATACCAGGCCACCTACCATGGAACCTATTTTCAGATATTCAAGAACAAAAACAAACAAAAAAATCACCTACAAGCGGCTTTCAGGATTGTTTGTACTCTTTTTGGAATACCCATATTTTCCACAAAATGCTACCTTCTCTAACTGGATTGTAGTAATTGCAGCCACACAAATATGTTGAAGCAATACATCTTGAAGGTTAAAAGATCTTTGCATGTCATGGAGGAGCTAAATTTTGCCTCGGCTGTTAGAGGAGGTTATGCAGTTTTTGTAAATGTATGTCTTTATTCTTCTCTGCTCACCGTCTTAAATAGCTCGACCAAACGAATGTCGGAGGCTTCGTTATCGCTTGACAGGTTGTGGAGTGGCAATATATAGTACACACTTGCTGTGTTTTTTTTTTCCAAAATCAAATCATCTATATTTTAAAATACATACATGATGGCCAGCAGTGTTGAGGCTGCTAAAAAGCCGCTTCAATTTTGGGAAGAATCACAATAAACACAGCAATTCATAAAGGGACCTTCATGCTGCCTGGAGCTTGGGCCCTGATAAGATAACTCCTGAGGTAATGAAGGTCACATAAGCGTAGACGTGTTATGAGATGACAGCAAATGGGAAACCGGGGAGAGGAAATATTGGAAGAAAAAGAGTAAAGGGCGAGACGGGCTGCATATCAAACCAATGCAAATCTGTTCCCTCCACTTTAATCACTTTAATATGTGTAGCGGCACACATGCAGGGTGCAAATCCTTAATGTGAATGCATATCCATCCAATGAGAAATTATACTGTGGGCATCGCAGAGTCCTGATGTGATGTTCCAGAACACGGCGAGCGTCAAACGCGTCAAATTAGCGACAAAAATGGAGAAGAGCTAATAAACATGCTCAGAAAAACACATTACATGTTAGTGCAATCAAGTCCCACTATACTTTGGCTCCATCCATTGTTCCATCCAGACAAAAATCCACCCATCCATCTCATAGAGTGCTTGTCTTCATTAGGGTCACGTGTGAGCTGGAGCCCAACTTTAGCCGTCACTTAATCGCAGGGCATATCTAGTAAAAACACGTACCGTATTTTCTGCACTATAAGGCACTTCGGAGTACAAGGTGTACCTTCAATGAATGGCCCATTTTAAAACTGCATATTTAGGGTGCAGGGCATTATAAGGCGCATGGAATAGAAGCCACAATAGTGGCTGCAGTGGCGTTATGCACTCACTAGAAGGAGCTACACTGAAGGGAATACAATACAATAAAGTGTTATTTATATAGAGCCCTGGCTGCGGTTAGGTTCTGCATCCACTAGATGGAGCTATGCTAAAGGGAATACAATACAATCCAGCTTTATTAATGCAGAGCTTTCACAAACGCTGCAGCTGTAACAAAGCTCTTTACAGAACATTTAAAATAATACGTCCAAGAAATCAGAATATTGGTCCATATATAAGGAGCGTCGGATTATAAGGCACACTGTCGGCCTTTGAGAAAATTATAGTTTGGAAAATATTGTAGTCATTCAATAATTTCCAGTGAATTTAGAATGAACCAAAAAACTGCATGTTTTTGAAAAGTGGGAAAACCACGGTGAAAATCCAAGCAAGCATTGGGGGGGGACGGAGGGCATATACATTTCACAAAGGAAGGCATGAGCTGAGATACCAACTCACATCGTTTTGAACTTTGAGGGAGACATGCTTACGGCAAAGGCAACATTTCTGATTTGGAAAGCGGAAAATTTCAGCTACAGCCTTATTTCATGGACAAGAAGTTTCTTCAACCAAAGTAGAACACTCCCATCATCCCATCAAGGTCATTGATGTTGGAGAATGTTCCGTTATGCATTGGGCCAGAGGGCAAGGAGATCAAGTAACCAATATCTACGCAGCCTTGCATGTGGATGGGATGTCACTCCAATGACGAGTCCGTGCAATCCTATCCACGCCCTGTAACAAAACTATTTCCTTGCTGGACTCCATTAAGTGGCTCTTCAGGGTTCACGGCTGCTTAGGGAATTGCTATTATGGTAAGTGTATGTGTGATGAACAACCCTTAAAGTGAAAATGAGGTCTTGGTAATTATAAAGACAGTAATTGGCTGACATTTTTAAATAGCTCAGGTCTAATATTCACTGATGATTGGTGGCAGAGTGAAGTGGCCTCGATTGGCCTCTCGAGGTAAAATCCTGCCCGACAAGACGAGCGATGCTAATATTTAGTGAGTTGATATTTGATTGTGCTCTTCATTCACATCAGGTAACTTGATGTGGTTAATCGTAACAAAAAGCCTCCCCGCTCTCGTTACCTCTTAATTCAGCAAAGTTGCAATGTCACAATCACAAAATTGTATTGTGACACAAATAGTAATATGACCATAATAGCCTTCATGTTAAAGAAAATGTCGAGGGAAAAAAAAATCATGACAGTATGAAAATAAATATAAATACAAGTCATCATGTCACAAAGAAAATGGAAAATGTTACGAGAAAAAAAAAACATTAAACGAAACTTGTTCAAGACTAAAGTTAAAAGTCATAACGCTGCAAGTCACAGTGACAGTGTCAGGAGTATCTTCTACTGTTGGAGCAAAACTTTAACTTTACAAATACTTCATAAATGAGGTGAGGGGTATTAATAAGAATCAAGTCGTGCTTTTTCAGGAAAAGTCATTTTGAATGTCAAACATTAACCTAACCAGTTTGGGAACAGCAGCAGCTGCTCTCTCTTTTTCAGGAGATATGCCATATATTCATCAGCACGTATCATTAAATATTGTTGAATGAGAAAATGAGCACCACCTGTTACTTTTGACACCTTCTCATCACTCAATGACAAGTTGGTCTCTTTGTGGACACGACCGCTAGCAGGGCACCGATTTACTGCAGGAAACCGAAGAAACGGCATCTTTGCTCAGCCGTTAACATTGCTTTGTCAAAAAGAGCAAGCCATTTTCAACACGTTAGAATTGAATTTGTAACAATAACAGATCCACATGGGGATTGGAGACCAATAGTGTACCACTAGACTGTATGACCAATAGTATTGATTTGAGACAAAATATTCAATTTACCAAATTTGAAAATGGAAGGTTCCTGCCAGACAGCGAGGATCGACAAAAAGATTAATTTTGCGCATAAAATGTGAATTATTGAACCTGACAAATTGCACTGGCTGATTTTGCATCGAAAATTTCCACCTCTGAAAGGCGCAAAGTGGGATAATTGTGTGCAACCATGACTGCAATTTCTGTGGCAAAATGAGAGGTGGCGGGGAGAACTGATCGTTCTATTCATGTCAACATTTTTCAAATGCCAGAGACCAAAATGATTGTGCCATTTGGGTTATTCCGCAATGTGGTTTGAGAACTTCGGAATGATCTCAGGGATGACAGTCTCACAGACATGTTTAAAAAAAAAAAAAAAAACTCCTTTCAAGTCTGCGTTTCCTTGCATCTTGGTCCTTTCAGCACATTGTGACAACTGGCGATGGCCTTTCGTAGATCAGTTTTTGGGCTTGCTGTCCAAAGTTTTAAACTCTGTGTATTGGACAATAGGCTCATACATGCAGCGATAACTCAAAAACAAAACACGGGTTTTGAAATTATAAGATTTTTTTTTTTTTATCTAGGTAACATAGCCACGTGTTTGCTCGCGTCACTCACTAACGCACATGTGCCAAACTCCAGTCCTCGAGGACCAGTATCCTACTTCTTTTAGATCAGGGATGACCAATTCCAGTGCTCGACGGCTCCTCTTCTGCATGTTTTCGATGTTTACCTCCTCCGACACGGCTGATTCAAATGTTCAGCACATCGGCAAACTCTGCGGGAACCTGATAACGATCCAGTTGTTGGACGAGGGAGACAGCTAAACCATGCAGGTGCCTCGAGGACCGAATTTGGTCACAGTCTTGGTCGCTAATGTGCAACATTGTCCACCAACAGCACTCCCAATCCGTGAGAGTGAACACGTCATTCCGCAGCAGCTATTTGGAAGTAAATCAGGCCCCAGGTGTCAAAATGCACTTGTTCTTCCTCAAAGGTTTTTTTTTTTCCCATCAGTGGACAAAAGAGGGGCCTCTGTTCACAAAGCCATGGCGTGTCTAACATAAGGACATGACCTTGGTGTCAGACAGCCGGCTCTGGTTTTATTTCCCCGCTGATCACTTTCTCGTTGGCCCGCCGCGAGCTCCTGTGTTTACTGCCGGGCCGTAGCCAATTAGGCCCTTCGTCATCCTCCATCCGTCAGTCCACCTTTTCTCTGCCTCACTGTCATTTAGCATGAAACGCGATGAGACGTGCATTGTTGTTGACGAATGCATCGGATCCTCACGGGGCATCCCCCAAATATTTGTGTTACTGGACTGCGCATGTCTAGTCAGATATTTGCATGTTTATAATTGAGGCTGTACTTTACAGAGCTGGGGGACTCGAGTCAAGCCCTGTGACTTACTGGAAGTTGCTAATTTAGGGACTTGGAACTTGCTTGACTGAAACTTTTGAAAGACAACATGCAATTTGAACCTTTTCAAAATATATAGATTTCTATTATTGTGTAACCTATTCACGACAAAGTCATGAAATTTGAGGCGGTGTTCTACAGAGGGCTGACTGGTATATGAGTCAGTTTAAAAAGGAAATATTCAGCTCAATGTTGGTGTATGGATCAGGCATTCTCACACACACACACACACACACACACACACACACACACACACACACACACACACACACACACACACACACACACACACACACACACACACACACACACACACACACACACACACACACACACACACACACGGTATGCCTTGGGCTTAGACGTGCAAAGGGATTCCGAGCATCTGGGGACTAAAACTTCTCTGAGCTTGTCATAACACCTTGAGAAGTGCATGTGACTGCCAGGCGAGTCGATTGGTGTTACTCTGCACGGTTTGCATGACTGCTGTGTTTGTTACGGTGCACCAACGAATGTCTCGCTCGGGGTAGTGTGTGACAACCCACGATAGTTAAAAAACAAACAAACACACACATAATTTCACCTACTTCTCTCCTCTTCCAAACTGAATTTCAACAACACACCCCATATCCTATCAGACAAGTAAATGTAGAACATAATGTCTTCATGGAAGGCACAACAACTTAAAATATCGTCTCAGCTTGTTGGGGGTTTGCAGTGCTTCCCCAGCGTTGTGTCAATTATGCGGAAGAGATACCAAGTGACATGCAAGTAGACCTGGACACCCCCCAGCCCCGCTACATTTCACAAGACTCCAAAGAAGCGGGCTGAGAAGAGAACCCAGAGACATTGTTTTTTTTTCTTCAGTAGCATACATAAGACATTGTAGGGAGAACATACAACCAAATGGAATATCAGCTTGGAAATAACGGCAAGTCTTTCCCAGACAGCCCAGCACACGAGGAAACTCAACCACACTCCCAATGAGCCGAGTTACAAAGGTAATGCACCTGTAGAACATCCATCATGAATTACTGGCAATCTTGAGACACGCGCACAGGCATAAAGTGAAAAAGTTGGAATGATTTTGATGACTTCCCTTTTCTTCCTGGTGGATATCTTGCCGGTTTTGGTATCTGTAATTTTGTCGATTGCCATCATTGCGAGTGATTACATGAGATGCTATCCAGCCACAATAGTTGCGTAGGCTGTGCAATTCTCTTCAAAAATGGCCAGGAGCACTGAAAAGACACCAGGAGACGGGTCGATACACCAGAAACCTGCAGCCACTCCCCAGTAGCTCACTGAGGCCCCGATCCAAGTCTTCAAAGCAGATCACACGTCGTTTCCTCTGGAGCATAACCAAGAGGTTGTGGCAAGACTTTGAGCCATACGCACATGTCATCATGTCTGAATCCAGTTCACAAATGGTTGACGACTTAGACATTGATAGTTCTTCAATAACGCTAAAATTTATCAGCAGTTAATGTGACTTTGATCCAATTTAGTCTGCAAATGACAGAACCTTGCACTAAGGTTAACAGCGCTCAATATCAGTGAATCAAAGTTAACCTCGCACGAGTATAACTATTTCAACAAATCAAGCAGTTACAAATAAAGCCTGACAACTGAATATTGGGTTTGATCTAAGAGAAACAAAACTACAAAAAAACCCAGTGGTGCCTTGACTTGTGATTTGAATGTGTTCCGTGAACAAGCTTGTAACTCAAGTCACTAACATATCAAAATCAACCTTCCCCAGTGAAATGAATTGAAATGCTATTAATCCCTATAAAACCCTGCAAAACCCGATTTTTGTTGCATTTTATTAATTGAACACAAAAGCACTGTGTAAAAAAATAATATAAAAAAGAGAATGGAAGGAAATAAACTGGTTGTATCAAGTCTTCTGGTATTCTCGTGCTGGAGGTGTACCGTCAAGGGGTGTGGCCTAATCGTGAGGTCAGGGCCTGGAGTCGTTGTCAGTCCTTGTGAGTGTTCTCATTTTGTATTTGGGTTAGGCGTTGACTCTTTGTCTTGTTCACTAAGGGCGGCTTGCTCATTCCTTGAAAAACTCTCAAGTTGGGGCACTCGTGAATCTCGATAACACTGGACTATAAGCCTGTGAGGGAATCCTCGAATTGTCCATGAGGATTGTTGCGGAAAGCCAAAACATCAATCTTCTAAAAAGAAAACCCTCTCAGCAAATCTGTATTTTTTTAAATCTGCAAATACTGCCACACTTAAGCAGATCCAAATACACACCAGAGGCACTTTGTCGGATCCAATAAGCGTCTAACTTCTGCTGTCCTGTGGTCAACTAGAATCAACACTTGCTGGTCCGCGTGAGCGTTCATGACCGACGCTTGCTTGCAGCGACGACAAATTGCCGACATCCGTTGGGTAGCGGAAGAAGCCGGTGCACGCCCAAGCACACCGATTCAACGAGGGGAAACAGACGTCATTCCAAAATTATCGCACAAGCAGGAAGGCATGTGATGAGCAACAGCCATAATGGCCCAGAACACGAATGAAACAGAAAAATAAAGTACCGTAATTTCCGGACTATAAGCCGCGGCTTTTGTCACACACTTTCAACTCTGCGGTTATTTAATGAAGCGGCTTATATCAAGATTTTTCTCACAGGCGATATCAAGATTTTTCTCTCGGCCGCCTGTGTACCGTCTTTCTATGTAAATATGTTACACAATATGGGCACCTGCGTCTTATAGACAGATGTGGCTTATACCTTGTACAAAATGTTTTTCCCTTTAAAAATGTAGTGGGTGCGGCTTATAATCAGGTGCGCTCTATAGTCCGGAAATTAGAGGTAGATAGGAATCAGTGCCTACCATGGTAGAGACCTAACGCGGGGGCATGGGACGCACTTTTGCAGCATGTCTAATGCACGGGCATCACGATCGTAGCCCGCGTGTGCCGTTTTGAAACGCTTCTCCTGGCGCTCCGGGTTCCCATTCTTTGCCAGTGCCGTCCGTGAATTGGAGATGGAGAAAATTTGGAATGATAATAATAATAATTAAAAAAGATATATGGCAACAGCTCAGATCGCAAGCTGCAATTGCACACTGCTGACCGCTAACAACCTCCGGTGATGGAGGTCAAGCGCCACCGAGGGTTAAAGGTGACCAGCTTTTTAAATTCTTTATTTTAAAAATATTTTGGGGGTGAAAGTGAAACTGATAGGACACTTAGGGTGCAGTGTACATCTCCGCGATCGAGGGTTGTGCATAAATTTCACTCCCAAGCGGAGCTTTTCTTTGCCCCATTTGTGTTTTCTGCCCGACCCTCTTTTTCCTTCAATCCGCGCATCATTCACAGGATTCTCTCCGTTCTTCTTCTTTGTCTTCCTAACCCATCCACTCTTCCTCTCTCCAATCTTCCTCCACATCGAGCAGTTTGGGAGTGGCCTATTGAATAAAGATACATGCAAATCTACCTAACAGGCTTTAACATACTTCTCGGTCATCGTAATTTATTTATTTATCATTTTGCATATGTCCACCCCATCGGCGCTCTTTCTCTTTCCGCTTTCTTTAACGTCACTGAGTTTCATTTAGTCAAGCCCTGTATCTGCCTCGACTTCACTCCTGTACGTGTTTGTTTTGTGCGTGACTCTCCCTTTCCTCTTTTGTCACCCAGAGGAACTTTTTTAAAATATATTTTTTTAACATAATTGTAATAATCAGTTTCACGTGTGCTTGTTCCTCGTGCGATCTCCCTAAATAACACTCGCAGCGTGAACCGGCCCCTGAGAGCTTTACAACGCCAAACACCCTTACTTTGTTTGTTGGTTAATGCCCAAGGCTGCTGCACAATATCTGCGGGCTGTGCTTAAATAGTCCGCATTACTTTAACACCTTATAATAATTATTTTCCTGTAAGCAACCGTGGTGTATTTGACATCACTGATAAAACACAATCTGCCCTTTAAGTTTCTTGTTGTAGTGGGTAAAAACCTATTATGGTTTTTACTGCCTCAGCACAAAATTGACGAAGAGGCGGATATTGATTTGTTTCCCCTCAAAAAACAAACAACCTCAACTTGTGTAGCTCTTAAAATCCGTGGATTTAAATCACAGGGAAGTCGACGGTGCGAAACGCGTCAAATGTGAGTACACATTTTTGCCCGCTCAATAAAACAATACACAAAGAGTTGCTAAATGTAAGTATTATGCGTGAGTTTGTCCATTGGGAAAGTCGGCCCTATGAAAACAACACAGCCAATGGTTATGTTTCAGTCAAATTCACATTTTTTTCTTGATAGATAGAGATGTAGATACAGCCAGATATATAAATGTTTATGTTGATTTCAATAGAGCACCAATCACGTCAAATCAAGATTTATTTCCTCATATAATTTGAAATAAATCGGCACATTTCTGTTGCAAAACCCACGAGGTTTCCTTCTTCGTTGATTTCCTTCTCTCCAATTTAAAGGCCCGCAATTACACATCCCTGGAGGAAATGTCTTCTCGCTTTTATTTTATGAATAGAGCCGTTTTATGTGCCACAGCATCTTCACCGGCGAGGGGGGAAAAAAAAACCTAATCTGTCAACGGCAATTTGGCCGAAGCTCCTCCGCGTATGCATGTGTGTAGAGTACTAGTAGCCCTCTGTGTTGCCTACTGACGTTCAGGCACTATGACGATAATTGCCATGCTTAGCCAAAAGGGTTAGCTTAACATTTCCGAACAAGCCGGGAGATTTCTACATCTGTCGGCTTGTGCGCAATACTTTGCATGCGTTTAATGCGAAGCTGCCACATCAAAACATCATTTTTCAAACCTTCAGCACTACTAATGCTTCTCATGGGATACCTCAATGTTTCCCGGGGTCTCGAGAGTGCCATGTGCTCTCATTTCTCTCCATTATTGTGGAGTACTTTTCCAGGAAGGGAATACACATGATAATTGAAGGTGACCTCTATTAAAAACTGGGCAGTTTTACAGGTCACTGTTTCCCGAATAATGACGAATGTGTGAAAGAAAGAAAGCCATGGCTCGATTACCACCGGACATTTTTGACTCGTTTTGTTAGAAGAACATCTACTGAGATCGACACTTTCTGAATATAGTAACATTTTGAATGCGTTTATTATTGTGAAAAAAATGCACAAAATGAGTTCTTGCAGTTAACGTTGGTTTGCTGATCTGCCGTTTTTTGATGCCTTTGAATGCTAATTTTTTTTTTAATGCAAGCGAACTCAGGTGGCGAAGAAAAAAAATCACTGGCTATTTTGTGGTTGGTTTCTATTGTACGTGCATTGAGGAATGTATGATGAATAATGACATTTTTAGAATATATATTTGGTTCATATTTAAATGGGAATTTTTGTCATACATCTAGTTTGGAAGTGCGTGGTGCCATGTGGCCCCACCCAGAAGCACTGATGAAAAATTGTGGCCTCCACCAATATTTACGTTGGCCAACAGTGCTCTACATTACCAAAGGCATAATTAAAATACCGCACAACATTCTTTTTTTCTCCATCAGGAACGTCGACTGCGTGTGACCCATTAAACTCCAGCTGTCCCACTTCAACCAGGCAATGTTAAATGAGTCCATCTGAATGATTCATCTGTTGTTGTGATAGAGCAGTGGTTCCTAACCTGGGTTCGGTGAATCGGTCTCAGGGGTTCGACGGAGCCTCTGCCATGGAGGTTAAGACACACCCAACTCAACACGTCAACTAGTTATGACACGCCCACTTGGCCATCACTGGCTGCTGATGATCACATGACATTGCTTGTCCAATCAGTGCTGCTGGATATTTAGTTCGCTCAGTAGTCAAAGTGTGACTGTCGTGATAATACGTCATGCACGGTTCATTTTGTGCACAATTTTAAAAACGTATACCTATGTCTAGAAATGTTATTTACTTTTTTCTGGTTTTAAAAAATTTTTTTACATGTTGAATTTATTTAAAAAACTTTTTTCACTCATGAAGGGCTCGATGAATGTGCATATGAGCTTGTCGGGTTCAGTACCTCTAACAAGGTTAAGAACCACTGTGATAGAGTATATACCCATGACTAGACATGTACAGTATTATTTTACACCTCTCTTCCACTCCTGAATTTAACATTTTTCTCCCTCTCATTACCTCTGCCTTCAATTTTGTTCTTATCTTTTCGGCGACAACTTACCTACACCACTACTTCAAATGTAGAAACGCAATGCCACTTTGGCGCCTTCTCGTAAGTCATTTAAGATGTCACGGATATCTAAGCAAGCAATTACATGTGGGTGGGGGGACTTGTCCCCTGCCTCGGCTGTAGCTGCGTGCAGACGAATGCACAGGCCGCCACGTATAGCCGTTGAAGCTAATGGAGCAGAAAGCCAATTCTAGCCTAGTGTGCTGGTGATAATTATGACCGATTTCAGATGTCGCCCGCTATTATTGCCGGCACTTGACATGTATATGCATGACGGTGAAGTATGAGAGGAATGAATGTCATAAGACATGGTAGAACACCGAATGATAGACAGAATGGAAAAAAGGTGGGTGAGAATGATAGAACAGGAAAAGAGGTTCTCAGCATGAGAGCCTAGAATGCGGTAGACAACCCCAATGGATCCTTCACTTTTGGACTCAAATTGGGTTTGGTTAGACTTTCCTTTTGGAATGCGACCAGCAGTTTCTCAATTTCTGGAATGCAACCTGCCCGAAGACCTCAGCCCACTTCACTAGACTTCACTTTGAGCCAACAACTCCAACCAAACCACTTCACAACCACTGTTTGAATTGAAGTTAAACTGAATTTTAATGTTCACGAGGAAAGTCACCTTTGGGAACCACAACACAAGCATTAGAAACATTTAAGTAAGTAAATGTATGCTTTTGTCAACTAGAAATGTCAGACTTTTTAACCATAAATTTAAGTAACATCTACTCTAATATCCTTTCACAGTGAAGATGTGGAAATGCTATGCTAGCTGCTAACTGGTTCCCTGCCTTGGGTGATATATACACACACACACACACACACACACACACACACACACACACACACACACACACACACACACACACACACACACACACACACACACACACACACACACACACACACACCGTAAATTCCGGACTATAAGCCGCTACTTTTTTCCCAAACTTTCAACCCTGCGGCTTATACAGTGATGCGGCCAATATATAATTTTTCTAACGGCCGCCAGGGGCGCTCGAGTAGAAAATGTAAGATTAAGACTGGTCTTTATGACACTGTTTAATTCCGACACTGAGGACGGTGACTTCGATGGCTTCAGTTCACAGGAGGAAGATGAAGACGGCTCACCGTGATTTTTACAAGTACTGGTATGTTCTTTTACCAGACCTGTTATACTGTGTTGCTATTCTGTTGCTAGCGTGTTGTTACCATGTTGCTACCGTTTTACTGCCGCGTCACAGGCAACATTTGGGTAGATGCGGCTTATATACAGGTGCGGCTTGTGTATGTACAAAATTGGTTTTCCTCTTAAAATGTAGTGGGTGCGGCTTATAATCAGGTGCGCTCTATAGTGCGGAAATTACGGTATATGTGTGTATGTGTGTGTGTGTGTGTGTGTGTGTGTGTTTTGTCTTGATGTTACTGTAAATCAGAAAATTGTCAGAATTATTGACCTGCAGAGTATAAATCCAGCCCAACTTGAAAAGAGTGGACGTGAATTAAAGCTGGCATTCAGTAGCATCCTGAGAATTAATAGCCATAATTAGCATATCATAAATGAAACCTGTCCACACAGACCCTTTATATATCAACATGTCAGTGCTTGGAGCCTGTTGCCCATATTTCAAAAAGTGCTAATGCTGCAAGCTCTGTGTGCAAAAAAAAAAAAAAGCTTCAGAATTCAGCCATTGTTAATATTTTTACAAGACAACCATCATTACTCAGCATGCAGCCGTGTGTAGAATCGGAATAAATTTGGACACATGCGGCGGCGGGGAAGAGAGATGAAATTGATCACCGAGTCAGAAAAGTAACGCACTCTAAAAGCTGCTGGAGTTAAAAAATGTTTTAAGAGCACAGTGGGGGAAATGGTACAATCACTTTTAGCCTTGCTCTGCATTCAAATGATGACAATAAAACAAAACTGGCCAACAAACGGATTCATTATTAGTCATATTAGTCATATTTTTGCTGCTACCAGATATAGTCCAATAAATATTGGTCATTGAACAGTGTATACACAATGAATCGTTTTTAAGTTGTATCGTATGGTGATTAAGGGGGCCATTGTGAAAACTTGACATCTCTGCAGTGCCTGCCCACCTCTCAAGTGTGATATCAAAAAACCCCGTACCTCTTTTATCTCACTTTTTCTGAAAATAAGTCTGTGAAACAAGCCATTGTAATCTTGATAAATTGTGTTTTCACATTTTGGCTAATTTACGAGACGTAATTTTCAACTCATTTTCTTTTCTTTCAAGCCTGGTACATATCAGGATTTTTCAAATCTTTTATCTTTGGCACACATAACATTTAAAAAATTGTCATTTTACAGTTTACGTGTTAAATGAACGCATGTTTTTTTTGACTGGGGGAAGAAACTAGAGTAGACGGAAAAATCCCATGAAAGCACAGGTAAGCATGCAAATGTGGACTCCGATTAAATCATGAAGCTGAAAACCGTGAAGCACGCGCTAACCACTCATTTTGACCTTTGATTTTTTACCTCTGAGGTTCCGAGGTACAGCATCATTAGGCAACACACGCACTTGTGCTAACGGGGCAGTTAATGTCGAGACATTCTTAAAGCAATATTTACTTCTCTTTAGTCACTTGATTCCATTCCAAAAAAGAAGAAAAAGTATTGACAAAGGGGAATGGTTACCACAGTGGTAATTAAGCAATTTCATTCGGCGACTTGGGCTTAATGTAATCATGCTATGATGTAAAGATTCATTTTCGCCTGCGAAGATATGCTGCTCAGTACACTTCCCTTATCTTCATACATATGCAGCTTGAATCGGAGATGGAACTGTGTGTGTGTGTGTGTGTGTGTGTGTGTGTGTGTGTGTGTGTGTGCACATGCTGTCGCACTCTATGGATCTAGCCAACCACCCTCTCGCTGCCTCTCAGATCAGTCTGCAAATGCTTGTTTCTCGGATGTCTTTGAAAGATTATCAAGAGCGATGATTCTGTGCTGTGGGGTGTGTTAAACCATTTTTCCAGGAGGAGACTCGCGATTGTTGGTGAAGATATCGTCGTTGCGTGTGTGTGGGCTGCTATGTGTGTGATTTTGAGAGCACCACTCATGATAAAAGCAGTTGGCATGCACTTGCCATTTTTTTCCTTGTCAAATGAGGGGTTTCTCGGTTTCTATACGTCTACTGTGTAAACTTTTGAACCCCTGAAATTGGCTTTAGTCCCGACATGGGAAATCCTGTCATACTGCAACATCTGAAATAAAATTGAATGTCTACACTTGACATTCCATCCCAATGATTATAAGTATAGCAAATCCATCTATTGCACAGCTATGTTGGAAAGAAATAGCACATCCGTTCAATGAAAGTAATGTGGTCAAAACATGCACACAAATACTTCTTTGAAAATGCCTCTTATTAATCCAGTTCACATTGGGTTTTGAAAGAGAGGTGAAGTCCATCCATCCATCCATTTTCTATTCTGCTTATCCTCACAAGGGTCGAGTGGGGTGCTGCAGCCTATACCAGCTGTCTTCGGACAGTGGGGAGTGGGGGGTACACCCTGAACTGGTTGCCAGCCAATCACGGGCCACAGGTAGACAAACAACCATTCACACTTAAAATCACATCTAAGGACAATTTGGAGTGTTCCATTAACCTGCAATGCATGTTTTTGGAATGCGGGAGGAAACTGGAGTCATCGGAAAAACCCCACAAAGGCACGGGGAGAACATGCAAACTCCACACAAGAAGGTCGGACGGAGCCAGAATCGAACCCTGCACCTCTGCACTGTGAGGCGGATGTGCTAACCCATCACCCAGCATGCCGGGAGGTAAATTGTTGAGGCGAAATATTGACAAGTCACCAACCAAACAAACAAACAAACAAAACATAATAAAACCCTAATGTCCTCCTTACACCACACAAACAAAAGAAAAAGCAGCACAATTGTAAAATGAGCACATAAAAGGAAGGGGCTGCACTCAAAATAAGACTAAAAGCAAGCAGGTAAATGAGGACTTATGTAACTCCACTCCTGCCGTTTGTGCAGACACGATTTGCGGTTTGTTGACTTACCCTGCTGACTCCTCGCCCACGGTCCTCTCCGTAGTTTGTGCCCAGGATCTCAAAGAAGATATTGGGGTTGGTGCCGTTGTCGGTGAACTCCAGGAAGCTGGTCAGGCCACTCACGCCAAACTGCAACCACATAACAAAACACTTAAAAAAAAATAATAAAAATTCACAGATCTAAAGTTGCACAAAATTAAAAGTTCAAACTGTCATCCTGCTTCTACAGTAGAAGATGTATGTGTGAATGTGCATGTGCGTGAGAGTGAATGTATGTGCATGCATGCATGCATGCATGGGTATGTGCAGGCACATTACATTGTGGCGTGTGGTTTAGCACTGTACCAAATCATTTTGATTGGTACCATATTGTATTTCACCATATCTTAGGGTATACGTGTAGTGTATAGTGCAATGGTGTTGTATCATATTGTAACATACTGTATTGTAAGGTAATGCACTGCATCATCATGATGTATCACATTGTACCATATTCTTTTCAATCATATAGAGTGCCAGATCTTGTATCATATCATCCATTTTCTAATCCGTTTATCCTCACAAGGGTCGTGGGCGTGCCGGATGCAATTTGAATTGGTTGCCAACCAATCGCAAGGCACACAAAGCCGAATAACCATTCACACTCACACTGAGGGACAATTTAGAGTGCTCCATTAACCTGCGTTTCATATCATATTCCACCATATTCCATTGTACCGCATCACAGTGCATGATAAGATACTCTATCGTAGCGTGCCGTATTATACCTCATGGTATCGTACCTATATTGTACCTTAACATATTGCATTGTATTCTATGGTTTTAAAAATGTTCCACTCATATTGTATCATACTATGTTGTATTATATTGGACCATATTGTAAGATATCTCATAGAATCACATCAATTTGTACCTTATATACTTTTGCACCGTATCGATCGTATTGTACTCTATCGCATCGTATTGTATTATATCATCACGTTTTATCGTATCGTGCAGTATTGTAACCTCATGTACTGGTTTGAAATGCACTGTATAGTACTGTACCATATGTCATCGTATTGTACAGTATTGTCCCATATGACATTGTAGCATATTGACCATATCATATATGAAGATGTATTTTAGGACATATATGATATGGTATCATATTGTGATGATTGCATTTCGCTTGGTATGATGCCAGTTTAGGACTTGGCTTTCCATCACAAGCAATAAATGGCACAAAGGCAAACAGTCAGTTTACATCCATGGGAAGCAAATAACTTACAACAGTGCAATTTAATAACTTTTTCGTGATGCAATCCAAGAGCTTCCTGCAGTCCCTCCACTCTCTTTTCGCATTACACTCACCATATTTCATTGCAGCCAGTCATAAATTGCATCATAACGGTCAGAAAGGTGCTTGTAACGAGCAGAGATGGATCAGCCCATTATGCCCATTCAAAGTGTTGGCTCTCCTTTAAGGCGGTTTGCGGCAAAGTGGAAAGACAACTTTGCTAACAGCATGAATTTCAGCAGGTTTCAGTTATCAGGAGAGCACACAACAACACATTTTGGAAGTTAGAATGAGCTATTTATGCTAACACAACAGCCATCATAGTGTATGTTTAACATTTTTCGGACATAAATATATAAACAATCAAATGAAAGAAAAAAGATGAAGTATACTGTATTGGTAGATGATGTTTAGCTTGTTGTGCCTCATGGCAATTTATTCTATTCTTTATTACAATGGACTGTCTGTCAGTCTGATTATATTTTGGGACTTATTTGCAGAAGCTTCAAGAAAAAAGTATAATGGTATATTTAATGAAAACAAGCAACAACAAAAAAATATCATAGCAGGAAAATTGCAAAATAAACAACACATGTCCATGAGCTTGAAGCATATGCCTACATTCAAGTTCCTATTTTGACTTGTCTCTTGTGTATTATTAGCTGGGGGTCTTTTTGTTTTTTTTTTAGTGCTTGTTAAATCCATTTGTGTGGCATATTTTAAAGTCATATTGCTTGTTAAAATAACAAACTTTTGAAAGGATTTCACCCGCCTTTGTTTCTTGGCTCAGGCGCTATAGATGAAACCGCAAAAGATTCCGTCTTTTGGAACATTGCTCGTATGCTGTAGAATTCCCTCTAGGGATGAATTCTGACACCAGCAGATCCGGAATAGTTTGGCAAGTTACCCTCCTTTACAACCTGTACAGATCCCATTGGTTTTTTTTTTTTCAATTCCCAAAGTACATCATCTCCCACTGAAAGTTTCACTCAACTTTCAGATAATACAACAATTCAATTATCAGGGTTTTCCGCACACCCTCAACAGTTCACTTTTGCTCGTGTGTGTGCTTTACTTATTCTGCAGCCTTTTAGTTATTTGTCTCAACTTTTTTTCCCATTTCACCTTGACTCGCATTCTTTCATCACATTTAAATCCAGTTGGATCTGTGCCTCCTTGTTCTGATACTGATATAAAAAAAACCACTACTCCAGGAACGGCAGCTCTATCGAACGACATCACCAAGTGAAATGCTAATTTAGGATTAGCGCGAGGCAATAACAAATGCAGCGCGGTGGCTTTCGTATCTATCGCGGCGGCTTTCGTATCTATCGCGGCGTTTCACCTTGAGATTGGGCCATGCTTTGGCGCAACACTTTCATCAGCCAGTGCGGCTCTTCAAGAAGGCGTCCCTGGTGGCAATCTCTTCAGAGTTGATTTAAATATCGCCCAGTTGTGACAGAGTTTATCTGTGTTAAATTTTCGAGTGTTTAGGCGGTTCACCTGCCCGTGACTTTAATTTGCATACTGCAACCCTAATTATACATCGTCATCCAGGACATCTTCAGAGAGGTTGGATTGTTTTCTTTAACGACATACTAAAGCATATTCTCGGTGTGTCATAACAGTGTGCGATGTGAGTCCTCAAGGGCAGGTGCTCTCAAACCTTTTGCTCCAAGGAATCCTAACACTATTACCTTGCCTTTGCAAGCGCTTTTTATTTATGCATTGTTTTTTCCCGACTCCTTGTGACCGGCGATTTCCGTTTATACTTTGTCGGTGCGCTTTGGTTAATAATAAATTGCAAGGGATTTTGTTTGTGTCTACGTTGGTGGGATCCAATTGCTATTCAGTTCACCCACAAACTGCGATAGTGTTCATGTCATACCTTTTTGACAGTGTCCAGCATGCTTTTCCCCCCTTGCCAGGGTTTGGAGTTCTTCCGGATGCAGCTCAAACTGGCCATGCTGTGCCACTTCCTGTCCTCCAGCTTTCGATGAAAGGTGTTCGCCAGCAGCAGCACCGTGTCATAGATGTAGCGGTTCGTGATCTACAGACACAGACAAAGAAAAATATTCAACCCTTAAGAAAACAAAGCCGGAGAAAGAGATGTCTGTTGCTGTTAAATTCATTCATCATTTCCATGAATAAGAAAGGCATGGCCCTGGTGTTTCTTGAAACTTTAGCATACACCCCCCCACCCAGATTTGTTTTATTTTATTTCTTAAAACGGTTTAGGGGACAAAACGAGATTAAATACATTATTTAATACAATTACTATGCATTGAAATGTGAAGCGTGTTCTTAACTTCATAATTGTATTTTTATTTCTGTATTATTGCATGGTTCAAAATACAGTATCTACAACTACCCAACAGTGACTAATAGAAAAAAAAAATGACAATGATGTCAAATGGACTAAAAACACAATATTTTAAATGAATACGACTGCTACTCATAATAATAAAGCATATTTATTGTACTTGTATCTGTTTTTCCTGTAATATGCCTCGACATGTTTCTCAAAGCCAATTGACATTAATCAAGGTTTATTTCATCTGGGATGAGTTGGAATAAATAGACGTGCACTTGGCCAACTTGTGTTGATGTAAATGTGGGTGTTTTGCAAGCATCAAGTTAGCTTGGCTTTTACATGCAAATCCAGTGTGACTCACTGCCAGATGCACACAAGGCAATCTGAACCCACCACCGTTGCGCTAAAATGACATTTACCAACCACAGGATTGTTTTAAGTCCAAGCACATCTAAGCCTGCAGTGTGAGTGTACCTCCATGCAGCGAGGCGGGGGCGATTCAGCCCTGTGATGGATGACACTGTGATTTACTGAGACTCTCCTCTTCCACAAAAAAAAAAAAAAAGATAACGAGAAGATAATGAAAAGACTGACGGCGGCGGCAGAAGCCGCCATTGCGCACACGCAGTTGACGCCCGCCATCTCCCATTAATTAAGCACAGTTATTTCGCACAAGCGCACGCCGGCAGCACCACCGCTCATACATCAAAACAGGACTCCGGGCTTGTCTATTTTTAGACGTCGGCGTGTAGAAATAATCAAAGCACTAGTGCACACAGAAGCATCCAACGACGATGGCCGCCACTCTTCATTTGCATTTGCAAGCGCACCCTGTTTGTTTCTCTAACTGGAACACGGGGCATTGTTGGATTTGTTTTGTTGTACAACAGAAAACTTGTTGACATTCATGTTACATACAATACTATTCCTGGTGGCTGCATTTTGTGAGTCGCCATTAAAGCACTGTAGACACATACCTTCAGAAATGTAACTGAAGCTGCAATTTAAAGGCATGCATTAGTATTCGCTGATAAATAGGAATCAGTGTCAAGGAAGTATGCTAATGTGATACATCTTGACGGAAACCAGCTTTGTATGTCCGAAAGGATCTAAGTTCTGTCACGTTTTGCGAGGTAGTGGTGGACCACAAAAAGCAGGCAAGAGGGAGGAGCAGGGTGTACTTGACGAATTGTATTAAAACAAAGTGAAAACTAAATCCAAAATAAACAAAGTCCAAAGTATCAAACAAAAATCATGAGTGAAGATAAAATATAACAGTAACCGAAACATGACTGAAACAAACCTGATAGCAGCAAACAAACATGACAGTAGCAACAAGCAACAATGACCCAACAATCAGTGGTCGAGCACGAGTCCTTTTAAAGAGCTAATGACCTAACGACCAACAGGTGTGCAGCTGCACGGAGAGCCCTACAGTGCCACCTGTTGGTCACAAACCGAAACAGGACAAGTTCAGCTTGGGTTGTGATTGGACATTACAGAGCATCTTCTATACCAGGAGTCAGCAACCCATGATATAAAAAAAAGGGCCATATTGCCCCCCCCCAAAAAATGTCTGGAGCCGAAAAAAATTAAAGCCTTATATAAGCCTTATAATGAAGGCAACACATGCTGTATGTATCTCTCTTAGCTATATTAGCCTAGTATCAAAATTACTAAATTGGCTACAAATACACAATGAGCCTTCATGATTAAATGTTTTTTTTTCCCCCTGCAGTGCATCCTGTAGTGCAGGGGTGCCCAAACCTTTTGACCAAAGATGTACTTTTCAATCAAACACCCTCCCGAGATCGACTCTTACCGCACACGCGCGTACAGTATACGCATGCCATAATTAGCAACAACCATAATGGCCGCTAAGATGAACGAGGCATGGGACGCACTTTTGCAGCGTGTTAACTAACATAGCTCACGTGTACCGTTTTAAAAATGCTTCTCTCGGCCCTCCAGATTCCCACACTTCGCCAGTAGCCTCGGTGAATTGGACATGAAACGTCGCTTTTCTGACAACAGCCATCTACCCGACATCCCGCCCTGCTAGTAGAAACGTGTGTCGCAGGCTATGACGCAATTCTTCGTTGACAGAGATGTTGACATTTAATATTTATTCGGCACATTTTTACAGCATTGGAAAACGTTTAGAATGTTTGCGTCATGTTTGTCCTCCTACCGAAACCATATTAAAACAAAAAATATATAACAACAATTTCACATGCACAGATCTCAGATATTTGCGTGTGGCAAGGCCATCCCTCCTCTGTCCGCTCGAAGTCAGCTTTTTTGTCAAATATACTCTGTGTAAAGGCCCTGTCACACCTTGACGATTCAGCCAGCGTATGCCGACATTCAGATTTTCCCTAAAACGCTGGCATACGCTGAATTATCGATTTTTTTTTTCAATTTTGGGCGTATACATAGCGCATTCATAACGGGCTGGACGTATACATAACGTTATATAGAACGTTTCGATAACTTATAGATAACTTATTCCAACGAATGCCTAGCGTGTTGCCGGCGTACACAACTTATGCCCAACGATAGTCTAATTTATGCATAGCGTGCAGCAGCGTATTGCCGGCGATCACGTGGCGTAGTCTATAAAAGGCTGGCGCTCGACGTTTCAAGCCCCTGTCACACCTTGACGATTTAGCCAGCGTATGCCGGCGTAGGAAAATTTTGGCAAATACGGCTGGCGTCACGTCGAATTAAGTTATGGGTAAGTTTTGTATACGTAACAGCACGCTGAAGCACGTTGGTATACGTCGAAATGCGTCGAGTCGTCGAGAAATTTTAAGCATGCTTAAAATTTCTCGTCGTATATCAGCGTATGGCTATACGTCCGTATCATGAGCCATAAGTAATAGGTAAGTTATGCGATCGTTGCACACGTTCAAACACGTTAAGTGTAGGTTACTCATAAGTCCAAATACGTCGAGAATACCTACTAGCTGTTCTCCAACATCCGTGCCTTCGAACTTGCGCTTGGACATGCTGACCAGGCTGTCACGCACGTAGTTGGCGAAGGCTGCAGTGGCTGTGATGGGATGAGCCTCTGCGAGACCTTTGATGAGCTCCCAGACTTTTCTTTGCCATGACGCTGATGTTGTTTGGTTTATTAATGACACAAGTCATAATGGCGTTTGATTGCTGCTTTAATAGCGTGAATAGCAACTCACAGTAACGATGGCAAGCCGCACCTTGCCTCTTGGGTTATACCATTTTAACTAGACCGGGGATAGTCCCCAAACAGATGTTGGTACTGCAATGTCTAGTGCAGTTATGATTTGAAACGTCGAGCGCCAGCCTTTTATAGACTACGCCACGTGCTCGTCGGCAACGTCGGCGCCAGCCTTTATAGACTACGTCACGTGATCGTCGGCAACGTCGAGCGCCAGCCTTTTATAGACTACGTCCACGTGATCGTCGGCAATACGCTGCTGCACGCTATGCAGCAGCGTATTGCAGTTCGAAAGGCACGGATGTTGGAGAACAGCTAGTAGGTATTCTCGGCGTATATGGACTTATGAGTAACCTACACTTAACGTGTTTGAGCGTGTGCAACGATCGCATAACTTACCTATTACTTATGGCCTGCGTATACGGGACGTATAGCCATACGCTGACATCTGACGAGAAATTTTAAGCATGCTTAAAATTTCTCGACGACTCGACGATACTTCGACGATATACCAACGTGCTTCAGCGTGCTGTTACGTATACAAAACTTACCCATAACTTATTCGGCGTGCGCCAGCGTATTTGCCAAATTTTTCCTACGTCGGCATACGCTGGCTAAATCGTCAAGGTGTGACAGGGGCCTCACATACAGCACAGATGAAATGACTTAAGGCAGCGTCGCTGTCGCCCCTGAATGTGAACAAGCCATCTCCTGTTTCTCGTTTAAAAATTGGAAATTGAAAAAGAGAAAACAGTGTTTTATCTAGTCTTGCATTATGTATTTATTTAACACAAGTCAAGAAAACAAAATGCGACTGTAATGTGTTTGCCTCAAGCTCATTTTGCCTCGACCGGGGAAACCTTCTTCTTTTGCTACGACCTCTTAGCACGGACATTTTTTCACCGACTTGGAAATTTGTTTTTTTGTTTTGTTTGTGTTTTTCAGTATTTAGAAAGTGTGGAAAGAATTGACCTGATATATAACATTGAAAATATACTGTAAGTCACATTTGAAATAGTGCAAACACTGATTGTTTTTATCGACTTTTTGTTCAGTGAGCAATTTTATATAAGAGAGTATCAAGGTTTTGTTTTGTGTGTGTGTTTTTTTTTTTTTTTTATTTTATGAAAAGCTGCATGGCCCAAAATGAGCACCTGGAAGAATTTTGTAGTCCCTGGTTTGGCCCATGTTAAAACATCAATAACGAGTAAAGCTGTATCATTGTATCGTGCAGTGGAAAAGCTTTTAAGGACACAATTTTTCAGCCCAGTTTAGCATGATTGATGCGAATGTCATACTGTGCTGTACCAAACTGGAGAGGTTATGATAGGAAAAGAGCAGAATAATAAGTTTGAAATGAAAAGGAACTCAATGATGTCAATGACATCAAGGTTTTTCTCTTGTATAATCTTTTTTAGGGGGGGGTGTGACAGACAGGCAGATAAGATAAAAGAGAAAAAAACATCAAACTTTCTCTCTGCCTTTGGAGGACTCTCTTGTCACATCTCTCGCTCTTTTTGCTTTTTCTGTGGAAATTAAAGTAGAGAAAAAAAAATCTAACGCTCACTGTGGTGACCCCCTCCCGATCAATGGGCTCTGCATTCCGCGTGGGCATCATTTGTGTCCTTGCGTGTGTGTTTGTGTGCACGTTTGTGTGTGCGGTGCGTATGTATCAGCCTGCATTGCTTTGCTTCAGCGCAGTGTGAAATTGGGCATCTGAGGCCACTGTGACTCCTCTCTGCTTCCCACCCATACAAGGTATCGAGCAGGTGTACATAAAAACGCACTATCCTCCAATGACTTGAAGAAAAAAAAAAAAACCTCACTATGAATTTAATGCATACAACGGGACGGCGGCTGGGGTCTTATTAGGAATAACGGATTCTCCCTTGCACTGCACCGGAGCCTCCTGGTGTTGTTGCTGGCTCATTTGCATGTACTATAAAACAAGCGAATGCCTCATGCGGGAGGGGTGCCAAGCGGTGTTTTAGATTAAGAATTTATCGAGCGTAACCTCCCCCCACGCTGAGCTTGTTGCATGTCCTCAGGCAAATGCAGCAGCAAAGAGGCTAAAACTGATGAGAACAGGTCACCCTTTCATGCACAAGGTAACTTGGTAACATGATAAACTATCGACTGTAGTAACCGCTGTCCCTGAAAGGGTTAAGGGCACACCGATAGCTCTTACGGAAAAACTAATTCTGTACTGATTGTCGTGAGATAAGTTATTGGTTGGACTAAAAGGAATTGTTAGTGGACCTAGTGGTTGGCATGTCTGCCGTACAGTTCAGAGGTTCGGCATTCAAATCCCAACTCTGGCCTTCCAATGAAGTTTGTATTCTATTTTTTTATTTATTTTGGCCGATCATGATAGATGACATAGGCTCCAGCTTAACGAAGACAGTACTGAGGACAAGTGCTTTAGCATAGAAGTGGATGCCTGGATAGTGTGAACAATCCAACCAGAATCAAAATGGCAACTTGTGTCTATTTAAGCTATATTACATTCCGCCTATCTTGGGATAAATAAAATTAATGGGAAAAATAAAAATGTTAATCTCATTTTGTCTTCATTTTATTTTTCGTTTAGCCTTGGCAAGAGGTAATACTTAGAGTATATTACAGGAAGTTGACAAGGTCTCCAGTCGCCTGTTCCTGAAATCTTATATCATCATCCATGAACCTGAAAGTTACAAGCTAACATAAAAACAAAAATAAATAAAAAAAAGAAGAAAAAAATAGATGGACAAAGAAACAAAAATGGTGCTGCCGTTTTTTTAAAAACATTGTTGTACAGTCTTAGCTGAGGTGGAAGGCTCATAATTTCATTTCTACAAGGTCTCCGTCAGTCTAGTCATGAAATCGATCCGCCAAAAAAAGTTGCCTTCTCAAAACGATACTTCCACTTTTGCTTGATTTAACTTTTATTGTTCGGCCTCAGCGGAAGTCTGAAATGTATCATTTCAAGTTTGAAAAGTCGACTCATCCATCCCTCTACTTAGTTCCCATGTCATCTTCCATCACCAGGAATTTTCGTGTTACTTTCAAGAGAAAAATCAGATGCACAATCACCGAAAATCGGTGCGTTCAAACTTTTGTTGCTTGGCCTGGCAGATGTCTAAAACCGATCATTTCTCACAAGAAAGTCTTCAAGAGCTCTAAGATGACCTTGTTGTCTTCCAGCTGACCTTGTTGACTTGTTCTACCGCGGCCGCGCCGAGACATCTTCACAAGCGCAGCAGCAATGATTCTCTTTTCAACAAATTTCCACGTCTCATCAAATGTGATCCCCAGGGCTCTTGTGCTGCCACATAAATCAACAGCACTAGATTCAATTTAATACATTTTGTCTTGGCGCGTAAATAAGCGTACGCTTCTCTTTGTGTTGCTTGTCTGATGGCAGCTTGATGAGTCGTATGCATATACACACACACACACACACACACACACACACACACACACACACACACACACCAAATATCATAACTGCATACATATTGTTGCCTTAGGGGAGCATATTAGGGAGAAGAAAAGCACAAGGAAGAATGAAAAACATGAGACATATGGAAAAAAATGGAAACAATTGAATATCTGTAACTTAACTACACAGAAAGACGCAGGTCAACTTTACGCCTAATTAACCCTTTGATGGACAGTGGTTACTACAGTGGACAGCTTATCATGTTATCAGGTTAAAGGGAGCATGAAAGGGTTCAAAACAAGGCACAAAGAGAGAAGGCCTTCAAAATCTGCCAACTTAATGTCGTCAAAAATACACAGCACTGTAAACAGGTTTTGGAGTGCAATCCAGCAAATAACCCCAAATGTAAACGTGGTCAGCAAAGCCGCTAACTGATAAGACCAGAAGTGACGGCTGAAGCTAATTTCCAAATGTCTCTGCTCATTTTTGCTGCTTTTTTTTTTTGTGTGCGTCTTTTATCATTCCTCAAGAGCATTAAAAGAGGGATGACATGACAAAGCTAATGACTTCACGGAGTCCAGAAGGAAGCGGAAGACACTTAGACTGCATTTGTTTGGTGGAAAATACCGAGTAAAAGAAATACAGTGGTGTAGCGTTCAGCCCAGGGGTCTAAACCAGTAGCGCACAAGCTACCAGTAGCTCACCACAAAGTCAAATACTATAATATCGAATATGTTTTTTAAAAAGTGTTGTTATTGTTGTTGTTTTTAGAAATGGGGTTCCAAACGAGAATCAGTCGGACATTGATTGATTTCAGCAAGCCGCTGATTTTATTTACTATTTCTTTAAGGGAGACTAGCAGCGGTAGTAGTAGCAGATGTAAGTGCTTGATTTTTCATCATACATTTTCTCGTGAAAGGACGGAGCCACTTCAATTTCAGGAGGAAAGAGCTGAATTTTGTCACATCAAATACATTTGTCCCACTACTGTGGCTTTGCCCCATGGCTCTTGAGCATGTGAGCTATGCTAGTGCTAACTGGCATCTCTTTCTGCAATAATTTGGCTCCGGTCAAAGTTATCGATGCAAATTCAAGACACCTCTTCATGAAAATGTGTTAATATCATTGCAGGGTTACTGGACTGTTTGATTTCCTTTTTCTGAGAAGTGCAAGTGTATTAATGCAGTGTTTCTGCGTCCAATTAGCAGACCAGTAGCATAAAAAAAAATCCAAGCAAATAGGATCGGAGTTGTACCATGAATCGGGAACGCACAAATACACCTCATGCAACATTTTGAAATGCAAAACATTATACATGAGTTTATTTTTGACTCCATTAAATATGTTATGTCTGTATGTTTGTTCCGCGTGACTAATAAAGATTGTAATTTTGGTCAATAATCAGCGTGAAGAAAATTGTATCCAGGAAGAGAAATAATGAAGTCATTCATGAAACGAAATATACAAGATCAATAAAGTGGTTGTTTCTCTTTTATTTGAAATGATAGTCTTTGTATTTGGCTTGAGATGGGCTCACCTCCAGCTGCTGCGCCTTGGCGTTCTTGGGATCGCAGAGGGATGTGTTGATCCGGTGATTGTGCTTGACGCAACGCTGGGTTGTGTTCTGCGGCATGGGGAAGGTCTGGCGCACCAACGTCAGCCGACCCACCGACTTCATTACCAACTCTTGCAGCTCATAGTCGGAGATCTCCTGAGAGGGCGCAAAATAGAAAGGGATCGATACAAACAAGTTGCCGTGAGGTAGACGTAAACCATTCATTTAAAGAACAGTGGATGTTCACGGATTTGTGCAGGACAAATCCCAGGGGGTGTGTGTGTGTGTGTGTGTGTGTGTGTGTGTGTGTGTGTGTGTGTGTATATACCCAGTATATGTATTATATTCTAAGGTGTATATCTGTATTTTATTCATTATTTTTACCGTTTTACTCTTCCTACACACTTTAGCCCTTTAACCCGGTCACTAAAGTGGACTGCTTATCATCTTATCATTATTGGTTCATGAATGGGTTAAATGGATTTAAGCATTCTAAAAGATCCCTTTTCCAAAACAGGTTTGAACACAAAATAAAGCATGAAAATACAGTACCTCGACAATACTTTATTGTATTATCTTTGTGTTAGATATTTGCCTTTAGGCACGTAGAAGGCGAGCGCGAGTCTGCGTGCCAGTGTCTGGGTGTGAGCTGCGGCTGACGGCAGCTCTTACGTGGGTGTGTTCTGTTTATCTGCTATCCTGGCATTCAATAAATGGATGGAAAGTGCATCGACTGTGCGTCTCCTTTTCCACATCCAAGGGCAGTGCGTAAGTACAGTACACTGTTTCTGAGATGAAGTGGCGCTTTCTGAAAACAGGCATATTCATCTTATACAAACAAATATTGCACAATAAATACAAAAGAGGGAAAAAGAAAAGAGGCTGACCTCTTTTCTTTTTTCCCTTTTTTATTTTATTTTTTTTTCGCAAAGCAAACTTAAGTTCTGAACTAGGCAACATTAGTCCGGACTTACTGTGGTGTCAAACATATCCACCCATCAATTTTTAACAGCGCTTAGCCTGAACAGGGTCGCGGGGAGTTACTTAAGGCTATCCTAGCCGACTCTAGGCAGAAGGCAGACTACACCCTGAATTAGTCGCCAGTCAGTTGCAGGGCACAAATAGAGACAAATGACCATTAAACACGCACATGAACGCCGTCACTGATCCCACGCTCCCCACACACAAGTCCGGCGAGTGTACCGCTACCGCCTTCAGCGTCAAGCGTATCGTGATTTTTAACTGTGGCTCCGTAAAATTCCAGAGTGGGTCATAAAAACTCGGCCAATTAAAAAATATAAGATGCCGTAACTCAGCCCCTTTGTCCATTTTCTGTTGTATTTTTGATCCGAGCCAACAATATGAAAAATAGAGGCTTTTGTTTCCTTTTTTAAGTTAGATTTTTAAAAAAACTGACCCATCAGTCACTTTTTGATTCCTCAACTGTCAATTGAAACTAGTAAGAACAAGTGCGAAACAGATTCTACCCAAGTGATCTTCATCAACCATCCATCGATATCCTCAACTACCCTAACCTTTCTTGTCTCTGGTGGAGATAAGACTTCCACCACGTTTTAAGTAACATAATATTCATCCACCAAGTCCACACATTTTTCATCTGGTATCACACATAAGGCCGACCTTATAACTTGCTTTATCTGTGCACAACTATGCTCCGAGAGCACGTGTGATTTAATTTAATGTGTCTAAAATGTGTGTCATATTTGTTTTGCATCAGTCACTAAAACAGCTTTTGGAACACGCCACCACTCATAGTCACACTGGGTGAATGTTGTCCCTTTTTTTTTTTTTTTTGTATTGAGAGAGGCCAACGCAAGCGCGGAGACAGGATGGCTTGAAAATTGGTCCCGTTTATGTGTGTTGGGATTTTTGTGCGTTAATGCATTCACGTGTGAGACTTTTAGTCTTTTGAGAAGTGTGTGTGTGTGTGTGTGTGTGTGTAGCTGGGTGACACTTGATTCAATGCCTGCCCTTGACTGGCTGCCGTGAATTTTAATTCTCCTTTGACCAACCGATCTGCCAGTTTCGAAAGCAATTTTCAGCATTTTGTGTTCCTCTGTATTCTCGGTTTTGTAATCCAGAGCCAGCGGCCGACCGTTTTCAGATTTGTGCCACGTTTCACTCCCAGAAGCCCTGCAAATAGATTCCTCACTTGTACTGTTTTTAAAATTGAGAGGACAAGGCAGACAAACAAGGTTAAACATGCTCAAGATTCAATTATTTGACACCTTAGGTGAGGTAAGAATATTAATTTCTCTGGTTTACACACATGACAATTTGATTTCTCTCTTGCATTGTTCGCACCATCTACTGTGTTTTTAAAAAAATCACTGCATACTGTGATACATTTTCTGCTGTCCGAGAACACATCACAAGGGCAGCGAATGTATATTTGCTGCCTCTAGTCAGTCGACGCAAACACCCAAAATGTCTCAGAATGAATAATTGTTCAGATTCAAACCAAATGGACTGTTTTAAAGTGCTCTATAAATACAGTTGAGTTGAGATTGGGAGAGGAAGTGGCAGTCTAAAATTAAGTGTTGGTTACCAATGTTAGCTAGAAGCGCTAGAAGCGCTAATGCTAATCCTACAACCAAATCCCACCCCTGTTTGTAACTCTGACTGTAACGATAACCCAAAAAGCTAAGCCAGAACCTCAGAGGGCTATCGTGAGACTGTAGGATCTTCACTCAGTGCTCCTTTTTTTGTCATATAAGAGTTGGGAGTCAAACGTGCAATACCAGTCACAGACCGTACAAATTAAAGTCCTTTGTTCAACAGCAAAAAAAGGTGTCGGTACAGGAGTGTGTATTCGAAGTTGCTCTCCCAATCCTATTCGTGTTGTATATCGACAACTAACTCGGGCTATTTTCACTTCCCGTCATTCGCCTCAGGCTACTTCCTGTCAAACGACCATTCATCCAGACAGTTGAAGAAACACCAAACTATGATGTTGAATCCCCCCACAAAACAGAACACAAAATCACTAAATGTGCCTGGAAAAACGAGAAGTAACCTCAGGAGCCTGGCAGCTCATTGGTTGCTTACTCCCTCAACATGAAAATCCTAATCTCTCCCATTGACCGGAGAGCACAGAGCCCTCTTTTTCTTCTGGCTTTTTATTTGAAAACATCTCTCATCCCTTATTATACTTTGTCCTCTGGCCCCTCTCGTCACAGCCTCTTCACCTCTCCCCGAGAGACATAAAATCCTTCTTTCTTGAGCGAGGAAAAACTATTCATTTCTTCTCTAACCTTTCCGATGACCTCCCATTTCTACTGCTCACCCTCCAAAGTCCTCCGCATTGGGGGAGGTGGGGGGACCCCACACAGTCTTTATTGCTTCTAGTTATAGGATGATAATGCTCCTTCACCATCAATACATTTAAAGGATAAGTTCGCACCAATAGTTGCCTCTCTCGTACGGTTGCGGGTTGGAAAAACTGACCCATTTCCCACCTGATTTGGTTTGTTTCAATTAAGAAGCCAACGGAAAACATCACAAATCATGACAAACCATGACATCACTTGCTTTTCCGATTGGTGGGGAAAATGCAGCGTTAACGTGAAACGGGGAAAGGGTCGGGTGTTCAGTTAAATGTTAAGGGGTGAGCGTTAGGGCTTGTCGTTGCGGGTTGGAGTGAAAGTCTCCGGGTAAGGGGTAGGTTGCATATTTTTCCTCATGTTGTGCTTAGGACACACCAACCAAAGAAACAAAACCAAAACTCGTTTTTAATTCAGCAAATGTACTTGTTGCGCTAGCACAAGTAGGTGAAAATCATAGCTGCGTTGTCTCAAATGTTCGGAGTAAAATGCCAGCATTTCGGGGCAGTCTGAAGCCTTGGCTTAAGAGGAACTGTGTCAGAAAGCTGGAATACCAGGAGAAAAGCCACACAAACACAAGTTCCGAAAAGCAAGGCCACAGCCGAGAGTCAGGCCTCAAACTTCCAAACCGTGAGGCAGACACGCTAACCCAGAGGTAGGGAACTCCCGTGCCTCGAGGGCCATATCCTGCCTGTTTTAGGTCCCTCCCTACCCTAGCACACCTAATTCAAATGATTAGCTCATCAGCAAGCTCTGTTGAGACCTGAAAAATTTAATCAGGTGTGTTGGAGTAGGGAGGGCCCTAAAACAGACAGGATACGGTTTTCGAGGAACTGGTGTTCCCTACCCCTGCGCTAACCACTAATCCACCTCGCCGTCACCCTATTCAACGCAAAGTGAACGGTACTTCTTGATGGACACGAGTGTTGAGACTTTTCAGTGTTCTCTTCTCAACTTAGGAGAAAAAAGAGAAGGAGTGCGCGTCCTTTATCGTTTCTCTTCCTCATCCTCACCCCCTGAGCAGAACGAAGGCGATGAGGAAGGGCAGCGTGATCAATTATAAAGTGTGAACTGTGCCTCAGTGGGACGTCGAACTGCTGGCTGTAGATAAAGCAAAGTTATGACAACCATACACTATCCCCTCATCCATAATAAAGCACGGGGAGGCAAGCACACGCTCTCTCCCATAGTCATGTTCCAAAGTACAAGAGAATATTGAAGGCTTCATCCACTTAAAGAGTCTGTTTGAATAAAAAATAAAATAAAATGTAAAAAAGCTTCACACATCCCATTACGGAGTTGTTGAAAATGCATCGGAATAGAACATTCTAAATTCTTTTCGACGGCATTGTGATCGGCAGAAGTAGGACATTGTTTCAGACGATTTCTTGTGCAGTAGAGTGTTTTTGTCGCTTCGAGCAGTGATAAAAAGTTTTTTAATTGTGCCTTAGAGTAATCGCTGGCTTGATCTCTGCCCGAACAAACATACGAATAAACAAACAAATACTGTGAGCATTTAGCATGTCCTTTTTTTTTTACATTCATAAACTTTCATTGCGTATTTTTCCATCAACAAGTACAAGTGATGTGGCAGTTGGGTAAATTCGATTGACAATTTACTATTTTATTAGGTTGTTGACGTTCATTTTAAGATGTCAAAATCAAGTTTTTGTCTTTGGACTCCAATTATGTATTTAATCATTTATTCATTCACTTAAACCATTTTTTACTATTATGGTGATTCATGTTTTGGCTACACTGATCTCTTGGAAGCACATGCCTTGGGTTGAAAGACTCCACCTTGTCAATAACGATAAGATAAGAAAACCCTTATTTTTCTCACAATGGAGAATTGAATGCTTTAAGGTGCACCTTAGAGCATTCAATTTTCTCAAAAGCCAACACTGCCTGCACCTTCAATATGGATCAATATTCTGATTTCTTGGACATAGTATTTTAAATGTTCTGTAAAGCGCTTTGTTACAGCTGCAGCGGTTGTGAAAGCTCTATATAAATAAAGCTGTATTGTAATTCCTTTAGCATAGCTCCATCTGGTGGATGTATAATGCAACCGAAGCCACTATTGTAGCTTCTATTCTCTGCACCTTATAAAGCGGGACGCCCTATTCATAAAACAGTTTTAAAATAGGTCATTTGTTGAAGGTGCGATTTATACTCCGAAGCGCAGAATAGGGCAGAAAATACGATAGTCGCTCTCTGTGTCCACCCATGTTGGCATTTTATATTAAACTGGTCCAAAATATTTCGGTTGAAAATAAAGTTTGAGAACACGGATTTATGACGTGTATTCCAGGAGTACAAAGGAATGACAAAAAGGTTGCAATTTGACTTGCATGTTGATCATTCTAGTAAAGCTGCCAAAAGAGCAGAGCGCTGCCAGCCAGGCAGCCTGAAGAGTGTTAGACAATAGCAGATGTCTGACAGCTCAATGTGAATGTGGCCAAGCAGGCAATCAACGAGACATGAGAGCGTGCTCAGCGGGCTGCTCCACATTGTTAGCTGCCATAAGCGAGCACGCAGGGAACCTAGTCGGGTGGTGCCTTTTATTGAAGCCACAGGTTTTTCGCACTTGTGTTGTTGCTATTGTCATTTTCTTCTCAATTTTGGACCGAATACAGCACTTCCGCAAAGAGGGGAGTATTTATCAAGCCAACTGCAAGTGGGGGAAGCGACGAATGAAACAATTCAACTAAAACAATGTTGTTGAAGTTGATCCTCATGTCTGCTCTGTCACGCGATTTCTGCGAGCCTAGTTTAAGGCGAAACGCAGCGGCACCGGGATTTAATGTATGCATGCAATATTGTAATATGCCCGTTGGTTCAAGCAACTTTTTAAACTGAGGAAAATGATCTGCCCCACTCTGACATAGTAATTACATTGCTCTCCAAAACTGCTCAAAAGAACGTGAATCAACACTGAAAGAAGAGAACTATTAAAAGACACCTCAGACATTTGTTTGTGCAGAGGCACGTTGTTTCCAATTGCGATGAAATTGGTTGGTCAGCTCACTATAATTAGTATTTAGAGTATAAGAGTTTTTTTTTAAATTAGAGTATTTATTGAAACTATGTATTTCAATTCAAACGAGGTTTACCGTACATACTGAACAAGCATGGCTCCCTTTCGGCTTTTCAATTCCGATCATTGTTGCGTTCATTACAAGAGAGTGAATTCGTCATTTTCACCCTTCCAATCTTCATTTTGGATTAATCAGACCAGTGACAATATTCTATTGTGTGTATCATGGCAGAGTACACAATCATCCAACTCATATATTTTGTGAGACTTCTGTACTGTAAACACAGATGCAATGTGCGACATGTCAGTCTACTGGAATGGTAATCGTTAAAGACGCCATCTTCACAAAACTGAAGCGCATCTTCAACCCTTTCAGGGACAGCTTGTCATGTTATCAGGTTACACGGTGCATGAAAGGGTCACTATTGCGAAGAGAAGCCCTTTAAAACAAATTGTGAGTCTCCAGACTTTAATTCGTCTGTTTACAAAACCTTTTAGGCCCAACTGTTTAGGTGAATTATGTTAAAATATTAAAACGACATTATGGAGTGATAACATGTTGGTCTAATGCAATCCTAATCGTTGTTGAGGATACCGTAGACACACAACTTGAGCTAAATGAAAATGGCCTCCTATGCATCCCCCAAAATAACCGTATATGTCTAAATATAGACATCCTTCTCAAGATGAACGCCGCTGAAGTCTCGGGGACTCCAAACTTTTATCCACCTGAGAGACTGCTTAAATCGGTGCCGCCGTTTTGGTTAGCGGTCGAGTTCAGTTGCGCACAATGTTTGATTCTTGTGACTGTGTCTCCCGCGTGGCCCATAGAGTCTTTGAACTGAAGTATGTAATTACAGTTATTACCTGTTTTATTCCTCGTGGAAATTTGGGAGAAACGTTTATTTGTCTCAAGTGGATTTGAGTGAACTAATTGGAGGATGGCATTGATCTGAGGCGCGGCCACTGTTCGGAGAAATATGGTCCGTACTCGTCTTTGAATAATATGCACAAAAACACATGCGCTTATTTTGCTCCTTTTTCATCAAAGGCGCGTACGTTTCATAAATTATAAACAAAGCTCTTAAGGAAATGCATTAACATAAAATTATAGATAAAGTTGAAATGTAATCATGTCATCTTATGACCAACGGTCACATTAAAATATGAACAGGGACAAAGAACTAGCTGAATTCTAACTGTGAAATCACTTTCAGCCCCATCTCGCCCCACAAAAAAAAAGTTTACTAGTATGATTAAGATCGTGACTTAGTGGACTTCTAGTGCGCTCATTTCTCCTCGCAGTTATTAATATTTAAGTTACCTCCCTAATTTTTGATTAGAAAACTTACTCTCATCTAAAAGGATTCCACAGAGGTCAAAATTTGTCTGCTTAACAGCCTGATTTTTTTTCCCCCGTTTAAATTCTGATAATCCATTTACATCCAAGAGAAGACAAATTCCTAGCCCCCCGCCACCCCTCCCCACCCCACACCACAAACTTTTTTCTAGATTGCGCCAATAAAATCCAAGACTGATTTTTAATTTCTTCCAAGAAGAGGAGAAATTGTATACAATGGATGCACAGAATAGCTGGTAATAAACAATAGCTTTTATAGATCATTATTTTTGGGTATTTTGACAATAAAGTTGTACAGTACTTGACTTGGAACAAGGCGCGCAAAAATAACTTGGGGCAATTAACCACATGCGGCTTCAAGACATGATCTGATCACATAACGCATAACAGCCTGCTATGGTACATTCCCATTATAATTCAAAGTTGGACACAAAAATGAAGTATTAGGAGTATGGGGGAATAAATAGGAATTGAACTCACTGCCATGTCTTCCCTCACTAGACAGGCATGGACAATGCGGTAATTAATTGTCCTCCTACCTAACTCGCATGAAGGTCAGAGTGTTACTTAAGTCCAGTGTCTCAGCGGCTTAATTTACTCTGCTCGCATTATGGAAGTAATGCCCAAAACTAGCCGCCCGCGCCCTGCCGGTAATAGCGAAGGGTTGAGAGATAGCAGATCCTCCCTCGGGCAGTTAAGCTCATCTCCCACTTCACGCTCGTTAAAAATTCACGGCACAGCATTTGTTTTTAATGTCAACTGCGTGCCATGTCTCCTCTGCGGCTGTAAATCACACCTTGTCCCACAAATGCTCACAAAACACGCGTGGCTGTTCTTGTGCAAACGGGAGCTCGACAAAATTTGCGCCAGTACACTTTTTGTAGAAAACATGCGAGTGAGCACTGTTTCTGCAAATGTTGCTATGCAATATGGCATCGTTTCTCTTTGTGTCCAATGTTTTGTCTATTGTCCGGCAGTAAATCACGTGTTATGTCTCGTTGGACCTATCATGGACGTACCCGTGTGTTGAAAATGGTGCCATCAAATGTTCAACAAATTACTACCAATCAAGCAGCAGCCATGCATGTAAAATTAAAGAAGTCTTCCTTATATTCTAAAAAAAGAAAAGTACATTTAAAAAGTACAATGTGTGGCCTAAAACACAGTTTGCTTACTTGAACAGAATGATGTTGGAAGATTTTATGGGCGACGTTGTATACTTTAAATGTATAATTTTCATTACTCTTCAACAACTCACCTCGTTTATGAGGATCCAGTGACAGTCAAAGGCCACCAAGTTGGTCTCGACGACCTGCAACACGACAAAAGACAACATTTACCATTAAAACAATGTATGGGAAGTTATGCCTCTGAAGCTTCACACATCTTCATAGTTCACCATTGCGTAGTGGTGAGAATTAACGGCAGAGACTGTCAACTACTTATTTTTGCAAGGCTTGTAAGTGCAAATGGATGATAGCAAAACATTTTTTTTTCTATTTTACAAAGCTACGGCCTGAGGGAATGAAAGCTCTTCTCCTCAGCTTGACATGGCACCAAAACACCATTTTTCTGAGAGACATGGGCTTTGGGCTGGGGACAAAAACAGCAAGTAGGTGAGTTTATCAGCAAATAACAGAAGAAATGCCCACCCGCCCCCAACAAAAAAATCTTCACTTCTGTACTGAGTGTGAGTCTTGCATCAGTTCAGTGAGCATCAAAGGTGCTTCGGTGACATTTGTACTAAAGGAAGGCGCGATTTCTCTTGATCAGTGAAAACCTTTAATTACAGTTCCTGTTCATATTTACTTATATTGTAAACGTGTGCCCCGTGTGCCATCAGCCTCCCACACTCAGCATATCCTCTCGTTTATCATTCGCTATAATTGCTTTGTCACCTGTATATCATAAAACACTTTTTTTTAGGCCGTAAACAAAAAGCAACAGCTGGAGAGGGCGTCGGCGTGTGGCTAATAGCGCTTTAATCTCCCACAGCGTATCCATAAAACTTCATCATCGTAACACTGACGGCCGCCATAAAGAATTCTGTCCGCGGATGGAAAGAACGAGACTGGACAGAGAGTGATGACTCACAATTAAATGCAAGATCTTCATCTTAATTTTTCTTTATGGGCCATGCAGTATGTTTCCACTCATTCGCCAGTGGACGATAAAATGTGATTTTGAAGACGACTGCACTCATATCTGGTGCTTTCGCGCCACGATAAACAGCTCTGATGTCGATTTCTGCGCTTGCGAAAATCGTTATTACGTTAAAGAATATATGCAGGATGTAGTAAAACACGGATCCTGTATGTGCTGCTGTGTTTGCTGATGTGTGGGTGTGCGCCAGTGCAAGTGTTTCCAGTTTATTCCATTACAACCTCCCAGTGGCAGCCGCCTGGGCAGATGTTTGCAGCTAATGAGAGAAAGGACACACTCTTATAACACCACCCATGACTCCTCCGGGGCTGAAGCTCTTCAGTTATAGATACAAACGTGTGCCATCGCTAAACAAGCAAAGATTTTACATTACTGCTGAGCCCTCAGAACACAATCTTGTTCATATTCCATATTCACACAGTACAGGGGTACCTCGACTTACAAAGTTAATTGGGTCTGGAAGAAATTTCTTAACTACAACATTTTGTAAGTAGAGACGCGTTTTGCATGTAAATGCCCTAATCCGTTCCAAGCCCCCCCTTTTAATTGCGTCCTCATCATTTTTTGCCCTCTTGAGACCATGTTCTCTCTCAGAAGTGGTTTTTGTAAAGAACTGATCCAAGTACATTCGTAAGTAGATGCACAGCATATGTGGCAAGCGCACGGCAGCTAGCCAGTCAGCATCTAGATTGCGATGCTAACACAGCGGTCTAAATCTTTACTCAAAGCTCTTTCTCGTCAAACAGCTCAAACACAGAAGATGCCCTTATTCCGGCAACCTGTCCAGTGTTTATGCTGCCGGTGGCCCAACGTCGCCTGCAACAGGCTTCAGCTCACCCTCATGGGGACAAACAAAAAATATTTCCACCATTTTTTGAGTAACTCACAAAGGTTAATTTACATCGTGTACACTTTGTATCCGGCATCATGTAAAACGACAGTAAATTAGCTACTGTATCCCTAGAGCTTGCTTCACATGGCGGTATGAAAGCACATGTGATTTAACGTCTTTCAGGGTTCTGTGATAGGTGGTCCGGCGTGTACGCTGCCTCTCACCCAACGTCCGCTAGCATAGGTTCCAGCTCACCTGCGACGCTAATGAGGACAAGCAATACAGAAAACGAATGGATGACTGTCTCTCACTGTTTTCATGAGGGATAGGGACAGATCACTGCAACGAATGGAGGAAAACCAACAAATACCCCCCCGCCACCCCTCATCTAATGTTTCCAATAGTACTAGTTTAGGCTGTAAATATACTGCAGCAAAACTATGATCACACTTTAATATCTTTTCTAAATCATCTTTCGTTACCCTTCAAAACAAACGGCTTATATGTATGATTTAATTGAGAAAAAAAAATGCATTGGGAGTATGTGCATGCACATGTAGCAAAGAGTGTCTGTAACTTTCACTAACAAGGTAGGCTAAATTTAGCTCCGACCTGACATCCGAAGACGTGAGCCTCGCAGTCAAGATTTAACACTAACATATTCCTGTGACACGATTAAAAAGTTTCAGGGCATTGATGCCGTCCTGAGGCATCTTTGAGCACAAAAATTGCCAATAGCGGAGTTTCTTTTCCACTCAATAGCTAATTGATGGGCTCTCGACAGAAAATAACGCAAACACGTCAAATGCGAATAAACGAGGGTTCTCTGCATATAACCAGAATTCTTCAAGCTTTACATTGCATCGAAGTAGCGCAACCTCTGGTATGTGTGCGCGCCATAGAGGAGTCGTCATCAGCACCGTCTTGGAAAACCTGTGAAACTTTTTCAATCTTGCCCGTGTGCAACTGAAAATAAATAAAAAAATAAAAAAATAACAGGTCCCACTCCTTTCCAGACGAGCCCATCTCGCCGCCACCCATGCATAATACGCACTGCTGTAGCACGGCTTATTTGCATATGGATGAAATAGGTAGCCATGGCAGAATTACTTTCGATAAATTCCCCGGTGCATTTAATATCCCTCATCCTCTGCTGGAGGAGGAGGAGGATAACAAGAAGGCATGCAGGGGATGACGATGGACTTCAGAGGGAAGATGGACGCAACAGGGCTTGGACCGCAGAGGATACGCAACGAGCAGCACATCCTCGGCGACAGCAACTGCGAGACCCGAGGCCTCGGGGCCAAACAGGCATCATGAAAGAGGAAGAAGTTGAGATTCTTCAGTGGGAGGCACCACCAGTGTGTTGTTCCCAGTACATGCTGCTCTGCTGGCGGGAGTTGCATCCAAGCTGTAAACACACCAGACATCTTTGATTCGGCCGTGGAGAGGAGGAGGAAGAACAAGCTGTTTTCCGTTACAGATAATCTCAACGACACCCACTCACGGGGCAACTTGACGGACTGCAGAGCACTTCGGCTGACGGCCTGGATCTGTCTTGCAGTCTAGAGAAGTCAAAATATCTTTCGAAATGCTTGGTTGTCGTTGAAATGTATTCCAATACACAACGTTTGAAAACATGAGACTGGATTTAAACCATTCGGTTCAAGTCACACATTTTCAGTCCAGTGGTATGAAAAAGGTGGAATTTGCCTTGCCCCTTTTGCGCTGCCGACGAAAAGCCAACATTTTTGCTATCATTATGTATAGACGGCAGGGGTAAGAAGTCCACCATAAAGTTTTCACCTTCTGCGGTCGGTACAGAGGTCCGTTTGCCACTGCTTGTAAAAGTTGATATTCGTCTGGTCCGTGTGTGTAAAGACGACGACTCTGGCGTGGACTGAGGGGATCAATTCCAGGTGGCAAGTGTCGAGCTTTGGAGATACTTTCAGAAGCCCCTTTTGATGTTGCTTGCAAAAGCATTTCTGTCATTTTTCCACCTTCTTTTCCCCATGTTGCTGTTTTGTACAAAGTGCACAGACCGAAATCAAAGAATCTGAAGGAAGTCGACCTGGATATTTAGACATGAGAAATACCCTTCACGCCACTTGTAAAAAGCTGTCTTTTTTTTTTTTTTTGTATGGAAGTAAGTGGTATTTAAGATGGAGGAAGTTCAACTTCTGAGGTAGTATCACAGCTGTAACAAGTGCAAATTTTCTGCTATCGAAGGCACTGTAAGATCAGGAGATTCTTGTCCACTGCCTCTTTCTTGTGTCGCTGTTTATATAAAAGGATAGAACAGGGGTGACTAAGTCAACCCCAAAATCTTCAGCACCGGCACAGAATGGTGGTGCAAATTCCAGCTGTCAATTTTCCACCCTTAGACGTGCAAGTAGTATCCCAAGTCCCTTTCCCACTTCCTGTAAAAATAGAAATTTTCCACAATGTCGCGGTGACGCTGTTCTGTATAAGCAGCACTGACACGGAATGGAGGAAGTTGAGTTGTACTACAGTAGCCCCATTTGCCTTGCCTCTAGCCGACATTTACCTACTGTATTTTTTGCTCCAGATTGCTATTCTATATAAAAGCATAGCAACTGCACTGACAAAGAAGCTTGAATCGACAATCTAACCATCTCCATAGCTGCTACCGGGTGAGATCTTCTAATGTATTGTAGTGAAGTGGCATCATATGATTTCTTGCCCCAAATCAATGACAGCGAATAAAACGAACAAAAAAAAAAACATAAATGAACCCTCTCAGGGACAGTGGTTACGACAGTGGACAGCCTGTCATGTTATCAGGTTACAGGGTGCATGAAAGGGTTAATAATCATCATCTGAAGCTTTTATGTACGCTAGCGGAGTAAGACAAGCAAATGCCGTGTAGACGGTAGTGGCTGCTTTAGAAGGAAGACTGGGCATGGCTATTAAATAATGTACTGCAAATTGAAAACGAGATTAAGTGTAATTTAATGCTACGGTCTATTTGTGATCAAATATTGCAATTAGCCCGCAGGCCAAGCCCTCCAACATCTGCATATCAATGCCTCCCACTTACGCACACAAACACAAGCGGAGAAGAACGCACAGCTAAAATGTGGGATGCATTCTTCGACATCAAACTCATCCAAGCACCCTCGCTGCTGATCAACCTCCGATTCGGTCAACCCTCGAGAGCAAAATTCCCATTGAGATCCATTATTGTTAAAATAATCTCCCGATTCCGATTTGCCGGATTTGATCTGAAACCCAGATCAAACTCTACCTCTTAATCATGAGTGACATGCATATTGCTGGTGTCGGGTCCAAACCTTACCTATACTATTGGTCAGTTCACACATGTGGGTGTTATTTTTTTATTATATATTATATATTTTTCTAATTATTGGGCAATCTAAAGTGTGGAAAATTCTTGCTCTCTTTGATGATGCAATGTTATGGTTGAACAAACATTGTGTTTTTGGGGTGTCATGAAAAGTGACGTTCTGGCCCGAAACTAATCACCAGAAGCTAGCTGATGACACATGAACTTAATTTGAACGTCCCTTAACTTTTGAATTCACTTGTCCAACTGTTGATTGTGTCAGTAATTTTGCACAATTTGCCGTTATCTAACAAGGAGCTGAATGGAAAAATTCCAATTTTTAATTTCTGCCTTTCTGTCCTCTCGTATTTTCTCTGTTGCATGCGACCTAACTAATGTCAGTATGTGACACTTGGTGGCCATTTCCACTCAAAGAACATCCTTTAGATTCTATTTTTTTCAATTGTTGGGTGGTATCTTTTTCTCATGATGTCAAAATGTGAACACGCATGATGACGAGGACAATTTCAATTCCAATTATAATTGGACAAGGAAATGTACCGGTTGATTCATGGATGAAATACCTAAGTGTGGTTAAACTGAATTAGATGTTTATCATGCAAGTTGATGTGATTTTTAGGGTTAAGAATGGTTGTGAAGAATGTTCAACTGCATATATACTTGAAAAATGGTCGCAATAATGAAAACAAATCTGGCAGAGATTGCTTTTAGACTTTAACTGATGCATCACAATGGCGCAACAACACATTTGAGTCATTGCAATGCAAGGCACTACACTGATGGACTATTAATGATGCGATAAGCAAACAAACGTGTGCATTAATGGAGCTATTTGATCGTTTCGATGCAACACAAATACTAATTGTGTTCAACTGCATGGATGGGAAGATAACATGCATTTGTCAGGATATAGGCGACATTACACGCAGCCGCCTGCTGTCAGAAATATTCAAACACAAACGATGAGATGGCGGTGTGTTTTCATTTTTTGTCGGAGGCACACAATGCATCGCTTTCACAATTCATTTCACTATTTAAGACAGTTCCCAGCTGCTATAATAACATGTTTGAAATGTGCTTTCATCGAACCACCTCAAGGATCAGGGAATATGGCACAGTTAGGGATTCACATTATTTTTTTTTTTTTGTCTCAATTGATTCAATGAACTGGCCCTGTCTCACGCTAGTGGTCAGGCCTGATAGAGCTCTGTACACATCTGGGCCAATGGCGAGTTTGACTTCCATTACCATGACAACTAGGGACAGCGCCTTGGCTACTCATTGAAAGTCGATCTTAGTCTGGGGAAAAAAAGTGAGCGCTGAGCAAGATACTTAATGTATTTGAACTTGTGGAGGCAGCGGTTCATACATGACACTGTGGGATGAATTCACTCAAGGATCGCATGGCGCAAACCGGTAAAAATGAAGCAACACACGCAGATGATGAAATGTTTCAGTAACTGCGATGCCAAGCAGAATGTGTCTTGCTGAACTTATTTCAATGCGGTATCATGCATATATTTGGCGGAGAAATTTCCCACCTGAATGCAAATGACTGCATGTGATGCATGGACACAATGCTGCTATTAAGAAACTAAATGCTGACTTGTGCAAAACTTCACGCAGCTCTGCTTAGCTTTTGCATTTGACGTCATCGTAGGCGTTTTGCACAAGGGGAGAATGTCATGTTTGTGCACAAGAGCGCCTCCGCCTGACAGTGTAGTCTGTTGAAAGTGGCTCTGGATCATCACCCAGGCTTGCCAGTCACATCATGTGCTGAAGAACTGTGTGTGTGTGTGTGTGTGTGGGGGCACACAGTTCTTCAGCACATGATGTGACTGGCAAGCCTCGGTGGTTTTTTATGTAAATTAGAACCATTGTTACATAGCAGCAGGAAGTAAATGTATAATGGCTCATTCACAGACACATTTCCAGAAAAAAAAAGCGACATGGTTGTTTGATTTCGAATATACAACCCTGAGAAAGTCTGTTTTCCGAAATATCCATCCATCCATCTATTTTCCATTCAATCCTGTTGTCAAAAGGGGACATCATCAAAAGATGCCGAGGCACTCTCGTCTCAGTGGGGGAAAAACACCCCAAACCTAAACAAAAGAGGAGCCTTTCAGGGGTAAAATATTGAGCAGAGTAATGCCCTACATTATCATCAAAATGCTCTGAAGTGAGTTGAACTAATGGAGTGTGATGACCAGGTACAGTAAAAAAAAAATCCCTAAATGTGCACACAAAATCTTTAGCCCTCATAAAGAGCTCTAAAAATAATGCTGTGACCAAAAAGGCATTCTGCAGGTTTTTTTTGACCACATGCATACCAACGAAGGCCCTTGTGTAAGATATTTTCATCTCGCATCTGAGTCCTTTTAAAAATACAGATTCCTGCAGCTCTCACACTGATAAATAGATGTACCGTAATAAAGACGACTTCTCTAACCTAAAAGTAAAATCCAAACAGGAAGGCTTAGATTCAAATCCAGAACATCCTGACTCGACAGAACATTTGGACTTGACAAATTGTAATACACAGAGAACATTGATTATACTCAGGCCTCCTCATATTCACTATTTTGCGGAAGGCATTGTGTATTTAAGCCCCAGCGAGAGGAGAGCAAATGACTTCTCAGGCCTTCATTTCCAGTACAGTGTATTTTGTGCAGGGAACAGTGAGATTTTGTGTAATTAAGTCTTTTGCTTCAAAGCAATGGAGCGTACCAGGACACACGTCGGAGGGGTGTCAAAGGCCCGTGCGCTTCCTTCCTTGCAGCTAACGACTTGAAATCACTGCCATTATGGTCGCTTTAATTAATCTGATCCAGAGGTGGCCACGCGACAATAATCGACTGGTGTGTGTGCGTGAGTCTGTGTGTGCGAGAGTTGCCACAATCGACGAAAGCCACCAAACGTCCGGTTGATGGGCTCTTGCTGTCCAGTGGAACTCACGCACTGTTGACATTATTGATTGAAAAAAAAAAAGTTATTGTTATTTTATACTTTCAGCAGAAATTTCTATACGCTTGTCAATTCAGACAGAAAAAGGTCGATGTGTCTACGTGCTGCTGTGGCAAAGGGTAAAACAGCCAACATGTATCGAGCCCTTATACATTTATAAGTGTGCGTGTGTGTGTGTGTGTGTGCGGGCGTGTGTGTGTTAGCACGTGCATGTACATAGGCTCTTTGGCGTTTGAATTTCTGACTGTGCCGTGGATTCAAGCGAGTGGAAAATCCACCGAGCGAGGGTTGAAAGCAAACAGGCGCAGACAGACACGGACGCACACAAACAATAAATATGACAAGATGCAACCTGACATTTAGAAATGAACGATCAATGGCTGGACAAATATATGGAAGTGTCTTGATCGGCCGTGAGTAACCATTTCAACGGGCGGATTGCATGACAAAGGCAACAATATTCATTGCGGTTTTTCGGATGCACAGATTAGTGGTCACGAATGCAGTTAGCTTCCGTTGAACAAGTGCATATTTGATTGCTTTGTGAAGTTGTAAAATTGGCATAATTGGGTTTGGCCACGTGTCAGCTGAATTCCTATTAACTGAAAAGTGTAAATAAAAGCATGTCCGCTAATAATGTCACCACTTAACTCTTAACACTTGAGTTTCACATACAGTACTTTGTGACTTCAAAGCAACTCGCTACCATTTACTCCTACATTCATTTAAAAACAACAACAAAGCTTCTGACTTTTTACGTAAAATTCACTAACTCAGGAAACCAAAATTAAGTTATGACAAAAAACAATCTCAGGCTGACAAATTAAAGAATAGCGTTTGTGGGTCTGCCTCCATCCAGTCAACACTATGCAGCCATTGTTCTTTTTTTTATGGAGAGAGAATGGCTGTCAGATTGCTCGACAATGCGTGCTGTCACTACCCCAAAAGCTTTGCAAACTTTCTTTTTTCATTTTTTTGTTGTTGTGTGCGTGTTTACAAAAGAAAAGCTTCTGTTAAAAAAAATGGGATAACTGCGCCGTGACAGAAATGGTCTGCAGTGAATAGCAGGCACAGTGAAACGTGTCATGTGACTTGAGTGGGCCTGTAAACACTGGACTGTGACTCAAATAGCCTCACTGGGAACCCACCGGGACCCAAACTTATGAAAAAAAAAATCTATACAGTTGTGTTCAGAATAATCGTGCTTCAAAAGAGAGTACAGCAATGAGGAAAGCCATCCACTCGTTCTGGGCTGGAATAGAAATCCACAGGGGCTCCAAATTGGACGACCCCATGATACAAGTCTTAATTCAGTCAATCCACGTTTTAGCTGAACTCCGCTTCTGAGACTTTCTCAATGCTTTGGTGAGATTGAACAAAACAGTCTGTGAAACTTATTTATGATCTGTTAAACATGAGTTTGTTTTCACGTCGACACCTGAGGGAAAGAACACCGTGACTGAGAAATATGTCATCACTATTCAACTGTTGTCAAATGTTACTCACCGCTACGCTCAAGAGCCTGCTAATGATACTATTTTAACGAGCCTTCAACATAATATATCACTGTAACGTGAAACAAAACTACCGGTAATCTCCAAAACGGTCCGAAGAGCATTTACTTTTAAGCTTAATGAGTCTTGTCAAACCACACTGCTTTTGATATACTGACGACAACGGAACATAAACTGATAAATGATGAAGAACATGGATGACATCCATTCAGAACAATAAACACCCAGGAAGTAGTTTGCCCCAAGAGATGATGACCCACTTTTGGGCCCCGGCTCACAGTTTAGAAAACTGCCATCAATCCAGAATTGCACGAGTAAAATTTCACAGTCACTACTCTCTCTTCATCCATCCTAGAGCACGGTCCAGCAATTCCAAGCAAAGGAGTTTACTCATCTTGATGCGATATCCGATTGACTTCATACGAGCCCAAGCAACACACAATCATTTTTCCATTACGGCCTTTTATTGCCCGGTCGTAAAACGTCTTTACAACGAGCGTGGCGGGCAGAAAACGGAAAAGACTCGACACCGGCACAGGGCGGTGAGAGCACACAGTCGCGTCAAAGGGATTTAACCTGCGGCCAAGTGATGATAGTGGATGATAAGGAGAGATACCACCTGTGGCAATGTCATGAAGAAAATGACCCCAAAGGTTAGCTGGATGTGTGTGGGAGGCAGTTGGCTGGACAGATGAAGATCGATGGAACATGAGGAAAAACAATCATGGACGAACACACAAGGTCAGCTATTGTGTACGTGCTTACGCATGTGTATGTTACACGTGCGAGGTTGCAGTGGTTTCGGGTAGTATCACCTTCTCTTCCGGGGTTTGGCTAATCTTTGGCAGAGTGAACAAATTCCTGCAGTCACCATGCAGTTTATCCATCAGTCACCGTGGCGACGGGCGCTATATGAAGCCTTCAACCATAGGTCAACTGTCTGTGACATTGCGCAGAGCTTTATCTTCACCGGTGTCAATCAAACGCCGAAGAGGGTCGGCACCCACCCGGTACTCGGGATACTTATAAAGTCTGAAAAATCCTGGCTATGCTGTGAAAACGGGTTGCTGCACGCTTGAAACAAGAATCCTTTGAAGACAGAATAGAGACCCGAGCTTTTACGGATCACAGTTGACAAGGACCCCATAGTGGAGCTCTGGTGTTGCCTTGAACAGTGACATTTATTTGCTCAATTTCGGATGGGCCTTCTCAGCAATATTACCGATAATATTATAATTCACTTAGTATGACAACATAGACAATTACCAAACAAATGCCGATGAGAAAAGAGGCAGACCGGCTTCAAAAAATACGGTAAGAAGCAAGACATTGCATACAACATTAATGGGTGACCATATGTCAGAATCAACTTCAAGGCTTTATCACCTTCAATCCAATGGAGGAATATTGTTTACAACATAGGTTACCACTTGATTTCATCCGAAAGCCTATTTGTGTGTTGATGCTGCTGTTTTGGTCAGCAATGGGGTTAGCATGTGAATTGCAGCCAGGGGGCAGCCATTATTCATTTACTCAACTCGTTTTAAGTCCTGTTAAGTGAAACTGCATTTTAGAACTGTTTTGGTTAGCGATGCAGTTTGCTAATGAGTTCAAATGATAAATGGAGGTAATCCAAGTTAGTACCGAGGTAGTATGATGAAAAGCAATACGAGTCACACTCGCTGGAAAAAAAAACCCAACACATTGCCACAGATCACCACAGTGCACCCCGCCAAGGATTCTGCAGTGTTTGTTTAAGTTGAATTATTCAATCAAGACTGAGCAATGAGTAAAAGCAGAGATAGAAAGGCTCAAATGAGGGTCACAGTAGGAAGGGTTGACGTCAGAGTGAATTAGCGGCGAGCAGACTAAGCAGCTGCAGTCGGTGCAGAGGAGCATCTGTTTGGCTCGTCAATTACAAATGTGATCAGTCCTCCTGGGGTCGGCGCATATGCCACATGCTGCCGCCTTACAGGTACCGCCGGAGCTTGATGCATGGACCGTGGAACATTTTAGAGCACGAGGTGGCTAACTCGATCAGCATCAAGAGCCAAACATGCCATGCACAGCATGTTGACAAACGGAGCTCTACAGAAAAATACCTCGTGGCAACTTATCGCTTCTTGGTAGGGGTGTACAGAAATGAAAAATCATTTTTCGATTCATAGCCGCGTTTTTAAGGTTTGATTCACATGAAATGTTTTCAGGGAACAACATGCAGACCAAATTGGTTTTGGGTTAACCAGGCCAGATTTAGCAGGTTGCACATCTGACTTAGAGTATAAGGGTATGGAAGTTTTGCTTCCGCCCAAAATTCAGAATTGTTCAGTTGTGTACCCCTGTCCTATTCTATTTGCTTCTCTGAAAAAGTAGCACCACCATCCCAGTCTACAATCCACCGAAATAAGATTCGACTCCTATGCCAAGTTACAGTTTCAATATGCTTTACGGTGTTATTTTTGTTCTTTTCTCTTTTTCTGACCCCTCTCAAACTTCTTTCTGTCCATCTACAATTTCAATAAATATAATAATATCAATCATGTTAGAATTCGCTTGTCCCCTACCCGTTTTAGTACTTGCTAGTGTTAGAAAGCCCAGATCATGGTTGGGCACCACTTTTTGCTCCTCCCCAACTCCCGCACTTATCTTAGACCCTTCCCGAGTTATCATCAGGTGGATCATGTGGTGAAAGCGTGCAGTGAACTTGACCCACTGTGCCTAATACACAAACATTTATAACTGCCTATGCTAATAGTTAAAAGCATCAATGTTCCTAAAACATACACTACCTAAAATCCTATCTAAGTTGTGGTGCAGGCGATATAATGCGATGTAGTGGTTTTGATCAAGGCTATTCATCGTCCTATTTCATTCATGAATATGCCAACACCATGGGACAATCCCTCAATATCAGAACAGTGTCTCTGTGCTTCAGGAGGAAATGAATATGCCTGAAGTCTGACAATCAATGACATCAGCGCATGTGGTTTGTGAGCGAGATGTTATCCGCCCTTGTTTTCGTCCATCTCGGCCACAGTCATGAACAAACAAATTAAATACAAACAAAAATATATCAACACACCCCTACGCATAACATGGTCTCCATTTAACATGAAAACCAATTACCAGCCGTGAAGAGAGAAACACATGCTTCATTGACACAGGAGGATTTGAGCACATACAAATGAATCATAAATAACTTATGAAAGACGGCATGCATGCTACAAAATCATCAGCGAGGCAAAAGATAAGATTGCAACCCGTCTGACCTTAAACACAGATTATTATCTCCCGCCTTCTCAATTATCCCATCGTGTCTTCCATCTATTTCCCGCCGGGCCCCATGGGATGAAGCTACTCTGACGCAGAGAACTTGACCCTATTACACTATCGACAGTTACCAGGAGATAACATGACAGTCTGCAAGTAGACTGCCATTTGGATGCAAACACCTCCTAGAGGCTGTAAGCGACTTAATGTTATGTAGAACATCCAGTGCATACTTTTAGGAAGAAAGATCTCAGAATGGGAAACGGTAATTGTTCAAACATTTTTAAAAAAAAAACATTTTGATGGCCCAAAAAAAAAAAAGCTTAAAAGGCAAAAAATGTACGATGACCCCATATACAGAGGTACCTTTACTTACGAAATTAAATGGTTCTGGAAGAAATTTCTTCACTAGAAAATGTAAGTAGAGACCAGTTTTCAATCCGATGGAAAGTTGAGAATAATACAAGAATATAAGCATTTTTATTTCTTACACCTTCTATATATACACTCATCCTCAGGTAACACCCTAAAAACGGTACTAAATAATTTCCCCCGCTTTTTTTCTTTCTCTTTTTCTCTCTAATTAACAAATTCATAGATGCCATTGCCCTAATTGTATATTACATTTAGCGTTTTTGGCCCACATTGTAATGATGGTGGCAGAGTAACAACCCTCCACCCCCAAAAAAAAAAAAAAAGAATGCCATGAATCCAAGCGATGTATTATTCAACGTGCCTCACACAGTCTTTTTCTACATGTTTAATGTGCGCCGTGTATCATCTGCGGAATGGTTCTTCAAGTTAAAAAAAATAAATAAATAAAATAAAATTGTCACTTGAAGAGGAAGTTGTCCTGGAATGGCATTGTTGTTAGTAAATATTTTAACGCCTTGATATCAAATGGCAACATTTATATCTTTCCCACTTCTTTGCATATGGAATGTGGCATGCGAGTTTGCGTGCGGAGGCGAAAGGAGGAAATATCAAGGCCGTGTCAAAATTGTTTCTTCTCTTTTTCTACCTTACTGGAAACCGTTACGTTTGGTGTGGGTCCATGTCATTTATTGATCAGCCCTGCTGTGATCAAACGGCAGCTTCCACAAACGTATCACAGAAACGCATGTGATGTTATGAGAGATTTTTATGCAAGTAAGGCAAAAAATGGCATCTCAATTCATAGGTGCTATTGATGACGCGGGCTTTCCGGAATGAACTGCTGATCCGCTGAAATGCCGTTGCGAACCTTAACTACAGCCTGCCGTCTTTCTCGGTGTTGTTGATCAAAATGTTTTTGCTTTGCGTAGGACAGATTGGAGTTGCACTTACGGATACATAGCGCCGGACTGTGTTTACTGACATTGGTTTTCTGAAGTATTCCTGAGTCGGATTTGTGCCATAGCTAAATGCTCACATTTTTTTTTTAAAACAAACCATCTAAATTGTGTGTGAAATAGTGGCGTCCATGTCAATTCCTCTCATTGGTGTAGAGACAGAAACATATCCATACTTATTTGCTGAGTATAGATACAAGTAACTTTTATCATAGCGATACACTTGGGGAAAAAATCTCACTCACTTTTCCAGAACAAGTACATACAAAAAGGGATTGATCGGCCTTTAGAAGCTTTGATTGGATTCACAAATGACGCAAGTTTTCACGAATATGGACGGATAATTATCAGGCAGGCGGCCCAGTAGTCCAGTGGTTAGCACGTCGGCTTCACAGTGCAGAGGTGAGGTACCGGGTTCGATTCCAGCTCCGGCCTCCCTGTGTGGAGTTTGCATGTTCTCCCCGGGCTTGCGTGGGTTTTCTCCGGGTGCTCCGGTTTCCTCCCACATTCCAATGACATGCATGGCAGGCTGATTGAGCACTCTAAATTGTCCCGAGATATGAGTGTGGGCGTGGATGGTTGTTCGTCTCTGTGTGCCCTGCGATTGGGTGGCAACCGATTCAGGGTGTCCCCCGCCTACTGCCCGGAGACAGCTGGGATAGGCTCCAGCACCCCCCGCGACCCTAGTGAGGATCGGGCGGTTCGGAAGATGAATGAATGAATGAATTATCAGGCACCTGATCGATCGGAGATTCCCTAATATCTTGACAGCATTTAGCACAAGATTTGCGCTGGGCACAAAAATAGGTCATATAGTCAATGACGGTCATATAGAACATATTTGCCATGACAGACACACGTTTCAATCCTGTCCACATCAGATCTCCATCCAAATTACACTGTGACTGGTCAGAGAGAGGTCACTTTTAATTAAACCGAGATGAAGATTTGTCACGTAGAATTAATGCTTCAAATTATGAATTCATAACTAACACGTAAGTCCGCTGCTTTCACCCATGACTTCCATATCATTTCTGTATGGGAGAAAATGGAAATCCCTGATTGTTATTGCACACACATATACATAAGAGCCAGGCAATAATAATGGTTTAATACAATTAATTAACCAATTATTTAATGCACTTAATGGATTTGGAAAAGGACTACAGAGAATAGGAACTCATAGAAAGTTGGTAGCACTTATCGGCCTTGTTGTATGTCATGTTTACTAATTTGATCAATGACTACTTAATTACAAGTGCAGAGTTGTGACAGATGTGGTTGGCACGTGTGCCTCACACTCCAGACGTTCTGTTTTCAAATCTTGGCTCTGACTTCATTGAACATTCTAGAAACGTGGATTTTAGATTCATGAAAGACTCATATTGTCCATAAGTGTGAATGTACAGTACAAGGCTCTTACTTTATGCGTGCTCTGTACTGACCGGCGACCATTGCAGTCTTGACCAAATATGTGAAACAAAATTCAAAATAATGTCATTTGTGTTTTCAATTTTACTCTTCATACATCTGCCAACCAGGTTATTAAATTAATCCGTATTATTAGTAGTGCTCGTCATCATCATAGTAGCAGCTACCATGCTAATGAAATGCTTTTCAAACATATTTACTTTAGAGCTGTCAAACGATTAAAATATTTAATCTAATTAAAAACTCAACTGTCATAATTAACTCAAATTAACTAAAAATTAATCATGATTACTCACTCATTTTTTATCGTTTCTGAATTTCCTTTTATATTTTTTGTCCTATTTTCCCCCATTTTAATGCTCTCATCAACATGGAATCATGAATCAGTTTTCTATGTGCAAAATGCAAATATTTACTGAAATAACAATTTTGATTTTCAATTTTACATGAACATTTTTCACTTGGAGCAGTTATTCACACATTATCTCTCACACAATATTACTGTCCATCAACAACAGTGAAAACAATATTTTGTCACACAACAGCTGCTTGAACAGCTCTTTTTAGGGAATCAAAACAGCACAATATAACATAAAGTGCACATCTAAGGTAAACTAGTACTCAGCCTATAATGGATTTAAGCCATGGTTGCATACTTCGTTTTTCTCAAATTTGCTTTGAACACAGCAGTCAGGCTATGCTGATTCTGTTGATCCTTCTTGCTCGGAAGTCTCTCTATGGTTTTGTGTCGACATCATTTCGGATTCTTGTAATGGAGGCTCTCGCTGGCAATCAGTAATGGTTGTTCAGTTAGGGATTGTCGGTCAGCATGGAAGGATCTCTCGTTCTGTACTTTTTGGATCATTTATTGGAGCACTTTGCAGCAGAAGTAGGAGTAGTAGTAGTTGTAACAGAAGTATCAGAAGCAGGTAATAACCTAAACTACACATAGATGCAGTAAAAAATTAATATATCTATCTTTCTGCATCGCAATGTAAATATGTATATAATTGACATTATGAAAACCTTTATGTAACAATACGTTTAATAAATAATGTAATCAACCCTGATTTCACTTTGTATCATTATCGTCATCATTATTCATTGTTTTAAACGTAAGAAACCATTCAACACAAACATAAAGTCGAATCGAACAAAAGAACTACAAGTCCCAATACTCAATCCCGGAAGTGGAGCGCCGGCATGAACATATCAAGTCGAATCGAACAAAAGAACTACAAGTCCCAAAGGTCCAACCCGGAAGTGGAGCGCCGGCTGCAACGCAATTTACTTCTTTAAACGTCAGATTGCAGACGGACAAACATGACAACTATGCACAAATGAGCTAAATAAAGACACCCCTGTTCTAGCAACATTTTAGCCCACGCTGTTTAAATTGCCGATTGCTTCAGCAACTTTGTTCTTTGTCGTGTCATCCATTTTCTTCGCTTTGAAATGATCCATAGCCGTCTGTCTGAGACGAGGGGGGCGGACTACTCACGCAGCGGTGTGCTTGGCCATTAATTAAGTGGTATTTCAGACTCGACGTGCTATGATGATAGCTCAGTTTACGACTGCAAAACATCCAGGTCACTTTGGTCTTGTCAGTGGAACAATCTGGCAACTTTTTAAAAGTAAACTTTCCATTCATAAACTATTTAAATATCCGTTTTCGGTGTCTCGCGCTGCCGTGGCTGGCAAAACAAACGTGTGTGGACTTGTGCAGCGCGCTTGATGTTTTGTTTCTGGTTTATTTATAGAGCAACGTCACATCCACTGTGACGTCTGCCGCGTTAATCTCGCGAGAACATTTTTGATCCCGATAAAATTCATTTAAATTAATGTCGATAAAAACGCGCTAAACTGACAGCTCTAATTTATATACTATTCTTAAGACGACACGATGTACCAAAACGTCCCCAGTGTGTTCTTATTGACTTTCCATCTGTCAAATTTACTGATTGTGAGTCATGTTCGTTGGAACAAATTACATATGTCAAGAATAACAGCGTGTGTTCTTCATGTACTGGCAATGTACCATATTTGCTAACATAATTAGCAAGTAATGATGTCGTTCATGTGTGAGCTCAGCCAGCCAAGATGGACCAGAAGAGGGAACGCATTTAACACGTCAATGGTCAATGCAGGATGTTCGGAAACTCACTGTGCGGTTATATTTATATGAAGGGACTTGTTTCCATAAAGAATACAAGAGGTTAAAGGGCATAGTTACTGTACTTGAGTCGATTTTTTCAGGTATCTGCACCGAAACAAATGGTGTGTTGAATTTAATCCATTTTTATTTTGTCAAGTGACTTTAAAAAATATCTATATCTGGATCGATGTGATGTCATATAGTGCAACCACTTGACAAAATAAAAATACGACTAACCTTTTTTTTTCAGTGCGTCTACCTGAACAATTACTGACTTTTTAGATTTACAGAGGCTTTTGAAAACAGATGAGAGGTTCAGGAAATGGATGGATGGATCTCAGTAAGTTTTACTCCTCACTTTGTCAAAAGAGGCTTGTTTTTTTTCCAATACTGTGTCTGCTGATGATGAAGTATATAAAAAAAAAAGCCACTTGGTTGACGTCTTGATTGATCAAGTGAATGAGGTCTCAGGGACTTTAAAGGTGGGGAGAAAAAAAGCAGGAAGCAAGCAAGAGGAATTGATTTACCTCAGAGATAAATGCCTTGGCAGTAGTTGGGCTCATGAATAGTACGGCTCTGCGTAGCGTGTCCCTGTAGCGGTGCAGCTCCTCCACCCGCATGGTCCTGAATAGACTGGTGATCATCATGTTGACATTGGACTCCACCTTTTGAAGGGACACGTCCATTCCCTGGTGGGAAGCGCGGTCCAAGAAGTCCTCGATACCGCGGATATCTGGAGAAAGAAGAGATGTTCAACGGCTTGGCTGGGACTTTCACAGCCGATGTCTGTACACACGTGGAAGCGGGATTCAGACTTCTCGACTCAAATCCGAAACCTCTTGACAGAGAGTCTGTGAAGCAGAGGCACCGACTACTCCAACACGCTGGCACGCAATTTAAAAATATTTGAAAATACAGTGGCACCTCTACTTACGAAATTAATTGGTTCTGGAAGAAATTTCTGAACTAGAACATTTTGTAAGTCGAGGCGCATTTTCCATGCAAATGCTCTAATCCGTTCCAACCCCCCAAAAAATTCAGATAAAAATGTTTTCGAAAGCATAAAAATGCATTAAAATACGTAACAAATACATGTTATAATGGGAATATTGCACAATAAATTAGTGTTGTGCATGATGTAAAAAACAAAGAATAGAGTAAAGAATAGAAATGATGGTCATTTAACTTTTAACTGCATCTGCATCTTTTTTTGCCCTCTTTAGTTCATGTGTATCAAATGATTGTTCATTTTACCTTCAAGTCGATCAGGTGAGTTTTTGGTAGTTGTGGCGATATTTTTAAAGAGAAGAGATTGCACAATACAAACATGGCAGCTTCTGTCCCACTTCCACTACACTTTAACCACCTCCCGGTGAACGTACAATTGTTAAGTTACTTAACCGGGTGAAATGAAAATTAACCCCGGATAATGAAGCAGATGCTAATTTGCCATGTCTCAGGACACAGACACATGTACCGACCTGCTCTGGTACATTTCTCATCACATCTTCACAGAGTCAGAACGGCATTTGACGATCATTTTACAGGGCATTGTGACGAATGGTTATCTCACATAATTGCAGTAGTACAGACTCTGTGAATGTCTTTCTTCATGGGTGCTTTACTGACAGCGATATGCCACTTTCACTGCTTGTTCCTCACATTTCATCAGGCTTTTGCTTCTACATCATCACCGTTATCCATCTGTAGTCGCATGAAAAAAAAAAAAGAAAACCTGACTCGTGGAGAAGATGATCTCGATGCTTAAAGGGTAACTTTTTGTCAACTGTTGTGATTCGGTCCATTTGGATTGCCAGATTTTTGCTCTTCAAGGGTCAAATTAGATTTTTTAGAAGTATTCTTAATAAGAACTAGGACATACGAAAACCTCCACCAAGCAATGGAAATGTTTTTCGTGATGTATTCTGATCTCACGATACGTGTCATTTCTCAATAATCCTGTAAAATGCATCAACACTTTGCTTCAAGTTCTGAGACCAATCAATCTAGTTAATTGCATAGCTATGACTCTGGCAATGTCATGTTTCCATATCAAATACATCATTAGGTCACTGATTTACGTATGATACACACAAACCAATATGTACATGTATACATACGCACACATACATACACACACACACACACACACACGCGCACACCGATATCATTAGCGAGGGATATCAACCAAAGTGTCTTAATTAGGATTACCTTGACCTGCATGTACCTCATTAAGTGTTGAGGCAGTCAAGCGGTGAACAAACTGACACTTGTATCCTTATTTCGTTACCATACAAATGACTCAATGGTTTGGATAATTACTTTTTTTTTCGTTTTATGTAAATCGACAACTATGAACAACGTCCTGACCTACTTATAGGTCCTAAGACTTTTTTTTTGCGTGAGAGCATTTCACTACTATTTTTTGTCCATTAAAATCCTATTTTGGCATTGTAACTCGTTACTCAGATTTTTAAACAGGTTCTAAGTTTCGCTCATAAACGTATGATTGACATTATATAAAGAAATGCATCATTTCATTTTTTTCTTTTCTTTCTTTCAAGACCCGTTTTTGCAGTGCAATTGTGCACTCTTTGCTGACCGCGCCACAGAATCAGTGACATAACGTGCGGACTCGTGCGTACTTACTTGCGTGGACGGTGAGTGTTTCTCAGGGCAAGACTAAATTCGATTTGCAGTTTACATTCCACTCTTTTATCGTGATTGATGCCAAGCTTAGGTCAATTTATGTTGTATAATCACTATCGCTGCGATTAGCTGGCTACCACTTCCGGGTGCACCCTGCTTCCTGCCCAAAGCCAGCTGGGACAGGCTCCAGCTTTCCTTCAACCATAATGACGCTAAGTGGAATAGAAAATGAATGGATGCGTGACCTCCATTACATTTTATGCCTCCGTGACATTGGTATAATTCTGTGGTGGACTCAAAGAAAAAGAAAAAACAAAGGCAACTAAAACAGACTTGATGACTGTGGGCACTAAAATAGGTAAAAAAAAATTACATAAACTAAAGGTGATGTAGTTGCTGAAATGAAACAAAGCGATTTCAACAGTGTCCTCGGACATCCTTGCAGTGGCCTGACAAACTCTTTTTCGTGTGCTGAATGCGTGCCTGAATGTAGCCTTTTATATAATCTTAGCCACCCTGTCATGTTCAGCTGTTGGACATCTTTGTCTTTCTCTCCGCCTACACTTCTGGCTGTCCTTCCACCTTCACATCTACACTCAACAATGAGAGCTTCTTAAATTATGGAATAAGCCTCAAAAAGTTGGCCTAAAAAAAAAAAAAAAAAAAGCTACCTCGACCATTATTAGTTTTTCCACATTATGAAGTCCAAGAAAAGTCTGTCATTGAAAATATGTGATCAGATAATGTCTTGGTGAAGCAGCACGTGACTCACGACCCAAGGTTTTTTTTAGCACAATCTTTCCCAACTAAAAATGCAATAACATTTTATTTTATACTTGGCTACTACTGAAATGACTTGAACAGAGAAAAAAAAATATTTCAGCCATGAACAGAGGATAGGTTCCCAAAAAGACACAAATCAATGAATGGATGTTCGTGATCATGTGGTGGCTCAAGTTTCGCAAAGCTTATCCTGAATTTCGTCTGTATGCGCTGCACAACCTCTTCTTTACCTAATAAAAAGGAACAAAGATAATTCTTGAAGTCTTTTTAATTCCCTTTTTTTCTTTTATTCACTTGGTGTTTCCTTGAAGTAAAGGGTCTCCGAAGGGAAGTTAAATAACACTCTCTAAAAAGAGCTTTGCGCCTTCAAAGCATTTATCACCCATGTCCATTATCCCCAAATCTTCTACAGACTTGTCGATCCGTTGTAATTCCCAAAAACTCTTAACATGTGCATAAAGCACTCAGTCGTAGTTGATATTGATGTTCCGACGCCTAAAGCTATTCACACACCACAATTGCAATCACATCAGTATCCACTTCAAGCCCACAAGGTCGATCTGCTGGAAAACAAACCAATAAATTGGATTGGATTATAACACATCTCAATAAAGGTTTGACGATTGCTTCTCAATTGAGCTGGCCACACTTTAATCTGATGACATTTTGATGACAAGAAAACAAACTTCAGTTTGATCCTGACACATCCATTCATTATCTGAAGTGCTTGATTCTCAAAAGGCCAGGGGCACACGGTACTTTTTAAGCTCTAATAGTAACAGCAAGGTTGTTTTATTAATAAAAAACAAAACAAAAAAAACACACACAAATAAATGGAGAAATAATATATTGATTTTGTGAAATCCATTATGTTCTGTTTATTTTGAATGTCTTTCTATTTATTTGTATCGCATTATGAATTTGTGTATTTAATATTTTTTACTCTGCATTTATTGTCATCTTCTTTGCCATTTACGTTTGGCGCATTGGGGGCTATGTTTGAGTTCTGTATAATGTAAAAGTGTGATATCTGTTGAGCGCGACAATCTAACCAAGTCGGGTAATTATGGTTCTGACGCATTCTTTTTCTTGATGGCTGAACAAGGGACGTGTCTATTTGAGGAAGGCATTCATCTTAAGACTAATTGGGGCCCCTATATTGCGGAAGTATGGTGTTCTTTTGAAAATACATCAGGTAATATATAATACATCCCAACTCTGAGTTACGAAACATGAAGTTTATTCACGTTGGGGAATGCTACATTATAAATGAAGCTAGTAGCGATAGCTTTATCCACTGGGTATTAACACAGGTCTCATCGCTGTGATTACTTCAGCTCATTACCCAAACGCATATATGATGAAACGAGCATGACACTATTCCCGATGCGTATACCTACCGTATATCAAGGGGTCCGTGTCGCATTTGAACTGACTTCCTTTTTAAATGATGACCGTTCCTCAAGAACAAACCTGTAATAACCAAACCTGTCAAATAATGTTTTAACGGGCTTTGAGGAAGTCCAGCCATTTTTCTTTTGATTTCAAATGTTTCACTCCTTCAGTTACAGTTTGTGCTGTATGTCGCTTATGTTGGCGTTTGCCTCTCCTCCAGCCTTTCATTGGTCGAGACATTTCAAATCCTCCAAGGATGTAAGCTACTTGCACCTTTTAACAACGCACGTTGTTTCTCTGTTTATTTGTTCGCCTTGATTCGCTCCACCGTGCTCAACCTAATGTGCAATATGCCGCCGGCTCTGTCGTTTCCCCCTCACCGCTTAAAAGACTCCTTACCGTCTTCATATCTTTTATCAATGTTTTTTTTTTCTTCATTTGTCCTCAACGCAGTTATATGCTGGGTGCCAAATAGAGGCCACAGAGAAAACGTATTTACGCTCAATGTGTCGCATGTTTACTTTCTTTCTTGCAAACAGGGAACTTTAAATTTCTTTTCGGCTCAAATGTACTTTTCACCTTTATTCATAGCCGTCGTTTCTGTGCTTGCCTTTCCCTTCAGTTGTTGGCCTCCCTCACACGGTGTTGTGTACGACTGCCGGGCATTTGGAGAAAAAGTCCATTACGTAGAAGGCACAAGACCTCTTTAAAAATTCCATTTGGGGTAACAACAGTTGTGTTGCTTGCCAAAACATTAGTTGTGTTGTCTATAAATAAAAATCACGATGGAAATGATTTATGAAGATAGCGCTCCTAATGTATAATTTGGAGTGATAATGTTGTGCAACTATTACGATTCAAAGGTAAATCAACGTAGAAGTGTGATGATAACCACAGAACCAGAGCAGGAACTTGGGTCTTGAGGAAGTGTCGGGCTACTCAATATGATAGAAACAAAATAATTGATTAAATGTCAATTTCTTGCACAAGGTCATATGATCAAGCATACGCTAAACAAAATCTGCAAATGAAAAATAAACTAGGCGAAATCGGGACTTTGAAATGTGAACGTTATAGGGGTGGAAACGTAAACGGGGTACGTTGAAAAGAGGTTCGACTGTATTGATTCCAAAGGGTGAGCAGTTTTAGTTGATATTAATTTGATTACACAGAGGTTAAATTATCCTTCAACTTGGGAATGTGTGGATGGTCTTCAGCTCTATTCTAAGATGGAAACTGGGTACATTGCCTAACTTTGTGAAAACATTACATATGTTAAAAAAAAACAAAATATAAATTTCAAGTACTGCAGCCAAACTTGCGTCAAAAACCTCTAAGGAGAGGGGGGGGAAATCCCCAAAGTCTCTTTCCTCCATATCCTCTAGTTTTCAGGCTGTTAAATTCTATATGAAGCCCGCAGAGATTAAAGCGCACTCTCTGGTTTAGTCAGCCGCTTCTCAAATTGAAACCTTTCTAGTATTTGAAATGCCAGGCACGTTTTTCACCGTCATATGCTTTGCAGAGGCTTACAATATGTCTTTTAAACCTTCAAGGTCAAAGAGCAAAAAGTTGGGGATCACTTCGAGTTTTTTTCCAGATGCTCTTCACGACTCCTACTAAATACAAGACAGTTTATATCATATTGTTTTTCTGATTTTCCTTCGGCTGAAAACAATACGTTCATAATCCACGGTGGTCCACAGTCAATTCATTAAAACAAAGTAACAGTGATCAGTTTTTCCTTTCGCAGTGCCGAGTCTCCAATGCAAAGTAACTGGAGCAGAAGTTAAAAAAGACAACATCTCTTTGGTGACAGAAAGTGTCATTGTTTCCTTCCCCTTTGTTTTGAATTTACAATTGTTAATACCCAACTAATGCCTCTCCCGTATCCAACTTGTCCACTAATCTTTCTTGGTCGGCAGACAAACGACGCTCTTCGGTGCACTATCAGCAGATAGTGACGCGATACGCTTTCCGCTCCTTTTTGTGCAAACCGGCGATATTAGCTCTTGACATTTTCACAGTTCTCAGAGTTATGGACACAAACGGGAGGAAACAAATCTCCCTTTGTTGTCGAGCAACTTGTGACTGCTCGCGGAAAGATTTAAGATGCGTCGGATCTAATATACATTATTAGACGGCACGCAGTGTTGGGTGCGCAAGGTAGCGTTATTTTAAGAGTTATTAACTTTAATTCATCAGGTAAGGGCCACGATGCAGAAATGTAGGACAATGCAGCGGTGCCTACAATGGCAAACAATACCTTAGAACGAGAGGTTTACGTACTTCGTGAAAATCCCTTTTCCAAGTTTGAGTACACGTTGATTCAGGACGGCGTTGGCCGAGAAAGAACGGCTTAAAAGAAAGAGACACGGTTGGTAGAAGAGACAGAATACATGTCCTTGTCGTCTGGGTCGCACCACTGGAGCTGAAAATAAGCACAGTTGTACCATAGCGCCGTTTGAAAGGACACATTTGACTGTCTGATCTCTAAAGGAGTCTCCTTTGAAAAAGGAGAGGTCTTTTGGGAGCCCTGGTATCATTTGTAAAGGGCGATACTGGCGCTGTGATGATACAACTTTCTCCGGCTCGTGTATGTTTTCCTTTCTCCATGGACAACGGGGAAGCCCATTAGGGAACACGTGTGATACTTTAAAAGAATCTACACTGGCTGAGTGAACCACATGGCCAAACCCCAGACGGTCCCTGCGGTAAACCAGTGACCACAAGCCACAGAGGGTATCTCGGGTGTGTTGAATTTAGAATCATTTTTTTTTGTGCAAAACGTGTATCATGTTTGAAACTTCCCATTTGCGGTGACAATTGGGGTCAACGTTTGAAAAGTTTTCTCAGTGATGTTCTGTGTTTGTTCAAGTCCTAACTGAGGTTTGCTGAAGGGTATTTTGTCCGAGCCTGGCAATATTTGGCGGTCACCTTTTTGGTTGATCTCTTCTCAACAAGGTAGAAAAACAAATGATGATTAATAGTAGTTGTGGAATTACTTTGGGTTCAGGTGTTCCATATTCTCAATTATGGTACTTTCTGCACTAGAAGGCATTTCGGATTATAAGGCGCAATTTCAAAGAGTGGCCTATTTAAAAACTGTTTTCATATATAGGGCGCATTGCATTATAAGGCGCATACAAGCTATGATTGTGGCTGCAGTTGCGCCATGCATCCACTAGATGGTGTTACGCTACACCAACACATAATACAATACAGCGTTATTTATATAGAGCCTTCACAGCCACTGCGCTGTAACAAATCCATGAGAACTGGTCACAAACACGGACATGAAACCTACAAATACAAAGGGTATTACAAAACAATAAATGAAAGACAAAATTCTGAAGACCACAAAAAGGCCCATAAACCTCGTGGGCACACTTCCACAAGGGGCTAAATATCCTTCGAGGTCTTGCTTGTCTCCTTTTTCCTTCGTTTAGTCAACTAACTTTGCTTTAGGTATTATCTTCGTTTCATAATGGCTGCACAGAGCCCACATAGTTGTCTGTCTGAGTGTGTGTTGGCAAATGCGCGTGTCAATTGGAGAACCCTTTTAGGGTACGATTAGTTCCTGCTAATAATCACCACTAGATGGCATAGGAATACTAAAAGGGAAACAACTCTACGGGGAATATAGAAGAGACTGCGACACCACATCTTAGGTGCATCGGATTAGAGGGCGCACTGTTGGCTTTTGGGAAAATGGAATGCTTATAGGTGCACCTTATAGTGTGGAAAACACGGTACATGGAAGACGCTGTTAACGGGTTTCTGCATTTAGCCTGTGATGTCCATGATATGCATTACAGAAAATGTGAAGAAGGCTTCCCACAACCCACCAACACTGAACCAAAAAGCTCATGACTAATACCGGAATCTACTTTGTGTGGGTGCTATAATGATGGGGAAGAATGCTACACCGAACTGGAGGACGAGTGTTGCGACCCCCCCCCCCCCACACACACATACACACACGCATACACACACACACACACTCCCAACAAGGGCCGCATTAGTCACTGCAGTTATTCAATATTAAACCAATAAATAAATCGCTTGCTGGAGCTCACTCATTAGAAGATGCTTCCCTCTGATATATTTAGTGGACCGATAAACGGTTTTAATGCAGCCGGAGATTGAGTTGGAGACGATGGAATGCTTTTCAAAACAATCCCACCGCAGAGTTCCCATTGGAGATCAATGACCACGCATTACTTCTTTTTTCAAATCGAGTACAGTGAGCAAAATGGAGGCTCATTAGGCCATGAGAAGTAATTCAACCCTGAATCACCGAAGGCAGAAAACTATCACGTGTCTCTTTATGGGGCTCGGGCTGGTCTGTGTGCGGCGTCCGCCGACTGATGAATGTGGTCGCAGCTGGTGCTTTCCCCACCGGCGAGAGAAAGCAAACTACTTGCTTTGACATCACTCATTAAGGGTGTGTTTGAAAAAGAAACATATTTTTGAGGTTCGGCCCATTAGGAACAATGCATCACCCGTTTCCCCTGTATGACTCACAGCTAAATGACCTCCATTCTCAACGTGCAAGAATGCAGATGGAATGAAAACGAAGGGAAGATAATTTGAAATAGTAGCAGTTAGTCGGCATCGACAGAGGTAACCTTGTGGACAAACAGTACATATTCCGCCCACCGTGGCTAATAATGATGCTCTGAGCTTGTCAAATAGAGACACTTCATCGTGGTGGTTAGCTTCATGCATTCGTCACAGTTTGCCGTAGTCCAGCGGTCAGCAGCAAAGCAGACTTAAAGAGCCACTTAGGCCCATTTCCCACAGAAAACAGAAGGAACTACATAACTCTTCCGACGTTTCAAATGAAGATAACGTGTCACATGCGGTTTGCTTTTACTTGTATCCGATGCATTCAAAAAAGCAATAACCAGTAGCCGCCCATATTTCCAGCAAACCGTAGCATGTTTAATGAGCAATATATCCAACCCGGTGAGCTGATAACATAAGGATGAACCGCACTCTCTTTTTCTGTAAACCACAACTAAACACGAGACATTTAGCTTGACATACAACAATACACACGGCTAAATAAGCCTTATTAGCATATCATCTTATATACACACACACACACACACAAAATATAGTGCAATGGTTATATTGCAATGATTCAAGGGTGGCACAGCACACTAAAGATCAATCTGGTATGCTGCGGAAAATTATGCAATTTCTCTTAATTTGTCAAAAAATGATTACTGATGCATTTCAACTATATCTTCTTTGTCGGCAACATATCGTGGCAGGCAGAACAACAACAACAACGACAAATGCTCTTCCTTTAGATGGCAGAACCAAATGTTGCCATTCATGGAGCAGATTAAATCGTTTTCTGCAAATAAATCGCCTTTGCCTGCAGTTAGGCAGGCCCAGGCGTCATATAAAATGATATGAGATCGTCATTATTTCAGGATTAATACTTGACATTTTTGTTTGGTGGTGTGCCATGACATTAAGTCTGCTAGTGTAATCCTGCATCACATTGACGAGTATGAAACATCTTTCGAGCAATTTTTCAACACTTTAGCTTAATATTACAAGATGACCATAATCTTCAAATTTAGAATTGCAACTACAGTATTGAGATAAATGAAACTATGATTAAAAAAAAACAACTCATTTATTTTCCTTAGTCAGAGCGAGCCACTGCAGAGGTATAAAAGAGCCTTATGGTGGTTTGCATTTATGGCACTTGAAGATATTTTCTGCATTGCCGTACATTTTTAACACGTTTGTTTCACAGTTCTGAGGATCTGGATTTGAATCGTTGCTCCTGTAAATCGGGGTAATTTGCAACTGAAGGTAACCTGAGGTTTGAATTTACTTTTTTTATTTTCTGCAGTATCACATGTTCAATTTATTTTAAAAAAAGGGCGTAAACAAACCCATTTCTCCGGTGACACGAGGGTGTCTGACTGAACTGTGAAGCAACATCCCCGCAGAGCAACACTTATATGTAAAGGACCGCAGAACATTTACCAGAGGGAGGAAGAATGTGTAAGGGAGCAGATAGACAACAAGAGGTAGAATGAAACGGGCAAGCACGGACTGACGTGTCAAATGAGTTGCCTGGGAGACACGATTAGGGAGGACAGCGCTCTTGATTTAGCCATATATCCATTAGCTCACTAATGTCCTTCCATGCTGAGACACCACTGGTGCCCTTGCACGAGTTTAATTCAAAAATCACCCCCCAGAGATGAGTTCCATCCATTTCAACCACAGATATCTGGCTTCTGTCTCATTTCGCTCATATCAGTGACTGAAAACGGCTCTTCAAGTCCAAGAATTGTAGCTCCGAAAGAAGCCTTATCAATAATGAGGACATTTGTTACCCGGGCAAAGCTGTTTCATTGCCTGCGTGTTTGTTTGTTTGTGAGATGAAGAAACTACTTAACTGGGAGGGGGCCTGGGGGCATTGTGAGACAGGTCTGGCTGTTTGAAGATCTATTTGACATAGAAACACTCGATGAATGGATTTTTAATCACTAAGTCTTAAGTTTGGAGTACATATTTTACTGCAATTTTTGTGCGGTGAGAAAAAAAATCAGGTGAAATTTATGTATAGATTTGGACTAAACTGAGTATGAGTAAATATTACATATGATATTGCTGTTATTATATTACAATAAGAATAACACCTCTATATATATACCACTACTTACAAAATTAATCGGTTCTGGTAGAAATTTCTTAACAAGAACATTTTGTAAGTAGAGATGCTTTTTCCATGTAAATACCCTAATCTGTTACAACCCCGCCAAAATTTGGACATAAATGTTTTCTGAAGCATCAAAATGCATCAAAATGTGTAACAAATACATGTTACAATTAGATTACAGTATTGTACAATAAATGAGAGTTGTGCATCATGTAAAAAACAAAGAATAAAGAATAAACATACAGAGCTCTGAGCTGGAATGCCTCTTACCAAAGTCAGAGTCGTAGAAAAGGACAAACTTCTGCCAGCTGTACTCGGACACCACTTGCATGATGACCTCGTTGAGATAGACGGGCGGGCGCACCATCAGGGTGTAGTCGTCGGCTCCGGGGCTGCGGCTGGTGGGCGGGCAGGCCGAGCGGGGCGTGCCGGCTGTGGAACGCTGAATGTAGAGATGCGGGATGTGCATGGCGTCGGCCAGCGTCTGCAGGCTGCCCGCCGACATGCAGCCGATGGAGCTGACCAAGGCCAGGATGCCGCGGTTCATGAGCTCGCACGCTGCAGGAAGGGAAGAGAAGCAGACAAAGTTCAATTCGACTCACCGTTCTTTCTTTATAAAGTAGTTGGTAACTGAACCCTGGCTTTGAATTATAAATTGAAATCTTCAAACAAGCTTCACGTTCTAATTTTAAACCCCAAAACGGGCATGAATCCATAACATGAAACCCTATTTCCATGTTTTCCACCCTTACCGAAAACCTTCACGTTGGTTTGAACCCCTAACTTGAAACCTTGTCAGTGGCTCGAACCCTAATTTGACAGATTTTTAAAAATTAATGAGTAAAAACAAACTCTAGTTTGAAACCCTGTGCCCACACACGAAACTGTTATTAGAAACCTTAACACATGATGGAAACACTTTCTTGAGGACCTTGATGTGGAGCCCAACCCACTCTTGAAACTTTTAAGTTGCAATGCTGATCCTTGTGAGAAACTTCATTTCTGAATTGAGAAAAAAAAAATTATAATCTCATCCTGGTCTGAAACATAATTTTCAAACTCTATTTTGATAACCTAGGCTTCAAACCCTAATACAAATCACTAACCCTGCCTTGAACCCCTAATTTGAAACCAAAACTATGTCTTTAAATCTTAATTCAAAACACTAACCCAATGCGCTCAACACCAATTTGAAGCCTTACTTGAAACCATAACCCCGTCTAAAATTCCAAATTTGAAACCACAACCCTTGTTGAAACCCTAAAATCGCGTAACGTCTTCATTTGAAATGCTAACTTGAAACCCCAAACTTTCTTTTTCTAATTACGTATTTTCACGACCATAAGGCGCCATTAAAAGTCTAGTATATGAGCCGAGTTCCAAAGCCTGACTGAGCGCGCTTCTGGCCGACACGCTGTTTATATAGAGAAAAGGCGGGCGTAAGTGACGTCAGGCATGCGGAAGTCTGCCAATGAGTGAAGGGTGGGCGTGCCCAACAACACGGTGCGCCGAATGGTCGTGAAAATACGGTATACACCATTATTCTTGTAAATGGTGATACTTGCTCTGTATGTGTTGTCATTGGTTGCTTGCCTACATCATGTCAACTGGAAAGCAGAGAATACCATTATGTCAAAAAGTACAAAACCATCACAGGGTGGCCGTCGGACACTGGCAATATGGCGACTCTAAATGTAGCTACTGTAAATGTCTTATCAAATGTCACCTCGCATTGAATAACACACACACACACACACACACACACACACACACACACACACACACACACACACACACACACACTCACCACTAAACACAAAGACAGAGTCAACAAGCCATTCTTCCAGCACCCAATGACCATCACTAAAATAGAGCTCGGGTACAATGATTGATGCCTTCGCCTTAAAAGCAAAATGACCACAATTGAAGCCAGCGAATGAGATTGAAGTCGAGACATGAGCCTGGAGTGTTGCGTCAACGTCGCCGCTATTGATCCACCGTCGAGCTCCTTTTCAAGCACAATCATACAGGGTTAACGCTTTGATAAAACTGCATTTGAAGTATGAGATGAGAAAAAGTCTGCCGCTGAAAGGATGGGATCTTGGCCATTCCCCCCCCCCCCACCGAGTCTCTGGCGTGTTTGTGCTTTCCGCACCTCGAGAGCTTTATCTACCGTTCAGTGCCGTTCCACTTGTCCACACTCGCCCGCTTCTTACCGTATCAAAATAATACCTCTGCATTCTACTCGCCCAACACACTCCCGTGTTATCTTCCCTTCAAAGCCTCGTCTTTTTCATTAAAAAAAATACAAATCCTATTATTTTTTTAATGATTTGCACCAATTTTAATTACCCATCAGCACATGAGAATATTGTACACTCATCTTATTTGTAATGAAAAGCTTCAACTCTCCTGAAACATTTACCATTCCACCAGAACATCGTGATTCTCATCATTCCTCACCAGCCATCTTGTGTTTACCCTCATGGCAACACAAACCATCCACTTCTGTCATGGGAATATCTGAGAACAGGCTGCGACCTATGATCAGACAACCGTGCGGTTTCTTTTTCGACAAAGTGAAGCAGCACGTGGCTCATGACCCAAGGTTATTTTCCCACTTAAACTGGAAACTGATTGCGGTGATCGTGTGCGTCTTTGTTCCAAGTAAGTGTACCAAACAGTAGATTTTGTGACCACGACGCGAGTCTTTGTATGCATGTGACTAGGAGAATGTAACTTTTTCTATGTACTTTCCGTATAAATAATGGTATGTTTGGCCACAAGGCCAACTCATTTAGAACTGCTTCACATTCCACCTCCCCATCCTGTATAATAATTTGTCAATAGACATCTTGTGGAGAGTGGCCACAGAAGTTAACCTCTTCTGAAATATAAATTTACCATAAGAGACGGATACACGGAAACAGATAACTTAATAATTTGCCATTAGACATGGTGAAGCAGCACGTGGCTCAAGGGCCAAGGCTATTTTGCCCATAAACCGCAAACACACACTCACGGCAGCTGCGCTCACGCTTGTAATCCCAAATGCACAAAGGGAACACACTGCAAAATAAGCCTGAAGCATCTGGCGTCCATTTTCACTACTGAAAGTATTTCCCACCATATCTTGCTGGGGGTCACTTCTCTAATCATGCCGACTCATTCTTGATTGTTTAATGACGTTGTCCGAGTGCTGTCCTCATCTAACTTATACGCGTTACAGCAGTTACAGTGAGAAAACTCATTTGGAGGCAGCCGCGAAGAAAGTATGCACACAAAAGCCATTCGGTATTTAATTGGCAATACATTGTGTGGAGCGATTGTGCTTCTTAGCAGTAGCTAACGGGGGTTATTTCAGGCGAGCAGATTAAAACTGATTAATGAGTAGACTGAAAAGCGGTTTCAATTTCACTGGCCATTGTGCAAGTCTTTGTTAATTAAAGCAGGTTAAACTTATATATTTAATTTTGGGGGGAGGGGAGAAAGGCAAATTATTTGAGTTGAATGAAGCGGCCAAAAGCATCACAGACTGGATTAACCACGCAGGCCGACACCGTGGCCGCGACACTTTCTCACAAAGCATTAGTTTAGCACGATTAAGGTTTCCGCGCTAATCCGCAACTCATTGGGCCAGTTAGCGTACTCGTGCCTCTTTATCTCACACGCTCGTGAAACCCCGTGAAGGTTCCTTTTCTTGCTCTTTTCTTGTGAGCTAAAAGACAATTAGAATGCATGGTTTCAATCATTTGAAAACATTTTCCAGGTGATTTCATAAAATGTTTGTGACATGTATTTGTCATGATACCCCAACGATACAAGATGGATACGGCGAACTCCTGCTTGTTCAAGGTTAGCTACTGGCAAAGTTACATTTTCTTTGTGAAACCAATCCTCAGCTGTCGTCTTATTTAAATAAATAAAAAAACTCAATTAATCGCAATTTTTATTTGTGCTGTTTCAAACATGCCACAAGAGGGTACCAAATCTGGCTGATAAGTGAAAGAAAAGTTGGAAGTTATTGTTAAGTTATTAAACGTTGAAACCTCTTTCTGTGTACCGTCTTTCTTTGCAAAGATCTCATGTTACATTATGGGCAGGTGTGGCTCGGAATTTACGGTAATTTCAAACTTGGTGGGTCGGCAAACAATCCGGCAACTCAACTATTAAGATACAAATCATTTAAGTCCATTTCCCAGAATAAAATGGACCTTTATTAGGCTTGCTACCTTACTCGACGTTGTTAGGCAAAAATAATTTGTTTTGTGTCTATAAAAGCAACATCAGCAAAACTGCATACCGATTTTTGCTTAAGAATCACTCAAAGCTGTTTTAAAGCTGTTCAAAGATGGATGTTTACTTGATGTTTTTTTCTTGAGCACATTGACTCAAGCAAGAGCATTAAACCGATTCGGAGGGTGTAGGAGTGAACAAATTCGTGTCAGTTCAGTCTTTTGGAATGTTTCACTGATCACTCTTGAAACATGGCCGCCAATGTCACTGCCAACCCACACATCCATCTAAGGCAGATCTCTGCGGAGGAATGATCGGTGCATGATGAAAATGGAGCATACGGTCCATCGCTGATGGATCCAATTTTGCAAGCCGGTCAAATCCGTCAGCGGTTTTCCTCATGTTTCTATTTTAAGGACTTTCTCTCCGGCATGCCTTCCAACTGTGACATTTTGGATTGAATTCAGAGCATGACAAGTACATACCTATACAGTATAGTGTAATTATTTGGACTGAATATAATCAGATTCTGTACTTTCTGCATATTTTCTCCTCAAAAGTAGGTAGCCGTGAAATTGTATTTTTTCATGCTACTAATGAGTAGTGCCAGGTTCTGGCCCGAACCGAATCATGTTTTTGGATTCCAAAAATGCAGGCTCAGACAAAGTGTTATAACAAAAATATTTCTTTACAGAAAAGCGCACCGACAAAGTCCAAACAGAAATTGCTGGTCACAAGGCATTAGGGAACACCGAGAATAAATAAACAAAATGTCAAGAAGCCAATAACGTGAAGCCAAAGATGAAGAGCAATGAGAAAAACAAATAAAAGTACTTACAAACTAGAATCTATAAATAACGAGAGCGACTACAGAGAATATCGAGAGGTCTGGAAAACAACGCTTGAAGCACTACTACTAGGCAGTTTGGCAGTCCCTAAATACGAGAACATTGCAGGCTTGACTGGTAAACACGTGAGACAACAGACGCGCCTGCTAGAGGGAAACGCCCTTCACTCCAGCTGGGGCTGAAAATAGACAGACATGACTGAATAGTGTGCACTATGAAATGATCAAGGAGATGAAAATGATAAATGAATACTGTAGAACATAAACTGTTGGATATAACCATTTTTTGAATGATAGGGTCACCTCTAACACATAATGTAAATGATATAGTCCCGTCAGGATCTTCCATATTAGTCAGAAGACCTTGTAAAGTGCACTATGTGGATTGGTGCCCTGCGCTGTATCCTAATTTTTGTTAAAAATGAATGTAAAAAGCAAACCCAAAACAACCAAACCTCAAGCCTGGCAAAAATAAATAAATAAATAAATAAAAACATATTTGTCATTGTAATGAGTTTCTTGTCGTTGCATTTTCAATGTACAGTGAAACTCCTCTACAAAGAAACCTACATGGGCGAAAATACCCCGTGTGAAAAAATCTTCATGCATTAACACCATTCCCACTTTCCTGTCCCCCATACAACGAAAAATGTATATACATATACGTATATACGTTTGTGTGTTAGTGTGTGTTTGTGTTTACATCTGAGATCAAATTTGCTACAGTGAACAGCAAACATGATTTCGTTGAAGAGGAGTTTCACTGTATTTTCTTTTTTCACACATTTGCAATCTACTGCCTCATTCTAAGCAGAGCAAACACTGACCATGCAGAAAATGTGGTCAAAGAAGCAAACAGCCAAGGTAAGTGCGCTTTTATCAATTTGAGATTGTCAGAATACTCAGGTCTATCCAAACCAGGTTATTTCCCGCATGCTGTCTATGACTGCTGTGTTTTTCTGCAACAAAGCACCAGGCCATCCTCTCAAGCGCACCACTGTGTCAGAATAAATGAACGGCACACACTTCAACCTGCGCCAAGGTGTGAAAGATGGTCTGTTTCGCCACGCGACTCGACTGCCACAACACACACGGACACTTTGACATGTTATGTTATCTCACTGATGAATCAGCCCTCAGCTTCTGCGGCCCAGTGGATCAGTGTGGGGGGGGACCTGAAGGAGGAATCAATAACTGCAGAAAACCATGTCTGCCATGTTAGTACGCTAGCACAGCCACAGTTGACGGGTAAATATCGTAATATTGCCTTTGAAGAGTAAGCACATGCCTTATATTGTCGACTTAGCAACTGTGAAAATTGCAAACATAACGAGCTCATTCACTCCCAAAGACGTTTTTAAACGTCTTTTCAAACTTGGTCTAGAATTGGCTGGTACTGAATGACATTTAAAAACCATTAGTTGACCTCAATGCATCCTATCGATGTACAGTAATCACCAGTGTTTATATTCCAGAGAAAATACAAAGAATAGTTTTTTCTCAAACAATCACCCGGACCTGCCAATTAAAATTTTCATTTTTTTTTCCCCAGTAAAATTTGACTCAGTCTGACCACTGTCAACAAATATGAGCTGTCTGTCTACTATGAACGACATGCCCAGTGACCAATTTTATTTTGGGCTTTTACAAAAAAATAAAAATAAAAATAAAAATAAAAAAAATAAAAAAAGGTTATATAGTGGATGAAAATGAACCATAAAAGATATGCAAGCAAAAAATGCCAAATGTAATGTCAAATCAAAATCGAATTGAAATGAATAATTAATTAATTGAATTTTAATCTGGGGGTGGGGAGTGAACATACAATCTTCGGTCCATGTTAGAATCTCATTCTGCTGAAAACAAAATTGTGAAAGTGATAAAAAGGCAGCTCATGAAAGAAAAAAAAAGCCAAATCTGATGTGGCAATAATTCTACACAGGAGAATAATAAAATGCATTTGCAGCTTGTCAAGGCCGTGTCGAAGCAACAAATGGCACAATAATCTCTTACTTTCAGACCATTGGGTAGGTAGGCAGGTACCTAAGTCCTAGATTGAGCTCTTGGGAAATCCTAAATTCATTACACGGTCACCCACAAGCCAAATGAAATACATTTGGGGAGAAGGCACAATCATAGATATCACACTTCCTGGGGCAAGGCCAGCCTCAAAAAAAGGACAGACCTGCACCCAGACCGTCCCTATTGCAGCCTCCACTCATCAATCCCCACACTTTGCGCGCATGCGCTTCTAAAGACGACCTACTTGTGTCTGTATATTCTTTTCAAGCATTGTTCCACATCGGCTATAGCTTCGAGGCCGTGAGTGGCGGTGTGTGTGTGTGTGGAGGGTGGGGTGCTGACTCACACCGCTGCCAGGTTGAAAACCGTGCGTGTATGTATTTGTTGATGCGGATTCCCCAAGGGGATCTTCACTTGAATATGGTTTGACGACTTTGCATCCATAGACAGTTGCCACTGTGAGAGTGGATGACTCCTAGCACTTTCCGCTACTGAATATGTCGGATTTGCGACTTAGGAGGAGCATTTTAGCTCAGTATTAACAATTGATCAATCGATCATTAATGGACGGATTTCTATTTGACCGCTTTGCCTGCACGGGTCTTCGCCAGGCATTCTGATTTGCCCCCCACCCCAACATTCCAAAAACATTGTTATGGAAATTTCAAGACTCTAAATTGCCCATTGGTGGGAATATAAGTGTTGACTAATTGTTTGTCCACATGGCCTCAGACTGGCCGCGTAGCATGCAAAATCAGCCGTGATAGGCTCAAGTTATCTGTGACCCTAATGAAGCGCTCTAGCAAATAGATGGAAAATGGAGCTTAACTAATGATAATAGCCAACACCTCGCACAGGCTCAGTGGCTTTTAACTAATTCGGGGCACAGGCCAGGAAAAGCCATCCTGACGATGATATGCTTTGTTTTCCCTCAACCCAATCATCCATCCATCCATTTTCCGAACCGCTTGATCCTCACTAGGGTCGCGGGGGGGTGCTGGAGCCTAACCCGATCAGTTCAGTTCTTATTGGACCATTAACGGATTTCTGCTCCCAGTCCTAAAATCAACTCTTTTCATCCTCGTTATGTTTAGCAAAAGTCTCTGTGCCCTCCATCTTTCATTTGTCTCCCCTATAACTCCACTCCACTTCAAGCACCCCTCAATTCAGGGCCACTTCTTCCACTATATTTATCAAATTTGCATGCCCTCCGTTTTCAAACTCCCCAGACGAAGGCCCCTATTGCCAGCCGCTAACACTCCCTCCTTTGCATTCCGTTTTGAAAACGGAACGACAACAAGCCCCCTTTGTACTTGTTTCCTCACTGATGTGCGTCTTCACTTTGTGTCGTCGTCTTGCAAAAGATTACGTTGGCCCTCTGATTAACGTCTTCTTTTGTTCCACGCAAATCTTTGATGTTCTCCGCAGCATTCTATAAATGGCTGAAAAGTACACAGGCCACTGTAGCTCACCTTTTCCACGTGCAAGGGTATTGCAGTATATAAACTTCATAACCACACCAAAAATCGAGTTCTTTGGGGGGTTGCATTCATTTCTGAAGGTCCTGAAGTTTTTTTTTCTTACATGGCTGATTTTTTATAAAAGGCACCAACCTCGAGTTGGGGATGAGATGAACCGAGCAATTTTAAGACAAAGGAAGTTGCATGGCTAAAAGATGGGACCACCTCACCTTGTGTTGAAAGCAATTGTATTTAATCTGTCACACCCGAAATATTTTTCGGTCTTTCTGTAGAAAGAGGCTCTTGTTTTATAGCTCAGGGTCCTCCATTCATTCCTGCCCCCAACTGCTTCGGTTCATCCGACAAGACGTGACATTATCTCTGGATGCCTCGGTCTATGCAGTGCTCGATGAACATGTCCTCTGGAAATAAATCGACAGCTCCTCCATTTACAGCCCTGAGGCTTTTACTGCTATTACGTTGTTAGCTCAGATCCAATCCCCTTCTTATTTTCCTTCTTGTACATGTACACTTGCGTCCTGGTTTCTCTTTCCTCCCGATTTGGTTGGGCGGGCTTGGAGGTCTTGTGAAAGAATCGAAGGTGATAAAATTGGGGGAAATCGTTTGCCGCACACAACATGTAACATATTTCTGAGTCCACCAGTGTCTTTCTTCGTACCTTTCTTCAATTGTACTTGTCAGCACAGGTAACGGCCATTTTGCAGACCCTTTAAACCGATTTAACCCTTTCATGCACCTTGTAACCTGATAACATGATTAGCTGTCCCTGAAAGGGTTAAGAAAAAAAAATGCTGCTGTTCGACAATTTCTCTGGCGTGTCTCTTATTTCACTGCAAGCATACAAGGAATTAAAACATTGAGTATGACAAGAGAAAGATGCGCTTAGGGCGGTGCATGGATTCATCTACACAAATAAATAGGATGATTGAGGCAATCACTTTTAAGAGCGTAGAACTTCTTCACTCCCTTCTTCTTAATCAGTCCTCGACGGTGAGTAACCGACGATGCTGATGAAGACTCATTTGCTTGATTGACCCAATAAAGGACCACTGAATGTGACTCACGTGGAACATTTGTTCCTCATCTGGTGGGGCAGAAGAAAGACTTGAGGTGTTGCTCTGAAACATGAGTGTTACATCGGTGGGCTTTCAAACCTGGTGTTAGTTCTCTGGTCTAAATCGGTTGATGGGTTTCAAAGTCCACACTAACCACACTGCAACAGAAAATTAGACAACTGAGCATATAAGCTGGGTACAATGTCTATCTAGTCAATTTACTTAAACATATAGTTATTTACTGCATGAATACTTCTAAGTCTTTGTAACAGAATGTGAATGTGGCTTATTGTTTTCCTGAATGTACCCTGTGATTGATTGGCAACCAGTCCAGAGAAGATGGATGGACCTAAACATGACGGGGAAAAAAAATGATCGAGTATGACAACAGCCTGCGTTTGAATGACAGTCAGTCCAGGGTGTGCAAAATCAAGGGTTAGGTTATTTCGCTTACATGTACGATTAAATGAGGTTGCGTCAAAGCGGGTTCTTTCATTTGACAATGAGATGTGTGTGTACCACTGCGCTAGTTTGCTTTCAAATGCATCCCATTTTGTTTACTCCTGTTCATACCTGACAGGAGTGACACGCCTGTCACTTTGCATTCATCGTATCACTTCAATCATCTGCCTCAGTCTTGTAAGAATGCAGGGTCACTCAATCAAAGCCTTCGCCAAAAGCCAATCCAAGCTACATTGGATTGACTTGATAAACCACATACAGTAGGGTTCCAAAAATGTGTATTCACTGAGGGGCAAATTGTGTCAAGGTTGCAACGTCGCGGGCCAAATTGACCAGGATGATTTACTCTCATGGATTTGCCCCATAGGCTGCTAATTGGGGATTGCTGATTTATATTCAGTTTTTTTTTTGAAAGAATGAAACTACTTTGTTGCCGTTGAAATTCAGGTCGAAAGCCCAACCACACCGATCGTGGTAACCAAACAGGACTGTTGTGGACCATTGCCAAAAAAAACCCCAAGAAGCCCATTAAACTTGGTGACTCTTGATTGCACAACTAAATATTAAGCCCTGCACATCTACTGAGACGCTCCAATGCAAAAAGAAAGAAAAAAAAACTGACTCTGTATTGGGTTTTGAAATATAATGTATACTGTATTATATTGTCCTGAACCATAAAAACATAGTGAGACTGTCAAAGAAGACACGGATGCCCACAAAGGGGAAATGGGTGTGGATATTTTGAGGGCAATAAGATAAGATAAGATAAGATAAGAAAACCTTTATTAGCAATGACTGACTGCCCCATTCCCTGACTGCATCTTTTCAATTCAGAGCCAGAGACTCTCCCTGCTTGGTTTTCTAGCCACAGTTATATATGAAATTCTAAAATTAGTGGAGCATGATTATAAAATAAAATACCTCATATATACTGGATTACAAATTCTAGATTACGCCTAAACTCTGGGATTAATTTTTTCTATTAATATTTTTTTTCAGGAGGCGCAGGGGTTGAATTCTCATGTGAATTTTGGATTGGCTGTTACATCTGTGACGTGCAAGGCTATTCGCAGCAAAACCAAAAGCCAACAGTCAACCACTCATAAAAACTAGCAGCAGAACACTGCACACTGCGTGACAGTTCAGTCAGTTTCCGCTTCACTGCTCAGGGAGCGGTGGGCGCAAGAGGACAGTTTAAAGAATATCCACAAATTGTGTGCAAGGTGAGAAAGTTGATCTGGTCCAGTGAGGTGAAAGTGTACGCTGGTCAAAGTAGGAATAAAAGGGAATATGAAGACGACAAACAACAGATTGTAAAATAAAACAGTGGGGAGCACTGGAAAATAAAAGGGGGCATATAGGCTGGAGACAGAGCTGCATACAAGTGCAAATCGGCTTTCACAAGAAGTGAAGGCAGAGCTGTTGGTAATGAAAGGATGAATAATGGAAAGACTGCGGGTAGTCCAAGATGATGCACGACTCTATCAACCGTTGCTACAGTGCTGCCTTGCTTTCTGGGCCGTCTCAAATGACGCTATGGGTCAAATGATTGTCTCAAATAAAATTAAGTGGATGCATTAGGCTCACATACTGCGTTGCAAGGACAGAGATAGCGGTTTCATTCTCAACAGGGCCAATAAACAACATGCCACAGGTTTCACGGCTGCGTAATGACGGCAACGCCACAATCCAAATTCGCCAGCAGTTTATTTCCAACAGCATACAGGAATTTACCTGTCAGCTAAATCGTATCTGTGTGTGTGTGTGTGTGTGTGTGTGTGTGTGTGTGTGTGTGTGTGTCAGGAGTTCTCCTTTTTGCAGTTCGCAAGCGTAAGTGCAGTGTTTGGCGTATGGTGGGGAAGAGGGGTAAAAAAAATTGCTGAACACCACTCACTAATGAAACTTATGTGATTTCTGTGCTTAGGTGTGAATATGAGTGTGAAACAATTTTGATATGTGCCCTGCAATTGGCTGATGACCATTCCAGGGTTTATTTCGCCAAATTAGAGGAGACCAAATCAATCATGCTTCTGTTGGTGACTGGCAAAGCCTTCACTCCATTTGACCTCAGTGGCCTTAAATTGTGTTTATCAATCATCCATTTTGCGCCTTAGCTATAAATGATCATCCTTCCTTGATCATATCACATTGTTCCTCACACTCCCAACCCTCGCGGATGCACGCAGCTGCTGTTCATTGAAAAATAATTAAAATTGTTCTCGAATGGTCATAAGCGATGAGATGAGTCACTTGCATGCGAACACACACACATGCAAAGTGGATGTTAATGTATGCGTCCAGCTGCCCTTGGCTGCCTGTATCAAATTACAAATGCTGGTGTTGGCTCACAAACACAGCGATGTGTAGCCTCCTTCCTCCAGGCAAGCATCCAGCACCACATGCTGGCCAAGCCAAGTCTTGTGTTTGGCCACTGCTGCTTAGCTCTTTGCTATCTTTCCCACCACTGAACCAGTCGACACAGGGAGTGTTATCAATTATTATCACTTTTGCTCTCCCTGTACAAATTAATTCTGGAGATATGCCATTCGCATTATGAATGAACACAATTGACTCCCTTTGATCTTACCGCCACCTACCGTATGTTAGTTACTGTGGTGACTAAATGCATGCATGAAGTCAAATAAATGGTAATCAATCGACCAAGCGTGTGAATGCACGGTTGTCGCACAAATTGGTGCCTGCACACGGTTAGTGAATGGGGCCCATTGTGAGTTTACCTTTATACCTTGATAAACTTTGAGAGACAAAACCGTCTCAGGCTTGGATGAAGAGACCAAATTCGAAAGTTTTGCTCTCAACTTGCTCAATCGGGCGGTGTCATGGCAGCGTAAACAGAAAAAAAAAGCATGAAATTGGATATTTTCAGACAGGAATCAGGTCTCTACCAAATGGGGATGAAAATCTGACACATCGGATATCTGCCAATGCAAGTGCAGCGTAAATGTTGATATAGCCTGTCAATGAGTACTTGACATCATCAAAATATGCCGATTAGAGATACACCTGTGTCTGCCCAGACAACACGAATAGGCACATGAAAAAAAGACTAGCTGTTGATCTGCCTTACAGCAAAAAATGAAGAAAAATGTGGTACAAAACATGCTAATTTGGGTTTAGCCAACGTTAAATAAGCTTAAGGATCACCAACGGTGACTAGCGGAGTAATTTGCATCCTATGCATATATTATTCACCTAAGTATTGTCACTGTCCAGTACTGATGCTTGTGAGTTATTAACATACAATTTGGGGACTTCTGCACATGCATGTTGTTTCATAGCAATGTTGGCTACAGTATGTCTTACTTGACATGCGCATTGAAATATGCAATCAAAAACGAACATAGGTATTATACTGTATCACAATAGGGCTCTTGGACCTGCTTTAGCAATACAGCCTGACAATTATACATGGCTGGGAATAGCTAAATTTGCACTTCCAGTGCTAAATCTCTATCGCAACAGAAGGTCAAAGTGCAGTTGCCGCCAAATATTGCACACCGCCGTATGTACAATTTTTCCATTTGGCAATAATCCTTCAACTCACAGGGGTCATTTGAGGAAACAAGGCTTCTAAAGGAAATGGTGCAAATAAGAGTGCAGTGTAGTACTCGTGTGCCTGGCAAGGGGTTAAATCCGCATTTATTTTACGAGACCCAGCACGAAGTTAAGAAAGCAGACAGCCAAACGTGTACGAGCGAGATTGAAGGGAGGCGGGGGAAGTGAAAAGGAGAATAATGGAGCCTGACACTTCAAAAGGTGAGCTCGAAAGATAGATGTACGTGCGGATGCTAAGAGACAGAGAAGGAGGGGGGTGAGAAGTAAGGCAGTGAAGGAGGCAGCAAAGACGAGGCGGGCCCTCCCCACCCCAAAAAAAGAGGGGATTAAGGACTTGTGGCGTTGCAGACATCGAGAGAGAGAGAGAGAGAGAGAGAGAGAGAGAGAGAGAGAGAGAGAGAGAGAGAGAGAGAGAGAGAGAGAGAGAGAGAGATGAGTGGAAAGAAACAGAAAGAGAGATAACTCAGCCTTCCTCAAAGCATTCAAATTATTTTAGGGCACTTTTGCAACAGTGTGGGTATGACATTCATGCCATAAAAGCATATTGCCTTGAACTGAACTGACGACACGCTGCACGCAATTCATTAGCACGGCTCGCCTGCACAGCCACACGTCATCATGGTCTGTGTGCACAACTGCATGCAAGTTGACGCATTAGGTCGGGATGGGTGTGATGAATCACTTCTTTGATCAGAGATAACGATCATTATAATGTGGGGGCCAGAGACAGCATTGTAGACTAGCTGATAGCATGTCTGCCTTACAATTGAGATATTCAAAGCTTGGCTGAGGCCCTCCCGTGTGGAATTTTCAAAGGTTTGGACACATCCAGAGGAAAGCGAGTGAGTCTTCTAATAGAACGATGACAATAATGAAGCTTCCACGCAAGAGAGCTAAAGGAAGACCCTTGGAGGAGGTTGGTCATTGGAAGACATGAAGGAAGGTGGTGTTAGAAGGATGCAGAAGATCGGTGTGGATAGAAAAGAATGCTGTGCTGTGTTCTTTTCATTTGGGACGATTACATGCTCCAAAGTCGCACTATTTTTCACTTTTAACCGCTAGCGACATTTTTATCTGTATGTATGTATGCATTTACGGATGTATGTAGTATTATGATTGGCTGCTGGCTAGTACAGGGTGTACCCAGCCTCTTACTCAAAGTCAGCTTTGAAAGGCTCCAGGTCAAACCCGACTTACTGACCAAGTGCTCTAGAACAGTGGTCCCCAACCCCCGGGCCGCGGAACGAGGGTTGGGGTTGTGTCATTTGGTAACGGGCCGCACAGAAAGAAGAAGTAATTTACATTACTTCAGTTTTATTTTTTTATTAAAAATAAATAAATAAAACGGAATATTTTGTTGCAGAATATTTTGTTGTATTCATCGGTCACACCTTCAAGTCCTGTCCCTGAGAATCTTGTCTGACATGAAACCGGTCCGTTGGGCTAAAAAGGTTGCTCTAGAAAACAAATGGATAGATGGAACATTTCTGACCATCAGTAATGTAATAGTTCACTTGGAAGACCTTGTCACAGCCGGTGTCGGATCCGTTCCCACTAAATTCGCAATTTCATGAAATATCCAGCATGTCGTAAACTGAGTTAAACTTTGAAATAGCCCAAGCAGGAAACTGAAAATGGGCAGTGCCTACTTTAAGCCGATATTCGTTGCCTCGATGGGGTGCCATGGGAATCAAAAGTAGTGCAGAAACCAACAAGGCACAGTTTCAAAATAGGCCAACAATAATGTTGAATGGAAATATTACAAAACACAGGGGGTGGAAAGTGAACGGAGTGAGTAAGTATAGTGTTTCACACTCTGAGTGTCCAGTACTCTGATTTACAATCAATTCCCACTAAATTATCCATCCTACATCCTGGATTGAACCACATTTTCAGCCCTGTGCTTTCTAAACGGGCTGCCATGGAAATAGAAAGTAGACAAGTCGAGAACAGGCAGCATTGAAGAAAAAAAATGCACTGTAAATATTGCAATGTGTTATGTACCTACAAGACAAACAATGAAAAGTGAATGGATTGAGGTTCCCCAGGCTGGAAAAGTTTGCATATGAATAATTCCGCACCCAACAGAGCGATGCTTGTACCTTTGAGGCAGGTGTTTTCCACTTTTGGAAGAGACTGTCTCTGGAGCACTTATATGTTTATCGGGTCATATATTTTTTAATATATCTTAAACTCGGTTTCACACTTTCTTCTCAACATTTTTTACATTTTGCTCTCACCAATATTTTATTCGAAAATCTTGACTCTGAGAGACAAAAAAATCCCAATATACCTGTAACTCTCTGCACATCGTCACATGAAAATGGATCTCTGGTTATCTTTTATCCATTGTCTTCGAATAGAATTCATTCTGTTCTATTTATCTTTTGTTGTTATTTCAAGCCATTGGAGCACAAAATACTATGACTGGTTGGCCACCAATACAGGCTCTGCTCCACCTCTTGCACAAAGACAGAAAAGAGAGTATCCAGCTCAACCATGACCCACATGAAGATAAGTGCTATAGAAATTAAGTAGATCGATGCAACGAGAAATCAGGCCATCACATTTATGTTGACCAATCAACGGCCGGCAACGCTCTTAGATTCCCCGCTACAAGCATACCAAAGTGTACCAACCCAATAGATGAAAATGCAACACAAATAAAAACGGAAACTAAAAAGGAAAATAGGAATATAGTGGTACCTTTACTTAGTAAATTAATTGGTTCTGGAAGAATTTTCTGAACTACAAAATTTTGTAAGTAGAGACGCGTTTTCCATGTAAATGCCTTAATCCGTTCCAAGCCTTCCCAAAATTCAGACGAAAATGTTTTCTAAAGCATAAACATTCATAAAAATATCAACAAATACATGTTACAATTAGATTATTGCACAATAAATGCGTCCTTATTGGGGGGCTTTGATCAAGCGGTTCTTTAGTTCTTATTGGGGTTTTTTTATGTTTTCTCTCACAAGTGGTTTTTGCCTTGGTGTTTTGTAAATAACTGATCCAAAGATGTTTGCTTTTGTAGGCTTGTAACAATACTTCGAAAATGTCCAAGGCAAACATCAGCAGAGTGAGCGATCGCCAGACTGGGTGATTCACATTTATGTAAAACTATCAGAACGCCTCACGGCCCAAGGGGCGAATGACGAGGACACTGCATAGACACACAACTATCTATTTATCTATCTACACACATAAGGTCCTCTTAGCCAATGGGATGCCAGGAAGATGCTCAGTAATAGTCAATGGCAGAGCAGTTATAAGTATGTTGCATTCAGGAAACCCGGAGCTGTGAGTAGCAGGCCATACTGTATTTTCATCTTTCGTATCTTGAAATTTCTTTTGTAACAAGAAGCAGTATTTTCCTGTTGAGGCGTTTTGTAACTTGAAAATTTCGTATGAAGAGACGTTCGTAAATAGAGGTACCACTGTATATGGAAACACCCATGTGCAATGAAAACCCAGAAAAAGGCTGTTTTTGAGGTTTCTTGTTGGTGCTTCTCCTCAGTGCGTTATTGCTAACGCTAATTAACCGGAACACACAAACAATCAGCACACGGGTAAACACAATACATTCAACGAACACACTGGTGTCACCCGGAAAGAAACAAAGTGAGATAAATCTACCGGGCCACGGCAGTCAGACCCGTACCATCACTTCTCCAGTCAGCCTCCACACTTCTTTCGCATCATTTTTTTTTTTTTTTTTTTGTTCTTCTAACAAGAATGAATGGGCTCTGCGGCAAGAAAAAATATTGTGTGTTGCCAACGTGTGTTTGTGTTCAGTGGGTACGACGAGTCCACATGACAGATGGTGGGACCCCTTGCTAAGAAGAAGAGAGGAGCAAGGGGACTGATGTGTTTCAAACCCAAATGTGACAGCGGAATCTGTTCAAAGTACTCAGTGAGGCCCCGCTGCTGTCACTTGTAACGGAATGAGCAAATGTTTACAGCCAATCACACAGCATGACATCATTTACACACATATGTACACAAGCTTTGTGCTCTTTTGGGTGCCGTCTTTGTAGTTTGATTATCAGCCATTTGCATCATCGCTGGCGCTGGTTTGGGCTTAAATGATCCATACGTCAGTCTGTGTCAATCACGGTGATTGTTTTAAACTTGTTGCCTCCCCTCTTCTCCACTGCCAACATATTTAGCCGCTTTTTTCCCACCATGTGGCTGTTCTCTGTGAAGTCAACTTCTGAATGGTCCTTCCGCCTTGGTAGCTAGAACAGCGACATCATTCCGTATGGCACGGAAGAAAATTATTTCCCACCTCCGCTCTGGAGGTAGACTCAGAAACAGCGTTTATTCATTTGTTTGTTTCAGGCAGTGTTTCCCCAACCCTTAATAGAGCCAACGCACATATTTCAAATGGGGAAAAAACATTCAAAGCATGCCACTTAGCAAAACAATGCACGAAAAGTCATTATACAGGTTTAATTATGTACCTTCTGTCATCTAGTCAACGAACATTTCCATGATTTACTCGTTACTATAAGTGCTTGGCATAGATACATAGTCAAGAATATTTTTTTCTGATTGATTTTTTTTTGGGGGGGGTCAAATAACTGACATTGGATAACTTCTTTATAATCCCACACGGCACACTGGTTAAGAGTCAATGGTTTAAGCAGAATGTATGGGGGGTGGAAATATTCAACATGCACAGTATTTTCCGACTATTATAAGATGAATTACAAGCCCTTTTTTAAACTGCCCATAAAAGCCAGCATTTTTTTCTGCCTCCTCTCCATGCAGCCATTTCGTAAAAATATCACTGCAAGAGAATAGGGCGAAAACAGAGGGCGTTTCCATCACAAGTTCCTTTATTCCCTGCCTGTAAAAGCCTACATTTTTGCCATTATTTCTTTCACATATGACTGTTCTGGAAAAGAACACCACCACAGAATGGGGTGATGAACTTGACTGGACTTTTCCCCAATTTCAGAGGTTGTATCAGATGCCCATTTTACAATGCTTATAAAAGTCTTCATTTTGGCACCTCTTGCCCAAATGACTTTATTGTATGAATAGCAGTAAGATGAAAGGACAGCACAGGACTTTCAGGCCTTTTGTGGTAGCATGAGAAGACCCTTTTACACTGCCTCTAATTGATTTTGGCTGCAGAATGAGGAATCAAGTTTGACCAAGTCTTTATATTTTGTGTATGTGGTGGTTCTGCAATGCCAGAAACAAGGTGCTACAACTAAAAAAATATATATATATATATGCACACTATAAGGCGCACCTAAAAGCATTAAATTTTCTCGAAAGCCGACAGTGTGCCTTATAATCGGATGCACCTTCAATATGGATCAATATTCGGATTTCTTGGAGGTAGTATTTTAAATGTTCTGTAAAGCGCTTTGTTACAGCTGCAGCGGTTGTGAAAGCGCTATATAAATAAAGCTGTATTGTATTGTACTCCATTTAGCATGACTCCATCTAGTGGATGCATAATGCAACTGCAGCCACTATTGTAGCTTCTATTCTATGCCCCTTATAATGCGGTGCCCTATAAGAAAACAGTTTTAAAATAGGCCATTCGTTGAAAGTGCCACTTATACTCCAAAGCGCCTTATAGGGCGGAAAATATGGTACACGTGACACTGCCAACGACCTCATCCAACATTTCATTGTGAGATTGCAGGATGCCACATCTTTTGTTCATGCTCTGGTCTGTTATATATATTCTTTTCAAAATCTACGTGTAAAAAGAGGCTTATGTCTGGAAACAGCATTAGGAATTTCCCCACGACACATGAGTTGGCTTGCACTTATTTGTGTGTATTGAGCAGAGTATCACTGCAAAATCAAACAAACTGGAATCACTCTGGTGTTTGTTTATATCTAACGGTATGAAGACATTAACATCTCAAAATAAATTTGTTCCGCGAGTGTTGTTTTTGTGGCCAGTATCTAAGAGACATTTCATGTGTCATTGTTAAAGAGCAACACGAATAACAAAAAAAAAGAAGCGTGGGAGGATGCAAAGCACTGAGCGGAGTGCTTAAAGCGTGCAAAACACATTAGTGGATTTAGCATGAGTGTCGACAAATGTACATTACGTACAGTTCACAGTGTTCGTGTGGCTGTGTCTGGGTTTTTGGGAGGAGTTGTGTGGAGTTTGAACAAAATGCCACTTGCATAATCATTTGGTGCTGTGTGGGTTTTATCAAAGGCGCCGCGCAATGACTTCTTGGGGGCCGATTCGGGCTTGTGTTGACATCTTAAATACAGAAGTTACACATCCACCTCTGTGTTTAACAAGCAAACCACTGGTGAGTCATATCCACCCTCCACCTAGAACACCATGACACGGTATTTGACACGCTGGCTGTATTTACTGAGTGTAATTTAGTGCTATCTAAGTGCTGTGTAGAGTGTGCAAAATTCAACTGCAGTCAAAGTTAAACATTTCAATGCAAACAGCAAGTCATGTACAAAGAGTAGATTGTTGTTGATAATGTCACAAACAGTTGTTTTGGGGCCTTCTGTACTGCTGTCAGTGTTGCTGTACTGAACTAAGTACCATATTTAGCGCACTATAATGCACACCTAAAAGAATTCCATTTTCTCAAAAGCCCAAAGTGGGCCTTATAATCCGATGCACCTTATATATGGATCAAAATTCTGATTTCTTGGACGTAGTATGTTAAATGTTCTGAAAAGGGCTTTGTTACAGCTGCTGCAGCAGTTGTGAAAATGCTATATTAATAAACCTGTATTGTAATGTATTCAGGGCGGCCCGGTAGTCCAGTGGTTAGCACGTTGACTTCACAGTGCTGAGGTACCGGGTTCAATTCCAGCTCCGGCCTCCCTGTGTGGAGTTTGCATGTTCTCCCCGGGCCTGCGTGGGTTTTCTCCGGGCACTCCGGTTTCCTCCCACATTCCAAAGACATGCATGGCAGGCTGATTGAACACTCTAAATTGTCCCTAGGTGTGGGTGTGAGCGTGGATGGTTGTTCGTCTCTGTGTGCCCTGCGATTGGTTGGCAACCGATTCAGGGTGTCCCCCGCCTACTGCCCGAAGACAGCTGGGATAGGCTCCAGCACCCCCCGCGACCCTAGTGAGGATCAAGCGGTTCGGATAATGGATGGGATGGATGTAATGTATTCACTTTAGCGTAGCTCAATCTAGTGGATGCATAACGCAACCGCAGCCCCTATTGTGGCTTCTATTCTATGTGACTTATAATGTGATGCACCCTGTATGCGAAAACAGTTTTGAAATAGGCCATTCATTGACAGTGCTCTTTAAACTCCGTAGCGCCTTATAGCACGGAAAATACGGTACTTTGTACAGATATTTTCCTTGATCTACTACATACTTGATCAACATTATCGATAACTCTGACAACCCGAAACACTTGAGTAGTGGCACATATAAATCAAGGTACAACTGTACACCAGTGGGTGGTTTCTTGGGGAAACAAGTAAACCCCAAGAAACTAGCAACGTGTGTCACTTAACGGTCCCCTACCAGGCAGTAAGCAAGTCGTGTCAGTCAAAAAAAAAGCAGGTGTTCAATGGCAGTGAGAGCTACTAACTGCTATTGAGCGACAAATGATGCCCCCTGTTCAATTTGGCCACTGCTTCCACAGGTTCATGTTATTTGTTTTGATAGATGTGTGGAGACAACAGCAACAAACATCAATCGGAGGCAAAGTGCTTCCACACATTGATGACACCAACAGCTTCAAGCACCACACGGCTGGATAAACAAGCAATTGAACTTTCTTGAAAAATGAAATTGAAGTTGACGTGTTTACTAAAACAGTGATGGCATTAATGAAGGCATGTTTGCGTGATTTGCAGTCGACTTTCAAGAAAAGAATAGATAGTTATATAAAAAAAAATAGTTGATTGGAAATGTTACCCTGAATGATTCCCTCCGGCAGAAGTTGTGATTTCCATTATTTTGTGTGTGCATATTATTCAAAACAAAACAAAAATGTTATTAAATATTGCTTCTGGAGAAACCATGAACATGAAATGATTTCATCTGAGCTGATATGTTGTGGAAATGATTGGGAAATATGGAAATGAAAAAAGTTATTGTTTGTGGACAAGAGGAACAACATTCGGCTGTTGTTTCTTTTGCAAAATTGTGACAGAACAACTAAAAAGTGTCTAAAATGGACTATACATAAATGCATTAAATTATATTACAATGGGAAATGTATTATGGGAAGCAATATATGGCTACTATTTAGGCAATTAAATCAACCCTCATTGCCCTATTAGTTAAAAAAAAAAGTAGTCACTATCATGATTTCCGTTGAAGAGTTGCTCAACTGCATGCAGATAACGTCTTTGAAAAAATTAGCGGTGCAGTCGACTAGTGTGGCGGTTGCTCCACGATGTCATATGCGTTCATGTTTCTGTTCTGGTGAGCTACATAAGCTATTAGTTCCGCCGTTTTATTTGGCTTCAAACACCAATTTCACTTGGCGTGCAGCAAATTAAAACATACTGGTAATATCGTACAGTTGAGGAAATAAACAACCGCAGCCACTAATTGCAAAGTGCAGTAATTATTGTGTGCAATCAACGCAAAATCTCTACATTTACTTCAATCCGTTGCACAATTTCTTCTTTTAACCCGAATAACGGTAGGCGATTGGAGTGTTGCTTGGCATGTTGTCGCGACAGCATTAATGACAATCATCGAGGCTTAAATCGTGTCACTCCCGATGTGTCACTTGAGACGCAAACAGGGCCACGGGGTGAATTGTCATTCTTAGTTGTGTCAAACTTCACACTTTCTCCCATTAAAGTAGGCGGTGTTACGTGGCTGTTGACTAACTACAGAGCAGATGCGACATTTTTCAACGGTAACAAGCTCACACCTTCTGGACATACAGTAAGGCAAAGATACTGCTTGATGAGAAACATTGCTTTGCCTCATATTCCAGTAAAGGTTGTGGACAGATCTTAAATAATAATGATAATCATTATACATTGTATTTTTACAGTGGTACCTCTACTTACGAACGTCTCTTTTCATTCAATTTTCAAATTACGAAACGTCTCAACAGGAAAATATTGCCTCATGTTACGAAATAAATTTCAAGATACGAAAGGTAAAAATACAGAATGGTCTGCTAGTCACAGGTTCGAGTTTCCTGAATGCAACATACTTATAGCTGCTTTTCCATTGGCTATTACCAAGCATCTTCCTGGCATCCCATTGGCTAAGAGGGACTTCTATAGAAAGATAAATATATAGTTATGTGTCTGTGCAGCATCCTCGTCATTCGTCCCTCGGGCCATGAGGCGTTCTGATTGTTCTACGTGAAAGTGAATCACCCAGAAAAAGTGTTCACCAGTCGGGCGATTGCTCACTCTGTTTGCCTTGGACATTTCTGAAGGTTTGTTAAAAGCAGCTAATGTCCTTGGATCAGTTCTTTCAAATTCAAAGGCACTGATCAAAGAGGAGAAAGGAATTACAGTATATGCATCCGGTGCTTGTGACTCATTTTCACTGTGTGATATTTATACATGTGGACAAAAGGATAGGGACCCGGAGGCAATCACTGCAACCAGACGATGTGCGTAACTGTCAATGAGACTTCCGCATCTGTCAACAGGTATTTTGGTCACTCTCCTTCTGAGCAAACCGTTCCAGATGTTTCAGGTTTAAACGGCGCTTTTTCTAGACCGCATGTTGCAGCTCCTTCTGCAGACGTTTCAACAGGATTTACCAGACTCACTATAGTCAAGGACATCCACTATTTTGCTATTCCAAAAACGTTTTTATTCAAGCTAAATCTACCTACTGTACAACCTTAATCTACAAAATCACGAAGACCATTCACTCATCTCGCTCTGTGGTATCGTTTCCACAGGATTCAAAAGAGCAGCCATAACCCCAATACTGAAAAAAAGTCTTGTTCCGATCCTGAAATTTGCAATAACGCTTGAGCCATCTCCATCCTGCTATTTCTTTCAAACATTGAGAAACAGCTCATCACTTCCCACCTCTAATCCTACTTTACTTGAAATAATCACTGTGAACAATTCCAGTCTGGTTTCAGTCCCCTCGATATTACGCAAAGAGCACTCATCAACATGACCAAGGACCTGCTTCTGGCAACTGACTCTGGACGAGTCAACCTCCACACCCTCCCCAATCTGCCTACAGCTTTTCGATACCATCTCTCAGACCATCCTCCTGATCAGAGTCCATTACATTGGCATCATACACGCAACTACATTATTGGATACACTTCACGTTTGAGACGTCATCTTCCTCCCACATTCCAAAATCATGAATTTTAGGTGCAATATGGAATTTCAAATGCTATCGGTGTAAATGTGAATGTGCATGCATGTGCCCCGGGTTAGGCTGGCAAACAGTTCAGGGGATATTCCGCCTGCCATTCAAAGTCATCTTGAATGGGATGCAGATGAACAATATCGGATGTTTTTAGTGTGTTCTGCATTTGCAAAATTACAACCATTGGACTAGAACATAATAGACAGTCCTCATTCAATCCCCCTACAACGAAGTTCACCTTTCACCCTTCCTGTCTTTTATTTCCCTCCTTTTTCCCCTTGTTTTCCCAACCCCGCCCTTCCTCACCCACATTCCACTTATTTTGCTGGATGCTTTTCCATGTCACACTTGCAAGAGCAAGTGTTTTGCGCTCCTCCCACACTGTAGCACCTGTCTGCTCCCCTCCCCAAAAACTCCCAGACAGATGCTGAGGTTTAATTCTTTAATTTGGCTGGCTGTCAGCACCCTTCAGCCTCTTTGATACTCGTACACCTGATCTCATCCAAAGACACTGTGATCCAATTTGGGGCCTGCTGGCACCCACAAACAGGACAGAGTGTGTGTGTGTGTGTGTGTGTGTGTGTGTGTGTGTGTGTGTGTGTGTGTGTGTGTGTGTGTGTGTGTGTGTGTGTGTGTGTGTGTGTGTGTGTGTGTGTGTGTGTGTGTGTGTGCGTGTGTGCGCGGGCAGGTTTGCTCGCTATGTAAGTTTGTTATCTGCTTCACAGCATGTCTGTGTTGTCGAGAGACAGGCCGGTCAAAGACACAAAGTAAACAAGGAGAGACTTCATTTGTCAGGAGCGCCCCACCCCTCCCTCCGCCCCCTTGCTCTCCCAGTGTCCCGATGCTCATTTAGCATTGTAGACAAAATGGGGCAGACTCCCACCAGATTCGACATATGAGGCTGTCATTTTTTCCCATCTACATAAGAGACCCATCATGTATTTTTGTCACAATTTAAAATTGTTCCAGGGTGTCTTCATAACGCAACTTTACACACAGTATTTCTTATCCACCCTAAATACTGCTCGGCCAATGGCAAGAACGGATTTTGTTACCGACCACAGGTGGATGTAGAGCGCAGCAACAACTTTGCCAAGTAATTCATAACATGCCATCAGTTAGTAACGCTAATAAGTAACAGAACATAACTCATTGCAGCTCTGCTTACCTTCCGTTTTTGAGGTGTAGCATGGTGGTTTTGGGGGATATGTGAGAGTCCAACCTATATATATATATATATATATATTTTTTTTTTTTCCCCCAAGATGGCGCCCGTGTAGGCAGCCGTCGGCAAGTGCTCTTCAAGAGCCTTGCTTTTTTTGTTCTTTTTTGTAGTTTTTGTCTTTTGTTTTGTCACATGTTTGTTGTTTCGTCATGTGGACCTGATGTGGACTGTTTTCAGCGTTTTTTGGCCACGACATTCGTCAAAGGAGAAGAATCTGTGCTTGGTGGTGGCGCCTTCTCGGCAGCACGCCTGTACCAGCACAGATTTTGATTGGGAGGAATGTCGGCGCCATTGACTGTCGGTGCTGGACAGCCCCGGGGTGCTTGTGTTTTTTGCGCCTGTAATGGGCAGCATTTTTCACAGCCCCGTTTTGTTCAGTGGAGACGTCGGCGCTGTTGGACGGTCTGCGTTGGTGCGGCTGGATGGATAACTGCTGAAGTTGAGGATGAGGAGAGAGGAGCGTCGGCTTCTGCGCCGATGCGTATTTGGAACTGAGAGTCACCGCTTGGAATTGGAATGGATTTACATGGGACAGGAGAAGTGAACCAATCTCTTTTTTCGTCAATGGATGCTACAGCTTCTTCTTGACTTTGAAACTTAGCTTGTAGCCGACGTGTGCACATTTTGAACATGACGTCTCTGATCCACTGGTGAAAGGACACTTTGATTCTCTCCTCTTTCATCTCAAACTGCTTTAACAACAAAGCGTATGAGGGAAAAGTGGTTAGGACTGCACGACTGTCCGTGTTTTATGTCATGTGTTGTGTTCATTATTTTACTTTTTGTTCGTGTTTTATGTTGTGTGTTGTGTTTATTATTTTACTTTATGTTAACTGCTTTGTTAAGCGCTTTGTTACAGCTGCCGCTGTTGTGAAAGCGCTATATAAATCAGCATGTATTGTATTGTATTGTATTGTATATAGTACTTTTTTTCCTAACATGGAGTGCTACTGTGTTTGCATTATGATGTGATGGGACTACGATTCAAATATTTCCCCGATATACATTTCTCAAGCCCACAAAGTGAGCCTGCATCCCAGCGTAATGCTTTTAACGTGTTTGTTCTTGTTTCTTTTCTTTTTCATCACTTTAACTGAAGACGGATTGTGATTTTTGCTTTTGTAAGATGACATAAAAATACTGCTTTGCGTCACTTGCCATCAAACAAAAACACACAATCAAAAAACATGTTGTGCCTCTCAAAGGACCCCCAAAACGTCCAAATAATACATTAGAGAGAAACCCATAAAATAACACAACTGAATTAAATTATTTAGAGCACGAAAGTTGAGCGCAGTGCATTCCAGGACACAGGTCAGCCTCAACTTTGATCGCATGTCAAATCAGTTTGTCAGTTTAAACTGTCGCCATCAGGTTTGGTGTGTGTATGTGTGTGTCCCTGTCTTACAAAGATCACACATCCAATTATCTGATCACAGGATGCAGGGTTGCTGGATGAAAATTCACGTAGTCACTAATCTGATTTGCTGGCTTATGGGTAAAACTGATAGATCTGCTGTGAAGGCTCACACGCACAAATGTTGCAGCATATCTGTAAAATCAGCCGTAAAAAGGCGTTATTTTGGGCAATTTTGCAAAATCCCTGGGTGAAAGGTTGTCCATATTAAAGATGTGTCCTGAGACTCCCTAAACATGAGAACATCACTCAACATTTCAAACAACTTGATGAAGACGATAAAAGGATTCATGCATTAAAAAAGTGTCAGACGCAACACTTGAGCAGTGCCCTTAAGTGCCTTTAGTCTACGCGGCAAATAAGATAGAGGTGAAAACATGTTGCAACTTAGCACACTCCTTTTTGCACCTGTCGTGCACTCCCAAGTTTGATCCTCTCGAGAGTTAAATCTGCACAGAAGCATTTCTGTGTTTTGAGCCGAGCACCAAGTCAAAGGAGCTATCATTGGAGTTTCCTGTAATTTCGGTTTGCTAAACACATTTTCCAATTTGTTCTAATTGCAGCGCAGAATTGAATTAACTTCCAGGCTAACACGCTTCAAGATGATTCCATTTCGGAGCGATCAATCAGCTAGCGTCAATAAGTGACGATGAGAAATTGAAGAAAAAAAAGCTCATACTTTTAAAGGCGATACCAGAGGAGAAAATAACGTCAAAACAAGTTCTTAATTGATCAGAATCAAACTGCTCCAAACTATCCAGATATTGCTCCAGTAGTTTTTCCTTACTAGCTCGAGTAGAATAACACTGCCGTCAAATCTTTAGGATGGGGAAAACTTCATTGGAAGGGCAAAACATTCATTGGAAGGAAGAATGATGCTCCATGTCCATGCTTTCCGCATGCTCATTATAACTAAGGTGTCTGTCAGAGGTGATGGATGCAACTGCTGATTATTTGTAGATCAAGACTCGGTTGAAAGGCTCGGGGAAGTTCACAGTCAGCCAGGCGTTTGATTAAATAGTGGTGATGACATATGTCGCAACAATCCATGTAGTTCACCTTCATGGTTTTAATTACGAGATGCATTTAGAATTGCTTGATGTCACTTGAAGCATCATAAGCATTTGTCAAGGATTTATGTATTATTAGAAAGAGGGTTTCGTCTTTGTAATCTGGTTTCCTTCCACATTTCAAAAACATGCATGGCATGTTAACGGAACATTCTAAATTTTCCTGAGGTGTGATTGTGAGCGCGGATGGTTGTTCGTCTCTGTGTGCCCTGTCCCACCTACACAGCTGGGATAAGCTCCAGCACCCCCCGCGACCCTTGTGAGGCTCGGATTAGAAAATGGATGGTTGGATGGATAGATGTCATATTTGTTACTGTGAATATTGCCCTGAAGCTCGATTTCAAGAAAACCGCCAATTGAATCAAAACCGCACCATCTGTGCAGAAAAATCACACCACCATTTTTTTCCCCTAAAAATCTATCAGCCCTTGTCTAAAGATTTCTTTCTCGTATGACCACAGACAAGGTAGCAATCCATTCATGCTCTTGTGGTCTGCTGAAAAGAGAAACCTGTAACTTCTCTCATCATGCTCACATTGAGCCATTCATGCCGCCTCCCTCGACTAAAATTAACTGGCAAGCCGACGCGTCTTTGTCTCAGCACGCCCTCCCGGTCTTCTCAGACATGCTCTTCGACACCATCTCAGCTCGCTTTCTCCTCCCGTTTTCCATAATCTCTTTCCTGGTCGGAGTCTCGCGACGTGCGCAAGTTGCAGCCGGGTCGACCACCTCCGGTCTTTTCCTAACTGTGCAATTAGCCAGCCATCTACCACTCCCTCCGACCACCCACTTCTCTTATCTTCCATTCAACTTAATGACGATAAACAGCACAATCGAGGATCAGTCGCCAAAAGTACCAGTGTATTTCTTTGAAATTCACCCTGCCAAAATGAGACATTTGCCTTTAGCCGCAAAGCAACAGAGGACATCACATTCCTCTTGCACATCCACCATCACTCGTTTTTTATTCCTTTCATCTTCCCCTCTCATTTTTTTCTTATCGCAGCCTGTACGGCCTGGCTCGTCCCTTTGCGATCGTTCCGATGGCATCTCATCTCCGCAGCTTCCCATTTTTATGTAAACTGTAGATCTTTCTCCAAAATGTCAGCCAACATGCCCTTGAGCAAAGCCATTTTGCACAATATGCTCTAATTGTACCAGTAATGGTTGCGCTGGGTCGCCTCCAGTAATGTGGCTCCGTGCGGTGGAGCGGCTTTGCCCTCGTCTGCCGAAATCATTCACCCATGACACGTCTTCAGCTGCAGAGTTTGCAGGTTTTCACTGGACTTGCTTTGGCTTTCTCGGTTTCCTCTCACCTCCCAAAAGCATGCATGCCAAAGCAATACTTTTAAATTGCTCATACATAAGTGTGAATATGTCAACGGTTGTTTGCCCAAATGCGTCCAGTGTTGAGTCCAGTTACTTTTGGTCAATGACATCTAGAGTTTTTCGGTGTTGGAAAATGCACTTAAACATCCTGTTTACAAAATTTGGATTGTGGCTCAGCAATATCTTTTAAAAAAAAGGGCATTGAGGTTCCACTTTATTGGCCAGTACTGCTTGGTAGGCTTAAATGTCATGAACTGCCATGGGTCATTTTACTCTAGTGCCTGTGACTAATGTTTCTAGAGCAAGCACCATGACAGCGCATTTGTATTGTTAATGACCAGTTTTAATGGGATCAGAGTTCACTGGGACAAGTCCACAAATGATCCTGAAGTGGGGAAAAGACCAATTACTAACAAATTGGTTAAATGAAACGACCCTCAATTGTGAACCGAGGAAAACTGTAAGTGGGCAGGTTGGTTTAGTTTGAGTAGGTGTTCAGATAGGTAGGTAGAAACGTTTAGGTAACTAGTTAGGGAGAGAGGTAGGTAGATAGACAAGTCCAGTAGATCAACATGGGCATAGTTTGGATAAGTATGTTGGCAGGATGTAGCCAGTGAGGTCAGTTTGTCCGTGATCGGATAGGCAGGTTGGAATACCTTGACACGTCTTCAGATGAATCACTGCTTGAAGGCAAACTCTCCAACGTGACCTCCCTGCTCTGTGTTAAAGATCTGTGAAATAGATGTCTGTGGGCTACGGAAAGGTGATCTTAAGAGTACAGAGGGGAAAGCGAAAACAATTTCTACCTGAAGGCCTGTGTGTGTTTTGTATTTGTGTGTCGATTTGAATGAGCGTAAAAGTGGCAGCTTCCCTCGGAGGGTCGATTCTCCACAAATATGTTGGAATTTACTGTTGGGGTTTTCCTAGACCTAAAAAAAGCTTTCGACACAATAGATCACAGTATATTATTGAAAAAACTAGAAAGATATGGCATTAGAGGTATAGCGTATAAATGGATAAAAAGTTATTTAGAAAACAGAAATCAGTATGTGCAGCTCAATAATAAAAAAACGAATCAACTGAAAATCACTCATGGAGTTCCTCAAGGGTCAGTGCTTGGTCCAAAACTATTCATCCTATATATAAATGATATCTGCAAGGTCACAAAACAATTTAAATGTGTCCTATTTGCTGATGATACAACTTTCTACTGCTCTGGAATAAATCTGAAACAGCTCCTGACAACCGTAGAAAACGAATTAAACAAATTAAAAAACTGGTTTGACAGAAATAAATTGTCACTTAACCTGAAAAAATCGAAGCTAATTGTTTTGGCACAAGACCAATCAAACACCAAGCTAAAATTATGGTAAACTCAATTGAGATAGAAATAGCGAATGAAACCAAGTTTCTCGGATTAATAATAGACTCAAAACTATGTTGGAAGCCGCATATCGATAACGTAAAAGAAAAATAGCCAAAACTATAGGGATCCTCTACAAAACCAAGGAAGTGCTAAATAAGAGATCCTTGTACACATTATACTCTTCATTATTATTACCATATATGAACTACTGTGTGGAAATATGGGGAAATGCTTGCAAAACAAACACACTCCCGATTCTAAAACTACAAAAAAGCAATTCGAATTATTAATAGATCAAAATATACGGAACCCACAAATCCATTATTTATCAAATTAAATACGATGAAATTTTATGACCTGGTTGACTACAAAATTGCACAATTAATGTACAAAGCACACAATAACCTGCTCTGCCAAAACATTCTAAAGTTCTTTGAAATTCGAGAAAGCAGCTATGATTTAAGAGGTACCAACTTATTCAAAAAACTAAAAACAAGAACAAACATCAAGCAAAGAAGTGTATCTATCAAAGGAGTTAATCTGTGGAATAATCTCGAAACGGACCTGAAAATGAGTAAATCGCTTGCTGAGTTCAAAAACAAATTCAAAAAAATAGTACAAACAACCTACATCAATCAGAGTTAAAATGATAAGTTCTAAACGTTAAATATAATGATAAATTAGAACTAAGTTGATAAATAGAGAAAGGTATGGAAATATCCATTATGAATACAAGAAAAAATTGACACAAGAGTGCCAGGGTGTGTATATATAAATCCGATACACACCAAAAGTAGTAAAAATATCATGGTTAAGGGTAAAGCATGAGCCTTAATAGAGACTTCTATCTTCTTATTCACTTTCTCTTTTGATTGATATAAAAACTATTTATTAGATATAAACACATAACACGGGGTAGGACTAGATAAGTTCTTTACTTCTTCCTATTCCCTTGAACATAACTGTTTTAATGATGACTGTGCTGAATGATGACTGATTTCTCTTACCTTATTATTACTGTATATGTTTTATTTTATGTTCAAATAAAACCAAACCAAAACCAAAATATTTTCTTGCTTTGGCCTAAGGCCATATGGACAAATGTAGTCAACCATTGATGTCAAGTCACATGACAGACAAAAACCTCAAAGTTGAATGCAACAATGCCGGTCACAAGCCAACGTCAATTCTTGTCAAAGGAACTAAATAAAAATAGAAATGATATGTGACCAGCGTAAAGCATTTGCAGGAAATTTCATAGCACTCTTGCACATTATTACCGTGCATCCATCTTTTTGCCCCCTCACCCCCACTTCCAACCCTGAGCTCCATCTCCACCACCCATTTTCTCTCCTTCACCTTCCGCCGCTCAAAAAGCAATACCCCCTGCTCTCATAAAAACAGTGACGAGAATTTAAAGATAATTAAATATGAAAGACAACGTTACAGTGCATACCATAGCAGAGAGTGGGGGGGATTTTAACACACAACACACATAAACAATGGAAATGTAATACACTACCGAACCACCCGAGTGCCAAATTTAATGAACAGGAAAATACACAACGGGCAATCATCCATGAACACATGACCGCACTAAGGCTATTTAAACAACTCAATTTCATGCTAATGTGACCACTGCTTACTCTTCAACACAAATGTATACACGACCATCTGGAATGCGGGTGAGTGTTTGTGCCAAGAGACCATCCTGAGCGATATTCTAAGTTTAAATGTGTTTTGATTGTCAGGAGTCCCAATACATCTGAGCTGAATTGTCCCACTTTTTTATTTTTTGTTGTACCCCATCGTCATTTCGGTAGTCAGGGTTGGAGATCATCATGATACAGTGAACTATTTCCTTCCTTTCTCTGGATTGTGCTGTTACACGTGACTACAAAGATGGCAGGAAAAGCCCGCTAGAACAGCATAATCAAACCCTGTGTCCGGGGTTAATCAGAGGAACTTTGAATGATGACTCTAATATAACGTGTTTGATTATGTTTGGCTGGAATGTACAGGTGATAGGAGACATTAATGGTGGGAAAAAGATGAAAGTGTTAAATTTCAGACTTCGGTCCTGGCATTGCGGATGAGGCTTGCACACAGGAACTGGTCTGCCTCTGATAAGGTTCGGATAATATTGGCAAGACAAGGCAGTTTGAGTGTAAGGGGTTAAGGGCCACACCCTGGGGTTCCCTTTCACAGTTAACTGTCCTGGATCTGATACTATTTCTGAAACCGCGTCGGTCAACGACAGCTTCCTCCCTTCACGGTATTCCTGGCTTCAATAGGATATCACTGTTGTGATGGAAATAAAAGTTTGACCAGGATTTACCAATTCGAACTGTGGTGAAATGAACCATTACCATTCGGATGAAATGTCACTTTTGCTTTGTGTGTATGTTTGACGTCATAGAAAGTCCTGCAAAGCAAAAAAACAAACAAAAAACCCCAAAAAGTAAAATAACTCCCGTTTTTTCCAACATGACAAAACGTTTTTTTCTTATCTAAAAAGCAAAAACTATGGTGGCAGACTTTGTCATTTGCAGGAACAATGAAACCGCAAGACCCACAAAGTGCAGAGGAGGTAGCAAAAGAAACTAGCCTGCCAGTGAATCAAAGACGGAACTATCATGTGGGAGAGAGCCAGAGCTTTTATTTTATTTATTTTTAAGGTGGGGATATTACTGCAGACCACAAAAGCTGGAGGGGAAGACAAAGACAAGGCGCAAATGGGATATTCCCAAATGCATTTTAGGTGACCGATCAGGGATGGCCTCTATTCCAGACAATATAACATGTCGATGCAATCCCATTTGCTGATGCTGCACTGTGCAGTGCTCGAAGACTACAATACCATCATGATTACCACTTCATTATATCCTGGCACAAATAGACCAAAAAAAAACCAACAACAAAAAAAAAAAAAAGAAAAACATTCACACTTGTACCAACAGATGGTGCAGAACCTTAAGTCCACGCAAGCTGAAATTTGCTGAAAGAAGTGTGGTACTTACAGGCCTGTTTGCCAGCCAATTGCAGTCCACATACCGGTATTTGGGATGGGCGATATATCTTTATCGTATCGAAATCAATATATGAACATTCAATATTTAAATGTGGACGATATCAGTCATGGGACCTTGCCATGCTTGTGTTGTATGGAGCGAACTTCCGTATTCGCTGTGAAGTATATACGGACAGTGTATATATATGTATTCTCTTTTAGAACATTACATAACCATATTTATAATTGCCAAATTATGATTGAGGTAGCAGAGCTTGTAAAAATATATGACCAGCAACCGCACGGGCTGCGTCCTAATTCGCAATGCGCGTCTTTGTTGACTGCCACCATGCTTTTGTGAATTAAGATTCATCATTCAAGAGAGAATGTGGATTCAAGAGAGATTGTGGGAAAAAGCCAAAGTACCCGAGGGGGGTACAATCATACATAGGACATCCATTCTCGAAAAAAAAAAAAAAAAAAAAAAACTCAGAGCCAACATTTGGACTCCAAACCTCAGAAATGTGAAGCAGACATGCTGACCACAATGGCGTCCAGTACATGTCAGTCTGATTTTCTCTCTATAAGCAGCCTAATATTCAGTCTCTCTCTCTCTCTCTCTCTCTCTCTCTCTCTCTCTCTCTCTCTCTCTCTCTCTCTCTCTCTCTCTCTCTCTCTCTCTCTCTCTCTCTCTCTCTCTCTCTCTCTCTCTCTCTCTCTCTCTCTCTCTCTCTCTCTCTCTCTCTCTCTCTCTCTCTCTCTCTCTCTCTCTCTCTCTCTCTCTCTCTCTCTCTCTCTCTCTCTCTCTCTCTCTCTCTCTCTCTCTCTCTCTCTCTCTCAACATGGTAACAGGTGCTAAAGATGCTCAGACCAAATGTCCACAAAAATAAAAGAATGCAGACATTTAATAGTAATTAAAAGTGATACAGAATTCCGCCCAGTACAAAAATACCACTCTTGTTTTTTGATGTTACTCATTAATTATTAATGTTGGCATTAATATTTTGGCTCAAAGGCAAAATAAACAAGTACCGTATTTTCACGACCATAAGGCGCCATTAAAAGTCTAGTGTATGAGCTGAGTTCCAAAGCCTGACTGAGCGCGCTTCTGGCCGACATGCTGTTTATATAAAGAAAAGGCGGGCGTAAGTGACGTCAGGCATGCGGAAGTCTGCCAATGAGTGAAGGGTGGGCGTGCCCAACAACACGGTGCGCCGAATGGTCGTGAATAAAAGGTAATATTAAATATTGCCTGCTGTATGTCTTTTTTTTGGGGGGGGGGGGGGGTCAAACCTGCAGTTTAGCGACTATCAGACTATCTGCTTCAGTCCTATCGATCCTTCAGACTAGAAGCCTACACTGCACCCTCATCGGTAACTTCTTTATAAACTGTAAGATCATCATCAACGCCGAATAGCACTGGCCCGGAGGCCAGCCCACCATGTTTTTTTATGTGCCCCCCCCGCACCCCCGAAAGAAAATCATGTGTGTCAAATTGTATGATTTCAAAACTTGTGATCAATTAATTTGTCGTGGTTTCACCGTGATAATGACCTTCCGAGGGAAAACGTAACTCCAAAGTGGTCCGCGCTAAATATAAGTTTGGCACCGCCACTGTAGAGGAAACAAACCGCTGTTTTATTTAGCAATGGCGTTCAAACGGGCTCAGCAGTTACCTACTGTGAATAACAGCGTTCACGAACCGAGAGCTGACGATACGATGGCAAATCTGAACAAGTGAATCACCAACAAGTTTTCTTCCAATCATTTATGAATTACTGTCTTGCCTTGAAGTTTGAAGGACTGAAGGTCAGCCCGCAATCACACCCACCCATCCGTCCTTTGTCAGTACCCAAGAGTCAGCATCCACCCATCGTGAATTCTTGATGCTCTCCCTCCCCGTCGGTTCACACAAGTGTCATTGAACAAGAAGTAGAGCAGACAGCGTTGCCAGAGACAGGGGATGACAAGTACTGCAAGGCTTTATTTGACGGCAATCTTTTGGAGCACGGTGTTAATGAAAGCGGGGGTTGAGCCTGCTGGCATTAATATGCGTTAATAAAGGGTTTCCTCCACTCCCACCAAAAGCCTTGTTAAATGCTCTCATCTTTAGCGGGAGATTTCTCGGTTGGGTTGCATGTTCCCAAACCCTTGTGATATGATTCCATATTTTCCCCACACTAAACACATGGTGCTCATGTTCAAATGAGTGAGAACATGATCCATGCATGTCTGCCGCCATATTTAAATATTTATCAGCACTGGGTAAGTTTGGTTCGCGGGAGCCTGTGATGGAGAATTGCTTGCTATGCTATAAGATATATGATGTGTAGTCTAAGATGACATACTGTAATAGAAAGCACCTACCGTATTTTCCGCACTATAAGGCGCACCAAAAAGTATTCCATTTTCTCAAAAGCTGACAGTGTGCATTATAATCCGATGCACCTTATATATGGATCAATATTCCGATTTCTTGGACGTATTATTTTAAATGTTCTGTAAAACGCTTGGTTACAGCTGCAGCGGATGTTAAGGCTCAATATAAATTAAGCGGTAATGTATTGTATTCCTTTTAGCGTGGCTCCATCTAGCGGATGCATAAAGCAACCACAGCCATTTTTGTAGCTTCTATGCTCCTTATAAAGCGGCGTGCCCTTTATATGAAAACAGTTTTAAAATGGCCCATTCATTGAAGGTGCACCTTATACTCCGAAGTGTGGAAAATACGGTACGTGTTAAAATTAATGTGTGCAATTGATGTTCAATTTAAATTGGTGGTCGAACCTGAAACTGTACAACCTGTAGGGGGTTTGATAGTTCTTTATATGACGGATAAGCAAATGGGTGGATGCAAAAACTTGATCGAGGCATGCTGTAATAAATTTACAAACTAGGCATTCATTTTCAAAAGCAATTGTCCTCATTGGGGTTGTTACCCACAACCCCATAGCAGCTGATTTCGGGATAAAAGCTGGGGTAACCCTTGACTGGTCACAAGTCAATCACATGGTGCAGGGTTAAGACAAACCGATGGAAAACAAAACAGTCTTCAATGAAGCTAACATGCATGGAATGTGGGAGGCATGGGGAAAACATGTACACTCCACTCTCAAATTACCAAGTCTCAGAATGTCTCAAGCACATTCATACTGCTGAATTGTTGTTCGGACAGTATCTTGTCTGATGGAGTGGCAATGGGATTTTCTAATTTACGTTCCAAGTTCATGTGTTGACACTGTGAAAGTGAGCAGCAACATGGATTGCTATGTGTGATTGCCTGGCTCGTGAAGCATTTTCAGAATTATTGCAGTCTTGCACACAAAACTACAAAAAATGCAATTCATCAACAAAAGAGCCACCATTTGCAAACTGGACTATTTTCCAAGGAACACATTTAAAAGGCTTTTGGGAGGGGATAAACATCATTTATTATAACCCTCACCATTTACAGGAAACAACAGCGGTCACCAATGAGATAATTGCGAACAAACTTGAATTGTGGAAGCCAAGTAAAACATGGGTCTCAAAGGTCATCCACAACATGAGCAATTATCCTGAGTTGCTCAACACTGACATACTGGACCTGACTAGTTTATTAAAGATGCTAAATAAGTTAATTTGTGTGTAACTTCCAAACCTACAGTTTTTTGATGCAACCAACAACCTGCATGTGAAAATGATTGCGAATGATTTTCATCCATCCATCCATACTTGCTCTCCAGCACTTGTTTTCATTCAGATTGCTGAAGGGTTAGAAACTTTCACAGAAAATTTGGGGCGAGAGACGGGTTCGACAGTCAATCTCGCGAATGAATCATATATTGAAGCCAGTTAGGCGAAACTGAGTGCCCTATTTGGAACAGACTCAGTTGAGTCAAATTGAACTCTATCCATGCACAGCGATCACATTTAAAATGGTCGGAATGCTTGTCATAGCGAATAGATTTTAACGAGCTGATGAGATTCTGCGTTTTGGTAATCTGAGTGAATTCTGGATTCTAACAATGTTTAAGAAGAAACAAAGCCTACCACGGCCCAACTTTCAAGTGTTTTGCGATTGTGCCTTCTGATGGTTGTTCATGATAACTGTCACCGGGGCAACGGCAGTCTGACAAGATGTTTGAGCCTTTGGACGTTGATGCTCCCCGCGACTTGTTCCAGGTCGTTTTCTTCGGTTCATGCGCCCATCACACTCGCACTCACATCAAATTACATTCAATTCATTACTAGCTTCACATTAATATGCACAAACAACATATGAGTCAATTACTACCGCTGTACTTGCTATATTGTATTCTCATGCCAACAAACTGTTGCTGCGACTGCACCTGCCAACTTTGACTTTTCTATTATCTTTTCTGGCAACTGACGCCGTCTACGCCCAGTCCTGATGCAAATCTGCCCGTGCAATCAACAGCGGCAGCGTGAGACTAAATTACCTTGACTGTTCACACTACTTGCGAACACTAACCGTTGGAAGGGGGTTGGGGGGGGTTACCATGGCACCAACCTATTGCAGGGGCCTGGGGATAAAGCACGTAGTTGCACATAATCCTTGCTATGATCCCCGTCTGTTTCCCAGGGCAACAAGCCCCCTCAGATGATTTATGTATCTGCCTTATGCCGGAGTCTGCACTTTTCGCTCAAGGTGAATGATTGAAAAATACATTTTATTTAATCAGAGACTGTGCATACTTTTTTCACCCCCCCCCATCCCACCCCTCCAAGTTTATTATTCAATGGCGAGAGATAAGTGATGCACACAGCCTAATTAAACCAAGATAAAGTGTATTCCCTGTGCCCTTAAATCACTGTTAAGCAGCCCATTAAGAGCCATATTTCCACCATGTGGCATTCACGGAACAAGTCAATAATGTGAAATGTTGTCCAGCTATGTCAAATGCAAAGTTGAAATGAAGTGCTCGTCATAATTAACTGATACCGTCAGTCATACACAGGAATGCAGACGTGTACCCATGACTGCAGATTACCACTTCTACACCAAATGGTGAAGTGTTCGACGCGTAAGCTTTACAAAAGCATCAGAAAAGCCTGAGGTTAAACAATGTTGGCATAGAGGAGTCCCTTGAAGTACAGTAGATCTGGATGGTGGTGTTTCCATCAAAACAGTGCTGCGGACAATTCTCCTAGCAATTTAGCATTAAATGGCTTGTTTGAACAAAAAGACAAAACACACAGAGAAAAGGCAGCTCCAAGCTAAAGTGAAGTGAACAAGCTAAATGAAACAATAAACAAACAGCAACTCAGTGACAGTTTAAGAGCTGAAGAAGACACTTACTAAGATATCAAAGTTCCAAGGATATAAAAGTCGAAAGACCATTAAGCTTTCCTAGACGAGGAACAATCCTCCATTAATTTTCCACCAGGATCTTTACCAAATACGATATTCAACTTTGTTCCACATTAGCTTAATTGAATGGTCTTCATCTCTCTTTTTTTAATTTACTGAAGCTAGTTTGGGTGGAAAACTAAATACATACTCTGGTGATTGCGAGAAAGAAAAATCCGTATGATCAACAACATTTTCAATATTAAAAAAATAAAATATGGATGTCAGATTTCCAGCTCCACAATTCACACCTTTGTAGCCAAGTGTTGCTCAAAATGTGCTCCTTCAGGCAAGATGAAGACAAGTGTTGTAAAATTTGCTGGGGTCCCAGCTGACTTTTTCTGCAAGAGTTTTCGGCTTCAGTTTTCGCCAAAAATTACAGGGGTAACACTTAATTTCTCCCCTCAGCAAAAACAAAAATGGCAGTCCAGTAAGGCACTACCATTCACAAACTAACTGAGCCAACTTGAAACACAGCTGCTCACCAAAACAGCAACATAAAGAGTCATTGAAAGAAATTAACGTGTGATGACTCTTTGCAATATTACAAATTATCTCATAGGATGATGAGATGGCGTCTTTCTCAACAATTAGTGTGGGCTGCTAGCTAATCGCCCCTCAATGTTGCGCATCGAAGTTCACATTCCAGGTATCTCAGAGGCTAATTAGTGCCCCTCCAGTTCATTTTACCTCGAGCCGTTTACCTGCATTTCCGCCGTAGCACAAAACGGTTACCGGTGTGAGACCATGTTGCTCTACAGCAGTAACACAAAGAGGAGTGCATTCTATGCTAGTCGTGCAGATGTGAGTCCTGCGTTGTTATCTTACATTTGCTTCGTGCAGAGAGAAGCAGCGAGAGGGAGAGCCCGCAGACATTGTGGCCGAGTGGAAGGCAAAAACAAGGACAACAAAGCCCACGAGCAACACGTGGCAAAAGGCACTCGCACACACATCCCCGCCAAAGCTTTGCCCACATATGTGGACGCGTGCCCGTTGAGTTCCGTCGCATTCCCTTAAGTAACATTGACTTACTTTTCCCAACAGCATGCATAATATACCCCGGCCTATTTAGGCATATCTTGGAGCAGATTAGCAAACAAATTAAAATAAATGACTTCCTCCCACCGCTCTCCCAAACTTGACTGATAGCGCAACATATTTTCAAATTAAACGCGGCGAGAGCAAATACACTAAATCTCATCTGATTCCCGGGCTTGTTTGCCAAGACGGTTGCGATGATGAGCCGGCTGCCAGCTTCACAGAGACACTTGCCAGGTGTTTGGATTAGCATTAGCATTGTTTGCGGAGAAGAAGTGCATCACTACAAAGAAAGAATATGGCTCATGACATCAACGTCTCGACAACTTGGCCTTTAAACTCCTGTTTTAAGACATTAAATCATTGGATTAAAGTGGAATAAAAATACCTATCCAAGAAATTGTGTTGTAGCAAAGTGTAGAAGTATTCATTTTTATTTCAATGGAGGGACCCCAACAGCTCCACAAAGCCAAGGCACTGTAATTGGTTTGGAGAGATGTGGGGTTTTTTTCAGATTGCCAAAGAGGGTACGGTTTTTTCTCAAACAAAAAGAAAGTTCCATTCATTATGCGGTGCAGCAATGGTTTGTTGTTGTTGTTAGGACTCCCCCTAAAGTCGTGGAGTGTCATTTAGCTTCAAGCTGAGGTAGTTAATAAAAATACAACGATCTCAGTCTACCCGCAGTTTCATCATTCATGCACCGCAGATTTTTATGTGATGTTTTGGGGGATGATTAGTATACACGCATGTGCAAACCGTGCAAATGTGTTGCAACATGCCAGGCAAGACTGAGTTCTAAAACATGACATGCAGCATAATTAAGAGCAAGAGGAGGCAGAGAAGGTGCACAACTAAACTCCTGTGGTAGTCGTCGGGTTCATTGACCAGAGTCAAGTGTTGCTACCCCATGTGTGTGTTAAAGTACCGTATTTTCTGCACTATAAGGCGCGCCGAAAAGTCATTCATTTTCTTAAAAGCTCTCAGTGCGCCTTAAAATCCGGTGCGCCTTGTGTATTGTCATTACGGTAAATATGTCGATCCCCAAAATGGCTCCTTGTTGGAGACATGCTCACAATGTTATACTTGCTGTTGGTTCAGTGAACTGTGTCGCTGAATGTTACGTTGAATTATATATATATTCTTGAATGCTGCTCAAGGTGCTGAGATGGGTTTTTTTAATCAACATAGTAAATAATTTATGAACAAAATCAATGGGCTGCTTTGTTTGTGATGCGTAACATGATTATTCATTTAATTAGGTATTTGAATTTGGATTAGCAAAGGAAATGGATGGATGGATGTTTAAAAGCAATGTCAAGGTGAAATAAATGTCAATCAATTAAGTCAGTGTACATCCAAAACATTCACTATTTAATTTTAAATCAGACACGACTGAGTTTTAATGAGATTTTACACACTGCGGAGATCAACTTCAATCAACAATAATTTTGTCATAAAATGGATACAAGTTCACTTTGAAAATGTATGGTTATCGGAAAGGCTAAAATGACTTTCCTGATTTTATTTTTTCGCAAAAAAACTGTGAAAACATCTTTGAAGTTGTGTTGCATTCAGAGTGTTGATTTCACAGCGACAGCACATCACACTGTGGGCACATGTAATCTGGACTGGGCAGATAAACACAATGTGCAATGGAAAAAAAAAAACATCTAAATAAGGAAGACTATAATGAAGTCGCTCTAAGCTCACTTGATCCTTCCATCACATAAACAAAATTTAATCCTGCCAGTGTACACTGGCATTTGCACTCGTGTTTGACCATCATTTCCTGCTCTTGCTACTTTAGGAGGAAAACATACATTTGTTTCATTTGCCTTCTGTGTTGGTTGAGTGACGGTCTACCATACTATAATCTTATTTATACGAAAAACCGTGGCTTGACGCCACATGACGCATGCATACTCCATCGATGAAACAGTCCACGCACCAGTATTACAAGATTTGCACAAATGGGGATTTGAAACTCACTTCTCCATGTTCACTTGAATCACCGCCGATTTGTGCACAGTCCTACATCCTAAACAAGATGTTTCATCCAGTTTTGACCTTGGGGTGGTTTGTTTTGTACAGTTGGTCAAATGACACTGCCACGCCAACACACACTGACAATTTTATTTTTTTTTGCAATTCTATGCTTTGTCTGGTGCATGCAAAAGGCTCAGATGTGGTTGGACACAATCAATAGGTCTTTTTTTTTCTCTCTTTTTTTGAAGGATCCAAAATCAACCAAAAATGGCTGTTTCAAATGCTACAGATTTATGTGGATTTAATCATGATAGACATGCCAAACTAAGTTTTCCTGTTGCTTGGTGAAAATGGCTTCAGAGACAAAAAAAAAAAAAGTCCATGGGTGCATGTGAATCTTTTTTTTTAGTTTTTGAATGTGGAAAATTACAATTTATTTGGTTTAAGAATAACGAAGAAAAAAACGTTATTTCAGAAAAGCACTGTAAAAAAAGTTAAGGGAGGATACGGTGGTTACAACAAGGTCCACAAGCACCAAAACTACAGAGTCACTGTTCGTTTTGTTCTACATTTGTGTTCAGGGTACACACAATGTGATGCAGCAGTCAAGACTCACGTCACCTAATGCGATGTTGAAACTTTGAAGGCATTCACTGAATGTTAGCGTCTTTGTTGGGCCACGCAAGCTACTGTTTTACCCACGAGGACGAGGTTGGCAGGACCATTTATTTATATTTTGGGAAAAAGTACATTTCTTGCTTAAGGCTGCATATAATCCACACAAACACACACACACACACACGTACACACACACACACACACGCACACACCCTTAAGCGTCACTTGCCTTTATCTCCTTCTGACCTGAGCTTCTTCTACTAATTACAGTCCATATGGCCAAACACAAACAGCTGATACAATGCGAGTGCAAACGACTATTTCCCCTAATTATGCAAAACAGCTTACTCATGTAACAGCTGTTCTCCCAGCTAATAATCACAAGTCCACTAGTCGTGATCAAAGTGCCCATAAACAAATGCGTGTCATTCCAATCATCACAATGTGTCCCCGAGGCTCGTACACTCAAGTTTAGAGTGACGTTCAATGGCTCATCTAGAAGCAGGCAATCCGACAGCCCGTGGGAAACATCCCAGCCATCCAGACGTTTCGAAAAACAACTCAATTATTGGCATCCCACTTCTGACCATCACTTGCAACAGAACATTGAGGACAAGCACCCACCACCTGGATTTTGAGCGAGACTCAATTGAAATAGAAATGACTAAATTACTGTCCTATTATGATCTAACAAACAGACTCGTGGACTTCTCTTTTGCACCAACCAACAGCAATACTAAAATATTCCATTCCACAGCGATTTGCAGTGACAAATTTTGTATTTTCTTCATGTAGTTAACTGCTATATATTTTCAATTCAAATGTTTACGTTTGACAACACAAACTTGATGTTCCACCCCGATTTCATAGTATCACTGATTTTCATTGCTTTGGTCACAAAAACACCAGCATCCTAAACCTAGATGAAAAAAAAAATGTAGTCTGACCAAAGGCTTAGTCATCAAACTGGGCCTCGGGGAATCCTACTTCTGGTCAAACTTGTAACAGAACTCTGAAGGGTACTACCCTCCACCTGGATTTAAGCCTGGCTATATTGGATGGCTGATGACATTGGCAACAACAGGGCTCAGCTGTGGGGATGCTAGAACGCCTCTCAGGCTCATATTGTGTGTTTTGTGCGTTTTCCCGATGGGTGTCAGAAAGCCGGAGAAAGAAAGAAAAATCAAATGTCAACAAAAGAGCTAAAAACGAACATCAACCGTGGTGTGTTGAATTTATTCGTCAAGTGGTTGCACAAAATAAAATCATCTGGATACAGATACATTTTAAAGTAGTTGTATAGTCTACCTCATAAATGTATTTGGATCCAGATGGTTCAATTTCAGGATGCCACAAGGATCTAGAAAGCACACCAACAAAGACCAGACAAGTTCTCCCACCGCAGATGTATGCAGCTTCCTACACCACTTTTTTTGTGCGTATGGATATCCTTATGCTAGCATATTGCTGATGCCAAGATAATAATATGGAAAACAAATACAGTGGTACCTCTACTTATAAAATGAATTGGTTCTGGAAGAAATTTCTTAATTCGAAATATTTGTGAGTAGAGACGCATATTCCATGTAAATGCTCTAATTCGTTCCAGCCCCTCAAAATTCAGACATGTTTTCGAAATAAAAATATGTAGCAAATACATGTTATAATTAGAATATTGCACAATAAATGAGAGTTGTTCACAATACTTAACTGCGTCCTCATCGAAAGACTTACCTTGAAATTTCTTTTGTAACAAGAAGCAGTATTTTCCTGTTGAGGCGTTTCATAACTTGATAATTCTGATTGAAGAGACGTTCGTAAGTAGAGGTACCAATGTATATTCAGAGAACTTTTACAAACAAGTTTGACTGTTTAAATCAATTTATCTCAACGGGACAAGGCACAAGATAATTCCAAGAACAAGGTGTCCATGTAAAGGATCTGAAGACGTATTTATAGTTTGCTCATTTACTGTCGACACTGTTCCAATATTTCCTCGGCAGTCCAATAACCTGATCCATTTTAATCCTATTTTTAAAAAGCAGACACAGCCGTAAAAAATAATTGGAAGCTGTGGTGACACGTGTGCGGTGTTACTCAACAGAAAGGAGCACTTTTACATAGCTTTGCTTGTTATCAAAGTGGTTCAGGAGGTGAGGGCATTTTATAGGCTGCGCCTGCGGAGAGGTTTGACAAACACAAATGATGAGTGCGGAAGTGTCAACAGGTAAACAGGCGAGACGGAGGATTTTTGATGCGCCTTATACATACCAACAATTGTCATTATTCTACTCATTATCTCAATGTTCAAATGGAATTTTGCTAAAACATGTGGGATCCGATGTATTGGTCTTGAATGATTTGCCGCTGCCCCCGTTTGATTTGGCAAAAGAAGCAAAAGCAAGCGTCCTTCAACCGAACTGAGCATGAGCAACACATTCCCTTGCACTCTCCTGTGCTCTCTTGGCCATTTTTAAATAGCCTGTCAGAAGCTACTGGATGTCACCGCCTATAAAATGACAAGCAACATCTCCAAAGGCAAGAGCAGCTCTTCTGATGCTGAGAGAGCTGTTTCGCCTTCACCACAAACTGCAGTGGCTGTGGCCCGGGTCGTCAACGGGGCACGCGTCCCCCACAGGGGTGCTAACCATATATCTGCCTTTGAACAGACACACACGGTGACCAAGTTTAACAGACGAAACCAGCCAAGGAAAAATACATAACATGTTTGTAGTCTCGAAAAATGACGCTTCATGTCTCCACAGTGCCAGTGTGGTTGTGTTCATAAAGATAATAAAACAATAAACAAATGCTAGATCATAGTTGACAAATAGTTAAAATTCACATTTCATTAATAAAATAAAAATCAATTGAAACGTACAGTTATTAAACTAAAGCTAACAGTAATTTTAGCTTCCTTTGTTTTCATCTTTTCAATTAACATCATACATGAGCTTTTGGGGTATTTATTTCGGTATTTCTTTTTTCCAAGAGGTCACACAGTCCTTTGAGAATTGTAGTTTCTTACGCAATACATTTTTTTTTCAATCAACAAATACTCAATATATGAAAAACCGAAAACTAAAATGAAAACTAACAAATTTGCTCTACAATCTAATTCCCCAAACTACCCTAATAGAAGCATTGATTCCTCCACACATCATAAAATCTATTTTTGTCCCCCATGCACGGATACTGAATTTCGCCAAATGGAACCTCACTGAATACCAAGACCATTCTGTCTTTTCATATTTGCAGGCTCTATTCAGTCGACTTACATCATAGAAAATACCCTACTTCTGACACCATTTACAACAACTCCGACTACTAGTAGTTCCCTTGGCATCACAGCCCCTACTTCTGACACCACAAGTAACAAAAGTATTGGCATCGCACTCTCAATATGAATTTGAGCCCAGGTTAATTGGGTCAAAGAGACAACCGTATTTTCCGCACTATAAGGCGCACCTAAAAGCATTACATTTTCTCAAAAGCCGAGAGTGCGTCTTATAATCCGATGCACCTTATACTGTATATGGATCTGTATTGTGATTTCTTGGACTTATTATTTTAAATGTTCTGTGAGGTGTTTTGTTCCAGCTGCAGCGGTTGTGAAAGCTCTATATAAAAGAAGCTGTATTGTATTGCATTCACTTTAGCGTAGCTCCATCTAGTGGATACATGGCGCCACTATCGTCACTTCTATTCTATGCGCCGTATAATGGGGTGCGCCTTCTATATGAAAACTGTTTTAAAATAGGGAATTCACTGAAAGTGCGCCTTGTACTCTGAAGTGCCTTATAGTGCAGAAAATACGGTATTCATGATAAAAACAACATTATAAAAGCAATCTTCGGTAGTTTGACATGGGGTTACTACACATTACTGAATATTATCTACACTTTGAAGGCTTAATCAAACTCAAATCCAAAGTTCGCGCTGATCATCCATCCATCAGAGCGAGGATATACACTGTGTAAAGTGTGTCTGCGTGCATCGACCAATTCAAGAGTTCTTGTTGTCCCTTCATCCGTCAAACTAAGCAGCATTAGAGGAAACCTTGTGTCCATCAATTATTCCCATCGGCACATCCATTATTGATGAGTGCAACTTCAACAGAAGGCCTGACGAGGCACTGTGCTTCGCAAAGCCTTGCCAGCCTCTGAGCGGATGTCCCAAAAGTTTGGACTGCTTGTGTGTGTGTGTGGGCGCATGTGCACTTATGCATGTCATTAGTGTACTTGTACATTAACTCCATCTACGGCCAATTGCGTTTGAATGACACACAGTTCAGGTCATTCTGACAGGTGGGCTGCAGAGGGAGTGGCCACCCTTGATGGGGTTATTTTCAGTTTCAAGGCCAAGCTTTTTTTAATTTTTTTTTACCCTTATTCACACAAGGTAGTACAGGGTGATAATCTATTGCGAATTTTGACAGTCATCATCATAAATGAATGAACGCGGTTGAGTGATCTGCAGGCTAAGCTTAAACAGCGTCAACCAATCAAGTCATAATCCAATGCAGTGGTTTCAAGCGGTACTGTCAAAAATCCTCATTCAGAAAAATATGTTTGTGCAACTTGTCCATGTGAATACACATTTGTGAATTTAGCGAGACCTCTAAAGGGAATGCTGCCGCATTATTAGTTCACGGTAAGCAGAATGCCCAGTAAAGAACGGTCCACTCTTTTTGCTCCCTCTTTTCTGTTTCCTCCCGTGTCCGCTCCTTTCTCGTCTCAAAGTTCGCCGGTGGCCAAGACTCTTCCAAAGTGGCCAGCTGTGTCACAGGTGATTCATCACCACAGGTGGACGCTTATTATTGGATGAAGCCCCGTGGGTCCGCCGATCTGACAAATCAGCTGTAAATGCCAGCCCTCAGTCCAGTGCTCTGATTGGTTTTGACAGGGAACTGTGGGCCTTTATGCCAGTTTTGCACCCCTTAGACTTAGGCCCTCCTTAAAAAAAAAAAAAAAAAAACTGCAGCTGTTTGCCTCTCTCTACTACATTATTCACAAGCTGAAACTTGGGGTTTGGAGTTCCTCTTTTGTACTCCTTGTACTCTTTGGTATGACTTCACAGTATGTTGGTCAAGCCGGTGTGTGCTCATGTGTGAGGAGGAGCGTTTGCGCCGACATGCACATTCAGCGCTTCTCTGCTAAAAACTCACCCAAGCAACTTATGTGACCTGGCTTCTTTCCAGTAAACTTTTCTGCTTACCAAAAGAAGTGAAACGAACTTGATGCTTAGCCCCGAGCCGCCGTTTGCCGGATTATTGTGGCCATTTCCGGATGCACACAGCAGTTAACTGCGTTTGTGCGCTGGTTGCCCACCACCGGTCATTGATTTTTCAATGTTATTATGAAGGGGTGCATACTTATAGGAAGAGCAAGCGGGATGACATCCATTGAGCATTTTGCCAAGAGTAAGCCATCACTGGAGTATTGTGTGATCTTCGAAGTAAGATCGGAAACATATTTACACCTTCAAGGCAGTATAATGTCCTATCAAGGCTTCGGCAGAATTGTGCACAACTAAAGTTGTGCATTTGGCAAGCTGCTTCGTGCCATCTGTGCTTGTGTGTGTTCTTTGGATTGTAAGCGAAAACCATACACACCATCCCCAAGACAAAAAGACTAACAAAGAAAATGACGCAGTCATGGCAGTCGGGGATAAATGGCCGAAGGTCTTCAAATGAAGGATTTTCCCCTTTCATTTTATTTGCTTATTTTGCATTTCAGTGGAGTGCTCCAGAGTTGGTTTCCTGCAGCCAAACATCAATGTTGATTAACTTTTAAGTGTTAACTAACTAAAGGTCACGTCTGCACCAGTTTGATAGCACACTCCAGGGGTGTAACAGGCATGCCAAAATATATTAAAGCAATAAACCGTATGAAGTGGGCAAAAATGTTCGGTTAACACTGTGCTAAATTGTCTTTGTTGTTTACAAAACACGCAAGGTTAACCGAAGATTACAAACTGACCTCAGTGTTTATAAAAAACACGTTATGGTTAATTGAAAAATAAATGGTCTGATGTGTTTATGAAAATCTTGATGTGTGTGTTTATTTGAAGACTAAATTGTCTCATGTTTACAACGGCACAATACAGTACATTCTTTCATGATTACAAAAACATGGATGTCAGTCACTGAAGACTTATCAATTGATTTCAATGTTTACAAACATATGTATCTTCAAGGGGAGGGGGGGGGGGAGTCAGTTTTCAAATTGCCAGAAAGATTTGAATGTGAATCCTCCGTCCTCCCTTGGGTGACTCACCAAAACCACAACCCTCACTAATGTGAATATGCATGAGATGCACATTTTCTGAATGCACACTGTAAATAAGACGATCTTAGCCACGGTTGCTGCATTGCTAACGTGACTTATTCCAGACGGAGTGCTGCAAAACACAAAGGGATCTATATACTCTACCGTCAGATCATACAGTTTTAACATTCTACGCAGTATATGACAAAGACTGCATTTATTTTTTCTAAACCGCATATTCCCCATTTGAGTTCATGGTTTGGTTGACGCCACATTTTCTACTCTGTTTAGCATTGAAGACATGCGCTTAATACAAGTTGGCAGACAATAAGCCAAGGAAATAAACTTCTTTCCAAACTAATCAGGGCACCCAGCGATCGTACGAGAACATCATTATTAGATGAAGCACAGCATGAGCATCACCCACTGTGAGGGAAGATTGGTGTTTGCGACAGTGGTGAGTGTGTGTGATCGAGGCGATATGTGAGGGATTAAATTAGGCCGTCTATAATGGACAGTGAAATTACAACAATTATCCACAATCTCGGACAACAATCACACAAAATGCCGGTGATTTCAGGATACTGAGTGATTAGAAACAACAACACAGAGGCAGTGACGTTAAGTCTGACGCGAGTTGTAAAGCATTCGAGGTGATGGTCGCCCCCCACTCATCTGCTGGATTTGCTTATTAACCGCGAGTCACTGTAATCGAGTAATTTCAGTATTAAATATTTCCCACAATAAGACAGACTGAGCATAAAAAGTCATTTCTAACAAAATAAGGAAAAAGAAACAAGGCATTCATCATTGAATTCCAATCCTGCTCCGTTTATGATGCAGCTAGTACATGCCTATTTTCATATGCCGCATAAAAACTTCGCAAAAGAAATTCAATGTGAAACCCACTCTAACCTTTCCCCTCAATACGCATTTAAGGCAATTGAGATGCACTTTGATATGCCGGGGTGAGAACGACTTCTGGGTCATGGTCAGAGCGTCAACGAGCCAGGAAGTTGCAATTAAAAGAAATGAGAGCTGCCATCTCTTTGATATTTCTAAAATTATGGAACGGATATGTTGTTTATTGCAGTTTTTGATGCTCCGACCAGCTCATGTTTGAAGGCTGCCTTCTCCAGACTCTGTTTCAGCTCCTTTTCAAAATGTCCAATAATATCCAGATCAGGACTCTTCAGAAGAGTCAAATGTTTTTTGTTGTTTTTTCTCTGAGAGATTCTTGATGTTATCAGACGTGTGTCTGTGTTTTTGTCCGGTTGGAAATCCGGCAACTGTGACTAAGCTTTCTAACATTGGGAAGCATATTTCACTCCAAAATATCTTGTTCTCTTGAGATTTCTTTGAACCCACCACAAATTCAAAAACACCCCTGTGCTGGATTTAGCAAAGCAGCACCAGAACATAACTCAGCCCGTTATTTATTTTGGTGTTGGTACACGGTTCTTTTTTTTTTTTTTGTACAGATGGCACAGGCAGCATTTTGTTGGCACCCTTTTGTTAAAGTATATGAAAGACACACACATGTACACACTCATCACAAGAACACCGTCCCAAAAGCATCAAAGCTCACCAATTTTCATTTCAGCATATCCCTCTCTCATCAGTTGAAAGTTATTTCAATGACAGCTGAGTGTTTTTTTTTTCGTGCACTCCAACCCAAAGCGCCAAAATGTGCATACGTCAGCAAATTTTCAAAAAGGTGGCCACATGGCACCGACTGCCGTTCTCTCAAAGAAATAAAGACACTAAGGGGCTGAAATCCCCACCAGGACAGTAATTGCCTGTTGATGACTTCAAACAAAGCTGAGAAAATAGGCTGTGAAGCCCCACAGAAGCAAGAACACAAAAGAGAGCCTTGAAGTGCTCGGATTTCAGGTCTGGCTTGCGCTTTCAGGAAACAATCTCACAGCGAGACGATCAGAAAGACGTCCACAGAACACCATGTTCACATTTTATATGTGACTGTGACTGTGCGCTGTAGGAATTGATACTGCACCAAGTGTGGAAGAGACAACGCTTACCTTGAAGGGGCGCAAGCAGGAAGTCGTGGCACACGGCATGGTGGAGAGAAAAGGAGAAAAAGACAAAGGAAAGAAAAATTAGTTGGGTGTTTTTTCCACCCAGTTAACCTTGTGGTACACATTAAGTCAAATCACATTTATTTCCATGGAAAAAAAAAACATTTACCGGTAATCCATATCAACAGATCTTTGTACAAGTGTCAAATCCAGAAAGTAAAAACCCTGCCAGTTTGTCTTCAGCCACATATACTCTGTATTTTATATACTTTCACATTTGACTGCCTTGTTAGCAACATGTTTTCTGCGTATACCATACATTTTCATTTTACTGGCACTTTCAATATGAAAGAATCTGCGTTGAACTCTCCATCGTTCTTCTCTGAGTCATCGAAACCGAGACATTTTTATTTATTTATTAATTCTTTTTTTAATGACAGGGCTAGCAGAATCCACTGGATACCGAAACCCCACTGCACTTTGTAGACGGCGCCATAAATGCCAAATGACCAGCACTACCCTACGGAGCCCTGAGGCTAATTACGCTCTTGACGGAGATTCAGGGTGTCAAATCTTTTTACAGGTACTGGGGAGGGTAGGTGACCTCGGTCTCTAAAACTGCCATTTTGATGTGCCAGTTGGATTCAGCTCAGTTTGTTTACGGCGATCCTTGCACACAACGAGTTCGTGTAGCGAAGGCGAACAGATTTTATGAACCCGGAAACAATGCACAGTCCTCTTAAAAGCCCAAAGTACCGTATGGACAACCTTGCGGTTTACACATAGATCGACTTTTTTATAACTTGGACATCGTGAAGTTTTTCTTTGCACCGCCACGTTCTCGTGCGTGTACTATAAGAGTGTGTAGCTTTGAGCAAGGAAGGGGCAGAGTAGAACAGGGGTGCATACTGCACACAGATAGTCACAATGAATTTCAGTACCATGATTTTTTTTTTTAACTCACCCTTACCAAATAAAATGTCAACAAGAGTTGCGACCACAATGGAGTCACCGCGCAAGCTAACAGTCTTGAGTCCTGTATTTCTTCTTCTACTACTCCTCTTGGATTTTCTATTTTCTATCAATCTTAATGCTTCCTCTCATAGGTTACTCGCACGACACTTTTACACTGCTAAGAAGACTCAAATGGGCCAAACGTGTTCTCTTCGGGGAAACTCAAACATTGCCCGTTTCATTCTACAGGCCGAGACCACTTAACATCACAGAAACAAAAGGGAGCGCACAAACAAAGGAGAAGTGCACCGTAACAACACAAACGTGCACTTTTCTAACAAAATATTCTTTTCTCCCTACGGTCAGACACCTTCTAAAATACATCCCATCTTTTTACTGAGTGGATTTCACTAAAAGGAGGGAAGGTGGGAGATGTACTGGGAATAGAATAGGCTTTCTTTGCAGTTCCTTTTTCCGTGTGTCTCTCGTGTGAGTACACCTTGGGGGAAGAAATGATGCAATGAGTTATTCATCTGGCTTCTTTGTTCCGCCCCAATATCCCCCAAAAAACAGGGGACTGACGACAAGAAGGTAGTGTTGCAAACGTACAAGGGACTTCATTAATTCAGCTACTCACTGTGACGCGTAGCCTTGTTTGACACCATTTTGTAAAGAATTGGCACTTTAATGCAAGACGATCAGTAAAAAAAAAAGACAGCTTTGTATTTTTTTTTATTTTAACTGTGCTACAGATAAGTAGTTAAGGCAGTGGTGTCAAACTTATGGTCTGCGGTCCAGAACTGGTTTGACAGGGGTCCAACCTCGCACATTGAGATTGTTGTGACTATCAGCCAAGTTTTAGTCCATTTTTACATACAGACTCTCACCATCGTGCCCCCTGACATGTGAATGTGTGTTTGTAAATATAGTGGTACCTCTACTCACGAATGTCTCTTCAGACGGAATTTTCAAGTTACGAAACGCCTCAACAGGAAAATATTGCCTCTTGTTACGAAATAAATTTCAAGCTATGAAAGGTAAAAATACAGTATGGACTGTTACTCGCAGTTCCGAGTTTCCTGAACACAACGATACTTATAGCTGCTTAGCTGCTCTGCCATTACCGAACATCTTCCTGGCATCCCATTGGCTAAGCGGGACCTCTCCCGTATGTGTTTATGTGTGTAGACAGATAGATGCAGTAGATAGATATGTGTCTATGCAGCATCCTCGTCATTTGCCCCTCGGGCCCTGAGGCATTCTGATAGTTTTATGTAAATGTAAATCACCCAGAAAAAGTGTTCACCAGTCCAGCGATCGCTCACTATGCTCATGTTTGCCTTGGAATTTTCAAAGGATTGTTAAAAGCCGACAAAAGCAAACATTCTTGGATCAGTTGTTTATAAAACGGCAGGCAAAAACCACTTCGGAGAGAGAACATCAACTAAAGAGGGCAAAAAACAATGATGCAGTTAAAAGTTAAATGACCATTTTTATTCTTTATTCTTTTTTTACATTATGCACAACACTCATTTATTGTGCAATAATCTAATTGAAACCTTTATTTGTTACATATTTTGATGCATTTTTATGCTTTAGAAAACATTTATGTCTGAATTTTGGGGGGGCTTGGAACGAATTAGGTCATTTACATGAAAAACGTGTCTCTTTTAGAAATTTTATAATTAAAGAATTTCTTCCAGAACCAATGAATTTCGTAAGTAGAGGTACCACCGCATTATATATCATTTTTTGAAGCCTAAATGGTCTTTGGTGTTTAGTGACTGATTTCATTTTATACTTGTGTAACAGTTAATGATAACAATGAGATGTGCGAGGTGCATCATCAACTCATTCCCCCTCCTCACTTGCCATTAAAGTTAAAAGTGTGTTTTATCGTTTTGTATCACGGTAAAATTTTCGCAACTGTGAAAATGCTGCCCCCTCGTCAAACAAATCCTTTTGTCTGGCTCACTGGAGTTACTGGTGCGTGTTTTTTTTTTCTTCCAGATTCTATAGTAATAAATTGAAAAACATTACACTCCAGCGGCATCTTCATTTGTGAGATTGCACACAATTTCTTCAGCATAATTGTCAATCTCCCAAGGAAGGGTCCATGAAATTAGGCTGTGGGCGGCATTGGGATGTGGGGCCACGCGTTAAGGACAATGATGCAAACGCTGCAAAAATGGTAGTATTGGAAAAGGGGAATAAAGCATTTAACATCGAGTGAATAACTTAAGGCTATGTGTGCATCCAAAGAACTAACTCCAATAGTGTTCATTGCTTTTTCTTTGGCTTTTCTTTATATATATATATATATATATATATATATATATACACACACACACACACACACACACACACACACACACACACACACACACATCAGCATGTATCAGGACCATAATGCCAACCATAGGACTTGAAAAAGAGCTGATTGTGAAACAACAAGAGCGGTAGATATCTCTGTTTTGGCTCCTCGGTACAGACCGTATTTTCTGCACCTAAAAGCATTCAATTTTCTCAAAAGCCGACAGTGCACCTTCTAATCCGATACGCGCTATGTATGGATCAACATTCTGATTTCTTGATGTAGTCTTTTAAATGTTCTGGAAAGCACTATATTCCAGCTGCAGCGGTTGTGAAAGGGCGATATAAATAAATTAATAAATAATAACCAATTTAGGATTAAAAGATTAACACAATTTATCTTGAAAACACTGTAGTGAATAACGATCATTTTAGAGGCAAAGATAGTTTCTTCCATTTTGTGCTCCATGGCTGATTTAGACTTCACGTTAATGATCCTCAAGTAACTGTTTGAAAAATGGTCACTTTATGAAAGTTTTTGTTTTTTTTTAACGTGGGGATGGGATTAGGCTGATGGTAAGTGCAAAGCTGGATCTACTCTGTGAGATAGATGGCTGCTGGCCACCCCAACTTGACACCCTCAACAGAAAGCGGATGAAATTAACTCAACAATACAAACAATATAGGATTGCTTTATTGACTTTAGCATGTTTAAAAAGTTGAAGAATTTTAAAGTTGCCCTTTCATACTTGTGTTTTTCTGTATGCGACCTGCAAATGAAAAAAATTGGACTCCACCACCATGATCAATACAGATAATCAAATGCTGTTTGGCAATTTTAAAACAGGCGGATGGGGGTTTTTTTTTCTCCATTGACTATTGTAAAATATATGCATGGAAATATGCTTTATAGTGAGTTTGAATTTGCATCCCTTTACATGATGCTGGGACAGATCTGCTGCGTATCACAAGAAGCAAGAGAAATCAATTTATCTCTCCGGGAAATAAAAATGGAGAAAAGGCAATCCAAGCAGAGGGAAAGTCATCAAGTGACGGGAGCAAAAACGGAAATAAGATGGCAAAATGTATTGAAAAGTTCAACCTAGCGTGTTGATCTCGTCTCACGTTCGGATATCGCTGAATAAATAACATTGGAAGAAAGTGTGTACCCTCAGGCAGGGTTGAAAGAAACATGGAAAAATGGGAGCTAATGCTGACGGATTGAAGCCAATCATAATCATTGATCTTTCAGGACAGACACAATATCTAAATGTAAAAATTGTTGACCGGGATGACACATTTGACGAGTCACGGTACCTATTCCACGCCAGCCGACAACAAAGGCTGACAATGGGTGAAAATAAAATGGGATATTAGCCCGGAGCAGAGTGATAAGAGTAAGCGGCTTCCTCTTATCTGTGCGGACAGAAACAAACCCAGTCTGCCGCAGCTCACAGTGGAAAAAGCCAACGTCGACTACACATACTCGAAGTACGCGCCGCATCAAGGCCGACCCGATTTAAATTCAAGAAAGCAGCAAACAGAATGGATTCATTTTGATCCGAGATTGAAAGCTGCCATTAGTTTTCCTAATTTCTCGATGCATTTGTAGATACAATATTGACGATATGGCAACAAGGCAACCGTGTATGTGGAGTTTTTTTTTTTTTTCCCAGATAAGGAGGCAGGGAGGAGCAGGGTGTGCTTGACAAATTGTATTAAAACACAGAGAAAACTAAATCCAAAACAAACAAAGTCCACAGTATCAAACAAAAAATCATGACTGAATCTAAAACATAACAGTGACCAAAATATGACTGAAACAAACCTGACAGCAGCAACCAATGACCCGACACTGAGTGGTCGGGCTGGGAGTCCTTTTAAAGCACTAATGACAGAATGACCAACAGGTGTGCAGCTGCAGGGAGAGCCCTACAGTGCCACCTGTTGGTCCCAAACAGAATCATGACAATGTGTAAATTTCACTTGAAGAGCTTGAGGCCCATTTTTGATCACGATCTTCCAAAATGCTGCTTTTTGCAAAGTGAGCGCTCGTATATCTCAAATTATTTTTGTATTTTTTTTATCGCAATTCAAAGGAGAAAAATAAATACATAAAGTGTCCAATGACGGCTCGTATCTTCAAAAACTTCCAGGCCACTCTTCTCTCAAGGCGTCACTGTATCCCCGTACATACTGTGACATGGGGAAGTTGGCATTTGAAGCTAATCGTGGCTGCTAATCCCGTGTATGAATGGAGGTTAGCACAGCAGATGGTTGCACGATGGGCTCTTCCAGCATTCACTTGCTGTTTGGCTGCTGTACTACATCTCTGCACCAGAGGCCAGATTCATGCAGTGACAATACGCTTCAACCTGGCACCAATAATGATCCATGTCCAATAAAAAAAAAAAAACATGGAACCAACCCATCTATCTAGCCATTGTCTTTACCGCATATTCTGTTCATTCACGGGCAAGCGGCAGCAATGTCACAAAATGGGAATTTAAACCACGCATGTAAGGCGAGTGACCCACGACTCCACCGCCAGTGACAGGTAAGCAGCCACACAACCTTTGTTTTTGCTCGTTTTCTTGATGTGTCCTGGGATTGGTTGGCTACTAGTTCACGGCCCCCAGCCTCTCACTCAGAGTCAGTTGGGATTGGTTCTAGCCCACCCATGACCCCAAAGAGCACAAGCACAATTGAAATAGGATATCTAATAACTGATTTTCTCGTTTGTTTTTTAGATTAAAACAAAAAACAAAACTTTTTTTTGGGACTGTGAAATTACCACATGGAATTTAACTACACTGGTTGAATGATAAATGCAATTCGAAATTGATGACGTGGATGACATTTTCAATCAAAAATAAGCAAAAAATTCAGAGCCCAAATTGTTGTGTCATGTAAGACATTGAGTTCAGTGAGTAAGGGTGTTTTGGTGCTTTTTTTTGTGATGCCACTAGAGTAGGGTAACGGTGACAGAAACTTATTGCAACATGAATAGTTACTGTCCTGACTGATCAATACAATATGGCTAAATTGACAGTATTAAAAAGAATGAAATATACACCAGAAAATTCACCATCCAAGCCTAAATATGAACCTCTCATTTTGCATTTGCATTTATTAAGGTTATATATTTAAGAATATTCACATGATTCACCTTAAATTTATTTTTTTACACTCAAGGATGGCAGTTAAAAGTGTTGTTATACATGGTTAATGCAGGCTAAGTTTTATACTGAGTTTGCCAATGGAGCGGATCATTATTCACATTAATACGTATGGTGGGGGCATTATCATTCAGCCTAACATGTTCTCCTGTAGTAATTCAGGGATCGCTAATGCTAAGCTAATGTGAAACAGGGCCCAGAAATTATAGACGGCTTCGGTGAAATCTTAAAGTTATAACTACTCAAGCATCAGATAGAACACTTAGGATTTACCAGACATTCCAAATGAGTAGTAAAGTATTAAAATTCAAGATGAGATCTCATCTGCTTCTATAAATATGTATTTCCTCCTCAATTGGAGCACTCGTGGGCCATTTCATGTACAAAATTCCTCCGCCTGTCCTGTTAAGTGGCTGAAAGGAGCGATTTGAGGTCCTTTCTCTGTCAGCTGCATTCTTTCCTTGTCCTCCGAGTGCCTTCCTGCTGAGGGAAGGCATTTGTGTATTTGTTGGGGCACTTCATAAAAGACAGGCATTACAGATTACACCATTTTGACTACGGTAGAAAGTCGGAGAAAGTAGGAAATGGAGTGTGTCTAAAACGATTACAGGTACTTTGACATAATGCACACAATCATAACACCAACTCTCAAAGTTTGTAAGACAGACAATATTCATTTTCAATTTGATGTGAATCATAACGAGGAATTATAACCTGTTTTGGTAAACGGAGTTTTAGCATTTGGTACTCCACTGGAGGCCAATCATTTTCGTTTTGACAAAAGGCAACTGGTCAACAAAACACAGCAGAGAAGTGAGCCGATTTTGTAATTACCTCTGGATTATGTTGCATTTAAAGTGAAATTTAAAAGCAGTGCTCATACTATGCTATCCACTGTTGAAATCCGAGAAAATGCTAAATCCATTGAATTGGTGTTAGTGGTGATTCTGCATTTTCTACACTTGAGGGAATAATAAGAAAAGAAAAAAAACACCTTTTACAATAGCTATATATTTCCAACTTTCCGAGCATACCATATTTTCACGACCATAAGGCGCAATTAAAAGTCTTAAATTTTCTCCAAAATGGACAGGACGCCTTATAATGCGGAGCGTCTAGTGTATGAGCCGAGTTCCAAATCCTGACTGAGAGCCGACATGCTGTTTATATAGAGAAAAGGCGGAAGTGAGCATGAACAGGCATGCGGGAAAGCAGCCAGCCAATCAGTGAAGGGTGGGCGTGTAAGTGGCCGCGAGTGAGGACGTAAGTGAGGCCACGCATGCGGGAAAGCAGCCCGCCAATCAGTGAAGGGTGGGTGTGTAAGTGGCTGCGCATCATTTCTGTGGAGCCATACGGCAATGAGAGTGACTCTGACAACGAGAGCAGCGTTTTTTATGGTACCGGTACTTGCACAATTGTTCAATTCGGATACAGAAGATGAGGACTTTGATGGATTTCTGGGTGATGATTGATCGAAAAACGTGAGTACATTGTAAGATGGCTAAATAAAGTACAACCGATCTCAGTTTTGCTTCCGTTGCCTTGTTAAAAACGTGTTTTTAGCATGTCTTAGCATGCTACACTATGCTTCAAGCTAACGTGTTTTTAGCGTGCGTGCATGCATGCCGTATGTTTAAACTGCCGTATGTTTAAACTGGTGTATGTTTTACCACGCCTGGCTGCGTCCAATAATACAGTGCGTTTTGTGTATGTGTAAAATACAGAAATAGCACCCGTTACTGAGACTGCACCCTACAACACGGTGCGCCGAATGGTCGTGAAAATACGGTAATTGACGCCATGATGACACGACGTCCACAATTTCCTAAAACAATTTGAATGCCGGACTCGTGAGACCTCAGAACACTTTTCCACTTTGCATCAGTCCATCTTAGATAAACTCGGGTCCAGAGAAGCCGGCGGCGTTTGTGGGTGTTGTTAATAAATGGCTTTTGTTTTGCTGTGTAAAGCTTTACACTTACACTGAAGTGTATTTACTGGCATTGGTTTTCGGAAGTGTTCCTGAGCCCATGTGGTGATATCCTTCAGACAATGATGCCGGTTTTTGATGCAGTGCTACCTGAGGGATCGAAGGTCACGGGCATTCAATGTTGGCCTGTTGCTGCGATTCTTTGATTCTCTGAACCTTTTGATGATATTATTTGACAGTAGAGGATAAAATCCCTAAATTCCTTGCGATTGTATGTTGAGGACTTTGTCCTTAAACTGTTCAACTATTTGTCTCATGCAGTTAGCCTGTTCACCTGTGGGATGTTCTAAAGATGTGTTTGATGAGCATTACTCAAATTTTCTTGTCTTTTTTTTTGTCCTAGCTTTTTTGGAATGCCATAAAAGTTAATGACATTTTTTTTCTTTTCATGTTTATAATATTTTGAACATTCCATATTTTGTCTTGGTAGTGTATTCGATTAATAGATATAGGTTGAACATGATGTGCAAATCACTTCTGTTTTGATTAATGTTTAAAACAATGTCATTACTTCTCTACAATTATGTTTGTACTTTAAAAGCTAATACAGCCGGTTTGATGTGCACCCATTAATCATTGCAAGCTATTATTGTGATTCCAGGACCTAAGAATTGAGTGGATAGTTCTGTTGAAAGGTACGTGTTCAAATCATAGAGGTTTGGTTGAGCGGTAATTGGAGAACATTTAATTAATACGAGTGTCGAGAAAGGTCAGGAGTCATGTTTCTCAATCACTCATCATAAAAAGGGAAGAAGAGGACAGACAAGTGAATGGGTTGGGGGGTTGAGTTTGCCAGTGTCGGCTGCCGCCCGGCTTTACAGGAGATGCGGATCACTATCTACAAGAAAAAAAATGAGGCAATTTAGCCCATCAAGTCAATTGGCCCGCTGCCAATTATGTTCAACCCCCACAGTGTGACTGGTGTTTAAGTGTTCCTTTAGCCCAAAGGAAAAAGCAATGAGTGCTCCCACTCCGATTTACAACTGTGCGAAAGCAGTTTGAGTGTGCAACACTTCATTTTTGATTGCAGTCGACAATGCTTAGTTCAAACATGCACCTGATGTTTCCCTTTTACTGTTTGTCACATCCCTTAAAACCGCTCGAAAATGTGAAGTGGTTGGGATTCGAGTCGGCACCTACAAGCCAAAGCCGCCAGTCGCCCCGGTAGACAGAGTGAGCAGAAAAGTGTTAACAATAGTGTAGTTGGAGCTGAAGACAGAGCCAATGAGACATAAGACTGTACAAATCCCCCCCCCCATCCCCCAAATGAAAACTGGCTCCTTGTATGTTGGTAGTAACAATGCACTAAAAAAATGTTCTTTCAACAATGCATGTCATGACTTTCCTGATAAGAAAATGGCCATAAGAGGACACCTCGGTATCGATGACTAGTATCGGCGCCAATACGACGACCTGATACATTAAGTCCGGCATCAGCTTGACAGCAATACCTCATATTGGTATCTAAGTTGATTTTGGGAAAGACGTCGGCAGTTTCACATCAGTTCTGGGCTGGTTTCCAAAACTTCCAATTTGTGAAGTTGTTTGTTTTTGATGGGTCACTGACAGATTATATAATAGTTTTTTTTTCCAAGTACATGTGTAAGTTTGGACCAAACTTAAAAAGAAGGAACTCTAAAGACTGACTTTCGGATGACTTTAGCGCAATATTTCCATGTCTGAAATGTTTTGTTTTTGAGGGTACAGTAATCGAAAAGAACCCCCCTCCGCGAGCTCTGTTCAACAAACACAATTTGTTCCCATACTTTCTTATTTATTTATTTTTTAAACTGGTGGGTGGACAGAATCGGGCCACACAATTGTGAAGTTAAAAGACCCCACAAGGCAGAGTATCTATCATCCTGTGCTCAGTGCTGGTGGCTAAAGCAGACCATGCGCTAAATGATCATGACAGCGTGCGGCTCACCCGGGGCTGCTCTTAGCTGCAACCGCAGACGTGTCTTATGTGGGGGTGGATTGTGGGGGGGAGAGACAACAACAGTATTGTTGTGTTTGTGTTTAATGTCGCACCCCATCTTTAATGTTTCACAAATGTGTTTACTTTCTTTGAGATGGCCAAAGCAGCAATTAGGACGATAACTCCTACATACGGAGGTGGAAGAACAAATGGTACATTAAGTAACAGTAAAAGAGTGAATAATGACCAGAGGAAAATTGAATATTCACATGGAAGGTGAGAATTTCTGAAGATAATTAAGACCATTTTACATACAGAATATTGTTAGAAGTAAAACTGTTGTATGTCGAGTGTAATTTTCCCTAGCATCTTCAAATGAAGTAGAAATAAAGGCTAAAGTCTGAGTCTGATGATGTTGGAGACGATGACGAGAATTTGTTGGCCGTCACGGTGACAACAGCTAACATCTCGCATCGGGTCCCTGGCAGAGTTACGCTTGTTGACCGGTGTGCGATGACTCCACCTTCCTGGACTGAATCCTCGGCAGGAAATCAAGTTCACAGCACGCCAGCCCAGCAGAACATAGACATGAGCTTTGAATCGAAAATGTACACCTCCACAACAATGTACACCATCAATGTGTTGTAAAACACTTTCACGAGATTTGCTGTGCTATTGTTTTTTGTTGTTGACTCGTGTCTGTGTGATTGTGTGTGTGTGTGAATGCTAACATGGTAGCAATAAGCTAACCACAGCACCGTGAGATCCTCTTCTTCATGGCTGAGGTGACATCCTTGAAAAGATTGTCGTGTGTTGTGTTAGCTAGAGTGGCTGCCTCACATCGCCCCGTTCTCCTGGGCTATGTTGAACGGCTACTTTCCTGCATCCTGCAGAGGAATTAATTTATCTCTTTTCATGTTACTTCATTGACCACTGAGTTTTGTATTTGTAAGGGGATTAGCCTTGTTTGAGTATAATGTTCATCATGTAATTAGATGAACACAAACATACACGTGATTGCTCATTGTATTTACATCCCAAAATTAGCTATCTTAGTCGAAATGACAACAAACAGTGAAGCACCTTGTCCTGTTGTCTCCACTGTTTTACATGCATACATAATCTCATTTACATTACCATGTATCCCCTTTTATTGGTTTTGCTCATGCGTTGATTTGCATGGTGCTACTCGAGTCTTCGTGTATATTGAGACAAGCTGAACGGTTTAGGGAGGGGGGATAGTGGGGGGCATCTGAGAGGTTGCAGGTGCTTGTACAATGAGGTTGAATGCGTTTGGATTCGCATAATGCATCCACGGTGTTATTATTATGTTGATGAATACACGTGAATTACTTTGTAGACAGTCGGCAAAGACAAACTACAGCCAACGCCGCGGAAAAGACGGTTTGTCAAAGAGAAAGCGTGATGTGGTTTCATTGTGAGACAAACTTGCCATGCTTGTGAGTCCGGTAATATTTGTTTTTTTCTTAATAGCTTTCCTTGAGATTACTTGGGTTTACTTTGCAATCAGTAATAGATTTCTCTCCTAACATTCTTAGAGAGAAAATGACGAGAAAAGGATTTCTTTCTCGTATAAAATAAGTATTATTCATGTATGTTACGCTAACTACAAAGTGTTTGAGAATAAATGTAGATTTTTCGGAATATGTGGAATTGATTCATTAATCTGTAAGCATTGAGGCAAAATGTGGTACAACAATCAGATGATGTTGACAATTAACACTTCATATTCACTTCACAAAATGATCATCCTGCTCATGCTATGATAAAAAAAAATAAAGATATCCTTTGGTCAAAATAACCCAAGCATCAATCGCTTAAATATATGTGTGTGTGTGTGTGTGTGTGTGTGTGTGTGTGTGTGTGTGTGTGTGTGTGTGTGTGTGTGTGTGTGTGTGTGTGTGTGTGTGTGTGTGTGAGAGAGAGAGATGAAAAGAAATAGTGTTAATGTATAGTGTTAATTTCCCGGTAATGGTGTTAATGTATACACAAACATACAGAGATGTTTCAGAGGGCTTTTCTGCTTGGCTCTCGACGAAGGCAGACGCTTTTTTGCTCAGCTCCTGTCCTCCCCCCCACCCTCTCCTTGCTCGCCACTCAGTCTACGTGATGTCTTTGTCTTAACTTTTCCTAGCCTCCTATCGTAATTTCCTCCTAAAAACAAACCATGGAATTGGTTGGCTGGTCTCTTGATGCAATCGACAAAATTTTCTCGACGAGAAGAGCAGGCAGTGGGGAGCCCGCTTGCCCCTCGGGACATTTGCTGCCGGGTACACCCTAGATCCCTGGAGGAAGCGGAGAATGGTGTGCCCGGCAATACTGTCCGTCGAGGAGGAGGAAGACATCGACATTATCGGCCTTCTGATAGCAGGTATGCTGCTGTGTGGTGTTAGCAGTTTCCTGTTATATCGCAAAATTCAACCGAGCAGCTTTATTGGAAGTGAAGAAGCTGCCGGTCATTCTCGATGGTCTAGCGCGAATGTCCAACACTCAGACTCAAGCGGTGACTGAGCTCAACCGCAATATGGACGCGGTTCTGGAGCGTCTCTGTACGATCGTTAACAACATGGAGAAGTTGGAATTCGTGCTTCGGAAAGGAATTGAGGATTTGGCTGATCGGCGCCAGTGAAAGGAAACAGAATTGTTGGCGGCCATCCCAAAACAAAACAACGCTATCTGGACATTCTCCCCTGAAAGTACGCATGGAAGCTAGTGCCGCCACCATCACCCCCTCCTTCTCGGCCATGGACTGATAAGCAGGGACTGTCTCCATGAGCAGACCTGCGGCCTGTCCTTATCATTACCGCCTTCATCGCCCCTTTGTTTTTTCCCAGTGATGTGAACTGATCTGCTGTGCGCTGAATGGACTGGCAGCACGCCGGTCGGGCCGCGTCGCGTTCCCCCCCACCCGCCCCCGCACTACATGTTATGTCTTGTGACTTGTTGTAACTGTCATATGCTTTGATGTGCAGGGTATTTTTTTCTCCTAGACTTAAATTATCCTCAGAAGAGGATAGTTCGAGCATGTTTTTTTTCCATTTCCCTCTCCTTCCCTAGTGTTTACTTTTTCAACTAAGATCTTGGGGAGCTGTACATACGGCGAGCACCTACAGGCACTTCGCACTGTAGGCACATGTTCGTCACTGTTGTTCATGTTTCTTGTGCAGAGCGTGCCTGTTAAGTCCTAATTACCCCATGGGGATAAATAAAGTTTCCTGAATCTGAATCTGAAAAAAAGAGAGAGAAAGAGAAAAATGTGCATTTACCCAATAACACATCAAATATTCCTCTGCTTTTATGCCTCGTCTTAGCTTCGAGAACATACTCTATATCAACATGTCAAGAGGGACACCATTATGTGAAATAAATGGGCATTTTTGCGAAGATAATTCAACTAACACCCAGGCTGCCACCATCTCCTCCAGGCTCTGACATGTACTGAGTAATTTGATTTCTGCCTCTATTATCCTCCTGTGACTTCCTCCATTATCGCTGAATCACACTTTAATCACGCCTTATCCGACAGTGACTCTCACGATCATACAAAAAAGTTATATGTGTATATAAATATATATTAGAGCTGTCAAACGATTAAAATATTTAATCTAATTAAAAACTCAACTGTAATAATTAACTCAAATTAACTAAAAATTAATCATGATTACTCACGCATTTTTTATCGTTTCTGAATTTCCTTTTATATTTTTTTGTCCTATTTTCCCCCATTTTAATGCTCTCATCAACATGGAATCATGAATCAGTTTTCTATGTGCAAAATGCAAATATTTACTGAAATAATTTGGAATTTCAATTTTACATGAAAATTATTCACTTGGAGCAGTTATTCACACATTATCTCTCACACAATATTACTGTCCATCAACAACAGTGAAAAAAATATGTTGTCACACAACAGCTGCTTGAACAGCTCTTTTTATGGAATCAAAACAGCGCAATATAAAGTGCACATCTAAGGTAAACTAGTACTCAGCCTATAATTTTTCACGGCCCCCTGAATAGGGATTGTCGGTCAGCATGGAAGGATCTCTCGTTCTGTACTTTTTTGATCATTTATTGGAGCACTTTGCAGCAATAGTAGTAGTAGTAGTAGTAGTTGTAACAGAAGTATCAGAAGCAGGTAATAACCTAAACTACACATAAATGCATTAAAAAATATCTATCATTCTGCATCACAATGTAAATATGTATATAATTGACATTAATTAATACCTTTATTTAACAATATGTTTAATAAATAATGTAATCAACCCTGATTTCACTACGTATCATTATCGTCATCATTATTCATTGTTTTAGACGTAAGAAACCATACAACACAAACATAAAGTCGAATCGAACAAAAGAACTACAAGTCCCAAAGGTCCAACCCGGAAGTGGAGCGCCGGCATGATTAACCCGAGCTGCAACGCAATTTACTTCGTTTAAACGTCAGATTGCAGACGGACAAACATGACAACTATGCAAAAATGAGCTAAATAAAGACACCCCTGTTCTAGCAACATTTTAGCCCACGCTGTTTGCTTTGAAATGATCCATAGCTGTCGGTCTGAGACAAGGGGGCGGAGTACGTACGTCAGCTGTGTGCTTGGCCATTAAGTGGTATTTCAGACTCAACGTGCTATGATGATAGCTCAGTTTACGACTGCAAAACATACAGGTAACTTTGGTCTTGTCAGTGGAACAATCTGGCAACTTTTTAAAAGTAAACTTTCCATTCCTAAACTATTTAAGTATCCGTTTTCGGTGTCTCGCGCTGCCGTGGCTGGCAAAACAAACGTGTGTGGACCTGTGCATAGAGTAACGTAACATCCGCTGTGACGTGTGCCGCGTTAATCTCGTGAGAAAAATTTTGAGCCCGATAAAATTCATTTAAATTAATGCCGATGCAGGAATAAAAAGCGCTAAACTGACAGCTCTAAGAGGGCTGGCCTGAAGGACAGCACAGAGGCACTCATCCTGGCTGCTCAGGAGCAGGCCCTGAGCACCAGAGCCATTGAGGCCCAGATATACCACACCAGACAAGACCCAAGGTGTAGGTTGTGCAAAGAGGCACCCGAGACGATCCAGCACATAACTGCAGGGTGTAAGATGCTGGCAGGGAAAGCCTACATGGAACGCCATAACCAGGTGGCTGGCATAGTCTACCGAAACATCTGTGCTGAGTATGGACTTGGAGCCTTTGTTTGGCAGTTCCGATAGCCAAGGATTTCTAGGATCACTGACGCTGAAGCGTATATCAGCTCTTTGGTTTCCGTGATCGTTATGGTAGGGATCGCCCTCAGTGCTGCATTCACACTTTCCATGAGACTTTCAGGTGGTACTTCACATAGCCGTTGTAATCAGTTTCTAGGTTGCCCAGCTTTCATCCTCGCCATGATCTTAGCTTTCAGGTCAGTTGCTGCCTCGCTCAGCATTTCATTCATTGGGGTTGGCCACCCAATCTCATCATCTGCATTCATTGGGGCTTGCCTCTGGTGTGACCTCCTCCTCTGATCTGGCAGCCTGGGGCCCTTCACCATGGAACCTGCGTTGTACCTCATCAATCTCAAGTTGTGACAGCAATTGCAGTTTGTGGATGTTGGAACACTGAGCTACTAGTTGTTTCGTGGTCAACCGTGACTGTGAGTTTCGAAGTAACCATTCAGCCCACATTCTCTGCATGTAACCCCTCTGACTAGGGTTGCTTGAGGAGTAGCATTCCAACAGAGCCATGTTAACCCATCTCGCCCATCTCCGCTTTGTTCCAGTAGCCCATTTTTCGTCAAGGGGCACTGGTTCCCCAGCACCTGACGTTTGGCCGGGCAACATGTCATTCGATTTATTGTCTCTCACCATTGTATGAGGCAGGCATTAGCGTGAAGGGTCTTGCCCAAGGACCCACACTAGATGGTGTTATGTGCTCATTTTATTTATATATACACTATATATATATATATATATATATATATATATATATATATATATATATATATATATATATATATATATATATATATGTATATATATATATATATATATATATATATATATATATATATATATATATATATATATATATATATATATATATATATATATATATATATATATATATATATATATATATATATATATATATACATATATATATATATATATATATATATATATATATATATATATATATATATATATATATATATATATATATATATATATATATATATATATATATATATATATATACATATATATATATATATATATATACATATATATATATATATATATATATATATATATACATATACATATATATATATATATATATATATATATATATATATATGTGTGTGTGTGTGCATACACACACACACACAAATACATCAGAACTTTCAAAGGAGTTTACGAGAAGGCAAAGGAAAGCCCAAAGCCAAACATTCAGCTTGGGAGTTTCCCAAAACGATCACAACCGAGAATGTATTTAAAAGAGTTGATGGAGGTGAGCAAAAAAACTTGTGAGGAAAATGGACAGGATAAGAAATGAATGAAATGAAATGGGAGCTTTCCTTATCGAGAGCCGGGCGGAGGTTGGGGCAAATCAGTTAGCCGAGGCTGTTAGCTTCGAAAGAGGTCCGCCGCGTTCTTTGCTGCTATCTCGCCGTCAGCCCACTGTTTCGCCCGCAGGTATCTGCTCTCCCACCGAGCCGCAGGCATGATGTCGAGCAACGTAGATTCTTTATTAAGAAAAGGATAACATGCATCTACCTCCTCCTCTGTACGAGTCGCACTGCGTTTAACAACGAGGTCATGTATCATGTAAAATGGTATGTGATATGTAAATCGAAGGATTTCATACATTTTGCCTGCAGGTTGTGTACACACCAAGGTTCCCCCATGGGCCAATATTATTCTACAAATTAGGCCAATGACCAATTCTACAAATACTGTAGTTCACGAGCGATATGATATTTTGATTTCCTTGGAAGAACTCACAAGTGATAATTTGAAATTATTAAAAAAATGCCTCTCTCAGTTTCGAAAAGGTTGGTGACCCATCCCGAAGACATTTTTATTCATGTTTCTGAACAATAGGCATCTGAGTACTTCTGGTGTCAGAATAGGAATGCCTACATCTAAATAAATCCAGCAGACCCCATGGGTGGATGCGGAGGAGAAATTGAGTAGAGTTTGAAATTAGTTGTATCGAAAAGGGCAGGACTGTTTTTTTAATTCTATATTGTGCCTAATTTCGATAATTTTTCACTGCTTGGGTCATTTGGACATGGACAGTTGACATCAACTCTCTTATCTTAATGATATATTTAGTGGCAATGACAGGTATACGATCCGACTGCTGTTGTTGTCGTGAGCATCCAAGCTTTTAGTCATCAAAGAGAGGGAGGGTTCACGAAGGGGCGTGAACGCAAGCGGCAATTATTTAGCGAGAAACTCAATGGTTCGTTCAAATGAACCGGCTGAGCACAGAAACAAGGCAAGCATGTTTCATGTATATTGCATGAGGCGAGCTCACAGTCGAGACTTGCCGACGCACTTCACTTTGGATTAAGAGCGCCTCAAAGCAGGCCCCCGTTAGGTGGCGGGACCTGAGAATCTTGCCGTGAATCGCGCGTGCCATGAGAGGCAAGGATCTATAAACGTTGGCACTCGGGTCAACAGGGATGTTGTTGCTAATGAAGAGCCATCCAAGAGCTGTTTGCTGTGATCATAGAGGCAGGTTTTGAGCTGTGACAGGGGCCAATGAGGGCATCGGTCCGGCTGCGACCTCATGAATATGAATGACGCTCTCTTTGCGGAACAACATTTTTTTTCTTTTGTGATGGGCTCAATGCAAATTTCTGTGACTCGCCTTGTCTGAAACAATATCCTCTGCATGCTGAGAGGTGTCAGCAGTGAAGGAGATGATTGTGTCTTTGTGGGCACTGAAGGTCACAAGGTTGGGACTGAATCAACCCATGTGAGAATGAACGACAACGATTATGCAGATGCATGATAGCTTGGATAGAATAGTCGGCTAATCCATTGTACACTCACTTATTAGTATTTCAGGGGCTACTTGGGTTTCGGTGGAGTTCTGTTCATACAGCCACAAAGCCGAATTAGCGCCAAATTTTCTCGGCAGATGGTAAGAGTCCACAAAACTTGCTATGTTTAAAATGTCTTTTTTTCCATTGTTCATTTCTTCATATTTAGTCTTTTTTATAGAAACGTTCAAACTCATAAATGGATGTGTGCGTGTTTTTAATTTATTTTTAAATAATATCATAAGTATCAGTTGAACCTCAAGAAGTGTTCAACTAAAAATTAATCGCTAATTAATTGACATTTTTGCATGTTTCACACTTTCAATTTGAATGTCCAGTCCAGAGATGGAAATTAATTGACAGATGAATTGAAAATAATCGTCTGCTGCATCTTTATTTTCTTTGGTCTTCCAGCCTTGATCAGAGTCAATGGCCATCATCTTTACATGCAGCCATTAACATTTTTTCCACCTCCGCTATTGCCTGAAGAGGTGCTAACGCCTCTCTATAAACCTCATTCACAGGCCAACGTACAAAGACAACAAATGGGAAGACGATTTTTCTTTTTCGTTTATTTTCCTGGCTAGCCGTTCAAGAGATATTGACTGATTCCAATCTGCTCAAGGTCACAATTTATCGCATGAAGTAAATGTCTAGAGCAAGTCTCATTTGTTCTCAGTTGAGTTGAGTGAGTTGTGCACGTGCGCACACACGCACACACTTGCTGCCTTGTCCACTTGAATACACAAACCCCATACCTCAAATAGATGCAACGAGGAAGAGTTGGTCAATTTTTCTGTGTGATTGAATCAAAGGTATCAAAATGAGTGGCATAAGTTAGCTGTTGATGTTGATGTCCCAAAAACTGCTGAATTTGACTGCTAGTCAGGAACACATGGGGCCCTGCCCAGTGCGTTCATTCAACACACACACGCACGCACGCACGCACGCACACACACACGCACACACGCACACACGCACACACAAAATATGCTATTTGGGATGATTTTTTTCCCACTGGTCAATCCTGGATGGGCTGATTTTAATCTTGTCGCGGAACTGACCATATTTGGGCAATCCTGCCTGTACTGACTTCCTTAATGGTGTACTGTACTGGTATACAGCCAATAATGTATTTGCTTGCTGCGCCTTTGTTTAATGTATGTGTTTCTCTTTAATGTGCAAAAATTAATTATTTTCCAAAGTAAAGGCAGATGATTGCAAATGTCTTATTTTGAAATAACTCAAAAGATAAACAGTCTGCTTTCATGGAGGACTGCAGAAATGTGACAATATTTACTGTTGAGTAAATATTCAATTTTTAAAAAATAAACAAGGCCTCAAAACACTATCGATTATCCCCCAAAATTAATTCATTTGATAATTGATGAATTATCAACAAATTGCTGCGCCCATTGTATTAAAAAAAAAAAAGACCAAAAGGCGAGATGAATGGCAGAGAGGCACGAGACCAGATCCAACTCCAAGCACGAGTCAAAAGATGGCAATAAAACACCACAAACATGCAATCAATTTGAATAAATAAATTTGACGCAGGACCTCCCCCCACTTTGAAAGTAGCATTGATTGTTCAGCACTGCAGGTGCTTCATCTTAATCAATTTTGAACGAATGTTCACGACTGTATCACTCGCTGTTACCCGACACTCGTCCACATCTGTCAGTCAGCTGAATTATTGCAGCCATTAGCTAGTGCCATAAACAAGGTCTTGTTCGGCCACGGCTATTATTGGATTGCCAGTCTTGCGGGTGGGCTAATGAGCGCCCACGTACAGGCGCATTTTAAAGACAATTGCAAAGACTACCCACTGGACACAACTCCGAAAGACGAAACCTAAAATCTACTCGAGCCTCGACAGATTAAATTAATTTGACCTTCTTAAAAAGTTTGGATGCAAGACCAATCCATTTCCTGGTTGAATGAGAATTGGTCTTCAAACAGTCCTCGTTGTCATGCTACTGTATTCCCATTTTCATAACTTAACGACAGATCAACAGAATGTTCTCCGAAGGATGTGGCCACTGAACTTCGAGTGTCATGCAGTGTCATCAGCAGGTTGCAGCAGAGATACAGAGAGACTGGAAGAGTCACACAATGGATCAAACGCCTCCTGTGAATTTTGCCCTTCAGCTCCTTATTGAGAGCACAGGAAGTTGTCCAAAAAGTACTGAAACATTCAACCCATTGGACATGGGCATTTAAAAGTTCATAAAAGGCCAAATTAAGTCATCTGTGAAGTTGATTGAGTGCATTTGAGATTAATCCTGAAATTTCTGAGTAGATAATCCATGCTGAAGGTGATGGCAAGGAAAGTCTTTTTCCGAACACCCTGCATCCACCCAAGGTGGCATTGACGGACAATAGTGATAAATCCCGAGGTAAACATCGTGTGACACCCCCCACTTCAAACAATGGCCATCAACTGTCGAGGATTAATGTGCCCGGCGCACCCATCAGTAAGTGACTCCTGGGCCAAAATGCAGGACACAACACCATGGAGCATTTTCACACGGGAGGGAGCAAGCACTCGGAGCAAGGGAGCCGACGGATTTTTTCCCCCACGAGCATAATCCGAAATAATGTGTTTCATGGTGTTCAAGTTAAAATGACTAATGCCATCTATGAGACCTGGATAAGCTCAAAGGTGATTTAATATCCTTGCAAAATGGAATAACAACTACACACAGCAAAAAGCACCTTACATTGGTGCTGTTCAAGGAATAGATTCGCAGTTGAAGCTTTTTTTCCCCTCTGTACAATTCAAAAAAATGTGCAAGTCAACCAATTCAAATTTGAAACAGGCCTAGAAAAATACATTAATAAATATGGCCATTTGGATGTAACCATTTCAGGGACAACAGTTACTAAGGTGGACACTTTCTCATGTTATAAGGTCATCATTATTGGTACTTGAAAGAGTTAGACTGTAATTCAACGAAGGATAAACACATACCGACAGTTAATGGAGGCTGGTCCTGCATTTGGAATAAGTGTAAAAAAAAAAAACAGCTCATCATCTGAACACTGAAGGTAGAATTCTTTATTTTGGCACTGCCAAAATGACTGTGTATCTTATCACATGCAAGAACCTCTTGCAGCATGTTCATATCTCATACAACGATTACCGTGCACCGACACTCTTGCGCTCACCTTGAAAATTATTCATGGCTCTAAATTGTAGACAATCGGAGAGGTGGCAGGAAATTGCTAGAGCTGATTTGCATTTTTTTTCTTTGGCCCCTTCAATCACATGTATGTGTAATCATGCCGAGGTGAGCGAATCTCTGGCATCATGCAGCTTTTTCATGTTTGTGAGGCATCGTTTGTAACCTCCATCGCCTGGTTTAAGGCAGCAGCTGTAAACAACCGGATATGTTTTGAGCTGGTCTTCAAATTGTTCTTAAGACATCTGACAGACGGTTGATTGATGTTTTATTGTTTGTATGAATGAACAATCCATAAAAACAAAAATAATCTTAAAAGGTTATGCTGACTACAAACGTATTTAGCCTAAGAGAGGGTTTCCCATTGGTGCTTCCAGTCCTGGATGCTGGCCACAACACCGTTAAAGCGGAGAGCCCGTAACAGACAATCTTGATACCATCACTGGCCACACGCTATTCTGTACCAGTGATTCCCAAACAGTGTTCCGGGGCACATTAGTTTCGCGACAATGCCCATTTATTGTGTCAGTTCTCTTCCTATTATTTAAACTGTGACTCATGTCAGTCAAGGGGCTGCCTGTCAAAATGCTCAAGACAGTTCCCATGGATTAAAGCCCTGTTATTAAATTTGCCTCACCACTTAATTTACTCTCATTATCAGACGGTGGCCCCCAATAAACTTTGTTACCCCCAATTCCCCCCCAGCCTCATGTCATGACTGACTGGGTACCTCAAGGGAAAGAGGTCATAGGAGAGAAGGACAATGCAGGACGGGTAGAAATAACTTCAATTGGATCATCAAACCATGACGCTCTCAGGACACCGGGTGAGCAAGGAGCCAATCAAAGGCAGACTAACCGCAGGGGCCAGCTTATGCTTTTTGCAAGTGGGTTATTGTTAGCCAATTAATGCCAGGGAATCATTGCTGAGCCGAGCTTCTCCCTCTATCGCGGTCTTCATGCCGCTCTCACAATGTCCCCTTCTTCTCTCTTGTATTCCCTCTAGTCGAGGAGATGAGGAGAATGATGAAAGGACGGAGGAAATTGTGCCAATGCTTCTGTGCTCCAAGATGAAAGGGGAACAGGAAAGTGGATCAATGATGGCCGTGGGAGAGGTGCGGCCGCGGTCAGTTGTAAACCATAATTCCTAAAAGCTGTGAGGATAGTTCTCTTTGGAGAAGATGCCAAGGGATCTGAATCGTGTTGATTCATCAGGATTCGTTCGGTGTACAAATGCATGCTCTCGAGTCAAAGACAGAACTGAGCGATAGGAAGGAATGATCGAATTTGGATACACGCATCAACAACCACAAATCTGACGTGATCTCTGAGACGTTGAACAAAGTAGTTGGGTCCTGTGATTGGATCGAGCTTGCTCAGTGTGAAGCTCCATGCACAAGAGCAGTGTATATTAGCAGTGATGTCACCAGAGATGACATTTGCTACACAAAATAAAAAGACGGAACTTTGAAAGACTTGGAATTCAACCATGGCCTACTATTGCGAAACCTGTGACAGGTTACTGGAGAGAGTATGGTTCCGGAGCTACTGAGATGCCCATGAACAAGGCACAAAAACATCACTGTTCTCTATATTGTATTTTAATTTAGCTCAAGAAGTAATTAGAGGCCATCTCAACTAACTTTGGTTCTGAGGCAGGCTATCGCCTTGCTCGTAATTCACAGAGTCCAAAACCTCCCCAAAGGGTAAAATGGAATTTCCCTTGGAGTTCAACCAAGTCTATCAATTCCCTTCTCATATCTCTTTTTTTTTGTTGAAATGCACAGCAGGTACTGGAGTCGTCTAGTTGACCGAGATAACTCCACCATGGACTAGGTGCCAGTCAATCACAGGATGTTTTTGAAAAGCACATGGAGTAGGAAACTATCCCATATTAGCTGCACACAAGTCAGATATGTGAACCATTACTCTACCAATGTAACAAGATTGACACTTGGAATAGATTGAATTTAGGGTCGAGGCATTTACCACATGACAAACAACCAAAACATCCATGTCCGACTTGTTAGATTAGAAGATCGAGATTCAGTTCCACCCCACCTCCGTTTTGAAATGCAGTATTAAACATGGCTAATCAACTGCGAGCTTATTCCATGGTAGCCTCATCTAGTATGTCACTGCTCCACTTTGCCCCAATCCAAGTGAACCGCGGCAGCGCTCTCAACGGGATCTGCATCAGAATCTTGGTCCTCTACCAAGTTTCAGGTAAATCAGCGAGCAGTTTTATGCATAACGCTGCTGACTGGCTAGCAATAATTCAAGTGTGTGAGGAACTTTCGACGGAACTAGTGCGCTGGGATGGCGCCAAGCGTATGCCACATCTGCTAGCTGGAGACAAGAACTGTAGGCCTCGGATGTGGAGTGTCTGCCAGCTGACAATTGTTTGGACCCCGACTGACAGAGAGCCCACCAACTCCAATCTGCCGCCTTTCACAGGAATTGGGAGCTGAATAAACGCGGAGGATGGAGGAGGCGGTTGCCAATTCCGACCTGCGGGATTCGGGGCCTGTTGCATCAGCCTGCGCCTCACTTCCGCCACTTTTTTGTGCTTATAGCAGCTGATGCAGTCAAATGTGTGATGGGAATAAAAAAATAGAGCCGCCACGCTTATTTTGCTTCAATATACAGGCTGACTTGCCTGTCTGCCGTCTTCTCTTTCACCTTTTTCTGGGCCTCTATTGCAGCACACACATGCACCATTGCTTCCTTCATTTAGAAAATAGCTATCATTGAGACCTCACCATACACATCCACGCTTTACAGTATGTCCTCTTGCAACGCCAGGAAGGGTTACAAAAGCAACCACCAGGCCCTAAACCTTGCCCCAGCCCGGTCACTCCCTCTTCCATTGATAATTTAATATAAAATATATATTAAACAATTAAAAAAACAACAATTGTAGCTGAACTTTACTCCGGTATTTATTATTGGGCCGTGAGCTGCTATTGCCTAAAACGTAGGTGTCAAACTCTAGGCCCAAGGACCAGATCCATCCCGCCACATCCTTTTATTTGGAAGGCAAATCATGCGTCAACTTACATGACCTTTGATCTGTAGCAAAATTTAAAATTGTCATGCGTCATAAATAAGAATGTTGAAATTAAAAATACAAGATAATAAATACAACAGGTCGCTAGTAATATTGGCACATTTTAAGACCACAAAATGGATTTGAATACTAAAAGAGCAGATCCACGGATGCTTCTCAACAACATTGAGGCTGACCATCGAATGACATTTCGAATAGCGCAGTGAAAAGGTCAAGAGGAAGCAATCACACATGCTTGATGCAAATAAACACACCAGTAAGTCTTCTTAAATAACAATTATACGACAAGACAACATTGTCCCCGCAAGTGAGCCGCATGAATACAAAGCCACTCATTTGTATTCAACCACTAGAGCGTACCTCTCTATCAGCTAACTGAATGCCTCAGAAAAAAAGTGAAAAAAGGGGCGAATGGGCAGACAGTCCACAAACGTTCAATTTGGAAAGAGGAAACTAGCAAACACACCCACACACACACACACACACACACACACACACACACACACACACACACACACACACACACACACACACACACACACACACACACACACACACACACACACACACACACACACACACACTCGTAGAGACTTTGAACAGAAATATTGGACCGGCTGATGATGCAGTTATGGCATCAGTGCTCCATCAAATACTTATAACCGTTCCTGCAACAGGAATTCAAAGGCTATATTATGCCAATGCTTTTGTTTTTACATTTTCCAGGTGCATTTGATGGTGGATGTCATAATGTCCATTCATTTACAAACTGGATAAAGAACCACCGTGATGGCAGAAACGCCAGATCATTAGACTGCAGGAAACCAAATGGCTTCAACCCTTCTGATATTACAAAACTAAAATGCGTCTTCTTCTTCTTCCTCCTTTCTACTCATCTTCCTCTTCATCTGCTTTTTTTTTTCTTCCTCGTTCTCTCGCTTCTTTCTTAAAGTGGTTGGTCATTTGCAAAGACCTAAAATGATTTGATCTAAAACAATTCGCATTCATCAATGAACAATTTTGCCATACATAAGAAAACAAACGTGATGTCAACAGATGACCATTTTTTGGGACAATGATTCGCCCCCAATATGGTTCTTTTTCTGATAACTGAATAGCAGAGGAAGGAATAAGTCACACATGGCTTTTTTTTTTTAAACATGCCCTGGAAATGGGAGCATGCGGCAGAGACTACGGAAATTCCACTAATGACCGAGACTGAAATGAGCTCCTCAGTGATATACAAAGCTTGTCCCTCGGTAGAAATATATCACATAAACATACTTCCTTTGCACCAATTATTGTTCTACTGTCCCATTAAAGGCAGGGTTTTGACAGCATCTCGAGGCATCTTAAGGCATTTCAGAAAGAGCAAAAAAACCCACAAAAGGTTGAGTTTTCATGGGCTTGGGTCCACAGATGTGGGGGGGCAAATGGGTGAATTTACGAATCATAAAGCGTGCTTATGCTGTAGCCTCAAATGTTATAATCACTAAGCTGCTCAACCACTGAGAGACCAGCAATGGTTTAAGTCATTTAAAACCTAGACTGACTACATCATTCAGCGTTGACTAGAAAAATCGGGGCAGAATTGCATTCAATTTCAATGAATAGACCGTACCCAAAACTCCCCCCCCAACCCCGCCCCGCTATGATTTGGGCACAATCATGTGCTATGAGATTGAAGTGGTGAGTCGTGACAGACAGCCGTGATAAATGAGACAGCGAGCCATTGAAGGACTATCAAAGGTTTGAGATGAGCTTGATATTTGCAGTGAGAGTTTTAGAAGAGCTGGGGTGCATTTGAGCTCAAAGCATGACCTTTTTTTAATGTGCTTCTTATGAAAACCATATGATGGGAACACTTTGAATGTGGTAATAAGTCCTTGTATTTTTTTTTTTAGCTAATTATTGCAGAATTGTAAATCACAGACAATATGAAAAATATGCCGCAGCTTTGGTGACTAAGAAATAAAATGATCTCCAATGTATTTTTGCTTGGGTTTTCATGCGCCGTCAGAGAGTTGGAGGGTTTTGGGTTTATCTGCAAAGATCAAAACACATGTCCTCAAGGTGGTTTCATGCATCTGAAGATGTTGCCTCCAGGATAATTCCTATTTCAGATATTTTAGGCATCTGCTATGAGGAAATCAAGCCTGGAGCAGTCCCCAGAAAAATGCTGGAGGGAATGCTCTGTCTGACCCCAAGAATGGGAAAATTACTGTCCATCGCCCGTGTCACTCTGCTTTCTAAAGACCACCAGTAATGTTTGTCTTAGTTGACGTATTCAGTATTGAGCAGTGAGTCAGAACCAATGTGCCATGGCACAGAGAGATCAAAAAAGTGTGCTGCGGGAAATGATCAAAGTACGCTTAGTTAAATACTGAATCTTTCTTCATCTTTCTTTGCAAGCTACATATAATGACAGGCGGAACAATTAAAGGCTTGTCCACTAGATAGCAGATCTTTCGATCATTATTTATGTATTTATACTTTACGTGACATTTTTGTTTGTTTGGAGAAGACCTACATTTTGCTTATGGTAATCAGCAATCATCAAACACAGGCCTGAGCCAAAGATTCGAACACTCTCTAGATTGTCAGGCAGACCGGGGTGGGTTGGCCATCGGGAATTTCGGGTAAATATTTCCCCAATGAATGCATGACGGCAGCATGTTTTATTACGGGAGCCCCCGATCTTGTCTTTCGACGATGACAACAATGAACTGATGGAGGAACGAACCGAAGTAAATCACACATAAACCAGCCTACCATTTTCTTTGTCTGGGCAAGGTCCCTGCAATGGCGTGTCACCATGGAAACATTGGCAGCACTGAGACATTGGAATATGAACTGATGGCTCTCGTTTGACTTTTTGCAAATGCCAAGAAAGCAAGAAAGGGAAGTTGCGAAAGGTTAAACGAGACCGGACCGTCTGGTTATCATCAACAAGACACAGTTTGTGTTTTGAGTGGTGGTCCACGTCCATTATTGCTCACACTCGCAATCCTGCATATCAACGCAGACATTACATAACCACAAGTGAGTTTGCCAATGGACATCTGCATTAAGAGCTCCGTGGGGGGTTTAGAATTCATGGCAATAAATAAATACACACATCCAAACATAAATAAATAAACAGTGTTTGTGCCGATGGAATGTTCTGAAATGTCTGGAAACATTCCACATCGACACAATCTCTGGTTAGTCATCTAAAATGGGCGCAATCTCCGATGCACTCCTCTTTGTTTGGGGCATCACTCGCTAAAAAGAAAGGCTGACCCGAGGTCAAAGTTATCAGTGCCAACAACGCCACCAATGTGAGAAACAGTAATAAAGGCGTTTATGTGGACAGCATTGGAAAAACTGACAATGGAACTGTGAATGCGATATGATGAGGATCCCATCAGCAAAGCGGTGATGTTATTATCCAGCCATCCATTTTCTAGCGTGCTTGTCCTCGTTAGGGTCATGGGTCAGCTGGATCTTATCCCTGCTCACTTTTTTTGGCAAGAGGCGGAGTATCCTGCACCCTGGAATACCGCCAGGCGCTGCCTCGTAGATAAACAACCATCCACACTCCATTTCATACCTCAGGACAATTGAGAGTCCTCTGTATCATGCACAGGGTAACAAGAGAGGCTTGAATATCAAGTTCATTGAAGTGTATTCATATTTTTGTTTGTTGTGTGAGCTTTACTGTAAATTTCATCTGGAACCGAGAGGCCGACGTAACCACGGTTTCCCTCTTATTTGGAGAACTGTGCGAGAGAGATATTGAGAGCAGGCGCTAAGAATTACTTTGAAAAGTGTAGTTCAAAAGTTTCAATCTGTTAAAAGTGTGTGTGGAAGGGGTAAAACTATTTCATTTTTTAAAAATATGATCTCTCTACATGGCTAATTTTTTTACCTAGTCGCTGGCAGATCTGGAACATATCGCCACAATAAACTGAGACCAAACCAAGCTTTCTTCATGCTGGCTTTTGCAGGGCAAAATAAATAAATGATAAAACAATTAATGCTATGTTAAGAAAAATGAGATGTCAAATATGAGAGTGATTGAGTCAAAAGAGTGCAGAAATGGAAGATGACAGCCATTTTTCATCGGACCTCGCAGGCATTCTGTTCATAAAGCATTATTTATTATTGTTTTAACTCAACCAGCTCACTGACGATCAGCATGTGCTTGTTTATCTTAGGCTAACTCAACTGGCCGCTCGCTCCGCGGCTCAGCAGGCAGTTGATTAGGATTAGGGCCAATCCAAGCAGATGCCAATCGTCCGTAGTGTGAGCTGAGTGTGGGAACGAGGAAATGAGCTCCTGACACATAATAGGCTGCACTGTGTACATTGCTCAAGATGAAAAGAGTGACTTCACATTTTATGATGGTTATTGATTTTTTTTTCAAGATGTCTTTATAATAGGTACCGGTATCTGAAATTCATCTGTCAAAATATTCAAAACAAAGAATTCCAGCACAATTTAGATCCACCTGTCGTGTTCTGGGATGTGGGGTCAGTTCTGGCTCATGCAAATACAGAGTAAAGCTTTTATTGCCATGGTGACCAACAGGGGGTGGAGCAAGGTGTGATCCAAAGTGTGTAGCTACACAACATGTTTCAAAACGACTTTAAGCTATATTTAGTGACTAAAAGCCTGTACGCGACTACTTAAAGAAAGGGAGCGGCAAGAAATCAAGCTCATCTTGTGGTGTTACTGACTTGTGTGTACACTGATAATCAAAGAATGTTGTTGTTCACCGTTCCGCATCCAGACTGCAAAAGAAGGGCACGTGCACACAGTCACCAATGGGTAACTGCCTGGAACTATATCTCCCTCAACAAAGCAAGCACACATAAAGATTTGATTTAGTTCGCCCTTGTGGAGGAAGCATTTGATAAAAAAAAAAAAGCACCTGCATTACATGTTAATGTCAATGTCAATTAGTAAAGCCGTGTGGCTCATGGCATCGCCACAAACATGCATGAGCTTAGCCAGCGCATACTTCTGGTTGCAACGTTTTCATAAGCGCTTTTTGTTGTTGAGTGATTTAATTAAGCATACTTAGTATAATCCCTCAAGGAGAAATTCAACTTACTTCAATCTTTTATGTATTTTGTGTCGCAGACCACAAGCGGCATGCGATCGGCATGCAAGCACAGACGTCTGAGTAACTGGAAATTGTTATCATATATAGACTGACAGCCAACTTGACAGTACCGTTATCATTTTCCTCTGTCACCATCGTCACGCTCAAATGCCAAACATTGCGCTGTATCGGTTACGTCACTTTTTATGTCAATTATTCATGTCGTTGTTTTACTTTCTTTATGTAATTGCATATTGTGTCCGAGAAGAGGCTTTCATCTTGGGGAGGACTAAAAGGCTCCGTCAGGCAGAGTTGTGCCTTGGAGACACACGCTTCTCTTATACCGCATCCTGCTGTATGTTTATCGTTTGTTTGTTCGAAAGTGATTAAAGTAGTCTTAAAAAGCATGAACCGACTCAAGTGGATTACTCACGACCTGCATACAATACTGGACGGCGTCTGCGCCAAAGTCAGGACACGCAGCGAACTGGCATCGCAATCGATCGTTCACAACCAGTCAATCACATGGAATTGATTGTTGGTACACAATACAGTAATGCCTCGTTTATCACGGTCAATGGGAACCAAAACCAGTCGCGATAAATGAAATTCCGCGAACTAGCGACCCCCCGTAGAGGTACATGAACATGTGTATGAGTATAAAAATATTTCTAAGGCCAAATTTAATGGTATACATGCATGTAGAAGTAGATTTTGTCATAATTAATGCTGTATACTAATATATTTAAACATGTATAAGTTAGGTTAGGTTAGTGTATGAATAACAAAATACAATAAACATATTCATGTACATGTAGTACTGTATATGTTGCTCTATGTGACTCGTTTTGCTGACTTTCATTGCTTCTCCCGGATCGTTTGTGGACTTTTTGCTGACTTATTATTATAATTTTTTTTAATGAATATGTTTGAAAAAATCCACGATGCACTGAAGCCGCGATAAATGAGCCGTGAAATAGCGAGGTATCACTGTATCTGGTATTTAAACAACTGAGCCAAATAGTGTGCACAGCCAACAGAGGCACTGCTAAATTCTCTCTCAAGTATAGTCTTCACTCTTAACAGTGGTGGTTGGTTGTTGTTAGCTAGGAGAAATTAAGTCAAAAGTCCATTCTGTCCAAAACTCTTCTGAGCAGAAACATTCTCATGTTATGTTAATGTCCCCAGATAATGATTGTTCACTACACAGGAACTTTGGTGAAAAGCCCATCACCAAAACAGGTGCCACAGCCACCCACGATGCATTTGTGGCTCGTTTCAGTTGCACTGGCTCTCTATTTATTTCGGTTAATTACCTTTATTTGTACAAATATGGCTCCCCAATCAGGTACTACAGTTCCGCTCATCAATTGTGTTCAAGTAGCCAACTGCTGCCCCCGTTCAGGTTAAGGGTTCAATGAAGTACTGGCTCGGAAGCTTGTGATGTTGCGACTAACGGCGGATACGGCATAATGGGGCTTGCCAAAGGCGCAAAGGAGAGCAGAGTGTAATAATCAGGAGGCAACGCGCACCTCCCGGCCGCATCCTGTCTGCTGACTAATGTGGCGTCCCTCACGATGACGGTGAAAGCCGCCGGCTCGCTGTGGCAATTAAGGGGAAGGTCGTCTGTGACATAAGTGGTTGAGAGATGACAGCGCTCGTGGGCGACTAAGCGATCTTTGGAAACACAGGAAGATGCAATATGCATGCATACAACGCGGCAGACACTGCGATTAGAGCTGAGAGATGAAAATCATGTACGATTTGCACTAGAATATGCAACGACCTGGCTGAAAAGTCCCAAAGGTTGTTGGGGCATGCTTGAAACTAAAAATGAAAAACGTAAACTTGGCCCAGATTAGGACTATGGGTGGGAAACAAAAATATAGAGCACCCTTGGCTATGCACATTTCGCTCTTTACAAATTCACCGATTAGCATCCCCCCATGTTGCTACAATGTCTCTGTATTGTTGGGTTTTTGTTTCTTTATTGTGCATCACCAAAACTTTATTGTAACCATGCTGCTATTGTTTATTTAAACACAGTGGGGACAATCAACTGGGATAGGCTCTAGCTCATCCGGAACTTTAATGAAAAGCGCCATAGAAAATGGATGGACAAAAATACCAACAACTTCAAACTTTCGTCAATATTGATGAAGCGTCTTTGGTGAAATCGTTCCCAGAAATAGCAAAGAAAACCCTCCTAGGCTGAGGTTATCACTGTAGGAGTCTCATTTCACCTTCAATACATATCACCTCCATTTTCATCACTGTCTTTCTGTATTCTGTCAATTCCTAGCTCAGACAGACTGCTTGCAACATGCCTCGACACTATTTCAACCTCGGTGACAGACAAAGAGAATGTGCTGCATCTATCGGTCCCGCTGTGTCGTGACTGGCGTCTCCATGGCGATGGGAAAAAAATACATGTTGAAAATGCGGCCATTTCCATGGAATAAAACCCCCTAAGTATTGTCAGGATGAGCAAAATGAGGTTGCCAGCATTAACGCACTAGGAATTCAAGAGTTTGGATCAATACAATATGCTTGATGGGTCATCGTCACCTCTAAAATAATGTGCACAGGTATTTAGTAACACTTAAGGACAATGTAGAATATTTACTGAACCTAACATGCAATTTCCTGAGATGTGGGAGGAAGCCAGAGGGAAAATCATGTAAGCATGGGAAGATTCTGAAAAAATAAAATAAAATAAGCGGAAGGCCAGAGATTCAAAGCCCACTTCATTGTTTTTGTTTTTAAGAGTTCATATGCATCAGTCGGTGCTGCTAGTTTGGTTAGTCCAAATGGCCTCAACAGTTGGTCTTGAATGTCCCTTCTTGGAAGGGAAGTGGTTGCACTGACATCTACACTGTGAAAAATACGCTGCGCTGAATTTACTCAATTTGGTTTCGTCAAGTGGCTGCATGAAATAAAATCACCTGGTCGAATTGAAAAAAAAATGGACCTGGATCCAGCTTATTTTATTGTGTGCAACCACCTGACGAAATAAAATTGACTAAATTCAAACACACGTTTTTTTCCCTCAGTGTATTGAAAGGTGGCATTTATTTGTCTTTAGTGGATTACACACTTGGCAACTCATTGGATTGTCTCTTGTTTATTATTTGTTCAGAAACAGGCAACGTTGTAAAAAGCAGATGCACCGAATTCAGTATACAGTGCAGCTTTTCACCATGACGTTACACACATACAGTACTTGCAGATGACAAAAGAGGTAAATTGCTTCAAAACGAGTTGCCACGGCAGCCGTAATTTATATTTGAAAATATAAATTGATTCAAAAAGACGTGGGGATTTTTTAAGTACCTTGATACTTTTTTGGAGCATATTTAGTGGCGCAACCTCAAACCTATACATTTTCAGGTGACAAATGACTTGCATATGAACCATAAGCAATAAGACAGAGGAATCAATAACAAAATCCGTTTTACCGATTATGACACTGAAGCAATTTTTCCCAAACGCTGCACTGACATCATCTCCAATTATGCTGACACATCTGCATCTTTTTTTAAACATCCCTCGTGCTCAGAAAAAGAGAGAGGTGCTTGCAAATCCTCCCGTGTGCCCAAGTATGACTACCCAAACACACCTCCAAAACTTGCTGATACCATTAAAACTTGCTGACTTGGGGCGAAGAGCGGTGACGGTAGTGTCTCTTGAGAGCAACTTGACATGCTGCTTGTGGGGTGCATATTTATGCTTGTCTATGTCTGTGTGTGCGTGTGTGTGTGTGTGTGTGTGTGTGTGTGTGTCAAAATCTATCAAGTATGAAGATGTCTGCACCCCTTCCGTGGAACTGAATCCCCACTAAACAGGCGTTTGGCTTGTTGAATCACCACAGAGTCTCTCGTAATATTAGTTTTTTGAGGTTCTAAATCCTTCTGGCAGACGACTTAAATTGGTTTGGGCCATTTTAAATGCCACGTTTGTCCTGTAGTAACCCCTCAGAACGATTTTGAAAAAAAAAGGGGGTATGTTTTATGAAGTGCTGTCATGAGAACGGCAGCATACCAAGCACGAGGTGCCAAATAATTCTGAAATAATTCAGTCTGAAAGTGTGTACACATAATTAAAGAGACCCTGTGGAGTTTCCGCCCCCCAGAGTAGGAGTAGTTTTGTTCTTTTTGTGCACTCACACATGCTCCCCGAGTACTTTTTGATGATTACAAAGATTTACAAGTGGCTGTAAAACACCGAGAGATAGAACAATAACCCCAGCGAAAGCCCTGCACCTAAATGACACTCACATAAATAATTAATGCGATATACAAAAATGATAAATCCGTCTTGAAAATTTTTTAGAGAGGGCAAACACGCATTGAGCAGATATGTTGGACCTCAAGGTCTTGTACAACGCATTCCTTCTTCTATTCATTTTTCATATTACAGTGCCAAATTCGCCTGGTTCAAAAAGTTTATACGAAAAACCGCGCAGTGTCGATAGTGTAATGATGAATACCGAACAGTTTTACAGAGATATGCGGTCTTCAGAACAGCTAAACACATTTCCACGAAACGGGTCAGTTGAGTTCAGAGTATAGTTGGGAATGGAAAATAGGATCTGACTTGTGTAGGTGCAAGAAACAACGGCAGTGGCACGGAATGAAGCTTAATTGCCAGATTATTACACGTCAAACGGCCATGGCTCGTTGAAGCCAAGCTAACGGTGGGAGAAATGTGTAGACGTTTTGTTTTGAACTTCGGTTCTTGAAAACTTCTTCAGGTGAAAATGGCGAGCTGCCGATTATTTGAATGATTACTATTCATTTGTCCAATTCCAAAACCTTGATTTCAATGACGTTAGTACACAGTTGCACTAATTTAGTACAAATTTTTACCACGCACGGTCCACGTGTAATGGCCCTGACAGAATTGTGAAAAGATGAAAATTCAGGTAAATTTTTCGGGAAGTAAATTTCTTTGGGTATGTGTGTGTCATTCTAAGCAGAGTGCAGACAGTCAACACAGCTGAACTACTAATAAAAGTGAAAATAATTTGTAGAGATGTTTTGTGTGTGTGTGTGTGTGTGTGTGTGTTGGCAGGCCACGTCTCAGTTGACGGAGGAAAGAACGCATGCAAGGTACCGTTATGGGCTTGACGGTTAATTGGTACCATATTGACAAATGATAAAAGATAATGCACCCTTCATCAACAAAATGAATGAAAATATAATTGGTTGTTGAAATGCAATGGCTTTTTACTTCATTGCAGCATTCCTCTTCAAGTGTTTCTTAACCTTTATTGGGCCAAAGCAAATTGACTTCCTCGGTGTGAAATCTAGGCCTGTTTAATTGAACACGACGTTGATACACTTGCAGGAAGCCACAACTTATTCTGTCATATGAATGGCTAACGGCGCGTTCCCACGTTGCAATTTGTGTTATGCAACGTGTTGCATGAAACAAATTGCAAATATGATGTTGCAAACCGAATGTGTTCCCACGTTGCAAAAGTTGCAAACAATTTCAAATCTCGGGAGAATATTTTTCCAAATGCGCGTTTAACATTGCTAAGCAACATATTTTGTTCTGCGACTATGGCGGCTAATTGTCAATACGACAGCGACGATGATCTCCTCGAACTGGCAGCTATCGGTCTACTAGCCGAGCTAGAGGAGTCAAAACCCAAACGGTCGTTTTGGGTACGACCGTGGATTGGGAGACGGCAAGAACTCGGCGCTTACAACGCTCTGTGTCGACGCCATTATACTTCCGCGTTCCGTGTTTACATAACGGCGCAATGTTTTTTGTCACGTAATAGCGCAACACGCTCTGATTGGTCGGGTTCATGCAACATAGAGCAAGTCCTATTTCATGCAACACACATCCAACACGTTGCATGCCACAAAAGTCTGTCCAACTTCGGGGTTCACACGTTGCAATATGTTGCATGCCACAAAACTTATGCCACAAATTGCAACGTGGGAACGCGCCTTAACCGGTAATGGTTTATTGTACCTTCTGCCATCCAATGAAAGAGCCTTTCCTTCTTCTGCCTTTCACAACATGTCACTGGCACAGATCGATGGGCAAACATATCTTACGAGTTGATAAATGATCATTTTAGGAGAGGCAGAGTGCACTTTTCAACTTCTCATATACCGTTAAGCAGATTAAAATGTTACTTGAATACACAATGACCCGTTGCTGTGACTGCTGCTGGCTCTGCTGTTTACGCCGGCAACCTGGGCATGGATGAAAAATTGGTTCATGCCAAAGCCGTGGCATCATCGGCAAGACCTGACGTCATTTGTCCAAATTTTGTCCAAGTTAAGAAAAGGTCACTGTCCCTTTTCTTATCTGCAACTGCAGTGGATGACCTTCTTCTGACAGCAAAGGGTTAGATAAGCTCACAATAACTTGCAGACGATTTTTCTTTTTTTACACCAAACTTTTTTTCTTGCATCACGTTTGGCTGCGTGAATGTTTAACATATTGTCAAAATAAGATGTCTAAATAGGATTGTAAGAAAGTTTCAGATGGTTATTCTTATTTTTTTGGGGGGGATGCAGAGGCAAACTGCATAAAAAGGAGATTTAATTAATCATTCATCTTCCACGGTTGCCAATCACAGCAATTAGCAGACGTAGCGATCTGGGTTAAAGGGTGGATTAGTGAGTATTATCACAGCCCTTTCAAATATACACATTCCGGCGCCAAACATACAACAGCAGCATAATGTCAACATACTATGTTTATTTATACATTTCAGAGGGCTGTTCTGCTTTTGTGTTTGTGTTTCTATGAAGAGGTGGACCAGATAATGAACCAGCCAGACAAACAAACAAACACACACACACACACACACACACACACACACACACACACACACACACACACACACACACACACACACACACGTCTGCAGACTTGTTCTGTGCATTAAATCAATGATGTGTGATATATGTCAAAAACGTTTGAGGACTGGTGACACCGTGTCACAAAAGTTGCACCATCATCACAGCCAACACGAAAAAGATTTGTGAAAGAGAAAAAAAAAAAATACGACCCAGAGGCAGGTCGATGGGGGGAAGAAGGAGAACCACCAACTTCTACCACTGAGGCATGACACCATGCAGTTAATAATTGCAATGAAAAAAATTGGCTTTCTATGAATCAATAAAAGCTGACATCCAGTATATCAAGAAGAAAGATGGGGGTGAGATTACTTGTCTGATTTACTTAATTACAATCAATATTCTATATAGTCGGGTGATGATGGTCGATTGATTAGCATGTCCACCTCATGCTGCCAATATCTCGTTTCATATTAAAATTATAGCAAAAATGAAGGTGGAGGGTACCGCATTGTATCCCAGTCAGGGCACAGGTGTATTTGCTCTGCCTTGTGGAGGAGTTAGTAAATTACAAAGATGCAATTCCAAAACTATAAAGAATAGAAAGAATACGCCACTGATGCACACAGACTGCGCTTTGTGCAAGACTTAGGTCGGGCATGAAAATAGGCCCCAATGTCTCCTGAAAAAGTGCCACATGCAGGGATTGGAGACCCTCATTGAACATCCGTTGTTTGTTAGCAGTTTCAGTGGCACTTACTGTGGTGCAGTTTTTTTTTCCACTGTACTCCGTTAGCCGTTGACAAAGTGGACCTGGCAGCTAACACAATGGCCAGATTTGACTTTCAGCTGATGGCACAGTCTTTGCACCGGCATGTCAAGCAGAACAAAGCGGGGAGAGACGTTCTGCCAGGCAATGTGATTGTGGTTGTACACGCTCTCTCTCGTTCTGTGTGCGAAAACAGATGTGTGTGTGTGTGTGTGTGTGTGTGTGCGTGCATGTTGCTGTCACAGCAAAAAGCAGCCGCGCTGTCGGAATTACCAGATAAGCATTTTGGATGGCTGCTCAATGCTCAACTTTTTACTCTTTTACACACACACACACACACACACACACACACACACACACACACACACACACACACACACACACACACACACACACACACACACACACACACACACACACACACACACACACACACACACACACACACACACACACACACGTTCCAGTGTGTTGATACGATACATATATGATGTGAGAGCATGTGTTTCAGCACAGCGGTGGTTTTACTGTGCGGCGCCACTCTGATACAGATAAGAACTTATTGGATTTGTGTTGGCAGGGGGGCGTAGTGTATATTGTATGCTATATATCACTGCCAATTTGTTGTGACTGGAGGCCACATACTGAAGAAGCAAATGTGTGAGGGCCGACAGCAATTTCAGAGATATGTGTAACTTTCACCCACTTACTGTATATACTGTACATCCCATGTTCAATTATTGTGTCACTGATCGGTTGGAGGCTCACAGAAGTCAAATTCGAGGGCGAGGGAGTTGGTACACACCTTTAAAGTGGCACAACCCTTCGTGTCCTCTTGAATTGAACAAAACCAAATAAAATATATATTTTTTTAAAGCAACAGCTTTCTACAGTTTTCATATGATAGCAGCATCTGGAGCAGCACCCTCACTCGTGGTCCTTTAGTATCCTTTCAAATGACAAATTATCTAATTGGCAACGGCCACATTCCGAGAAGTCAATACTGACAACATTTGGTCTCATTGTTTGTTGTTTGATTTTGCTCCGACTGATGAGTTAAATGTGGCGTGGCTTCCGCAGTTTTCTTATTGTGTTATTTTAACACGGTGAAAAAGAAATGGCCCTCCCAGTTAACACGATAGCCAATCTCAACTTAGCGCCTGATCAAAATTTCACGCGAAAATATGCATTTTACGGTAAATCAACCTGACAACTTTCAGAGGTAGTATCGGAATCCCGTCACACTGCCAATAAAAGGCAAAATCTTTCTGCCTTTTTCCAATGTTCAGTATAAAAAGTACTCACTCTGAATGGGGTGCGGTGGAACACAATCAACTCGTCTTCTTTGGTCACATTAGATCCGTAACATAAGCAATACGGCACATGTACCCTATGTAAAGAAACACATCTGGAAAACGAGTGTCCAGTTTCACACTGCAGACTCACCTCTCCACCTCTGAGGTATTGAAAGTAATTGCCGCTGTCCCATAACTATTTTATACTCGCCTAACTACGTCAATATATAATTGGGGGATTATCCGGTGTTGTTGGATTCTGAGTAAATGACGGAAAACTGAGGACTCTAATTGTGTCAGATCTCTGTGTGAAAGAATGCTTATTAGAACACGAAAATGTAGTCATTTCAGCTTCATCAAAACTTGGTGAACAGATTGTTTTGTCATTAACTTACTTAGAATTTCAAGTGAGAGACACGCACTAGTTTAATTTCACCTCATTTAGCGTCAGTATTCGAGCACCCCAAGGGGAGAGTAAAGCGTGAGACTCCATGTTAATTTCTGCAGAACACCAATGGAGCTGAGGCCAAACTGCAAATGTTACACGGGAGTGAAATATCACTTTAATTAGTGCAAAGTGAAGTACGTGTCCACCCTGAGGGAACGTCACGCAAAATAAAACTTTGAGGAGTTCCATCCGACGAGAGCAGCCCTCAGCTTGAGAACGCCTCCTGTCGAAAGCAACGCAAAGACGCCAGCACGCATGTGCAACTTCAACAAGCGTCTTTTCAATTGAAACTGCAACCAAGCTGCGTTGTGATGAATGACTGATGTATCGAAATGACATGAAACAGTTACCATTTATTTATCGCAGCAAAATAAAGGTACCAACATACGCATGAAAAGAAGTGAGATGGCCTGAGAATCCATGCAAGTGCTCAACCAACTGAGACGACTCCAGTGGTTGTTTATCTCTTTGGTTTTAAAGACATGCACAACATCAAGATGGCTGTGACAACAGTGCGAGAAGGCTGGGGAAAGTGCGTTACACGGCGAGGGGAATACTTTGAAGGGGAAAACTTACTAGTATGGATTTGAAATATATCTTGTTGCACCAGTTATGTAACATTGCTGACACGCCGTTATAGGCGAAGCTGTATAAAAAGCCATTCAATAAGCACACATCAGTAAAGGTCATTTGCAACCAGAGTTCATATGATGGTTCAAGCATGACTGCACAGCAGTGGCGATTGCTCTCGGACTGCAAGGGAAGCTTGGCTTCCCCTAAAATGTCAAAGAATAAGTGATGAAATATATGAATGTAAATTTCATTGTGTGTACATGTCATTGACTAAATATGCGCTACAACGTGCTCAACTTTTGTTCCGAATCAGCTTCTTCTTACTGGTTACGACGCGACTCCCTTCTCATTCATTCCTGCAGCTTCGCTGTGCTTTAAACGTTGGACGCTGAGCGTCCGCAAAGTCTATTGCCCGGACACCGGGCGTCTCGAGAGTTCAGGGTAGGTCCCAATGCATTGAACGGAGACGAGTCATTGGATACAAGCTGGTTTTTGTCCCGCCCACGGACGCCCGGCGTCTCTGGGAGTCTATGGACAGTGGGCGTGTATCGGCCCCGCCTGGACGCTGAGCTTTCTGCATGAGGATTGGATGATCTGTCTGAGGTGGAATCTCATTATGATTGACAGCAAAATGAGCCAATCACTGATCTTTTGGTGTAGGCATCCGTGGGAGCATTTTTCAATTCTCATTCTGTTCTGAGTTGAACTGGAGACTTCTAATAATCTCGAATGGCAAAACTCTCTTTGTTGAAAACGACTAGCGACAGATTAATCTTTTATTTCTGGCGTGTTTTATTGTAGTTGCTTGTGTTCGCAGACTGACTGACAGTTAAGAACATGGAAAAGACACCTTGTTGGTATGCCAGGGTCACAGATCATTTTCTTGAAAAAGAACGGAGAGTAGAATTCACATAGAAATAAACAGACACATTTTATGATGGAGCCCGAAATTGAGCTTCCCCTTCTTGACAGACCAGCATCTGCCACTGCTGCACAGTAAACCCAAAGAGTAGTACTGTGTAAGAGTAGTACTGTATTATTGGAGACTTGGGGCCTGACGATATTGTTGTGCATCAGAACAAGTCTTGCGCAATGTGCAGTCTAACTGTGTGCATGGAGTGTTCTTTCTTGGGTATTTCACTAGACTAGAGCAGATAGAAGAGGGTGTTTACGCCATAGTGGGAGGGAACGCAGTTGACTTCCGGCCAATTAAAGCAGCTCCCAGTTCATTCTCTTTAAAGTCTGTACAGAGAGAGGCCGCAAGGTCTCTCCACTTGCGGGTGATGTCAAGATGGCCACCATGAAAGGGCGCTTGGAGACCGCCCCCCCCACCCCGATCGTGCATCCGTCACCAAAATTAAGATGCGCCTGTTTATTTGCCAAGCACAGTATACCTTCTGTCACCAAATTGTTATGTGCACAATAGCTGCGTCAGCTCCATCGCTGGAACGACTTGTGAGGCGCAAAACGTTCTGCCAAATCCCCCAAACACAGTCAACTCGATTTTTCCCTGTACACAAATGAAGATGCACCTGTTTTAACGCCGACCACACGAAAATAGGTCTCTGAGTCTCGCCCTAGAAGAGGAGATGTCATATACTCTGATGTTCATTCCCCTGTGTCCAGACTGCAAATGAAGGAGAGTTGCAGAAGTACCCATTGGCTAATTTAACCGTATAAACCACCCTTGTATTTAACATATTTCAGTCATCTCTATTAGTTATATGTACAATTGAAAATGTACATTTTTATGTGAAAAGTAACATTAAAGAATTAAAAAAATTCAAATTAAAAGTAAAAGCCAGACTATTTCTGTATATTTTTAATGGAGCTACAGGGCAGATATGATTGATCATTATCAATTCTGCCTGACAACAAGCGGCCATGGAAAGCGCAGGGCTTAATATGGTTGATGCCACTCTTTGGAAAGCATGAGCTGAATCAATGTCAAAACCGTATTGGAATGGGGAAGGAAAGCGTAGAAACACAATTTCCTCTTGGGAAGGGAGGTGGTAATGTGAGTTGGTGTGAAGAAATGATAATCCATCTAAAAATGATCCTCCTTGATATTCTTCATATCTTGGGTCTGTGGAACAATATGGCGCCGACATGAGGCGAAGCCAAACGGCTGATGAGTAACTGCTCAGAGGTGCAATTGCCGTGACATTCCAAATATGCACGCGCATGTGGGAGTGACATCGGCGCAGACGTGCTCATACTGTGATGGATGTGCTATAATGCACTTTGACGGATTAAGAGATTATTGAGGCTGACACTAGCTTTATGCTACTCTGCCCCAAGCCTGTGCGTGTGTTTCTCAATTGGTCCTCTCATGCTTAGACAATAAACTTGCTGACCTCAAGACATCTTTGCTTTTGTCGCCTCCCCAGCGCGTCACCTCATTTCCATCATCTTGATCTCATTTGTCACTTAATTTCCTCCCTTTCTCCCACTCAAACAAGTTCATTCGTCTAAGATGTTAAACTAATGCGACAATGCGTTCATTTATGCCTCCCAAGCAACCCTGAGGCAACTGGCCCTGAAAATGTCTTTGATCTTTATGATGTTTTGCTGATCGTGTGAGATTTTCAAATTAACGATTAAAGATCTACGGATCTTGTGTTCAATCTATTGTTTTGTGTATATATTTCATTAATACTAAAATGCGGCAGTTTAGTTCTTAAAGAACTTATTAATAGATTATGACTGGACAGGACAGGACAGGACAGGACAGGACACCTCAAGTTTGGATAGGCTGGAACAAGGCAGGAGAGGTTATGGTAGGTATACGTTATGCTTACCTATGCTCTGATAGGATAGGTTCGACTCAAGAGTGTCAGACTTTCCAATAAAATGAAATCTAAAAAATAAATAGAAAAGCAAATATTTATTCATATGTGTAACGGACGGCAGCTTGTGCTACATGAAAGTACATTTCTAAAACTATCGCTTCAGATCCTTCAGAAGAGGTTGTTGGCATATGGCAGGCGGTCACTCTGGAATAATACGAGAGGCAAAAGAAAATCTGCTTTGACTCTCACTTGAGAATGGCTAACTACACATTTGTCTTGGGCGCTGATTACAAGGTAATGAGGGCTGAAGACGCGTGGGCAGTCATGTGCAAATCACGTGTTCACTGCCGTGCATCTGGTGCTGGCATCCAAATCGGTGGAGGGGGTATGCGAGGGGCGACGAGAGATGTCAACGCATAGATTTACGATTCCTCCGGCTATTTTTTCAAGCGTTGCGCAGCTATTTATGAGTGTAGCTTTAGGGATAAAAAAACATACTTTCATTTCGCTCCAGCAAACTCACCATCTCCACATAGGCTCTTTAAATAATAATAACGTGGGTGCGGGGTGTTTAAAAATGCCTGTTATGGTGCTGTAACACCTCAAACACATCAATGCATATCATGGAACAAAAACAGAGATATAGCTCGTATCTGTTTCCCCCTAAGACAACAAACAGCTAACGGTGAATTAAGATATCAAATTCCACAGGGTGTACTTGCACGCTTTCATACAGATACTTATCAGTATCTTGTTTGAATTTTAAGGTAATTTGGATTGGGGAAACTTAAAAACTAACGTGTGGCATGACTTTTTCAAAGCCCTTGTTTGAGTCATTGATGTGTGGATTTTTACTGAAAACTAATGGCAAAATCAGCCTGAAAACATACACCTTTAAGTATGATATGCACTTGAAGTGCACCTTAAGGCAGGTAGGTCCAACGTGTTTGATTTTTAACCAAGTCATGCTCTCAACGGTGGGCAACCCTTCCATCGTCAGATATGAGTGGGCAGGGCAGGCTAATTTTGGCTATTTTAGGATAGGATAGACAAGGGGACATGAAAATAGTTTAGGCTAAACTAGGATATGATGGATACAACAAGACAGGCCAGGTCAAGATATGATAGGATAGGACAAGATCGGCCAAGCCAGACCAAGATTGGCTCAAATATGGTAGGAAAGGAAGGGACATTATAGGATGGATTAGGACAGGAAAAACCCAGATAAACTATGCTGGGATTGGAGAGGAAAGTTTGAACTAGACTTGGACTGAATAATCTCAACAAGGCTATGCTAAAATATGAAACAGGACAGGATAGAATAGGCCATGACAGGAAATGATCAAATATGCTAGATTGGGTTCTGATCATAAACATGTAATTGTTAGCAACAACAAAGCCATCTGTTCCTTCACCGAATCTGAATTATTTATTGAACTTATAGTTATTATTTGATGCTTTGGGCTTTTCTCTTTTCTTTTTGCTTGTTTGGTTTAACTGAATGGCATGCCAGATGAATGGGCTCATGGACCGCCACCCATGAGCTGCACAACGGTGATGTTCAAGCAAGTGACAGTGTATATTGTCTAAATGTGGCTGGCAAAGTGATTCCGAAGTCTATTCCATCAAATATAATTGGATCCCCATGCCAGCAGTGATGGGGTACAGCATTAGCCGGATGACAACATTATCGTCAAGCTGATGTTTGTGTTATTGTATTTTCATCTACTGGGCATTTGCTGTTCTCCTCAGGAGATCAATGCAGTTCATCTCAACTGGAGTAACAACTGCTTCCATTTAAGAGGGCCAATTGGACGAGTGTGGGATATAACCCCGTGTTCCCAAATTACAGTTAGCCACCCTCATGAAGAGGAATGATGTGTATAAACATCTGGGTAGACTCATGCACCTTTGAATTTACAGTGTGGGCATTTAATGAAAGGCACACCATTGTAGGAGGTCACACTTTATCCCACTCAGCATCCAACCATTTGCCAGAAAAACCTGTGCAAAAATATGCATTTTCAAATTGGGGAAAGATGGGAAAGGGGGGTATTATATATACACTGACCAAAAAAAAAAAAAAACACCTTGTTTAGACGTTTACCGGTGCCTGGACAGTACCTAAGAACTGCAGCAAGGTCCATTTGACCTCAAATACTTCAGTCGAGTTTTGTACATCTTATACAAATCCATTCAGTTGTTGCAATGTTCTGACTGTTAGAGCAATATTTTATATTACGGTGGCAAGCAGTATGAGACACCAAGGAAGAGGGGAGATTGCATAGAACAGACACACAGATTGCAGTATACAAGGTCCTGTGACTAACTCAGCAGCTGCTGTTAAAACAGTAGCTCCCTTCGGTTCATAAACATATTTTACATTTATTTTTTTTCACCAAGGTATCATGCGGCAGCCTATTCTGGTGAATTTCCTTTTCACAATGAGAACACTTTCCAATAGTCCAATGCAAACATCAACTAGTGTCTGCATGGCTCGCTTCGTAACATCTCTGCCACAAAGTCACAACCCCCGACGAAGAGGCCGTGCCTGAGAGGTGATTGACGGCTGAACCACGCTGACACCGGAAACCATTTAGGCCTAACTGACTGTGATGATGTAACACATGGGGAGGGGACCTACTTGCTGAGAGCAGGGGCAGATCTTGACCAACCTTCCTATGAGCGATGTCCCCACTGGCAATGATTATGACACGGGGGCTTAGGTCAACTAGCTGCGCCACGAAAAACATTCACGCAAAGGCTGAGACACTTTTCGGGATGAGTATCATGACATGCAAAGAACAAGAGTTCTCTTACCTTTAATAAGAGGTGACATCGATATTGTCAGCATGTAACAGAGACGGAGAAAGACAAATTAATTTACTCAACTTTAGGGACGTGGTGCCTATTGGGGAAGAAAAAATATGATAGGGTGGAATGTCACAAATGAGTCTTGCAGGTCCCCACAACACACACTTTGGAACAAAACACTATGGAGCAACCCCATCAAGATTTCAGTGGAACAAGAATTGTCGTGAAAGATATCGTCTCCACATAAATTTAGAGCATCTTCAATTTTGCACAGGGAACTAACCACACAAATTCATCCGAGCAGCATGTTTCATGACCTCAGGAGGAGCAGCAAAATGGCTGACTCAGTTACGTGCGTGAAACGAAAGCGTCTATGGAGATACACATCCACTTATCCATATTCGACAGGCAAGGCAAGGCTTTATTTATCAGTGACTGATTGAGTAAATGGTTTTAAAAAATTACAACAGATGGGGCAAGGCCTTTTTGAAATATAACGCAAAAAATTACTATGAGCAGCAAAAGAGAAAGAACAGAGGTGGACAAAGAACAAGCACAGGTAACTTTGTAGCATGACCATGTCTCAGTCTACTGAGTATTTTGAAATATTGATGGGAGCATATGTGTATCGTTACATTTTGTTTCAAATGTAAATGTATGCAAACATATTTATCTAACATACGGCAAGGAAACAAAAGAACAGAACTATGGTGCTTAGGTGTTGCTGCGCCCTGGTTCCTAGCTAAGGGAGGGAACTCAGTCCCCCCTCACCTAAGACGAGATTTTGGGATGAAACGTAACTGGTTTGTGTCATCACTTTTTCTCCTCGGTACCTGTGGGGTTTTTTTTCAGGCTTTGAGACACCATGAACAAAATCTTGAAAGAATCAGCCTTGGCAACCAGCCGCAATCTGCTTCAACATGTCTAAGGACCAAGAAATTGTTCTCTGATCATATGTAGCCTATTCTAGTATTTTTTTTTCATTCCAAGAGCTAATCATAAATAAGAAACATCATCCGGTTTTCCCCTCACTGATTCATCAATAAAGAAACACTGCAGAGAGTATGTGCGGAAGCAAAGAAATACCAAACACATCACCCAGTTTTCCCCACCGAAGCCTCCAGAGTGTCAGGCGAGCACACGGAATGCTTGGGATAAATGCTAATTTCCTGCTCTGAATGACTGAGAGGAAATTCAGTGAAGCAGACAGACAAGGTGATATGGATACACTGGCTTAATGCAATTGAGAGGCATAATTGTTCATTTCCTGCTGTGGTCACGGGTCACCTCAGGTTGATAGAATTATAATTCCCCCCTCTCTCCTCATTTTAGCTCTAAAAGCAAGTACATATGAGGCTGGAATGGAAACATTTGCATTTCACAGACACTATTGAACCGCACTATTCCGTCTATTAGCTTGAACGCAGATCCTCCATTTTGTTCCGTCACCGTCTTTGTGTTTTAAATGTCATTAGTATAGCTGACATGGAGTGAAGGCTAGACAACAAAGCCGCTTCGAGACTCAGTTTAAGAGATGCCTTTTCAATAACGCACAACTGTTGAGCTCATCATGGCCGTGAGGTCTTTTTCCATCGCACAACCTGGTCACACATGGAGGCATTTCAAATCTCAGGCTTTCCCTCTTTTGTTTTAATCTATTCTTTTCATTCTCCTTTGCTTTGTTCTACCTTCTGACCTCCTCAGAAGCTACAGGCAGAGGTTCAGGAATAATAATACGTTGCAACTGTGGGAGCTTATTGAGGAAAGCAAGGGCCTTAAATGATTACATGCAAAACCCTCTCCTTTGTTTGACTGAAAATGTAAAGACAATTCCAGTCCTACAAGAATGTTTAGTTGGCCGCTAACATTAGCATTTCTGTTTTTGGGGGTACATTCTTGCTGTGTTTCCTAAATTCCCCTCCCTTTTAAAACCATCTGTGTTCTCTGGCCAGAATATGTACATTTTCATCCTCAAAAGTGTTTTGCTTCTCTTTGAGGAGCTGATAGACAGCTGAGTCTTAAAGTGCTAGCCCATCTGTTGTGGAACGTTTCTGCTCAATGGCTCCTTGGTTTCACCATCACATACAACAGTGCATTGCACTGTGCAGGCTGCAACAGATTGTTTTTCTGGGTGTGGGGTGTCTGGTCTTTTGGATGTACCAAACTTTTGTCTTAGGCTGGTACATTCCCAAGACCGGCACATACTCGATAGTTACCGTGAAGTAGAAAAGGAGCTTTGTAGACATTGTGAGGTACTCCAAGAGTTGTCTTGCCCGGTTGTACATCTGGTTACAAAGCCCTCTCAGCTGCTTTGCTTAATGCTAAGAGTAGAGAGGATTACTGAACGCCGATGTGTGCAGAAAGAACTTAAAAAAAAAAAAAAAAAAAAACAAGAGCTAGAATGCAGAGACAGAGATAGTGGCTTTCCGGAAGGAGACACCGCATAAAGCCTCAGCCAGTGTTGCAGTGTGCTGTTGCAGACGCTTAGCATACTGCAACCTGCCATAGAGAATTGATTTTATTTCAGAGAGAGAGAGTTCGAGAGAGAGAGAGTTCGAGAGAGAGAGAGAGAGAGAGAGAGAGAGAGAGTTGTTGATAAATTAGTTTGCATAAAGAGAGCTGGGTTGAGGAATACGACCCTATGATCTATTTATTATTATTATTATCGTCATCATCATTATTATCCAAAGCATGCAAATCGTGGACCTTATAATAAATTGACTGAAACCAATTAAAATGAGGTTGTTGAAAACGAGTTGTTCATTTTTTTTTTTAAACACACAGTGCGAAATGTTTTCTTACTGAGGACCGATAAGCTTTTGAAAAGCATACATTTTCAAGCAAAGTCAATAAAAAGTTGAAAAATCCAATTTGTAGTTCTCCGTACTGCGGCATGTTGGTCATTTGTTTTTGTCATTCCTTGGGGGGAAATCTACAGTTGGTGATGCATTCTGGTACTTTAGTCATACAGAGCCTGTCCTGTTTTATTTTTGTTTGTTTGGAGTTTTTTTAAGCATCTGTGCATGAATTTGTGTGCCCTTGTTTCTACATCAAGTGTGTGTTTGTGGTTTTTTAAGTATAGTAAAACATCCTGACTAAAATCTGAGTAAGTGAAAAAGTTTGTGAGCGGCTGCTCTGAAGTATGAACTCCACTCTGGCATTTTTGTTGTTGTTTGTATTGCCGTAACAGAAGAGTACCAAAGAAGATCAAGTGGTTTATATGCATCTGCCCGAGCTGCATAAAACAGTATGGTCAAAGGCTCTGTAAAAGTGTGGTCATGCAAGTTACGTAAACCCGGATTTTTCCGAAATAATAAGCTTGTTTCAGTTGTCACGCAAATTAACTGTGTGTGAAATCTCAGCAAGCATCGCTACGTGATTATTGGATTTCAACGGAAGGACCCACATTATCAGTGAGAAGCAACAATACCGATGTAGAAATGCCCCACTTGGCTGGGTTCCGTGTGAAAGGTACAGGCAAACCAACATGTCATGTTTATTTAATTCGATTCAACGATGGGTTAACTTATTTTTAACATTGAATTAATGGCCAACATAATGATGCATGAAGTCAACTGACCTTGAGCACTTCTCGTAACTTTTCATCGGATTTATATTGTTATTGACTTATTTTGAAAGTTCTCCACCTCTTAAAAAGTGGCTTTAAACATCATTGCATGATTGAAGAAAGATTACACGATAGCGTTCGTCTTCGATTTCCAATATTTACTCTGGGGAAAATGGTTCGGTGCTTGACCTGAAGAGGTTTCACTTCATACCAAACCAATGTTATGCTAGCACGATCGTTCATGTGACTGCTACGAAAGTCCGTTTTTGGGGACGGCAAAAACTAAAACAGAAGGATCCGTGTGTCCTAGTTCTTGGGACAACTATTTCAACGGTGCGTGCAGCGTTTCTTTCTCAGATCTACCAAACTGTTGAGAATGTATTTTAAAAGTTTTGCATACTGTAACACATGCGCACTGACAGACAGCGATTGCCTTGGGATGATGAAACCATTTGAAATCACTCTTTTTGGAACTAATGATTCGAGAGTTCCTCTTTGGCGCAGCTGGGTCTCGATGTGCACTTTGAGGTATGATTTATGGACCTCAACTTCAGCGAGAGAGCGTTCATCACCTGCTACTGTCTGAATCTCAGTGAATTCTTCACTTTTATCTATTTATTTTTTTCTCCCCCCCACCCCTTTTAGAAGTGCACATAAAAGGCAGCTTGGTTATTTCCCATAGCTTCTGAGCACCTCATAACCGTCAACAGCATTAGTATTCTGCGAGCTCCGTATGATTGAGCGAAGCATAGCATGTCGATATTGAAGCTGCGGCGATAAGCATCACAGAGGGATCCGCCGTTTTCTTTGAATAAATGAGGAACAATAAGCAAACATCCAAATGAAACGTGGTGCGGTAATTCCAGAGAGTTAGAGAAGATTGCAGCAGGTGTGCCCCTCAGAGATTCCCTGCGAGACGTGTACAACCGATCTCTAATATTGAAAAGACAAACGTGTTGCGTTTCACACAATTTGTAAGTCATTTAGTCCGGATTCACACGACATGATTCAAATGGGATCAGCCTGATTTTGCTTTCTTTATAAGTGGCACAATATGTGTCATGTTAGCCTGAAGAGAGAAAAATGAAAAAAATAAAATAAATAAAAAATAATTTCATGCCCAGAAAGTGAATGATGACTCAAATATCTGCCAAGGTGACTCCATTCTAAACCAGGGTACTCACATACCTAATTTTAAAATCTTAACCCTTTTTTTTTCAAGTATAGTATAATATAATGTTGACATGTAATTGTTTTTGTTTTGGTTTTTTTTTCTAATCCAATCTTGAGTGTGTGTGTGCATGCAGGTTGTGTCTGGTGTTCAGCAAACGTAAACCATGATAACAAATCTGCCGCACTTGAAAATACAAGTCAATGGACGGTCAGATATGAATCAGACTTGGACCCTTTCAAGCAGCAGTGTAAATCCAGCCTTAAGGTGCAAATTATTTTTCATTTCATTCTAATCTGGGATGGATAAAAAAAACAAAAAAACTTGGGGGATTCCAGGCTACTTGCAAGGACGTTTTCACCTTTCTGTCTCAGCTGACTGTGCTTGCATAAATGTGGAAGTGTTTATTTATGATGTCAAGATCAATGCTGGCCTCCAATCAATATTTTTCCATGGGAACATGTACACAAATTGCCTATAGATCGGGCAATATCAATCTCCTCTCATCCCGCACGTCTTGTTTCCACTCCTTCCAACTTCAATTGCTTGTTTTTTCAATTTGTGTATTTCCTTAAATTATTTTGTTGTTGTTGTTTTCAAAATCACTCCTCCTCATCTATTTGCTGCCTCCCCCTCCGAAAAAGCTGCTAAACCAATGACTGAAAAACATTTTCTTTGTTATTCCCAGCGCAATTATTACCTATAGGATCTAATGACTATACAACACTACTACTGATTGCTAGTAGAGCTTTTCCAAATTGTCCATCGGCACACGGCCAGCAAGCATCTGTGTCTGGACTAAGAAAAAGAAAAATCCATGAACAGACTTTCTTTCCCCTCCATTTGTTTGACTACTGGGCCTTAAACCGCATCACAGGTGGCATCGATCGGATAAAGATGAAATTAACCTTTGGCATTTCGCCAAAACAAAAAAAAACAAAAAAGAAAACTAAAGGTCAACGACAAGGAAAGACAATAAAGCAACGTAGGTTTGGTGCTTTATTTAAAACGACCTTTTACGTCACATTGGAATTTCACCGATCAGTGGTGGGGGAACCAGGCAATCAATGCATCCAATTTCTGTAACGCTTGTTTCGATTAGTGTGAGCAGGAGTGGAAACCAGCAGACTGTAGTCAGGGTGCACCCTGAACTGGGCACCAATCGATCGCAGGGCACACAGAGACAAAAAAAATGTTTCCATTAACATCTCTGAACAACTGCGAATCTTCATGTAACCTAACATGCTTGTAATTGCAACGTTCAAATGACAAACCGTGCAAGCAAGGGCTGAAAAGGAATTGAGTTGAATCACTGAGGGCAGATGTGCGAACCACTCGACCGCTGTGGTGCACCGTTTGTAACCGTTTGCCCTTCAAAAAAAAAAAAAAAAGCTTTTTTTAGTGCTTGAGGCTGAAGAGTCAAGTCTAGTCTTCAGAGCGGCGTAAAAGGCCCATGACAGAGCCGGTTTGCTGTGGGGATTGATTTTTATCCAACGCAAAGTAATTACCACATCTCTGCATACTCATTTGAAGATGTTTAGAGTACCATAAAATGTGTTGAGATAGGTTTACAAAATACATATTGCTGTCGAGCGAAAGCCGTGCAAAGTCCAATTACCAGTTTGTTGGTATCAAGTAGTATTTAAATATATAAATCCTAATTCTTCATTGGACAGCGACAATATACTCCTGTATTGAATTGCAATACATCACAGGCCTTCCTCGCTTTGACAACTTAGAACTTTCCTTTGGCTGTCGACTGTCAGCGTCCATTTAATTGAGGATTCAGGGTCCCCCCCAACCCCATGAGAGTTTTACACTTGACTAAGATTCCGCAAATGAGAAGTGATGCCATAAATCATAATCAAACCTTCATACGGCTTAAATGAAACTGGGGGTGAGGACATGGACTCGGAAGATGAATGTGAAAATGGACTTCTGGTGACAAACTATGTGCATTAATCATTCTGGTGTAGAAAGAAAAAATATGCAAGTACGACGGTAACTACAGTAGGTACAACGAATTCCTTGAAAGGTTCAAAATGACACCGGCTCTGCCCACATTTTGAAGGCACAGGCAAAATACCGCAGGTTGGAAATTTAGCACCGGCCATTTTTCCAGGACTGTGATTCCCAACCAGTGTGCCATTGTACAGGTGGGCCTTGAGAAGACATCAAGTTAGAAGTGGTAAATTGTCCAAAATTATTTCACTGGTCTGGAAATTATTTATTTCCGACAAATAATATATTTTTGTTCATGTGTACCAGCAGCATGGAGTGAAAATCATGCCGATTAAATTCTATTAGCTCTTCTATTACGTGGCAATTAACCTACAGTATTGATCCACTTTTTTTTTTTTTTTGCTTCATGGTGTGCTTCAGATTGTTATTTTTTCTAATGTCTAATGGAAAATATACACCATCGTTGGGGAAAAACTCATCTCGGACACCAGTTTCCAATTGGGGCTCATTTGTGTCAATTCCCTGGTAGCAGTTCGTCCGAACCTTGGAATTCATCCAAAATGGCCGCCTCAAACAAAAATGGCTGACTTAGTATGCAATTTCATGCATTAATGCAAAAGGCGTAGTCACTTGTCTCGTCATGACACGTCCACTGAATTATCTGTTAATTGGTGGTCTCAGGGGCTCATTTTTCGACTTTTCCAGGGGGCGCTATTGGGGGACATTTGGAAGGTCATGTTTGGGAACTCCAAAATACATACAGTTTCACCAGGATACATCCGTGTGCCTAAAAATGAAAAAAAAATCAGGCATGCTAAGGCCCCATGAGGTGATTCCCCACCACCTACAATTGCACATATTTAAGTAGTGACTGATCAGCCATTACAAAGGAGCAACATTCATTTCTGCTTCGCTCTGGGAAGTCTTGAAATTCAGTTTAATTCCTCCAGAGGTGATAGTGAGCCACTGTAGCATGAAAGAGCAACAGCTGCCGCAACCTCTTGAGGACTCTTCCACTGGCAAAGCCCCACTGGGGAAAATTATTTCTTCCCACTTGTGTCTACGCAATTCCTCCAGTCACACTCCAAATGATACTTTGGACCAGCAGGTATCGGAACATAGACCAGCAGGTAAATTGAGCATTTTAATTCAAGCTGGAGGAAGCCATGCCCCGCCCCCAAAGAAAGACACAGTAAGTCTGCCATTTGGTTTGCAGCGGCCATTTTTAGTGTTATTTAACGGTCAACTGTGAAGTAATTTTTGGGAAAATTCCCAAATTAAAAATGTTGATGTCAAAAGTAAAATCATTAAATGAAATACATCCAATAAAGCATGAAAAAAAAATGTCTATTCTATTTTGTAAATTTGACATCCGTTTTCCCCAAGTGAGATTCTGACGGGCAACCAACCTAGAAGTGTGACGTCTACTTCATGGGTGATGCTAAACCGAAAAAAATATGAGTTTTCATCATTCCAGCTGAGCATGTCAGCCACATTTGATGACTACTAATTACCTCCACTAGATCAGAGCGTGACAAATATGACACGAGAGTGAAGTCACTAATAAACACCGCTAACTGGAAGAAATGTCCACATGCAACGGACTGCGCTCCTGAACTGACTATTTCCTTCAAAGTCCTCCATTTGTTCGACCTTGGAAATTATGCGCACTCGTGACAGGTGTTCTGCTTATTCTAAACCCTTTTGTACTGGTGCATCACATTTCTTGTACCCTGCCGCTGCCCGTCTATTCACATTAAAGCGCAACGTAAACATCTGTGTGAGTGGGAACAGAAAATCGAATGCAACTGGACCTCTGGGACATCAGAGGTTATGGCTCGCAGCTGTAAGTCAAAATATGTACCGGAAATTGCATTTCTAGAGTTACATTATAAATATGTTTTTTTTTTAATGGACGACAATGCAAAGAAGCTTACGCCCACAGAATGAACTCGCAGTACGGTGAAATTGTGGCCAAGTGTTCCTCGGCTAAGCTGTTCAATAATGTCGTGTTTTTTCCAAGACCTGCGGGTTGAAACTTACAAACCAGCCTTTGATAAACAATAATATAAGGCGTCATTAACTACATGGAAACAATGTGTGTTTTTATTCCTTTTTAAACGGTTTTAGTGGCCTGTAACCGACAAACTCTTACTCATGCTTACTTTTTGCATTTGAATAGTTATTTGTTTCCTTGTCTCTCGCAATCATTTCCATGACTAGCTAATACAATTAGCAGAACATGTTATACGTATGCGATGTGTCCAATCTGCACATGAAGTCAATGCTTTTGGGCCTATGTGCCCTAAAAAAAAAAGCAAAACTGACAGTGAGTAGCAAAGAGGACAAACTATTGAAAAATTCTCTGCCGACTTATTTAGCATTCTGTGAGAGCAATATTTGGTTTTTATCAGTCACAGAGGTAATTGCTGATGCTGATATGTGTGCCTCTAAAGGAAGTACTTGCACTGAATATTCATTAGAGTAGTCGTCTGATAACAATAATAATTAACAAGTAGCTTGTTTTGGGGTGGGGGAATCTATTAGAAGCCCAGACGAGACTGAAATGAAAAAGTTCCATATCATATGGAAAACTACATTGTTTCTCGAAGCCCTTGAATTGCAAATATTTCTGCAGACCCAATTTTAGTATTGCTGTAAGCTTGATTGTTTATAATTCCCTGGCTTACTCCTCTGCTCCATCCAAACTTCTTTTTTCTGATTTTACCCCCAGAGGGGATAAACCTGACATCCGGTATGCGGTACAAAAACACAGAAGGCGTCAGGCTCAAAAACACACTTGTGCATACACGTGCACACGCACACACTGCAAGTGAGTTGCCTGCTGTCAAAATTGGCATTGCTATTGGTCATAAATAATTTTGTTTTCAATATCAGTCATCAGCGCGGAAACCATATGACACCGGAATGTGATTCATCCTCCTGTGCGTAACCTTCTGAGAAGATGAGACTCGCACCACTCTGACAGTTCTCTTTATTGCTTCTGTATTGCCTTATTGGGTTGAAAATGTTGTAAAGGCGCAGAATGGAGGTCACACAGGTGCAAGTCAAGACCAGGACCACATAGATCCTTTAGATTAAGTCAAGATCAAGGCTTGGAGAGCACATAAACCAATGTCTCGCCAAGATACAGACTTTAAGACCATATAAACCAAGACCAAGTGAACTAAAACCAACCACTTTAAAACATCCCCCATTAAGATTAATTATAGCCGCTGTCCTACATGTTGCCATTATTTAACCTTCATTAACTGTACAGTCAATATGTTAAGTGTCTTTTTACCTTTTTTTCTTTTTATTACTGTCACCCACATGCAGAATAAAGTGGTGTGTACATATAACGACGAATGAGGAGACGTGTTCAACGCCGTGTTTGTTTGAAATGAAATGACATCCACCTGCAATGGAATGAAAAACAGAAAAAAAATAACACATTCGGTAACTGTCAGCAGTTCATACAAGTAGCTAACATAGCAGTCTATATCCTCACTCAAGAGCTCCTTTTTGTCAAACCGCACAAAGAGATTGACTAAAATGCACATCGACAGTCACAGAAGATCCAAAAAGCTGTTCAATTCCATCTCTGGCTGTGATCCCGATGAAGCCAGTGATAACAACACTGAACAATGTTTTCCAGATCCTTCAAATTCACTGGACAAAGAGTGAGACCCATCTATATTGAGGGTACGTAACTTTCTAGCAGGAGGTTAATTGTGTGGCTTCAGCGAGCTCTGAAAGGAAAAGCCAACAAACCGAAAAGACCTAAGACAGCTCAGGGAGAACGTCACCACTTTCGCATAAAAGACAGCTAATAAATTTGATTAAAGAAATAGCCGTGTAATTTCTACAAGTCGTAAAAATCAATGGGGCGGCCAATTCTCGCCTCTAACCTGTGCATACACACAAAAGGAATCGGTGGCGTATGAGGCAAAGCGTGTCATTGTTTGACTTCCCCTTTTGTCTGCCGGTGATGAAACTGGTCTGATCCTGTTATATCCTTTGTGAGAATGATGAGGCTATTTAGTACATGTCTTTTTTTTTTTCACCGTGCATCAAATGAAAAATGTTCCTATTTAATAATGTCAAACAAAATGAATTCTCCACTGCTCATTAAATAATCCCACTTATTCCTTCCATCGAGTCTCAGGGAAAAATGCATGCAAGTGTTGCGTCCGATCATAAATTCCCCACATGCGCGCACAATTAATATTCAGTGGTCACAGGGACCAAGCTTTTCATAAATTTGTGTAATTGCATTTTTCTCTGGAATTTTAACTTTCTGAAAGAAAATGTCCAGCACTGCCACTGTGACTGATGTAGTAGACCTACTATCTAATGGCCACTGCACATTATCCATTTTTTCTTTTTTTGTTAATACATATCTCCTTTATGAATTTTCATCTAACTTTCAGGATGTCTGAAACCTTTTCAACTCCAAAAAGCCAAATCAACTAAAATGTATCACTACCATTACTTTGACATGCATAACTAATAAGGAACACAGACTGTGACAATTTTGGCCCTGAAGTCAAACTATGGTGTTTTAAAAAAAGATGTGCTGAGTTGCCAACAAGTATTGGCATTGAGAAAGATACAGACATAAAATCTTCTGCCGTAACCATGTGTTTGATGTGAGAGCATGGTGTAGACAGCGAGCGAAACAATCCTCCAATAAAAAACACGAAGATGAGAATCCACCGTTTGGTATTTTTTATGGAAGTCTTTCTTGTCTTTCTCCCGCTGTTATAATTCAAAATGGCTACCCCACTGACTTTTTGGGTGGTTTTAAATACTTCCGCCACCAGGGGCACTGCACTGTCAAGCAGTTTGGGGTGTTTTTAACTACTTCAACCACTAGGGGCACTGCAATGCAATGCACTGCACTATAATGCAATCACCACGGGGCAGAATATAAAAAATATATACAATATAGTCTATAATGTAGTTTTACATAGATGTTGTTTCTCAGGTAGGCTTCAGAATTCTCCTTCATGCCCAACTTCAGTGACTGCTTTTTTCCCCCCCAATATTTTTTTCAACCTCTTGAGTCCCACCTTTGATCTGTAAAGCTTCAATTTAACATCAGTGCCAACTTAGCAACAGTGTCTTAGCAAGAAGTCAACATGGACAGTGGCATAATATGAAAATGTTTCATGGCAGTGTAAAGACAGAAGGAAAAAAAAAAGGTATCGAATATCCTCCAAAAAAAAAAAAAGCAATCATGCCTCATACATGTGAATAAAAATCTGAAATTTGGGGGATATTTGCCAATGTCAGTGCATTTTTTTCCCTGTCTTTTTAGGATAATATAGCTTATTACAATAATATAATTGTAACGTGACCATGATTCTTTTTGAGACATCTACAGGTTAGATGAGCAATGATTTTCTTGTTAGAGCTATGCCATATTCACAAAAATAATAATAATAATAAATGTAATCCTTATACATTCGCAAAAGAACTGATCAAGTATTTTTGACGTTTTGATAATCAAAGAACTGTGATTGGTCAGCCACCAGTTCAAGGAGTACCCCGCCTACGACCAGAAGGCAGGTGATATCGCCTCCAGCATCCCCGCGGCCCTCACAAAGATCAGCATTTTGGAAAATGGATGGAAGAATCAATATTTAAATGACTCTCCAGACTGTTCCCAGAGACCGGCACAATTTCTCTCTAAATATGTTTTTTTGTTTGTTGTCCCCCTCCCCACAAAAATTTGCTTTGCCGCCTGAAGCGTCGCAGAGGCACAGGAGTGTTATAAAGCTGTTGCAAAAACAACTGGCAATAATGTGCGATGGCAAGCCTGTGATAAGGGATTTGTCGCAAAAGATCAATGAACCTTATCATATAGGATGCATAATTAGCTTCCGTAATGAACCTCAGATTGAGATGGTAAACTAATCAAAGTGAAAGCATTTCAGTGACTACCTTCATTATCAAGACTCCGGGGAAACGCTTCAAGCCTCTGACAACTTTTGGGAAAACACTGCGCGTTTGTCTAAGTGTCACTGGTTTGTATGATAATATATTACAGGATGTCACCGTGGAAATACGTCTTCGGTGCAAGCCTTTACCTTTGGAATATAATCACAGAAGAGCTCTTGAAATTTATCAACATTAAATATTTCAAACAAGTCATTAAGAGTCAAGGCTCACTCATTATAAATCATGACTTGCGTAATTATGGACGTGTCAATTATCCCAAAGACGCTTAACTCGTCTGGAATTCAGAACACTTAAAGGGGTTACATAGATTAATGCGCTGTCCCCTGGGTTGGGAAAATAAATATTCATTAATTTGATAAATAATAATAATAATAATTGTGCTTGTTGTATCTCAAAAGTAATCTACTCGCTTGAGAACAACTGCAGCTCCTGTGCATCGTATTTGTGTTTCCATTGTCTCGCATCAAGGCTTGCCGCTGAAAGAAGTCTCTAAAACCAGGTAGGCTCACCGGTAAAATGTGCGTATTCATGATAAGGCTTGGATCTTTTTTTTAAGAAGAAATGGCTAAAAATACGACAATGGTAGGGGAGACGGCTAAATCTTGGATTAGAGTTCCCTTTCAACACAGACTATGCATTGGTAGAAAGTGAATACAAGACTTCCATTGGCACCGATAAGGAAGAATTCTGGATTACATGCGGTATCGTTTACACTGAAGGATATATACGGATTAGTCTAATTCAATGTTCCACAGATCTCTCCAGCGGAGGATTTGTTACGTCAAGCCTTGGAAACACAAACGCCGCTGCGTTGGTGCTGTTTGTGAATGACGTGTTTTAAGTATGATTTGACAGGCCGATTTGCGGAAATGCGCTGATACTCTGTGTCTGCATTTTCAATTCTAAATGTTTTAATTGAGCCTCGCAAAGTCATGACAACAATTTGTTCACTTATGTCAGTCACGAAAATATGTCATTCGTTTCAATCTAGGCATGTGAGTGGCTGAGTGTCCGATGCTTGCTCATAACTCCAAACTATTGCCTCACAACGTGGTGGATCAGATGTTTCACACATCTCTAAGCTCAGCAGAATAACATTGCTACAAAATTGCAGTCGCCACTCCGCTGGGTCATTATGACAGCTCATCAATCAGTCAAATCAGAATCCCACTTGACCTTTTGAGCTTTGAGACAAGCAGCCAGGTGGGTCCGCCTCTCGTGGGAGCCCTTATGCATGTGTTTAGTCAGGCTGTCAGTCAGAAAGCATCTGCCTTCCAGTCAGTAAATACAATATGTAATATTAAAAAGAGCAGAGCCCTTTGCTACCTGCCTAGTGTGGTTGCCCTACGAGCAGAGGAACGCGATTGAAGTCGACCGTGGAATATTTCGGTTAATGCCTTGCAGCTACCTGAGGAAAAAAAAAAGAGGTTAATCTGAAGGCCTGCATAAAAGGATTACGGATTGACGATGTATACACTTTACTACATATCGTTTAAGTCTCCGTGTTTTCCCGCCTTAAGAATTGATGATCAACATTCTCTGGGGGGGGGTTTCATTCCCCAGTTTTTCATTCAACCAGGAGACTCCACCGATGAGACTTGGTCTTGGTGTACGGTATGTTGGCTCAAAGTCTAGGGCTTGATTTTACATTGGTTTATGAGGACCTTAACTTCTAATCGTAATTTGATTTTGGTTTATGTGGTCTTCAAGTATTGATCTTCCTTTTATCTGTGGTTGTGTTGCCTCAAAGTATTGGCATTGACTTGTTCTTGATGTGGTTTTAACATCCTGTCTCAACTGTTTAGTTTTAATGTATGGTTAAATTATTGGACTGGTATGTGGTCTTCTTCAACTTCAGTTTGTCTCGGTTTATGCAAACTGAAACAACTGGGTCTGGACTTTGTTTCAACTTCTCAAGGTCTTGGCGTGATTTGGTCTTGGTTGTAAGTGGTCTTTAAGTCTTAATCAAGTCTCAACGTCTTAGTCTTCACTTGATCTCAGGTTATGCTGTATCAAAGTCTGGGTTTTGACTAGGTCTTTGTTTATGCGGTCTTAATTTGCAGGTCCTGTATGGTTTTGGTTGATGTAGTCTTAAAATATTTGTCTTGACTTTATCTCCAATCAAAGTATTGGTCGTAACTTGATCTCACTTGATGCGAGTTTAGGTTATTGTTTTATTTTTTTACTTCAACAGTTTGTTATGTTTCAGTCTTTGACTTGAATTGCTTTTGGTTTACGTGATACTAAAATTTTGGTCTTGACAAGGCCTCAAATCCTTAATAGTCCACCACTTGAGGTCAACCATTGTGATGGTAGAACCGCGCTCAAACGTTGAGGTTGATTTGTAAGAACTCCCACCATCCATCGTCAATTGCACTTGTCATGTATGGTCAACAAACTGGTGCCTATCCCAGCCAATTGCAGGGAAGAAATGATCAAGAAACCAAACTGACTTTATGGACGTTTATATACAGAAGAGTCCTCGAACCAGGGAACAGTATCAATATACACTTCTGTCCCGGGAGATATACAGAGGCGGTCTGTGAGCATGTGCGTGTATTGATCAAGCCTCCTGCAGTCAAATTGGATCATTTCCTTTTAACTGCGAGTCATAAGCGAAGGACACTGTAGGGACCCATCACAAATGCAGCAAGGGGAGTAGACAAAGTGATCAGTAGGGACATTCAACTGGTTTGTTTGTGAAACGCCGTTTCACAGCACTCATCGTTGTTCCCCTTGGCAGCCTGTTTTTCCATTCAGGTCAATTTTCCTTGTGAGCTTCTTTCAAGATATGCTCTGAGGTCCATCAAATATGAAATATATGAAATGAAAATTTGTGGTTTGGGGCCAGGAGGTGATCACTCTTATTCATCTGAAGTGACTATCCCTGCGATGGCGGACGGTGTACAATTCCATGTGATAAGAGGGGGCAGGAAATCTTTCGAGAGTCTCTGATTTGACCTTGACGCCTTCCCTCCCAACTCAAGAGTAAAGCACATCATCCATTCAGCAGTTTGCCATCATCTATGTTGATGCTCTGATGTTTCAAATGACAAATTTCCTTTGGCCGGGTCTCAATTACAACTTTAATGTAAAGATATGAAGCAATAGCCACATGCTGTGTGGAACTTCATGACAACATGTTCAGTACCGAGACTGACGTACTTAACAGTAACGCAGACAACATAGCTCCAAACCGTGAAATCACTTTAGCACTCTAATGCTATACGGGAGCATCTTGGGTAAAACAAGCACAGCAATATTGTTCCATTGCTGTGCATGCATGGATTCACCTGATGATGAGACACAGTCACAAGGGTCCGTTTGTGTTCTAATGCAAGCTATCGACCTGTGCTCTCTACAATGTATATAATGGCCTCTCTATGGGTGCATGCTATTCATCAGACTGCTGATACATTGCACCATGGGGTTGTGTTCCCGAGGAAAAACAATATTATGCAGATTTTGCTGAATGGCAGAAACCTCTGCTGACACAAATACAAATTACAGGATTAAATGGGTCAATTCATTCTGATACCTGAAGAGTCAGGGCACCACAGAGTTTTTTTTCTTTTCCCCCCCACGACAAAGTGACCCTCATTTAGGCCATCATTAGACCCCAAAAAATTTAGCAGGAAGTCTTTATTGCGACATATTTCATGTTTTACCGCACATACTGACGTTCGTCAGTCTGTCTAATATATTGAATGAAAATATGTACATTTTTTGTCTTTGTGACTTGAAATCAGATAATGTATGTCTTTCGACACAGTGACGCAGCGTGTGGCTCACTATCCACCTTTAACTTTTGATCATAAACAGCCTATTCCCATCACGATAAAGACTCTGGGGTTTTATCACAAGGCGGCTCAATGCTGAATTTGTACAAGTGAGACAGCGTGTTAATCAGATGACCTTGCATGAAGCATTTACTTTATCTGTGCTGCACAATTTCTTTTCCTTTTGCAAGATTAGAACTAAAAAGACAACTCTTGGTGTTTAGAGAACAAATATTCCCTCAGCATATTGGTAGTCACTACACGATTATCATTTCAATCATCAAATTTGGATCGTAATGGCGAAGGCATGTCACATATTTTATCTGGCGTCCGCTGGTGCTGCCTTGCACATGATTCGTTTCATTTCTTCCACGCGTGTCCGGGTTATCAAGGTGCAAATATGGAAGTGAATGCATGAGTCGCACGTGCTGGAAAGGAAACCTTGTTGACCAGCGCAGCCATCAGCGAGACGACTTTCATTTCCCAAAAAGGTCCTAAGCATCCAATGAGATGCAAAAACCAGCCAGTTGTGCTCCATGGCGCATATTTGTGCATGTGTGTGTACGCAACACAAAATGAGATTATTTGCATGCATGTGGGTTTGGGTGTTAGAAGAGGGAAGCAATGTTACGCCTATTTTCTAATGCATGAGGTCAGACTTCAGTGAGAGCAATCATCAGTTTCCGAACTGGGGCTTTCACACTCTCATCCTTTGTCTCACTTTGGAGCACCCAGTCTGCCTCGGTTCAAAGCATAGTCTCTTTTTAAACCCTAGTTGTGCTTCACCGAAATTGTAATTACACCATTGCACACACACTCTGTACTTGGGTCGGTTTTCTGCAGGGATTCTGGCTTCTTCTCATATGCCCAAAAAGTTAATCAAAGGCTCTCGTATGGATGCCAGTGCGAAAGCCAAATGACTTAAGGTGTCCTGCAATTGGATGGCGACCAGTCTCGGATGTTTCTCCCTTCTCATCTACACTCAGCCCGTATAGGGTCCCACTGACCTGCTCCCAGAATTATTTATTCCAAAGTGAAGTTAAATGTAAGATGAGAAAAGTGGAAAATGCAAAGAGCAGTACCACGGAAACCAAAGAGTTTGCCTGGTGGTGACCAACTGACGTAACATTTAGTACTCCTGAAATGTGATGTCATGCCACTCCATGGAAGGATTCAAAAAAAGCACAGAGGCCATTTTCAAGCTTTGGACTAGTGAGGGAATCACTCTCACTATATGGAGTGACTCATCCTCAAGTGATAGTGTAAAGATAGTTTAAAACCCTTCCTTTAAGAAAAATAAAGTTGAACTTCAGTTCACGAGCGATTGTTTCCACAGACAAATCAACTTACGAGCAAGAACCTTGAACAAATATAGCAGCAGTTTATGAAATGTGCTTCAGTTTTGGTCACGGGCATTGGATCGTTTTATTTTTTGCTCTAAATTAGCCCTCAGTATGGCTCCCAAGAAAGAAACTATGCTACAAGGACGGCCGATTGTATTTCATGGAATGTTAAAGAAAAACAAAACAAAAAAAAAAGGAAATAACCAAACATGGAAACAATGTTTTGTGTATCTGATCCTGCTACGTATTTCAGTCTGGCAAAAATCTACCATCTGTGATGGGAGCAGCTGCGGTGCAGGCGGGTCATACGGTGGGGGTCTGGCAAAGGGTCTGACAGCTCAGTAGGAAGCACCTGCTCAGAATCTCGAATCAGCATGTCTGTGCTCTGTATTGTTCATAACAAAGAGCAATATAAAGGGTTCTTTTACACCCCACCCCCAAAACAAGGGAAACCTAAGTCTGTTCTGGGCCTGCAGCGCACTTGTTATATTTTTTCCTTATTTTCATGGGGACAAATATATATATATTGGCTTCGGAAAACAGCTTTGACACAAAGTTTGTGAAGTGAGCTTCCACTGTGCAGTACGTGTGCATGACTCTTATCATCCAGTGTGTGTTTTGCTTTTATGTGTCAGCTCACGTTGTCCACAGTACAGATAAACAAATGTCAGAAAGCACAAAAAGCCCCCAAAAATACAGCAAGGGAAATAGCGGCCGGGAAGAGAGCGGGAGTGAATAAACAGGGCAACAGATGAACAACAGGCGAAGAGGAACAGAAAGGAAGAAAAGAAGCTGAGGATGCTAGAGAGACATCGATTCGAGAAAGAAACAGGAGGAAGGAACACCGGTGCACAAATCCAGAGACGCAACTAAAAACAGCAGACCAACAACAAGAATGGAAAAGGCAAGTTAACAACTTGTTGACCCAGATGGGCACACAAACAGAAAGAGGTGTCAAAGCTTTGGCACACGAGAAGGCTGTCAAAATAGGGCTTCGGTGCAGAGGGCACCGCATATGATCGAAGAATCTCACAACAGGAGCCAATAAAGACGCTCTTTCTTTGTGTCACTCTGACCTTAAAAAAAAAAAAAAAAGGGAGTCAGGCCAGACATTGGACAACTACACTGACATTGACCGCGGTGTCAGCAAACGCAATCATCTGCCAAAGTCAACATCGAATGAGCCAATCTCAGGCTGGCACCAACTTGAACACCTCGAAAGATGCCTATCGAATACATTTTTGATGTGGCCCGCAAAAGCAAATTATGCGCAGTGACTTCATGTTTCTTGCTCTAATACAAAAATTGCAAATTTCTTCATTTTTGAAAACATTGAGATATTGCAAACATTTTTTTTTTTGCTCACAATCCCCACTTTTAAAAATTTTAAACAACTTTTTGGGCCTCTGATTTCAAAACTAGTTATTGCTCAATTTGTTGTGTTTATGTAATATGAGGGTGTCAAACATTTATTTGGGTTCACATAACAGCCCTCCAGAGGAAACCATAAGTACGATGTGTCCTGTGACAAAAATAAGTTTGACACCTCAGATTTACAGGATCAAACAAAGGACTTTCCTGGGTTTAATTGATTGTATGTGTGCTCTCTACAATGTCAATGAGTGTGAATTAGAGTATGGATATTTGTTCATCAATGTGATGAAATGTTGACCCTTTTCAGGGTGTACCCTGCCTCTCGTCCAAGTTCACTTTTGATCAATTTCACCTGAGGACAAGCCCCACAGAATGGATGGATGGCTGTGTACTTCTATGCAAATTCTCCAACTCACTAAAAACCTGTCAAACAAAACATAACCTCGATTGACCTTGATTCTTGACACTCTAGTTGGTCCCGTGAACTGTTGTACCAGAGGCGACTGCAGGCAACAGGGGGTTTGCCAAACATGCACCGCTGCAAGGTATCGGTTCAGGGCACCTTGGCAGTCGCAGCCAAATGCAGAGAACAAGAGCTTTAGGAGCAGGTTGCCATGGAAGCTGTGCCAAGGAGAAGGCAATACGGTCCAGCCAGGCGCAGGGCATATCTGCGTCCTGCAGCCTGACTTCTGGAGAGCGTGGAGGGGATGTCTAAACATGTGGCTGAAGACGCTACGGGAAAAAACACATGTAAATGTGCCAGGTATTGACTGTTATGTGACATATGAGGCCATATAACCACATACAAATTGAAATTTGAAGTACAGTAAATACCGTTAATAGTACATAGAGGGGGAAACGTGTGTGTTTAAAAAGTCCAAATTATCAGTTAGTGGAGTGGAGACTCAGTTCACCGCAATCGTGTTTTTCAATCAGTCATACATAGATGAAAATATGCGAGCCATTCATACAAAGTATCCATCCAATTTCCACAGTGCCGATAGCGGTCAAATAGGTTGGTGACCCACTTGATTGGTGGCCAGTCAATTACAACAGTGGTTGAACTTTGTGATTAATGAAAACGATAAAAAAAAATAATAATAATCCAGCCACTCTCAGAGCAAACGCCAACGCATATAAAATAAGAGACTCTGGTTTGACTGCACCTGGTCCAGTGTGAGAAAAACTGAGGACAGTGATTTGTATTGACAATTGGGCTTGTTTGCCAACAGTGTTTCAGCATCTTAGTATCACAGTTGAACAGAGACACCAAAACGGGCACTCATAATGTCATGGCTGGTCCCGGGAGGCGCGGCCTTTCAGGAGGGAGCAAATACTCAACTTGTGGCTGGGAAGGACAATTTAGCATAACAACAACGAGGCAGAGCTCCTCCGTGCAAAGAAGTCTTTGAAAAGAAGCCACGACCAAAAAATAGAGCCAAAATCATTCACCTGCTCTGACACTTACAAACCTTGAAGCTAGGGGCTAAATTTAGCTTTTTAGTATGTATTAAATCACAAAAGGTGCGTCTTTAACACGGTGGGAAATAAGAGTATCAAATGTGAAAATGAGCACATAAAGCCAACGGTGCTTCCGTGAGTTACTCGCGGTGTTCTAATGTCATCCGACCCCACCACAAAAAGATAAAAAGTCACCAGGAAGAGTTTCCATAAATCGCGAGGCATGAAAACTGTGCTGTGAGGAACAATCTGACCTGTGACTACAAACCTGGTATCGATAAAGACCATTGTGGTATAGATTCAAGGCCAGCCTATTTGGAAACACGACTGTGAGCACAGTCTCGGTTCTGGGCAAAGGTCAGCGGGATGTAAAACCACCTTGTTTTCTTCCGGTAGAGAATGAGTTAAATTGTGTCCTAAAATCTATAAAAGTAGTGAAAGAGCAGCTGCCCTCTTTAGTGTTCATCAGTAGTCCTCTAAGTGCATATGGATTTCAAGAGGGAAAAAAAATACGGGAGAGAAGATGGGTGAATGACTGATTAGATACTTCAGTGCAGTGGAACATTGACATGATTGTGAGGGCAATTTAGCATATAAATACCGGCCTTCACGGAGCGGGTTTAAAAGTGCAGCGGCATAAGACGAGAGGTTGTAGTGGGCAAGAGGAAATTTAATTAAGCCTCATCCTGGAGCAATCTCAACGGCTGCAAAGCGGATTGTATGCACAACTGATCCACGGAAAGTAAAAGCAGCATCTGCGTAAGAGAAAACAATCATAATGAACAGTCACATCATCTTAGGTTGATTTTTTTTTTTTTTACTAAATAAAGTTGGAAGGGGTTAGCGGAGAAGTGGCTACAAATTAGCGGTCTGAAAAGTGAGGTAAATTGTGACTGAATATTATTGTGATATTTTGCTGGTTTGGAAATTTGGTCTGCGCTGTATAATCTCTCCCAACCCTTGCAAAGATTGACATTTTATGTACGGGTGAATAAAGTAATGCTGTCCATAGCATACAGTCTAAAAATGATATTTTCAAGATGCAATTCTAATAGAATTATCTCAGTGCCCTGATAAGGAAAGGAAAATCTTGCAGCAACACGTCATACAAAAGAAACTTTTCTATTTTCTACAGCTCTGTGTCTTCGTTGTGAGCACAGCCACCTTATTTTTCAGTTTGTGGGATTCAATCTCAAGACCAGCCTTCCTGTGAGGACGTTTTGGGATGTTTTTGAACACAGGGACACTCAGTGTCGCGGTTCACATACAGTAGGTGACTTTGCTCAACCGGCACTACAGGACCTACAATTGACACTTCCAGAGTGTAGTCCGCATTTTTGCATCAAGTCAAAATGGACAAATGAACAAAGGACCTTTTCAACCAAGAAGAGTCTAGTTGTGTCCATTCAACATTTTACAATGATACAGATGACTGAGAAAGTACACAGACATGGTTTTGAAAGCACCCTACTTTCACAACAAACGGGAATAGAACAAAAGGTGGTTTCGGGAGCGAATGTCACTTCCACACCATGAGAAAACTGACTGCCCGCTGAAACAATATCTACTGCCTCAAATGATCCCCCTCAGTGCAACACAAAGGGCAGTGACAGAGGGCCCACAGGCAGACATTCAACATAACCACTGTGTCCACTAAAAGACTAAGATGTGCATCCTCATTGCATGAGGTGCAAAAAGTAGATATTTTAAAAAAACCTATATAGGCCAGAGCCCTGACGTGCCACTCAAATGATGACTGCAGCATCTGTGACCACATTACAAACGTTGTCATGATCAATCAGACGGCAATGCACCTCTGAGTGCCTCAGGCGACCTGAAGGGTTAGCTCCGTCAGTCACGTGTTTTAAGGAACAAAGTTTACAAGCGCTACGCTATGCTCCTCACTCTGACAACAAATGAGAAAGCAATTGTGGCAGATGGTAAGCCACCATGATGGGGGCATAGTAGCAGTAAGACTGGGGTATTAGCTATAGCTCAGCGTCTGCAACGTGCCATGGATCCAGTCTACCTGGGGCAACATCTTCAAAGTTAGCTCTGAAATCCCCATCAGCCCCTTGTTAAATTGGACAGTCTAATCATTAGAAGCTTTGCTAGTTGCATCACATGTTCCGACACTGATGTGATGCTAGTTCGCTACATGTGGGCATTTGTCATGACAGAAGTTTTAAAGTCAGAAGAAGCTGAACATATCAGCTCTTAGAAGCCCCCCAAAAAAGGAAGTAATGAGTCACTGATTGTACTGTATTTAATTCGCATGACTTTAAAGCATTTGTGGGTTGGCTCTCTGTCGTCTGCCTTTTGCTCTTTACAGCTAAGCTAGGCTACAGTCCAGAATATGGATGGAGGGTTGGATGGAGATTTTAAATGAGCGTTATGACATCAACTGTCTTCGGATGCAGCCTCCAAAGGATTAACAAGTTATTCAGCGGAAACAAGGGAACTAAAGTAAATAGAATAGAATAGTTTATTCTTGTTGACCTATATCGAGACATAATTTTCGAGGCTAACTTTTGGCAAAAAATCTGGTGGGGTGGCTAACATCCATGGTACCGGTCCTGATATCTCCCTTGGCAGTCCACTTTAGTGTTGTGTCGTTGAATGTTTCATTCAAAAGAAAGCATCTTTTGACTGAACCTGACGAGGACGACCAGTTCAGTCAGCGTATGTACTGCCATGTTGTTCTCATTCGCCAAAAGGTGGTTTATCCGATTGAGTGAAGGGCTTTGTGCAGGTCATTCCAGTTCATTCCCATGAAACTCTCCCCCATGTCTTTATGGACTTTTCTTTCTGCACTGGTACAGAATCATTTTGGGACAGGAAGAGGCCATCCCCCAAACTCTTCCCCTAAAGTTGGGAGCGTGGAATTGTCTAAAATATTAGTTCCATTGAAAGTGACTGAATGCTGAGCATAACATGAGGTTCATGAGGATCATTAAACTTTACAAGCAGTATGTAATCCCTTTTGAAATCGGTGGGTTATTTTTATATTTAATTCTTCTGTGTTATCGTAAAATTGGGCAATCTTCTGAAAAAGAAATTATACGGAAAGGCTCAGTGAAATGAGAGAAGACTATTGACATAGTGGAAGTTGAGAAGTCTGGGTTTATGTAGATATGGGTGCACTTTTGGGATTTGGTACACGGCCGAATGGCAGTTCTCTCCCTAAATCAGGATTTCACCACAAAGGGAGTCAGTGTTTCTCCTCTCGGTTTCCCTCTACGATGGGCCTTCTCCATTTCGATTTTTTGCTTCAGCTGCAGCTTCTCCGCAATGTTTTTTCCTTCCACCCACGTCTCTGCCGGAGACTCCAACATCCAGCATGATGTCACAGACCTTGATCATATCTGATTTCACTGATATGCATTGTTCAGTTTGTTCGGTGTTTTTATACTGTCCACATCCTTTGCAGGCTTGTTTTTATTGCCCGGATCTCCTTTGATAATGCATCCATTGTTTGTTTGTTTGTCCATAATCATTTTTACAAAGCTTTTGGAAGTTGTTCCGTTACCGTAGCAGCACCTTGAACATGTCTTTCTGCTGCGACAGTCACTCATTATTGTGAGTTAGTGTCAAATACTCCTCGTTGGGTTATCACCTCGGCTTGTTGCATGTTTGGCGGCATCTGTGAGCACACCGCTTCCCTTACGCACGTGAACTCAGTCACTGGCGGTTGTTGATAGCCGAGCCCCTATCTTAAGTCAAAAGCTGCCACTCATCTCGTCTCATCCAAAAGCCCTCACCCTTGGTTACCCAGAGTCTGTATGCACAAACATGCAGTGTCGCTTCCAATTCTATCTTGAGAATTCAAACAGCACACTGCCACTGCCGGCTGCACTCTTCAGCCCTCGCTCTCATTCTCCAGCTCTCGTTCTTCTGCTATTACTCTGGATCATGACTAGACGATTAAAAAAAAAAAAAAATCTCAAGACACCATGCTTGATAAGAGTCACAGGAATTCAGCCACATTTGTGCTAATTAGCCATTTTAGGGTCATGTTTTATTTTCCAGGAGTCCATTAAAAATGAACTCATCCTTGAGATTTTGTCTCATTGCTAGCAAATTTAAACCACTTAGGACAACTGAGTAATGTGATCATTGTGTGCGTTTGACGTACGGTTTTGCAAGTTTGATGACAAAACCCAAATGAATAACTCAACCATAATTCATGTTATTAAATGCTGCCACAGGAGCCTGTTTCCCTGAGCCACATGGATTTGCTAAGCTGAACTATTACGTTTAGACTCAGAAAATCACCTCAAAAGCTAAGTGTGTGATTTCCATGCCATTTTGGCCATTTTCAAGCGAACACTCAGAAAATCCCATTAAAAAAAAATATGTTTAAAACAAAACAATGCTTTGGACTTTTGCTTTCAACTGACTGATGAAATCACAGCTATTAGAACGATGACAACACAAGAAGGCTAAGAGTGGCTGCGTGTGGAGAGAAGGTGAAAACTGAATGATAATTCTGAATTCATTGGAATCAAAATGAAAGACCCCTGGCCTCTAATAAAAAGTCTGCAACCTATGTAGTGGAGGATACACACTCGGTGTGCAAGGCTGGTTATGTGCAGGTCACAACCTAATGGTTGTACAGTCAATAAATCTTCTACTCCCACTCCAATAAGTTTAAGTGGTATCTTGGCAACTGGAAAGCATTGCCATCATAATACTGTAGCTTTAGGCAATGGTTTGCAGAGACTGGTAGTTTTCATTAAGTAACACACCTTCAGAGGGCACGCACTCCAACGGCATTGCAAACAGAGCGCAAATTTGCCGTGAGGACTAATTCAAGCCTTCACTTTAAATGTTACGTTATTCTAATCTGTTCGGAGAAAAACAATATTTTTCACAAGCTTTCCAATCACTATTAAAATAACGTTACGTGATGCATGGGTGGCCTCCTGCGCAAGCAAGAGAGGCTGATGATAGATGGCGTTGAATGGAGATGAGATGACGGAGCAGGGCTGTTTGAATTTAGGTGAAAAGCTGCTGCGAGTCATGGCCTAACGCGACATAAATACTATTATCGTGGCAGGCAGTGTGGGAAAAGTGGACTAATTTATTTTTATTTAGCGAGCGGGCTATTGGCTGAAATCTTGCTTACTGTCCGGGTATGAGAAACGAGGTGGTCAAGTCCTTTTATCAACGGCACGGATGCAATGGCAGCCTTCCCAGTAGCTCTTTTGTGTCTAGTTTTTAAATGCAGTTTTTTGTTACTTTAGTGAAAATGACAAGTTGGCCACCAAGGCCCATTTTTCACTCCAAAACTTTCTGTGTATGTTTTAATCAGGAAAATGAAACCAGCTTGCATTTTAAATTTTATCCATTTGTTTTGGAGGAATCAGGAAAAAAATTGCTACTCTAGCAATGTCACGTTACGCACAAAGCGGGAAAGGAACCGCTTCGTACGTAACATAAAAAACGAGAATAAGTGGATCCCAAAAACAGCAGACACTGACAAGGAACGCCGTCTCAAAATAATATTTATTATAAACAAAAACTCCATCTAATAGAAAACAGAAAGTGCTGGTCAATAACGAGAACCAGAAAAAAACAACAAAAAAGTCAAAGTGCAATTCCTCAGAAACCATCAGCCAGTGTCATGAACTGATGACTCTCGAGATTCCTCTACACACAATAAAAGGTGCTGGTGAGACACAAGGGTGGGGTGGAGGGGGTGCATGGCTGTTGTATGAAGTTATTGTATGATGTAAAGGCCCTGTCACACCTTGACGATTCAGCCAGCGTATGCCGACGTATCAGAATTTCCCTAAAACGCTGGCATACGCTGAATTATCAAATTTTTTTTCAATTTTGGGCGTATACATAGCGTATTCATAACGGGTTGGACGTATACATAACATATCAGCAAATTATATAGAACGTTTCGATAACTTATAGATTACTTATTCCAACGAATGCCTAGCGTGTTGCGTTGCCGGCGTACACAACTTATGCCGAACGATAGTCTAATTTATGCATTGCGTACAGCAGCGTATTGCCGACGATCACGTGACGTAGTTAATAAAAAGGCTGCCGCTCGACGTTTCAAATCATAACTGCACTAGACATTGCAGTACCAACATCTGTTTGGGGACTATCCCCGGTCTAGTTAAAATGGTATAACGCAAGAGGCAAGGTGCGGCTTGCCATCGTTACTGTGAGTTGCTATTCACGCTATTAAAGCAGCAATCAAACGCCATTATGACTTGTGTCATTAATAAACCAAACAACATCAGCGTCATGCCAAAGAAAAGTCTGGGGAGCTCATCAAAGGTCTCGCACAGCCTCAGCCCATCACAGCCACTGCAGCCTTCGCCAACTACGTGCGTGACAGCATGTCCAAGCGCAAGTTCCGAAAGGCACGGATGTTGGAGAACAGCTAGTAGGTATTCTCGACGTATTTGGACTTATGAGTAACCTACACTTAACGTGTTTGAACGTGTGCAACGATCGCATAACTTACCTATTACTTATGGCCTGCGTATACGGGACGTATAGCCATACGCTGACATACGTCGAGAAATTTTTAGCATGCATAAAATTTTTCGACGACCTCGACGTACACCAACGTGCTTCAGCGTGCTGTTACGTATACAAAACTTACCCATAACTTATTCGACGTACGCCAGCGTATTTGCCATATTTTTCATACGTCGGTATCACAAAATGACTTGAGGGAATGGGGGCGAGGAGCAGCCACAGAGATGGATGGATGGATGAATCTCTCTCTCTCTCTCTCTCTCTCTCTCTCTCTCTCTCTCTCTCTCTCTCTCTCTCTCTCTCTCTCTCTCTCTCTCTCTCTCTCTCTCTCTCTCTCTCTCTCTCTCTCTCTCTCTCTCTCTCTCTCTCTCTCTCTCTCTCTCTCTCTCTCTCTCTCTCTCTCTCTCTCTCTCTCTCTCTCTCTCTCTCTCTCTCTCTCTCTCTCTCTCTCTCTCTCTCTCTCTCTCTCACAAACAAAGGCAGTATTGTGTTTTAATGTGCTTTAATGGGCCCCATTCTCAAGGCTTGGGGGGTGGGGGGAGTAGTGTGACCAATTCATTGCTATGCTGCACGCACACCGTCAAGCCGAGGTGATGGGAATTTTGAGGGAGGCAAAACCTGGAGCCAAACAGATGAGGGGATTCAGCCCTTGGTTCCCCTCTCTTGACTTGTATCAGCGAGCGCCTTTGTCTCTCACTTGGCTTTCATTAGTCAGTCAAGAGCCTTCATGCTTCTGCAAGTGAAATGATTGCATTTTTGGGAGACATTGCTCTGCTCTTTTACTTCTATTTTGAAAGTTTATTTCTGTGGTGCAAAATCATGATTGTGAAGAATCACGGGTAAGATGCATACATCACACCTTAGAGTGTATGTGTGTGTGTGTGTGTGTGTGTGTATCAGTAACCGGATGAGTACACCACAGTACAGTATACGTACATTGCACATGAAGTATATTTTTCTAAAAAATATTTCCATTCATTTAAAATAGTGCATACCCTTTACAGATCCATGTTCTTAATGCAATTATACTGTACTCCATACCCCCAGCACTGCCACTCCCAGTCAATCGTCTAGAATGGTGCCCTTAGCTTGTGGGTTTAATACGAGTGTTAGACAATTAGCATCATAGAACGATGAATCTGAGAGAATCCAAATCCAATCCGGTCCAACGTGCTTGGGGACCATTTCCCTAACACACTGTGCAGAACATGCTCCACTTCTCTTCACGACGAACTCTGATGAACTCTCAAGAAGCATTCTCTATTGTGATGTGTTGCAATGGACCACTGTAGCAAGTGAGGATGATTGTGATAGTTGGTCTCTGTAGCCTTCACTCTGTCAAAGATTTTATTGTTCCACGGCAGGATGCAGCGGGCCGCAGGCAAACTTGATCAAAAGACAGATGGTTCATGCCGCCCCTTCTTTGGATAAACACAGGAGGGCCCACAGTAAGTGTATACCCCCACACCCACTGTTTCATTTTGATTTCAAGTGACACACACATCTGTCCAAAACAATGCAATGTCCATTGGTCTGCCTCCAAAATGAATCCAACGATCAGGCTGGGAATTCACAGCTAGGAATTTGATTGCCTTTTTTAAACAAATCAAACAAATCACAGATTCCCAGATAAGCTTGATGGGAAGCCAGGATAAATCAAAGACAAAGGCTCCAAAACCCAAGCACCTGTTTAATTTAAGCACATGCTAATATCCTACTTGTCAGATTACTTGGGAGGAGCATGTCATGCCAGTCACGCAGATGAATGCCAGGGGATTGTCCCGACAGGTTGCCCAGCCCGGCAACATCCGTCAATTTGTCCCAACCTGGTGTTCCATGAGACCACTCATCATGTACCCAAGTAAAGAGGACCCACAATCGGATGGTCACTCCAGTATGGCGATATTCTTCTCAACCTGGAACTGCCAGATGCTCAGGGCTTGTGAGCAGACACTTTCTCATAGTAAAGCAACCACGAGGTGTCATATGGAAGAATGCGATCACCATGACTTAATACTTTGACTGTCTTGCTTTCTTCAGCTATAGTGACATCACTTCCGTTTATGGCTCTGGCATCCGGTCTCCCGAAGATCCATGACTCATGGACTCAAGTAATGAATTTCCCTAGTAAGTCGAGTCTCATTGAGTTCCTCGCTCGCTGCGCTCATTTTTGACAACCTGACACAGAAGGTGTGGACTGTGTATAAAAGCATGTGGGAAAATGTTCAATGGCTTCAGAGAGCTGAGGTCACAATCGTGTCCTTTAAATTAAGAGGGATACATTCGTAGTTTGAAGTTTGGGCTCGTAATACACTACTGATATGGAAACAGTCAAGCTAAAACTTCATCAAGGTCATTGAAAAGAAGCACATCCAGATTTTTTTGGGGAGGTACGCATAACCCAGAGGAAAGATTAATTCGTCACCTCACTAAAAAGACAATTGTCTGCTCGTGTTTGCCAAAAAGACGGACTTTGTCAAGAAAAGGGAAAAAAAATTACAAAAGCGACTTTTAATAAGGCCATTTCTATTCTGGGAAAATCAAAGTAATGCTCGCAGCGCTAGCAGTCCAAATCCTGCGCTCAGGACTTTCTATTGCTATGAATTGAGACGGCATAAAATTGGAGGAGAAAGTAAAATTTATACTTTGGCATAATTGAACAAAATTTGACAGGTTTTGATGGTGTCATTCTTTGTAAGCCAATTAAAGATGGATGTTGACAATATCTAAAACTTTATCCTGTTTTGTTTTAATCACACCTATGCAGTTGGGAGGCATCTATTACGGCATAGACCTTTATTTCTACAAATACATCTTGGAATAATATTGAACCATATTAGTGGTATATTCCAATTCATGCCAAGTGAAAGTGGAATTTAAAACTAAATAAAAATCATGATGAAGAAACGTTGAGAAACATCAAAAACTGAAGCAGATTGAATAAAACTATTTGCGTAGACACACGCCTCGAATTACTGTATCTGCGTATAGCCGCAATGACACGTTAGACACGACATCGTTCTACCGATGCTCTGACGCACCGATTTGACATGAAGGCAGTGTAGAGGAGCTTTTAGAGAATGTTTCAGTTCCACTCTTTGGGTTGAAGACAGTATGTAACTTTTGCGCTAACTTCAAGTTAACCGAGTTTGAACGACAAGATTACAGTGTCAAGTGTCAAGTTATGGATTGGTGAAATCTACTTCACCAGTGTTGACAAAAATAACCAAGTTTTGAACAACCGCACCCAGATGATCTTTTATGGGACACTGATGTCCCCGGAGCGCAGTGGGAGGGGATCGCTGTCTTAAAGGGATAGAAAATATTTGGGGAGAATATGATGACAGATGTGTATACAAATTAGTTTTTATGTCTAAATCTGTTGCGTTTTTTTAATCATGTGTCATTGGTAATCTGCAAATGACGGTGCATCACTTTTGTGGAACAAAACAGAAAGTTTACAAACACGCAGTCATAGAGGGATGCGAGGACCAAAAATCGGTCGATGTTGAAATGCAAAACGGATTAGCACAGCTGCTAAAGGTGACTGACATCCTCTGAGATGAGTGCATTGCGCGGACTTGGAAAATTGCTCTCCCATTAAGTGGTTGCGGTCTCTGCAGGACAGTGATAAAATATGAATGGATTAGTTGCTCCACAAGGTACAAAATAGATAGCGGGTTGCCTTTTGAGGAGTTTACTCCGGGCACAATGGACCCCACAGGAAATTTGTGATGAAAAAAAAAAAATCCCATCTTGATAGATCGCACTCTCGTGGAAACTGGAAAGCCATTAGTGTACAACTGACAACACATCAGAATGTCATAACCAGCGTGATCCCAGGATAATACATGTCAAACACTTTATCCTCAAACGTCTCCAGAGTGTCTCCTTGGCCAAGATTTCCCTCCTTATCTTCCTCTCCTCTCATCTTCTCCAGTTGTCAGCCCCCCCCCCACTGTCCACCAAGTCATCATCATCCAAAGTCCTCCAGCGCTGTCTTCCCGACAACGATGGTCGGTGGCCATTTCTTGCACATCTGTGTACTCCTGGAAGCATCTTTTCAAGGACATTGCAATCCATACTCTTTTTTTCCTCACCCCAAAGGCTTTTAGAATGCGATTTAAATCCTTAATTTTCTCACTCCTACCACCATAATAATTTGAATAATCACTGGCAAACAAATACTAGGTGGGTTATACCATCAACATTCTCAGAAACACAAGTGAACTAACTTGCAGTAGGTAGAAGCAGGGGCGTGCAGGGGGCGGGGCCAATAGGGCGGAGACAAAGGCGTCGACTTGTGTGAGGGGGAGGAACGTGGTGTTGGGGACACCCACGCTGCCAACCACCCCAATTACCTGGTCAACTGGGTGCCCATTGATTGGTGGATCAATAATAGATACATGTGTTTGTTGAAGGGCATCCTGCTGGGATAGTGGGGCCATATACGTTGACAATCGGATGCCCACTTCCAACAAATTTAGCACCGCATATCTATGACCAATTTGTGATTGAGGCCATTTGGGCAAATTGTCTTGTCCCGCAGATACGAGCACTGGAAATCAAACGATTCAACATCAAATTGTTGAATTGTGTCCAGTTACGATAGACCTGGGCCAGGGGCCACTATTGAGTGAGTTCTGGTAGGGGTCTCATTCAAATTCTTCCCATTTCTGTGCGTTGACAAAAATTATGTAAGTGAAACAGAATGGTGTTCCATCAGCCCCAGGTTTCTGGATATCCTTAACAAAATGTACTTAACCTGCCCAGAAGACAATGGTGGTCCAACATGTGACCTTAACAAGCCTCGATGGTGTTTTCTTTTGTCGCCCTCTTGTGTGTCACCATCCCTGACATAGATATGATGAGATTGTACAGCCATCATCCATGAGTCACATACCCATGAATGCAGAACAGGCAAGTTCATTGAAACCTCTGTGTCATGACCGCCATTCCTTTCATGTTTTTTTTATAGCCATCAATCTTCCCTCCCGGCGAAAGCCTCTTCATTCCGCCAGTACTTTTTTACCCATCTGTCACTCATCCATCCATGTAGCACATTCATCCCTCGTATCTTCACACCATCCCCGCACTCCCTCAAACCTCTTGACCTGCTGTTATTCTTTTTGTCTTATCTTTCCATCTCTGATTATTCCTGACTCTTTCACAACCTTCTGGCTAAAAGGTGTGAAGGAGGACCGAAGCGCGACTCCTCTCAATAAACAATGTCCTTTATGCCTGCCCGGATCTGGGTTGGCCTTTGTGGCAAGTAGGAGGAAATGATGAGCAATGCGTAAAGGGATTCATTTGCCGTTCTGTCTCTTTGTCTCCAATAGTTTCAGGACACTGCCCTGATATAAAAAAAAAAGCAAGCTGTGGAGGTCTTTGAGGAATGAAAAGTTGAAAATAGAGAAGAACCTGTACTAATTACTGTACTTCCTCATCCATGAAAGACTAATAAAATAACACTTTCAAATTGATACCTCCAAAGGGTATTAAATTTGCTTTTATAAACCGTAGACAGTTTATCTCACCGGGAGCCATATATTTCAGAGACATGTGTGTCTGTCGCTAACGACAAATAACCTCAAGTAGATAAGAAAAATATATGCCTCCCTCGAAAAGAGATTCTTCCAATATGGTCGTCCGACAGTACATCATCCATTACAGACAACGATCCTCCTTCAGATAGACACCTCTAAAATATCAGATTTTCTCATAATTGTCTGCTCCCGTGGAAGTTGTAAGATAACTAAAAACAAAAACGCCTCCCTCAAATGTAACTCCCGTTCCCATCAAGAAAACAAAGACGCATCTGTTAATAGAGGACACTAAACAGTTAACTGCTCACCCCATTTGAATTCAGCTGTTAAGCAAAACAGCAGCACCCAATGAAGAATTTCACCAATTGCACAGATTAAGTTAGATGACGTGATGGACCTGCATGGTTAACGACACGCTGAAGAAAGCGAAACGTAATGCTCTTTGAGACCTTTAAAGGCCACCGTACTCAAATTTATAACCTCACATTTACCAAACATGACCACCGGAGGGTAATATTTTCAACATGTTATATAATTACAGGGGTCGCAGCCTAGCGTGGTTCCAAATCCGTTACATTATTGACTAAGTTGTCTAAAAGAAAGTACACCGCAGCAATGTTTGTTTGTGGCATTTAAGACCTTCAAAAATGTGCAGATTGAAGATTCCACAGTCATTTTTCAAATTCATTACAACATTGTGATTTCAGAAAAAAACACAAGTTCCCTTGTACCATATGAATAATCTCATCGAGAATGTTGATTAGCGTGCCGGCAAACTGATGTGAGTGCTGCTCAGTGTTGTTTGAATCTCTTTTTGGCTTCATTTCTCAAATAATGATCCTTTGTATTTTTTTTTTTGTTTTCACCTGACAAACACTTCAATATGGCGGTGTGGACGATCGTTCCAAAAATATGTATGTCATGATAAAGCCCAATAAAATCCCATCACCATTTGCAGTTAAATGAGTGAAAAAAATATGATTAGAAGACGTGTACGACTTATCCATCATTTAAATGGAAAATGAACTTTGTTTTTAATGGTTAAAAGTGACGAAAATGTATGGGTCTCTCCTGTTATCTCCTGATATGCACCAAAACCTAGCGGCTTTGCACTGTCAATGGTTTTTGTGCAATCCTTCTCCCCAACAAACTCCAATAAACAAAACAACACTACTGACAGAGTAAATCCAAAATGAAAAACAGGGCTTCAAGTGTGACTCTGCGTGTGTTACGATTTCTTTAGGGCAACAATAAACACATCACGGTTTTCCAGAGGAAAAGTGCTACTCCCGAGGTCTTACTTCTTACTTCGGACTTACTTGGAGTCTTAAAAGTAACTGGACTTTGTGAATGATGATAGTCGAAAATAAAAGAAAATAGAAAGCGAGTAAGCATCTTTGCACAGAGAATGTTCAGGATATTGGCGTTCTTTCATCATTGTGAATTTAATGGCTGAAGCACTTAAAACTAGGAAATGGGGCTCTGACATTTAAAGTGTGAATTGAAAGAAACGTAATATACCACAAGGTGATTACTTCCTTTTCTTGGTCACCCTTTTCAAAATGGGCACAATTTTGAATCGGAATAAAATAAAATGCAAATCGTTGAGAACACCAAGGAGGCGCCACATATTTTGTCACAAGTGAAAACAGTTTCCCGGTGTTTTAACATGCCTGTCTCAAGCTTTTGTCAGCCTCATGCCGCCCTACATACTGCTGGACCAATGGCAAGTATGGATTTGGTTACCATGACAACTAGGTAGAAACAACTATCCACTCACACTCACACCTACGGACGGCTTCGTATCTTCAAAGAACCTAACATGCATGTTTTCGGAATGTGGCGTGAAGTCCGATTAACGAGAAAAAAACCCCAAGCAAGGACTTGAAGGACATCGACTCGCCACACAGGAAGACCGAAGCAGCCTTTGAAATCGAGAATCTCAGAACTGTAAGGCGGGCACGCCAACTGTGGACCACGGCACAAATTATGGAAATATAATCGATCTCAATGGGAAACGATGGCTTGAGAGTCGACGAGTACGACGGAAAGGATTTCCAACTCGGTTCCCTAAGCAAGTGAAAATATTTACTCACCCCTGCATGTGTTCATTTTTTAGCACAGGCGACAAAGGTTGGCGGCACTGCATCAGCTCTCCCAAGGTGTTTCATTAGTGTGTTTGCTTGTCCCGTCGCATTTGACCCTGATACTTTGTGTAAACGGTCAAGACACGTATTTATGTGTGGCTGTGGCTCGCAAGACCAAACAAGCAATGCAATCTTCCACTCGTCATTTCTCTCTCCTGTTACACCCCCCCCACCTCCATGTCAGTTCAACTTGGGTGATTTACGCAGGCCACGCATTTGTCAAGGAGAAAGAGCGTACTTGGGTGTCACTATGGCAACTGGGTGTGCTGACTGACAGTCAAGCGGGCAAACGCCAAACGGGAGGCCGGCAATGACAACGAGCACGAGACTGGGAAACGAAAGGTTCATCCCAAAAAATTAATTTATAAAAAAATGCATTTGGTTGCATTCATTTTCTCCAGGTTACATATTTTGAATTTACTTTTTTTGTCGCGAAAATTGCATCCATGCGCCCGAATTAAAGTGCAAAATAATTCAAAGTCACTGGCAGGGGGTGTCCTACTTCATGGCGTGTCAAAGATGTTTCCAAATGTATTCAAAGGCTCTTTCCACTGGTCAAGGTGCCCCATGATGATTTTTGATTCCAAGAGAGCAAACCTCTGGAATTTGGAATGATGTTGAACAAAAATGTATTTACTGTCCAGTGAGAGCACATACACAAAGTCTGCCATGTGTCTCCAAATTACAATACTGTTAAGTAGACTTTAGGGCGATCAGGGTTTTTTGGGGTGGATCAAGCTTCAGAAGGTTTCGAGGGGAAAACAAACAAACAAAAAAAGATACTCACTCATCAATTCAATTAGAAGATGGAGCAATATATATATATTCAAACAACTTGTGTATTTATTTACTCTACTCTTCATCCCCGCCATAGCAAAAGTGCTTTGAGCAAAAAATATATATGTATTTAATCACCCAAAGTAACCCCAAAAAACAAACAAACATAAAACATAACAAGCCGTTTCGTTCTAAAAATTCCGAAACTGTATTGACTTTACATGAATTCACGTCATGAGAATAGCTTAACTCATGTCCGGCATGACCGCGGTTTATCTCATATCAAATTTCCCCAGTGTGGGACAAATAAAGGTTTTATCTTATCTTATCTCATATCTTTGTTTACCAAACGTTTTGTGCGTCTGTCAAAAACGGAGCTGCACGCATGCCTGTTGGTTGCATCTCTAATTGGCTGAATGTGTCAGGACGGATGTTCACGTAACTTAAGCTTAGCGATGAAAGCGATTTTAAATTAAAGAGATGTTCAAATTAAACAACACACATGAGGACATGTGTCACGGGTTTCGGGGACGTAAAGAGGATGAAAACAATGTTTCCGTTCATTAAACTTGTAAAAATAATGGAGTAATAGCTCAATCATCCAACAATGAGTCTACCTTCCACTTGAAATTGAAACGGATAGACGTGATTCAAGCTTCATTTTGTGGTTTCATGGTGAGTCATCAATTTGACCAACATGCTCAGCCCACATACAATACTTAAAAAATAATTGTTCTGTAATTTAGCGTTGCCCAGATGTCTGTGGTTCAAATTTAGTTGCAATTGAGAAAAATCTCTTGGATAAGATTGTCCATGCAGAAATCCTGAACCCTAAAATGTCCACAGGAAGCCAAAATGGCAGACATCCTGTGTCTGGGTTTTAGAGACTTGAGGTGGGTCGACTGATGGGAGATGTGCCGGCCAAATTTCACGTTGCTCACTAAAACATTTGAAGTGGGCCCGAATGAGTTGCTTATTTATATCGAAAGCTGGCACTCAAACAGCACAAGAGAGAGTTTGTGTGGCAGTCAAAGCTCAGTAGGAGCAGGAAGGAAACGTTTCAATGGAGCTGTACGATGCAAATGAGCGACCCATCAACAGATCACCCCCAAATTGAGTGCACGCATGGCCGCGCACTCTCCAAAAAGAAAAAAGTCCCGCTGGTTTGTTCCCAGCTGTCAGCTGCTGGATTCCACCACACAAAACAGCATGTTGCTTTTCGTTCAAAAAACAGCAAGTGTTGTGAACGGAAACTTCCTGCCAAGGCCCTTTCACACTCATCCGAATTCAAGACAAAAAACAGAAGGGACTCCAAACGACAGCAAACGTAAAAGAGGGATGGTGATAAGGAAAGTGGGAAAATGGAGGATGAATCCAGTGTGTGGTTGTCGTCGTGTAGCATCAATTCATCAAGACTTACGTACTGCACAGGGAATTTGATGTTCTTGTACAAATATGACTTCAGTTAATTTTATGTAAATAATTAAAATAAAATTGACTTGGAAATTGTCCTTTATACCATGAGGTAATTTTGTTAAAATATAATTTCTTGAATTCAATTCATGTGACATTTTTGTCCTATAAAAATGACTTGTTTTGTAACATTTGACAAAATTGGTTTCATTTTCTTGTAAAATATGACCAAATCATATTTTCATTACATTTTGTGTAAAAATCTCTTTCATAAAAATTAAGAAATTATAATTTTTGTAAGAATATGATATTTTAGAAAATTTTAATTTCTGGAAATTATAGCATTGTTAAAACAGACGTGTTTTTCTTGTGAAAGATTTTTAAAAAACATTAAAAATGGTATGCAATAATGTTCTTGTAAAAATACAACTTTAAAAAGTGTGTTTTTACCGAATAACAGATTCAATTATAACACATCACAGAAAAAAATCAAAAATATTTTTCCCATTGAATGTTCCATAGTAAGAATGAGAAAAAAATTGTGAAACAATTACAAAAAAACAGTACTACATTCTTTCTCAACAAAAAAAAATAAAGATTAAATATTTCAAATCCTACTTTACAGTCAGGAAAAAACCCACTCTGGATTAGTCACACACAAGAGACAACCATTCGCACTCCTGTTACTCAAATGTCTCATCAAAAGTTTGCGAGGCTTTGAGCCCAAAAACTGTACCGCTTGTGTTCCTAAAGAGAAACCTATCACGCAACAGATGAACGAGAACACAAAACGCGACGGTAATCCCAGGGATGCGCGGTGCAGGATTAAGAACACGGGTCAACATCGACAGCAGCCGACGAGCAAATATTAAAGTGGCACACGCCGGGGCTCTGCTAGCAGAGGTACACAAACATCAGGTGGAAGACGGCTCGGACGCAGACCTACAGCAAAATATCTTCACAAGAGGGCCGCCTGAGCATGTGGCAAAAAGCGACGACTCACAGCTACGGCTGCTGGGCTAAAGAGATTGAGGCGAGAGTAAACAGGCAGGGGGGTGGGGGGGCAGAGGAAAGGAACAGTGTCAGCTCTTAAGCAAATTTTGAGTCGTTCTATCAATTATCAGATGATTGAGTGGTCTGAATGATTGACCCATTTTAGTCACAATTTCACTATTTGATTGACAGATGGAGCACCGGAGAGTCGAAACCGGAACTCTGATATAAAGTTTATAAAGGGATAATGCACAGCGCAATGGAAAAACATGGTTGACATAAATGCATGTTATCAGGACAATATTTGGTCAGAAAAATAAAGAATTGGAGGTCAGGGGCAGGCAAAGTAAGTCCACATCATTTGATACATGACAAGAATAAATATGAAATAATCACAAATATGTTTGAAATTAATGAAAATATTTTATTGACTACGTTATTTTAGAAATGTTGCTTGAGAGGCTGCGAGATGTAATATTACTATATGCCAGAGACAAGAACATCTGTATTTTGACATTATTTTTAAAGCAGAGTCACAGACAAAATATATTTGGTTGTAGCACCTGAAACCAAAATATGACATTAATATTGATTGACACAGATAATTTTAAAATCGACTCAAAATATTTGAATTGGCATAAGATTATTTAAAAAAAAGTTTTTGTGTTGTATAGTAAGAACAAAAAAGGAAGCAATAAAAATCAAATGTAAAAGGTGACAGTACATTTCCACTCCGCCGCGCTTTTAAAAGTTTCTTTTCCAACGCACGCACGCCGACTGTGTACTCATCAAGTCGGCAAAGCCTCATTTAGTTATTCACATCACACTCCAAGTCTAGTGTTTCGTACAGCCTGAAGGCAGTCACTTCATGCTGACTTTAGCGCGACGCCACATAATTCCTCTCCAGTTCCACTGCCACAACTGATAAACTGAAAAGATGACAAAAAAATATATATATTTTACTCACTCTAATCCTTTGAAACTTTAATTAAAAGACTTGGGAAGATGAAGCATTTTTATTATCATTGCTCGCATACTTCATTCTGACTTAGCCACCGTGAAAATTGAGCTCCACAACTGTTTGAAGCGCCCCACCCGCCATCTCGCCTCCCCAATCTTTCACGTCAACAACTGTGAACAATTTGTCATGTGAAGATCAAAGACAAAAGCATTCTTGCAAGTTTTGGGGAATATTTGGGCTACCCTCATGAGTCAGTTTTCTTTTTTCCTTCAAATTTGCAAGTTTGTGTGGTCACAACCGCCACAGTCAAACCCAACAAGGCTTGGTCGACTTCTGATTCGTTCAGATTCGCGAAAACAAAAGTGATGATATTAGAAATGAATTTCTTTTATACGTTGAACAGGCGCTGCTTTCATAACATTTCTCATAATTATAATACAATTGGACACCATCAGATGTTTTCTGCTTCAAATGAGTCCGTTTATGTCGCACTGACACAATCTATGCATTTAACCTTCGAATGCCGGCTAAAATGAGATCTCGCGGCTAATTTATTTTTTATTTTTGCTGATGTCAAAATAATTTCAAGTAACTACTCTGTCTAAATAAACTACACAGGCACTATCATGACGAGGCATCCACATCCTCCACAGTTGCGAGGGCCCTGACATCTTGTTAAAGCCAAAAGGTAAGCAGAGCTGCATTGAGTTGTGTTGGATTTACAGATTAGTGGCCACTGTCAGTTGACTTCGAATGAGCAGCACAGCTGATTGCTTGGTTAAATTGTTGTCGGTTGTGTTTTCGTCCCGTGTCCATATGCCACATTCACACAGTGCAGAGAATGAACTGCTGCCTCCACAGGTGTTTTTTATTCTCAGAAGGTATTTTATATGCCATTCTGTGAATCCACTCTGCACAACAGTGCCCCTTTTCCAAAAGGCAAGCTTGGTGTTTCCTGTGTTTTTCAGAGTAAAGGGCACATTCGGCTACGAGTAAACGTGCCTTAAACGTGTCAAGCCTAAGCAGATATGAAAAATAAGCTGAGACAACTATTGAGTGGCCTTCCCCCCTGTGGGTCTCCCTCCTCGCTCATCACGTCCTCGCTTCCCGCCTTCCCATAGACCGTTATCCAATTTGGCGATCCTCATTGCTTTAATCATGGATGACATGGACACGCTAACATACAAGCTACACACGTACGCACACGCAACTCCACCTGTTTTCTGCAAGTATTGGCTTACGTCGGTGATACAGGGAGTGAAATGGAAATAAAAGTGACAGGACAGGATCCATATTCAAGTGACACACAAGTGAGAAAAATGGGAAGATGGGAATACCCACATACATCAATGCTAATACAAACATCTTGTACGTTAAAAAAAAAAAAAAAAAAAAAGTGGAGTAATTTGGATGACGCTTATAAACAGTTTTAATTCGTTGGGAATTAAAAGCTAGTTGGGTGGGTCTATTAAAGGCACCTGCATTGTTATCAGGTTTTTATGTCATGGCATTTTGCATTAGCAGCATTCGTTAAATGGAAACAAACATTTTTGCATACCGCAAAAAATATTTTTCCATATTTTGGTCCCGATTGTTTGACTTTGGAGGTTCTGCAGTACCATCGAAATGTGAATCTACTTTTTTTGTTTTATTCCCCTGAATAAACCAATTTGACAATAACGTGAAAATACCACAGAAATCATTTATGCAGATTTTCCAGATACTACACAAATAATTTAAGGACAACCTGGAAATCGTACAAGCCATATGTTTGTCTTTTGAATATGCTTCTGTATGGTTCCATCCTCCCATGACCAACACGAACGAGTGTTTGCCAGTGAATCAAACACAGAGGGGCACGCGGTCAATGAGACTGGCAGACAAAGTGACGGCGCGTTCAGCACCAGCCAACAGGAAATAACGACAAGCTGCATTCACTGTGCAAGCCATAAATGTGACTGACTGAGTGGCTAGTCGTAGGGACCATCAGTAAGATCCAAAATCAAAGTTAAAAACATTTGGTCTGCCTAATTTCAAATTAAAAAAACATGACTTTTTTTTTGAAATCATTTTGGAAAGAAACACTTTGGAAAATAGCATTAGCAATACATAACTGCAGTACATAAATGAAGTAACATAACAATCCTAAAAATATTTATTTTTTAAAAATCTGATTTTCAGATGGATAAGTTGCACTTTCTGTATTACAATATCTGGGTTATTGTGAAGGATCAGTAGGGCAAGACTGATGGAAAAAATACACCGGTCAATAACTCAAAAATAAGTTGTCTGCAGTCACAACAAGTGGTCATTTTATCCGGAGTGTTATGGTTTCATTTACTGTTTTCGCCCCTTACCTTTCTGTATTGAGGGACACACTCTAAAAAAAGATGGTCAAAGACTTGTGAGGATAAATGATTTCAGGTTGATGGAGAAACTCAAGTAATTCCATGAGAAAAACGCAGTCTTACAAAGTACTGAAGAAAATTGTGATTTCATTAGAAAAAAAAGCTATGCTTCATGTATTGACTGTGGTATGAAGTAATGATAAAAAAACAACTCATTTTAGTAGAAAAAAAGGAAAAAAATGACAAAGAGAAATGTTAGTTTAGTTTCTTGCATTTTTTTCAGACATGTTGCACGACAGGTGTGGCAATGATGTTAAGAGTAAGTGCACTGTTGAAAAACGTTTTTTTAATTGTTTTGCTATAAACCGCAGCTTTCCGCATCAATAATAGATTAATTCAAGGCGAAAAAAAAATATGCAATATGGAGTGGGTGGTAGTGATTAACCATGATATGGTGTGTGGCAACACTAGCTCAGTTTCTCATGTCTGGCGTGGATTTTTTTTTTTAGACAGCAAACTAATTGAGAATGAATCAGCAACACTACAACCACAACAAAAAATGCAGGGCCTCGTACCTTCTTGCACAGCCTGGAATGGATTGTTCCCGTCCACGAATTCCACAGAGATGGTTATCTTCTCTGTCTCCAAGATCTCATTGTTCAGGTTGAGGTCAGCCACGGCGAGGCGGAACACCTCATCGTCCTTCCGCGCCGACTCGTCAAAGATGGCGCCTATCGAAAAACAAAAAAAAAAAAAAAAAAGAGGAATCCTTTATTAAAAAAAATTCCTCCTCTCGCTTTTGGGGTTTGATGTGTTCCATACAGTAGATCCATAAAAATATACAGAGTTTTCCTTGTAGCTTTCCATTACTTCCTTCAGATGAAAAAACACAGAACCACGAATTGTGTAAGACGAAGCAGTGAAGGGCAATGACTGGAAAGTGTGTGTGTGTGTGTGTGTGTGTGTGTGTGTGTGTGTGTGTGTGTGTGTGTGTGTATACGCAGGCACAGTTGACTGAGAGTGCAATTGACTGCGGGTTATATTAATAACCAGAAAGGTTACACTCACTGATTAAATTGGCAAAGCTGTGCCTGTAATTGGTGTTGTATTGCTCAATGAGAAGAGGCTTACGCTAGCACAGCAGAGCAAATTGTGCCGAAATCCCTCAGGGATTTGGGGGACAGGAAGATAATGATTTTGGATATGATAAATGAAAACTTTCCAAAATCTAAAAAAAACATTAGATCACTTGAATATGGTGAAGGCTTCGAGCTAATTTGTTATCATGCTTAGCTAGTAGCTAATCCATGTGTGCTGAAAACATGACTCAGCAAAAGACTGCTCGGAATGTGGTCATACAACTAAACATTTGGAGAAACCACGAACGGAACTGAGGCAGTAGCTTATTGTGCCTACCTAAAAAGTCCTGTTGCTTGAGGGCAAAGCATGAAGGAGCTCTGTCATTGAAATGTGCGGTTAGTCAGTGAATGGGGACTGATCATTGCCAGGGGCATCTCAAAATGTCCACACAATCTTTTATCGTCGCTAGTTTACTGTCTTTGTGGCAATTTGTTTCTTCCCTGATGATCGCGCTGTTGTTTTGTGATTCAATAAAACATACTGTACTGTACATTTTATGAAGCGTTAAATTAAAATGAATGTGGGTGTGAAACGTCAATATGTGCACTGGGTTTGGCTGGCGATCATTACAGGTACACCCTGCAATGATCGCGGGCGGCACTCATCCCAAGTAAGATGGGACATGCTCCAGCTCATCTGTGACACACGATATTTACTTATGTATGGTCCCCAACCACTGGGCCACAGACTGATACAGGGATGCAGGCTACTTTGGACCGGGCTGCACTTTTGAAAGATTAAGAAAAAAAAACAACAACGGAGTATTTCTGGTTTAATTTATTAACCGTGACAGAAAAATATTTCATTTTGAAAGTCATCAGATTCTTGACGCATTTCAAGATGCTAATAGTCTCTGTCGCGTAATGCTAATATTAAACCCACAAGCTAGCAACACGAGTACATTTGGAAAGGCCCAGTGATGAGACAACGCTAGAGACTATATGATCAAGTAGAAAAAAATAAATAAAATTGAAAATATTATAATATAAAATTGAAATATGGATTTACCGTGACAAGTGATTCCTACGCACCAAGCTCGCTCTGTACAATATGGGACATGTGGCTCTTGATTTAGTAGTATGGCGGGTTAATGCATTTCAGGAGGATTCTGCTCAAACAGTTCAATAAAAATGTGGCTTTGTGTATATCTTATCTACAAAATACCTCAATGTTTATGTTGCTCGTATTATTCATGCACTTTATATTTGTTCTGTGCTATCTGTTGCATGTTTATGCCTTACCATATGCTACTAGTAAAGATACATGAAAATACACAGTGGATTTGTGTTGTCGTATTTCATGAAGCAACCCTCCATCCCCCATCGGTGAATTGTTGCCAGTTGCCGAAAGCTATGGACTTGTATGAGTCGGTCCACGGCGGGAAAAAAAAGGCTCGGGACCACTAGATTACCTACACTGTCCCTGAAGCCTTTCTGATACCGACTTGCTTACCCTCATTAAGGGTCTTTTGATTTTCATTATTTTGAAATCCCCCTCCCAAGAAAGTGTTCAACCTGAGATTCACCGCCACGTAACGACTACCTGATGCCGCGTCCTAATTCCCTTTGCACTAGGTTTAATTAACCTTCAGCAAGGACACCTCAAGTTTGAAATGCGACTTCGGCTTGAAGGCAGTCGTAAACTTCAAGCCAACTGCTGCTTCATCAGAAGTCCTCATGAAATATGAATCCTTCAATAATGGGAACCATCAGCGTTTGGCAACAGTAAACACCTTCACTCTGATTGAGTTTTTGTTCTTTTAATAATACCATTGCAATATAGATGAGTGGTGACACACACATTGCTCGAACCGAGGCTGCGTAGTAACTCGGCTATTCATTTGTACTAAGTCACACATATGCCAACTATTGGCTGACACAGTCGGGATGCCCTGACACAAATATTTTTCTTAGAGTCAACCACAGCCATAATCAGAAGCCATTGTACTAGCTCAACCCAAGCGTAACAATGCCTCAAGCCCTGACTCAAGCCTGAATCCAAACCCCAGAGGTGGAGCTGCATGAGGCCTAACACCTACATGTAACGCTCAACCAAAACATAATCCTTTAACCCACAGGTGTCAAACTAAAGGCCCGCAGGCCAGATCTGGACCGTCACATCAATTTATGTGGCCCGCAAAAGCAAATCAACTTCCATGATGCTTACGAAAATTTGGATCAAAATTTGAAATTCTCAGAGATATTCTAAGCTTTTTCTTGTGACCAAACCTCTCATTACAGTAACTTACACAAGAGTTGAATAAACCGTTATTCTTGACGCATTTTCTCTGGTTTCAGTCAGAATGGCCCTCCAAGGGAAACTAACTAAAATGTGGCCCCCTACAAAAATGGATTTGACACCCCTGCCTTAACCTATCCTAACTCTATCCTCTTCCTTTAACCCTAAAACTGGAAACTGCCAACAGTTACTGTAAAATAAAACTAATCTGGAGTCCAAATGCAAAGTCCTGTTCCCTTCAACAGGAGGCATCATACATCCTGTCATGGTCCTAACAGTGAAACAGACTATGCGACCTCTCAGCTGGATAGCGGGTTTTTCTTGATTTCCTTTTTTTTTTTTTTTAACATTGATTGATCGTTACTTCGATTTAAATTAGATGAAAATGATATTTGAGCAAGCCAGCACAAAGATTCCGTTTTCCCAAGAAACCAAACACCAGTGCAACACAATTAGAAAAAACAGAATATCATGGCAAAAAAAAAAAAAAAAAAAAGCCATCACCATGTTACCAGGAGCAACAAAACAAGCTCGACTTATATATGAAGAAGGAAACTTAAATCCCACCCTTGCTCACGTTTATATGACAAGCCATAAATTGGATTGGATTGGATACAACTTTATTGTCCAATGTGCTGTATGTGTACAGCACAGATGAAATTTCTTCCCTCTCAACATAAAAAAGAAAGCAATAAATGCTACTTTTGCGATCCTTATGGTAAAGTTTCGCCTATATAAGTCATGCTAGTACAAATAACAGATTGAGAAAACAGATGTATATCACATACAGTTAAGGTCAAAGTAACGGTCTGCATAATTTTGAGTACAGTATATTTCACCTCTAGTAATAAAATAATACATACCAACATGGTTTACATTTTAATATTATTAAGGAGACAACTACAGTTACTCTGCTGCAAGAAATTGTGAATTTTGCAGGAGAGACAATCAAAAATCAACCGCAGGGGAAAGGTACAGGAGCATCGGGGTGCTTGCGTTATTTCAGGTTAAGAAACAAAAGCTTTCATGTCGGTAACTTCAAAGTTCATAGACTGATCAGTCAAATCCATCACCAAGATGCATGTCACTGTATGTGCACAAGGATTCTTTGTTGTTTGACTGCTCGACATTAAACAAAACATCAACAAGCATGCGATCGTGCATGACTGCAACATACACAGGTGCTGTTGCATCAAGTCATAATGACTACCAAGAGAATAGATTAATTGGACAACCTCTTACATCTTACATACATTGAATCACTTGGCCTATGCATTAAAAAAAAAACAACAAAAAACAGTGCCGAAATTGTTATAGCTAAGAAGAATTGATCAAACGTCTGCCCTTGTTCAAGTGTTTTGGTATTCCATTTCCTTGTTTGTTCTTTGATAAGGAGCAGAGAAATCAACTTGTATGTCCTTGGGTGGCTTCAAAAGCACTTGGGTTGCCAGAAGTGAAATTAAAAGCCGCGAGGAGGCGGAGGAGAGGAGGTGTTGTCGATAGGGGCAATGTGTGTGTGTGTTTTTTTTTTTTAGTCCTGTATTAATTTACAGCCTACCTGAAACATTTGTGTGCTTGTCAAGTCAATCACCACAACACTCCAAATTATCTTTTACAGATTACGATCATTTAGCAAATGACGGAATGTGTCACGTGGTGGAGGACCCCAAAAAGCAGGCAGGAGGGAGGAGCAGGGTGAACTTGAAGAATTGTATTAAAACACAGAGAAAACTAAATCCAAAACAAAGTCCAAAGAACAAAACGAATCCAAAGTAACAAACAAAAACCATGGCAGAAGCTAAAAAACTCTCAATAACAGAAACATGACCGAAACATGACTGAAACAAACCTGACAGAAGCAAACACCGAGTGGTCGTGCCGGGAGTCCTTTTAAAGCAATAATTGCATAACGACTAACAGGTGTGCAGCTGCAGGGAGAGCCCTACAGTGCCACCTGTTGGTCCCAAGCAGAATCATGACAGAATGATCATGAGCTGAGCTTTAATGTACCGTACTTGTTGTATATCTGCACTCAGGACACACTTCTCAACCTCGGGACGGCATCATGAATAGATTTGATTTTGGTTCTTGAAGAAATTTGTGATGTTACGATTGTGTCGTCTCAGTGACGGGACGGCATGGTTGGATTTCACTGTAGAAGCAGAAATTACTTTTCATCAATCCATTTTCGCCAGCGCAGGTGACCTGTAGCTTATTCTAGCTGAACAAGAGACGAGGTCGAGGTTACACCTTGGACTGATGTTCAGAGGCTTCACTGAAAAATTCACTGAAGCAACATCAACCAAATGCCCGTACCATCTTGACATTCATTAAAAAACAGCAAGTAGTAATTCTCTCAGGTGACTATTGTTTACCTGCGATTGGCTGGCAACCAATTCAGGGTGTCCCCCGCCTACTGCCCGAAGACAGCTGGGATAGGCTCCAGCACAGCCCGCGACCCTAGTGAGGATCAAGCGGTTCGGATAATGGATGGATGGATGGACTATTGTTTACACACATTAAAGAATTAACTCCTGAGTATATTTGAAGGGCGTGTCCCAAAAAGGGTTTTTGATGACGACTTCAAATATCTTTTTTTTTTCTCGCACATCAGGCTTTTGTGATCTTACCATACTGTAAAAGCTTGCAAATATGAATTTTACCAGGCATTGTAATTCATCGTTACAATGCGTCAGAAAGAAAAATGCACCTGTTGCGTAACCTATACCTTAATATATTATTGTTTTGGTTGTTAAAACCTGATGTGCTCAAGAAAAAAAAAAAACAAGGTCAGATTTGGAATCTTGTGTTCCAAGAGCTCCAAGGAAAACCTTCTCTTGAGCACATTAAACCATCAATATTATTCCAATAAAATAAATGATTCTTCATAAACATTTTTTTTTACTTTTTATTTTACTTAACCTTTATTTGACCAGGAATGTCCCATTGAGGTTAAAAACCTCTTTTTCAAGAAAGTCTTGGCCAACAGGCAACAAAATATAGTCAAGGGCACTGAAAAGAAAAAAAATAAAAATAAAGGACCTTCTTTAAAAAGATCCAACCCACCCCAAAGCGCTTCATATTATTGCTTCCATTTAAGTCATTCACAATCATCCATAGTGGCGGCGGCGGCATGTTTACAAATTGAGGCATCATATCAGCCTGCCGGGAGCCATTCCAGCATTCTCCGTCTCCACCCAAATCCACTTAGATGACACGGATGTGAAGATATAGATCACCGGACCATCCGATTTAGCAATGAGGCACACCACTCGGGCTGGTCATATGTCAAGAACGCCGACGGGCAAGACAAGAATGATGACGGACACGTGCGCGGAGGCTGATGTACAGCAAACCAAAGAGGTTGCTGTCTCGTCTGGTAGGATCAAAACGTGGCTGTGAATGCTTACAATGTGTTTCAAAGTCAAGTCGACCCGAGCGCGCGTCATACGAAATCCAGACCAAAAAAAAGTAGAGTTGGAGACAGGAAGGGCATCCATCTGTGAAAATAGTGTCAAGAGGAAATTAGCCTTCAGATTGAAGAAGGCTCATCTCAAAGCGATGCCAAATTTGTAAAAGCTGTGGAGAAGATCTAAGTTCATAACAAAAGATTGCTATGACCAGAGATCTCACTTAATTTAAAAATTGCCTTTTTTTGTTGTTGTTGTCCATTATGACAAAACCAAGTCAACTATATGTTCCTGCATAACGAAGAGTCCACTTATTAAAATTGCTCCTTGTTAAAATTGGGCCATGTGAAATTGACCATATATGAAAAAGCCAGTCCATCCCATAGTATTCTGATGAAGAAATCCCCAAGGTAACCTGACTTGTGCAAGTGAGACATTTCTCCTTTGCCACCCCCCTCCCACCTTCTTTCATCGCTTTTTCCTCCACTCATTCCGCCCATCGTCGTTAAGGAGGCGAGCGGCCAGGAGGAATTTCCAGTCGTAGTTCAATTTGCCCCCTGAGTCCCTTGTCACGTTTGTCACCATACCTCTGCCAAGGTTGTAGCGATTGCTAGAATGTGTCGTAGAGCTCTGCTTCGCTCACGCATTGCCAAAGCGCTAATGCTGATAGAATTCCTTCCACACAAATGAAGGTGAAGTGGATGGAGGGTCTGCAGTCTGCACCATGCCCACCCCCTGCCATCTCCCCCCATATTTAGCCAACAGTTGAAGCACTATCTGAAAGGAACTGATTCAACTCAAGGCCAGTCGCCATTCAATAAACCAGTGACAGATGCACTTAAAGGCCGGACAGTTGACGGCTTTTGGTTCCGAGTCTGCAGTCTCATCGGCAAGTGGTCCGTTGTGGGGGGTGGGTGGTTTCAAGTTAAGGCAGCAAGGCAGAGGATTCCTGGATGTCAGTAAGGCGAGCGACGCAGGAAAATAATCCGATTTTAAGCACCCTTCTGACCAAAGCCAGCAAAAGACCGATAATCTGAAGGCTCCAAAATTGATCCTGACAGATTTTCCGATGGTGTGTGAGGGCTAAGGCGCATTTATTCGGGAACTTGGATTCAGACCACAGAGAGCCTTTATGTTCTCTGGGGGTGGGAATCGATGGGAATTCACCAAGCCAGGGTCTGGGGCATTCACAGTTGCTGCTACAAGTACAATAGTTAAGATGAAATATTCTCATTGTACAGAGTCATCACTGAGGACATCCAAACCACGATTCGGTCATTGTTAGAGAGAATAATAGCGAATCAGTAAGCGAGCTGACCAACACGTCGATGCCTGACCAACGATTATTGGTGATCGGCACCTCCAGTTGAACCAATGTTTGTTTGTAATGCTTCTTGCCACAGAAGAAATGACAAGGACAGCAGTTGCGATTGATTTAGAAGATGGTAAAATCTATCCTGTGTTCCTTCTGCATTGAATTTTTGCAGCTGTCGGGATGCACTGTGGCTCATCGCTGCCTCCTTAGGGTCAGATTGCATATTGCAACTTTTTCTTTGTCGGCCCCCAAAGAAAACGCCAATTTTGGTTTTTAAGGGAGTTTAATAAATAGTGTTTCGCCACTGCATATATTGGATATCCTTGGCAGGAGTGCGACTCCTTTTTACATAGAAATTGTTTCGTCAAGCTTGGAATTTCCGCTTCATCCCTCATTTTTATTCCTTCAGTATGTCACATTGCTTCCACAAGTTAACCTTTTCTAAGATTTGTTCCTCCTCGCCGTTAATGCAGCCCTCCTCCTTCTTTTCAATCTACTTTTCTGCTTCATAGTTTTCTCTTACATTTATTCATTTTTCTCAAGCAATCTTCCACCAGGCCCTCAATTTCCTTCAACAGGTTTCGTTCCCCTCCTCCTCCTCCTCCTCTTCTTCCTCATTCTCCTTGCTTGCTTTTTTTCCTCTTTCGACTGCACTCCAGCACATTGTCCTCTTTCCCGTTTCTTTTTACACACCGTTACTCACACAAGTGTCATTGTTCTCGTTCTCACTGCTAAAAAAGCTCTCACACTCGTTTCTCGCCCAAGTGACTTGTGCTTCACTGGACATTTTATTGAAACTAAACTTCTGAGGAGAAGTCACATAGGGCTGTAACCCGTTTCCTAATTCCTGTCGTTTGTTGTGTGTGTGTTTTACATGTGTAATATTTTACATTACATGTATGGATGATTTAATCTTATGCTTGTGTGACAATTGGAAAAAAAAAATCATAGCCCGTTTTATGTTGGTGATACTTTGAACTCAGGGAAGAAATGATTCCAAATACAACGGATGGAAAAATGACAGGAAATAATGAAAAAAGTGAGCAGGAACAAAAAAGAATACATGATGGCACGACCCAATTTTGTTTAAAACATAAACCGCATTGGAGTCAAACCTTGAAATCCAGCTGCCGTGCATCGACGCCAGACCGCTTAAGTACATTGTGTGCCTTTAAGCTCATTCTCCCGATTAATGCTGAACATTGAGGAGGATTTGCCCCGAAGTCGTGGTAAGAGGCCTGCAGATGTGCACACATCACAAATGTCACATGACATGTCATGGGAACATGAAACTGGGGGATTCCCTCCTTTCATACTCATCTTAGAAATTTATTATGAGACGATGGTGTTAGTTTCCGTGGTTTTCCATCCATCAACCCATTCTAAACTTCCTTGTCCTTGTTATATACCCAGGTGATGTACACCTTAGATTGGTCGCCAGTTAACCACAGGACACACGGACAAACAACCATTCACATTCACACCTAAAGGTCATTTTGCGTCTTCCATTAAGCCGAGTTTGGGGAATTTGGGAGTACCCAGAGAAATCCGAGTCATTGGTGTGGAGCAAATACTAATCACACTACTGATACAGTAAAACATTCATCCATCCATTTGAGACACAAACACACAGACAAATTCCACAGTGTAAGAACGGCACTGAGATTCAAGATTCAGAATCTTATGGACACGTGAACTGGAAAAATGTTGATCCATCAACAGAATTCTTACTTATCCTCTCAACCCACATCATTGCGGCCTGCCTTTTTCCCCTTTCATCCATGACCCTCTTCTGTTCCTACCAACCGTCCTCGCTGTCCCCTCCGCCTCTATCGCCCCCGTGCCCCTGTCCTTTACGCCCCGTTACAATCATCACAGACTCTGGAGGCTTCCCGACAGAAGCAGATCAGCGTCTAAATAGCCACCCTCCATGACCTTGACGTAGGCAGCTGAATCTGAGACCTAAGAGGAATTCACTCATCTCCAGAGACTGTGCACACAAACACACGCCAATATAACACAGGAATCCAAATAGAAATGTCGATGCCCACAGGCATGCAGGTAGCGCTCATAATCATGTCTGTACAGAGTAGACGGCGGAGATGCGTTTGAAAAACTTGATATGGATAGGGAAGCCGATGACTGATCAAAATGGCATTCACCTTTACGCCTCACTCTCTCAAATTAACTCTCCAATTTTCTCTTTCCTCATCTGCCCACACACTGGCACAGCAGTGCTGCTGAGTTGTCCTCATTCGTCTGACGTCTTGGTTTTTCATCAGTCGACAAACCTTAACACTCACTCTCCCCCTCCCATCTACTGCCTATATACAGTGGAACCTCCAGGGTGCTGCAGTTTGGCGTTCCCAGCGTCAAAAGTAAAAAAAACAAAAACAAAAAACAGAACGTTATCAAGCATGATGTTGGCCAATCTCATGAAACATCAGCTCAGCATTGGAGGAGGGAGATATTGACTATCCAACCATTTATAGGGCTTTGATCTCCTCCCAGCTAATGTGAAAGATTTGGTACTCCCTAGACTGGTCGCCAGCCAATCACAGTGCAAAAAAAACAACCATTCACACTCAAATTTAGGGTCCTCATGAATCTGCAGCACATGTTTTTGGAATGCGGGAGGAAGCCAGAGTACACAGCAAAACCCGCGTAAGTACCGGGAGAACTTGCAAATTACACAGAAAGCCAGAGTTGAGATTAGAACCCCAAATCTCAGAATTAAGCAATTTCATGCTGCCAAGAAAATGTTAAGTATTCATTCAACACAGCATTATGTATTCATTTTCTAAGGGTGAGTAGTTTTACTCTATTTTACTTTAATTTAGTTTGTATACCACAATTAAAAATGTTACTTCAAAAAAATGCCTTTTAAGGATAAAGTTTTATAGACTGAAACATGTTAACTCTACTTTATTGACCATGTCAAAATGTCTTAAAATTACAACTCTGCAGTCTACCAGATGGTGTTCCGCTTTGGAGCCTGCCACTCACCGTCACCACCTACCTACATCAATCTATTTTCGCTTCCCTTGTCTTCTCGTTTCAGTCGTGTCCCACCACCATGGACTACGCGTCCTACTTAGTATTAATGTGCACTGACAAACCACCTTCCTGACGAACAGTGACTCCGTTAAAATGTCATAAAGAGCATAATAAAACTCCTCCATCTGCAAACCGATTAGCAGCGGCAAGTCCTAAGGGGGTCCCACACGCTCTGTGGGAAACTCCCAAGGACCTCCACTTCTCTCTCTCTCGCTCTCTCTCGTCAAGCAGTCTTGACGGGCTGGTAATGAATAGCGACATTTTATTAATTGTTCGCTGGTCATGACAAGGGCATGACAGGCTCCTCTGTGAGCACATGATGATGATGATATCACTCTGCCACTTTCATCCAGAAAAAAACCCCAAACCCATTGCAGTGACTCCTCCCTTGGAGGCAGCAATATAACAATCATGGGGGGGGGAAAAAACGGTAAAAAGAACATCGATCCATCCATTTCCTGGATGACTTATCCTTATGGCAGGTGAGCTGGCGCTTACTCCAGGTGACTGCAGGTGCAGTCAACCCAAGACTGATAGGCAGCTATGACAGGGAGCATAACAGACAACCACTCACATTGACACCAAAGGACAATACCGAGTCTTCAGTGAGCTTAACATCCATGTTTTCGGAATGTGGGAGGAAATCGGAGTAACCTTCCCAAAATCAATGAAAGCACAAACACCACAAAAGCATTCAATAGACAAGATTCGAACCCATAGCCTCAGAAGTGTGAAGCAGCTGACTGCTCTTCCAATGTACCGCCACCGTCACCACATAACATTTAGAAGAATTGCACAGACAGGCTGTGATATTTCTTTTTATACGTTCTGTCATGTACTACATACAAAATCCACTCAAAGCCAACAAAAATGCATTGCAAGTGGGGAGGAAGCCCACAGAGAAGCATGCAGATGACGAATGCCACGTTATTTTCAAATCGGAAGAATCTATTCGATTTGCGCTGATTTCCACGGTCCACCCCTCGGGCTTTAAGGCACAAATGTTTGTCGCCTCACCATTTCCATACTAAATATCGCTCCCGTTTTTGGAACAAAATCTCCATCGCCGCAACACATGAATTCAGGGGTTCCTCCGCTCAAGACAGAGTTTAGTTTGTCAGGCTGTGGCATCACCCGACTTTAGATATCAAACGCAAGACAAAACGAAGATTTTGTGATATTTTTGGTTGACGAGAAAAATGATGCCAGTAATATCAAGGATAATATTCTTACGGCACGCCCTTACTTGGTAATACAGGAGTATGGCCAGTCTCTCTGGGACTTGTTCATGGCTTTGGGACCGTTGCTTTAAAGCAGCAGGGGAATCCAATGCCCTGTTCACAGCAAGAGGCCGTTCACACTCGGGACTACTTGAGAAAATGTGATTTTTGCAAGCAGCCTGTGTGTCCAACAGTGTACGGAGTCATGTTTTGAACAAGTGTGAGGGTAGGATAGTATTGCAGAGGTTGCTACTGTGAACCTGGAGTGTGCGTGTTATGCTTGTGTGGGATTGTACTCTGGCAGTCTCCTTTCATTTCAATTCGGAAAGATTTGACAGGGGGCCACTCAGTGTGGACTCCGAGGTGGGTTGAATGTGATTTTCCATGCTCAATTAAAATGGATGTCTTATTTTCAGCCACAGTCCTTTGTTTACGTAAAGGACAATAAGTTGACCACTGCTAGTTCTGGTAGAGAGACCCAATGAAAGCGGGAAGTAAAACGAGGTGTAAGAAGCACACATTCGTGGTTGGGCTGCAGTGCAATTTATCAACCTCACCGCGTGTACAGTTGCTGCCTGTTGAGAGGGATTATCACCTCTCTGAGTGCAATTTATTTTCCCGCGTGTTTTTTGTTTCATGGCGAAAGATAAAGGTGAATGCAATTCCAAGAAGCGTTACTTGTATCTGCCGTCTCGCCATACAGTGCCAGCCAAAGAAACTTGCATGAAAAAGCACACGGCGCACAAACGCAAGACACACACACACACACACACACACACACACACACAGGCGTGCGCTCACAAACACACTCGCACAGTCCAAGTGGTTCTTGTTTTATTCATCCCTGCAGCGAGGTGGTTTGCCCCTCCGAATTCAACGCCCACAGAGGAGCATTCGAGAGCTGTAGGTGGCAGGTTTCTTGTCTGTATGTGCAGGCACACTTCTCTACTGGCTCTCTGTATGAGGCGTGGAAGAGTGAGTCACTTCATGGACCATATCCCATTCTGTGTCAAAAGATGCAAGCCAACGACGCGTGCATGTGTGTGTGTGTGTGTGTGTGTGTGTGTGTGTGTGCATCTACAAAAGAATAAATGACCTTCGCACCGAGTTTATTGCAAGGAATACAGTATGTTTGAGACTAAACCACAATAGGTGAAAATCCACACTATATATTGAGAGTCCTGGTTTAAAATAGTTTTTGATTGTTCATATGTGTTTCCTGCTTAAGACAGTCGGACCAGAATTTTCAGAAAAAAATGTGGTTCTAAAGGTGGAACAAATTTTGGATCTCTTTGATAGGAAAGAGGAGTTCCAATAGTTTTACGTAAATGTGAATCACCCAGAAAAAGTGTTCACCAGTCCGGTGATCGCTCACTATGCTGATGTTTGCTTTGGACATTTTCGAAGGATTGTTAAAAGTCGACAAAAGCAAACATCCTTGGATCAGTTCTTTGCAAAACGGCAGGCAAAAAAACACTTCTGAGAGAGAACATGGACTAAAGAAGTTAAAAGTTAAATGACCATCGTTTTTATTCTATGTTTATAACATGATGCACAACTCTCATTTATTGTTCAATAATCTAATTGTAACATGTATTTGTTACATATTTTGATGCATTTTTATGCTTTAGGAAACATGTCAGAATTTTGTGGTGGGCTTGGAACGGATTGGGGTATTTACATGGAAAACGCGTCTCTACTTACAAAATTTTCTAGTTAAGATATTTCTTCCAGAACCAATTAATTTTATAAGTAGAGGTATATATATACTGTATTACCATTCACAACAGCAGAAATTCAGAGCAAGTTTTTGGAACATGGGAGGAAACCGGAAACCCACAGAAGACCAGAGTCCGGATTTGAATCCACGACCTCTCTCTGAACTGCAAGGCAGATGTGCTATTCAGTCAACCAATGTGCCGCCATTGTATGATGATTAATCTGGAAAACAAATTGCCGCTATATTTCAAAGATTTTATGGTGAGAGTTAGGTCTCTGGAAACAAATCATTCCAAATATATTTTTATCTCAATGGAAGCGTTAAGCCATTCGGAGATGAGGACCACGGAGGGTTTTGCATTTGCAATTCCAATCTGCTTGAACAATCTGTTTTCAGTGTTGTAAGAGTTGGTACTCATATCATGGGGGCTTTGATGAAATCCTTGACATATTCCTCAAAAGGAGAAACAGATTTAATCCAAATGTTCTCCCTTGAACTTGTGTCATAAAGCCAGGAAGTAGTTACAGGACTGATGGAACTATATCTTGCGCCAGTTATCACTTTAGACTTGTGCCGTAATATTAGTATCGAGATTCACATATCATTGGCCCCCACTGGGCCTGTCTCCAGTAAGTGGGACACAAGTTTAAGGATGGCAAATTTAAACTACCCTGTCCTGTTCTTCCTGTTTCTGTGTATTCTTTTACAGCGTCATTGTCACCAACCAAACGCCATCACTCCTCTATCTATTCACTATGTCAGTTCCATGTCCGGCGATGCGGATTAGAGGCATTTGAGCTCCGTCGCTTCTAACTTTCTCCCTGAGTAATGGCGTTACATTTTTCGTACACAGCACAGCAGCCGTCGTCTTCAATTATGGATTAAGGAGATTTTGTTTGGGTGTCGTCGTGCTTCTATCGAGCAGAATTTTAGAAGACAGACGACGGGGCATACAAGGTAATACGTTGGAGTTAATGGGCCATGATTCACCCTCTGTCACACATCGCTTTCTCGGTAAAGTGGTTAGGCAAAATGCATGAAAATAGGATACGTTTTCTATTCTGGCTAATGTACCCACAAATGGGAGGTTTTCTCCCATAGAAGAGTTGGTGGACTTGGTGGAGGTTCGTTGCTGGATTTGACACTCATGATTCCTTAGGAACCATTCTTCCTAGAATAGATTATACAAGGTGTTGATTTTATAATATTACTTAACAATATTTGTATGGGTAGTCCAGTGGTTAGCACGTTGACTTCACAGTGCTGAGGTTCGGGTTCAATTGCGATTGGCTGGCAACCAATTCAGGGTGTCCCCGCCTACTGCCCGAAGACAGCTGGGATAGGCTCCAGCACCCCCCGCGACCCTAGTGAGGATCAAGCGGTTCGGATAATGAATGAATGAATGAATATTTGTATGGATCTGTGGCTAAAAAGTGAAGCGTGGATAGTCTGTCGCCGAAATGCAGTTTGGAATCCAACAATCGGAATTCTTGACAGTACCTATTCAGAACAGGAAATTTGGCCCGGATATGTCATCCCATGCCACTTATTCCCGCGTCAGGATCAACTGCGTTTCTGCTTTAAACGGTAAAAGAAGAAAAAAGGAACAAAGAAGATTCTTCTTTTTCGTTTTGCTTTGTGACTTATCGCAACAGCTGCTTGCATTCAGAGCACAGTCGTGTTGATGAACCGATATGACTCGGGATCACAGCGGTTTGCTGGATGGGTGAACTCATTGTGCGAGGAAATACATGTCTATCAGGCGCTCCACAATTGTGTGAACTTCTCATAACCCTTAGGTCCTCCTCCTCCCATTTTAACTTTTCCCATCCATCTAAATGGCTTAATTTCTCTCTTCCACTGCCCTGACTTTACCCGGCAAACCCCGAACGCTGCATCTGAGTCAGTCTGATTCTGTGCCAGTTTCTCTTCTCCCTCTCCTCACTGCCTCTTCTTCATGTCCTGCTGACTACACAAGGATATCGTAGAACAACAGTCTGAAGTAGGTGCAAGGGAGACTGTATCAAGGACTTTTTAATTGCTTGCATCCATGGGTGAGCCGCTCTGAATAAATAATGAAAACTATTCAGTAACAATGATTATATTATTAATATAACAAGTTATATACTGTCATAGTGCCTCTACATATTTTGAAGCGACGGCTGTAGTCTGGCTACCGGACTAACGGGAAGCACGATAAAAGTCAGGTAAACAGAGCTGTAATGTTAACACATATTAGCATTAGCATTTGAGAACTGTCGGTAAAGGTGGTGTTTGTTTTTGAAGATGTGCACACTAATTAATATATCCATTCTCTACTTGTTCTCATGAATAATGCAGATGAGCCGAGTCCCATCCCAGTTGATATTGGGCAGGCGGCAGGGTACACCCCAGACTGGTCACATACAGACAACCGTTCACAGTTAACGTTTCCATCTATGGACAATTGAGACATGGACATTTGGGAATGTGGAAGGAAGCCAGGGTGTCCAGAGAAAACAGTATGTGGAGAACCGCTAAGTCCACATAGGAATGCCAAAGACTCGGAACTGTGCTGCCCTGCACATCCGGTATCAAGTGTTATCTAGTGAGCAGGCAGTGATCAAGCGCTCAGCACAGCCTGGTAACAAAAAAAAAAAGGATACTGCATTGGCCCCACAACATAGGGCCAGTGTTATCAATGGTTCATTTTTAGGAGACTGAACCATGACCACAAAACAGGCCAATTTCAGCAACTTAAATTTCATTAAATCATTGTTAATTGTTGATAGTATGCACAAAATGTCTCAATTTCTTTCCGATTTCTGGACGAGATGGACTGAAACAAGGGGGCGTGGTAAACACCGTTTTAGACTATCAAGAGGAGAGGGATAAGCTCGATGTGTTACGTTCTTGGAATTAATTGTCCACCTTTCCCGTATGAGTCAGCTTCCAGTTGCATGGCTGATGTTGCTTAGGCCTACGGCGCTATTCTTAGCATCATGCGCACACCCTCGCACATACAAAAAATGTCTTTACGCGGTGAGGACGACACGCACTCGCAAACAGGCTTCCCAGATTGCCGATTCAAAACAGAAAAAGACATGGCAGCTGAGGGACAAACACAGACAGCCCAACAGGATAGTCCAAATTCTAGAGACTCTCTTGGGATTTTGCGACAGCTGCAACTTTTTTACCCTCTTTATAATTTTTTTCTCCTAACTGCGGCTGTTCTCAAGAAAAAGAGTGAGCAAGGTGAAACCGGGTGCAATAATTAGTCAGTGTGTTTAACTGCACTGGAAAGCAAAGAAGGAAGAGAGTCAACGTGAGGGCAAGAGCAGCTCATTCCACGACAGGCTGAGATAAAAGTTCCAATTAGCGCGTCTTGCGGAGAGAAGACGGCAATGTTTAAAAAAAAGACAACAACTTTATTGAATATTTCAAACTCACTGGGAAAATGTTCAGAGTTTTAGGAATTATGTGAGAAAGCGAATGGGCGGGTGAACCATGTTCAACTGTAGACACACCAGCGACCCAAATTTGACGTTTAGCATCTGAAAACACTCACAAACTGCCAGAAAAGTCTTCTTCGTGTCATTTTAAAGCCAAACACAGTTCAGATGGAATACAAATGTTCAATGGGGTTCATTAACTGTCTTTTTTTTTAATTACAAAAATGTCATGTGACCAGATGTCGTTGGGGGGATATTATGAGTTGTTGTTTCGACGCCCGCATCTAAAGGAATTTCTTTGGTGTGTATAGTACATGATATAAGTAACCCAATCCAAAAAGACAACTGAAGTGACAGTGACTCCAACGGGTTTAAACTAAGTTTAGGAGTTACTTTGTTTACAACGGTTGCTCTATATGGAGTTTCGAGGTGATGAACGGCATCCCATCAAGTAATTTACACGTCTCATTATTCAATTTTTGTTATTGTATGTTTATAATGTTCTATGTTTATAATTCGCTGGGTTTTTTTGTCCTCCAGAATCAATAAAAGCGGTTTTACAGAAACATTTTTTTCCAGAAAAATCCAATACAACTACTTTTGTTGAAACAGATTTAGCCCCAAACAATCAAGCTAAGTGCAATGCCAACACCCCCGCGGTTCTTGATTTTACAGGTTAAAAAGCAGCAAAAGTTGATAGAAGCTCCCGTTCTTCGCCTTCTAACCAGCCGAAACGAAGCAAAATGTCAAAGCCTCCTTGCATCAGATTGTGTGCCGAATGTCTTCGGCTGTGCCTGTGCGCTCGCGAAACCTCCGGCAAAAAGTATCCCAGATGATGCTTCAGAAAGCCCGAAAACATTTAAAAAGTAGAAGGCAGCTATTTTTTTATTTTATTTATTTCCTTACTGAACCACAGAGAGAGAGAGAGAGAGAGAGAGAGAGAGAGAGAGAGAGAGAGTGTGACCCAGTTAGGGAAAATTTAAATAGGGATTCCATTTAGAGGGCCACATTAATTGGAGCAGATGCCTTCTCAATTATTAAGAGGCCTCCAAGGGTGTTAGCAGGGGCTAAATTTATCCCGTGCGGCTTTGACTGGGCTTGTCCAATCTCGTACAGCATCTGCAGACAAAAAAAAAAAAAAAAAAGCATGGTGTTTCATACACCAGCATCCACACGTCATGGCCAGTGAGGCTCACGCTTAAAAAGGAAAGCTGAAGTCGTGCTTTTCGGGGAAAAAAATATAATAACAAACAAACTAGTCTCCAAGTATTCCCGAGAGAAAAATCAGTCCAAATTAAAATCTCCAAAGGAAGGGTGAATCTCGGAGGCTCTGTGTCGTGCACCGCCATCCATTTGAGCTTTAATGGCCTCACAGTTTCAACAGACATGTAGTAAAATGTACCAGCAGCCAGGAAAATAGTCCCATGGGGGGGAGACACTCGAGTTTTTGATGGTGGTAGTTGGGGAGGGCTGGGTGAACTTCTGCAATTTTTCATGAATTTATTAACAGTCTGCCTCTTCTTCTCCAGCGTCATGACAAAAAGACAAAAAAATCTTCAGGGATTCACAATCAAAATGACAGTGGTCTCGACTGGAGGCGCAAAATTGATGAGGTGGTTCCAGCGGAATAGGAAAGAGACCACTGTCGAGACGAGACTATTTGATTAATTTAGATGCTTAGAAATAGAGACGGAATTGTGTATATGTATTAAAAAACAAAAAAAGTGAAATGTAAGCCAACAATGAAAAAGATGTACGGTGTGATGCAGATTTATTTTTAAATGACAATATTACACACAGCTAACATATTTGTGATCACAAATGCGTCTAAAACCAGACATTATTTGATCAAACGAGATACAAGGAAAACTATTGGCACTCTGGGTGTTCCGATGAGGGTTACATGCCGCGTATTCCAATACCCGTCATTCAAGAGTGTAGTCAACGGCTACCAGTTACATTCTAGCAATTAGCTGCAACCTTTTTTTTTCATAATTTTTTAAATGTTCAGCGAGGAAATTTATGCCGATCACATACATTTCCAAGGAAATTGGCCGATCAATCGGATCACCGCTAATTGGCATAGCAGTCTCAAAAATTGGACTTTAAAATCAGCCTGACACCCTGAGCAGGAAATAACTTAATTTGTCCTTTTACCTCTCCATTCATTCACGAACCAACTCCAGAATTTACCACAGATTTTCAAACGTTTGACCTGATGACAGTTGTCAGGTCATGATACCACGTAAGAATAACAGGTCGATTGACCAAAACTACACGTTGCATTATCAGGATGGGGCATTTCATCCTATTTGTGTCTGTTCTCATACAGAAGATGTCGGAGGGCATCCAAGCGTGTCATGTGCCAATTACGGCGGCACAAGTCCCTCTAGGCCACTCTCACTGAGGTCTAAAACAACTGCCCGGAGGCGTTATGAAGGCGGCCCGCTAACAAGAACCAGGCATTCCGTCTAAATGAATAGGAAGTGAAACCAAACGGCAATTTTAATGGTGACATAAAAACCATACAAGTGGATAAACGAATGTCTGATCATCCATCCATTTTCTAATCCGCTTATCCTCCCAAGGGCTGGAGCCTATCCCAGCTGTCTTCGGGCAGTGGGCTCGGTACACCCTGAACTGCTTGCCCGCCAATCGCAGGGCACACATCGACGAACGACCATTTGCATTTACACTCACAACTCGGGACAGTTTTGCGTGTCAGATCCAAATCTGCATACCTTGAACTTGACACGTTAAGAAAGTCATTATGTGGCGGTATATGTAAAGCTCTGCTTAGCTATTTCAAGTATCTCAGACTTATTTTACATGGACACTTTTCCAGCACCAAGCTATTTGCTTCATTCTGTCCCTACCCAGCAGCTTCTTTCCTCCGCGGCGTATCCCGCAGAGTGAGGAAATGAGAACGGGGGTCGTTGAAGCATCTCAGCCATTCACTACCTTTCCTTTAATCCACTGTCCATTTTCTCCCACTCGTGTTCCTGTCCTCCCGTAGACCTTGACCTCTTCGCTCGTGTCGCATTCTGCTCCCCCGCACACTCCTCCTACCCCATTTTGAAAAGATTGATGACCACGATGCTTCGCTCTCAGGCACTTGATTAAACTTCATGGAGCGGTGCTTGCATTTTTCCCTCCTGCCTGTTGCGGTTCCTGCTTTTCCGTCCACTAAACTCTTTAGCACTCCCGGTTCCATGTCACTTCTACTGTCTGTCCCACGAAACCTCGGCACACTGATGATGAGGCAAAATATGAGTACCCCCCCCCCCGTGATTAAAGGTCTTATTATCAGCTGCCTCTAAAAGATGACGCTGCTGACTATCCTGTGATGTGGGGTGTGTTATCAAAGGTCATTATAGTTCACAAGAACTAACAAGAGAACTAAAATAGAAAAAAATTTAAATGATACTTTCAGAAAAGTGAAACTACATATTGTGTTAAAAATAAACAAATGACTAAAACTAACTATTACGAAAACAAAAATGTTTTCATCTTGATCATTATCAAACGATTTCTCAGGGGTGATTTTAAATTGTATTTATTCCGGGATTGCTGTACGCCTGTGTAGAAGAAGGAAGCCAAACAGTGATTCGAGAATTGTGGTTTAATAGTTTATTCTACTATACTATAACTAGTGACATTTTTTTTCCTCAGTCACTTGACAAATACACCATATATTGTTAAATGGGCTGTCACTTATTTAGCGCTTTTCTACCACAGGTACTCAAAGCGCTTTACACTGTTACCACATTCTTCTAGTGAGCCATGCCGCCGCCCATTGACAAAAACTAAACCTAATACCAAAACTAAACTAAAACAAAACATTTTTGAAACGGTAACAACGAATAAAAACGAAGACACAACAAGTAAAAGCTAACAATTCTAGTGATGTGCGACATGACAGCCATGATTTGAATGTTCAGATTCTCCAATTGTCCACTCAAGTCAAGTCGGAGTCAGTCACGTATCGTACGTTTCTTTCGACTGCGCAAATCAAGAAGACGGACAAACACTTCCGCTGTGTGTTGATTCGAATGTTCGACTAAAAACAAGGTGGCTCGTGATTATCGTACAGTAAACTTAACACGCTACACCGCAGATTTTTTTCGGTGGAACACTAGCCTATTGCAGAAATCCCTTTGACGTCATGGAAATTTGCTCCAACCCAACAAACTACCACGCTGACTAGTAGCTGAGCTGTAAATCGCCTTCATTGTTGCCGTTCACTGAAATGTTCGTCTCCTCAAAAGTCTTTCACTGCACAGAGTCGTGACACGCACACAAAGCGAGCAACCAATACTGTTGGTATACACGCCACTGACCGTGTAATAGGTAATAAGGGAAACCGTGGGCGGATTGACAGCCGCTACCCGACCAATGTAAGTTATTCAACCCATTACTGTTTGTCCTTGAGGCATCAGACAATCAGCCCATTTTATGAAGTGTGTACAAGGAGGGGTGAGCGGGGGGGGGGGCGATCATGCGAGGATACACGCATATAGCGCCGTTGGTAATTCATCGCTACAATTGAAAAGCAAGTAGAACACAGGAAGACGTATGAAAAGAGTCATTAAACAAGAACGAGGATGGCACACGGCAGAGTGCAGACCTCCGCCGAGGCCAAACAAATTGTACATCGTGATGCCGTCTGTAACATGGAACTTGCTTTTTCCAACGGGTGTGTGTGTCTATTATGCCACTATTCCCGGGAAACAAAATCAAACAAAAACAGCACGTGTTATTTCAGTAGTGGCAGCAAAAAGAAGCTACTTATGGTACAAGACAGGGAGAGATGGAAATACAACAGTTGTTTGAATCTGAAGTATACTCATGCACTCCATGCGACCTTATTCCTCCCCGACCTATTTGTAGTTCCATTATGCAAAGTGCGCTCGCTCGCTTGCTCGGGCAACGCTTTCTTAATTCAATCATCCAGCAGTTCGTATATGGCAGTTCAAGGATTTTGTTTTATCTTTTTTCCTCAATTAATATAATCATTGTCGACCGCAAGGTTGCGGGCATACGTCAACTCTCCAAAAGTGGAGCCGCTTTTGTGTGTCTTTCATTTTGTACATTTGTTAACTCCGCTTGCCTTCTGAGCAGAACCAGTTTTGGAATTTTTTATATATATGACATGTTGATTCCACCGTAGGTCAGATACACAACTACAATCCACCCCGAAAAAAATGGCGCACATACTGTAGCATGCATGGCACTTCTGCCAAACAGTTTTGAGGTTTGGCTTTCAAATCTTGGCTCCTGCGTGTCTGTGTGAAGTTTACATGTTTGTGTGGGTTTTCTCGGGATATCCTGGCTCCCTCCCAGAATCCCAAAACATGTTTGGTTGATAGAGGACTAAATTGCCTGTGATAGGGCAAAAAAAATGTTAGCCCGAAAGCTAGCAAAAAGACTCGGCTGACACTTGTCACTACAATTCGACTCAGCGCAATGTTGCGTTTTTCCCCCATCATTTATTTTGTGCCAATCGATCAAAATATCGCTTCTGGTAAAACGGGTCCAGGGCACAAATAAAGTTGGAGACCGTTTTTCTAGCCGTGACAGCAGACACCAAGATCGTCTAATTATCGGTTTATGTGATGCCATGTCAAAAGCAGCATCCCGCCTTACCGAGTTCTGTGTAAAAGTCAAAAGAATCAAAGGATCTTCTGTCATGCCTCTGATGCAAAAAGTATATACTGTAGGAAAGTATAGCCTATTTAAATATGATTTTGAACTAACTTCCCATGCCCATTTGTACAGGCGGACATCCATTTTCAGTTTCCACATTGAGTCGTTTCCCTTTCTGGGAATTACGGTACTTTCTTCAGGCTTCCGATGCCCTCGTGGTTTGAGGTTAGAGTGTACGCTGTTGCTTCAGCATACACTTGACAGCCTGCCTAAATTGTGACGTAATAAAATCTAACGCCTAGACTCAAGTCAATGTTCTTTGCAACGATGGTGCAGCTTTGATGTATCTTGAAGTTTACCCTTTGCCGACTCGTGTACGTAAGGGAATTTTAGTTCATTATGAGAAAAGAATGCAGCATTTCCGTCTCGACACGGCTTCCTCACAGCACTCTCCTGCTTTTTTTCCCCTCCTTTCTTTTTAGTATTATCGGCCGCTTCAAACGCTTTGAAGGACCCACTGAGGTTTGCGTTGCCTTGACATGCACCACCGTGTTAATATATTGTTTTCACTTGAAATCTCTGTCAACAAAATACACGGCTGGAATGCTCAAAAAGGTTGGGATGTTTTCTTTCCAGAAGCCAGACGGGGAGAGAATTTAAGCCAACAATTAAGAATTGTGCAGACCAAACCTGGTGCCCGCAGGACAATGGAAGAGATTGTTAGAAATTAGATGTTAAATATTGCCATTTATCGCTTTTCGATTTTTGTGAAAAATAATGAACATGATCAGTGCCTTGATCAATAATCGTTTTTTTTTTCTCGAATTGATTGTTGGGGCCAATCCAAGTAAGTTATTCAACTAAATTAAGACTTTGCTGAACTATCGCATGAGCGTTCAGGCCCGAAAACATCTATGAACTTATTTTTTATCATTGTGGTATCGCCATCTGGTGGCAAAAGAAATGTTTTTTATTTTTTAATGAGTTTGCATGTTCTCCCGGGCTTGCGTGGGTTTTCTCCGGGTGCTCCGGTTTCCTCCAACATTCCAAAGACATGCATTGCAGGCTGATTGAGCACTCTAAATTGTCCCTAGGTATGAGTGTGGGCGTGGATGGTTGTTTGTCTCTGTGTGCCCTGTGATTGGCTGGCAACAGATTCAGGGTGTCCCCCGCCTACTGCCCGGAGACAGCTGGGATAGGCTGCAGCACCCCCCGCGACCCTAGTGAGGATCAAGCGGTTCGGAAGATGAATGAATGATTGTTCTCTTTGCTGGCATGGAGTTGACTGGTTAGCACGTCGGCCTCACAGTGCAGAGGTCGAGGGTTCGATTCCGACCCCGTCCTTTCCTGTGAGTTGTCATGTTCTCCCCGTGCCTGCTTGGGTTTCCTCCGGGTATTTCCGGTTTCCTCCCGCATTTCAAAAACATGAATGGAACACTCAAAATTGTCCCTAGGTATGAGTGTGGATGGTTGGTCGTCTATGTGTGTCCTGCCTACTGCCCCCACCCCAAACGGTTCTTTGTTTGTCATAAAAACACCAGTAAACAGTGAAACCAAGAGAGCCTTATCATCACCTGGTGCTTGGGCACCATGAAATCTACCCTACGTGGCTCTTTTGTCTATTAAAAGACAATGTCAATTTGGAGGTCAAACTTATCGGCGAAGGCGATGCATGGTGTACGCGGCTCATCTAGTCAAAACATGTTTAAAAAAAAAAACTGCAACGTCACAAACCTCTGTGTCCGGCTTTGTTTTAACTACACACAACGAAACAAATGCGGTGCACACTAAAACATAGCTTTTTTTTTTTTCGGGCTTTCATCTCGTGCTCTTTCACCATGTCTATGTCTGCCCCCCCCACCACTTTTTTGTTTCTCCCTACCGTGTCACTGGGTCAAGCTGATCTTATAAAAGATTCACAGGACGTTTACATGCACCAAATCGCAGCGCATGTATTATGCAGTGCGGCTTGTGGTGGAGCTCTCCAATCTCCTCCTTGTTTGCTCTTTGCTCCCTTCTTGTTCTTTTCATCTTTCTGCCTTCACCCGTAAAACGGGGCCTGACCACCTCACACCCGAATTTGGTGTAGAAACCGGTCCGCCCTTGCCACCTGGCTCATATCCTCTTTGTGTTTTCAATTCCAATTTTCATGGTATACTGCCCTCGATTCTAGCCTCCAACCCTGCAGACTTTTAATTTTGTCCTACTTTCTTCTCTCGCCACCATTGCAGGTGACTCTTGATAGCAGCTGACCTGCAGGCAGACGGCGCTCCTGAACTCGATGTCATTCCGCTTTATCCGGTTCATTCACTCTGTTCATCTGCACCTCTGATACGTCACTTTCCTTTTTGTTCGCCTCTTTTATGTCCACGCCGGCTCAAACTCAATCACATTTGCTGTGCTCATGCTTGCATCACAGTGAGATACGTACTTTTGGTCTTTTAAAGCCCAAAAACGGCCCCTCGGACTGTTGGGCAGGATTTCAACTTGGACCGGGTGATATAGAAGATATATATATATATATATATATATATATATATATATATATATATATATATATATATATATATATATATATATATAGGCCATTTAATCAGGATAATGATATATTTTGCACAAAAGTAGACAATCTTATAAGAGGCATAAAAAAATACACTTCACAGAAATTGACAAAAAAAGAAAAAGCTCTACTGGAATTGAATTTTTAGAGCAACTCTTGTGCACATCTCAGAACTCAAAATTATAACTAATGACTATTGTTACAATAAGTCACATTCGTAATACAGGTACAGTCATACCTCAGTTTTCGACCATAAACCGTTCCAAAAGGCTGTTCGAAAACCGATTTGTTCAAAAACCGAAACCATGCTCTTTAAAAAAAAAAAATCTTTATTAAACACATCTGCTCACAATGGAACGCTACACGAGGAAAGTGTCACTCCCTCATGTGAGCAAGGCGAGAGTAGTCAATTGGCGCATTCAAGTGCGCTCAGTTTGGTCGAGAACCGATTTTCGGTCGAAATCCGAGGCATATAAAACTCGACATTTTTGGTCGAAAACCGATTTGGTCGAGAACAGAGACGTTTGAAAACCGAGGTTTGACTGTATATGTATTCAGTATACTATTCATCTATCACGTTGTTGTGTTCTTGATCCATCTGCCATCTTGTGGCAGTTTTGTGGCATCAATCGAAGCTTTTGCCCATCAAATCACGCTTCCTCAGTCACTTCTTATTTACTCATATTTGATTGTAGGTGACACGTTTCTTCTTCCCAATATATAACATCATATGGTTCAGACCAGGCTTTTGTGTCGCTCTGGCGTTTGACTTTTCTTCTTCTGTCTCATCAGAGCTGTTCGTTGAGTGAGTGGACAGCTCTGATGAAGGCGGAAGTCACAAGGTAAGAGGTAAAAGATAAGAGATTCACCACTTTATTTGGGGAAATAAAAAGGCTTTGGTGTTTCGGACACATGGTCATGGCTGAGGAGCCCGATAAAGAGTCCCGTAGTACATATACCGGCAGGGCATGTTCCAGTATTAATGTTGCCGAGCCAATTAAATAAAAGAAGATGTGCTGACGCAACTGTATTTTTTTATTTTTTTTTGCGGCTTTCAGTTTTCTTCCCATTGAATCATTATGTTGCGATACATAACACCACATCGACGGGCACTGTATCAAAGCCGATATGTAGGATGTTGCATACTTTAATACGATTTACAATGAAAATACAATTATGTGTAAATGGAAATGTGCCACAAGATGAAAAAGAGGATTTTGTGTCAATACAAGGTGCCCATTGTCAAACCAAACCAAAAGATTAAGGGGAAAAAAGTATTGCGATGGAATGTACTACCAGCGAGGTAACCCACCTAAAAGTAGACACTAATAACCCGTCAAACCAAAACCTGAGCAACACAGGAGATAAAAAATAAAGACATCAACAGGGAGATTTGGAGTGCAGTTGACAAGTGAAGGTGCTGACAGTTTTATAAGGCTTTCTATGGGCAAAGTCAAACATTTGGACAGTTTGCTACATTGGATTAAAGATCAATCAAAAGTAGCCTGACTTCTTTCAGCAAGTTTTGTACCTTTCCCAGTGGATGTCAAGGTAGTGATCATTACAAGGTATTGTCGTAATATGTCTAGGGTGGGTGACCTTCAGGCATCACAGCATTTATGGCTGGAGGAGACGCAAATCTCCATGCAGAATTGGCTTTCGAGTCACTCCAAAGCAAAAAAAAGAGCACAAAAAAAAGGCCTAATTATTATAGAACATAATCTGGCAAATGCAATTATACACACAATAACAAAGCTTGCGCTTTTAAACATATCCGTCATGACATTGTGCGCCCCCCTTTCTAATTGCAATTACGCCTACAAAATCACGCCGCTAGCCTTTGTTTTCAAACAATAGCTAATGCGGGACCGTGACCTTCTTAAGCGGAGAAAGAAGTTGTACGGCTATGCCTTGGATCTAGCAGCCATGACACAAAACTCCACACGCAGTCCGACATATCTGATTGGAGCATGGAAGCGCCAGATAAACGCAAACCACTAATCAGGTCGACTAAAATAGAGCTCATCATCTTAACGATGAAATGAGGTTGCAGTTATAGTTGGCAGTCTATTGAGCAATTAAGGTTTCAAAAAAAAAATCTTATTGATTGTGGCCATTCTTAATATTGTACATGCTATTATGGCATGTGGACGTAATTGCATGATCTGTAGCTAAGCGAAATTAGAGCTCATGGCCTCTGGGTGGTTGCTGACCGCACGTGGCATTGACCAACAAGGTCAATAAGATTACAGTCCATTTATATTAAATTGATGATGAGCAAAATGGTTTGGAATGAATTGCTATTGTGGTTTTGTCATTAGGATGACGGTGGATGATTTTTGAAAAAGGATTGAAAAAAAATGTACATACAGGCGGTCCCCGGCTTATGGTTGAGCTCTTGGTGTTTTCTCCAAGGAAGTCATTATTTTTGCTATTGTTGAGCTCGACATAAATTGTATCCGGATAATTGGGAAAAATGCTTGCGCAAAAATGAGTCCATAAACTGGCCCTTTGACATTTCAAATACAAAGTCATAACAGTGTAAGGCCTACAAACACACAGACAGACTATTCATAATATTCAAATGCTTGTGAATGTAATCAAATCCACTTTTTGCATCTCAACCCTGAATCCAGCTGCGGCCTCTACCTCATTCACAGCTGCTCAAAGAGAACATGAGATCGGCGACGTTTTACCGTGGGGCCGTTCGTCTTCTTTATGTGCTCTGTATAAAGGCTGAATGTCCTGGAATGATATATGCAAATGAGGAATGAGAGGTTGATGGTGAAGAATGGCGTGAGGTCAAGTGGGGAGGGACGAGGATGAGCTGGAAGGATGCTAAAGAGACCCAAAAAAAGGAACAGGTATTCTTGATTGGTAGGTGAACTCGTCCGAGACCCTTTGAATAACAATTTGTTTGCGTTGACTTGCTTTACTTCACAATAGCAGTCAGACTTTAGCTCCTATTTACTTCATCCATTAAGATTATTGATTAAAATAATCAGGACAGCCAAGCGGGGGAGAACTTGGCGCTTGCTAGCAAAAGCATGCTAATCTTCCTGGGAGATGCACACACAATTTTCTATAACATATTAGCAAGAGAAAAAAAAACCTCGTGTTTTACATCTATAGGCAAACAACGTTTGAAAACAATTGTTAATAAAAGTCAACACTGCTAGTTCTGACACATTTCTCTTGGGACCTTTATTGTACTAGCAGCTCAGCTTGTGGGGAGGGGTTGACTGCTCTCTCAAGTTGTTTTTTTTCTTGGCAGAGATCTCGAAACGGGTTTAAAAAAAAATATTCATAAATGCTCCCAGTGTGTGGCTGTCAATGTCACCCTGTTGTACATATTGTTGCGAAGCAATTTATTTTGTGCCGTAAAAGCATACGGGCTGAGCGCAAAATATACCGTATCCAGCCGACTTTTGTGACGCGATAAACCTCTTAACAAGCTTCCGTGAATAATCAGGAACAATATTTTGTCCTGCCTACCCTTCAATCCCTGAGGAGCAACAGACTTCCTCAACGATGATCAACAGAGCTTCATTCCTTCTCCTCGTGTTGAGAGCTCAGCTCCGTGTGCCGCTGCAGCGTCAGCGTGACCTTGACATCTCATTAGAACGAACGTTAAAACTTTATGAGCACCGCCTATGGTGTTTATGGCGCACATATATACAGGGTGTCCCACACATATGGGTGAAGAGTGGTGAAGTCACTGACATCGCAGATGGGCCGTTTGCTGCCATTTGCGACAGCGTAGCTTGTGAAGTTTGGAGAGTTGTGTGAAGCTGTGGATTAAATCTTGTTTTCTTTGCCGCGATAATTGCTATGACCGCCTTTTAGAAGCCACGTGCTCAGCTAGATTACGATAAAGTTGGACAAGAGTCGAAGGAAGGCGTAAAACTTAATTTGGAGTTCGCCTTGGAATTTGAGGGGAAAGAAAATTGGCAGACAAATCAATAGGAACATGTGAATATTGTTTTCTTGGCTGGCATGAAGTCTTTCATTGAGGAGTCATGCAGTGACGTGCATCAGAATAATGTTATACGATCTTTGAAGGCCTTAAGACTACAAATAATTTGAGTTTGACTATTTTTTTGTGGGGGCGTATGCCTACAAATCACTCTGGGGCGATGAGATCAAGTTTGTTTTCTTAGCTGATCACCCCACTTATCAAAGTCCATAAAACGAGAATACATTTCAAGTGCAGCGAATATTTTTGGGGAACACATCTCACACAAATTCAAGACATTCAATTCCAACTTCTCCATTTCACATGAGGCAATGAGAAGAACGTCCAGTGGTGGTCTTCAAGTATTTTTGTCCAGCATTAGATTGTGTTTCAGTTTCACGGTGGTTGGAGATGATCACCAAACGACTGAGCAAAAGGCATTTCTTTTGTGAGGACTTTGATTCAGATATTAGGCCCATCTGCTTTGAGTCTTGGCTTTATGAGGATTGGGTTTTGGGTTTTTTTCCTCCCAAAATAAGCACTGAGTGAGGCTACCAAAGGTAGCCGCTGACTGCTCACTGATTCAAAAGGTTATTTGTGGGGTTTACACGATATTACTGCAGCAACAGCAGCAGTTTATATCCAAAACGTGAACAACAACACGCTACGGTGTTGGACACCTTCATTATCTTGGGCGGTTAACTCCCGCATGATTGCTCATCATCAGACTTGTGACGCACTTAAAAAACACGGAAAGCTGGAGTAATTATGATTATTATAACTTTTATTCTCCACATCAGTGATTTTGAGAACAATTACAATGCGGTGTCATGTTTATAGACTCGCTTCTCAGTAAATTAAAATGCCTCGGCTCTGGCGGCCAACAACATGCCTTTGCTATCGTTGAGGGTGACAGGCAGTGCTATATCACTTTTATATCACAATGGCCATGACTTTATGATTATTAGATTGATGCATTCACAGAGTGGGAACCTGATTGGACTTTTACAACTTTTGTAGGTACCAAATTGGGGAAAAAAAGTAGTTGTGGAGAGGATGGCAGGCAAGAGCCGGTGGCATGGTACAATTCTGGAATGCTAAAAACCTGGTCGAGCGGCGTCATAAATACAATGACGTCATAGCATAACGATGCAATTTCACCCAATGAATGTAGTGCAACTATGAAGGAAGTGGTTTGTAACCTTTGCGTTTTCTTTGGAAACGTGCATTTCCGATTGTGATGATTTGCTGTCAACCATTTTACATATTGCAGTCATTTCTAGGTCCGTCGTTTAGATACCTTAGCACTTTGGGCAAAAGTTTGCAGATCGGCTATATTGCGACACTATGCATTTGCCATGAAAATGACCACCCCAAAAATCTAAATGCACGCTGCTTGCAAAAATTTGGGGCTTTACGTTCTACTTGTAATTCATTGGGGTGATTTTTTTTTTTTTTTGCCATGGCTAAAAGTTTTTCAAAACATGCGTGGTACATCGGATGAGAGCAAATCATTACACGGCAAAAAGATACCGGTAGAATGCCAAATGGACGCCCACGAGATTTGGGAACTTTCAGATGAATAGACAATGGACTCAAAACAGGATGGATCCAATTTGTCCGTTGCCATTGCAGTCATATTAGCATATATGCATCACATCATTTCTATCCACATTTGGTCAAGGCCTGATCCCGAATCTCCAAGGCATCAAGATTCAATGCCACTTACGCGCCAGCAAATAGGAATGGTGAAGCTTAGACCACAAATCCTGCCTAAAAACACCTTCCTTTCACTAAAACGGGTTTGATGGGACGCTGCAAGCAAGATAGCAATATGCCATTGTTTATACGTACTGCTTTCACGCAATGTACAGCCCACAGTTGTTCCCGTTGCCGTGTCTACGCCCTCTTTTTTCTACCTTTTATTAAGTGTATTTCAGGCTGAGGAGGAGCCCTTGGAGGACACTAAAAGCCGCATACATGGCAGTGCCCCGGAAAGAAAAAAAAAAAGCACTAGCATCAAAAAAAGGAAGAACGGAGGCATTGTGCTCAGTTGAGAGAGTGAATCAAAAAGGAATATACACCGAGAGAGTGGCAGTATGTGGGTTTGAGTCCCTTTCAGCGTGGCCTCGCGCCATTCATCTCTCTGTAAATAAAAACGAACACAAAAAAAGATGCTTGCAAGTATGAGGCAACTACCGAATAAAATCTGCATGTTAACACTCACCTGCACTATGCTGGGGAAAGCATTTATATAAAGTGTCATTCTATCAAAAGGAAATAAAGTACAATCATGCATTCATATTTGACAAGAGGAAGTTGGCAACATTTCAAAAGCACAGAGGAAAATACGCCTCCTGTCTCATTAGATTTTTAATTCCATTAACTTATGTTTCCACTCCCTAACTGTGTAATCTGGGACCAGGCGCACACACACAGATGAAAATCCTGCACTGCTAAAGCATTTATGACAACTGCTTTGAAGAGAAGATTTGGTGAATCTTCTCGTCAAGCACTTGTTTACTTGGAGGGGGAAAGCGCTCCACTTAACATCGGGGGAGGCATTTGTCTTCCAATTTCCAAAAGGTCAAGTTATCGCAATGCGTGCCGTGTTTCGCTGTGGTTCATTGGATCCGGAGTCTTGTAATTAAGGGGCTTTTGTATGACACCGTTAGCCCTGATAAGCTAACATAGCAGTCTGCACCCTCTTTCAGTCCTTCAACATACTTAAGGCAAATGCGCAACATCAATCACAAAAGGCCAAAAGTAAAGTCGCTAATGGACAAAAAGCTGATCCATAGCAAGAAGTCTAAATGAGAGCCCGATGAATCCAAAGGGAATGGGACAAAAACGGGAAGTAGACACCTACCAAAACAAACATCGCTCGGAAGTTAAGGGAAGCTCATTGCGTTTTTAGCATTACCACTCCGTGTCTACAAAAAAGATTGTTTTTTTCCCCCTGACAGTAATTTGTCATGAACAATTAAACAGTTCTCTTTTTCAGTTTAAGACTGGTGTTTTTTGTGCCATTTTTAACATTAGCATTTCTGGGCCTCAGGCAGCTAGCTCTCTTCCTTTTAATTTGTTTTTGACGAACGGCACCAGTTTGAAAACGTGCTTGTCGACCATCTACTGGACTTTAATGGAAAGGCAAGGCTGTTGCTCACATACCTATCGCGTTGAGCAAAATGTTTAACTGAAAAACAAAAACAAAAAAATACCTTACCATTTGCAGTCCCATCACTAGTTTGTTCACTTTGCAAAACTCATCTCCCTAAAATAAGTACATAAAATATCAAACAAGTGTGCACTATTTCCCCTCCTCATTATCAACACGTGTGTCAAGCTTTAGTTTCAATGACGAGAGAGAAGGGTGTTAAAAGCATCACGCTGTTTCCAATGAAGCCGTTAATGAGGGTTTGATGATTGAGCCTTATTAAGTTCACACTAATGCGTGCCGTGCTTTCAGAAGGCAATAAACTGCCGCTTTGTTCCAACCTCAACCTTGCAAGGCGCCATCGAATTCTAATACAAATTCAGAAAAGGCATTCTTAAATGACACTGGGGCTTTTTTACTGAAGCGCGTGTCGACTCTGCACACACAAGGCTTTCACCGTGTTTATTGACTTGATGAAGTCTTTTTCCCCTTAAGCTTGCTGCGGCAAGCGGGAGTTTATGCTAAAGTGCAAAACAATTTGTGAACAATCAATACGTGTTTGGCTTTCTTTATTTTGCTGCTTTGTTGAGCTACAAAAATGTGTAATTTGCTGGAGCATAACACACTTCAATAACATTTCCATAGCCTTTACAATTGTTTGTACCCTTACATGACATACCCAAATGAATCAAGAATTCTGATTCACAATTTTCTAGCTGAAAGTCAAACCGTGCTGATGGGTGGATGGATGGATGGATGGATGGATGGATGGATGGATGGATGGATGGATGAGATAGATAGATAGATAGATAGATAGATAGATAGATAGATAGATAGATAGATAGATAGATAGATAGATAGATAGATAGATAGATAGATAGATAGATAGATAGATAGATAGATAGATAGATAGATAGATAGATAGATAGATAGATAGATAGAACATACAGAATTCACACAGGAAGGAAGGCCGGAGCCGGAATCAAACCCTGCACCTCTGCACTGTGAGGCCAGCGTGCGAATCAGTCAACCAACGTGCCACCATGGACAAAATATATCAACTTAATATTGTTTTTAAAGGAATTAAATAGAGTATATCGATGCTAGGAAAAAAACCATTGGATTCACGCACATCATACGTTAAATGGATGCATGTGCGTGACTCACTTCGGTACACGTTGAACCGTGTTAACATATCTTAGCTAAGCTTGCTAGCGGAGAACAGAGATATGTTTGTGGTATACACTAACACCAACTAACCTAACATTAAGCAGAGATCAAGTGTAACTGTAAAGTGTTGTGATTATCGTGTGGAAAATGGAAAAATGGCCCTCGAAAAAATATATTTGTAGCTTTTGAAAGAGCGTTAGCAGAGTATGAGGAGTAACTCTGTTGTACAAAAGAGGAACAACGACGTCAAAGCCTGGATTCTATTTTCAAGTGTCACGATGAGTTACAAAGTGCATGTTTGTTCACTTGTTTAGTAGCTCGCAATGCATTATTAACACTTTTCCTAAAAGGTTTTGCTTGTGGAAACCTTACAGTGCCTCATTCCCCAAAAACTGAGAAGTCCTGTTCTAAACAGTCAAATGCTAATGGCAGCGAGAACAATCATTGTTTTAGAACAGGGATTCTCAAGCATTTTGGGACTTCTTATAGCTATTTTGTGACTCAATAATTCTACTACCAATTAAAATTCTCTTTTGGAGGGGTGGGGGGTAGGGGTACTCGGTGTGAATGTGGTAATGATTTAAATTAGCCCCACGGTTATATAACAGTACAAAGTGGGGTAATGGTAGGCAAGAGCTCACGCATTTTTAGAAACAATCAGATAAAAGATTGTAATGTTTAATTTACCACTTGATGGGTGGGCAAGCACTTCAGAGACAACTTGCAATTGAAAAGTCAATGTTTCATCATGTAACTCAAGTGAGTTAGCCCTCCATTTTCAGGAAAGTTATGTTTGAATATGCTCAAGTTATGGCCACAGAGATTGGCATTTCAGACAGAGAGATTTGGCTCTTCAGCAACCGGTTAAGTGCATTTGTGTCCATCTTGAATACACAATGTCAAGATGGAAATATTTGGAAGGCTGTTAACTGGATCATTGGAGAACAATGATGAGGGGAATATGCGTAATACTTTTTTTTTTTGGATTGCTTCCACCTAGCTGCAATGAAGATGAACTAATGTGATAAAAAGGCTTTTCCACATTGCTGCTGCTGATATTTTGTTTGCTTTTGCCTTCACCTACCAATTATGTTGCTTCTGTTGGCTGGGGATTATTTTGCTGCATGTGTTTTTTTTTGTTTGTGAGGGTATTAGGTGGGTCTGAATGGCGCCATCTGGTCAGAAGTTGGGCAGATTATTTTGCTTGTTAGTTAGAATTAGCGCTATTCAATTCAAAATGTGACCGCAAAGGGGGCTGGTGCCCCGCCAAGTCAAGCTTACCGATGCAAATCAGTGGAAACCATAAAGCCACGACTGTTCCCAATCAGTTGTGTAAGAGAATAACAATGCATTTGTTTGGATGCTTGGAAGTGGCATTATTCACATTTCTGGACTTTTTAAAACCCTATTGTTTGCGACCCAAATCTCAAACCTTAACCATTTTAGAAAACCTACCCCCCTGGTTTGAAACCCTAATTTAAAAGCTAATTCTTTGTTAACAAACCTTTCCCAGGCTTGAAAGGCCAACTTTAAAGTGTAATCGTGGTTGATAACAAAAAGGTTAAAAACCCTGGGTCGGATTTGAAATTTTAAATTGAAAGCCCAAACCCTTGTTTAAAAATGGAGAGAAAGCTTAACTTGAAAGCCTAATCGTAGCTTGAAACCCAGCAGTTTGTATCCGTCTTTTTTTTCCAAAAGCATGTACAGTTCTCAGCAGGGATTCAACGCATTCACTCACCAATTGTTTGTTCAGGCGAGGAGGTCAGGAACCAGATTATGGATGTAAAATAGGTTGATAGGTTGATAATATATATTCTATAGCAGTCCTTCCAGCTTGAAAAAAATGTAGAATGCCAAACAATGCCTTTGGGGCGGAAGTAAACTAGCCACGATGCCTGCTTCCATGCGCTGGATATCATCCCATTGTCCACACACAAACACACACATGACGAAGGTGTCCATCTTGCTTTTCACCTTTGACCCAAGGAAGGAGTTCACACCTCTAAATGCAGTAGCCATACCCGGCCAGTGAGGGTGTACCAAAAAAAAAATAAAACGACCACACAATAGGCAACAGCAGAACTAAACTACAACAAAGGCATAACTTCTACTATTATTTATCACAATCAATTAAGTTTTTATTTCCACAGGCAATATTTGATTAATAATAATTTATATAAAAATACATAACTCCCTTCATCGAATTCAACTTTAAAAAAAAAACTTTAATTTGAAAACTTGACCCTTGTTTGAAACCCTAGTGCAGGCTTAAATGTTTTATCCTGTGCCTAATAAAACCCCAGACGTGGCCCCAAACCCTAATTTGATAACCCTTATTTGGGTTTGAAACTCTAAATTGAATTCCTAACCCTTTGAATCATCCCCCCCGGCCCCCCAGAGCAATGCATTTTGTTATTGTGCTGTTGGACTTGGCGCCGTCCATCTTTCTTGCCGTGCTAATTGACAGTTTATCATCGCTGCCAGCTGCCCAAAGCGGCGAGAGAAGGATCACATTTAATTATTGACACCCTATTAAACTGTCCAAACGCTGTGCGATTAAGCTAAGGTGTTAAGGTACTAATTTTGTACCGATTTCAAATAATTTCCGGTTGAATAACGATGTATTATTGCAGGCGAATATCTCGATCTCTTTGCTAATTGATACATGATAGAGGTTAGAGGCGGACTTGAAGCCCTTCATTTTAATTTAGTTATAATTTGCATTTATATTATGGGCGCTATTAAATGCAAACAGCGACACACGCGCTTGTAAACATAGTCGGTGTACTAAAGCAGCAATTAAAAAACGTTTTTGGGTTGTTTTTTCATTGTAATGAATCGTACTGGAAATGCTTTTTGACAAATCAACATACGGTCATGAATTTAAACAACCTTTGTTGCCGTTGCATTTAAATCTGGTCGGAATTGTTAGCACAATTGTCGCCTCAAACTGTGAAACCAAATCAAGACGATGACATCCACTGTCTGCAAGGAATGTTCAAAACATTTATTAAAAAAAAAAAAAAAAAAAAAAAACATATCATGAGTAATCCAGTCCAGAATGCTGACAAAATTGCGCTCTGCATAAAATAAATAGAGCTAACGTTAAGAGATGTTTTATGTCCCCCGATTGAGGATTCAAAGATATTCCAGCGGGCACAATCAGCCCAGAAATCTGTGCCAATCAAAAAGCTTGATCCACGCTGGAAACATCACAGTGATTTTTGGTTGAAGAGGGGAGCGACCGATACAAATGATCTGAAGGTCGCAGCTGTGTGCGCTCCTTCAAAGTGACAGAAATCCTACGAGTGTGCGAAAACCCCCCCCAACAACAACAATCGCCGCCATTTGTACATCACGTAGCGAAGTGACCTAAAACACTCAATCTGCAAACACAGAATTAAGTTGTCTTAGGGGGGTTAAATGTGTGGTCATTTGGCAGACTGCGTTTGATTACTAGCATTTCCTGTTTTAGCGGGCATCTGTGGCGGAAAAAAAAGAATTCAAAGTGCTGAAAGCTGGAAGCACTCTTTACTGTATTCCTCCGCGTGGCTGTGACAAGCACAGAGAGAGACAGACAGCAACCCAATGAAGTTGTGGGAATGCATTTGCATGCACATAAGCACAAATCTTAGCATCGCTGTCTAATGACCAGCATGTAGGTCATCCTATTGGACGTCACCTCGAGGAGGAGCTCAAACTTGAAATTTAAACTCTACCCAACCCCAAAACTTGAAACCCTAATTTGAAACACAAGCCTGTCTTTCAAGCCGAGTTTGAAACCCAAACTCCCGATTAGCATGCCGAACTCTGATTTGAAACCACGAAGCTAGCTTGAAATCTTAACTCTAAACATGAATGCTGGCTTGAAAGCACAAATTGAAACCAAATTGCTGGTTTGAAACCCTAACCAGAACCCTAACCCTTCTTTGAAATCTAAACTACATTGAAAAACCAAGTCCTTATAACTTTAGTTTGTGAAGCAAGGTTTAGTTGTTTTTTTAACCCTTTCATGCACCCTGTAACTTGATAACCTGGTAAGCTGTCCACTGTAGTAACCGCTGAAAGGGTTAAAGTGGCTTCATTTTTTTTTAACTAACAACATGAACACTGCATTGTCATATCATGTTTGTGATCTTAATATTGCAATACTTTCAAACAACAAGCTTCTTTCAAAGCTCTATTTACTGACTTTTACATTGTATAACACCCTCCCCCGTTCCAAATCCTTCCCCGTTCATTTTCATCTGTGATGTTCAGTCAAGACGTCGTCAGACACGAGGGTTGCTTATTATCAAAGTGAAATCAGCCTCAACTCACCTCAGCATTGATGGCATCACATTAGACGGAGATAAAAAAAAATCGGCAGCGCTGCCGATGCCTAGGATACGTTGAATGACATATAACTGATGACACGGTCACTATTGAGTGACTCCCTGGACGCAAACGTACCTGTTTGAGGGACATCTTTGGAGGGCCAATGAAAAAGCCTGTTCCAAACATGATGTAATCAAACAGGTTTTCATTCATCATTTAGTCACGCTGAAATTTCGGCACAGTGACGTCCTCTTGACACGCCAAATGTGGATTTTTCAACAGACGGAGACGATGCGGAGATGCGAAGCGTGAAACTGATTCATTGGCCATGTAGATAGATGCAAAAGAGTCGAACAGTGATCAGAATATGAAACATCGGAGCAACAGTGGGTATGCTGCCATATGTCGCTTTAAGCCAGAGTGGCTCGTGCTGTTGGACTCTTGCTCTGAATGGGTGTCTATGGCGCCGTCTATATTTAGTCAACCCCCCCCTCAAGCTGTGACGAGGTTTGATTCCTCTGCGCTTCTTTTCTAAATTGACTCCTCCAAAAGAATTATCTGCTGTCACTACAATTCTCTCTGGGCACTGAAGACCATATAAAACCTTCATTCCTCCCAATAGAGGCATAAACACACACTCGCGCGCACACACACACACACCACACACACTGCGGTAGCAGAAATAAAAACAAGGTTGATGTGCAGACAAGTCAAGGGGACTTAATCTATTCTCAATTTTGAATGCCAGCATCAGTGTGCTTGTGCAACAGAAGTCTAATTGTATCCAGTAGCAATGGGCAGGTTAGTAAATCCTCAATGAATGAAGCAAATGTGCAGCCCCCAAAAAAGCCGGCTCCTCATTTTGACAGCAATTTTCTCTTGACGGGCTAAAATCAGCTTCACGTGTTGGCAGTCGCTTTGATATGTCGGCTTGGCCTGCACTTCTGACACCTCACGAGGAGAATTTTAATGGCAACGCTGGACGAATAAGAGAGGGACGGGAGAGGAAGGAGGCAGATGCGCGAAGCCCTTTCACACCGCCGGCGAACGCCAGCGTTTTTCTGCTGACGACATTCCGACAAAACAGTGACAGAAAAAAGGTGGACAATTGCACCTCGACCAACTGTCACCCGGACATGACACGGAACAAAGCGGCAGAGACTCTACAATATACGACGCTTGTAAGGATGGAATCAGATCATCCTTTTCCACACTGTCTCTACCTTGCTCTGCTCAGCCACGGCGAGCAATAGAAAGTGAACCGACTAATGTCCCCGGTGCTGAGGGTAGTGAACGCTGGCGTATTTGGCTGCCGCTGCTTAACCCGTATTGTTTTGTGTTTTTTGTTATTGTAAAGTGTCCTTGGGTGTCTTGAAAGGCGCTTATAAATAAAATGTATTATTATTATTGGACGCCACCCTTTATCTTCAGAACCACGATTCTGTTTTTTAACTGCATTCAATGAAATAGAGGGCTTGAATACCATCTGACATTAAAGGCAACCTCTGAAGGTAGTATCAGAAGCCGTTACTTACACAGACGGTAAAACTCGGCATTCTTTCCACATCTGCCCCTGTCAATGTCTTGTATAAAATAGGCTGACACTTAACAAGAGGACAAAGTCAACCCGCCAATCTTCCGGCTTCAGATGTATTATCAGAAGCCGATTTTACATTGCCAGTTGTCTGTGGAGTAGAAATGGCACTTGCATGGAATAAGTGAAGGTAATATGTGCTGTCGGAGGTCTTGGCATTTAAAAAAAGGGTCATTTCTGTCACAGTCTAAATATTCGAAATTGCAATAAGCGCTCTAACTCAGAGGAGGCGGAACCCCCAAATTGACCCAGCAATATTTCCGCCTTTGTAAGTAGTACCAGAAGTCTCCTAACCATATTCCGCCTTAAGGAGTCGTCTCAGAGGATGGATGGATAGAATGCTGCCGTCAGACCAAACGCGACTTGGGCATTTCCATACAGACATCAGTGCAGTCCGGGAGGTGCCGATGAAGCTTTTGAAGCCAACAATTTGCTTCCCTGCGCATTCCGCTGGAGTTTGCAAATGCGAACCCGAAGCGGCGTCGCGTCGCCGACAGCCAATCGGCGCCGAGGATGTACTCCGTATGTCCCCACGCAGCAGCAGCACAAGCACAACCAGACACAAACGCCAAAGTGAAATCAAAACAATTAAGAACAATATCACTTTGTGAAAGGGGAGTGAGGTATCCGCTGATTGTATTCACTTGTTTCCCGCTGTTAAAATGTCAACCTAGAAAACATTTAGCAACAAATGCAACTTAAACACCAACAACCACATTGACTAAAAATCTTCAAACTTGTTTTGTTTTTCACTCAGTGGACGAAAGAAAAAAAGGCACGCGGGGCCATGTGATATTTTGTGTTCGGTCTAAATCTCGGATTAGGTTATTTCGCAATACAGGGGCAGGGGTGTGACTTCTAACACCCAACAGGCACTTTCACGCATCCTGTTGTGGCGAGAGCAACTGTCTGACAAGCGTATTTTATGTCACATCAAATAACTAAATGAATACGTTGACTTCCACGGGCTTTGTGTAAAAGGCAAAGGCAAATAAAGGTTCAGATGTGGATAGTTTGCAGAGTCGCCGTGTAAAATAGGCGACAGTGGAGACTAAAATCTGAGAACAACGAAGAAGAAATGACCAAAAAATACATAAATAAATTAAAAACCTCATTTGACTCTGAAAAGAAAGCAAACAAACGGCATACGTTCTGATTACATTTCCTGCTCTGTTTTTAACATTCACCCCTGGCATTATTCCGCTATGATTAAGGGTGTTTACCAAAGCTCTGTAGTTCTTCCTGTCAAAGCATTTCACATTTAGGGAACAAAAAAAAAAAAGATGAGGGGGCGGGTAGGCAAGGAAAAAAGGTGATTTTGATGTTTACCATCGCTGCTCGCCCCGAGCTGGCGACCTTGGCTTTGAAAAAATTACAACGCTGAAAATCTTTGCAAAGTAAACAGCAGAGAGTCACAGAGGAAGAGAAGGGAGAACAGATGCTGGAACATGACAGAGGTGCTGAATTTGGCTCCGGGAAACAAAAACATTGATGTTGAATATGCAAAAAAAAAAAAAAAAAAAGAGCTCAGTTGATATTTCTAAACTAGAGAAAGTGTTACACACACAAACACAAACTTTATGACAGCATCAACATAAGCAAAAAAAAAAAAACATGCATTTTAAAAGAGATTTTTAAGTTGTCTCTTATTACTTTTCATTGGCGTATCTGCTCTAAACACTGGGGCACAGATGCATAATTTGCAAAGTGCAGCCAAAGACTCTTCCATAGTACAATTATTGTGAATTCAACCCAAAACTTTTGAGGGTAAAAATATGCTTTGCATTCATATGGAACTAACAGAATATGAGCACCTCAATGGACCTCATTAGAGGCAGCATCACACTTTGCTTAAAGGAACAAAGAGAAGAATATCTAACACGTTTTACCGTGAAGTAGGAGACTGCTGGTGTACTTTTGTCCGGCGATAGCAAATCTTTTAGCATCATGCTAATTGGAGATAATCACCAGTAGTCATGTGGATGACTGTGCAGAGGTGTTGCTTCTCTAAAGATCGTCTGTGGCCAGTAATGTACATTTAAGTCCATCAAGCATTTATCCTCATGAGGATCACGGTTGCGCCGAAGCCTATTAACGCTGAGTTTCGGTGGAAGGTAGGGCACACCCGCCGGGACTTCCATCCATCCATTTTCTGATCCGCTAATCCTCACAAGGGTCGCGGGTCGTGCCGGAGCCTATCCCAGCCAGCCGTCTTCGGGCAGGAGGCGTGGGACACCCCGAACTGGTTGCCGGCCAATCGCAGGGTAGACATAGACCACAGGTGTCAAACTCAAGGCGCGGGGGCCAGATCTGGCCGGCCACATCATTTTATGTAGCCCGCGAACTCAAATCACAAATGTCAACTTCTACGACAATTGCTAAAAACGGAACCAAAATTTCAACTTCTCATGTAATCAATAAGCGAGATATTGGAAGCATTTTCTTGTTACCAAACCCTTCATTACACTAACATAAACAATCATTGAAATATATGTTTTCACAGTCATAATGGCCCTCCAAGGGAAATGGTCACGACAACGTGGCCCGCGACAAAAATGAGTTTGACACCCCGGACGTTGATGAACAAACATCCGCGCTCACACTCACAACCTGGAACAATTTTGAGTGTTCCATTACCCGGCACGCATGTTTTGGGGGAATGTGGGAGGAAACCGGAATACCCAGAGAAAACCCACGCAGGCACGGGAGAGCATGCAAACTCCATACAGGAAGGCCGAAACCGGAATCGAACCCTGCACCTCAGCACTGTGAGGCTGACGCACTAAACAGCCGCCCAACCTGGACTTGTCACCACAAAATTGAAAGATACAAAAAACCACCAAAAAAGCCGTTCACATGATATGAACACCTATTCACAATTTAGAGTCCTCAATTAACCCACCGTGCGGCCCAGTAGCCCAGTGGTTAGCACGTCGGCTTCACAGTGCAGAGGTACCGGGTTCGATTCCAGCTCCGGCCTTCCTGTGTGGAGTTTGCATGTTCTCCCCGGGCTTGCGTGGGTTTTCTCCGGGTGCTCCGGTTTCCTCCCACGTTCCAAAGACATGCATGGCAGGCTGATTGAGCACTCTAAATTGTCCCTAGGTGTGAGTGTGAGCGTGGATGGCTGTTCGTCTGTGTGCCCTGCGATTGGCTGGCAACCGATTCAGGGTGTCCCCCGCCTACTGCCCGGAGACAGCTGGGATAGGCTCCAGCACCCCCCGCGACCCTAGTGAGGATCAAGCGGTTCGGAAGATGAATGAATGAATTAACCCACCTTGAAAATAATATTTGAAGATGAATCCAAACAAGCAGCTAATGAGCTACTGGTTAGCACGTCTGCCTCACGGCTCCGAGGTTCAGGGTTTGACTTTCGGCTCCGGCCGTCCTTTGTGGAGTTTGGATGCTTTCCACGTAATTACGTGGGTCTTCTCCATTTTCCAAAAACATGCATGTTAGGTTAACTGAAGACAAAATCGTTTGTCTCTGTGCGCCTGGCGATTTGGCTCACGACCGGTCCGTTGTGAACCGCACCTGTCATCCTCATCAAGACGAACACAATAGAAAATGATTGGATGGAAGCAATCCAATCAGAGGAGGACAAGAGTCACAAAATGCTTTGCGATCGACCTTAGCGGAGAGGTAGCTCTCCATATGTTCTTTTAATGCATTGATACCAAGCGGCGCGATGACACCGTGCTTCTTTGTTATGACTTTGCAAACACAGTCGGGAGGCTGACAATGAGCAGACGAAGACGGTTAAAGAGGTGGGACGGCGCTCAGCGTGTTTGCTCTCCCCATATTTCTGCATAATAATCCTGACAAAGTTGGGCAAGCCAGCACGGAGCCAAGCGCGGCGTTGACCAATTAAAATGGAGGCGCATACTCTCTACCCCCAGAGTGTCCTTTACAGGCAATTACTCTCCGCTTAATTGGGTTCATCCACAGCCACCTTTCGCGTGTCCGAGTTTGGATTGCTGATAATGTGTAAATCTGGTTATGTAAAAAGGAAATAACGGATAGTTAATTTGTTCTAGACTGAAATTGTTGCCATCATAAAAAAAAAAAACAAAAACAAAAATAAAAACAGGCAACTAAGACAGAAGATACCCACTGTCAAGCAAAGCTAAATTAAACAATATAATTTAACTAGCGGCCCGGTAAGCCAGTGGTTAGTGTGTCGACCTCACAGTGCAAAGGTACCAGGTTCAATCGCAGCTCCGGCCTCCCTGTGTGGAGTTTCCATGTTCTCCCCAGGCCAGTGTGGGTTTTCTCTGGGTACTCTGGTTTCCTCCCACATTCCAAAAAACATGCTTGGCAGGCTGATTGAACACTCGAAAGTGCAATTCGATACTGACCACACTTTTCCTCTTTGCCACTTGTCAGTGGATGTATCAAAAAAAAAAAAGAGAAGAGTGTAAGAAAAAAACAACACTGAATGGAGTCAATGCTGAATAATGTGAGGTCTTACGGTTTGCTGACAAGATGGTTTGAACCCAGTTTGTGCCATTTGAGAGATTCCTCTGCTTTCTCTTTTGGCGCAACCTTATTCAGGGGTCACGACAGCAAATCGCTCTCTCCCATCTCTCCCTGCATATCCTGCGCCAATTCCAGCTATCAATACAAGCCTTCCCTTTCCGTGTCCACCAACATGCTCTTGGACTCCTGCCTGGCGGCTCCATTTCCAGCATCCTTGCAGCGATATATCCAGTGTCTGCATGTCCAAACTGTCTCAATCGGGCCTCTCTCGCTCTGTCTCCAGACCTTCCAGACTCTTGTTTTCCCTCTGATCACCCGTGACACTTTTTCTACGGCCTCTTCCTCCTGCCTCTACGCTCATCATCTCTCAACAACGCTCTCCATTGCTCAGAACATTGAATACCGACTGTTCCAAACAAACCAAAACCCCAGCCATTTTAAATGCCCTACTTTAACCCTTTCAAGCACCCTGTAACCTGATAACCTGATAAACTGTCCACTGTAGTAACCGCTCTCCCTGAAAGGGTTAACACTTACCAGCCAGTAATGCATGAACCTTCCCTAAGCAATTTCTAGGACAGTATTTCAGCTTCCTGCTGATTTGTGCCAATCATGGGACATGGATTAAATCACCCCCATGCACCCACACTTTGCTTAAGTGACCCCATGCTGATGCCAGCTGCGAATGGCGATGCACACTCCGGGAACATCTGTGCTGCGGGTTCCATTATTTATTTGTTTGTTTGTCTGTTTCTTTCTTTGTTTTGGCAGCAAAGAGGCATGCTCGTGTCTGTCTCGGGGTTGGCTAATATCAACATAAACCAGCTCTGATGTCAGAAATAAATACTTGCCAACATCTCTTCATCCGAAATGTTCAAGTTATGAAACGTCTCAAAGGGAAAATATTGCCTCTTGTTTCAAAAGAAATTTCAGGATACTAAAGGTAAAAATACAGTATGGCCTGCTAATTTGAGTGTCTTGAACGCAACATACTTGCGTTCAAGACACTGCTCTGCCATTGGCTATTACCTAGCATCTTCCTGGCATCCCATTGGCTAAGAGGGATAAATAGCTAGATATGTGTCTGTGCAGCATCCTCATCATTCGCTTCCCAGGCCATGAGGCGTTCTGATAGTTTTACGTAAATGTGAATCACCCAGTCTGGCGATCGCTCACTCTGCTGAAGTTTGCCTTGGACATTTTCAAAGGATTGTTAAAAGCCGACAAAAGCAAACGTTCTTGGATAAGTTCTTGACAAAACGCCAGGCAAAAACCACATCTGAGAAAGAACATGGACTAAAGAGGGCAAAAAACGATGAGGACGCAGTTAAAAGTTAAATGACCATCATTTTTATTCTTTATTCTGTTTTTTTTTTACATTATGCACAACTCTAATTTATTGTGCAATAATCTGATTTTAGCATGTATTTTTTTTACATATTTTGATGCATTTCTATGCTTTAGGAAACATAGGTCAGAATTTTGGGGTGGGCTTGGAACAGATTAGGGCATTTACATGGAAAACGCGTCTCTACTTACAAAATTTTCTAGTTAAGAAATTTCTTTCACAACCAATTCATTTCGTAAGTAGAGGTACAATTGTAATATTCACACCAAACGAGTGAAATTGGATAACGTCCTTCCGACCCACCGAATGATTTCTCACACAGTGTTGGCCATCACTGATCTCGCCGTGTGAAAGTTGACAGCCTTGTCTTGTCTTCACCGGGTTGTATTTCAAAGGAACGCGAGTATGGACAGCATAACATCAGTAATGCCATAGCTTTAGTTACAGCTCTCTGTGTGTAAGAGGCTGAAAAAGTAAGAATCCTTGCCAGGGCATTCCATTAATAAACTTTAGCCTCTTCCCTTTCACGTTGTGAAATTGCGGAAGACAGCACATGGCTCTTTGAAGTTCTCGGCTTTGACATTCCCAGTATTTCTGTACGCTGAGTACGATGGGAAAATCTGCGAGTCATCTCTGCCTCCTGTTCTCATTTTGCCCCGTGGCCCTTTTCACTTCACGAGCTGCTGCCAGCGGAGCACGGTTCAGGACCGCGAGACCACTGTTGTGAAATTATGCATCGTGACGGACTCGCGCGCTATCCAATGTGACAGCTCATCTTATGTGCATGACGAGCTCGGCATCAGCAAAGTCCTAATCTCTCTTGTTGCCGTTCTCTTTTACATCCCCCTTTGCCTTTGTGGTTTCATTTTCTTCCCTTTCGACTGCAGGCTGAGTTTCATTTTGCTTGATTTATTAATGCAGCCGTGAACATCCTCTGTGCAAGATGACACATGGGTGTTGCAGTTAAAAAAAAAAAAAAGTTTTCAATTAATTATTTTAAAGGAAGAAGGGAGTTTTTAAAGATAAAGAAACCCCAAACTGACATTTCTTATTTTATTTTAAGGACTGGAGCTCATAAAAACAAGTAAGAACTAAAAAAAAAACTGTTAAGTGGTGTAGTGAGAGCCATATGGAAGCCATTGTCATGAATGTCACATTGAACCACTGGTCGTAGCAATCTAATTACGTTAGCACTGGCACTATTAGAGAAACACGCACTAAATACAGTGCCATGTGTTCTGTTTTAATAGCCAATCAGTAGCTAAAGTGTCAAGGCTAAGCTAATGATTAAATCACACAAACTGGTTTGCGCAGAAGGTATACAGTATTTCGCAAGGCTAGCGCTTGGCGAAGATCAAAGGATTAGCCCCGTTTGCTTTGTCGTTGGGTTTTACGATGCTAGCAGCACGAGAAACTGGTTAAGCGCGCAATTTGGCGCCGTGTATATATATGAAGAACAACAAATTCACTTTTCTTGAGAGCTCGCCCTTTTCAACCCTTTCATCCGTTCAATTGGTTATATATTTTTTAACTAATACAAAATAAAACGAAATTGTTTCGCTGTCAGCTATTATTTCAATGCTTTTTACTTATGTTTTAAGTTTGTGCCGAGTATCATTTGGTCTTCTTTTAAACTTCAATAAAATAATTGAATCGTTTTATCGGGCACTGCTTGTTGCAAACAACGTTCTTGTTCCAGCCAAATATTGAGCAAATATATTTTCAGACACTGTCAACCTTAACAAGGTATATGAAACTATGGTATTGGGACGACTATACGTCAGCAAATATGGTCATGCTGCATCTCCTCCAAAAAAAAAAAAAAAAAAAGCAAAAAAGGTGTGACCAAGTCTGTGCTGGTACGACCAAATGAAAAAGTCGGTTGCACCAGTCCTACCAGTGCAAACATTAGTGTATAGCCCTGTCTTTTCATCATTTTTATTCATGCCACAGAAGCCATTTAAATCCGTGAAAATAGATGATGAACTACTTCCTGTTCTAACTTCCATTGTAAACTGAGGACCCCTGTATACCTCCCCGCCCCATCCACCACCACTAAATGTTCACTTTCCCCGATGCTAATTGATGGAATAGAATACTTTATGTGTGCCACTTTTTCCAGGCACACTTCACTCAAAAGGGCGGCCCGGTGTCCAGTGGTTAGCGCGTTGACCTCGCAGTGCAGAGGTTCAATTCCAGCTGTGGGGAGTTTGCATGTTCTCCCCGGGCCTGTGTGGGTTTTCTCCCGGTACTCCGGTTTCCTCCTACATTTCAAAAACATGCATGGCAGGCTGATTGAACACTCTAAATTGTCCCTAGGTGTGGGTGTGAGTGTGAGCGCAGATGGTTGTTCGTCTCTATGTGCAATGCGATTGGCTGGCAACCGATTCAGGGTGTCCGCCACCTACTACCCGAAGACAGCTGGGATAGGCTTCAGCACCCCTCGCGACCCTTGTGAGGATAAGCGGATCGGCAAATGGATGGATAGATGGATGGACTTCACTCAAAAGTACACGGTAGGAAAAAAAAAGCTCTGCACAGAGAACTGCTGTCAGGCGCCCGCAGTTATCAGGGTCCATTTTTTTGCTGAAGTGACATGTCAAGTTGAAAACACTGCATCGACTCCACTCTGACAACTTGGATGTGGGAAGCAAAAAAAGAGGGGTAGGGGGTTGCGATAAGCTTGATGTGATAAGCAGACGTTCAACAGTACGTATTATTTAACTGGCCAGTCTACGTGATTGACAACTAAGTTACCAATGCCCAGAGGAGCGCATGACTCATGTTTCTTTCATTTTTTATGCAACCTCCAGGTTATCCCGCTCACATTTTTGCATCCATCTCTTATCCAAGTCGATGAGGAGCCCGGTACGTATTTGCTCACTACCTCGCACTTTATGACTCACCCTTTTTACCACTCAACGTGATCCACAACAAAAGATCTTCCATGTATAACGCCGTTGCTATTCATCCACACCCACGACCATCTCAATCGGAAGCCTGGTAGAAATGTTATTTCCGGAAAATGGGAAAATGATGTCATCGCACACAGAGCTCCACTCCGCTATAGTGTAAGTACAGTCACTTGCCGACTGATGTAGCCCCATCAGTCACCGATGCACACAAACGCACTCCAGTCCAACTGCAGGCTGCACAGCTCAGGCGAGGAGCGGAATATGAGGAGAGACAAGACTTATTTTTTCCCCCCCATCTCTGTGCAGTTGCCGAGGGTTATGCGCGCTGGACATCCGTCTCACACGCTGCATTACTGCGCAGTCAAACCAAATTGGGCGTGCATGCTGTACGTGTTGGATGTAAGGGTCTGTGCAAAGGTCACGTCAGTACACGCTGGCCGTGTACACCAGATCAGACGTGGAAGCGAACCTGCCGTGGAGCTCTGCAGTTCAATGTGCCCTGCACGGCGACGGAGCCTGCGTTTGCATTCCATCATCAGTAAACAGATGCGAACAATTTAATGACATTATTTTTCCGTTAGGTTGCTAAGAACCAATTAATTTCGTAAGTACCACAGTAGAGGTTTCAAAGGTTGGCTAATTGTGGGAATCGGATATTCTGAAATGCTGGATCTGTACTACGACCAATTATAAACCATGAATCCAACCAACTCTATTGACAGTGACAGTGTAGCACCAGTTTAGCTTGCATTTATTTGAGCTAATCATAGCCAATTTAGTAACGTTCCATTCATCAAAGTGACCTTTAAGACCTTATATGTGATTCCAAACAGAAACAAAACTATACCCCCCCCCACTGTCTCTCGCACACAATAATGTACAAAAGGTCACCGGAAATGAGCGGAATTCATGGAAGCAAAAACACAACAATATCCCAATGATTAGAGCCGGGCCCGCGGACGGAAAGAGGATTTGCAGCTTAACTTTTTTAAAGATTTAGCTACAAGACTTATGCTCAGTATAGCACAGTGTAATTGAATAAGACATTTGCATATGGATTACCGTTTTGTTGCTTTTGATTTAAATGTGTCAAACAGACACTTTCAGTCAAGGAATACCGGATGGGTTCAAAAGAAGCATTATACTGTAATCGTCAATCGTAGGGCTTTCCCAAACCTTTCCACATCCCAACAGTCAGTGCACAGCCTCATTTAGAAAATGATTTAAATATTGGATATAAATTGTATGCCTGATAATTACACTTCCAAAAACTAAACCCTAAATTTTGAGTATATTGAATAATTACAGGTCAAGTTTCCCAGGGGATTGTTTCTTCTGCCGAAAACGGCAAAGCTACACATGAGACTCCATTGATAACTGTTTGAAATATGATTTATTTTTTTAATCTCACATATCTTAACGTAACATTTGAGGATATTTATATTTAGACTCCAGTGGACCCCCACTATTCGGGTGGCATATAGGCCGGGCTGGCCTGCGAAGAATTATTGCCCAGTGAAATGTCATGGGGGAGAAAAAAAAAACATTAAAATATATTTTAAAATTAAAAAAAAAAATTAAAAAATTAAAAACACAGCAAAATACTGAAAAAAAATTGTGGAACAAAAATACTTGGATTTTGCTAATCCACAGGTTTCCGAACCACGAATATGTACCGGGCCCACTGTACTTTTTTTTTTCTGTTAGACAAGGCTAAGGCTTGACTCAATTCAGCTTCTCCACACACTCATGGATTCTTAGCCCCAAGATGGTACCAAAGCAACATTTCATACTTTGGTCTCGGCACAAAAAAATAGCAAACAATTGAGTTTGGGACAAAAAAAAACAAAGGACATGTTCCATACCAAAATTGGCCATAAGGCAAATTCAAATCCTGAACTGTGACTTGCATGTTCACGCTATTGGCTTTCAATTTTTCATCGGTTATATTTGTCGAGCAAATGGGGCGTTATTGTGCATCTGAAATTATAAGTGTGTGTCACTACCGATGTTGAACAAGGATAATTATGAGCAAATTGAAGTGTAAGCCTGTAACCTGATCAAATGATCAGCTGTCCACTGTAGTAACCGCAATTGATAAGTCGTTTCCCCCTTCAGCCTGCCCTCCGCATTACGAACTAATTCAATAACAAAGAGTTGCAATCTGTTACTTGTTCAGGTATTTAGCCCTAATACTCCTTCAGATAAAGCATTTCTTCCCCTTGGGTGTGGGAATCTCTGCCGCATACACTGTATGATGCGCTTATCAAAACAACCGTGATAATTCTGCCTGTTGGTAGAGCAAAATAATAGCCATTTCCATCCCTAGCAAGTTGCCTCAAGTCCTGTTTTCTCCGAAACAGAAAAAATTATCAACGCTATCATGTCATTTGGTTCTGAACACCCGGCGGGGTAGTGCAAACACATCCATCTACAGGTGGACACAAAGGAGAGAAAACGAAAATGCGAGGTGATTTTACATTTGACCTTTCCAAGCATTCAAGGAGGTAATGCAACATGACAATTCACATACACAGACGCTCAAAAAGCTCCTCTCTATCCTTGTGTGAACATTATGTCCGCGGAGCCGAGTCGGGCGCGGCTAACATTGGTGCTCTTCCAACTGTCAGCTGAGCTCGCATCCACGACCCCTCAGCCGATGCATATTACCCACAATCCCTTTCAGATTTGACCAAAAATAGTGGGAAACTGGGGTGATTCTGTGGAATTCCTGTGAAGAAAAAAAATGTCCCTTCGAGTGTGAATATCAAACTATGAGGCAGGTTGTCATTTGTATATGTGTAATTTCAATCGATTCACATATGTATTTTTAATGTCACCTTGGTGCCAGTGCAGTTGCCGTAATTAGTGACATTCTGTGCGTGTGCCGCAGATTGTGCAGGGGCCGCAAATAGCGCAAATAATGGAGCCATCGACAGAAAGCCAGAGCTTTTACTTTATCGTTCACGTTTTTTTTCAGTTACAGTTTTAATGAAAGTTTAAGGAAATGATAAGGCACCACGAGTCCATCGTGCTGCCTTAAAACAATGACTTGTTCTAAAAAAAAACTCCACTGGCTTAAATAAGTTACTGCGTTACTTCACACACACACACACGCACGCACACACACACACACACACACACACACACACACACTTCCTGTGTGTTATTTTGCCTCTCATTGGGCCCAATGTCAAAGAAATGATAAAATGTAAAAAAAAAAACAAAAAAACAAATTAGTGAAACATCTGAGCTCTCTGAAGAGAGATCGAAAATCACGATTCGGTGACAATGATGCATTCATGGAGTTTGACAACATGTCTGCTGTTTTTCACTAACACACTTTTTATTGAAATCCTTGAGTCGCACCCAAAACGTAATAGCTTCTACTTTGTGCCGCAGAGAAAAGAATGGTTCGAGAAATATTCTTAATAAGCATTCTCTGTTGTTGAAAGATAATGTGAGAAATAGGAGATTTGAGGGGGACCAAGTGGTGTTTCTGAGTGCATGAAAAGACATTCTGATGGATTTTCTTGAAACCTTTGGATTGCTTTAAAGTGCATGCCTCCACATTATTTGTCTCTGAAATTTATATTAACGCTACTCAGAGAGTCCAGTGGCTCACTAGCATCCATGTAACAACATTAGAACATAATGCACGGCAACATTGACTCACGCCTGCGTCCAGAGTGGAGAATTGTTTCAGGTAGAGGCCGGTTGTACTTAAATCCTTTCGAGCCCTGACGCCGACATTTTAACAGCAAGTGTGTGATGAGTTTAAAAGTGCGACCCATAATCAACATGCTCGCCTCTTTGCCCGCATTCCCCGTGGCATCCGCTCTTGTAAATAACCATGACGGGGTGTTTTTTTTTTATCGACCCGCCAGAGCGCACACATTTGGAAGCCATTATAGTGCTTTTCATCACGTCACAAGGCAATGGGTACACTCAAAGACATTGCATGCAGATTGATTTGAGAATGACCAACGAGCTCCAGAACTCAATGTCGTGTATATCAGCAGTCCTCGACCCCCCGGGCCGCGGATCATTTGGTACCGGGCCGCACAGAAATAATAAATAACTTACATTACAGTTTTATTCATTTCGGAAAGTGAAAGATGTGTCGCGGTGCGTGGTGGTGGAGGACCCCAAAAGGCAAGCAGGAAGGAGGAGCAGGGTGAACTAGACAAATTGTATGAACAAAATATTGAGGAAACTAAATCCAAAACAAACAAAAAGAATCCAAAGTAACAAACAAAAACAATGACTGAAGCAAAGTAACTAACAGAAACAGCAACAGAAACCATGACAGAGACAGTGAGTGGTCGGGCCTCAAGTCTTTTAAAACTAACGACACAATGACCAACAGGTGTGCAGCTGCAGGAGGAGCCCTACAGTGCCACCTGTTGGTCACAAACAGATCCATGACACGATGGTTTATTTTGAAAAAATGACCGGATTCTCTGTCACATCTGTGTAGAATATATCACTCTTGATGCAGGTGAAGGCGGCGCTTCTCGGTCACATGTGTAGTTGACAGTAATGAACTTCTTTTTAGGCTTGCATGATTAAACACCGATTGTATATTGCATACAAACTAAGAGGATTTTCTCAACAAAAAAAAGAAAGAAAAAAAACAAGGGCCTATGTTCTTAAAATAGGCAGTGAACATGCTGCTTTGCATATTGTGCGTACAGGGAAAAAAATCCCCCAAAGCACTTTATAAGAACAAAAAAAGTCATTTCAAAGCATTATACCAAATCTTGTTTCATGTTTGCCGCCGCTGTTTATTCCATCATGTTCATGTTTGAGACCCTTAAGGAGCACACATTTGCCTGGCTGCGAAGCCGCAGTGCAGATGGGCGCATGCAAGCGGCTTTGAGACATGTTGCCAAGTGTGTCAGACAAACAAACAAACACACTGACATCCCACGACGGTGATTAGCCGAGGGTTTAACATCTCTCACTTCGGATGCGTGTTTCCGGAAGCGCTGAAAACATGCAGATTATGTCGGAGGAGGGGAAGGGGACTGGAGAATACCGTCGTCTCAGTTTAACCTGTGTCATTTTGGAGGGATTTGTAATTGTATTAGTTCAACTTTCACGGGGCAGATTTGAACAAATATGAACAAAGGAATCATAATAAATAGCTGTTGAATGGCAGTCTTATCTTAACATAGACAACTTTTGTGGAATTATGGTCCTCTCAATGTGGCCTATGCGACTTTTGCGGGTGTCACGGTCGTTTCGCTCGGTTATCAAAAAGCACACTCAGTCTCATTCTCTCATACAGCCTTTGAACAAAGAGGAACGGGTAAGAATAGAAATACTGCAGTAGCAAGTGTGCATCGAAGCATCATGCTGAACATAACCTCGACTCACTACAAAAAAAAATGGCTGCAGCATTGTGACTCCACACAAGCTGCTGCAGCGTCTCAAGCCCCCCCGCCGCACGCAAGCCTTTGAAAAGAGCAAAGTCACCGCCTGTGCATCACTCATGCGATAATTGTGTTGTATAATATGCAAATGAAGGCTTCAGCTATAATCTACCCTCCGCCCAGCTGAGCGCAACGTTGAGCAACAGCACCACCAGGTTGTTTTGCTCTCTCGCACTGTGGGGGTTGACTGTGCGGTCATAATGAAGTCACTGGCGTGTTCAATATGATATCACGCCGCATAACCGCTCGGCTTTGCTCCCAAGGTGTCTTACATGCATAACAAGCTTGTGCCAAACAATACATCAGAACATTCTTTGGGGGATGTAAACTCATCTATTTTCTATAGGCTCACCGATGAGCGGGAGTCTATCTAGAATGAAGGGTGGGGGGGGATTCAAACCCAAAACCGCAAACGTGTGAAACCTTCATGCTAACCATTAGCTTACGGCGCTTCCCTTGTGAGGGTGTTTTGAAACATTTTTTTCTTCCTGATCAACATGCATGGCAGGCTGATTGAACACTCTAAATTGTCCCTGGGTGTGAATGTGAGCGTGGTTGGTTGTTCGTCTCTGTGTGCCCTGCGATTGGCTGGCAACCGATTCAGGGTGTCCCCCGCCTACTGCCCGAAGACAGCTGGGATAGGCTCCAGCACCCCCCGCGACCCTAGTGAGGATCAAGCGGTTCGGAAAATGGATGGATGGATCAAGATATCTACATGTTCTACTTCCTGTCTAGAGTTTTTGATATATTCTACAGCAGGCGTCAGCAACATGGCGTCCGTGTCATGCCGAAGAATCACGGCTAGCCGCTCGCGGGCCTCAACTAAAAATAGCTCACCGGTGAAACGAAACTCCTGATATCATAGCAATGATTTCATTATTTTGAAATAAAAATCAACAAGATCGGTGTGTTCGAATAAATTCATATTATTCACTCTTAATAATTTATGATTAAAGATAATTTGAACAAAGTTGTGATTTAGCTAGCAGGCCTCCGCATTAATCAGCACTCAAGAAATAAAGTAGCTCTCAGGTTCAAAAAGGATGGTGACACAAACTCGAGATTATCACAGAAATTAACGCTTTCATGACCAAGTAATGATAACCTGTAACCTGATAACATGATAAGATGTCCACTGTAGTAACCGCTGTCCCTGAAAGGGTTAAATATTTTTTTCCTCCCATTAATACAAGATTTAGTTGGTCTTATTATCATTTTTTTAACTATTCTAAGAGTTTTAATTTTCAACAAATCTTCACTTTGTAACACAGTCTAATAAAGTTTAGCCAGGTGCGTTGAAAATTTGCTGCTTACGACGACATATGCTAATACCAGGTAGTGATTAATTGCATTTATGGTCTATTTTACTGCCAGCGAAATGTGCATACATTTTCTGTCGCAATTACCCTCATAACGGTGACGGGGGGGAGGTGAGCAGGGCATTCATACCGACATGGACAATTTTGAGGCTTCGATGAATCTAACATGCATGTTTATGGAATGTGGGCGGAAGCCAGCACTTGGAGAAAACCCGCGGAAGCACGGAGAGAACACACAAAAACTCCACACAGGAAGGCTTCGAACCTCAAAACTAGGCACACATGCTAACTACTAAGCCCAGCAACAAAATTGCAACAGATAAATAAAAGGAGGATGGTCTAAAAACGAGGTTCTACAAGCTGTGTTAATTGTCTGAGTGTACATTAGCTTCAAATATGATTCTATTCCCTAATTGTCATTTACCTTTGCTAATTGCTCAGGAGGAAATGTCCACATTAGACTTTTATATCACATCAGTAAACATAGCGGAGGGATCAACATGAGACCTGATGGTGGAGGATCTCGTTCATTGCTTTGTGTTTGAAAACAACAGCCGGCATTGATATTGTATAAAATATATGCTTGCCTTTGTGACACCCCAACAAAATCCTCTGGCAACATCTCCTTGGTTTACTGTCCAATGAATCACTTAAGTAGATATTAATACGCCAATGTTCCTCGTGCGTGTCATTTCTAGCACTGTGCCACAAAAAGCCGCATGGCCACCATTGGCTATCGTGGAAATAATTCCGCCGATTGAGTGGGCTGCCAGCAAATGACACAATTACCCTCACACAGATGCACGCATGAGGACCCACACATGTACGGTTCCCGCGCGGAGATAGCACTCGGCCAACGAGCCTTTTTAAAGAAGCGCCATGCTTAATGCATGAACGGGCCCTCGTTGGCGTACATGCATGACCGAGACGTTTGTTGCACACGACTGTACATATAATGTACAGTACCACACGTGAAAGATACTTAATGCACATTCAGGGCACCCTTTGGCCACTTTGCCGCACGTTTGACTAGAACAAGCAAAGCTAGGAGCTGTAAATATTCATTCCGTTGCACAAATGTAACGCATAAAGAATAGATGAGCAGCGGGCTTAGACACATATAGGACATGCTCAAAGACTAAAGACTGCACGGGGGGACGTATAGCGACAATCATCGCAATTACAGACCCGCTGAGTACAATTGGCGCGACCACACTGTTTGTTTTTAACGCATTTGTACTTTAATTACCAAAGTCTGATTAATATGGGTCATAATTTGCGTGTGATGAGAGCGTGTCTCCATTCGGCTCTTGAAACAGTTGGAAAATGAAACTTGGCGTGCGTGCAATTGCGGCGGCATATTATGAGTAGCTACTCATAACTGGTTGCTAACCTTCCACTCAAAGGTCAAGTGTCACCTAAGAAGGAATGCAAATGACACTGGGCGCTTACATAACGACGATCCAAGGAAGCAGACCATGCTAATGCAAGGCTCTATGAGGCAGCAGGCTCAACAAATCCGGTGCTGGAGATCACCTATCCTCCATCTTTTAATCAGGGGTGTCAAACTCATTTTAGTCGCCGGCCAATTTGGAGTTACGTCTTCCCTCGGAGGGCCGTTATGACAGTGAAACCACAAAAGTACTACTTGTACACAACAAAATAATAGATTTCTAGTTTTGAAATCAGTCAAGTCAATTATAATAGTTTGTTCAATTATTGTTCAAGTGAGTTTAAACTGGGTAGCAAAATTATTGCAAAATCTCAACGTTATTTATCACACATGACAATTTGAAATATCGGTACAGATTTTAGCAAGTTAACACACATGATTTGCTTTCGCGGGCCACATAAAATGACCTGGCGGGCCGGATCCGCCCCCCGGGCCTTGAGTTTGACACCGGTGTTTTAGATGTTTCCCTTGTCCGATACACCTGCGATCAAATGATCACGTGCCCTCGAGGCACGGAGTTGGTGACCCCACCCCTTATGTTTGTGACTGTCCAAGTTCCTCTTCCTGCCCTTGGCTGCCGAGTTTGTTGCGCTTGATTCATATTAAATATGTAAATCATGGAACATAGTTTGTGCCATATTTACAGTTTAAACGACTAATACAGGAAATTGTAAAATCTTTTAGGGGGGGCTTGTACTACTTGCGGCAGGGCTCAGCCTCCGTTTTTGTATTTCATTTTTCATTCAAGTCCACATATTCAACAGACTCCTCTGCACATCTCTAGCCTGAGTCTGGCGTTTCAGTGCAGTGTTATATCGCCTTGTGATGTTGAGTCAGTCTCTATAAAAAAAAAAATGAAAAAAAGAGTGATGGGACAACATCCATTCTTACACGTGATTGTTCACAGCCTAGCACAAACACAGAACCAAATCACCGGGCGACAAGAAGCTCGGCCATCTGGGCTCGTCCAACCGCGCCAGCGGCCGTCACACCTTCATCGGCAGCCGAGGATGACAACAAACGCAGCCACGGCTTTTCTCACAGCCTATATAGTATTTCTCACGGCTGCGTCGCGGTAGTCCGCCTTGCCCTCTAACATTGTGTCTCTTTCTCCCTCTGTGACCCATTGAAGAGATGTTCCTCAGCATGTACAGGTACACACACACACACACACACGTGTCTATTGCTCGGCTTCACCAGACATCACACAAGAAATGGCGGGATGTTACATGAACCGGATGCTTTTTTTTTTCCCACCTCTGTGAATCATGCACATGTTAGGAAAAAAAAAAAGAAAAAGAAACATTGGCATACAAGCATTCCGAGATATGAGGTGCTCAATCTTCCCGGTCAAAGATAGCGTGGACCAGCGTGTCTGTCAGCGCTCACAGATGCATAACTCAAAAGACGTGACATTAATAGACGGCGCCTAGCAGCCGCCGCTCATGTGTTGCGTTCATGGGCCGCATAAGTGAAATTTACAACACGAGCTGGTTGTGGAGGCACTGATAGCACCGAGAGAAATTCACTGGGTTTGAGTCCCAATTGTCTCTGCGCGACAAAGCCACTCTATGGAGCAACGCGGACATGCGTCTGCATCGAAATGAAAGATTCATGTCCTCACCACAAGCAATGACATATTTACTTTCCAGCTTCACGATTGCATAAATTCACACCACTCCCGTTTTATTGGTGTACTGCTTGGCAAATGTGGCCCACTTGTGACCAACCCACCTTGCCAGTGAAGACCAAGACCACTCTTGGGTGTTCGTCATCAAAATAAAGTGGGAAAACACAAATACCAGACTGCATTTAAGGCCATCGGTCAGAATCGGAAATGCCAACGAGTGAATATATCGCGCAGAATAAGCTTCTGCTGTAATTGCTTCCCAGCAGAGGAAACTAAGTCTTATCACAGCAAAATGGCCAGTAGATCTGACAAATGAAAAAAAAAAAAAACATGCTTTACTGAAGAATTAGCCATGAGTGTGAATGTTCATGTGTCAGTTTGATTGACAGGTAAAGAGTTCAAGGTGGACCCCCTGTATTGGTAAATGAGGTCCATTTGACCCCAGCCCACTTCACCACTGACAACTTTTTTTTAGCATTTTGTTTACAGTGATGATCCAAATGTGAGTGAATTGGCCACTGAAGGGCCGCTACAGCAAAACGGAGCCTGAGGAGAATAGTTGTGTGTTATCCAAGGTTCATTCGAGTTTGTCAAAGGGTCGTGTTTGCTGCATTCTAAGTGTTGCCACAATACAATTTTGCCCCTTTCTTGTAGAAAAGGCAAATGGCAGGCGGTCAGGCCAGGGTGCACACTACTGCTCACTGGGATCCAATTTCCCACTGACTCCAAACACAATATATAGTATAGAAAATGGACATTCGCTATATGCTGCAGCAGGCCATAAAACAAAACAAAACATTTTTTAAAAATGCATGGCTCTCCGTTCTTGTCACCTCATTTGAATATTCGATGCCCTTGGCATTTAACCATTTCATGCACCCTGTCACCTGATAACATGATAAGCAGTCCACTCGAGTAACCGCTGTCCCTCAAAGGGTTAAAATGTGTTAGTCAGCATGACGGAAGGTTGGGAGCAATGCAGCTATCAAGGAAAGATAAACAAATGACGCAATGTTCTCCATTGAAAATGTTAGCGGCGCGGAGGAGAGAGGTCGCTTCTTCCAATGCATGTGATACAATGCAAAAAAATAAAATCAATAAAAAATGTTGTTCACTGTGCAGTAAGGATTTAATGTGACCGCATAAATCAAGCAGTGTAACTAATCAAGAGGCACCACACCGCCACTCGCTCGCCCGTACTCTCTGCGTGTCAATACAAGCGGTCCTCATAAAGCAAAAGTGAGGAGCGGGGGTGGTGGAGCATTGCCATGCAGCACACGACGCGCACAGGGACACGAGGCGAGTTCTCCTCCGCACACTCCCCATCCTTGTGCATGTTGATCACCACGTAGGGAGATGCCAGCCGGCCAGCTCGGATCACTTGAAACTGCATTGCTACAAAAACATCCATTGACAAGGAGAACAGAACTTTAAAAATGGAATACTATTACCACGTTTTATTTTTATGGCTACAAAGGCTAAAGACCTAAAATAGTATTAGGAAGGCTGGTATGGCTATTTTGCTATTTCTGGATCGTTCTGCCCAACATACTGTATTTTCCGCATGACAAGGTGATTCGGAGTATAAGGTGCACCTTCAATGAATGGCCTATTTTAAAACTGTGTTCGTGTATAGGGTGAACATTATAAGGAACATAGAATAGAAGCCACAATAGTGGATGAAATTGCGTTATACATCCACTAGAAGGAGCTTCTCTAAAGGAATACAATACAATGCAGCTTTATTTATATAGAGCTATCACAACCGCTGCAGCTGTAACAAAGCGCTTTAGCAGAACATTTAAAATACTACATCCAAGAAATCTGAATAATGACCCATATATAAGTTGCATCAAATTATAAGGTGCAGTGTTGGCTTTTGAGAAAATTGAATGTTTCTAGGTATGCCTTATAGTGCTGAAAATATGGTAATTGGACTGACTAAAAATAATTCCGAAACAACTTTTGGAAATGGACCTAATTTTAAAATGGTATAGGGTTTGCCCGGAATATTCTGCAATTAAAACCATTTGCAGAATATTCCGGGCACATGTGAGTTACAGACAATCGCTGCAGATCACAAGTGCAAGGACACAAGGGATTCACAACATATTTCTATCATCAGAAGGGCGGTACCGAAACTATGGTGCGGCATCGGGACTTTCGTTTCACCTAAACCTATTCTTAGCTTGTATCAATTGGCGCATTCCGGTGCCTAACTGATGAGGTGGTGTGCTTCAAGGACACATCTGGCTACAAAATGGAGTTTCATTGCGGACATGAGAAAGTTACACAGGCATGACTACATATGGGCGGAATACACACTCCACCAGCAAATAACATGAATGCGATCAAGTGAGCTCTTGCCGTGCTTTCTGCGTAGCGCAAGTGTCAGCTGTGCTTGTGTTAAATGAACGGTCTACTGTAGACATGAAGTGCATTACTCATGGTTAGAAAATCATGTCAGAAAATAGGTACATGCATTATAAGAACTATTCACATCAGCGGTATAGCTACAGTATTAGGGGCGTTGAGATTAAATTGAGGGGTGAAAAACTGTCTAAATACAGCCAAGGGGTGCGCAAATCCCCCCCCCCCCTTCAACCCCTCCTCCCCTTTGATATACGTCCCTCTGGCCTCGCCTCCCCTCAATCCATCTTTAGCAGCAACAAAGAGATTAAAGAGGGATTACTTTTGACATGTCAATGTGATGCGCCTGTGGGCTATGCTACCTTTTTTTTTTTTTTTGCCTTTGTCATGCAGTTCTAAGTCAATATGATGCGTGCACACACACACAGCAAATCAGACTGCACACACACAGGTCAGAGTGATGTAAAGAGGTTTGCTCCCTGCTAAAATCCCAACATGCCCCTCAGTGTCACGTCCCTTTCCTTGAAACACTTGTGAGAAAAAGCAATCCTCTCATGCACTGTGGCTTCTGGCCGCGGTGCTGAGGGGGCAAGAAGAGATGGATTGGCGAGGGAAGGAGAGAGACAGTATTGTCTCAGGGGGCGGTTTGTTTCTGGTTTTTTTTTGTTGTCAGTGATAACCTTTTGTTGCGATTCAAAGTTCGTTTGGCGAGCAATTAAATGAACTATTGATCACGAGGCAACGTGGCAGAGGAAATGAAAGAGAAGAAGAACTGAAATCAAATAAGTGAAACCAGGTTGCACTCAAATTTGTTTGTGCGAGAGCCCCCCGTAATGCGGTGCTTCAATGAGTCGTAACTAGAGGAGGAATAAATGCGACTCGCATTCAATAAACCACCGCAAGGCTTTCATTGTCTTTCGAACAGAAAACGCTTGCTTGTCTGGTTTGCACAAATAAAGACGAGTAATAACTTGTTGCGTAGGATTTCATACAAAAGGAAAAGCCGGTCCATTTGTTGGGAAAATGACATTTATGGATAAGTTGAAAAATTGTTGAATTTTGCCTCTGTATCAGAATGTGACTCAAAGACATACTGATTCATTTTGGGAACGACAGTACAGCTTGAGGAATCTGGACCTGCTCATTCGTGTAATTAAATTCCAAAACAATTTTGGATCCAAACGGTGGTGTGTAGCTTGTGGAGGTTCCCATAAACTGGTTTATGATCTTGTCCGACATTCAGAATCTAAACCAGATTGTGTTTGGAAAAACAAACGGACACAATTTTGGATGAAAATTGATGGAATTTTGGTGCATTTGGTGCTTTAGTATGATTCCAAACCTTTTCATCGCGATCTAGATTCAGAATCCGGACCCAGACATGAAACAAAAAGCTGCCTGTCATTTTCATTTGAATTTTGGCATGACTCAAACTTTTTATTTTATTCTAGATTCTGCATTTGGGTAGCTAATGACCGGTAGCTAATGCTAGCTACCATCCACTACATCAACAAGCTGCGAATTTTACCATTAATTGTCCGAACTATTTGTTGTCTGTGTAGTTTAGGAATCAGAGATTGCCCGCCATGTAGCCTATGTAGAAAAAAATACATTCAATCAACCTTCAACTGCTTTCAGTTCCGTCTTATTGTTGGTAAGCGTACGGATAAAGGTCGCATTCTGTCTCTGTAGCCACGAGATTTAACACTCCAATGTAAGTGTGTCAGAAGGATGAGGTTTCCGTGTCGTGCGGCGAGACACTTGCGGAACACGCCGCTGCTGCTGGGATCAGACCAGAGAGTCACATGGTGATCCGCTGAACTGCTGGATTAGAGATTCCTGCCTCGCCTCGCTGTGGCATGTGGCACCTCCACCGTTGTGGGGCAACATCCTGCTGCACTCATGTCTTAACGATTCAATGCTAGTCCAAATGAAGCCACTCTGCATTAAATCAATGCAATTACTGTTTTGGGTGTCAATTTCCAGGCAACTTTACTTTCTTGTCATAATTCGATTCGGGGAGTAGGCGGGGCACACCCTGAACTGAATGCGAGCCAATCACAGGGCACACATAGACAAACAACCATTTGCGCTCACACTCACACCTAGGGACAATTTCGAGTGTTCCATCAACCTGCCATGAGTGCTTTGGGAATGTGGGTACCCGGAGTACCAGGAAGGCCGGAGCTGGAATCCAACCCTGCACCCCTGCGCTGTGAAGCGGACGCGCTAATCAGTCGACACGTGCCGCCATCAGAACACTGATTAGCGCGCAACTGTTGTATTGTAGTATCATTGGCAAAAAAATCTAAATCCTATCATCACTGTATCATGATACCGCTGGGAAAATAACCCAGTATCCTACTTACGAGTGTGCAAACAAATCAGTCCAAAACATTCCTCGAGTTTGTTTTGATCCAATTTATCAATTATGTAATGGCTCAATCGTGATAGACGGCTGGGATAGGCCCCAGCACGCTGGCGACCCTCGGGAGGATTAAAGTGGATCAGGAAATGGATGGATGGATGTTACATGATATCAACATTGGGAAAATATCTCGCAGTGAGCCAATAAGTCACTGAACTACTTGATTGTTTTTTTCCCAAGCTAATTTGTGCTGGATCTAGATTATCGTTGACAAAATCTCAAACTGCAAGTCTGCTTGATGCCGTTTTCATGAGCAATTGTCATTGACATCGCAATTTCGACCCCTGTAGCCCTACGGCCGCCTCCCCTCCCCACATGCTGGATCTCATAATGATTCCACTCCTGACAAACTTCAACCAGAGACCTGCTTTTGGCGCCATAAAGGGATCAAACCGTTGGTGGTTCTACCCCCTGGACACCGTCATCTTATCTCAGATTAATCCAGTAAACTATACCGTCGATGCCATTTTAACCATGCAGGATGCAGTCCAAATACATTCTCAAATGGCCAGGTGCTTATCACGATAGTGTCTCAGCTTCACACACACACACACACACACACACACACACACACACACACACATCCGCTTGCACTCTCTCTCTGTCTCTCTCTCAGTCTCCAAGGCCATTCAAGTTGTGCAATCGTTATGCACACCCGCCACCATCTATCACCATGTCTTCCCGCCATCCACATCACCTAAATCTGCACTCATGACACTCAAAGAGGGTGGGGAAGCTTTTCCCTTGCAAGTTAAATGTATTGGCAGGTAATTTTTGGAATGACAGTTTTTTTGTTTGTTTTTAGAATTGCAGAGCAGGCCAGATTAAATGCTCTGGCAGGCCGCATATGACCCACAGGCTTTGGGTTTCACACACCCCCCTCCCCCCGTTCTAATGCAACAGTGCCACACTTTGGAGGCAGCAAAGACGGCGGGACGTGATTTATTCCTCTCTCCCTTTCTCTTGCTCTCTGTGCTGGCACTGCGGATGCCTGCGATGGATATTATGGGTACGCTCACTGCAATTTTTGAAAATGGATATCCTTTTCATGCCATCACTTTGATCATCATAATAAAAAAATTTTAAAAAAACAACACCCGTTTTCCCCTATTGAGAAATCACTCAGGATGACATTCAGGATGTGTCGCACCCTTCGGGTCTTTTATATTGATCAACCCGCGGAGAAAGCCGACACCTCCCTCTACAAAGCGATGGGTGCATTTGAACTTCAGGGTCAAGTTAAAATGAAAAGTTGACGCATATAGGAGACATTTATTTATTTTTTTGTTTTGTGGAAGAATGCAAAATTCGGACTCCAAAACCAAGACAAATGGTGCTAAAAAAAAAATAAAATAGCAGTACGTAAACGTTCTTACTCACCAATGTGGATGATGGAGTCCGAGAGCGCACACTTCCACTCGTGGCTCCAAAAGACAGCCATGAGCAACACAGCGCAAAGAATTCTCATGGTGTCCAAACAGATCGATGGATTGACAAGATGAATAGATAGTCTCCTCCCTATTTAAAAGCAGAGAAAATCCAAGAAACAGGCGAGCCTTTTTTTTTTAGTCCATCTGTAAGGAGCAGCTCATGCTTCACAAGGATGCAAGTAGAAGAGGAGAAGGAAGAGGAGGCGGGGGGGGGATAAGTCCTGGTCCTCCCCGGTGTTAAATCATAGCATGGCCAAGAGGAGAGCGAAGCGCGAAAGCTGCAGACGGCGAGCTGCAGCGGAGGGAGGAGAGAGCAAATCTGCGAGCTTTCGATGTCTCAGCTTAACCCTTTATTCTTGCCCCCTCTTCAAATGTGCCGCAAAATCCAAACTCAATGGAGCAATCCAAAAACCAAAACTTCTAGCATCTTTCTTTCCCCCATTGGTTCCCTCGTCACTTCCAGAGCACACACACTTTTAGTCCAAGGCTCGAATACACACCATATATTCCCAGACTGAGGAGGGGAAAATGCTCCGAGGGGGGGAAAAAAAAAAGAAAATGAGCTGTAAAATGTACACTTTTCTTTTCCACAGCAGGATAACCGGATCCGAAAAGAGAAAGAGCAGCAGTGATGATGCGCACAGCCTCGCTCCTCGCTCCGCACTCTGTATGCGGGGACTCACGTCGAGCCCCGGCGTGCGCACACAGAGGATGGGGAAGGGGAGGTACGTTGTGTCCCTGTGTGTGTTTGGGGGGATGGAGAGAGAGAGAGAGAGAGAGAGAGAGAGAGAGAGAGAGAGAGAGAGCAGTTTGGCATTACATTGATAGAAGGACCATGGATGCTCACTCATCCTGTCAATCAACCTCCTCTCTCTCTCTCTCTCTCTCTCTCTCTCTCTCTCTCTCTCTCTCTCATAAACATCTACATTCAAAGCAGATGACTGCCCCTCATTGATAAATAGTGCCGCTCCATCCCCGAAGCGCCTATGTTAGCTTTGTTAGCTATAAATCTGCTTGAATGACAAACCGGGGGTGATGGTGACTGTGCCTGTTAGATTCAGTCAGCAGGAACAGGGACGACCAACAGGTGTCCCGCATTGTCGATCACAGTCGCGTCACATATACTTTTTGAAAAACAAATGCCCACAAAGCTGTTTGAATGACAAACAGAGGCACTTACATGGTGACTTTACCATTGAGCAGAGAGAGCAGGAACAGGGACATACCTCGATCCATCTGTTTTTGACAGTGCTTAGCCTCACAGGGTCACAGGTGATCGGGAGCCTATTCCAGCTAGCTTTGGCCAAGAAGGAGGATTAAACCCTATATGGTCGCCGGTCAATCACTGGTGAACAGTGAATTAACTCGTGATGCTGGCAGCAGAATTAATTCTGAAGTCTACAAAACCATTTTGGCCCGCAATTTAAAAATGCCTCCAAAGTAATTGGGAGAAGCTTCGTCAGGCAACAAGATAATGACCCAAAACACACTGCCAACACAACAAAGAACTTCATCGGGAGATGGGATGGGGGCGGGGTGAAAGGTCTTAGACTAGCAAAGTCAATCACTGGACCTTAACCCAATCGAGTATGCATTTTACCTCTTGGAGAAGAGACGGAATAGAGAAATCCCCCAAAACAAACAAGAAGTGAAGGAGGCTCCAGAAAGGGCCTGGAAAAGCATTTCAAATGAAGAATGCAGCAGTCTGATGAAATCCGTGGGGAGCAGGCTTGAGGCAGTTACTGCAAGTAACGGTTATGCCACCAAATATGGAATGTCATTCACATCAAGCCAGTTTAATAATGTCAGTTCCAATGCTCACTTGAAAATGGGCTTTCTACAAATTAAAGATGCTCTGTCTTGAGTTGTTTTAACGACGAAAGATAAATAAACTTCTGACTTCTGAACTTTTGTCTCGTCTTCATTTTTTCATGTGAAATCCCAATGTCTTCACTATACAACAAAAACACAGTCATTGACCTTGCCGATGCAGTATTTTTGGAGCGAGTAAAATATTTTGACGCCTCCACCCATTGAGGCAAAGAACTATATTGCGGCACAAAACCGTCTCACCTTTTCATTCTGATACTTTCTCAGAGGATTTAGCCATCGGTTTTTCCTGACATGTTGCCGCCCCCCTCCCCTCTATTGCAATCAAGTGTTTGTCCACCGCTGTCCTCCCTGAAGGGTTCCTCTTAATCGGCCTCAGACGTTGGATTAGGGATTAGAAGGATTGGGAGCCGCTGGCTAGCCTTGCACAGACGCATTCAAGGAACGGGACAAGAAGAAGGAGAAGGAGAAAAAGTGATAGGCCCACTAATGCCGTCAAAGCTGGCCTGGCTTCTGCTCTTGCGGCCCGATTGATTATTACGTGTTATTTGGAGGGTGCTGCGTCTGGAGTTGTGGAAGGAAAGAATACAGACGATACTTATCAATAGGCTTTACGTCAGGGGTGTCAAACTCATTTTTGTCGCGGGCCACATTGTAGTTACGGTTTCCCTTGGAGGGCCGTTATGAATTTGGGGAAACCATATAAATGTTTAATCACCTCCACATATTACATACATAGTACACAACAAGTTGATGGACAACTCATTTTAAAATCAGAAGTCAAGAATAATGACTGTTATTGTGGATTACATATGACATTTTGAAATTTTGCTTGAGACTTTCGCAAGCATTATGGAACTTGACATGCTTGATTTGATTTCGCGGGCCACATAAAATGATGTGGCGGGCCAGATCTGGCCCCCGGGCCTCGACTTTGACACGTGCTTTACGTGATCGTTGTTTTGGGGTCAATCAGCGATTAGTGATTTAAAAATATATTTATTTTTTAAAACTTGATTTACTCTATGGTCGACCCCCATAGCAAAAATATATTAGCATTCGGAATGATAATTTAAACCTCCCTCAAAATGTAAAAAAAAAAATGTTAATAAACATGAACGGCTTTGACACCATTCCTTTTGCCGGAAATGAGAAAGCAACAATGGGAATCCTTAGGTCCCTGAGCCATACACAGCCCACGGAGGCATTTGAACAGAAAAAGAATCTCATCAGAACCAATCCCCCCCCACCCCCCTTAAAAAACATCCATTGTCGCATTAAATTTTGTCCTGCCTTCATCGTACTTGAGGAAACTGGAGGAAGGAGGGAGGAAAAACCCCAAGCAAAAATGAGCAACCTTATCACTAATGGAAGCAGAGGCTAACATCAGAGAGCAACGGTTTGATTTTTACTTTGATCAAAAAAGCGTTTCCTTCCCCACCCCGACAAAAGCAAAAAGCAGCCGACCTCAGACCTCAGCCATGTGGTAAAACGCTTCGCTTGCCACTGAGCAAAGAGACGGACATAACCTTGAGATGGCGCTCAGTCAACTGCGCAGCGGAGTTCAAGTCTTGTGTGGAAATGTTTGGCATCCCTTCATCAGTGTGGATGCGATCGTCACATTATGTACACTTCCATCATTTTCAGCATTCGGCACACATTCTCAGATTTTACCGGAAGCAACAGCCGCTGAGTTTGTTGAGAACATGATAATAACAAATGACCCAGGGCACCACTGGAGGACGACGTGCCTCGTTCATTTTCATGAATTTGTATTTCCTTCTTTCCTCATTTAATTTTGTGTCATGCCTCACACCTTCTGAAACTGTTTTCAGCATTTTGGCCGTGACATTGTTTGGCGGAGAGTATTGTACATGGAAACTGGCTGGCGTACACTCTGAACTGCATCCCGGAGAAGAAATAACGAGACACGTCAACAGCATAAAGTGAAGCGAGACAGAGGCCGACATGGAACAGGAGAGTTCTCAAGGATCCTTCTCTGTATTACTTGCCAACGGACAAACTGCAGAGATGACAATTTTAGAATTTTCAGCATTCATACTGTTCGCGATCGGAGACTTCAATGACGTTCCTGTCGCTCATCTACTCATGGCTTCGCACGGGATGTTGGACTGTACAATCAAACACGACCTCCTCCTATAATCCGATCCCCTTTACATATGGTGTTACAGCTTTTATATTCCCCATTGAGTTGTTTCCCTGTTAGTGTTCCTCTGCCATCTAGTGGTGATTATTCGCAATAACCAATTGTAACCTACCCGGCACTAATTGACACACACTCAAAACAGACAACTACTTTGTGAGCGCTGCGCAGCCATTATGAAACGAAGATAACACCAAAAGCAAAATTAACGACTGACTGAACGAAGGAAGAAGAAGACAAGCAAAACTTCTAAGGATATTTACCCTTGTGGATGTGAGCCAGGCGGTCTGTTTGCCTTTTTGTTAAATCAATTGTCTTCATAACTTTTGTCTTTCATTTATTGTTTTGTATTTATAAGTTTCATGTCCGTTTTTGTGACCCGTTCTCATCGTTACTGCTGCAGAGGTTGTGAAAGCTCTATCAATAAAGCTGTATTGTATTGTATTCCCCTTAGTGTAGCTCCATCTAGTGGATGTACAGCGCAACCGCAACCACTATTGTAGCTTCTATTCTATGCGCCTTATCATGCAGTGCGCCCGAGATATGAAAACAGTTTTAAAATAGCCCATTCATTGAAGGTGAGCCTTATAATCCTCCCAGACAGAAAATACGGTATTCGAGCAGACGACTTCTTGTGCGAAACTGTCTTTAAATGCCTTTATTGACTAGCTTCAGAGCCTCTGAGTGCAAATGAGAGTTTGATACAGAGCTGTGGAAAAATCACTTGAGCGACCACAAATAGAGACTGTAAGGTAGCTTTTGAAAGACGCTGCGCTCTCTGTGAGAGGAGCAGCCAATCTATGAAATTTGTTCGCTGTCAAACTAAAAACTTTGCAAGACTAGGCTAAAAAAACAAACAAATCTTGGTTGTGCCAGAAGCAGCCACGTACTCGTGTTTAAGGCTGGATGCGTTGTTTTGTTTTTATCTTTTCTCTGCAAAAAGTAAATGTCAAGGCGCTGTGTAAATGTCAGTCTTTTCATAGCTACCAATATTTTAACTCTTTATAGACGTCCATTCAGGGACAAGCGCCGCAAATTATCTTTTGCCTTGAGCACGAGAATGCACACATCAGACTGATGTGACACCATATGCCGATATTTTTGCATCTGCCCTTCTCAAGTAAAACCAATAAAATGGGTAGGGCTCCACAACGTTGTGCGTCTTGAAGTTTATGAGACTAAATAGTTTTTTTTCCAATCTGCCTATTTGTATAAATGAAGGCCTCTACCCAAGAAGACACCACTACGCCATCTGCAACGGATGAAAAAAAAATGAGCGACGTTATTATTTGCGGAGGCCCAGTTTAGCCACAAAGGCAGTTTGGCCAGCCGGTCACAGCTAGAAAAACAAGCGTTCACACTTATATTCATCCTGTGGACAATTTAGAGTCGTCACTGAAAGTGCTATGCCTGTTTTTGGAATGCGACAGGAAGCCAGAATACAGGAAGGCCAGGGATTAAAATCCCCAACCTGCGGACCACGACTACCATGCTGAACCTATTAGATGATGTCATCATATGTAAAGTTGTCATTGGCTGTGTCCAAATTCACAGGCTGTCAAGCTCCGGATTGCTCCGCAATTAAGTGGATCCCCCAAACGTAGACAGAAGTAATGTGGATAAGATAAGAGTAACATAAATTGCTTGCGGAGGACTAGATAACAAAAATTACTTTTGAAAAGACAAGATCCAATTCAGAGAAATTCAAATACATCACAAGAACTATATCTTACAACGGAAATACAAAAGCGAACAAGAGCGCAGTGAAACAGAAACACCAAGTGTGGATAATCAAACGCTTGAGACATGAGTTGTGAGCAAGGCGAGTCGATTATCCAAAAACATCCATTGTCGCATTAAATTTTGTCCTGCCTTCATCGTACTTGAGGAAACTGGAGGAAGGAGGGAGGAAAAACCCCAAGCAAAAATGAGCAGCCTTATCACTAATGGAAGCAGAGGCTAACATCAGAGAGCAACGGTTTGATTTTTACTTTGATCAAAAAAGCGTTTCCTTCCCCACCCCGACAAAAGCAAAAAGCAGCCGACCTCAGACCTCAGCCATGTGGTAAAACGCCGCTTGCCACTGAGCAAAGAGACGGACATAACCTTGAGATGGCGCTCAGTCAACTGCGCAGCGGAGTTCAAGTCTTGTGTGGAAATGTTTGGCATCCCTTCATCAGTGTGGATGCGATCGTCACATTATGTACACTTCCATCATTTTCAGCATTCGGCACACATTCTCAGATTTTACCGGAAGCAACAGCCGCTGAGTTTGTTGAGAACATGATAATAACAAATGACCCAGGGCACCACTGGAGGACGACGTGCCTCGTTCATTTTCATGAATTTGTATTTCCTTCTTTCCTCATTTAATTTTGTGTCATGCCTCACACCTTCTGAAACTGTTTTCAGCATTTTGGCCGTGACATTGTTTGGCGGAGAGTATTGTACATGGAAACTGGCTGGCGTACACTCTGAACTGCATCCCGGAGAAGAAATAACGAGACACGGCAGCAGCATAAAGTGAAGCGAGACAGAGGCCGACATGGAACAGGAGAGTTCTCAAGGATCCTTCTCTGTATTACTTGCCAACGGACAAACTGCAGAGATGACAATTTTAGAATTTTCAGCATTCATACTGTTTGCGATCGGAGACTTCAATGACGTTCCTGTCGCTCATCTACTCATGGCTTCGCACGGGATGTTGGACTGTACAATCAAACATGACCTCCTCCTATAATCCGATCCCCTTTACATATGGCGTTGCAGCTTTTATATTCCCCATTGAGTTGTTTCCCTGTTAGTGTTCCTCTGCCATCTAGTGGTGATTATTCGCAATAACCAATTGTAACCTACCCGGCACTAATTGACACACACTCAAAACAGACTACTTTGTGAGCGCTGCGCAGCCATTATGAAACGAAGATAACACCCAAAGCAAAATTAACGACTCACTAAACGAAGGAAGAAGGAGACAAGCAAAACTTCTAAGGATATTTAGCCCCTTGTGGATGTGAGCCAGGCGGTCTGTTTGCTTTTTTGTTAAATCAATTGTCTTCATAACTTTTGTCTTTCATTTATTGTTTTGTATTTATAAGTTTCATGTCCGTTTTTGTGACCCGTTCTCATCGTTACTGCTGCAGAGGGTGTGAAAGCTCTATCAATAAAGCTGTATTGTATTGTATTCCCCTTAGTGTAGCTCCATCTAGTGGATGTACAGCGCAACCGCAACCACTATTGTAGCTTCTATTCTATGCGCCTTATCATGCAGTGCGCTCTATATATGAAAACAGTTTTAAAATAGGCCATTAATTGAAAGTGAGCCTTATAATCCTCCCAGTACAGAAAATACGGTATTCGAGCAGACGACTTCTTGTGCGAAACTGTCTTTAAATGCCTTTATTGACTAGCTTCAGAGCCTCTGAGTGCAAATGAGAGTTTGATACAGAGCTGTGGAAAAATCACTTGAGCGACCACAAATAGAGACTGTAAGGTAGCTTTTGAAAGACGCTGCGCTCTCTGTGAGAGGAGCAGCCAATCTATGAAATGTGTTCGCTGTCAAACTAAAAACTTTGCAAGACTAGGCTTGTTTAAAAAAAAAAAAAATCTTGGTTGTGCCAGAAGCAGCCACGTACTCGTGTTTAAGGCTGGATGCGTTGTTTTGTTTTTATCTTTTCTCTGCAAAAAGTAAATGTCATGGCGCTGTGTAAATGTCAGTCTTTTCATAGCTACCAATATTTTAACTCTTTATAGACGTCCATTCAGGGACAAGCGCCGCAAATTATCTTTTGCCTTGAGCACGAGAATGCACACATCAGACTGATGTGACACCATATGCCGATATTTTTGCATCTGCCCTTCTCAAGTAAAACCAATAAAATGGGTAGGGCTCCACAACGTTGTGCGTCTTGAAGTTTATGAGACTAAATAGGGTTTTCCAATCTGCCTATTTGTATAAATGAAGGCCTCTACCCAAGAAGACACCACTACGCCATCTGCAACGGATGAAAAAAAAATGAGCGACGTTATTATTTGCGGAGGCCCAGTTTAGCCACAAAGGCAGTTTGGCCAGCCGGTCACAGCTAGAAAAACAAGCGTTCACACTTATATTCATCCTGTGGACAATTTAGAGTCGTCACTGAAAGTGCTATGCCTGTTTTTGGAATGCGACAGGAAGCCAGAATACAGGAAGGCCAGGGATTAAAATCCCCAACCTGCGGACCACGACTACCATGCTGAACCTATTAGATGATGTCATCATATGTAAAGTTGTCATTGGCTGTGTCCAAATTCACAGGCTGTCAAGCTCCGGATTGCTCCGCAATTAAGTGGATCCCCCAAACGTAGACAGAAGTAATGTGGATAAGATGAGAGTAACATAAATTGCTTGAGGAGGACTAGATAACAAAAATTACTTTTAAAAAGACAAGATCCAATTCAGAGAAATTCTAATACATCACAAGAACTATATCTTACAACGGAAATACAAAAGCGAACAAGAGCGCAGTGAAACAGAAACACCAAGTGTGGATAATCAAACACATGAGACATGAGTTGTGAGCAAGGCGAGTCGATTATCCGACAGAGATTTGGCAGCTTGGAAGTCGCTAAATACTGATTATTATTGGGGGCAGGTATGCAGGCTGGAGGGAAGGCCCTCGACTGCCATCTGCCGGAGATACACAAAAACAGAATGGTGACAAAGGCTGCGACCCTGGGCCGCATGACGCCATTTCCAGCCCGACTCGACCGCATGTAGTTTCAAAATTCACATTCAGCTTTTCCAAACTCGCCTCGGTTTATGCGGTCCACGGAAGCTAATTGAGAAAGAGTCTTTGAAGGCGTCTCAGGACCCAGCCTGCGAATTACCTCTAGAACGTGGAAACCACATCCAATCGAGTTGCGCTGAAAGTGATGTCAGGGCACCCAAAAATACAGCCGAAAATGCGGCCTTCCAAGGATGCAGCCTGTGAATTAGGACACAGCCATCAAATCCCTTCACCATTTATCTGTGACTGTACCCACTTGTGGTCTGATATTTTCAAGAAGAAAGTGAGAACATATCATAAAAAAAAAAAAATCATTTATGAATAGTTATTTATTTATTCGTTCGTTTCAGGGCCATGAGGGAAGTTAACGCCTTAAAGCCACGTTTCCCTTTTTGCGGATTGTCTTCACTCACTGCTACGGTAAACCCACCGGGATTTGGCAAATTCACCCACAGACTAGAAAGAAAGACGCAAACCTGCACGTTGCATTGTTGGGCTGTGGACGAGCAATGAACTGAGCCAACAAGCGCCGACTGTACAATACGAGTCTCTTGTGTCGACAAACGCAGAGACATTGTCTCATTGGCGCTGTTGTCTTGCAACCTGAGTTCACGCCAAGGCTTTGCCTCTTGATCGTGACATACTTTTTAGTTTTGTTGTTGACGAGACATCCTGAGATGTAGTTTTTATGAAGTCGGTACTTTTAAATGTTAGATTGCAATGTCATTTGTAGTGGATTGGAGAAGTTTATACTTTTTGTATATCAAGTAACACGGATGATTGGTTGAGATAAGTGTGTTTATAGATAATTAAATGAACTAAATGTGATGTTTGGTATATCCCCAAACATCAGGTAAAAATGTGCCTTACCATCACCATACATTATTTTTAACCTTTTCAGTGACAGCCGTTACTACAGTGGACAGCTAATCATGTTATCAGGTTACAGGGTGCATGAAAGGGTTCCTTTAAAATACATATGTGTTAAATATGAATTCTTTCTTGGAGCTTATTGGCTGTAAGAAGCAAATTATTTTTATGGCTTAATTAATAATGAGGCATAAATTACAATCAAATAAGTGTGTGTCCTCACAAGATGAGCACAAAGATGCAATTGTGTCTTAGTCACCCTTAGCATGTTTGGATGATGATCGTGCCTCCTTCCGGTCTGAACAGCATGCAGAGCATCACTGTGTGGGAGAGAAAGAAGAAAAATAGACAAAATTACAAAATAAAAGCCCTCAGTGGAAATCAAAGTGTCAATGAAAAGGGGCTTTCATTTTTTAAAAAGTCACGTTGCTCTAAAGTGGCGATGCTGACGGCGGCGCGTTGTCTTGTGTGAAGAAACCACCCGGACTGATAGAAATTGACGGTGAAAGCAGACATTACGATGTCACAGCCAGTTATTACCGTTGTTTGTGTTTCATTGGGCTGCCTTTGTGCGAGGCATTCACAAAAACAGCAATTACAAAAGGGTGAATGCCGTCCGGATGACTTCACTGCCACTTCACATACCAGCACAAAAAAAAAAGCTTTATATTTACAAACAAACACAGATGAGTGCATGACAAGTTGTCCCCATTTCAAAATCAATTTTCCCAAAGGATATAATGGGAATAGAAACAATCACTTTCATGCTAGTCATCAAGCACGATGCGTTCAGCAACGTCTTTTTTACGTTTGTTTCTCATTAATCATTCATCATATTGCGCACGTTGCAGTCGGATACTTTGTCCCAGCTACCGTTCTATGATTATCATCACACTGGTATATGTGGCTGTGGCAACCAGACACACAAAGCAATAAAAATAAAAAAATATAAAAAAGTGACGTGCTAAGTGCATTGAATAGGTGATTTGTGTGTGTTTGTGTGTGTGTGTGACACTGAGTCATTCATGGCCTTTACAAAGCCATTACAAAGTGCTTTTCTTTGTCTTTGTCGGGCTAATTGCTATTCAGTATAAAATAAATATATATATAAATTTAAAAAAAGAAAAGGGCCATTACATAATTGTGAGTAGGGTGGCTACAAAAAAAAAGCAACCAACCAAACAACAACACGACTTTCGATCCTCTCCTGTTGGTGGCGGTGAATAATTGCCGCCGCTCCTCTAATAATTGGATGTGGCTCCTCATTGTCGTGGATGTTTAGGGATATGTTACAGCTGGATGTGGCTTTTAGCTTCAAACACAACAACAACGAGAAATCTACTGAGAATGATAAATGAGAGGCTTCTATTGGGGGCAGGAGATGACAAAGTATTGAAGAAAAGAGGAAAATAAAGCAGCAAGCAGCTTTTTCAAGTTGAGCGTTTTTTACGCCCCTTTTTGAGGTCTTTAGCATAAAATCCTCCAATGATATTGGATTATCATTCTGTTGCACTCTCAACAAAGTGAAAAATATATGGGACCTCAACACCAATCAATGATCCCCGCCCAAATGATTTGGTTGATATGTTTCGAAAAACGAGAAGTCTCCAGGAACTATACTGTAAAAACAGCCAGAAGTCGGCCATTTTGTTTCAAAGCACAACATTTCATGATCAAATTGATCATTTGAAATTGAGCTTCAGGGAGGTCTTGAATGCAAGAATGACATTTCTTTTGCGCTCTGTTGAAAGTGAGAAACAAATTTCACCACGTAACACAAAATTAAACAAATGGGAAAGTCTTGAGAACCCCTGAAAAAAGGCACAAGAAGTCAGACATTTTGGTTTCAAGTTTGAAGTGGCCATTTTGTCCACATCCGTTGAAGACAAATTAGTCCCATGGATTGGGTTAGATTGCTCCCAAATTTGAAGTGTACAGACACAAAATTGTATTTATTTATTTATTTGGTCATATGAGGTGGTCAATTTGTGAAAATTTGGCAATTTCATTCGAGGAGAAACTCATTCTACCACTTAGTAACGTTAGGCTGACTTAATATGAGACAGATGGGTGAAGTTTTCATGACGAGCTTCGGTGCTTGCTTGACAATGACATTTTGTTTCACAATTTAGCATCATTCATACTGTATTTCCTGTCTACATGGTTAAAATCCATGAGTAGTCAGACAAGCTCTCTTTTCCCAAACTGGATGCTTCAAACCGAAACGGCTTAAGATTTTGACCAGGATGAACATGTCTGGAAGATTAGGCAAGAAATTCTGAATGCCTCCAAAATGTTATCTGGCGTCAGAATAATCCCCACAATGCAACTTCTCAATGGCGTTTGCAATACATGTATGCTCAAACACTAAATGTGTTTTTACTAGAGGCAATATGTATGCAGCTTTAAGATAAGAAGAGATGTGTAAAACAGCTCTGGACATGCGTCATGCGATTTAAATAGTGTATGTCAAGTGTGTTTTTGCCATTTTTCAGACCCCTCACTCCCCCTCCACGACAATTTACCACCAACAATTTTATTACACCGACCCTTAAATAGTTCTAGATTCATCTCTCAGTCATGCGTTTGGGCCTCAAATAAAGCGCTCTGAAGTAAGCAATAAGATTAAATCCATTCATGCACCCCCCCCTCCCCTCCGCCCCCACCCATGCTGTTAACCTAGGAGATAAAGATGGAGGTGGTGAGATTGCAAGAAAAGACCAAAAGAAAGGAGGTAGAAGATCCTCGCCCGCGGCAATGCTATTGAAGTGGTGCGGGGTGTTGAGAGGACGTTCTCAAGGGTAATTATAGCTTTGCCATTTCTTTGAATGTCTTAATGGCAGGCGATAGCAGCGCACAAAACACTTTTGTTGTGGTCACGTTAAAAGTGGGGCGGAAATCTCTCGATTGAGGAATCGCTCTCGTGCTCGGGAGACTCGAGTATAAGTCCCAAAACAACACAATTACGTTAGCCGCAAAATGAGTAACAGGAACAGTGGTCGAAGCTAACGAGCTATTGGACTTGGACGGAGGGACAGACAGAGTCAAGCTTTATCTTGACTGAACGCAACATCCCACCTCATTCAATTCTTCCGATAGATAGCTAGATGAATGGACGGGTGGACTGACACAGAGACCAATAAATAGTCACATCCAAAGATAAACTAGAGCTCTCATTTCAGACAGTCCATGAAGGCAACACCCAGCTTCATTAGACTCCATCAATCCTTTAGTTGACACAAAGTGCTTTTCATTGTCGGGCTAATTGCTATTCAGTATAAAATAAATATATATATAAATAAATAAAAAAGAAAAGGGCCATTACATAATTGTGAGTAGGGTGGCTACAAAAAAAAAAGCAACCAACCAAACAACAACACGACCTTCGATCATCTCCTGTTGGTGGCGATGAATAATTGCTGCCGCTCCTCTAATAATTGGATGTGGCTCCTCATTGTCGTGGATGTTTTAGGGATATGTTACAGCTGGATGTGGCTTTTAGCTTCAAACACAACAACAACGAGAAATCTACTGAGAATGATAAATGAGAGGCTTCTATTGGGGGCAGGAGATGACAAAGTATCGAAGAAAAGAGGAAAATAAAGCAGCAAGCAGCTTTTACGAAGCTGCTCAAAGCTTTGGTCAAGTTGAGCGTTTTTTATGGTGATCTTTACGCCCCTTTTTGAGGTCTTTAGCATAAAATCCTCCAATGATATTGGATTATCATTCTGTTGCACTCTCAACAAAGTGAAAAATATATGGGACCTCAACACCAGTCAATGATCCCCGCCCAAATGATTTGGTTGATATGTTTCGAAAAACGAGAAGTCTCCAGGAACTATACTGTAAAAACAGCCAGAAGTCGGCCATTTTGTTTCAAAGCACAACATTGCATGATCAAATTGATCATTTGAAATTGAGCTTCAGGGAGGTCTTGAATGCAAGAATGACATTTCTTTTGCGCTCTGTTGAAAGTGAGAAACAAATTTCACCACGTAACACAAAATTAAACAAATGGGAAAGTCTTGAGAACCCCTGAAAAAAGGCACAAGAAGTCAGACATTTTGGTTTCAAGTTTGAAGTGGCCATTTTGTCCACATCCGTTGAAGACAAATTAGTCCCATGGATTGGGTTAGATTGCTCCCAAATTTGAAGTGTACAGACACAAAATTTTATTTATTTATTTATTTGGTCATATGAGGTGGTCAATTTGTGAAAATTTGGCAATTTCATTCGAGGAGAAACTCATTCTACCACTTAGTAACGTTAGGCTGACTTAATATGAGACAGATGGGTGAAGTTTTCATGACGAGCTTCGGTGCTTGCTTGACAATGACATTTTGTTTCACAATTTAGCATCATTCATACTGTATTTCCTGTCTACATGGTTAAAATCCATGAGTAGTCAGACAAGCTCTCTTTTCCCAAACTGGATGCTTCAAACCGAAACGGCTTAAGATTTTGACCAGGATGAACATGTCTGGAAGATTAGGCAAGAAATTCTGAATGCCTCCAAAATGTTATCTGGCGTCAGAATAATCCCCACAATGCAACTTCTCAATGGCGTTTGCAATACATGTATGCTCAAACACTAAATGTGTTTTTACTAGAGGCAATATGTATGCAGCTTTAAGATAAGAAGAGATGTGTAAAACAGCTCTGGACATGCGTCATGCGATTTAAATAGTGTATGTCAAGTGTGTTTTTGCCATTTTTCAGACCCCTCACTCCCCCTCCACAACAATTTACCACCACCAATTTTATTACACCGACCCTTAAATAGTTCTAGATTCATCTCTCAGTCATGCGTTTGGCCCTCAAATAAAGCGCTCTGAAGTAAGCAATAAGATTAAATCCATTCATGCACCCCCCTCCCCTCCACCCCCACCCATGCTGTTAACCCAGGAGATAAAGATGGAGGTGGTGAGATTGCAAGAAAAGACCAAAAGAAAGGAGGTAGAAGATCCTCGCCCGCGGCAATGCTATTGAAGTGGTGCGGGGTGTTGAGAGGACGTTCTCAAGGGTAATTATAGCTTTGCCATTTCTTTGAATGTCTTAATGGCAGGCGATAGCAGCGCACAAAACACTTTTGTTGTGGTCACGTTAAAAGGGGGGCGGAAATCTCTCGATTGAGGAATCACTCTCGTGCTCGGGAGACTCGAGTAGAAGTCCCAAAACAACACAATTACGTTAGCCGCAAAATGAGCAACAGGAACAGTGGTCGAAGCTAACGAGCTATTGGACTTGGACGGAGGGACAGACAAAGTCAAGCTTTATCTTGATTGAACGCAACATCCCACCTCATTCAATTCTTCCGATAGATAGCTGGATGAATGGACGGGTGGACTGACACAGAGACCAATAAATAGTCACATCGAAAGATAAACTAGAGCTCTCATTTCAGACAGTCCATGAAGTCAACACCCAGCTTCATTAGACTCCATCAATCCTTTAGTTGACTGCTGACCTCAAATCTGCTTATGTTTCAAACCAGATTATGCAAATCTAGAATGGCATTATTTATAATGATAACACTCAGAGTCACTTTTGGAATTTTAGCAGCATTATACTGCTATAAACTAATACATATTGTCACTCAACACGTTTATCCCGCCACTCAGAACCTAAACCCCGCCCTCTTCCACCCCTTCACTCCTATTTGGGCCCTCGTAAAAACACCCTCAAACGAACGAAAACCCTCCCCGAAAGAGGTCAAAATGATCAGAGGTTTCTTAAATGTGTGTCCGCCGAGCGACTCGCGCGTCAGGTCATGTGTAGGAGCTGTCCCCATGTCTCGGTGCTGAAAGCCATACACAGTCCCGCACAGTGTACTGCAGCTGGAGCTGTCCAAGCAAACGGTGCTCAAATCAAATGCTTTCCGGCACAGAAGGCATCTCTTTTCAGGAGCGTCCGTCCTCATTGGGGTCACAGGGTGAGCTCCGTAGAGTCCATTCCCAGATGACTTTTGGCCAAGAGACGGCGTACACCCTGTATGGCTCAATTGCATGGCACATAAGACGAACAAGAAACAAGCATTCACTTATCACTTGTATGGGGTGATTTACATAGTTGTGTGAGGAAATTGGAGTACCCACACAAAAGAGAGGAAAAAAAAGGAAAACTCCACAGTGGCGGACCTGAAGCAGGATTCAAACCCAAACCCCAGAACAGTGAGACAGACCTGCTAAGCACTAGACTGATGTGGAAAAATGCTTAAACCTTCACCCATTTCAAAATCATGAAACTCCATTGCCTTTTTGTCACATAGTGAAAAAAAAAACATGGTAGTAGTAATAGTAGCAGTATTTATGTTCTTATTGTGCAAAGTCAACCGAAAGCCTCCATTTTAACGAGTGTGAACTTAAATGGGTTCGACAATATCACGTTAGTTTGACAACGTGAGAATCATGGAACTTGATCATTCGTTAGGCGTAGAAAAAAAAGTAGTGTGTTTCCGGTAACCCGACCGACTGAGAATTTCTACCTCGAACAAAACCGTTCCGGTCGGCATTTTTTTCAAACCTTCTACATTTTTGTGTAATAATAATAATAATAGTACTGTAATGCCCTTCAATAACGGGGAGAAGGATGCACGCAGTCGCTGATGCAATTTGTCGCTTTTTAATAAACAAAACAAGCAATAAACACACGCATTCAAAGGAGTTGCTGTTAGCCACAACTCACGCTCATGCGCTCTACACTCCGACTAACTACCGGAGCCAATATTCCCCCAACCTCGCCCCTCCCTTTTCTATGACGTCACACGAATACAAGAAACAGATATTACAGTACATTTCATTTATACGCGCCTTTCAAAACACTCAAGGACGCTTTACAATCAAAACAAGAACAATAAAACCACAGACAAAATTATAAATAATAAAAGGAAAGATGTTTACATCGGTGCAAACTCTCGCGATATTCACGTTGAGCATGCGCGTCATTTGCCGTCGTGTGTCAACAACATTGAATCATGGCGGCGGCTGCGATCTCCGAAAATAGTTTAGACCGCGTTTTGTGTGTTGCAGTCTAGCATTACTACACCTTGTGACGAATATTTTATTCATAAAGTTACCATGCTACAACCAGTAAATTATAGAATAACCAATACTTTTTCATAATATTTTTCACAGCGATTAGCCTACAAATCTAATGACCAATTTGCCATGTAATCGTGCCTCGCGTCGTCCGTCTCTCGCTCTCGTGTTTTGTGCATACGCCCTTCGGACGATTCATACGAAAAATCAGACTGGCATTGCCATTTCTTAAATGACGTAATTAGTAGACCTTTGTGAGTTTTTTTCGCCGCCATCTCAAACTTTCATCCGCGCGATTCCTCAATTTGCGGACTAAAATAGCAACCCGCATACGCACCTATCTGTTGCGTCCCCCCCCAACACTCAAAACGAAAGTAAATTCGAAGAAACACACCCACACACCACAAAACACACAGAGGCACAGTGAAATCGCGTTGATCACACAGTCAAGTCGTGTGCGGTGACTTTAATGGTTAAACTATGTTTCGGTACCGTAAAATGACGCCACGGAAACGACACGCTACCGGTAACTATTGTTACGTGAAATCCTCAGGCTTGCCGTTGTTTTTTGTGTTTGTTTGTTTTCCTTCGGCGGCGAGCGGGGGTTTCAATGTCTCCTTGTTTTATGTTTTATGGTTATTTTGTTTACATTTATGATGGGGGCGTGGCAAAAATATTTTTAAAAATAAAAACATTTGTCCCACCGACCGACCCTATGCCGAAATTTCATGTTACCGGAAACACACTACTATTTTTTCTACGCCTTACCCTAAAAGTATAGTGTTTATTCAGAACACGGTCATCTGCAAAGGCTAAATCCAGGACAAATGAGTCTTATGGGTTTTGGGTTTTTGTGTATGTAAGTCATATAAATGTGACTTTTGGTAATCAAGCTATTTGGAAAATGCAAAAATATGTATTTCATATTACGTTGCAAAATATGTTCTATTCCCCCCACACAATAAAAGCAGTTCATGAATGTATGAGAAGGAGAAACTTGTTCAAAGTGAATTTTGTACCAAACGCACAATGGGCTCATGCGCTTACTTTTAATGGCCAAAGTCCCAGCAAGAACCTAAACATCCATTTAACCCGATGGAATAAACTACAATGACTTTAACCTCACTGTGAAAGTGCAGTAAAAAAATATATAGCTCTAAAATGGCTGCAGTGCTCATAATAAAACGATTAGGATTCTTCAAGCATCATTTGCCCTAAAAAAAGTAATGAAGCCATGTGAGAGTAAGTACATGAAAATAAAAGCACGGGAGTCTCCTCATACAAAGATATCAGAGTGGAAAGTCCAGCGAAGTGAGGCAGCACACTAATTACATATCGATTGTTGCGTTCACCTTTCTCAAAATGTCATTGCTTTCTTTTTCTAATGTAATCACAGCTGGTGCTTACTCTCTTCTGCCATGTTGATCCAAACATGTTTTTTTTTTTTGGGTACCGTAAAATAAAAGCTATTTGTGCTAGTAAAATAAATATATAAATACCTAAATTAAAATAAACAAATACAGAAATACAGAAACTGTAATCTAGTCTATATTTAACCATTTTATTAAATGAAATGTCATTCCAACCCCTCTTAAATTCTTGCATTATAAAAAAAAAAATGTATTGATTAAAAGCCTGCAGTGTGCATTTGGCAAGGGCGGGGGTGATGGGGTTGCGAAGGGCCCCGATGCTTACTTGAAAAAGTAGTTTGAAGAAGAATGCTCAATTTGATGGCTCAGTTATTACTGGCTAAAGAAGAGATTTTTAGGCAGCATTAATGGCCTGGAAATGCTATTAAAGAGGGCATATGGAAAATGTACTTTTTAATTGCTTTTAGAAGGAGTTGAGTCTCCACCACTGCATATGGGTGAAAAAGCCAATTATCGCACTGGATGGATGTCATTCATTTGCAGTCTGGACAAGCAGGGTGAGTCCTTGTTAGATTGGTTACAAGTTGCTTTTAGATTAAAATGGTCACTAGAGGGTTCAGAAAGGTCCTTAACTAGAGCAACACGATTGCTAAGTCGGTAGCCACTCTTTGTTTTGCCCCGTTCATCATTGTCATCATATCTGTATCTGACACCACCACCACCCATCATGGCTGTACCATGGATAAGAAGGGTGATTTTTAAAATATTAGAAAGATGATGACGATGATGTGCTCAATGAATTGAGTTTGACAATGACCCAGAGGGTTCAATGCACACTGTCGTCATATTAATGAGTGAAACAGGATGACATCCACCACACATATCAGAATCTATCGTGTAAGCCACTGAAACGAAACACCATCACCTCTGTCTTCTTTTCACTGAAATTCAAGAAATGTAGTGCCATTCAGATCTTTATTTCCTCCAAAAAGGATAAAAGTGGCCTCAATGAGAACGTGTCTTTTTTTTGCTCAGCGGGAGATAGATCCGCATAGCAGTGGAAGGAAATACTATGTTTCTTTAAGAGAACCCAGTGGGAGCAGATACAGTGAGAACAGCAGAGGCACCATAATTGAGCCCTGTGGAACACCACACGACAGTGGGGCAGTTCGTGACTTAGAGCAACCAAGGCTAACACAAAAGGTTCTGTCAGCTAAATAGGACTTAAATCACTCAAGGGCACTACCGCCAATTCCCCACCAAGTGCTGCAAACGAGCCAACAGAATACTGTGGTCCATTGGGAAACTTAAATGCTAGAAGGGGCCACAATATTTCAGCAATGCTATACGGGATGCTATCCGGACCACAAACGGTCACATTTTCCTTTTCAAGAAAACACTAAAAACAGAATTGAAATCCTGCTAGTATTTATTAATAATTTAATTTCAAGGGCTGAAGTGAATGATCTTAGCAGAAGTGGCCAGCATTATCAGGAGATCTTCTGGGCAAAAATATACATAAACAAATGCATCAAAATATGACTCGGGCTATTATGTTCAAAGGGTGGCGTTATAGACGTACATACAGACACGGATTTATCTTCTGAGGGATCCATTTCATCTTTAACTCTGCTCGTCAGTTGATTACTTTTCCTTATTATCTTTCATCACTGCGGATCTGCTTCAACTTAATCCTTTCATGAGGATAAGGAATTCCCTTCATCTGTGTGTGTGTGTGTGTGTGTGTGTGTGTGTGGGGGGTGTGTGCGTGCATGAATGATGTTTGAAGCGACGCCAACCTGCTGGCCGACACAAAGACTACAGCCCTGTTCACACGGGCAGGTTTATTTTGGCGCTGCACCGGAGTATTTTGTTGCGATATAATTTTGCACCGGAACAAATTTTGTGGAGCGTTCACACGTACAAAGCCGCTGAGCGTAACAGCATCGACGCAGCTCCACTTGCTTTCACACGGGCAGTTCCTGTTGCGGAACAAAACGACAGGAATGCGGAAGTAAAACATGCGCATGCGTAAAGAAAGAAGAAGGCGGGGAAAAGGAAGTACCATTTCCCCTCCTTCTTTGTGACAAAATGGCTTCTTCTCCGGAGAAATCAATGATGTGGTTGATAATCAGACGCCGCCGGAGAGAGAGAAAAGAACCGCCACGTTTTGAAGCGCAAAATACCCAGGATGCATGTTGGGAAGTACCCGGTTGGACTCCTCTGACGCGTAGCGAGGCCACTCCCCTGCAAGCAAGCATTTGCTCTGGAGCAAATTTAACCCAGTTGCGTTCATACGTGCACATTTGCATCGGTACTGCTTCGCAAACGAGCATTTGTTCCGGAGCAAATTTTTAAACCACCTCCCTGAGGTGGTTTAAATTTGATCCGAAACAAGCTGTTTTCGGGCGCTACGCTGGAACAAAGTTGCACGTATGAACGCTCGAGGGGAGCAGTTGCGCAGTAAGTCCGAAATAAATCTGCCCGTGTGAACGGCCCTGTTGTTCCTTTCTGGTGTAATTGTGACTCATAATGAAACGGCTTTAACTAGCATGCTTCTCTCTTTGATCCATATTTGCCATCGAGCAAAACTGCAATCCCATCAATGACGGCACGCGGTACCTTAAGATAATTAGTTCATAAAAAATGAAAAAACTGGAAAAATGTACTGAAGAGGCACACTAATGACATAGTTGGCAGTTCCAAGTTAGAAAAACAGTCAAAGCAAGTCGGGAACAGGAACTCAGACTTCATTCATGTTTGTGCTGCTTCTTGTTGTTAGACAGAATACTTGGGGCTCAATCATAAGTGCCCCGCAAGCCGATATTCAAAATCACAAACACAGGAACAGTACCGGAAAGTACAGCAAATGAAGTTATGACTTTTTTTTCCTGACCACAACATATTTGCTTTGCCGCTTGTTGCTAGGCAGAGTGTGCAGGGTTCAATCATAGATGCAACATGATGTCATACGCCAAGCCACTGAGACAGAGTGAGCAGCAACGTTAAATGTAAACCAGCAACACATTATATTATTAAGAAAGCTACTTCATTGTTTGACGATGGCCACGTCAAAGTGATTATGCACTACAGCTTTGCATTGCATGAGGTCCCCTTTTGCACAAAAGGTGCAATAAAGTAGCCTATTAAATATTTACATGCGTATGGAAAACAGCAACACTATTTGCATACTTCACAGTGGCAAGTTTTGCTGCGTTTGCTCATGCAGAAGTGTAAATCCAACACGGCCCAAACAAATAATGGCGCACGCGCGCGCGCGCACGCACACACACGCACTTCACAGAAAAGGATGGGGGTGATCCATTAATAAGAGTTACTTGTCCTGTCACTGACCATCGGTTGGTTGTTATTTCCCCTGACTTGTGTGCCCATGATGAGCTCGACACAATCTCGTGTTTTGGGCACACAACATGAGCAGACTTGTATCCTCCGGGAGCACGACATTTTACTGTCTTGTTATTGCTGTTGTAACACATATTCAATTCTGCAAAAAAATACAAATAAAATTGCTGTCGCACTCGGACATTGGAGACTCTGCAAAGATAAAAAAAAATATGACTTATGTACAATTGCATGGAGACACACTGCTCATCATTCACTGCTCCTTGAGTAATTTTACAAACCAAACTTTTTGGAAACCTTTTGTAGAATGGCCCTTTTCTAACATGAGTGTCCAAAGCAAAGTCCATCCAGGCACATTTGAATCATTTTGGTGTGGAAGAACAAGCGCATCAAATGCCTTTACTCAATTTAGACGCTGTTCCATATGTTGAAGGAAATCTTCCCAGAAGAGTGGATGTTATTGTCGCTGCCACTTGTTGCTAGGCAGAATAAATAGGGCTTGACCATCACTGCCCCACTGGCAAGGCAAAGAAAGGAACAAGAAATGCGACTTTTTGTTTCACATTTGGGCTGCCACTGTCACAAAGCTAATTATATAGAGCTCATTTACAGGTGATATGCCGGTCACTAGAACTGACAAAAACAGTAAGGGAACGCCAAGCTTGTTTTTCCCTGGCAAGTAACAAGGAACCAATAGAGTATCTCCACACGAAATAAGATCATCATTGTGGCGCAGGAACTCATTTAAAAACATCATGCCTCAGTCTCCAAGCTAGTTAGCATGCACCATTAGCATGACAGTGTGCGTAGCCTATCTAGAAAGTATCGAGGCAGGAGGTTACACTGACAGAGAGAGAGGGGGGGTGGGGGAAAGGCAACAGCTTCGCGCAGATCTAATAAACACTGTAAAGATTGTGCTGAAAGACATTTTAAAGAGGTGAAAATTGAGTTGAGGTTGCGCGTTGGTGGAGAGGTGAATCAGAGGCCACAGAAGGAAAAAGCATTGGCATTTTGAAACAGAGGCACGTCTGTTTAACCAATCCGTTTGGCCTGAGCAGTTGAAATGGTAGGACGGTGTGCCAGTGGTGGCCCAGCACTTGCGCCTCACAGGAGCTTCGGCCTTCCTGTGTGGAGCTGATATATTTTTTAGCGCTTGCAGAGATTTTCTCCGGCTTCCATGCGCTTCACAGAAAACTTTAAATCGTGGTCCAAATCTGGTCCAGCTCATTAGCAGAAGCCTGATACAGATTTAGATCATTTTTTAATCAGATGTGTTCGAGGAGGGAGACATCGAAAACAGGTTGGATAGGGGTTCTCGAGGACCGACTTGGGCACCCCTGCACTAAATTGTCCATAGCTGTGAATGTGACTGCGATTTTTTTTTCAGTTTATACGTGCCTTGCATAGAGTTGCCAATCAGTTCAGGTTGTACCCCAACCTATCGCCCAAAGTCAGCAGCGAGAGGCTCCAGATAGTGAGGATCAGTGAGAGAGAAAAGGGATAAACAGACAGCTCTTTGAAATGATTTCTTTCGTGATAGAGGATCACCACAAATAAAGTAAAGGAGGATATTATTAAGGCTACCGCTACTTTTTATTTATTCCATAACTCGCCAACACCAATAGTTTAAACCACTAACTGGCAGACGGCGGATCAGGGGCGGACCCAAAAGCTTGTACATACAGACCCAGACCTTCAAGCCACAACAGAAGGGTTAGGCTTCAAAACCTGATTGAGACGCTTCCATTTTAAGCTACAGAGCTCTTGTAGTCTTTACAGTAGGAGTACGGTGGATGACAAAACGTATCGAAGAGATCAATGCAAGTTAAGCCAGCTGTGACTTTCTAGTAACGACAGAAAAAAAAACGGAGCTGGAAAAGAGGAGAGATAAGCCCACTGCGCTGGAAAAAGTGAAGAAAATGAGAAGGCGACATATGTAATGGTAGAAAAAAAGATATATCGAGCTCGCCATCAATGAAAATGGAGCATTAATCCAGAAATGGACAAACTAAAAATAAATTTGGAATAAAACACCACTGCAATCTGTGATGAGAATATAGAAAAGACATAATCTGACATCGCGATATGTTTCTTGAAGCCACAGTTTAAAATTCCGGCATAAGCGAGAGCTCAATTCTCTTAAAGAGCAGAAGGGTGGAGGAGTTGAAACCGCGATCATTTCCAAAAGAGATTGTCATGCCAAACGTGTCTTAACGAACAGCAAATGTGGGTACTGTAATAAAATTTGCACTGGATTTTATGAGACTTAAATTTCACTCAAATAGTTTGGCTTTTGTTCACCTTCTCTTTACAATAAGCTGCTACATGGCCGTTCACAATGATCATCTTTTGAAGTTACCTTCTCGAGAAAACAAAAATAAAGCCTGCACAAGTCAATTCTATCGGCTTTCGGACTGATATTCTCCATTTCACGACACAGATGAGGAAATCATCACCATGGGAGCCAAAATAATGAAAGTCATATTTCATAGCGGATCTTAATATCCTCTGGAGGAGGTCACCGTCACGCTAGTGCCTTATTCAAATGTTGTCTTTTTATCTGACAACAGCGACGCTGTGATAAATGTAATAAATCTCGTGTTGATTATACTGAAAAGTCCCACAGCGGGATTGCATGTTATGGGATTGCAAACCACCTTGCGCGTGCATTGTGAAGCACTAAAACCAGTGACATTCGCTTTGCGGGCTAGTGACCAACCATTGTGTAACGAGATTGACAGTACAAACAAAAGCGACGTGCCGAATCATCTGACGCAATGTGAGCGCAAAAGCGACCGAATTCCTTTTGCTGTGTAATTAGATCAAGATGGGCTGTTGACTCAAAGGTGATGGCGTGGTGATCTGATTTTGTCTTAGGCGTAGAAAAAAAAGTAGTGTGTTTCCGGTAACCCCACCGACCGAGAATTTCTACCTCGAACAAAAAAACTTTACGGTCAGAATTTTTTTTCAAACCTTTTACATTTTTGTGCAATAATAATAATAATAATAATAATACATTTCATTTCATAAGCGCCTTTCGAAACACTCAAGGACGCGTTACAATCAAAACAAGAACAATAAAACCGCAGACAAAATTATAAATAATAAAAGGAAAGATGAATTTAGGGCGTTCACATCGGTGCAAACTCTCGTGATATTCACGTTGAGCGTGCGCGTGGTTTGCCCTGTCGTCTGCGAGCGGGGGTTTCAATAATAGTAAAAATGTCTCCTTGTTTTATGTTTTATGGATATTTTGTTTACATTTTTGATGGGGGGCAAAAAAAAAAAAGATTTAAAAAAAAACGTTTTCTGACCTACCGACCGTATGCTGAAATGTCATGTTACCGGAAACACACTACTTATTTTTCTACGCCTTATGATGGCATCTAACATACACACTGACTTTGAACTAGCAAGAGCCATATGGCAGGTTACTGGCCTGCATGCTTGGCTTCAGCAACAAACACTGCGTCTGCATGTGTGTGTGTGTGTGTGTGTGTGTGTGTGTGTGTGTGTGTGTGTGTGTGTGTGTGTGTGTCCTCCACTTTCTCAGTCACAACAGGCCAGTCAATAATCATGCAGCAAATGAGGCTTCTGTCACTTGCTGCACTTCCTCCACAGAGCTGCTTCTCTACCCGCCATCCCGCGAGCCTCTGCCGTTATGTCACATTTTGTGACCGTGTGTGTGTGTGTGTGTGTGTGTGTGTGTGTGTGTGTGTGTGTGTGTGTGTGTGAAGCCAAGCCTCCTCCCGTGTGAAAGGGAAGGAAAAGCCTGTATTTGTAGTCCCAGCATGGCCTATTAAATTTGCGATGCTTCCACAACACCATCCTGACATTATTTATAAATAGCAGAGGTGGAAGTGACACACAGTATGTGCAAGGCGGAAGTCTCAAATAAAATTTCAAGCAAATCCCAAGTTACTGCTGGGAGGGGGGAGCACTCATGTCAATTGAGTCAAGTCATTACTTTGGTTCTTTCGTTCAGCAAGTAATAAGCCAAGTCATAAAATCATGCTCAGTCAAAACATGTACAGTGGATATAAAAAATCTACACACCCCTGTTCAAAAGCCAGGCAAAAAAAAAAAAAAGGACTAAAATAAATCATATCCAAACCTCTTTCACCATTAACATTACCTGCATCAAACTTGACGGAATAAATAATCATTACAAGAGGGGAAGTAAAAAAATCAACAAATAACAACAATGTGATTGCGCATGTGACTGTGTTCAGAATTAACCAATTACAGTGCAACTCGAGTTCAACGGGATTCAGTATACAGGAAGTCACGAACTAAAACGAAACAAAAACAGCTGTTGAGATATTAAACATTTTATGTAAATCCACAACGGTGTGATTACTGACACAGAGAATACACGTTGGAAATAAAAAATAAAAACACAGACCTAAAACTAACACACCTTTTTTTCTCCACATCGCCACCTGCTGCATCTGGTGTGGCCTTGCCCTCAATTATTGCTCGGCACATTTCAGGGGCCCCAAATGGCCAGGGAGACGAGGTCAGCAACACAAAGTCACAGCAAATGACTCGCAAATCAGCACTCCAAAGGAATGTGGCGATTTTAAATACGCAACCCGTATCAAACATCATACAGCTAATGAGACGGACTCGTTTCGATGACTGTTTTTTAGCAGCGTCTGTCGAAACTGCTGGAGAATGTAAACGTAATGTAAAAAAATCGCCATCGCGCAAAGAACCCTTGTTTGGGAATGTCGGTCAAGGAGCAGGTCGAGGTGTCAAATTCTGCAATGCTTATCGTAGCATCGTAGCACGCGCGTCGCACTTGTGAACCTCGCACTATGTGTGACAACATCTGTCTTGTTTACAGATTAGAAGCGGTGGCAAAGTAAGTCACATCTCAGCTGGACTGCGCATTGACGGTTCTGGATGTGCCAAGCGCGGGATTAGAGAGGAGAGAGTTGAGGGGATGAGCAGAATAAATAAATAGGCGGGGAGAGAGAAAGAGAGAATGGTGGCTGAATTAAAGTGCGCCACTCTGCCTTTGGCAGCCCCCAAAAAGGCCCATTATTTAGTTTTTGTGTGTTTTGGAGGACAGGGGCGGAGACAGTGAGTTGGCCGAATGGTGCAGTTCATTGTCAGTGTTGTTCGGAAATATTTGCTTCCTGCACAGGAATAAATGTGTCTCTTTTTTTTTTCTTCTTCTTCTTCTTCATCAAGTACAGAGACACACCGAGTGGGCAATGTCAGTATGTGTGCGTGTATGACTACACCAAGCGCCCCCGCCTCAAACGCGGAGGATTGCCTGGTCTAAAAATGCCAGCCGAAATGTGTGATGTGTTCATGTGAAGTGAGGGATGACAGCAGGGAGAGGGCACCAACATGGCAACCCACACATCATTTATATACATCGACAGTACACGGAGCGAGGAAAGGGACCGAGCAAAAATCCACCTTCTCCGAAAAAGATTGATATTGTATTGTCAGTTCCCGTTTGTACCATAAGAAGGCTCCTTTTGTCTCAATGAAGCTCCACAATTCACTTAAACAAAACTGCATAGCAACAAGATGCCACCAGATGGCGCAAAAACTGTGAATATGGGATTTTCTTTCAGTGAATAACAGGATACTGTAGGTTTTGACAAGAAATACAATAGAGACACTGTCTATTGTATTTTATATAGATAGATACACAATCACACACACACACAGAGAGAGAGAGAGAGAGAAACACACACACGTATATTTTTAAACAGTATATAAAAGTTTTCTAAAACAAAATGCAGGTGTTATGGTCAACAAAAGGGACAAATGGAGGAATAATGACATGATATAAATGGCAAGGGGCAAAAGGAAATGGAGCTAAAACATCCACAGTGATTTAGAGAAATGCACCAGTGACAGCGTGTGTGGGCGTATGAGTGTGTGTGTGTGTGTGTGTGTGTGTGTGTGTGTGTGTGTGTGTGACAAGCGCACAGGCATACACAGTGCTCAGGTGTCACAGTGACACAACTGGTTAGGATTGCAGCCAGTTTGAGAAATCAAGCGGAAAGGAGAGGCAAATAAATGAAAGTTGTGATGCATGCGCACACACACACACAACCCTTCATGCCTTGGGGAATGCACGCTTGTCAACGCACACAAGACGAAAGACTGAGGCGCTATTCGGACCAAGAAGTCTAGCAAGTTCAGACAAACGTATTGGTCCTTCAAAAACAAGTCAAGGATATTATTGTATGAAAGATGTCATGGTTTTGTAATCATATATATATATATATATATATATATATTTGTATATATATATATATATATATATATATATATATATATATATATATATATATTTGTATATATATTTGTGTGTGTATGTGTGCGTGGGTAGTCGAATGAACAAGTGCACCTTTTAGTGCAGATTAAAGTAGGACCCTTATTTGGAAAGCCCTGTACTTGGGGGATTCCGGTCGCGATGCAACAGTCGTCATCCACATATGAATTATCCTCGAGAAACGCACTGCCCTCAATCTACACAACGTTTAAAGATCAGAAAGCTACAGTGGAGGAGCCATTTGGAGTGTGAAGCCAAGATTTGAGTGGATGAATATGTGCGTTTTATTTTTGTTTTATTAATCTTGAATTTCTTTCATTGTGTGATCAATATAAAATAGCCATCCGTTGATTATCCAACCCCATTTTAATGAAAAGTTGTTCAGCACACGTACTATAAAGCATGGGGTGCCCAACCTTTTGGTCCAAGATCTACTTTTCGATCAATCAACCTCCCGCGATCGACCCGTTAACGCGCACGCGCGCATACGCACGCACTTGCACACGCAAGCCATGGCAACCCCTAAAATGAAGGAATACGAAACAGAAAAATAAAGTTGACACAAGAGTTGATGTGTTAGTGAAAAGGATTTCCTGCTTACCTTAGTGGGAGACATGACGCGGAGCCACGCGACGCACTGTTAACTATCGTAGCTCACGCATACCGTTTTAAAATGCTCTCCCGGCTCTCCAGATTGCCATTCTTTGCGAGTGCCATCGGTGAATTGTACAAGAAACGAAGTTTGACTGATAACAATCATAAAAATAAAATAATAATAAAGCTATATCGCAAAAGAACCGACCCGCAAGCTGCAATTGCAGACTGCTGAACGCTAACAACTTCCGGTGACGTGCGTCACGCACCACCGTAGGTTAAAGGTGACCTGCTTTATTTTATTTTATTTTTTAAATACAATACTTTTTGTGAAAGTGAGCCTGATAGTATGGTTAGGGTGTAATGTGCATTAACAAAAAATATATTACTAACATGCGCAGAGACAGACAAATTTGTCTCCCCCCTTTACACTCTCGCAATCGACTTGGGACCAGTCCGCGAGCTACCGGCCGATCGAAATGACGTCATGGAAACATATTAAAAAAGATCCAATTGACCTCGACCCGGGATGTAAAATTTTGTTCACAGCTCTGGAACTATTACTTTTTTCCAAAAATTGCTTATAATTTAGCTACTGGTTTCCTCCATAACATGTCAGAAAATAGTGGAAAATGACCATCATTGTTTTTCAAAGTAAAAGCGAGTGCTTGCAAATGTCTTATTTTGATGAAACACAACAGATAATCAGTCTGCTTTCATGAAGGACTAGTGGAAATCCGAGAAGACGCAAACCAAAACATTGTGAGGTCCGGGCCATTGCCCTTTGGAACACCTTGCAAACGGACGCCTCCAAATTTTAATTAATGGTCCTGGCTCACAACGTTTAATCTGTTCGCAAAATAGCTACTGATTGAATTGATGATCAATTAGTTGTTGATGAATCACCTCTCACGTGAATGGCCATGTTTACAATGTACCCTATGTCTGAAAAGAACACATTTTATTGCTTGTGGGTGTGGAAAGTTGCACATGTGCGTGTGTGAATGGTCCAAAATATTTTAGTGTGTATCAGTATGATTGGAGAGGCTTTTTTTTTTAACACTGTGAGTACACAAATCACTTTTTACATGCATGTACTAATGGGTGAATGTTTCCAACATGAATTTCTGTATACCATAGGGGTGAATGGACAGACTGTTGTTTACAGGTGTACGTGAAAGGAGAGTCGTATGAGGTGCACCCAAAGATGTTTCCGGCAGCTGCATGACGACATGGCGGCAGACAGGTCGGACGCAGTAAAATGAATCCCGCCGTCCAACTCGTCTGGACTGACGCTTCAAGGTTCTTCAAGTGAATCACATTTATTGATGGGCCGTCATAGCAAGTAACATGATGGAAAAAAGACTCACCCCGCCAAAACAAAACGGCTCAAAAAACACGAAAAACAGCATGCGAGCATCAAAGTCAAACCAGTTCAAGTGTTTTTTTAAATTGATTTAATGGCTTTAAATATGAATAAGAACAGAGACAGTGAAGCAAAAGTCCTGTGATAAAATATTGATGGTGCCAAAAACGAGCCCCAAAATACACCATACGTAATTAAACCTGATCATTCTGTTGGAAATCAGCATTGTATTAAACAGACGTGTATGTATCATATATGTTTGGTCAAAGATATATCAATAAATGACCCCGAATTCAACCTCGACTGGAATGAAGCAGCTTATTAAAACATACAACAAAAGGTTTGGAAATATGCCTTTTTTCACAATGCTTCTTTCCTTTATCATTGGAAAGCCATTTCAAATGTTGAGAACGGCATGCTGGTCACACGCTTTTTTTTTTTTTTGTGCAATGGCATTTGTGCTGCTCAACCCACAGCTCCTTCAAAGAAAATAAATAAAATAAATAAAAATCCCTTAGAAATGATGCAGTGTGTGACCAGCAGGACATACAGTACTATATTGCAAAATTACGATTGTAAAGCATGTTTCCTTCCCTTTAAAGCAATAATCCGTTTGCAAGTAACACACGTTTGTGACGTAGTGTGTGACAGCAAGCAGTGTGTGACCCATCATCGCGTACTCATTTATCAAGCTGCACCATTGTAAACGAAAATGTATTTTCCCTTTGAAATGGTGGCCCGTTTGTCACAAAAGGCTTTGGAGGACGCAAATGCCGTCCCGCAACAGTGTGTGATTCGCATCGCACGCTAAATTGCGCTTGCTCAGCCCACAAATGAAGGGTTTCACACAAACAGCGCATTGCCTCTAAAGGGAAGTAAACAGTCTTTCCAACAACAATTGCAGGAAAGAAGCATTGCGTGAAAATGGTCAAAAAACACTTTTCCAAACTTTTTAACTTGATGTCTTTTTTTCCCCCCATGAGGTTTTTTTTTAGGTCGCACTGAGCTAAAGTGCAAAGGCCTTCAGAAGTGCGCGTACGTACAAGCTATCACGATTAGGATCTGGAACGATTGTTGTTGTTGTTTTTAATGGCCTCGTCTACTCTAAGTTTCTTCACACCTTCTCATAAGAATCATATGTACAGGTCGGGTCATTTACAATCCAAACAGCGATTCCAGAACAAAAACAAAACATTCCACCAGCAACATTTTAAAAAGCTAAAACGATATCTTAGTTTTGATTCCTTCATGATAGCATCATCATAGTTATTCATGTCCTTTCCACTGTGTGATTGTTCTTCATGTTTTCTATGGTGGTTAACATAAATAAGGCAATAATAAAAAATAAAAAGAATATTCCCACCATTCGAAATATAGCTTTTTGAGTCTTCAATGAGATGGAATGTCAGGTTGAAAGAAAGCGGAGTGTGATTAGCAGGGTTGAGTTGAATGAAGTCAGAGAAGGACTTGAAAGGAAAGAAAAATGGGGGGGCTGGCATCCAGCAGCAATAAATACGCAATCGAGCCAAAATGGCGGTGTTGTGTGTAACGTTTTACTCGGACTCTTAATGTAAAAATGGATCCATGCTAACAAGGTTTGAAGTTGGAGACAAAACAATTGGACGCCGCCTCTTTCAGAAACCTGATTAGCGTTTGTTGTATTGGAAAAGCACAAAAACTGTCCAGTGTGTCCAGTCTCAGCTCTGGTCATTTTTTTCCAGTTTGGAAGCTCTTTTCTCATACAACTAAAACCTTCCCCGTCAAACTGTTGACATCATCAAGCCTTCAACTCACTCAACATGTAATCTGACCAGAAAAATGGGTGTACATTAAAAAAACATTTTGCCCGCAATTTGATGTTTCCGCTTGAAATCAAAATCTACAAACTTTCTGGCATGCTTGAAGTCTCGGCTTGAATTTCAACTGAAGTCGATCACACTAATGAATGGAAAGTTTTTGGACGGTTTTCAGTTTTGAACGCTTTGATGTACAGTATGTTTGGCTTTCTGTTAATGTTTTGACATTTTGGCAACAAATGTTGTGGAATTTTAGATGGATCAACTTTTTTGCTGGTTAAAGACAGCCCCAAAACTACTGTGTAAATTACCCTTTTGGTATCTATGAATGTTTTTGAAATATTTTGGCCTCAAACGAAGAACTTAGAAACTAGAAACTACAACAATACGATTCTGGAATTATTTTGGAACTTATAGATTTTAAAAGCAGGCGTGGGGAACCCATCCATCCACTTTCTATCATGCCTATTCTCATTCGGGTTGCAGACAGTGGGGCAAAAGACGCGATTTACATTCTTTGAAGAATGTAAATGTAAAATGTGAAAGACTGATCAAAGGGTACTTAAGTGTATAGACAAACAATCACCATTCAATCAATGATTTAGGGTCTGAACATAACATGCGTGTTCTTTTGGCACGGGGCGGGGGTTTAAAATCGAGTCACGTGCAACTTCCACACAGGAGGGATTCAAATCCAGAACCTCAGAACTGTGAGGTAGATATGATCACCTCTATACCACCACGCTGGCCATTGATTAAAAATCAAGAGCAACATTACAAAAATAACAACAACAAAATCCTTCAATGTGCGAGTTTAGAATTTTCCCGTATAATTTTTTAAATCTTGTTTCTACACGAGTGCTCCTGTAATAAATTATAAAGTGGATTTTTGCAAATGAGTATCTTGTGACATATTCAAACTACGTTGTGTGAGTTTGAAACCTCCACGCCTCAGATGTTGGGTCTGCTGTCAACCAAGCATTCTCAGTATTGCCTGTTATCAGCGTTTGTATGTTCAAATTTAAAAATTACATGGTGAGCTGGATTAAAAAAAAAAAGCGCTCACCAGCCGTATACGTTAAGTTCCCTTCTTGAAAAACTTAGCGGTAAACTTCGCTAAGTCTTCTTAGCTAAGCTAACATCGTTGAGACTTCGGACGCTCACCTGTTAAGTGTCCCTTTAAGCTTCAGCACCCCGCACACACTGGACGGAAGAAACAAAAGGCGGAAGGAAGGATGGATGGATGAACGGAGGGAGGGTGTGCAGGAACTGATGCGTACATTTTGGCAACGTGAGACAACGGCATCGGCGAGCATCCCTGCAAAGCACGTGTGACAGTCAGTCCCCATTGCGTTCAGCAGCAACAACAACAACAAAAAACACACCAAAAAAGCTTCAAATAAATTAAAAGGATGAAAAGAAAAGAATTACATTCAAAAATAACAAACACCATTTCTCGGTTGAGGTTCATCCTGTTTCCTTTTAGCCATCCGTGAGCATATCTGGATGCTTGTGTGTGCGCACAGGGGTGTACTTTGTAGTGCGGGCACGTGGGTGTAAGCACAACTAAACTGTTGGCATGACACCACGTGGGAGCTTCAACATTTGGTGTGTGTGTGTGTGTGTGTGTGTGTCTGAAAAAAATCAGAGAAGGTTCATGCAGGCCTGAAGCCTGGTTGTGTTCAGGTGAATTTCGCCAGTGTTTCTTGTTTTCTCTTATGATTGCCTTTCTGTGTCTGTGTGTGTGTGTGTGTGTGTGTGTGTGTCTGTGTCTGTGTGTGTGTGTGTGTGTTTTGTGTGTGCGTGTGCGCAATGATGAACAACATGTCAGCAAAGGTTGATCATGACTTACGTGGCTGTGTTGGAGAAAATACCTGCTCGGTTTCTTTTTCAACTTCATGGGAGGAGTACTGGAAAGTGCCTTTTTGTGTGCGTGTGTGTGTGTGTGTGTGTGTGTGTTTGGGGTCAATGTTTTTTTTCGTCGCATTTTGTTTCTTTTTTACCTTGTGAGATGAGTAAAGAAATTGGTGTTATGTGTCGTGTGCGTGAACAAAAGTGACGATCCACCCGCGAGAGTTGTGTGGAACATTCCGTTCAATTGGTGCACCGTTTCTTTTGCGACTTTGGAAAAGAGCAAACAAAATGTCCGCTCGCGATCAAGTGTCTCTCTGCGTGAGCGCCTGGAGGTCGGCGGTGTGCAGGGAGTGCTGGAGGAAGACGTTTTTACGAGAGTAGCTGTGCAGGGACAGCGGGCCCCGGGGCGGTTGCCCCAGGCGCCCCGTGAAGGGTGAGGAAGAGGAAGAGGAGGAGGAAGAGGAGGAGGTGGAGGTTGGGTTGGGAGGGGAGGGGAGGCCCGACAATGAGATGCTCCCCCTGCTGGCCAGGCCGTGGAGGCTGGAGGAGGAGGCGCCCACCGCCCGGGGGATGAGGCTGTGGTGATGAAGATCCCCTTTGCGGGACGTCAAGCTTCCGCCTAAGGACTCGGAGGAGGATGAGACCCTTTCCGGCTGCCCGTCGGTCAAAGATGGCGTTGCGTGGTGAAGGTGAGGCTGGGCAGCATCGATTAAAGAACGGTGGGCTGTATTCGGTGCGCCGGCAGGTGGGTGGGAGTGATTCTCCTCTCTGGCGGAATCAAGAACTAGCAGGTGATGGGGGTCGTTAGCGAGGTCCCCTGCGAGTGGCGGAGGGGGCGGTGCACCCCCGGCCCACACTGCTTTTCGTTCCTTTGGGGGCAGGCTGCTGCTGCTGCTGCTGCTGCTGCCTGGTCCTGACGACCACCCTGGATGGCTGTTGGCCTGAGAGAAACGGCAAAAGAAAAGTGCTGTTACAGAAGAATGTTGCGTCATCATGTCAGATTTCCATCCAAGGTCTCCTGACAAAGATGGCAGCTCCAGTCCTGCTTGTCTCAACATCGAGGCGGCTCGTGATGACAAACAATTACGACTGCTTGCAGTTAAATTGAAAAGGGGCTTAAAAGAAAAAAAAACTTGGGTAATCAACCACATGCTGCTTCACCATGTCACAGATTCCTACACAAAGTCTCCTGACTAACATGGCAGCTGGTGTCCCACTTCCACCGAAAATAAAGCAACCTTGAGTTGGCACACATGCAGTATCACTACGTGGTCGTCAGCCTCCCCCCCCCCAAAAAAACAACATCAACGTACAATTTTTATGTCTTCCTCTCGAACGTGTGATGAGTTAAGGTGTTTCCACCGGGGTGGGATAAGCGAGCGAGCGACTCCCGAAGAGAGGCGCTGCAATTAGAGCGAGAGGGAGCGCGCCGCTCGCGTGTTTGCTGTCGACTGTTAATTGGGTGACATTTTGAGAAGCAGAGCTCTGTGGGCTCCTGCAGCTTGTTCTAATTGTTTCTAAACCAAGCGGAACCCTGCTCACTAAAGAACACACACTTGCAGTCGCGCGCGCGCGGGCACACATGAACTCGGCAAGACAAGCAGGCCACAAGGTTTGCACGAAGCCGCAAAGCGCCGCCGTCAAAGGGGCTCCCCGGACGCGGCGGAGAGGATGGCAAATAAAGCTGGATGGCAGAAACAGAAGCCACCTGTTCTCCTTTCACACGCCACTGAGCGCCTGCGCCTTATGAAGCGCAGCTCTTCACGGCCACCCTCCCTCTCTCCTCCCTCGCACGCCGCACTGCAAAAATTCCAATCTAACCGTGATTCAGGACAGTTTATGTGGCTAAATGCATTTGAGATATGAAATCCATGATATAATATCAACAAACTCTCTTGTTACAGGCCAAATAAATGGCAAATAACCCTTTTAATTTACACAAAAAATCTGAATAACATTTCTCACTGCAGTAATTTCAGTAAGTTAAACCAAAGAATTAGTCTGATGATGTCAGAGGAGATGAACCGTAAGCTTAATGGGATCTGGAAAGTTGTTTTTGTTTGTTTGTTTTGCTTGAGGCTGAATCCCCATTTTTGCCTTATTTCGTGAGTGGAGAGGTCAAAGGTCATCAGATTTTAAGTACAGCTTCACACCTAAATCAGACTGGATCACGTTAAAGCAGTCATATTGTATATATATTATACTGTGGCGCTTATGGAAATAATGGAGCTTTCCAGCGAGACGGAAACTGTTTCCTTCAAGTGACCGCAGACTACTACTCCCTTACTTGAGTGGCTCCCTCCATTTCTTTTGATGTCCATTACCTGCTACACGGTAAAAAAAACAAAGGCACTTTGGAGTGGTTATTGAGCGTCTGGTGCTTGCTAATGCGTCCTGATGAGCGGACGCACGCAGCAAGACTTCCCTCTGACTCATTTGTCTCGTTAAGACGAGTGCAGCTCAATCCTTCATGAGTGGGGCAGGCGGGTTGGGGCATACTGAAACCCCACAAGGGAACTGTGACAGCGCCGTCGTGCTCCTGGTTTTTGCGGGATGGCTGACTGAGGGACTAAATCTGAACAAAGCAACTGTTCGAGTTCCAGGAGAAGTTTTTGGGTTTTATTTCCGAGTTCTACAAAGCATCGCAGCAAAAACCTAACGCACTGTCAAGACGATAAAGACGATAAACGAGCGTGACTTTAGCACGCAACGTGACGTAAAGTGAGCCTGACTATCATCTTTGGTTTCATTTTTTTCTGAAAATTCAACAAGACACAACCAGCATTATCATGCACCGTCTTGACTATAGCCAAAAAGAATTTAGGTATTACGTGAGCATGTGATGTGGCAGGCCAACATTTATTTGTATTTCTAGCATGCTTTCATTAAAGACAGATTTATACAATGTTATGGGAAAAAAATTAGTGTTCTAATCTCGAAAGTGAAACTTGTGGTATCGCTGTGTGTGTGTGCGTGCGTAATAGCCGGCGACAGATGGAGACAAAGCAAAAGGTCAAGCGCAATGAAAAGAGAGGCGTAAACAAATGGAGTCAAAGGATGGCGGGGACAGGAGAGGGATGACAGATTGGCAAGAACGTGATCAAAGACGTAGATAAAACGCGACGAGAGCAACAGACGGTGGGGGAGGAAAAAAAAAAAAACAGAACTGATTTACAAACTCAGGTGTCCTCTCCCAAGTACGCGCCTCTCAAATATTGATGCCGTGTGAGTGTCCACAAGTAGGACTGGAATAAATCACAGTGATGTTTACTTAGGGTGCAAATGGACAAGGGCTCCTCAAGACTCTCAAGAACCTTCCATCACACACCACTTGTAATGACTTTCAAACATGCACACACACACACACACACACACACACAGTATGCGGTATGCGACACACCGGGGGGAAACACTGCAAGCACAACACCAGTGTCATCAATCACACACCAGGACTCAATACCCCATGGAGGCGCAGAATCGTAATGAGGTCCAAAAAACGCATTGGACACCAAAATGTTAAGAGTCCTCACGGAGATAAAAAGGGAAAAGTTTATTCTAATATCCCCCCACCCCATTTAACTGTTGCCTTCATGATAGAAGTTTTCATCAAACAACTTTTGATATACTGCAGTAGAAACGCTCCAAACCCTTTTGATGATGTTTCAGTCATTGAGCGAGTCCACACAGATGAATCAATAATTGTCAACAACAATAATTGTTGTTTTTTCCATTTGCATGAGATGAGAAAATCTCTCTGAATGTATTGAACTTTCTGATTCTAAGCCATACTGCAGAAAAAATAATGCCGCAGTTGTTCTTCTTTGGTAGACAGCATTTGAGATGGTTACAGCGCAGACACGATGACTATTATTGATATGTCAACGGTCCATGTTGTCCTTCTTTGTTTCTCTTGTAATTTCTAAAATTGTATTTAAAAATTCTCTTGTCCTGCATTCCTGGCCCCCTTACTTGGGTCCCAACCACAATAACCCTGACAGTGCTAACAGAGTAAACAAAACAAAGAACATGGCTGCATTGTTAGCTAGCTACAACCAGCTAGCTACAGACCAGGTAGCTGCCCCCCACTTGTCACCTGTATTCCATGAGCGGTTGATTTCATGTTAATATTACGAGTGGTCTTCAGTTCACAAGCACCGACATTATTTCAAAGCAACGGTGTGCGTAATTAGTTTGCGCAGTGGCGTGGAAAGGAACCAGTTACCGCCAATATTTCTCCAAGAAATGTTGACAGTAATTAGGATTTAACGAATGCAGTTGCACATGTTAGCGATACACAACATACATTCAGGTTGAGTGAAAACAAAAAGAACCCCCATCTTGAACCGCTAAGAATATTAAAGCTTTAACGTTGGCAACCGTCTGACTTGGGAACCGTCTGACTTGAACTCAATTTTGCCCAACATGCACTCTTAAATGCTCAAAGTGCTTGATATGTGCATTATTAATCTAATGAGTGAGTGTAAATGCTGTGAAGCGTGTGGGTGTTGTCTTCTATGAAGATTTAAACGATGACATCATGAATTATAAGCACGTTGAGCGGACAGGTCCATGACACCAGTCTTGCTTTCTGTCTGTAGGCCTTGTGTGTTTTTTTTCTTCCTTCCCCTCCCTTGACCTCTGTTCTTCACTCGTCTCACACCTTCTCCACCACCGCCCTTCATTTTGACCTGCTTATTTTTTTTTCTTTTCTTTTTCTTCTTCATGGTTGTGTAACGCCGTGCATAAGAATGCCGGCGGCTGCCAGGGCCGAGCAGACCCTGACAGCTGGAGGATTGATGGCAGACTGCTGCAGTCTGGAGACCAAGCACAAGGAAAGGCCACCATGAAGTTTCAGAAAATATGAAATTGAAAAATTTGGAGGACAGAACAGTGACCTAGTGGCGAGCATGTCGGCAAGTTTTGGGCTCTAATTGTGATATGCGTGGGTTTGCCCCTGGTACTCTGACTTCCTCTCACATTTCAAGAATAATAATAAACACATATGTTAGGTTCGCTGGAAGCTAAATTGTCCATTCGTGTGAATGTTTATTTGTCGAAACAGAATGTTCCCTGCATTGGCTGGTGACCAGTCCAGGGTGTATCCAAGTTGTCACCCAAAGTCAGTTGGGACCTTCACAATTACGGCTCATTATCGAAAATAAAAACAATGTCACTGACTGCCAGCTATGACCAGCCAATGAAAATTATCTACTTGGGTGTGGAAAATAAGCTAGCACGCGTAACGACAACGATAGCATTTTCACTAGTGATCACGTTAGTCTGTTCAATCCCTTAGCTTCCAACATGGCCGGCAAGGTGATGAAAGCTGGACTCAGCACTGGCCTAGCAGAGTATGAAGTGGGTGACGTCTGGCTCATGGGCTAATTCCAGCAAGAATTGTGTGTGTGTGTGTGTGTGTGTGTGTGTGTGTGTGTGTGTGTGTGTGTGTGTGTGTGTGTGTGTGTGTGTGTGTGTGAGACCGCGGGAGAGTGATGTAATGTCTAGAAGTTGTATGACAACAAGAACAAGTATTGTGCTGTTAGTTGCTGCGGGATGGGGAAAAAAAAGCATGGCTTTGCAATGTTGACATTGAACCGGTTGATCTCGGGAGACTGGATGCTTGAAACGTAGATCTTGGGTCAATAAAGATTGAGCGCTCGGATTTCAAAGGTGTGATGAAAGTTATTAACACGCGGAAGACACCAAGGAACTGTTTTCAATTGTGGAAAAAAAAATGCGTAATGGCTTCTTTAAGCTGTACTGCAAAAGCTAAAGTCCAATGAGAGCGTCTTCAGCCGTTGCGTGTGAAGTATTTTACCCAAGGCTGCAGAATCGCCCGATGCAAAACTGAAGGAGTCGGGCCGTGCCAGAGTCACCCCGAGAGCAGGAAATCTTTAAGAGGCTTATCAGGAAGGAGATATGGTAGGGGGGGACTTGGATGCACAAAACCCAACAGGTGCACGGGTGCAATGATGGCGAAAATCAAATCATTGACCACCAGCTTGGGCAAATGTTTCCTGGACATTGTCCAAAGAGAGTGGGATGATGGTGAGAAGAAACGCGAGCAAGTGGATGGTGAAGAACCAGTAGGAGGTGAGGAACGACAAGAGAATAGGAAGGACAAAAAGTCAAAGCGGCAAAAAGAGAGAGCCTCCAAACGCTTGGATAATACAACAAAAGCGGAAGGGCATGTCGGCTACATGGTCAGACGGAGGAGAACAAAGTGAGCAAGCTGAAAGTTACTGAAGATGAAAAAGAAAAATAATTAGTAAACCAGAGGATGAAGATAAAAGCAGGCCTCCAATAAATAGCCAACATCAAAATGCGCAAAGAAAGGCTCTGTTTAATCTTTTTTTTTCTCTTTGTGGGTACTTTCAGAGTAGAACAAGCGTTTTCAAGTAAATTACCCACTTGGCTCAAATCACAAAGAATAAAAATAAGACAAGACCCCGCCGATAATTCCGGAACTGGATGGTCCAGCTCTACATTGCTAAATCCGCCGAGGAGGTATCGTTTGACTCAGGGATCGTCATAATAACCGTCTAATCAACTGATTAGTTCCGCAGCCCCACCAAACTCTATTCCAATGTTGCAAACGAGCTCCCCTGCACAGTATTAGAGACGAGCTTCTGTTCGGTGGTCTTTAACAAAGACGAGCGTTCCGGTGGACCCTTGCAGCAGTCGTCCCACAACATTGTGTGTCAGGGTTTGTGTTTCACTGAGCTACGTAACTTATTGGTTCAGTATATATAATTACACTTTGCAAAGATTCCTTCCCAGCCCTGTAAGAATCTCTAAATAGTGTCAAAGAATGAACTCGCATGAGCGTGAACGAAATCTTATTGTGTTATAGGATTAGGACGGTGCATGCTGTGGCATTTATTTTTCTGTACTACTATAAGAAAGACGTTCTCGTGGAGAAATTGTAAAGATCAGACGAGCACAGTATACGTGTGATTAAAAATGCAGCTGCTGTCACAAACGCAAAACATTGAGCTGCCGCCTGATTCAAAACAAGTCCGGGACATTTTTAGTTACTTGGAATAGAAAGTGATACGCTGTATCCAATAATTGGGGGTGCATTTTAGCTCCCGTGAGATCAAAGAGAGTCAGGACGAGATAATTGGATGTCTATGAAAGATTATCCGGTGGTTTGGCATGGTAAGAGTCTCCTTAATCTGCTTGGAAAACTATCACGGCCAACAACTATAAATGTTAACCTTTTCATGCACCAAAAATTATAACCTGTAACCTGATAACATGATGCGCCGTCCACTATTGCGACCGTTGTCCCTGAAAGGGTTGAAACCGGTTCAATATTTACAATTGCAGAACCTTATGTGAGGAGACTCACGATTGTAGGTGGAAGCGGAGATATCTTGATGTGTGTGGTGTCCTGTGATGGCCGTCGTCTGCCACACACGAGACAAGCAGAAAGCAAATAGATGGGGCGGGGTTCCCATTGTCGTGTGTGACCTCACATTTTAACGACGCAATTCAGATGTTAAAAATTAGAATGCGTGTACCGCGCTTTAATCAAACGACGGTCTCATATCTTAGACCGTTACTTGACTACCGCCATGCCAACTCTTTAGCAAAATCCAAAAAGTGATTCACTAAAGAACACAAAGAAGTCACCCACACATCACAGATTTAATTATTAACGGCAAGAAACTTTTTGAATTAAAAAAACTTGAGAATTTGAGAACGTAAACACACATGCAGACACTCAGCCGGCGTAAGAGAAGCCGCCATCGTGCTGTTATTGCTGCTCCTGGCAACAATCCAACAAAATGAGACCGTTTTTGGAGGGTTCCAAATGAGACTGGGCGAGGCAAATGAGTTTGCAAAAGTTATTTTGTTCTAATTACGTTTTAATGAACTATTTTTGTTCTGAATAATTGAATCCTTTCTCGTGGAGGAGCCACGGACATCATTAGCCTACATTCTACATGGGTATTGTCATAGTTTCTGTACCGCGGCCCATTTGTAGCCTCGTTTTTTTATTTATTTATTTATTTTTTTGGCAGATACAGTAGGTCGGACAACCCTACAAGTTTGGCAGTATTTAAATCACACACCAGCAAACATCTTCCTTTCTGGGGGGGTTATCTTCACCACACTACAGCCAAAACACAAACAAGTCAACACTTGTAAAATCCAACACTCAATCACTCAATCTTACCACTTCTATATGGTCTGGATCAAGAAAGCTTCCCATAGAATCGAGGTCAACTATGAGGTTTACATTGATTGGTAAAACAAAATCATCAATGTAGAGACGATTGAGTTTTGGTGACGCTACGACATGACAGATCTCTTTGAATTTTCTGCTATCGGCTAATTTATTACAGCAAACAAAATGTCAACGAGCATTGACATTAGAGCTGTTTATGAATTATTCCATAGAGATCTCAAACGTCGAGTGTGGGATGCACAATTCTTTCCGTGCATGAACATAATAAAGCAAGCTAACCGAATATATTATGCTTGCAGTTCATTGTTAAATTACATATCACTTATTGAATAAAAGATATCCTTGCTTATCCATTTCCATGAATTTGAATTATGTCGCGAACCAAAACTTGTTTACAACAACTCTAGCAACAAAATAAAGAAAAAAGAGACCAAAAAAAATCTGACAAAAAAAATCCAATAAAGATACAGCAAAACTTTGAACACGAGAAACTTTCATGTTTATATTGTGGCTGAATCCGCTACCGCGTCTCAGAGGAAGCCTCCACATCGGCAGGTCTTGTGCATCAAATATAGTTTTGCAACTATACCTGGTGGGTGGCACAGCCTCTCTTGTGCGGCGCCGATCATTAATATGCATGCCGGTTTATTCTTCCCCTTTTACTGTAGTGTCATTGCAAATTGTCTCGTGTCGACAGTACTTTGTCGCGTATTGTTGTTGTTGTTTTGGGGCGCTAGCATCCTATGCACATGAAAAGGCACCTTTGGGGAAAAAAAGTTCAAAAAGAAGATTTGAGAGAATCTGTCACACTTTGGTCTGATTAACGAACATGGGATCTGCAGTGTGTGTGTGTGTGTGTGTGTGTGTGTTATGATCAGTTGTTAATGCAGTTCCATATGACAATACAACGATTACGATCTGATTTTAAGAATATTGATTGCGATAGCTTTGCATCAAAAGAATGTTATAATTCCATTTAAATCAGTTTTTTAGCACAGCTTTTTTCGTTCCAGAGTGGAATAAACTTGGATCAAATTAGCATAATTACATATATAAATATTGTAATTTCTCGTTATAATTAGAGCATGACATTAATGGTCATAATCAAAGTACTGTATTTTCCGCCCGATAAGGCGCTTCGGAGTATAAGGCGCACGTTCAATGAATGGTCTATTTTAAGTGTTGTGAAATACAGTGTAGGGCACACCGCATTATAAGGCTTATAGAATAGAAGCTACAATAGTGGCTGTGGTTGCGTTATGCTTCCACTAGATGGAAGTACGCCAAAGAAAATACAATACAATACAATACAATACAGGTTTATTTATATAGAGCTTTCACAACCGCTGCAGCTGTATCAAAGCGCTTTACAGAACATTTAAAATACTACGTCCAAGAAATCAGAATATTGATCCATATTGAAGGCGCAGGCAGTGTTGGCTTTGGAGAACATTGAATGCTTATGCGTGCCTGATAGTGCAGAAAATACGGCACCTCGTTTGCAAGTATTGACATGTTTTGACCAACATCAATAAAGACAATATACTGTATTGAATTTGGTCAAAATGGTTTATGTTCCAATGGCTTATGATTGTTCAAAAAATCTGCAATGTTTTTTGACAGAATACTTGTTGGCAAATCGATGAAAAGAATCCGTTCTAACACGTAACACACAGAATGCATTTGAAAAGTCTGACCCGTTTTCTGCGTGCAACCAAACAACCTAAACAATTGTATGGAAGACAGTGTATGCACGAGGAGCTTGCTGGATATTATCTGAAATAAACCCGCTGCTACCAGTTTCCTGTCCTCCATTTTTTCGATGAACAATCCCTGGTTAATGTTTATGCATGCGAGTTCATGCCTCTTAATCGCGACCCTCTTGACACCATCCCAAGCATGATTATCCATGTTCAAAGTCAACATAGTAATCGTTCCATCTGGCTTTCATGTGCTTGAATTAAAGCAGAACAATAACGGCCTGCCTTCCAAGAATTCAGTCAAATATAACGAGTGTGCAACATCTGAGAATCATTTGCATTACTTCAACACATTGATTCCCTTGACTTTCTATCCATTATGCACAACTTTAACCTCATCAGGTTTGGTGGTGAGCTAGATTTGGGGTGTTTACACAGATTTTTTAGAGGCCTCTTTGTGGCCATTCCCTTCTTGTTCATACCACATTCAAGTTGATGATTCCCAACAGGCTTTCAGAATCAGAATCAGAATCAGAATCATCTTTATTGGCCAAGTATGTAGAACACACAAGGAATTTGTCTCCGGTATACACGCTGCATTAGTATCATCATAAACAAGAACATGACAAATTGGTATGGAAGGAAATTTCATAATGTAAGTGAACCATAGTTTCAAGCAGAGCTAAAGTGATCAGTGGTAGAATACAATACTATTACAGTTTGTACAGTTGGTGCAGAAAATCATTGAACCATTTTAGAGAGATACAATCGTGTCTCTAGCTCCGCCTTTTAGGAACCCAAACACTGTCTTCCAGAACTAAGAGTCAGGAAACCAAAAAGTCTGGTGGCCTGATTATCTCTAACCATGAAACTGCACCAAAAATCAGTTCCCGAGGGACACGGAGCAGTTTGGAGGAAATATTGTGTCATCCTATCAGGCATTTTTACCAAGAATCACTACAAAATCTTTCCCCAATCTGTGCACTTGTTGGTGATTTTGAGGCGTGAATGGGGGTACACCCTGAACTGGTCACTAGTGAATTTCAGGGTATCTTCAGACAAACAACCATTCACTCTCATATTCCCACCTATAGAAAATATAGAGTCGTCATTGACGCTAACGTGCATGTTTTTGGAATGTGCATGCGGCGTAAATGAAGAGAAACTACGCAAGGACGGGGAAAGCATTGCATGAACCCAGAGACAGACTTGCTAACCACGCGTTACTGTGCTCATAGCATTAATGTGCAAATAGAAACATACCAAGGACGTGATTTCCTTCCATCTGTTTTCTTTTTTGTTTGTTCCAACATACAACTCCCATGGTCTCCTCCCTGAAAGAGCTCAAAACTAATTGCCTTTTTAATAGCTCGCCACATGCTTGATTGTGTTGGAGTGTGTGTCCCTGTGTGTATTCAGTGTTGTTTGTGTGATTGTGTGGAGCAACGAGGAGGTGATTACTTGCTCGAAATGAGCGAGCCTCGTTAGTATTTTAAGCCAACAAGTTTTGCTCCGAAAGCTTCATTGTCACACTGGCCAGATACATTTAGCGGATTGACAGGAGGCTAAGTGGAAAATACTTTTGTATTTCCAATTTTTGCTGGTGAAATGCGACTCTCTGGACTGCGCGTGTGCATGTGTGTTTGTGTGTGGGCGTGCTAGTGTGTGGATTAGGCGTGCGTGTTAAGGTGAGGCTTGGACCATCGTTTGCTACTTGTTATGACACATCAGGGTAAAACTATAAACCTCCATCCCAATCAGAGTTGTCCAAGATGCTTGACCTGGATTTGGTTTTAATGGTTAGCTTCGATTTTGCCTTAGGATATTTCTCACTGCTGCTTGTGAGAAAAGTCAGCTTCATGTAAGTCCATTGCGGAATAGAAGAGTTGAATCTCAAAAATTTCCAGAACATATATTTCCAATCCAAATAACAAATTCCTCTATGAAGTAATTTGCCTGGAATCTCAGAGTCATTTTCAAGCCACGTCCACACTACACTTTCACGCAGAGGCATCCGGATCTCCCACAGCCCTGCTATTGCATCAGAACCAAAAGGTAAGCAAAGTTTTGTAAGCTCCAAGTGTTAGTCATCATAAGAATGTTTTTTCGAATTCTACCCCAGTGTACTTCTTGATGTCTGATGTATTCCGCTTAAAACACGTCACAGACATGTATTTAAAACACCTGTTGTAAATTGGGAAAAGGTGCTTAATATCTACTTAAACGCATAGTTTAATGGTTAGTTTAACCGTGCTGTGAGTTTTTGCTGATCTTTACGGCAGAGTGAATGGAGGACATTTTAAAGGACAATTCCGGCAGGAAAAATTAGATGCTTGTTATTAACGTGAACAGCACTTGGAAAAAATATCAAAAAAGTAGTGTAGAACAATGTAAAATCACACACACACACACACACACACACACACACACACACACACACACACACACACACACACACACACACACACACACGCACACACTCAAAGGGACTATAAAAAGTTCTCATCCCCACTGGACTTTTCTGTGTGCTACTGTTTACCCCAGTGAAGCCCAGCAGATGTAATTAAGCATGTCTTCATACCTGAAAGCAAAAGACAACTTTTGGAGAGACAAATTGTTCTAAAGTGTGAGCAAATATAAAGGCAACGATGTTAAGCCACGTTTGATCTCTTCATCCATCAAGCAGTCACATGTCCATTTCACTGAGGATCTTCGGGATCGGAGAAGTTTACAACCACACTGTCTTTGGCTTCCTTAAAGTTGGTGCCCATGGCAACTTGGAAATGTTCCATCTCCAAGTCCCAATTCTCCAAACTTAGTAAGCATGCAGATATGCTCTCTCCTGTCTTCACAAACTGTGCGCACAATATTGACCTTGTCATTTCTTAATCTTAAAAATGCACACAGTTGTTTTTCTCAGCGGTGTGTCTTTCCCAAGTCATACCGTGACAACACATTTGAATAGGGAGCAAATGAAGAACGCAACGTTGCTTCAGTCACCAACATGATCCGTCTCATCTTTTCCAATGAAAACAATGTGGATTTAGCCCGGATTCCAGGCAAAACGTGTTTAGTGTTGCTTTCGTACATCAACAGGGGATTGATTCCAAAAAAGCCAGTTGGAGTAAAACCCAGCAAGAGAGCAACTGTTCCGTCACACAACTGAAGTCTCTTCTTGTGAATATCACCTTGTGTCGTTTTTGACCAAATATTACTCCCACCGTTGAATTTTCGATTTTGCTCATTCGGATCTCGGGTGATCTAGACAGAGGCAGGGTACATCCCGGATCGGTCCCTGGTCAACTAGAAGTAACCTGGCTGAGGAATGGATGGTGAGAAATCTGCACAGTGCCCATACTGAAAGGATCTCGACTGCAATATGGAACCGATGAACACGACCATTTTGTGAAAACATAACTTTAGTCCATCCATCCAGCTATCCGTGCTCGATGGCAGAAGTGATCACATCGACGACACATTATCCAGTGATTCTGAATAAAATAATGTATCAATAAATTCTAATCAGACGGCACCAGTGTGTCAACCGGCAGATCAAACATCTCAACCACGCACCGCTCTCCATCCATCTTATCCATCCATCATCGAGACGTCCCTTCTGCTCGCTAATTAATTTGCCTACCTTCCTTTGCTCTCACTCCATCCATCACCCCAGCTGGCCTGGTCAGGTCATTACCCACGGTGCTGATGGTTTTGTTTCTCTAATTAGCCCAATTATGGATGTCAGTTATAGCCTGCCCCCACCACCACCACCACACCCCCTGCGGGGACCTCGTCATCCTAAACATGGCTCGGTGTGACCTTGGCCCACGACTGTTCCCCCCACAGTGTGATACTTGACTTGCATTGCATTTGTCTTTATTTCGAATCACTTTGTCTTCATCATCGCTTAGTGCTGTGCTGTTAAGCAGTTCACAGGTGGCAAAGGTTGGTGCAACATACTGTAGTTATGAAAGAGGTTATACAGGGCTGTCCCCAGTTACAGCAGTCCCGACAGACGCAATTTCGCGACAATGAAATATGACGCCACACATCAACGAATGCTCAGTGACAGCAATAGTTAAAGTGCTTTTTGCTTATGAACTGTAAATGTTTTTCCAACAAATATTTACTGTAATTATGATTTCACTACCACGTTAGTGTAGATTAGTGATTGAATGCAACTGGATGTACAAATAGGAGTTTTGTCAATAAATAAAAAGTACCAGCATAAAATGATCAGATTTGGGGAAAAACCCTCACAAAGTTCTGACCCAAAACAAAAAAAAATCTGGTCGAAAAATGACAAATTATGTATTTTTAAAAAAGGCTAACAAAAACAAAAATATGGCAAAAAAAAAGAAGAGAAGTCTGACAAAATGTTACAAACCAACACAAAAGCTTTCATGTGGTGAAGATGTCTGTATAGATTTTTGTTTGTTTTCTTTTTACTTTCTGCAAAGGATGGCGGAATAGTGCACATTTCTTCATGTTTTGCTTCAGACTAGAACGGAAGCGCTTTAAAAAGACGAGGACGGACGGGGACTGAGGACAATTACGATATGAATTGGGACAGGAGGGTACCCGGATCACGGACGGACGACGAACCGGCTAAATACGGTAAAGCATCCATCTCTATTTTTGACCGGCGATTAGCCAAATGCTGGAAATACCAATGAGCCGCACTGATTGGTTGCAGAAATGAAAAAGAAGTGAATATAATTCGCCCTCACATCCAACCCCCAGAAAGTGACTACTCTATAAATATGCATTCGATCTTCATGTATTTTTTTCCCCCTCCAGTTTGAACCCCAGCGCCTGCCCACTTTCCGTCTCCCTCGCAGGCATCTTCCTGCTTTAATGAAACAGATGTCCCTTCATTAATAAAGACCAGGTCTAGCACAGTAATGAAGAAACAAGCAGGCAAGCGCACACAAATGAGCGGGGCAGAGCTGAGGGAGATTGCTTCTGACAAGCACGGATTGTTTGTGACGCGACCAACCACAACACTCTCCAACAAAGCCCAGCCGGCTTAGATGACTGCATTAGGGGACGCAATGGGATATTTGTAGATGTGGACTTGGTGACAGCTGAAATAATAAGTAATATCGATGTCTGTGTTAAATAGGAATATGGCTTACCTTGAGAGAGAGAGAGAGATGATTGCCTAAATGTGGTAAACACAAAAACCTTATGCAGGGTACAGATAAAAATAAGCGTCAAGAATTTGATCAAAGTCAGCAAATGCCTGATGGTCAGACGTTTCTGAAAAATTATCCTGTGGTGCCGGGTGTGATAAGGATGCGATATATATATATATTTTTTTTTAATCTGTATGTGGATACCGTACCAGGGGGTCACCAACCTTTTCGAAACAGTGAGCTACGACACTGATCATTTTAATGACTTCTCACAATTATTAGGAAGTATAAATATCAGATATAACACTTAATTTCTATAAATCCCCGGCAGTGTTTATATTTTCAAATAATGACTTTTACAACAATCCTAGAAAGGCACAATGCCCCATCACTGGTTAGCTATTTTTAGAATGGTTCTTAGGAGCTACCTGGTTCCCACGGGAACCACGTCGGTGACAACTGCTCTACAGTAACATGGTGAGAATGTCAGGGTTACATTGTTACATCGTTGGTCGAATTGACCCGTTTGGAAAATCTAGGAAAAACGGATTAAACTTGGGCTATCTTCACACTGCAGGCCAAGTCCAATTTCACTTCATCAAAGCCAAGCTCAGCACGGGTGGGGGATTGCGCTCAGGAGACTACCGATAATCATCAGTGAATCTGCAAAGTTGTTTGGAGTAAATGTGTTAATTTTATGGTTGACTTTCATTGAATCTCACCTGAAACAAAGCATAAAGTGGAGGCTTGTGGTGATCATCCATACTTCTACCTTAGTCATCTTTCGTAGATGTCTCCATGGATATTGAGGACCATCATCTCATATCCCCAAAATATTTCTACCTCTTCCTCTCTCGCTCCTCTAACCAATCTGAGGGGAGCCCATACGCACGTGGGACCATATTTACTTGCGTAAACACTATGCAGCATAATGTCATTTTTGTTGTATCACTTAACATGGTGCTTTCCGCACATCACGGCCGCTTTAGTTTTTGTAATGAGAATGAGTGAACAAAAAGATTGGATTTGCCCCAAAATTTGTCTTAGCCTTTGTGTGCTGGCTTCCATTTTTGTTTTTCTTTCTTGAACATGAAAAACATTGCATTGCTTTTTGCTGATTTTTTTCTCTCATGATTAAACATTAGAGCAACTCACACTGACCTGTGAACACGGTTAAGAAACAAACACAACAGGAGGGCTACATTGCAGCAAAAGGAAGGGTTTGTTTGGTTTGAAGGACAGTTCCTAAGGTGCGCTTTGGGTGGTCACACTCTCCATCCCCCCTGCGGAGATCAGCACATGGTGAAGCACACCAGCTGTTCTCCCGCAAACGTGCATTTGCCGCATAAGCAAATATGCAAACATTCAAGGCAAATCCTGTCTGTGAGGGGCTTGCCACGGCTATTGAACCTGATGTCTCAGGACATAGGAATGGGTATATGCGGCATGTGTCATTCAAATGCTGCGATTAGCAAAGCTGATTTCATACTGATTTTTATGACTGTTGATTACATTTACATAAAGCAAAAGACGGGTATGGTGCAGGATCTCAGTATAAAACAGACACGGTTTTACAAGCCAAACCATGGTGAGTTAAACTATGGATGTATAATGTTTTTTGCTGCGGATGCATCCGTGAAGGCATAAAATTCACCAACGCTTATAAACATATGTACCCTTCATAAGCCACTCATGCAACTCACTGCTTGGGGCCCAAAGTGCCGCACATGCCTCTAATAGAGAGGAATCAATCATTGCACCAATTTTAATTTCTAGAACTGATTAAACTGATGTATCTTCACATGACCAGAGCTAATCCATCAGCCAGCGAACCGCGAAACAGCATCGGGTGGAGTTGGCGAGAGGAATCCTGGAGGAGCAGAAAACTCTCAAGTTAATTTATGTGGCCTTTATGTCCCCCCTGATTCACTTATTTTGAAGGAGCGAACTGAATGCCGATTCATAATTTATCTACCTGGCCTCAGCCTCGCTTTAAAATTCTTCCAAATAAAGACTTTTTATTGAATTTCACAGTGAGCCCAAAGCAATTACACAAACAATCCTCTGTGTTCCTCATTACATCAGCTGTCCAGTATTCTTTTGCATCTTGACTGGCCAATTAAGAGCAAAATCTGACAATTCCCAGCGTAGTGAAATGACATGATTATCTGACTGTTGATCACATGACTTTACAGTTAAATACTAGATGTAGCTGTTCCGTTGAGTGGGCCGACATTAAGAAATGGTCGCTTTACACAACAGCAGCACGTTGACCTTTACATTGTGGCTCTGTAAACAGCATGAAATTTATTGCCCACGACATTATAAAATTGTACAGTCACAGGCAGGGGAGAATACGATGCTAACGTGGCAAAATATATCCGTGCCTTCGGGAGCTGATCGTTGTGCCTTTGATCCAAGGAATTGGAGAGACCATCCATCCATCCATCCATCATCCATCCATCCATCCATCCACCCATCCGCTCTACCTACTGTCCTGATTATGGCCTATCCCAGCTGACTGAGCAACACATTTACAGCAATGGACAATTTAGAGCAAGCGTATAAAACTCATTTTCAAGTTTTTATGTCCATCCATCCATCCATTTTCCGAACTGCTTGATCCTCACTAGGGTCGCAGGGGTTGCTGGAGCCTATCCCAGCTGTCTTCGGGCAGTAGGCGGGGGACACCCTGAATCGGTTGCCAGCCAATCGCAGGGCACACAGAGACGAACAACCAACCACGCTCACATTCACACCTAGGGACAATTTAGAGTGTTCAATCAGCCTGCCATGCATGTTTTTGGAATGTGGGAAGAAACCGGAGTGCCCGGAGAAAACCCACGCAGGCCCGGGGAGAACATGCAAACTCCACACAGGGAGGCCGGAGCTGGAATTGAACCCGGCACCTCTGCACTGTGAAGTCGACGTGCTAACCACTGGACTACCGGGCCGCCCTAGTTTTTATGTCGAAAATTGTAATTTGAACACGGAATTCATATACAAAAAAATGAAATATTGCTTAATTTATGTTCAGGGCAATTTGGTGAGGAGAAAAAAACTAAATACAGTGGTACCTCGGCTCACGAACTTAATTGGTTCCCAGAAAAGGTTTGTGAGCCGAAAAGTTCGTCTTCCGAACATTTATTTCCCATAGGAAACCATTAAAATGAGAATACTCCGTTCCCAGGTCCCCATAAACATAATTTTCGACTAAATAAGCCTTAAAACTACACAAAAATATACCTTATTTTATGTATAATAAATGTGCTATTGTATTGAAATTAAAGAAATAAACTGTACTGTATAATAAAGTTGTTTTATTTACCTTTGTGATCGTAGTTGATGGCTTGATGGAATGGAGTGGGAGGGGGAGGGAGGGAGGGAGTTACGGTTTGGAAGGAGAGTCACCTTCCATAAGGACTGTAGGTAACTCAACCTCCGGTGTGGCTTCTCTTCTTTGCTTCTTAGAAGGAGACTCTTTATCCTTTTTGCTGATTAAAAACCTCTTAATTGACACCTGTTGCGTGTTAGCGTACTGGTACTGGGACGCTAAGTCACACAAACGCACACCTCGTTCGTGTTTTTCAATTATCTCCTTCTTCTGCTCGATCGTAATTTTCTTTAATGTCTTCTTAGGCTTAACACTAGCCTGTGGCGGGGTCTTTTTCGGTCCCATAATAGCAAAAGTACACTCAATATGGTCCAAAATGTCTAGCAAACACAAACCACGTCCGCATTCAAAGAAAGGGGGTGACAAAGTGAACGCCGTGAGCGTGCGTCAGCTTCTCGCAGCCGCCACAGGGGCGCTGTTCGACCGCTTGGTTTGGTTCGTCCGCCGAAAACTAGTTCGTCAGCTGAGACTAAATTCTCGCGAAATTAATTTTCGTGAGGCAAAAAGTTCATGAGCTAAAGCGTTCATGAGCCGAGGTACCACTGTATTTGTAAATATTTGGGGAAAAAAAGTTAAGAAAAATGTCTTTTTGATCCGGGTTTTATAACCTGTATGAAAAGAACAAATCCATTGACAAGAAACATGAGGTAGATACATTTCATTTTCTTTAGTGGGCCACAAGAAAATTGCGCGAAGGTCGGATCTGGCCCCGTGCCTTGTGTTTGACACCTGTGATTTGGAGTCTGCTATGAACATAATCTGCATGTTTTCGGCATGTGGGAGGAAGCCCAAGTAGAAAGAATATCTATAAAGTTTCATCATGTTTGAAGATGATCACCACGTGTTGCCACTGTCCAACCTTGCGCTGTTGTTAGTTATGAATTGTTTCGATATCCTCTTTTATTTCCTTTCCCAATGGCTCTACTTGACAAACAGCCTGAGACGGATTGATCTTGTGTGACTGGTGTTGTGCATTTGAATCTATTCGTGTTATTTGCGAAGAAAGAGCATTCGAGGAAGATGTGGACTGCTACAGTACGTTAGCATCATGCGCTACCCAGCAAATGTTTAGCTGCCATATGTCACAAAAGCTGTGTAGGGTGGCTTATCTTTCAACATTTTACATCGTTTTTCATTTTATACTTGGGTAACAGTTCATTTTCAAAAATTTAGATGTGTTAGCAAAGTGTATTAACTCATTGTATGGGCTCATTTCTGCTTACACTTGAAAAGTAGCAATGCTAAAAAATAAAGGCGTCATGATGGTGAAGAAAAAAATTCCAGATAAAATGGACATCGACAACCAATTGAAGTACAGCGGTAATGCCAGTTATATACAGGGTGATTTAGGTTACCGTAGCGACCATATGAAGTGCAACTGTGGCGGCAATGTAGCGCAATCCACTTACTGCTAAACTAATGGCCTGCTGTCAGTCACAATGTCACTCACATCTTGTTGGAACCACCTTCAGATAGGCGCGTTTCCAAACTCCAAAACATGAAATCCACAAATGTTCACGATATATGACGATTAGTATGTGCTTGATCAATGTGTCGGGTTTTAACAAATTTAGGATGATAAAGAATAAAAGATGGAGATGGGGGTGTGAGTCTGGCCCTTGATAGGAAAAACAGGTTCACCAACATTGCACTAATTTCACTCAAACAAGAAAAAAGAAAGAAGAAAAAAAGACAAATGATTGGATATGAATGTTGATTAGTTTAAGTATTGCCACACAATCATTAAGGGTTATCGTGTAGAATTGCATGAACAGATGTCAAAAGCTGTGCATGCCTTGGAGGAGCATGCTGCTTCTCACAGGTCAGTCTTGGTACTATAACATCTGCATTGGCAGATGAGACTTGAGATTGTCCGTGAGTACCAGCTTTAACAGAACCAGAAAAAGTTCAAATGTACTTGTTTGACTCAAATCCTATGCTCGAGTGAATCTGCCGACGACAAAATTAAGTGACGGCAGTGCTATAATCAATCAATGTCAGCTTCCTGTTGGTGCCTCTTGTTCTGGAAGGTGTGACAGTGACTTTGATTGCCACATTTCGGAGGCGAGGAAATGGAGAAGAGAAGAAGATGGTGCTGGAATACACCCGCTGAGGTCCCATTTACGGTAATGACGGTAAATCAAACCATCTTGATTGAAGGGAGTAATGAGATGAACGGCGGGAGAGACGGAGGATGGCACATACGAACCCGTGCTGCTCTGACATCATCCTTGCCTATGGAGGGCAAACAGGCCATTACAGACTATATGGCCTACCACGCTAGGTCAATATATCAATCAATTATGATTAGCATGACTGGAACACTAAATGAGAAGATGCGATTTACAGTGGAACCTTTAGGGTTGAACGCAACCTCGTCCAACAAAGCTGTAAGTCAAGGAAAGTGAACGCATCTCCCCAAATAGGTGGTGTTTATTTGACTCAATCTGCAGGGAGGGAATCACGTTCGGAATAATATTTAAGTCCAGTGATACCTTGACTTCCACGTTGAATTTGTTTATTGATCAAGCTCATAAGAGGATTTTCGATATCAACAGTGGCCTGGTGGCCCGTGGCAGCTGTCGGATCACACGAGGCTTGCCTGGTACAAATTGAATAAATACGATGAAATCAACACTGTATTAGTATTATTGATATATTAGGATATTTTTCCCACAAATTGAGTTTGTGACAAGAACAACATGCAAAAGATCACATGTAACACTGTTCAGGGAATTTGTTTAATATATGCGGGAAAAGGTCATGCTGTACTATTCTTCGTACATTTACGTGCCTCTGTTGGTGTTACCGTTTAGGGTTTACAAGAGAATCCAGCTGGGTTACAGCAGTAATCTCGAAAAGTCTGTGTAAAAAAACAATCGCGCCGAATTACCACTTCTTATTCCGACTCAAAAATGAGGGTGTCAGTTGGCGGGAGGCTTTTGTCTCGAATCGACGACACGCCTGGCAACCTATTTCTTGTCGATGGTTAGAACAATTTTGCCATCATTAGTAACCTTCTTTGGTGGTACCACACACACACACACACAAAAAAAACATTCAACTTTAGAGGTTCCACTTGTAACATTAAATACGAAACAAGCTAGACAGCTCCAGGTTTGTAGTGTGGTCCAACTGAGACAATCCCTACCTTTTTTTTTAAACTCCTCCATCATACCATGCTGCTTACTGGCTCCAGACAAAGGGGCGAAGATGCGTGGATGGAAAAACACACACACACACACACACACACACACACACACACACACACACACACACACACACACACACACACACACACAAGCAGATACAGTGGTGAGATGGCACAGTGACATGAGTACAAGAATGAAGTCACAAACACAAGCACATGGAAAGGATAGATGAAGACGAGACGACAGAAACTAAGGCGGGTACAACCATCTGGATAATCTGGCAGAGTGTTTCCTGCCTTCCAATCAAATCCGCAATGGCCCAATTATCGGATGTCAAAAACATTGTTCTCCTGAGTAACAATCCCGTAGAGTGGGGTATTGTTAATACATGATTTGTTTTCCCCTCCCTCGGAAAATGACAGAGCTGGACAGAAAGAGACTCGCAATTGTCGTCGGAGATATCCGAACGTGTGGAGTGTGCTGTGATGGTCCTTTTTGAGAAAAAAAACACACAAACAGAAATCGTCTCCCAAATTGGTTATGATGTTGAAAATGGGTATGTTTTTACACAAAATAGACGTCTGAACGATAAGATGAGGAATGAGAATATGTTTGACACGTGCGAGATGAACTCAGTGCGAGTTGAACATTATAAAGTCCAGTCTTACTTGTTTTGTGCGCGACAAAATGATTTATCAGCTGATTAATGATTGCAGCGCACAGGCGGACGATCCATAAAGCCGCAAAACAAACAAGCAATATTCATCAATAACACGCTGCTAATGATCGGTGTGCGATGAAGAGCCAATGCTGGTTGAAACGCGTTTGTGCACAATGTTGTCAATTGACAGGAAAAACTTTTGGGGCAAAACAGTAAAGGTACACCCAATGAGAGCGGATACGAGAGCTGCCGCAACAATTCTACTATTTTGTTTCGTATCGTGTAGTGGTTGCGGTGTTGCCGCCAATTACAGAAGTAATTGGCTTTTTTTTAGGTGTTTATTGGGGCTGAGTACGCTGTTTGGACAAACGCACTTTCACAAGCCATCCATTTTCTCGACCTCTTGTCCTCATGAGGGACACGGGTGAACTGGAGCCTCAGCCCATCCCAGCTGACTTGGGCAGACAGATAGCCATTCATGCTCACATTTACACCTATGGGAAATTTAATAAACCTAACACGCATGAATTGTGGATGTGGGAGAAAGCGAGAACGTTACAATAATATGCAATATTTTGTTTCGCTTATTTCAATATTTTATTCCACAAATGTATTTGGCGGTGTTGTGGTTCACAAGACTTGAGTAGAAGACGTGCTGAGTTAATAGTTTATTTTCCAGCCATCCATCCATTAGCCGCACTGCTTATGCACTTCACAAAAATAGCAACAGTGGATAATGGCTCAATGGGTGTAATACAGGATGTTTTCACCATCTAGTCCGCAACCAAAGTTATATATATACAATTTTGGCGGGGGACAGGAAATAATTTGATTAATTTTACATTATAAATGTATTACAATCATATTTTGACTCAAGCGGACAGTGCAGAGTACAGTTCACAGATTAATTGAGGTGCTACAAGAACTAGTATTGAAGGAAAAACAGGAATCATGCTCAGTTTTGACTGACAGGTTCAACAATTTAATTCTGGTTTGCAGTGGTATAAAATGTATTCCTTTATTGCTTGCTTTGTTTCTTTTTATAGATGTCAGTGTGGGCAGAACTAATGATTACAATGTGACACTCAGTGGTTCAGATTTCAAATGAAGGCTCAGGCCCGAATGTGCCACATTCCAAAAATATGCAAATTAGGTTCTTGGTGGACTCTTAATTGTTCTTAGGTGTGAATGTAAGTGTGAATGTTTTTTTTAAACTATAGGTGCTGTGTAATTGTCTGGCGACCAGCCATGAGTGTAGCCAGGCTCTCGCTCAAAGTCAACTTGGATAGACCCCGCCCCACCACCACCCTCCCAACCTACGGGGAAAACGAGCTTTAGAAAACGGATGGACCTCGTAGCGTTCCAAGTGAAGTACTTTAGACTGTGTGTATAGACAACATAGGCACAAGTCTAAATGCTGCACAGTAGCACTGGAGATCAGTAGCATTTTGGAGTGTGATGAGTGAGTAAAGTAAAAGGGGAAAACTACATTAAAAAAAAAAAAACAACAACAAAAGTGCCGTCCTATAAAAGGCAGCGAGCGGCTCTCTGTGGAAGCTGCCAAGAGCGGAACACAAGGGTGGGAATTCTGGAAAAGCGAAACATGTGAGCGGTAGATCAAAGCCTGCAATGACCAGATGAAGAGAGGGGGCAACGTCGGTTCAAATGAGGACTTTCCGCAAATGCTCATGTGCTGAGTTATCATGTTCAGTGTTGTTCGTATGAAAGGAAAAATGACACGCACAACATGTGCTCGCGAGGTGAACGCGGGCTAAACCGACAATCTGAATTTCAGAATATTTTGCAAACCATAATATCACGACACATGAGCTAGGATATTTCAATCAAAAATACATCAACACATAAGATATCTTATCATTGGTTGTCTAGATTTGTTGACAGAACATGGAGAAATTCAACGGCGTAAACTATGACGGGACAGACACCCTTCGCCTATTTGTGATTCACTATTAACATTTTTTTACCCCTGATGAAACCTATCTCCAGGTATTTACTGAAAAACTCACCTAATTGCTTTTTTTTCCTTTTTGCTCTTTCTTAAAAGCCAAGATGTTGCCAAAGCCCTGTCTAAACTGGAAAGTAGTATAGTTCTAAAGGAAGTATACTGATGATAACCGGACTATGAAACTTTACGTTGTCGTTTTGATGCTATGCGAACAGTCCAGTCTTCCTGCAATTGGCCGATCTGAAGTCTTCCTTGGGCATAAATCCTCTCATCAAATCTAGCGCCACTAAATTACCATCACAGTTTTTGCAGTCATGGCAGAAACTCAAAGGAGTCACATCCGTAGTCAATCCCGAAAATTGACAGGATGGAAATGCCGCACAAACACGCTGGGCGCATCGCAATCTTCAGCACACTTAATATTATTCTGATGGCTATTTCCATTCAGACAATTCCATTACCGGTACCACGGAAGAGCATGAACACATTTCATTTGAAGAAGATTACAGTCGGGTACAATAATGCTCCAGTTGCAGACTTCTTTTTAAAAATAAATAAATAAATATCAAGCGAAACAACAAAATCCAATAATGTGACATCACTACATTGGCTCCCAATTCAGCCAAACTTGCACATTCCAAAAGTCCTACAAGGGGGATTTTCAACCGTTTTTGTGCCGGACACTGATTAATTCCAGCAATTCCAATAAATTTGGACCAAGTCCTTCCACAAATACTTAAAAACTGCATGAAACGGGCAATTGCCATCCCTCCTGTGTATAACTGTTTCTATTAATAGTTTAAACCCTAAATACGCCACACACTACAACACCCTGCAGATGCTTTGATTTAGTACCTGCACAGGTGGAAACAACTCTCCTTTAACTTCCTCTAACAAAAAAAAGCTAAATGAATGGTGAACAGCGAGTATGCGGGCATTACAGTACCTATAAAACGCCACAATGTGACAGTACCACTCTGCAAACAACCACCGTGTGTGTCGTGTCTTCAAAGGCTGATTAATTTTACTTTCTTTCAGATTAATCTAGACATTATTAAATGGTGTTTCATTTCATTTTTATGCTTTTATGCCAGTTAAAAATGTTAACTATAGCATGGCCTGTAGAGTTTTATCATTCCAACATTTTCTTCTGGAAGGTTTCCACTGTCGTACACCCTTCGGGGGGAGAAGGGGGGGGGGTCTGAGAGTGTGAGGAGCTAGCAGGCCGAGGACAACATTCAGGTGCAAGATCCATGTGCTACCCGAGTTATGTTAACTCGTAACTCAAATAAATTAGGATGTGGCTGCAGATACAACATTTTGTTCCAGAAGGCTGGGGAGTGTATTAAAAAAAAGGGTGGGGCTCAACGAGGATATGAGAAGGTACAAAAGAACCGTTGTGCTGCAGATCTTGTGTTTTTTTCTTTACATCTACTCTGAAAAAACACGATTGTGTCCATTTATCGTTCTTGTTTGTGTCTGAACTTTGGCTTGTGGTCTGAAAGAAATGCCATGTTTCTCACGATCGAATGTTTTTGAAGTCACACCACACTAGAACTGATTGTTAAACTACGTGAGCCAATCAGAAGCCTGAAGAAAGAGATTTCTAGAAAAGGCACACAAAAGTGAATCCAGAAAAATTATAATACCAGCATGGATGAATTAAACGTCACATGCCGGGTAGTTTCACCCCAGCCCTGTAGATGGCAGTAATGCACATTTCAAAATGGACGCCACAGCTGTCAGATTGTTAAAGTCGACAAGTGCAACCCTTTGTAGTACTATCAGATCTGAAACAAAAGAGGGAGTGGCACTCACTAGTGATTACACTGCCACTTTTCCTGATAGCTCAATTTGTTGGATCTGGTCGCTGCCCAACTCGGCCCGTAATGCAAGTGGACTGCAACAAAAAATCCTTGACCTGTACTTTTAGGTGGATCTTTTGGTTTGGTTTATTTGAACATAAATATTTTATGTCAAATAATATGTCAAATATGTCAAATAATCTTTTGTGCTTAACCCTTGACAAGGAATGAAGTCTACGTGACAAATTTGTTCAATTCCTGTTCCTTTAGGTGGATCCGTCATTTATTGGCTCATTTATAGATCAAGCACTTATTGTTCATATTGCCATTGAGCAAGTTTTGCAAAAAGTACCGAAATACTGAACAGTTGGTCATGAGCATTCAAGTTTTGAAAAGGTCAATTTAAGTTCACGTGTAAATGTTAGCGTGCGTTTTCGGCTCATCCAGTAATTTCGCCAGAAAGCTCATTACCCTTAACGCAGGCAAAATGCATAACAGGATACAATTTTGTCTTTGTGAAAACCTAAAACAGTTTGCGTGTTGACAGGAGGCCAAAACATGCGCACGCACACAAAAATCTTTCAAAAATAGCCGTGTGCGTGTGGCCACAGTCCTCGGCTTACTTCTTCTCACCCTTCTGTCTTCTCACATCCTGTCCTTGTACCCGCGCTTCCCGAGAGTGCCCACCGCCCCACCCCTGCCTTATTCGACTCCAGTGTACCCTGTGTCATTGTAAAGATAATTATGTTCTTGTCGCCGTCATCACTGTCTGTTTTTGGGTGCCATCTGTGCCCAGTCAGGTGCCCCCCCCATCCCTCCCTCCATCCTTTGCCACTCTGGCCCAGCCCGCCGGCGGATGGGGGCACAGATCACAGGCTCCCACACAAGTGCAGACTTTTTCTCTCTGATTTGCGCGCACACACACACACACACACACACACACACACACACACACACACACACACCTTCTGCTGACAGCCTCAGTGTTGCTCTGCTCTGCGTTGCCCCTGGGGCTTAGTAGGGTTAGTCGGCAAAATGAGGCACGCAGCAGTAGTCACCACAGTCCCTTCTGCCCTGTTCTGTCCCATCCTGTTCGCTTTGTTCTAAAGATGACACCTTGATAAAGTTACTTAGAGGATGACTGACGACACAAGTCTGTAAAAAGAACAGCTTTTTGTTGCTCGTCTCTATAAACACATAATTGACACACACATAATTAAGTGTGGGGGCGGGGGGGGATCTTGTCAATTGGCAACTCTCCATCTTCAGGGTTAGTATGAGAATTTTTTTTTTGCTGTTTTGTATACATTGCACCAATGTGGAATCAGGATGGGGGTGTTTGACCCAGAAATTGTTTTTGCCTTTGGAGGTCGTATCATGAGGCGTCTTAAAGGTTATCTGTCATCTGTCTTTTTCATGTGTCTATATAAAAGCCACCAACACAAAGCTGGAGGAATGAGGTCTGTCAATTTTACACCTTTAGAAGCTTCTTGTAGATTGCCTGTAAAATAAGCCATTCTCCCAGCTTCGTCCTGTGTCACTGTTCAGTATGAATTGCATGATGAGATGGTTGGGACAAAGTCAACCAACCAAGGTAGTATGGGAGGCACTTTTTAAACTGCCTGTAAAAGACATCTTTCTGCTGTCACTGTTGACTGTTAGAGACACAGACATGGAATGGGGGGGGGAGTCATCCTTTCCCACCTTTGGAGGTATTAATCAGAAGCTCCATGATGTGGACATTTTCCACTTTGGGAGGTAGTATCAGATGCTCCCTTGACACTGCCTGGAAGAGCGAGCATTTTCCATCTTCTTTCATGTATAACTGTGCTATATAAATCTACTCGACTCGGAGAAGACTGGAAATGTATGGTGGAGTATTCAACTCAAACTCAATTTTTTTCCTCCCTGTTGGTCGGCCATTTTGCCTTGTTCATGCTAAAAATGTCAAAAATCACAGTGCCGAGGGCTCAGTTTGCGAACGCGACATGACCAAACAAGACACGGCAAATATGACGGCCACTGTGATGTCATTTTCAGTCAAGAGCAAATGGCTGTACAAGGCAAAATGGCTGCCCCCTGAAATGGAGAAATTCAACAGTGGATTTTTTTTCATTCATGTCCCACAAATGCAATATTAATCAGTTTACCGTGTTTAGCCTAGTGGGGGCACATAGAACACATAATTGTCAGGTTAAATGTTGACTTGGTTTCTCCTTGAAGGAAGATCCATCATCCGCTACGAAACAAGTTTAAACAATGTTTCCACCGTAAGCGTTTGATCTCTGCGCTGTCACACTGATAACCAAACTGCTTGCATCAACATCGGGTCCTTCAACGTTGAGCAAAGACGCCATTTTTAATGTGGACATCTTAAAAGAGTTTCACTGTGTGCCATTTTGCTGAGATAGTGCACATGGAGGGGGCGGGAAGAGGACAAAGATGGATGGAAAAAAAGAAGCGCCACAGACAAAGAATGAAACAACAGGAGGAGGGAAAGAAAAAAAAAACCAAGCAAAAAGCCAGTGGGACTGTGGGAGGATTGTACTCGTCAATGCTGAATCTCAATAAGTAAACAAATGTTCTCCATTTTTTTCTCCTTTGCTCTTCCCAATGCCATGCGTTACGTCGCCCCGATTGCTATCTTTTAGCTTCTTCACTTTTTTTGACAGCTCATCGCTCTCATCTCATTCCACTTCCCTACAGCAGCTTTCTTTCATCCCCTTTTTTTTTTCTTGCCCCATGTGTCACCACCGTTCCTCAACTCTCAGCATGTGTTCTCTTTTTAAACCCATGGTTCTTTCGAAAGCCCTGTTTACACTCAATCCAGGCATGCACACGCGCACACACACACACACACACACACACACACACACACACACACACACACACGCACGCACGCACGCACGCACGCACGCACGCACGCAGATTTTTACAATCTAAAAGAAATAGATGGTCTTAACCAATTTCTAAATTTTGAGAGACAAAACAAACTGTGATATGTTTTAACTACATTGTGGTTGCACACTCTTCCCCTTTTTTGGATCACTTTTTTTGTGTGGTATATGACCTGTGAGACAAATCTGACAGAATCCCACCACAAGGAGTGTGAGCTTCAAATTGCTTCCTCATTGGCTATTGTTCTGTTTCGAATCTCAATCTGGAAGTCCGCCCGTGTCTGGGCACAACTCAGCCTTTTTTTACAGTCAGATTTGTAAAGAAAATATTCACTTCGAGACCTGTTTTATACATTATGAATTATGTGTATCCAAAACACTGTTCTCATGTAATCGAAGGGTCTCAACGACTGTAAATAACCATAATGTTTCTTGGGGTCACAGAAGTGATGAAAAGCTTTTATTTTTAAATTCACACTTCAATTGTAATATCCTGTTTAGCGCAGCTCGCAAAAAGGTAACTTGACATTTAAAATAGGTCCAGAGTTTGGGACGCAGTCACGCTAAACATTTTTTTTAGACTGGAAGTCCCTCCGAAGAGACAAAAGGAGTGTTCTCCGTAATATTTTTATGTCTATTAATATTTGTGTTTGTAATTTTTTACGGTAGAACGTGAACTGTATTTGCTAATTATCTGTGTGGGTTGTGAAATGTGTTTCAGCTCTTCAGGGGGGGAGTCTCACTACAGTCGGTTCATTGGTCCATATGGAATCGTTGCATTCATGAGAAGAATTAAAAAGAGCCCTTCCTCAAAGAAAAAACTATTGCCAAGAAGAACAAACTGGTGATTGAGAGCCTCCACTGTTATCTACACAGTGTGCCGCAGTCCCTTCTTCTGGTTCAGCCAACGCACCCAGCGTTGGAAAGGCAAACCAGAGATGGTGGCTTTAAAAAAAAAAAAAATCATACTTCTTGACTGCAACAGTGCACGTTTGGAGGAGCAGATAGGCAGTGCGCAAGAGGTAGGTAGTCCTGGTGGCCTCTGTCAAGGAGGCGTCAGGGTAGAGGAGTGTGGCTTATCCGCTTGGGGTTTTGGGGTGGGCCAAGTGGCTCATTACTGTGAATAGTGCACAGGCGAACATGGAAACGCTGTGTGCTGGCTTGTCTGTTTGAGTGCCTGCGTCTATAATTGGGAGTCGCCGCGAGTAGTGCTGTGGATCACAGTCAGATAAGTTGACTGGTGGTGAGCCAGGATGGAGATAACCTCAAATCAGCACACACATACGGAGGGGCGTGAGTGTGTGTGTGACACTGCCGTGCATTGTTGTTTGGCGATGGCTGGCTTTCCCGTGATAAGAACCACCTGTAGATGTCAGGGACGCCAAGTCTCCAGTTTCGTACTCCATAAGTGGTCTCTGTGACATGTGCGCACTCATGACTGACAACGAGGCACGTTTTAAAACAGACATACCTGTGCACTATCCGAAAGGCAGGGCATTTTTGATTGTCGGGCATAGCTAGCTAGCTAAATGCTAGCCAATTAATTTGGTCAAAAAGCCATTGATGCAAAAGAGTTTTTGTACAGTGGAGATGTGACTTAATGCTGGACACTGAGTTCATGAAAATTAGACAGCCTATTTCTTGTATTCGGCAGCTCTGTATTTACTCGACATTTTAAGTTATGTTGATTAAGGGTAACAAGTGTTTGGAAGGGTGAGAACCGTGTGTTCTCCGTAATGGCGTAATAGAATTAATAAATAGGCTTAATAAAAATGATCTCTGAATTCACTTTACAGCGTCTTTCACCAAGCTGGTCTGTTCCTGGTTTTAATTTGGCAGCTTTCTGCTTTGCATTTTGTTTCCATTCTTGTTGGCTTGCGGGGACCCTCGGCGGCTTATCAACATTTGAGTTCATTTGCCTTTGCTGCTTGGCAAGAAGGTGCATCGAGTGAAGACGTAGATTGCTACCGTACATGAGCTGCCATCACTTTTGAACAGGGTAGAGTGTTGTACATACAGTATGTGTACAGGCGCTCCCCGAGTTACGAACATCCGAGTTACGAACAAACGGTACATACGAACATTTTCACGGGTCTGTCGAAAGAAAAAAAAAAAAAGTTTGATTTTGTATTGCGCGCCTTTTTCCGAGTGCCGAACGGGGCGGAGGAGGACGGCGGAGGCGACGGCGGCAGCGACGTTCGAAGACGGCCGCGGGGAGAGGCGTGGGGGGCGGGCGTGTGACGGTGGAACGGGCGGGGAGGCGTCCGGCGTGCCGCTGCTAGTTTACCGGGCAGCTAACTCTCGAGCCCTGAAGAACGTGACGAAAAGCTCTCTCCCCGTTATATGGCTGTCAATATAAGCCTTAAACATACATTCCAGACAAAATATAGCACTGAAGCAACTTACGAACAAATTCCCCTTATGAACAATCGTCCGGAACGTAACTCGTTCGTAACCTGGGGAGCGTCTGTATACAACTGTTTTAGTTATGTTTAAACAATTTGATTTCATCAGTGACCCAGTACATTTCATAAATGAGTGTTGCTCAACCATTCGCCCTTTTCACTTTATGAATATTTAGTTGTCTATCGGCACCCTGCAATTGGCTGGCGGCTAGTCAGGTGTATACTCCGCCTTCCACCCAAAGTCAGCTGGGATAGGTTCAAGTTCAACTGCCACTTTAACAAAGAAAAGTTGTATAGAAAATGGATGGCTGGAAAGCAAACAAGGACCACAGAACGGACTGCGGTCGACCTTGGACCGCAGCCACAGAAACAACTGTACCTCATAATCTGGCACTCACAACAAGGCAACACTGCGAGCTCCCCAAAGTGGCGCACCAACGACACGAGGCAGCGACACACACATGCGCAAAGTGAAAATAGCCAATGGTTCTTGCCCTCATTCAACCCCTACAAGGCACATGTGACATTATGCAAAACACACATGCGCACTTCCTCTGGCAGGCGACCTCCACCTGGGTATAAAAATCTTTCATCTCTGCAACGGACGCCACTGGGCATACTTCATTGTTAAAGCCTTGCTCTTTCTTCTCCACCTGCTACCCATCCCAACACACACTCAGATTAAGTCAATATAAATGCACCACACACCGACTAACTACTAAGTGCGGCGCTTGGCAAATGGAGTTGTAATATTTACAAAATGCGTAAAGAGCAAAGGCATTTACGACATTCAAATTCAGAAATAGCGTGGCAACCGCTGGCTGCATCTGGTAGGCCATTACGGGGCCTTACAAAAGCAGGATGTACTAATGCACCCGTTAATGACGCTAGTCAAGAGTTTTTACAACTGCCGAGTAACGCGGATAAAACATCCATGTTGTTTGGAGCATGTGGGAGAGACTCTTCCCAGAAAGTTTCGGTTTGAATACCAATTTCCTTCACTTCTGGAGCATTCCACTGTATTACAAGTTCAGAAATCCCATACAAAGTAAAATAAGCAGTTAAGCGAGTCACTTATGACAAAACGCTTTTCAACTATCATTTCCTTGTATGTGGCCCGTTTGAGCAAACGGTGAGAATTGTGTGGCAATGGTCTTGTCCAAAGCAGTTTTCCACATCTGCAGATCAATTTTTTTAAATGCAATGTTCTGCAGGATGAGCACTTGGTTAGATCATGAAATATGTCTCTTGTGTGGCTGCTGACTTATTAGATTTTGTTTCTGTAACTCAGTAATATGTTACTTTGCCTCTCCCACGAACACTTCTACTTCCATCACTTGCGGCGCTCTCCCAAATGCTCCAAGGTTAAAAATTAACACTGACAGAAAGCGAAAATTCTCATTTAAATATGGCGGTCTCCATCCGTTTTAGACCTAAGTGAATGAAAGTGCAATTTTGCACCAGTTAAGATGTCAAAAAGCGTAAAAATAACACACAGTTAGACATACACGTATAAACAAAGTGCTAAGGTGCCCTTGCTACAGAGAAAACTAATGACACTAATGGCACTCATTGTCTCTTCAGGCTTTAACCTCCACACACGCTGACCCACACATACACAGACGCAATCCAGCACACACACGTGCACACGAAAGCAGGCAATCAGAAACAGATTGATTGGACTTTATGGTCAACATTTGATGTGCCCTTGTGACGTGTGAGTGTGTGTGCCTGTGTTTGCACGTGGGTGCTTGTGTGTACTGGAATCAAAATGAAGGGGTGTGTGGGTGGGAATTTGTTACTCAGAAATTGACGGGTCACAGCGGTCAAGCAAAGGTTCTGTGCGAGGCAACCGTTCAGAGGGGGATGACAGGTGGGGTTAAAGGTTATAGAAAAACAGAAATGCATGCTTGACTCAAGCAACACACAGAGAAAACATTCCCGTTTTACAGGCTTCCACTCTGGTCAACTTTCTAACCGTGGCAGGTCATCATTAGCATATTTTTCTCATACAGTGGCTTGATTTGGTTATTTACTTAACTGCAGAGAGAAGTGGGTGTCTATCTTTTTTTTTTTATTTCTATGAATGCATTCTGTAATGATGATGAATAATATTACCGTATTACCGCATATGGCCTGGGGGAATTGATTAAGTCTGTGTGTGTAGTGCTACGTGGCCGTGTAGGAGCGAATATCAAGCATATAGTGTACGTAGTGGAGCGCTAAAATATATTAAATTGAGTTTAATGAGCATAGGGAACAAGTGCCATAAATGCAGCCATCTCTGCAGTGCCTGTGTGTGTGTGTGTGTGTGTGTGTGTGTGTGTGTGTGTGTGTGTGTGTGTGTGTGTGTGTGTGTGTGTGTGTGTGCATGCGTGCGTGCGTGCGTGCGTGGGTGCGTGCGTGCGTGTGTCTTTAGCTTTAACAGTAAGTTTCAGATTTGAGTAAAATTTTGTAGTGTTTGCATTCAGAAAATTATATTCTTGTGTTGAATGAATCTGTGTAATATATGAACTTTTGAAATTGAAATTAAGGAACTTTTCCATTACACTATTCTAATTAATTGAGACACACCTGAGTCGTTGATACTAAGTTTGTAAATTGTATGTACAGTAGGTAGTACATCCTACTTTAACAGCATGTCACTTGCTATTCCTTAGATCTACCGCGGATTATTAAATATATATTCTGGTGGTTAAAAAGAGGAGAGGGGGAAAAAGTATGTCTGATTGATCAGGCACGTTGAGCAATTGAAAAACATTTTCCGCTGCAGGAGTGTACTTTCCATTGTTCAATTCCTGCCACCATTAGGTTTCGTCAAAAGCCACTGGCTCATACCAAATGGAGAGAAATGGTCAGTCTCTTGAGCAAAAGACTTTCTTCCCCTAACTTTTTTGACGAAAAATACATTTTCACGTCGACTACCAGGCTCTACAACCAAAAGGGAGAACATCACTTCACGGGTTACTATCTCAGAGGTTTAGGGTACTGTAAAAACAGCGGGCACTGGGCAGCATTCTCATCAACGTAACAAGACAGGTAGCATTCCTCACTTAAAGGGTCTCCATACCGGGTCCTCATTCATACATGGAAATATCCAAACATGTTTGCTGGTTGCTTTAACCAGACAAGACAAAGCCTTCCGATAGAGTTTGTTAGTTTTTTTCCCTGATATTACGTTGAAATTATCTGACTAGGATTGGTTTTTGCCACAAAATGAATCCAGATTGGTGATTACCAACAACTGCTCAACGGTACAAGAAAACGCCATGAGAGATCACGAGGTGTGCTGCAGGAAAATATCCAAATTCACTTAACAGGTCTAAAATGCATTATTTATTTACTACAGTGTATCTTTGCTCATCTTTCGTTGCCATAAACGAATCGTGACGGGCTGAATAGTTAAAATTTTCTCCCACAAGAGAGCAGAAGCTTCAATTAACCAGCTTTCCGTTCAATAAAGTGAAAGAGACTTCACGCAGGCTATGTAATTTTGTGAGTAAACTAAGACGAGTTCGTCATTATTGCAGTCAACCTTATTTACTTTTGGTGGCATTTTTTTTCTGGTCATGTGTAGTGGTATTTAAAATATGTGCCCTGGCTCAGTAAAGGTAGGAAAACTCTCCTCTTGGTCTCGAAAATTGAGGAAGGCAAAATAACTGCTAAATAGACATATTTGTGGTGTAAAAAAAAACAAACAAGCAGAGTGTACTCTGCAAGACCCAGTGCAAAGACCCCTCGGGGATTGGTTTTGTTTTGGTACATCTAGTCGAGTACACGGGGCCACTACAAGACAGTCACGTCCAATTGGGTGATATCAGAATAGACACTCACTCAGTTGTCTCCTTGAGGACAACGTGGCGCTCCCATGCGCCTTGATGCCCTAGAAACAGAAGACATGTTGACACAAAAAGCAACCAATGTGGTAAAGAAAGAACGGAAAAATCAAATCAGAAAAAAGAAGGGGATGGACACAGAGACAAAGAAGGATTGTTGTTAGTAGGCAACACTTAAGAATATTACACAGCAAGCACAAATCAACCTCGGTGTACATTCATCAGTGGAGGACTGATTAAGGCCTTTACTCATTTTGTGAACCACTAAAGCGTCTTTTCGATTTAACCGAATATATGGCCACTGATGCAAAGTCATATTCAGCCACCAAAGTACCAAATTGTCGACAGCGGTTGCTACAAGACAATAAAATGGCTGAATTACAGGACAAAAATTCTGCAGGTAATGTTTTTTTTGTTGAGAGTTGAGTTCGAGCCCTGGAAAACACATACGGTTTATGGATACAAAATTTAGTCTACTGGAATGCTAAGCCACATAACATAGGAGCATATACTGCACGGGAAAGTCTCCGTACATAACTAATCTGAGACTGTTTACATGCCCAAGTTGGGGCTGCTGTTTTGGTTAGCAACAGAGTTCTTCAAAGTAGTCGTGCAGGAAACTACAAAAACCACACCACCGAGCACATCGGTCAGAGCCAAACATGCCTTATTCTTTTACCCAAGAAGAAAGTACAGGCTGTTGTATTAAAGAGGAGATTGGACTATTATACTGCAGGAAAAGATGGAATTAACATCTTGTTATTTCTAGCCAATGACAGTTGGTCCAGTTGGTCTCTTAGGAAGTCAGGAATGTGGTTCTATAACTTCTCTATGTGTAAAGTGCCCAAAGACGATTTTTGTCATGATTTGATGCTCAGTAATTCATGTGGTATCAACCTATCACATTTTGAACCTTGGCTTTTTAGGTAACTTGTTCATCAATATGTTGCATATCTGATTAGATACTGGAAAGGTGGAATATTTGACCCAACCCCTGAGCACTTTTTAGATCCACAGTTTGGAGGACCAACTGCAGCGACGTGTGGTGCGAAAAGTTGCAAAGTCAATGCAAATAACTCTGAGTAATTGCCACAACCCTATAAAAATATTTTAGATTGCCTAGATTAGAAGTTTAGATCATAAATATACCGCAAAAGATATCCCTAAACAGTTTAATGTAATTGAAAATCCATCTTGCATGACACTTGAAACCAAATGTCTCATGCAGCGAAGACGCCAAAACCTTCATGAATAATCCAGGCTTAGCTTGATCCTTCCCAACATAAAACGCTTGTTTCAGTCAAGATTGATTACTTTAGCATATTTCCTTGTCATCAAATTCTTATTGAGGAAGGGTTTTGCGCCATCTTGGGCCATTTTAGAAAGAGCAAGTGAAAAGCTGAGTTTTTCACCAAAAATCTGGGTGCCACAGGGTTGAATCGGTGAATTCTTAAACAGTGAACCATAGGGGTGGGGGTTTCAATAAAGATGTCAATGTCAATGGAAGAGTAACACAAATTGAAAAGCACACAGTCAAAAGAAACTAAACTGAATCTCCATGTCCCCCCCTGCCCCACTCTCGGCAGTAGTCAGTTTTAAACGTCTCGCCTCAATTTGTCAACCTAGAAAACTAACTCAAGGAAATAAGAGACGTGAGGTGGAAGCTGAGGGCAGCATGACTCATCTTTGCCAGAGTTTTTTGTTGCCTCTGCCTCAAATCCAGCGTGACCGACGCTCGGCACCCAGGGAATTAATGAGGACTATTGATGACATTTGATGGTGTCCTAAATGCCGGTAGCCATGCGAATTTAACAAGCTGACCAAAAATGGCACGTGGTGTTACAAAAGACAAGTCAAAGTGTAAAATGTGTTGGGCAGAAACAGGATTGGGGTGAAAATGGAGGCGTTATCAAGCCTCCCACCTGCACTCCTAACTATGGCTCTCAAGTGCTCGCACACAGAGGGGTAATTCTACAGCGGGCAGATGGAAAGTGGCCTCCAACAGTAAAAGTTGATGAAGGCATAAAAGCACAATTAAACACCCTACTCCCAAACATAAAGATATTACACGGGTCTGGACGGAGGTCTCATTATCAAAGGACTTTCATGGGAAGATATAACCAGATATGTTCTTTTTATGTCATCATATAAAAGCGATTTGCGGGATGGGGCATGTGTTCAATGTCAAAATGCCTCATTTGAAATTCTATGTTGTGGAATGTTGTTAGCGTCATCGAATAGAGTCCCTGCTATTTGCTTGCTGTTCATTATTAGGGGGAACTAGAGTAACTTTGTTTTAACATGCGCAACTTTGGAGGGTTTACGGTAGCCTCATTTGAACCTGTGAGATCGAGAGTTATTTTGACCTGCAAAATTTGCGGGGAGGGGCGAATAAGGCACAACCTTTTGAAGGGCTACGTGGTAATGTCATTTTAATCAATGTGATTTAGAGGGATTTATAATTGTTAATTTTTCATTTTATTTTAACCTGCACAACTTTAAGGTACAGACGCTCCCCAGCTTACAAACGAGTTGTGTTCCGAACGATCGTTCGTAAGGTGAATTCGTTCGTAAGTTGCTTCAGTGCTATATTTTGTCTGGAATGTATGTTTAAGGCTTATGTTTGACATCCATATAACGGGGAGAGAGCTTTTCATCACGTTCTTCCGGGCTCGAGGGTTGGCTGCCCTAGCAGCGGCTTCAGTTTGAAGCTCCCGATCTTTCTGTTTATAATGGTATCGATGGTTGCACGATTCATCTTGTATTCACGTGCAACGCTCACCATTTTCTCACCCGCATCAAGCTTCTTTATTATTGCCACTTTCATTTGAAATGAAATGGCTTGCCTCTTCTTTACATTTCCACTCTCATTAGAAGCATTTCGCTTTTCACCAACCATATTGAATAATGGATGCACGAGATATTTAACAACTGGGCAGAGGAAGCCGGATTCGGGGTGGATGCTGGGCGAGCTCTCACAGCGCCACACGTCGGTATTAGCGGCGGAAAGAAGCACTACAGTACATGTACTCGGAAAAAGGCGTGCAATACAAAATCTAACTTTTTCTTTTCTTTCTCGACATACCCGTAAAAATGTTCGTATGTACCGTTGTTCGCAACTCGGATGTTCGTAAGTCGGGGAGCGTCTGTAGTCTCAAATTATCACATGCAACTGTTGGGGGATTTGTAGCAGTCTCAATTTAACATTTTGATATTTTTCAGTCGATTGAGTTGTCAAGTGTTGTGGTGACTAAGGGAAGCAGATAACAATTCAAAAATATTATCTGGGTGCGAAAAGAAGGATCAGGTTTAGTCCTAGAGGTAAAATGTATTAATGACGCAGTCTCAGTCGTCTCACTTTAACCTGCAAAACCTTTGCTGGATTTATGGTTGTCCCATTTCGACAGGTGCCATTTGTGTGAGATTCGCATTAGTCTTGTTTCAGCCTGCATAACTTTGAGGGGATTTAAGGTTGTGTCATTTTAACATGCACAACTTTGGGGTGATTTCAATTATCACTTTTTAGCTTGTGCTGTTTTGGGCAGATTTACAGCGCTCTCACTTTGACCTGCATGGTGTGAGGGTTTTTATAACAATTTAAATGTATAACCTTTGGCGGTACCTTTATAGTCTTATACCTGTGCAACTTTTTTGGATTTGCGTCTATTTTGACTCTAAAAGGCAAATTTGTGTTTAAATATATTATGAATGAGATTTATAGCTCTGAAGGAGTTGACTCAATGTCACATGAGTATTTAAAGTGTAGATCAACAGTGATGTGCACAGAAAGTAGAACTTGTGAGAGGAAGTAATATGCAGTGACGCATGTGAAGAAAATGGAGAGGTATACAGGTGAAACAGCGGGCATAAAGACAGGGAAGCAGTCAGGCCGATGATGAAATGAGTTCAAGGAAGTGATGTGAAACATTTGGTGGAAGATGGAAAATCAAAAGCGGGAAGTAAGAGGGAGGAAAAAAAGCTGAGGGAGAATGAGGCTTGAGAAAATTGATCAAAATGTGGAAGAGGCGACACATTAAAAGTGTGATATTAGCAAGATTCTAAAACTTTGAGGTGGATGGAGGGACACAACTTTAAAAAAAGGGTGGGGAACGTAAAAAGAAAATTCTAAATAGGGCAGCGCACATTTCTGGGTCTTATTGCCACGCCATTACTCAGTGAGGACCGCAATTGTACTAAATGATCTAGTTTACAGGAATAGGAGACCTACATAGTTTCAATCAGAGTTTGGACCGGCCCTCCTTCTGCTGCTTCAGGTGGCAAGGAATGCTGTGGATGCAGGTTGACATGATGTGTGTCATCATGCGTGTTCACGGAGGGTTCCTATTCCCAGGAAGAAGTATACAATTGGGAGTTATTGTGGCTGTAACACAAATTAGGGACAAACTGAAATCTTCTTTTCCCCCTGACTGCAGTGGCCAATAACGAAATGTGGGCAAAGGAAAGGAATCAATGCCTGTTCTGGCTTAGTCAGTAGAAATGTGCAGGTAATTTATTTCACGTGGCTGAATATTTGAAAAAAAAAAAGTCGTTTCTTTCGAAGTTTGCAAGATAAATGATGATTACAGGTTGTAGAAATGTAGCGGTGTACAATGGGGAGACTCCAGCCATTGATTCACAAGTTAGAGAGCAGAGTTGTGGCTTGAAAGTAACAGAGTAGAACTGGTATCTCTCTATCTGTGCCTTTTATAGAAACACAAAAATGCCCGAAAGTTGTCATTTGGCGCAACAGTGCGCTTTGAGAATCGTATGGGCCTGCTTTTACAATCAGCGGAAGAGGAGCTACTGATACTATCACTAAAGGCAGAAAATTGCTTGGTCGAACTTGTCCGTCGTCCATTCCATTTGTGGTTTTTAAATACCAGTAGGCAGTGTAAAAAGGGATTGGGACACGTACTGCCATTGCGCAGAGTTGCCCCCAGATTCCCTTTCTCTATGTGTACATAGAATAATGGCACAGAAAGAAAGCAGAAAGATGCCAGCTTTTACAGACCCCATTTCCAATGGAATTAGTTGTTACTTTGTGTAAAAGGCAAATAAAAACAGAAGACAATGAGCCATTACTCAATGAAATCCCCAAAAAAGACAAGATATTTAGTGATCAAATAAGCGAAGAGAACTGAAGACATGAATTGCTGAAGCTCTGTCGGTAGAATTCCTTCCCATTCTTGCTTAATGTGCAACTTCAGTTGCACAACAGTCCAGGGAATCCATTGTCATGCACTTGATAATGCGCCATTTTCAATAGGAGACAGGTCTGGACTGCTGGCGGGCCAGTCTAGTAGAATGCAGAATGTGGCTTGACGAGAACCTAGGTGGTGCCATTATGAGTCAGTGACGATGCAACATATTCAGTTTTGATTCATTCATTCATTTTCTGATCCACGTTATCCTAAGGGTCGCGGGGGGTGCTGGAGCCTATCCCAGGTGTCTTCGAGCAGTCGGCGGGGGACACCCTGAACCGGTTGCCTGCCAACTGCAGTTTTAGTTTTGACTACCGTAAAAATCCATTCCTTGTCAGCCTTAATAACCATACATAAATCAACAATGTCAGGTTTTGAGCGTAATATGTAAATAACCAAGTTGAATAATGACAGGAAGTGTTTTGGCGGATATGAAACAAGCCGAGGTCGCAGAGTAAAGCTGCAGCCATTTAGAGAAAATAACACGAGGGAATGAGAAAGGCGACAAGAGAGAAGTAACCATCAAGAGCCTTTGATTCCCCCCATAAAAGCTTCCTGATAGGAATGCCCATGAAATTAGCTTGCTGAAATAAAGCAATTCCAATCTATTCAATCCCCTCTAAAAACTTTCAAACAGCTACCATACCTCCAAGCTCATAAGATTCTCTGCAGGGCGTAAAATAGCTTTTCTTCTTCTCAGGCCACACTTCCTCTCTCTCCATCTTACCCTTTTACACAGTGCTCAATTGAAAAATGAGAGGAGGCTGCGGTTACGCTTTATAATTTGTGTTTGCCTCTCTTGCAATATTAAAGCTTGTAAGCTTTGGGTGACTATGTGTCCCCCTTCTGAAGCGGCAGCCTGATACCTTAAGTGGACAGTAGAGGTTGCATAATTTCAGATTTAATTTAATTTTTTTAAGTTGACACTAATGTGATGAGGGCGGCTCGATGTTACAGTGGTTAGTGCAGTTTTCAAAACATTTGAAAATTATGATATGTTTTGCATTTTCGTAGTGGGCAGATCAGTTTGACCTGGTTGTTTTATCAGTAGCTCGCATGTTGAAAAAGTGTGAGCACCCCAGGTTTATGTGGGCCATAAGGTTGTATCCCAGCTCCCACCCAGTTAGCTGAGACTGACTCCAGCTCCAGTTGATAGATAGAGCAAGTCATAGTGGGATGCTTGACCTCTGCATGAAGAGGCCCGAAGAAGTAGAAATAGCTGCCCCACTTGTGGACACACTTGCTGTTGCTAGCCAACAGCGCACCAGGGTACCTAACCTACATAGCTGCATTATCTTCCTACACACTCGAGCATGGTCACAAGAACAAGTAGAGGGTGGCATTGAGGTGGGGGGGTGGGAAGTGGGGTTTCTCAAATCAGGCCGCACATGCTGCAAGCCACTGCTGAGTAGAGTCACCTGCGCTTACTAGCCTACCTTGCTAGCGGGCAGCCAGCTGCTCCTCTAATTAAGAGTCCATCCTCTCAAGGAGGGGAGGGGCTGAGCATATGGAGGCCTCCACAGACAATCTAGGTGCTGGCCTTAGAATAAATCACAAAGATGTAGTGTACGCTTGAGCGCGGGACACACTTCCTCAATTTGGACACTGTGTTAAAGGAAAGTAACGTCACTGTGGACCTGGGCAGGTTTGGGAGCAGTGAATGCATGTTACTTAATGCAAATGGACTTCGCGACAGAGAATCTACGCTATCATAGCAGTGCAGTAGAGTTATAATTATTGTTCGAGTTTTAACCATTTGTAGGAAAACTCGGCGGGAAAGATGAAACCATCAGATGAGAAACAGAGAGTGAGGCGGTAACTGAGTACACCCTCTTGCGTCGACAATGTATTCATTTCAGAGCTGCCAACTTTTATGGATTGTCCATATTTTGTCACGGATATCACTGAACGCTAGCTCGTTACGCCCACGGATTGTCCCAGAATTTGGAAAATAATCATGAGTTGCATTGCTCAAATAGGTTGAAAAAAATCAATTCAACTATTTATTTAGGTCATAGTCGCAATGACCTTCAAATGGCCACTTCAAATTAAAATGGTAGACTTCCTGTGTAATTTTGGTCATGGCTTCTTGAAACTTTTTTGGGGAACTCATAAACACACCTCACAAATTTCACTTTGCCAAGTGAAACTGACTTTGGAAGTAAAATAATAATAATTATATAATAATAATAATATTAATAGTAATAATAATAATAATAATAAAAGGAGGAGGTGCAAAACACACATTTACTGGGAGTCACGCCTACCAGATGGAAATTATTATGAGGTTGAATTTTTTTTCTGTCCTATTTTATTTCATAGTTTACTTATTTTAGAAATGGTGCAATTCCAGGAAAAATCAATCTGTTTGGTCTCAAATTGTGGCAGTGCTAATGATTATTCTATATTTGCTGAAAATATGTAATTGCCACTTATAAACGTCTATAAAAATTATTTCTGCTCTCAGATGGAATCCAGCCAATACGATGAATCGCTCTCAAAGCACTCTTGGCGTGCATTAAGATGTGAGCATTGATGAAATTAATTAAAAATTGATCAGAAGTGTCGCGAAACCTTCAAGGAACTCAATAATTCACGATATAGAAGGTTTCATAAACTTTTTTAGCATCAGGCCTGAGGACCCTATCTTGGGAATTATTGTGCAATTCAGATAATAATAATAATAATAATAATAATTAGTAGTGGTAAAAATAACAATAATAATAATATTGATATATTTTTTGTAAACAAATAGTTGCACCTCTGCAGTGTCTGCCCACCTATGAAGTGTGAATTTAAATTAAATCTTTTATTTGCTGCCTATTTTCGCAACTGTGTTCATCTGTGATCAACCCACTGTGATGTCACAACTTGGATAATTTATAGAACCCCGACCCCACAAAGAGTATCTCCGCCCATGACTTGATAGATGCATGTGTATAGCCGCCATATTTCTGAGCGGCAGCCAGACAACAGGGCAGAAGTATGATGTAAAAAAGAAAAAAGGAGGACAACCTTGTGTTTTTGTACATAATAATAGCAGTGACAAAATAAAAAAGTAAAACTAAATACAAATAAAGTCTGCTTAGATCCTTGATGCTTCCCATTTATTGACTGAAGAATGTCGGGGTTTCTAATAAGGCACCACGCAACTAATTTAAACTGCATAATACCATAATCTATTCAATTTCTGAATAATGTCACCTAAAAATTATAACATGCCTCAACATCAAGTCGCATACTATATACAACAAAACCCCCTGATAATATCTCTTGAAAGTGAACAAAACATTAAGAAATGAAGCTTTAACAAACAAGTAGCTCCTGCTAAATGGATTTTGTGTTAATGGCATTGCCGTGCTGATAATTGAATTCCGCCATGAGGCATGACAACACACATAATACAATAATGAGTGAATGCTACTGTCTGTGGCATAAATGCAACTTTTCACTCAAGTTACGTTGACGTTTGTCAACACATTATTGACTTGGCCCTCCGCCCACTAATGGCTGTGGCACAAAACGCACACACACTCAATCGGGGGGGGGAACACGCACACACACGCACGCACGCACGCACACACACACACACACACACACACACACACACACAACGATGACAGACAACAATGTACGCGCCATGTCACACACAAAGCCTCTTTTTTTTTTTTTTTTTTGCTCGCTTAAGCCGACAGAATCAACGAGCATTCAATAGGGTAAGGCCATCGCTGACTGTATTATTGGAAAAGCATTAGTAGGAGTAGGTGTGCGGTGCTAGAGGGATGTAATAAAAGCCTGAAGCAGAGAGAAAGAAAATAACTGATTAATATGTATAAATGACATAAGCCGAAAATGATGGAAATTCAGTGCTGGAAATACATAAAAACAAACATGCATGTGCGTGTGTGTGTGTGTGTGTGTGTGTGTGTGTGTGTGTGTTAAGACAGATTTTGTGCCATCTACAACCAACACTGACATCTCGAAATTACACAGTGGATGATATAATTATTTGATGCCTTGCTGAATTATTTGGATAAAAACTCAAACCTACAGCCACTTCAATGGGTTTTCTATTCGGTTGAAGTCTGGAGACAAACTTGGTCACTCCTTGACCTTAGTCTGCTCCTTCTTGAGCCAGTCCTTTGTTTACTTGACAATATTTGGTTGGAAGAGCCATTCATGATCCATCTTGACCATTTTTTTTGTTTGTTTTCAGCTAACGTTTTACAGTACATGGTTCTGTTCAATGGACCAACATTTTGTGTTGAAATGCACTTTGTTTCCCACTGCAGATACGCAGTTCCCAAAACACGATAGGCCTCATTCACAAAAAAATTTGTCAAAACGTTCTTACTCTGTGCACAAGTTGATACGCAAAATCTGAGTCGGATTCACGACACATGTATAGCAAACCATTTTCTTTACACCACTGCCTAAGTTCATGAATCAGAATTCATTCTAAATGACGGCCTGTGTCTGTGAAGCTCAAATTTGCATAAATGACACCCCTATTTCCCAATAAAAGGAATCCGTTTTGGCGGACCTAAGTTTGTCATGTTGGCTGTGAGTGTGAGAAACGCAAAAAAAAAAAAAAAACGGTCGGCGAACAAGTTGAGGCACCTCCTAATCGAACAGAGTATAGACATGTGCGATATAACCAGAGTGCGCTGCGGCAGGTATTAGAATGTGTGTGTATCCATCCCGAGAAAATATACTGCAGTTCATGTCATGAATGATGAAACACCACCGGAAAAAAAGCCGCTGATGATCAACTCAAGTCGTGCGGTGAGTCAGCATTGCTCATGGCGCGTTTCTTCGTCACACATCTGTAACTAAATTATTTGGCCGTCAAAATCCCTTTCTTAGTCTTGTTGTTTTAGAGTTTGGGGGTGTCACAAAAGCAACAAATATTAGTTTCAAAGAAACCGTTCTCCGTTGACATGTTTCTTCTGACAAAAAGCTTGTTTTCTCTTTTTGTTCAAAAATCTGCATTTTGCTGATTACTAAGGAATGGAAAAGGCTAGAAATGCTGGCTGCTTACACTCTCATAACATCATATTCTGTGCGTGCTGAAAGGTCAGGTGACATTTATGAAATGGTTGTGAATATGGTGGAATCTCTGATTCGAAAGTTGCTGGCGGTTAATGACTGCAGAGTTATAAAGCCATCAGCCAATGAGCTACGGGCTAAGCACGCCGGCGGGTATGTGAACCATCTGTAATGTCTACATTGAGAAGTGCATGTTGTTCAAGGGTAACTGCATGCACCATCAATCCACTTTAACGTTCTCTTAAAACCAGAAGCTTAAATGACCAGCACATAATTGCAAAATCAATCAGTTCGGGTGCCCCATTTAAAATGACAGTCTATATGTGGCAGTTAAGAAGTGGGTTTTTTTTTTTTTAATAATTCTGAATAAGGAACACGAAGACAATGTCAGCCTACTCTAAATTCCGTAAGTCAGAAAACACACGGGGCCATCTGTCATCTCCATCTGTAGCACCTGAAGCTCAACACTCGGTTGTTCGTGCGTGGATTGGACAACAGTAACTGGTAGAGCCGAGTCAACACAGGTCGGTTGATTATGGTACCTCATGTCACACTTTACAGGATGTAAACATGGAAGGGCAAACGAAAGTCAAACGTAGAAATGCCGGACAGCCTCGGGCTTTTCTCATGAATTCCAATATGCGCGCCGATGAACTGATGTTTCAGTGTCACGATAGGATGAGGTGATGTTCATGATATTACCGTTGTGTGCTTATGACTTGTACTAAAAACGGCCAAAAGACGCAAGTCGTAGTAATAAAGGTTTCATTCGGGCGACAGTTTGCGCTGGAAAACAAATGCCCTTTGTAGACATAAAGTAAAATTTGGTGCACATAGCAAAATCAGCGCCGTGCCCTATTTTCAAAGCAACTGCCGCACTTGTTAACGTATTTCCCGCACATGACGTATCAGCACATGATGTATCAGAAAAGGAAAGTGACCCAAACACATCGGCCCGATTTCCAGCACGGGGAGACATTCATTACATTGACTGCGCCCCCATAATGTCAGCTGGTGGTGAAACCAAGGAGGCCGTGTCAAAGGGCAGGTAAAATACATCGCACGGAAGCCTCCCTGATGAGCATTGTGGAAATTGAAGAGCAAGAGTTGGGCAGCGGGGCAATCCAATGAATGTCACAGTATTTTCAGGACAGGGTACATGATGGATTCGAGCTTAAAAACATGCTCTTAAGGAGATGGGAAGGAATGTAAAGCAAGGGAAGAGAGCAAAAAAAGTCAATAAATTCTGGGAGATTTTTCGTGGAGCGCTTTGCTTACCTCTGGCCCCATGTGCTCCGTCTGCGTGGCGCGGTCGCTCGCGTGGCCGTCTTTAATCTTCAGGGCGGCTTTGGCACTGTCCTGTATGAACAACAAACACACAATCAGCCATGTCCCCGAGGGGCGGAACAAGTACACGACCTTAGCAAACTTCAACATTTCCTTTCTTCTTTATATAGAAAAGTTATAAGAAAGTTCACTTGAAAGTCCTTGGGGATAATAACGATTTACAGATTGCTCACTATTTCCGCTTTTACCCTGACCACACAAACTTGCAGGCAGCCATTTTATGTGTTTGGCAATGTTTTTAGAAGGTTGCACGTTCCTTGGAATTTGGCACTATTTACGCTGGGAGCTTTTTCTTTTACAAACACGGTAACAAATCATTGTGACACTTGTCAAGGCTTTTGGAGAACAGAGGCTTCGCATGGGATATGACTGAGGACGGGGGATGGACTATGATGACCTTAATTGGAACAATCAAGTAAATTAGGAATGCTGGGATGTGTTAAGATTGTGTTCCTTAAAAAAGATGCTATTCAAATGAAGTCATTGAAAAGCAATATTGTCCCTCAAAAACAAAATATATATATAACTGTATATACCTGTATATTTTGAACCTTGATACTGTATCCATATACCTGTACATCCGTTCAAGCGGCAGTGTACACAACGGACTGCTCGCAAGTTAATCACACACCGTCTACTAACAGACAACCATTCACATTCACAAGCATATCATTCATTCATGGCAGTTCAACAGGGCTCAGTCCCGATCCCCTGTGAATTGGAGGGGGATTATCGTATAGGAAATTGTCCTACGTCCAATCCCAAAACATTTGCGCACAAAGTTAATGAGTTTTACAAATGTCTCACTACCGACATGAAAAGCAAGCCCTGTATTTCTACAGCGTTACGTCGTGGGCTGAAGTGAAGCCCTTTCAGCAAAATGCATCAACGCGGAAGAGCGGAAAAGCTGTTAAAAGTGACAGCCAGTGATGGCCAGCCTGTCAGCAGGTCCTTGTAGGAGATAATTAATAGGTTTCCACTGGCAGATTTACAGAGGTAGGCGGGTGGAGCTTTGGCTACGAATTGCCCCTTTCCTTCAAAGGGCCGCACTTCAACTTGGTATCGGCAGGAAAGGTTTCCCCTCTCTCAAGCACTCTCTCCCTCCAACATACAAGACACACACCAGCTCCCTTGAAACGCCCGTTTCTGTCAAGTGAGCAAAATGAAATGCAGCGCTGACACGGGATCTGACATACGTTTTCTTTTGAAGGAAAACACAGCAAGTGAAAAGAGATGAGAGCCAGAGATATTAAAAGAAACGCAACATATGTTTATGTAGGAATCAGATTAACGCACAGCATATGAAAAGACGCAGAAAATCCAATTTGCTGCTCTTCACAATGTGTATTGAATAAATAAAAATGTTGACAGTATAAAGCAGGGAACCCGTTTGCCGATTTGTTTTATTGTCACATTTTTCTTGTTTAATAAAACCATTGCTTCAGGCCCACGGAATTAACCTGCAAAAAACAAATCATAATAATCATAAAGTTGCTTCTCAGATGAAGTCATAGATTCGCAAAACTGCTCATCATAGAAAAAAGTCATTTCAAGCCTAAAAGGTTTGAGGTTATTTGTGACACAAGGCGATTAAATGGCGCACGGCATCTATTCGAGGGATTGCAGTAGCCGAGTCCATCGTGTTCTTTGCTACCTGTAATTATAATTTGGTGAGTTATTAAAGTATTAGCATGCTGACTGGACAACCTGTAACCAAAATAAAAGCTCCTTGTCAGAACAGGTAAGAGATGCACATTTAAGCCTAAGTGTTGAGTACAGCTCGGTGAGAAAGAGGAGTCGAGAAGGCGTGATAATTCAAAAGACTGAAAGACAAGAAGGCTGACAAGATTGAGATGTGAGTGCCAGACAGCAAATCAGACACAGATGCCAAATGAGACTCAAGTCATTGGATGGTGACTGGCATCTCTCATTATGCTCCGACGTAGGATGCCGGCACATTATCCTGCTGAGGCCTGGCGTCGTGTCTGCATTGTGCCGCTTCGATAGAGCAGGTGACACATGACGGACAAACAATGACAACAATATTGTGGCAAACAACACTTAAAAGGGACATAGCGTGGAAATTAATTAATTTAATGACTTGCATAAACTGAGTTGGGTCTCTGGAGTGCCTGCCCACCCATCAAGTGTGAAATTAAACAACCAACTCAATCTTTTTATGTGCCTGTTTCTGAATGTGTCTGTGAGCGAGTTTGCACTTGCGTCCTAGCATTTTAGATTCCAATTAGAATGAATCCGAATGACCAAAATGCTCCAGATACACCTCAATCAGAATAAGAAAGCCGAATCCCAATGGAATTTTATTCGGCGATATATTCCTTTTGCCAATCCGAGCCAATCTATCTTAAAACATTCAGGAAAATTCTATACTTCTAAATAATTGAACTTTAGAATTGAATAAATGAAAGGAAAAGGGCTCCATACTCACCATGAGGTCTACATGAAAACTATCAAGGTTGTACTCATCATATAATAAGGTTTCTTGATCACACACTGTGTATCATGGCAAGCCTTCAAACCATTCCCATGTTCATCAATTATTTCACCTTTGTTTTTCAGGCTTTTGAATCACTGTCCTCGCCACTTTGACAGGTTATGAGTAGAAGAGAAAACAATTTTAGTCATTAACAGAAAATACAACTTTTGACATATTTTTCTTTTTAAAGGGAGCTAAAAAAAAAATCCCAAGATCCGAGCTTCAAAGCCAATTATTCCTTGATGCATATGCATTAAAACAGAGTCAAAACATTCTAGTTGCTTTAATAATTTAGTGCAAAAGTTGATGAAAGTGTGCCCATGGTAGATTTATAAGAGCGTATTTTAAATGTTTCAATGTCTGACGCCATTCATCCGTGAAAATTCTTAATAGCTGAAGCTACACATGACATTGTATTTAATTAACTGCAGATGGAGGGGAGGCCTCCATTTGCTTGTATTATGTGCTATTAGGTAGAAATCAAGCAAAACAGCAAGAAACAAAGCATTAATGTGGATCCACCCCAAGAACAAAAACATTGGCACACAATGTGGTACTATTGCATGGCGGTCCACTGAAATGCCAGTTGTTGTTAAAGACTAAGTTACGTTCGACTAGGGATAGACAATTAATTGAAATGTAATCATGATTTGGATTTTGGCTTCTCTTGATCTGTTATAATCACCCCGCCCCAAAAAAACAATGTGCAGAACGGTGCAGTGCATGAGGCTAATTTAAGCTTTTTAATGTTATTCGCCTTAAATTCCAATTTAACAAAAAAATTGTTATTTTAATAGAGTTAAATAGCAATTTTCTTCTGTTCTCGTTTTAAGTGTGTATTCCATCCATGCCTGGCACCACACTGCCCCTAAGAGGCCAAAAGATGCAGGAACAGCCCGTATTTGTTATTGTTTCTTTCAATTGCTATTATTTTAGTGTGGAGTTTGCATGTTCTCCCCGGGCTTGCGTGGGTTTTCTCCGGGTGCTCCGGTTTCCTCCCACATTCCAAAGTCATGCATGGCAGGCTGATTGAGCTCTCGAAATTGTCCCTAGGTATGAGTGTGGGCGTGGATGATGCTTCGTCTCTGTGCGCCCTGCAATTGGCTGGCAACCGATTCAGGGTGTCCCCCGCCTACTGCCCGGAGACAGCTGGGATAGGCTCCAGCACCCCCCGCGACCCTAGTGAGGATCAAGCAGTTCGGAAGATGAATGAATGAATGAATGAATGAATATTCTTATTTTACTTTCTTACTAATTTTTTTCTCATTGTCCTTTCAAGAAATGTTTCAAGTTTAATTTTCAAGGATTGAAGGTATTTTTCTGACCTCAAAGGTAGAAACATCCAAGGACTTTTTACACTTACAAGCTGCTGTTTTTTCCCCCCTGAGTGAAAAAAGGAGCCATCTTTTTTCGAGCGAGGTATTTGTTTGTCAAAAGTAAATCATGCATTCAGCAACCAAATGGGGATGGGGTCCATTAGAAAGCTGGCCACTGTTTGACAAGTATAAAATGAATGTCAATTATACATTATGAAGCTGCTTGGTCATTTGGACCGATTTGCTTGAGAGCGCTCTCCCCCATAATCAACTAAATGAAAAGTGAGGGAACGCTGTTCCATTTCCATAAAAGATTATGAATTCATACTGGTCACATCGGTGGCGTGTGCACAGATTCATACCAGTTCACTTTGAAGCCGGAGAATCAGCTCGTCTTTTTCCTTCAGTTGCTGCAGCAACGCCTCCTCTCTGCTCCAGTCCTGGACACAAAAAACAAGACACAGTGTTGCGCATTACTTTATGACGCTGAACACTGCAGGCATCGGTCTTGTGAAGCTGAACATTTTCATCTTCTTTTTTATTTTTTTTAAAAGAAGAATTCTACTAAGTTTCATCTTCTTCTATTAGGGTACAAATTGACACAGATATTGACAAAGATTTAATTCGTGGATTCAAGGGCATAGCACACCGTATGAGTAGTATAGTAAAGTAGGTGGCAGATTGACAATCAACATTTTTCTAATATTGCGCTTGTATCCCAAATTATGGGGTGGTTGGTGGAGGTTTGCTGCCGTTATCTAGCCATTGGTAAAATAATGAAGGTTGCTGAGATCTCAAATTTTAGCTCGCAAGCAGAAAAGTTATCTGATTGATGACATGTCATTCAGAAAACTGAGAAGTAATATTGCATAGGTATTAAAAGTACAAAGTAACACTGAAGCGTAAATACTGTCAGTGCCACATGATGTGCATACCAAAAATAAGGTCCAGAATCTTTTCACATTTTCAGCTTGACGAGTGAATGCTTGAATGTACCGTATGCAGATTGGATATCAAAACGTGAATGCCAACCGGAGCAGACTTGTCTGTTATTTCACTGCACTGATCTCTTAACCTTGGGCAAATATATATATAGGTGGCCAAAGGAAGAGATTCAGACCACGGATGTTAAGACCCGAAAGCTCCTAACCATGCATGGAGGGTTCCATCCCAAATCCAGCAACCTGAGACTGTACGCAAGCCGAAAGGAAGGAGGCCGGGGACTAGTGAGTGTGAGAGCCACTGTCCAGGATGAAACATCCAAGCTCCATGAATACATCAAGGAGAAGGCTCCAACAAATGACATACTCAGAGAATGTCTCAAACAATGGGGAACAGAGGATGAGATGCTGGAAGAGGGACCATCATGGGAGGACAAGTCCCTACACGGGATGTACCACCCTACCATAACTGAAGTGGCTGATCTCAAGAAGTCCTATCAGTGGCTAGAGAGGGCTGGCCTGAAGGACAGCACAGAGGCGCTCATCCTGGCTGCTCAGGAGCAGGCCCTGAGCACCAGAGCCATTGAGGCCCAGATATACCAAACCAGACAAGACCCAAGGTGTAGGTTGTGCAAAGAGGCACCCGAGACAATCCAACACATAACTGCAGGGTGTAAGATGCTGGCAGGGAAAGCCTACATGGAACGCCATAACAAGGTGGCTGGCATAGTCTACCGAAACATCTGTGCCGAGTATGGACTGGAAACCCCAAGGTCAAAATGGGAAACACCTCCGAAGGTGGCGGAGAATGACCAAGCGAAGATCCTGTGGGACTTCCAGATCCAGACTGACAAGATGGTAATGGCGAACCAACCGGATATCGTGATCATAGATAAAGAGCAGAGGAAAGCCGTGGTCATGGATGTAGCGGTCCCAAGTGATGGAAACATCAGAAAGAAGGAACACGAGAAACTCGAGAAATACCAAGGGCTCAGAGAGGAGCTGGAGAGAGCCTGGAAGGTAAAGGTGACAGTCGTGCCTGTGGTGGTCGGAGCACTCGGGGCAGTGACCTCCAAATTAGATGAGTGGTTGCAACAGATCCCGGGAACAACATTGGACATCTCAGTCCAGAAATGTGCAGTGCTGGGAACAGCAAGGATACTGCGCAGAACCCTCAAGCTTCCTGGCCTCTGGTAGAGAACCCAAGCTGAATGGGGGACGGACACCACCCGAGGGGTGAGATGAGGATTTTATTTTTATTTTTTTATACATACACACACACACACACACACACACACATTTTTTTTAAATTATAATTTTTGTCAAAGGATGTCCGGCAACACGTTGTCTTATTGGAAGCTTTAAGATGATGAGGACATCTGAGTGTTTCATTCAATCATTCGAAGAAGGACTCTCAGGTCCGGTTGTGAGAAATGCTACTCTGGGCGAGATCAAGACAAAGTCACGGATAAAAGTGGTGGAAAAAAGTTAGAAAGACAAGTTTGAGAAAAGTAGACAGGTGGTCAGGTAGTCATTACTTCTTCAAAAGAGAAAAATGGACAGGAAAATGTGAGTAAAAACATACGGGAAAGGGGACAAGATGAGATAAAGGATGGATGGAGGGTGAGAGAAGACAGAGAGGGCCTGAGGCTGACCATGATGGTATCGAAGAGATCCTATCCTTGGGGAGTCATCTAATCTGAACAGACAGCCAGGAAAGTCAAGGCTGTAACTTTAACAGTACCCCGCTAATCAGCCTCAAAGAGCATGAAACCGGTCTTCCTCCACCTCCCAATCCACATGACCATTCTGTTCTCAGACAATTTGAGGATGCATGTTTTCTTTGGCACTAAATGAACAATTAATTGATAAAAAAATGTTTGATCCGGCTTTGAACTTGTGGAGCAATTAGTTCTTAATTTTGTGTCGTGTCAATCTTTCCCTGTCAAGTTCCATAAACAAGCAAAAATGTACACGCAAAATGTGTTGTGTATATGACAACTGTGGCTTTGAAAGAGCCCTGAAAATGTACAAAATGACCCAAAATGTCTACTTCACATCAAAATGGCTGAACTTCTGTATCTTTATGGTCACTTTATGGTATATATAAATAAAGCTGTATTGTATTGTATTCCCTTTTGCATAGCTCTATCTAGTGGATGCATAATGCAAACGCAGCCACTATTGTCACTTCGATTCTTTGTGCCTTCTAATGCAGTGTGCCCTATCTATGAAAGCTGTTTTAAAATAGGCCATTCGTTGAGGGTGTGCTTTATAAGCTGAAGCACCTTATCGTGAAGAGAATACGGTACTATTCTGGAAAAAAAATTGAAATCAAACTCTACTCTACTCTAAAACTGTGTCCAAATTTATAGAATGGGTCCTTCGAAGGCTCCTCCTCATGTAGGCTGCGTAGACCGCATAAATCGTGTTGAATTTGGATAGGGCAAGCAACGCTCATTTGACACCCTTCTGTACCGCCGTAAGAAGGCTGAAATGTACTTGGCTGGTAGAAGAGATGAAATATTGCAGTGCAGAAGAAGAGCGGCGTAGAGCGGTGTAAGAGAATAGCAGAGCAACGTTAGGCGACGAAAGTGTGCTCCAAACAGCTTTCGCTCAAGGCTCGTCTCCATGGAAACAAAGGCTAGATTCCCATGCCGCGTGAATTTGGACACTACCGTGCGGCCGAGGCGCACCGGAAGTTATGTCATGTGGCCTTTACTCTTTTGGGATGCAGCCGACGAATTTGAACACAGCCGAAGAGTGCCAGTGTTAGGAGAGGCAGCGCGTGCTCCTTTCTTTGAATTTGCAAAAGAACACTCTGCTTGAACAATAGCTACACACGTCATTTCAGACGTTTTGCCACTCTGAGTTGCTCTAGCATTCCCAATGAGCGCTGCTCTGAATCACCAAACAGCACATGCCAACTATGCTCTAAGTTTCTAAACAATCTGAATGCAGCGCTTGTAGCGCTTTTGGGCTTGAGATTTCTTCTTTTTTTTTTCTTTTTTTTTTTTTTGCTTTTTGCCTACCAAATGGCATGTCTTTAAGCCATAGAAAGGGAAGGTGGTGATTCAATATTTGGGAGTCATACCCACAATAGCTAGCAAAACATTTCACGAGGATGAACATGTCTGAAAAAAAATTGTGAGCTTTTGCCAAAGGGGAAGAGTTCAGTTGTTTTTTTTTTTGGTGTGTTTATTTTTTGGGGGGAGATCCCGAGTACTGTTTCAGAATCATTTTCCGAAACTGTAGACCACGAAACAATAACTACAGTTGGTACAAAGAAGCATCAACATGCTTTTTAACTGACCCTTCGGGTGGTATCAAGGACAATTTTTCAGTGCTCCATTGAATGGTGAAAGTGGAGCATGAGAATATATTTCTAAAATAATGTGATTGGAACGGCCTCAGCTGGGGGCTGAGGGGGAGAAATCCGATCAGAATCAACCGAGTGCAGCCGCTTAATGTGATTTTGTGCCGCGGTTGAAGGCACTCCATGCTCGCAATCAGCAGCCTGCTGAAGAGGCCGTGGAGATGAATTACATTCCCAGGTTAGGAGAAATGATTCCATTTGTTCACATTCTTTTGGAGGTACATGCTGGCAGTTAGAAATCTGACTATTAATGTATTCGAGAAATGTTTCCTTTGATATGTTAAGTCACTTACCAATTTCTCAAAACTTTATGGATGAATGTATTACAACTTGATCCTCCTTAAACAACTTATCTGCCTTTTATGGCTGATGACCCGTTACGATTTTTTATGGACTTCATGAAAGTCAAACCAAAAATATTCATTGCAATATGTTCTATGTGCCCCTGTTAGTCTAGGCACGCTATTACAATTAATACTGCAATTGTGGAATATGAATTAAGCAGCAAAAAAGAAGCTTTTTTAAGAGGCTCTCTGAGCTGAAGTCTTAAATGAGGTCATGAATGATAATGGTTGAAACGTTTTTAAGCCATATTTTGTTCATAAAATTGTATCTGTCGCTCTTGAGGTGTTTGACTCTGATTATAGCTGACAAATTCAAATAAAGGTACAGAATGTCTGAAATTTTGAGTTACATTTGATTACAAAGTGAAAATGTGTCTCATAATGCAGAGCTGCTGAATTGTGTTTGTGCTTTCTATTAAAAAAAAATTATCTTCGGGTGACTCACTCTCCAGTCTTCATCTTTTGAGTCTAAAATTGAAGAAGTTGTAATGAATAATTGAGATGCAAAAGGCTTTTTCACATTTTATTATGATGGCTTTTCATTCCCCTCAGCAGCTCATATCAGGCATGTAACAAAAAATATGGGGGTGGTGGGTGAGAAGCAAAACTATTAAAGTCTTGTCTCACACAGTCATCACTACGTGGCTGGAATAAAATCTGTAAATTTTCTCGACCGCTTGTCATCCGTCCCAACTAACCTGGAGCGAGAGGCAGGGTACACTAGATTGACGGCCATCCAAACGCAGGATCCATACAGACAAACAACCTTTTACAATTATGAACAATTCTTCAATTAATGTTTTTGTGCGCCTGCGTGCTTGTGTGTGCGTGTTCGACAAGGATGACGATGGGACTTCGTCATCATTTTTTTTATTTGAAACAGCTCTGTTGTAGAGTAAACTGCCGGTATTCATCCATGTTCTCAACACCACACTGCTTCCGCACGCCACCTCACCACATAGGCTCGCCGTAGAGCAACACACCCACACACACACACTGTGTGGACCAAAATCTGATCAAAGCCACTCCTGCCATCTAGTGGTGATTTATCATACTGAAATCTTTCCCACAGTCTTCATACTGAGGTGTGCTTCGCTAAGCCCTTTATTATTTATCTTTTTTTTTTTTTGCGACAGGCTCTTTCGTGTTTCATAATCGCTGTATTTCATGTAAAATATCTGTATGATACTTCCCCATAATGGCCAATGCACACCAAAATGAGCGATTATTAATGTATGAATACATGCATGAATCTGCTATTTTTCTTAGTAACAAACATGCTCCAAAAATGTGTTAGATTTTGAGGTGCTGTCATAAAGTCGGGGCAATTCCATCCATATCAATTGGGAAAACTTGTTTTGACTTGGAAGGATGAGTAAACTCAACCGTATACATATGCACACATGCCATTATGACACAGGTGTACCAGTGGAAGTGCGTCCTTGGTGAGTGTTACATTCTATTATACATTATTAATATCTAATTCTGAAACGGTGATGGATGCCTCGCTATAAAAAGATGTTCTCTCTTTTCCTTGAAACGAGAGGTGAATGTACAGTACACAAATGTCATTTAAATTGCCTTTGCTGTCCTACAACGCTCCTCTGAATACACATAATGAGAGGCCGCACTTTAACGCACTCAAACGCAGGAAGTAGGGCAAAAAAAAAAATAGAGCGCTGTGTGACACTGCGGCCTCTCAGGTGGCTCACTGAGATTATTTTTACTCCAAGAGAGACATTTACTAGAGTGCCAGACAAATTCTCCTCTTCTCCCTCCTCCACTGATCGATGCTTCTCTGCCGCGATTCACTTTAAATTCCAATTTAACAAAACACTCTTTTACTTTCTGCCGTGCCCGCCATCCCTTCAGATTGGACAACAATGTATCATCATCTACAGAAATGTATAAGAACTTTCATAGTCCTTTCTGTTGTTGAGATGAACTGGTGAGCGGGGCGAACTCAGCAAAATGTCGTACGTGAAGCTCGGAAGCACATACCTCGGGTCAAAAGTTTTCAACAGGTCGATAAATCATTGCTTGTGCAACACAAAAAGTCCTCCCTCCCTGACACAGATTTGGTGGCGATTTCTACAACAAATTCTTCTTGAAAATTACACAAGATAAATGGCTATTGTTGTATATGGGCATAGAAAATGTATATGAGGAAAATGTCCTTATTAAGAGTTATCTTTAAGGCCAGAGACATTATGAGGCCAAGGGGAAACTTGGGAAACTTGGCTCGGGCAAAATACACATGGGGGACTAATTTTATTAAAATATCTGACGATACTACAGTATGTGTTGTCTTGTTTATGGCCCGTATTAAAATTCAATGTCATACTTCAGTGCCAAAACACTTTGGGTAATTAGACCTCACTGTGCATCTCCAACAGTCACTTTTTTTTTTTTAATTAGCCTCCCGCCTTTCGTACTTTTCCTCCATGTGGGCTGTTTGCACGTGAGCTTCTGTCTTCAAGCTGTGTCGCAGCCTAAATTTCTGCCACCGATCAGCGATGTGGGTCAATAAAGAGGGCGCACGCGTGCAATTGTTCTGTAAAACTGTGAAACTAATTGCAGGGGGCGAGTTGCTGTCCAGCTGATCCACGGTCAGCGCCATGACACACATTTGCTTTGTCAAAAACATGAAGCAACGATTAATGAAATGAACATTTGGGGGTTATAAATGTTTTAGGAACTTTAAGAAACGTTCATCAATTTATTTATTTATTTTTGCATTGCAGCCCAGATCAAAAGCTCTCCATTTGAGGGCAAATCATTTCTCTCTCTTTTTTTTTTAAATCACACATTTTCCCTGTATTTGGAAGTAGGATATTATCCAAGTTCTATTTCATGAACCCAGCTAAAAATGTCGTGTGCCTATTTACACTGACATGGATATGCGCACGAGTGAAATAGATGAACAGCAATGGGTTTACCTTCAATGGAAGAGACTTTTCACTGCAGGGGCTAATGGGCAGAGACTGAAGACTGCTGGCAGGACTCGTCTCTGTGCTCTGTAAAACAAGATGAACGGACCGACATGAACAATTTATACTTCAGTCTTATGTATGTTTTTGAAATGTGGCAGGAAATAGTACTACCTTGAAAAAAGCCACAAAGAGCACGGTGAGAACATGCAAACCCCACACAGGAAGTTGAGAGCAAAGTTTCGAGGCCCAAGCATCAGGACTGTGAAGCAGAGGTGCTAAACACTGCCCACCAGGCTGTCCGCTTTGAAGTATCAAAACTACCTTGCCCAACCAAAGAGCCTCTGGAGAAGCACAAATGTTTCGTAGCTAACATATCTATTCGAATCACTTTCCAACCAGTGACCTTTTTGTTTTAGATAACCGAAGAAAGGTGAAAAGTGTCATATTTAAGGCATATTTTGAACAATTTTCTCAATCTTTACACTCTCAGGTACCCGTGAGACATGTCAGCTCGAGGAAGAATGTAAACTTGGCGGTTTATTAGATATGCTGACCTTTTAAAAAGCAATAACTCCCAGGAATTATAGGTGCGATGCGGCCCTAAATGTGCCATTGGTGATCAATGTATGACCTCATGGAGGGAGACAGGGGCACACTCCCTCCGTCTTATCTTTTCGGCCTTTCAAAATAAACACATTCTGTTTAAGGTCACTCGAGTCCCATGGGCTGGATAGCGCGACGATGCCGACAATTAGATGCGGTTCAAGTAAAAAGCCTTTCAGATTTAGCAACTGGGGGAGAAGTGGGGAGCGAAGAAGCTAAGGTGGACTGCCTGGGTGCTCAAAATTTAATGACTTGCAGTAGCCTGAGGCAACATGTCAAAAGATGATGAATGGTCTTGAAAAGTAAAGCGGGTTTACTTGTCTGACGCACCCCTTGAATCGCATCGGTATGTACAGGTATGCTAATCTAAGGATGAAATGCGCATTTGAATACAAATAATAACACATCAGCCGTTTCAAATGATCTTATTATTATATAAAGCCCAATCCCAATGAAGTTGGGACGTTGCCCTTGCTTGTGAACAACCGAGCCTTTGGGGGATGCTTCTTTTATTCCCAAACATGACACTCACCTGTTTCCACTCAACCGAGTCACTCGTGAAACGTTCCTAACAGGTGTTTGTTGAGCATTGCCCACGTCCCAGCTTTTTGGGAATTAATTGCAGGCGTCAAATTGAAAATGACAGGATATTTGCAAAAAAGAAATCGGTTTCTTGACACTGATTCACTTCAAAGTTGAGCTCATTTCAGAGCAATTTTTTCTCCCCGTACTTCAGTAATGGCACTATCATAAAACATTTATCAGTAACAGTAACATTTTAACTGTCGCACAAATAAAAAAATATGCATAAAACTTAACCACAAAATCAATAAAACATTGCTGAGGCCAGACACGATGCATTGGATAACAATTTGTTGGCAAGCTTCTGTGTCAGACATTATACAATACGGTTTAAGCAGATGCTTGTAGCATTAGCATCTGCTTGCTAAAATCTAAAAACCTTTCTGCTTCACGTCGAGCAGGAGCCTATCCCAGTTGACTTTGGGCAAAAGGGACTCGTTGGCAGTCAATCACAGGGCACATAGTGGACATAGAGACAGATAATCCTTCACCCTCTCACCATTGTTGTGTGGGAATAGAAACGACGCTGCCCGCACAGAAATCAAGCAAATGAGCCACTAATTTGTCAGTGACACTTTACCAATGTAATTCATTATTACTTTTATCGCTCTGAGTATACCGAGCGGACACTTCCCTACTCCATGTTTATCGTCACACTTTTCCTCTTTCCCATCACTGGTACCCTAGTTTAGTTTTAAGAGCCCCTGAAATGTGAGAGTGCGCTGGAACAAAACGGGAGTGTGGCTGTTGTGCTGTAATCTGCGACTGACAGTGACAAATGAGGATCCTTTGTGTTAGGCACCAATGTAGAACACGTGGATGACATTTTCAATGTGTTCTTTTGGCCACCTAACTCAATAAGCCGCTGGTACACAATATATCGAGTTTCCGTAGGTGACTTAAAGTGCGTGTTTCGCAAAATATACAGGACGATCAGATGTATGAGAAAGTTTGAATATTACCTCATATTAAAGTCATGCACTTTAGGGGGCTCCATGACAAGATTTCCCAAACTAGATAAAATAAACCACCGGGAGCCCGCTCTGCCGTGAATAGCTTGAAACCCCAAATAATTGACATTTGTTTATAATTGCCTAGAAATAGTTATGATCCCCAAACAATTTCGTACATTTTTAATCACACTTTACAAAAAGAACCAGGAAAATAAATGTCTGCCAGACATCTGAAAAAATTTGCTTAACTTTTTTTTAAATTGAACAAGGTCTCTAACCGATTAATGGCTTGTCAAATACAATTGCATATCAATTTGATAATTAATAAGTTGTCGATTGCTCGATTGATTGTTGTACCTCGATTCAAAGCTATGGCCAAACGTGTATTCCTTCTTTATGATGTGTATCAGTTGAATACAGTCAGGCAATTGTGCTGTCACAATTATGAACTCGTGAATTTTAAAAGCAACGCCCTTGTGAGCATTTCAACTCAGGCGGAGGAATTGACCAGGATGCCAGTGTCTTTCACACAACCTAAAGTCAAATAAATAAAAAAGAAAGAAAAATACAACATAAATCAATCGTAAATGTGACGCTTAAATGCGACATGCATTCAACAAACTACTGGTAGCACAAACAAGGACAACGACAAGGGCGAACGTCTTCAAACACAAGTCAAGTCAGCCCCAAGTGTACATGTCTTGAAATCCATTTAAAAAAACGCTGCTTTTTTCCCCGACATTTCTTTGAGTAAGATCCTCTCATTTTTTTTAAGATCAGTTTCACTTGAACGGATGTAGAGATTCTTTTTATTTCTCTCCTTTGCTTTTAAAGGTCTTGAAACCTTTTGTTTGAAAATGTGTAGAAATGTTGTCAACGCACGCTCTTTCAATACTTTTAAGGAGCAACTTTGAATGTCTGCAGGTGTACGGCTCTCTTTGAATCAAACTAAATGTGAACCACACCGTGTGCAATTATGGCGGAGCAGTTTTTGTAGTATGCTACCTCCTACTGTTTTTGTTTTGTGACTGATGCAACATGTTTTGTGGTTTCAAAAAAAAACAACAAATGGCACCGCTTAGGCTAAACACAGGAGAAGAACTGCTGGGTGCTCAGTGCGAAAAGGTCACGCAAACAGAAAGGAGTTGACACAGACATGCCGAGTCACGTGGCAGCGCAATGGACGCTCAAGTACACGCGTAAGGATTTTTCTTCCCTTTGATCGGTCTGCAAAGGCAACAATAATTCTCGTCTCAAAAAAAAAAAAATCTATTTTGAATGTGTTTCCCCTCCTACTCTCAAAACTGCACAGAAAATGGTTGGTTCCAACGATCGTAAAAGTTCAACCTCACGTGTGGCGTCACCGCAGGGATTCACGTTGGTAGAAATGCTGGATGTGTGGAATTACGTGTGCTGGACCGGTCACATTGAGTCCACCACACGCAAAGTGCATTACTCACTGATTTTTTTCCTCTCCAAGTGTGGGGTCTCTCTTGTTTCAAACGTGTTTGTGTCATGTAAATTTCCATCCGTCGATCTATACATTTTCTATGGCGCTTGTCCTCATTCGGAAGGTGGATGGTCTGAAGCCTATCCACGCTGATCGGGGGTCCAACCTGGTCTGGTAGATGGCCAATCACAGGGTAGACAAGCCACCATTTACACTGATATTTAAAACAATGGAATTTGGCCCATGTAAACACAGTTTTGGGAAGAGATTAGTAAATATATAGCCTGGCATCAGAAAGGCTCTGTACTTTTGCTCTCCCTTTAGTTTCTCCTCATTATTACTTTTCATATCATGTCTCTTTCACAGAAGTCCTTGGAGTAAACATCGGCCGGACGCAGATGGGTTCTTTGATCTTACTTTAAAGGTTATAATGGTTGTGATGTGCGGTGAGGCCACTGGTCAGCCTTTCATGCAGATTTTTCTGTGCGTTTGCGAGCGCGTTTATTAATGCTACATTCAGTTAAAGGTCACTCACGCATTCGGATGACACAGAGCTAATGGATGCGCTCAGAGCTCTTGGCGGCAACCTGCACCCTGCCGCAGCACTTTGGGATGTAAATGTCCTTCATGGACAAAATACGCCTCGAAACCATCCTCTTGCGTGACGTGACGTATCTCCGTTAAGGCTCCATGGGATTCTGCTTCGTCTATGGTAGTAAAAGGAACTTTGGAGTTCCAAGTATATGATAGACCTTTGCCAATGAAAGTTTGAGCCTAGAAGAAATGAATTCACTGATTTCCTATGGGGAAAAAAAATAATATTCATGAAAAAAAGATCAATAATAATAACACCTACTGTAGGTAACCACAGAGATTTACTGTAAATGGTTTCGGAATGCTTCTAGTGCGAGAGACTCAGAGCCTCAATGGAAAATCCTGTGCGCCTATTGTGGCAAACGCAATTTGAAAGAGAAGGGAAACGGGCAGTTTCATGTCAGCGAGTGAGTGTGAGTAAACATCTTGCCATTTTTCGCATTACTGATTAAATTACAAAAGGTGATAAAGAGAGTGAGGTGGGGTGGTGTGTATGTAGGGTCCACTTCAGTGGTGATTTAATGGAGCTGAAATCAAGTTAATTAAAAAAAAAAAAAAAAAAATGGGATGAATGTGTCCAGATGTAATCACTACATATATCCTTAGCCCAAAGCTAATAACTTCCTGGGTTTTACAGCCTGAGAAGACCTCTGTCAGTGAAGTGAAAGAAGACTAATCACCCTTTTTAGCTTGTGGTTGTAGGCAATTCATCCAAGAAGCCCTCCCAGTTAAAGCCTGTGTATGCATTTCAATATCAGTGAGTGAGTAAGCGTAACCCACCTCCTGCAGGGTGCGCCTCAGCCTCAAAAGTAGGGTCTTGACAGCGGTGCAGTCCTGCTGCATCAGCCGCAGGGGGAGGGTCTCCACGCCAGGGGGCAAGGGCTCATCGTCTCTACCCAGAAGCAGAGCCGAGCTGCAGTCGGCAGGCAGGAGGCTCGTCGGACGTCGAGGCTCCCTGGAAGGAACAAAAACGGAAGCGTTAATGTAAATGTGTTCGGATTTGGCATATTGTCAGATTATGTCAGATATGTTTATGTGAGAAAGGAGATATTCACGAGCCTCATTCTCTCACTCTCGCGCTCCCGCTCCTGCTCCCGATCCCGGCTCCCACTCCCGATCCCGCTCCCGGCTCCCACCGCCACTCCCAATCCCCCTCCCGATCCCGGCTCCCACTCCCGCTCCCACTCCCGATCCCGCTCCCAGTACCGCTCCCGCTTCTCTCTCTCTCACACATACACGCACGCACACACGCACGCACGCACACACACAGACACACACAAGACAGTTTCAACTCCTCAGTCAGTCATTTTTCACTGAGGATAAAGAATACTATATTATCTGTCTCCATGTGTTGCCCCACCAGGGGTGTTTAAATATATCTTGCTTAAAGGATCATAACACATGACACAGATGCTAGTCATAAGCCTTTCTAAGTCGCTTCCTATTCAACAAAACATGTTAAATTATGTGTGTGTGGGGGGGGGCTAAATACACTGCATAATTCACGTTGTTTATTATTTGTTTTGACAACACACTTTCACATTTTGGGTATGGCTCTGAAACTGCTTGAGGCCTCTTTTTGGAAGAATTGTTTACTATCTGCCAAACTGCTGCTTGTTGTGAAGCGACAATCTTGCATCTCGAGTTTTTGCTCACAAGAGCAAATAAATAAATAAATGTTTTTAAATCAGCTGAACGACATCTCAAAGTAATAATACATGGTGTCAATTGTATCTCAAGGGACCACTTCACTTAAAGTATAAGATACAAAATCGGGTAAAACCAGAACGAAATTGAGGACCATCGGGTCAATATCAGATATGACCGCAAAAGGCGAAAAATTGCAGCATTGACTTTATACAGAAGAGTGACAAAAAGGGCAAGAAAACATGGCTTTTACAAGCTGTGTATAAAAGGCTTCTGACAACCGGCTATACTGAGAGGTACCAAGAAAGTTCTTGTACCTCTGCATTTCACTTCCAGGAAGACAGCGCAAAATGGAAAAAGGCAAAAATGTCAACCAAGTGCAATACCGAGTTCCATAACCGTCATATAGATGAAACTATCCAATCTTGATCCTATCCCAAGGACAAACATGTTGGATATTGGCACAGAGGAAATGTTTCAAATGTCTGGTCGTCATAAAAGCTTGATGAGTCCACATGCTCAAGGTCTGTGTGCATCGATGCCCACAATGACAAGACGCAGTTGCTTTTACAATGGTAAAACTTTGTTTCTTGCTTTTGACATTGATACCTTCCCCAGCGTGATCTCCCCCACCCCCACCCCAAAGCATAGTGGCTTCATATTGGAAACAGGAAAATGTCGATTAGTTGCTTCAGTTTAATAAATTCCTGGACATCAGTTAAGGCCTACATCAACAGTACATCTGCTATGACTCAACTCCTCCAGGAATCAACAAACATCAGGGAAATGAGAGCTCACAACATTCCACGACAACAATGTTTCACATACTCCAGGTTCAATGACATCATTAACATCATCATCCTTAAAAAATGGTTGATGTTATTAAACTTTACGTGGAATCAGTGATTTATTTTACCTGCGACGTGTCGGGTCCCTTGCATTTTAAAACCGTTTTAAGATGTTGGAAAATATCTTCCTACCCATTTGAGAGGGATATTTGCCTGATTTAGCAATTTTAAGCAGTAAAAAGTGAACATTTTGTCTACTGCTCAGGGCTCGGGTAATGACCAATCACGGTTCAGCTTGCGAACTTCACATGTGATTGGTTGTTACCTGACCCTGAGCGCACATGATGTCATATCCAGCCGACGAGTGGCAAAATGCGTTTTTAATAATAATAATAATAATAAATTTTATTTATAAGCGCCTTTCAAGACACCCAAGGACACTTTACAATAACAAAAAACACAAAGGTGCTATTTGTACACGGAAAAGTGATGAAATCATCAAATTCATTATAGAAAAGATGTGAATATGTTACTGCTGAAAATTGCAAACTTTGTAAAGTATCCCTCGAAGGAGAGAGAAGAAAATCCAATTATGACTTAATTTTTCTTCTAGGATTATTCGAGTGCGGCTGTCAGTCTATTGCTGCTGCTTTTTTTGGAGAGCATAAGAGAGCAACAATCCCCGTCACCCCTCCAGTCTTCCATTTGGCACCCTCGCTCCCGTGTGCCCTCCCCGACCATCTTTGTCGGTGTCATGTTCTCTTTTGGCCCTTGTGTCTCCTCAGTGGTTCCGTCACGCCACTCTGACAGTCACGACACTCCACGGGCATTATCAGAACTTAATGTGTCCTCCCAGGTGGCGGGGCGAGCACCTGAGGCGCCTTCTGTGTCTCATGATGACAGGTGACACAACCCCCACCCCCGCGCCCGCTTATTTTTTTCGCTTTTACACCTTGTTGAAACCCACGTAAGTGAACTCCTTCCACCTTTTCTGTCTTTCTGCTTCGCTCTGCTAGGCAGGCAGGAGTAAATGTGTGACATACGATCAATCGGTCGCTGTTCTCATGTCAAGCGGAGCATTTGCGCTCAATAGGATCAGAGGCCGCTGAGAATAGTCCAATGCGGTTTCTTCTGGCCAGTGTTTTAAACAGTGTGTTTTGTGTTTTTATCCGGTTGGATGATCCATGATAGGTGGCTGAGATCAAGCTTTCTGACACAGGGTCGCACATTTTGCTCCAGAATGCTTTGACAGTCCTGAGATGTCCTTGTACAGTAGTCTGCAATGATTCACCCCGGTGGTGGTGGAGCAAAGCAACCCCAGAACTTGTGTTAGATTTTTATCAGACTACTTTGTGGTTCACTTGAACAGACGAAAGTTAGCATGATTCAGAGGGCACAGTTAATCAAACGATGAAAGTTAATTACTGTATCGGTCCCTCAACAACTTATCAAATTTAACTTGATTGGTGAGAAAATTATTTATTGATAACAAATAAAGTATCTTTGTCCATCTACCGATGCCAGCAATTTACAGTGACAGAAAGAACAAATAAATGATCTTCTATTAGATGGCAAAAAGCATGATTTATTGACACATGTACAGACGCTCCCCAGGTTACGAACGAGTTACATTCCGGACGATTGTTCATAAGGTGAATTCGTTCGTAAGTTGCTTCAGTGCTATATTTTGTCTGGAATGTATGTTTAAGGCTTATATTGACATCCATATAACGGGGAGAGAGCTTTTCGTCACGTTCTTCAGGGCTCGAGGGTTAGCTGCCCGGTAAACTAGCAGCGGCTTCAGCGGGGGAGAGTAGACGACCGGTCGTCCACCGGCGCGCCGGACGCCTCCCCGCCCGTTCCACCGTCACACGCCCGCCCCTCACGCCTCTCTCCGCGGCCGCCTTCGAACGTCGCCGCCGCCGTCGCCTCTGCCTTCCTCCTCCGCCGCGTTCGGCACTCGGAAAAAGGCGCGCAATACAAAATCTAACTTTTTTTTTTCCCGACAGACCCGTGAAAATGTTCGGATGTACCGTTTGTTCATAACTCGGATGTTCGTAACTCGGGGAGTGTCTGTATCCTCTTTTTGTGACAATTTGGTTTGGTTGTGCTTTTCGAATTAAAAAAAAAATGTGCCTTGACTCAATAAAATTTGGGAATTGCTGCTTTAAATGATGATGATGTTCCGGAAACTCTTCACTGTAATTACACATGGAAGAGCCCAAAGAGGGCACATGCGTGTGTGAGATCGATGTTTCTCCCACTTTGCTCGGTCATCCTTTTTTTCCTTTTGTCACCACAATAAATGTCCTCCTTCCGACACCCTTTACAATTTTCCACACTCCTTTAAACAGCGGTCGCCTTTTGTCTTTTCTGTGCCTTTGCCTCGTCCCTTGCCCGTACACCCCGCGTGTGTTTTTTTTCTCCTCTTGTTTCAGTTCTCAGAAGTCATCCATTTTCATAGAGGGTGAAAAAAGCCAATTATCTGCCTTTTATGACTTTTCATTATTTTACCGTCGGTGGTGGTTTATTGCCGTCAGTGACTCATTCGAACACACACCTGCGAAGGCGATAAACAACGGTGCAAAAAAAAAAAGTAGCCACTGTACACAGAACATGACAAAATTTTGAGTTAGTACGCGACAGCGGGAGCAATAACGACATGCAGCGTCAAATAAATTTTGTGATAGTAAGGTAATTTATCAGCAGCCTTAATCAGTTCGCAAGATAAAGACAGTCTTGTTTAAGTCATAATAGTAGAAGACAATTTAATACTGGGACATGGCCAGCAAAGAAATAATGCAGCAACATTCAATTCTCATAGAGAACGAGAGAAAACAATTATCGGACATGTGTACACATATATCATTGGCTTCCTCAAACAATTACGCTGGCCTCTGTCGCGCTCGTTTGTCATCGCTCGCTTGTACCTGTCAAAACGCAGTCTGTTCATCTGCATGCGGCACCTGAGGCGACAGGCATTTTTACGCCGCAGTTAACTCATCAGGAGCATCTGTGACAATGACTAAGCATCAGCCAAAGCTCCGGGCGGCAAAGTCAATGGCAAATTCCAGACTTCAAGACACAAAAAATGGAGAGGTTATAAAATGAATGTTATATGGCAGCACTAAATACTTCATTAGCCTTGCCGTCTCTTCTGTTCGCCTCTTACAAAATTAAATTGGGTATTGTAAGTAAATACCAATGTGATGTATTTACTTTTCTGTTTCTGCATTTGAAACGCTTAAAGGGGACAGATGATGAAAATGTTTTAAGAAAATGAAATGTTTTTGGGGGTTTTTTTGGTACACAAATAATTGGGTCTCTGGAATTGCTGCCAACCAATCAAAAGGTAAAGCAAAATACTATGTAAATATTTTGTTGTCTTTTTCTGAAAAACTGCATCTGTGGTCAAATTTTTGTCGGACTGCGACATTGCAGTGTGGCTAATTTACATAATACTGCCCACAGGTCAAGTTTATCCACCTATGATGTGGCAGCTCCATCAAGCCAAAATTTGCCATTTTCAGACCACTGTCGGACTTGACAAAAAAACTATCATGTCAATACCTAAAGGTAAGCAAGAGTTTGCATGCAAAGTGGTTAAAATCTGCCTGAATTAACAGAAGTCTCCAATAACGGCTCAATTTGGGAGGAATAAAAATATATAAATCAGCTTGAGGGGTCATTGAATAAAGCACCTTAGCGTAGCTGAGCATCTTGTCTGGGTACTTCGAGTTCCTCCCACGTTCCAAAACATGCGTTTTAGGTTAGTTGAAGAAAAAAAGACTGACTGGCACCCAGGCCAGGGTCTACCCCTGCTTTCACCCCAAGTCAGCTAGGATAGGCTTCAGCTAACCCACAACCCGAATAAGGGATGGATGGATGGATGGATGGATGATCCGGAAGGTTCCGCTCTGATGGATTAATTGCGAAACCGATGCCACGAACATGTGCAATTCCCACGGGTAGTGACGTTCACAGTTTAAAACACACAATATCACAATATCAGTGCTTATACTGTAAATTAGCCAATTGCCCTTCATGAACAAAGGAAGTTGGAATCAAATACTGAAAATTAGTCCTGACAACACCGATACTTTACGTCAACTTATTTACGATTCGTTGGTATGACAAAATTGTATCTGGCGATCATTTTATTTAGGTGAGAATTCATTCCATGATGTTATTACGTGAACCCAGCATATTTTTTTAAGTCCAGCATAGCGTTAGCGAACAACGGGAGCTGCTGCACGGGGTCGGCTGGGGTGAAGAAGAGAGGCGAGACGGTGAGTGGCGCTCTCAATTTAGCAGTCCATTTATGTCTCAGACTTCACCTGTGGTTATGGGCTTTGAGTAGCGCCCCAACCTATAAGATCACGGATGCAAGAAAGCGGGCTTCACCTCAAAGGGTAACTGAACTTAGCCTCAGGAGCTCACGATGCACACAGGAGCTCAGAGCAAAAAAAAAAAAAGGGAGGAGGAAGCCATAATTCACTCTCTTGAGAGAAAAGACAGTAAAACAAAATGAAACTGAATCGGAAAAGTTTTAAGATGGTTTGCTCCTACGTATGAAATCCTCTCTTTATTAGGGCGAGGTCCAAATACAATGCAATGACAAGCGTCTGACATCTTTAAATTCAAACTCATGATAGAGCGACGTGAAAAAAAGCATTTTCCTCTTTCTTAAATGCTTATTTTCTTATACAGTTCCGCCCAATAGTTCATGTTTACGATTATCAAACGGATGGAAATATCAGACAAAGTAAATGCGGTTAAATGATGAATTTCACACTGCGGGCCTTTTCATCTCATCGTCATTTGCACGGTACAGCGACACGGGAAAATAGGAGGCCAAGTCCGTCCATCCAATAATTTGCTATCTTGCTTGTCTTCATTAGGGTCGCCAGTTTCAACTGATTCCGGGCAAGTGGCAGTGTACATCCATCCTCGACTGTTTGGCAGTGAATTGGCAGGGGGACGAAGAGACAGGTTGTTTGTCTATATTCAGACTTGCACATTCACAAATTGGGAGTCTTGAATTCACCTAACATGCATATTTTTGAGAGAAGAGAGGAAGATGTGGAGTACTCTGAGGAAAAAAAAGTGCAAGCAGGAGGAACCATATCTGTGCCGTCGGGCCCGAAACTTCCAATGTTTCAGTTTGGTACATATTTCACAAATCTATCAGTCCACACGTGGGTATATATATATATTTTTTTAGAAATAAAGTACCAATTTAAAGTGTTTCAAATAGCTTCTTCACTTTGAAGATGCAATGTAAATGGTTGAACAAACGTGCCGTTTTTGGCGTCTCCCCAAAAAGTGCTCATTTTGGACCCATCAGGATTTCCTCTGACGCTAGCTATGTGCAAACTCCACACAGAATAGCAACAACGGAGAAGCAAGCATGCATGTCCTGTGAGGCAGATGTGTTAAACACTACTTTTACTCAAGTTATTGACGTTGTCCCGTTGTCTAATTACACCTCATTGTGGGACTCGGTGTGAAAACACACACAGTCAATAACTTGGTTCTCTATGTAAGGCAAAGGTGGACAAATTCTGTACCATAAACCTGAAATTCTGCAACTGTCAACTGAGGTAAATCTGCATAAATATGTAAGATTCCAATATGTAAATTTTACGGGATCTCTGGATGAATTATATAATCATACAAAGCCAAAGTTCCGTTTCCCCCCCCTCAGACAAATATCAATGTAATTATCTACCCTGCAGCAAAAAAAAAAAAAGGACTGACTGCAGGCTTCACTCTGACACTTGGCTCTCGAATTAGAGCCACGTCATTTGAATATTCACACCCTACATTACTCCTGTCAGCTAGTCGAGATAAATAGCCCTTCTAGTCCTCAAGTTTTCAGTGTTTTTTTTTTTTTTTTTGGAGTGGCCGCATAATTTCCTGTTCTCAAGCGGCAAACATGAGCACCTGTCAGGAATAAAAGGCACGGCATGTAATTTATGCCATTGGGGATTTTTATCCAAACAACATGCAGGAGCGTGATAATGATAGAAAGTGGCACGAAATGACGAAAATTGGCCAAATCGTAAAACAACCACAAGTGATTAATCCTGCGTGGCACAAGCTTTAGTTAAATCAATTCATTACTTCTAACAAGGGATTATTTTTATCCGTTGGTGAGGCTTTATCTGTCTGTAATTTCCTGGTTGGAGTTTTTACACAATGACCACAATGTTGCCATTAAATATTTGTGATAATTCCCTCGCTTGTCAATGTCACATCGCTGCCAAAACCATCTAAAATCCGAACAAAAAATTGCTCATATTCACAGTCAAAGGACATGATGTCAAACTAAATTTCAGTTGGATTACATTAGGCTCTCAATCTGGGCGCAATTTTAGGTGAAATAGTAGAATCTTCCATTTCTGTCCCAATCGTATCTGATCGCATATGAATTGGATTGGACCCAAAAAGCAAAGCATCAACAGTTGCTGCAATAGTCCGCCCACACGCAAGATTTTGCAATTCTGTGACAGCTAATAGGCCTACACATGACAAGTTGATTTTGGAAGGAGTACAAAATGACCCTAAAATGACCGCTTCAAACAAAAACTTTTCAGGCATTGGTTCTTGACACTTTTTGTGGTTCCACTCATGAAGGACATGATAAGCAAATTTCATGTTGCTCAAGAAAGTTGGCTCTTGGGATTGATTAACAAATATATAATAAACAGTAGTACAACGTCCCCCCCCAAAAAAAACATGATATAATAGTATGTGATATTGTGCTTTCGAAAAACATACAGTAATGAAATCATGTAATAAAAATTAATTAAACAGTTTTGGGCACACTGCATCAATTTGAATGGCCATGGTGCTGCTCTTTCTGGAGTACCTGCCTCCCCCATCTGAGGCAGTATATACATACATTCATTTTCAACAGCGCTCATCTTGTTCAGGGCTGCAGGGCGCTGGAGTCTGTGACTGTGTCCAAACTCACGGGCTGGGTCTTCCACATTTTCAACTGCCTGATGTCACTTCCTGGCGCGACTCAACCGCACTTGGTTTCTAAAGTCACTTGAAGCCTGTTCAAATTCGCCACAGTTTATGCAGTCCATGGAGGCTACACGAGGAGGAGCCTTTGTAGGGCACAGCCTGCAAATTGTCTTTGTCGAATTTGGAAACCACATGTGATCATGTTGCGCCGAAAGTGACGCGTGCTGCTGAAAAATGCATCCCAAAATGCGACCTTTCAGAGGACGCGGCCTGTGAATTTGGACAAAGCCTATCCCAGATGACTTCGGGCGGAATGCAGACTCCACCCTGAACTGGTTGCCAGCCAGTCGCAGGAGATGTGTAGAGAAACATAACCAGTCATATTGGCACACCGTCACTGAGTGAAAACTGAACCAATGGTGCCAATATTTTGCGATGTACAAATGGGAAAACTTCTCTCGTGCCATTATCGAACCATTTGTCCAGGTTAATCGAGTCTCCAAAGGTGTAATTGTTCTTGCACTTCTGTTGGTCAGCGGACACATCCCCCCCCACCCCTGACAGTGGTCAACAATTTCCACCTATTCTGATTGCGTTAAGGAGGCTGTCAACGATCGCATGTCTTCAAGAGACAATGTAGTTAGCTGTTCACCGCGCTCGATTCGAAGGCGGCATCCTACAGGCTGAAGTTAAGTTCACTCCAATTATCGGGAGAATTGATTTTCCCTGTGCCAGTCGGCTATGCGGAGTGCATTGTCGTTCTCTCCTCCACACGTTCCCCCTTTTCCTTTGTCAGAAAAGAAGATTGCAAAAATTACAAACTACTCCCGAAGAAAACATGTCAAAATGTCTCCTTGGGTGGCAAAATTAAACGTTGTCTGTGCAGACTTCAGTTTCCAGGTTTCCTCTTGTCTTCATAAAAGCGGCGGTTCTGACTAATTCATCGTGGCTGAGCACTAAGCTAACAAAGGGAATGTCTTCCTTTGAATATGAATGGATGGGAGTTGAAATTAATTCAGCTCAACTTGGAGAAAAGTGGAGGGAACTTTAAAGTTATATAGCAATCACTTTGTATGCTTTCTACAGTAATCTAAACAAAGGGAATGACACCACGCTTGCAGTCGATGAGCATTTGAATGACTTCAGCAAATTTTCCGACAGATATTACGATTTCGATTCACGATTTTCTTCCAATCCAGCTTCATTGCAATGTTCACTACGTACGTTCATATCGAAGATAATGTGAGGGAGCCAGTCCTTTTTCAAGGTCTGTAAAATGGTTCAACAAAGCCAGACCTCCTGCTTGCTGCCATGTTGAAATACCGTATTGGCCCGAATATAAGACGGTGTTTTTTTGCATTGAAATAAGACTGAAAAAGTGGGTGTCGTCTTATATTCGGGGTCTAGACATTATACCCATTCACGCCGCTAGATGGCGCCAGATATCAATGAAGCAAATGCTGAACTTGACTCCCTAGGCCAAAGTGAACCCCTGCCACGAAGAATAAAAATAAAAATAGCGGTAGCACGAAGAAGAAAATAATAGAAGAGATAACAGAAAATGGAGAAACGTAGTGACTTTTTTTTTGTCAATGTGGAAAGTATCAACACGGGCCTAGAGCCCCCTCTTGCGGTTTAATGTGATAATAACATGTCAAATGACAGAAGGTGTTAATTATTTCACACATAAGTCGCTCCAGAGTATAAGTCGCACCCCGGCCAAACTATGAAAAAAACTGCGACTTATAGTCCGGAAAATACGGTAATTGGTTTGTGTGTGTATTATATATATATATATATATATATATATATATATATATATATATATATATAATGTAAAGCTGCTTTCTTACCATCCTACACCATAGCCCATCCATACATACAGTTATGAAGAGGACTGGAGATTGGTGTCCCATGTATTAAACAACCAGAACTTGCCAGAAATTCCTGCAGCTCCTTCAACATTGCTGTTTGTTTCTTAGAAGAGTATTTTCTTCTTATCTTTTTCGTTCGTTTTGGAGGGATGTTTCTTGGCAATGTCAAAATAGTGTCATCTATTCTCTACTCGATCAAGACTGTATTGTCATACTGAAATTATTTTGTACCCTTCTGCTGACTGATACCTTGGAACAATGAAATGACTCTGATGCTGCGGGAGCTCTCGGCAGATCTTGTACCGTTAGATGTGACTGCAAAAATGTCAGGAACAGCCAATTGCAAAAGATGAACTTTATTTGGGGTTAATCAGAGCCACTTTGAATGGTGACATTTGTGTGTAATTGGTGTCCAATTTAACATCAGTTGAAATGAGATGTGTTCATTCTGAACACAGCCACATTAATCGTGGGTGGACACAACCTCATTATGTCAACCCCTCTCAGATTGTTTTTCCTTTTTTTTTTTTACAGGTTATAGGTCAAAATCTTTCGAAATAATCTTAGTCCCTCTCTCTTTTTTATATCACAAAAACCTGCCATTTGAACAGGAGTGTGTAAACTTTTAGTTCTATATACTTTGTATATATCCACGGCACTTGTACAAAATCAGGATCCCAAGTCCCCTCTCAAAAAATGAAGGCTACACTAATTAGTCTCCTTGTACTGAGCATTTATATCAAATCGGCATCGGTAGCAATACACCAAGGATTTACTTAAACACCGTTAGTCTGGCCCTAGAATGTAAAATACACATTCAGATGGAGATTTTCCACCGGGGAGTTTTCTAGCGTTTCTAGCCAGCAAATGAAGCGCGGGCATTAGAAAAAAAGGCCCCTAAAATAGACTTGGAGTCTACCAGAGCAGACTGGTCCATGTGAGCAGATGTCTTTAGACTTGGTGAAGCAGCATGTGGCTCATTATCCATGGGTGTTCTTGTATGCTTTCCTCCAAGCAACTGTAAATTATTATTGTAATAAATGTGATCAGGCTCGTGTTGAGTCAGATGACTTTGCATACTGCATTCCAATGATAGCTTGTCTACTGTATTGCAATAGTACTACAATACCTCGTCTTACGCACCAAAGCGTGTTAATTGTCTCGACTGAAATTAGACAGTTTGGCAACGACATGGAATGAATCATCAAACTGGAATGTACGTCTATTTCTGACTGTGTGGGTTAATGTTATCAGACCAACGTTCTCGGCGGGGGACGACTCAGCCTACCAAGCTTACCAAATGTGGCCTTCTTTCTGTGATTGTCTCAAGTATGATGCATTGTAGATGAATTTGTATTCTTCCATCGATGCCAAAAGACAAACGAATTGCTGTGGAAATACGTTTGGGGTGCCCATTATGTCAATCTTGAGCTACCTGTCGATCGCGAAGCGAGTATCTATAGCGCTCAAGGCATTAAGATGCATATAGAATCTCTCACCTGTCGCGGCAAAACAGGCTCACTAGCAGTTAAGATTATGTTCTGTCTACTCGACACAATAGTAAAGTATACAAATGATTAGCGAATCAGCAAAGTATTTCCATACAGAGTGAGAGGAGTATTTGACCCTAATAGGTTTAACAAAATAAACATGATCTGGAAAAGTTTCTGGTCAGAATATACTTGGACAAAATGGAAGATAAAATAATCACTTCTTTCAAAAGCCATGACACTCAAACTGATTCACAATAAAGGTTGTTTCAGCTACATTGAACAGTGAATTATTGAAGCTTGAAAACTTGAAACTTAGACCTCACAGAATGTATAAAAGTAAGATTGAAGGACATTATATATTTTTGTTTGCCCAAAGGATCTGGGGAGGTGTTGCATGTCAACTAGGGCTGCCAAGATTAGTCGACTAGTCACGACTATGTCGGCAACCAAATCCATCGGCGGTGAATCATTATTATTATTATTATTATTATTATTATTATTATTATTGCAGCGTCGGTGGTGAAAGAAAAGGACACACGGATATTCATGTCTGGATGCTAGCCTAAGCACACAACATTTTCAGTGTGTCTCTGATGTAACGCCAACTGCGATGTCATCTTTGGTTATGTTCAAATATTGTTGCGTTGACTATGGATTACGGAGGCTTTAGTCGGTGAACTCCATCGACCTTATTCTTTAAAGTTTCGGGATGTAGAAGCAATTATGGGCGTGACTTCCTTTAAGGCAGCGGAAGTACCAGCTTAGCCATTTGTGACAGCGGCTTTACTTTCCTGGAGTAGTTTGTTGAATGTTTTTTTGGGGGGGAGGGGGGGGTTATCAATAATTAAAAGCTCCTGTATCATTCAAAAATGTCACACACTGTTTGGGAAAATTGCTGGAGGTTGTAGTTAGAACTAGAAGAAGTTGAATTGACCACAGGAGCAAGATTTTGAAAATGCACACCGGACAAGGAGCGAATGTTGTGAAAATAGGTACAAGTTTCCAGTGCCTACCCAGGAATGACGAACATGGAGGAGAATTAGTCTGAAATCTTGATTTGAGAAGCCCACCTTAACATTGTACCGGTGATCCATTCAATTAGTGGACGAACAGCCCACGTAGCAACATGGACATCTAACTTGCGCGACGACAAACCAACGGTGATGATTTGCCGGGTGCCACAAAAATGTGACATGATGACACTTAAGTATGAGTCAACCTTTGAAATTTTTAGGAGAGCCTCAATCGTTTGGATTTTGTGGACATTAAGTGCTTTTTGTCATGAAGCAACATTAAGCTGTCGTGAACGCCTGTCGGAGAGGAAAACGTTAATGCTCCTAAAATCCAAAATATTGGGCCTATCGTTCTTTGCAGCGGCTGAAGTTGACAGAAGAGATGTCAACATAAATTTTGGTAAAGATCAAGTGACATTTACCTGTTTCTATGGAGAGGAAAACACTTAAACGGGAATAAAATCCAAAAGATTGGGGCGATCATATCAGTAGTTTTTTTTTTTGATAGGAGCATTCATCATTGTGATTTTGTAGATCAATTTAATACTTTGAAGTTACATGTATTAGTGAAACAAAGCAAAACTTTTCGGGGCTAAAAAAAAGGTAAATAAAAACGAATGCAAGTGTTTATTTTACTCATCTTCAACACTGCTTGCTGATGCCATATGTTGCGATTTAATATGATCCGATGAGTCGGCTAATTGCTATCGGTGACGAGTCAACTAGCAATATGGTCGTTTGCAGTAGCCGTAATGTTATTTTCGTATTAATTGCGGCCACTGATTTACGAAAAGCAGACATTTATGTACAGGAGAAATACTGTACAGGTAGCTTTTACGTCATGGTACGTTTGCCATAAGAAAGGAATGCAAAACAACCGTTAGTAAGATGCCTTGCAGAGAGGCCTCTGTCTGTCGACAAAGAGGCGTCGGGTTGAAAATCTACCCCATAATATTCCATCCGGTTGTAAAAGGTTATTGGAGCTGAAACATCTCAGAGAGTCCGTTATTTGTATAAAATGAAACTTGACCTCCTTCCTTATTTGCATCCTAAATCACTCTCCCCCATGATTTCAAATAGCTAAACAGTTAAAGGCTTTGTGAATGCACAGTGAGTGCCCGCATTTATTGTCCTATTCCAAGACATAGATAAGACAACGGACTTTTTACAACTGGGCAAAACACTAAAAGGAAGGACACTTAAAGTGCCATTGTCAACGCCGACAATGGCTGACAAGATTCGGTGGGTGCAGTGTAGATCGGCAGAGGGTGGTGGTGCAAATACTTGAGTTTCCATTGCTTTGCAGTCGGCTGTGTGCATGCGTGTAACAGATGTTCTATACGGCCTATCAGACAGCCGGCAGCATGTTGCGGCTGATACCCTGGACAGTCAAAGTGACTGGCAGGTGCGTGTGTGGCTGTTTTGAGTGTGTGTTGCGTGTAGTCGAGGCGCTTGCTTTGCCTGCAGCAAATCAATGTCCCCCTCAAGGGAGCATGGAACCGGAGAGATCGCAAAGAAAGACAGTGAGGCAAACTTAACCCCGGGCGAACAATTTTTCTACGCGCTCTTTCTTCTCTCTGCCTCTCTCCGTCGGCCCCCTCCCCTCACAGTAGGTAATTCTCACCTGCCGCTAGTTACATGTTGATCGGGGAAGTGAACTCTAACCCGCCACCATTATGTGGTCTGCCGCTGTCAAGAGCTTTTACGTCAAAAGGCAGGGGGTTGAAAAGAGGTTCGACTGCATTATTCAGATTCAGATTCAGAAAACGTTATTATGCTTATTATTATCAGAAATCGTGCCTCGGTTTTCCTCTTTAGAGGCCATGTTTTTAAAAGACCATTTTAATGTCGACAGTGAGAGCGATTGCAAGGATGTAATAAAGAAAAGATTGGGAAGAGGGACTTCAGACAAAAAAAGGATGAAATACTTGTCCCTCGCGCAAACTCTTCACTTTTCAAGGGAACATTTAGCGAGAAAAAAAAAATAGGAAGCAGCCATGGATAAGGGTTACGTCTCAATGGTGTCATATAGATGTGTCCAAGTGCTACTGGCATAAGTGTCGGTAAACACAAAGGGGCTCTGAGGGCTTTTTTTTTTCGACGAGAAGACCTTTTAATCGTGGCGTGCAACTCAATAAAGTCGCACTTAAAAGTCATTGTGGTCTGCTGTCTTGTCAGACACAACTAGTCACAATACAATCACTGACATAACCCATTTATCAGCGACCCAAAACGGCTCATGCGCAGGGCAGCGCTGGAGAAGGACCAAGCGGATAAATGTGGATGTGCATGTACAAAAAGTGTGAAGTGAGCATTCCGTTTCAGCCGTCGGCCAATGGAACAGGCGGAGGGTGGAACACAAATATAGCTTGCATATTTTGTCAAAGAGAATGTATTAATGTATTTATTTAACGCCCGACTGAGCTCAAGTCTTGTTTTATCACCACGATGGGTCTGTGGGGGATATAAAGCACGCCAGTCAATTCACAAGGAAGACTCAAGATCAGCAATTTTCTGGGACAGACGGTAGCCCCTCCAGCAGCATGGCTGTGGTCTCGATACTCTATTGGGATCCAATGCAGGAGCTGAATTGACGTTTTGCACAGATAATGCTAAACACTGTCAGCAGGGTATTCATTTGAAAGCCTAAGGTAATGATAAATAACAAGGGACTAGAAACATGACGTTCCCGGTTTATCAATGTAAACGAGATTAATAAAGGAGCGTGCCGAACGCTGATCGGACAAGTCGAAGGTCACAAAAACAACTAGAAACTTTAGTACAATAATGTCTTTTGAGATGAATTCCAACCAAACCACGCTAGTAACTCAAAACACTCTTTTCTCAAATCGTCTTTCACCAGTGAAATTAATGGAAAAGTCATGAATCCGTTCTAGTAATATGAGTCATTTTTCATAAATGATAAAAATCCTGTGAATATTGCCATATTATCAGTCTGCATGTGCCACGCCACCGTTCAAACCGTAACTATAAATGTTAGCATGTCAATGCACAACGTATAATTCTTTTTGTTTGATAGTAAACCTCAACTGGGAGTGTTATAAACAGCTCGAGGCCTCATTGTTGAAGAATTGTTCAGTATTTGTCAAAGCACCGCAAGTTGTGAAGTGGGTTGTACTCACTTCACTGCTACCATACGGCGCTCGTATCTCAAGTTTGCGCTCGCAAGTTTAACCAAAGTAAATAAATGATTTTTTTTTTTAATTAACATCGACCAAATGGTGGCTTTCTATGTATCTCGAAGAATTTGTATGTCGGGTCACTCGTATCTCAAGGCAACACTGTACATTGTCATACCTGTTTTTGGGAAAATTAAATTGACAAGGTATTACAACAAGTACTTCAATGATACCGATGCCAATGGTAAGTATTGAGATGAAAGTTCACCAAGTTCACTGTCATTGAACCAAATTAGGTCACCAAATTAAAGGTGGACTGTTCAATACGGTCGACTGTAATACAGTTCTGCTGTAGAACCAAAATAAACAACATTTTGTCCTAAGAATGCGTCTCTGTAGGATATTGTTTGTCGAGTGTTACCTGTGGCAGTTGTCTTTGACTGGGATGCGATCTCCTGATGGATCGATGGGTGAGTGGAGCAGGTTGAGACAAGATGCCAAGGACTGGCTGGAGTCTTGTCTGGAAACTGTGCAAAAGCACAAACACCCACACACAAAGACACACACGCACACACACTTAAAATGTGCGGGTAACTGACTAAAACATATTTGAGCCCATGAAAAAAAAACTGGTCACCATGATAAAAACTTTACAGGTCATGTTTATATTAACATGTTAGCATTACTTTTTTTTAACTAAGGATCTGCAGACATCCAGAAGTCAATATTAACTGTACTGGAAAATAACCCTGAACACTTTTTGATGGGTTTTGAAAAATTCACCACAAGTCTACGTCGCCGCTTGCCAGATACGAGACGGGAGAATTTGAAAAAAAGGAAATCGCTGCCTACCTGGAGGAAGACCAGACACGAGAAATAAGAGACTAAGTGTGTAATGCGTAAGGTGCAGCAACATCCCATCGTAGCTCGCATGCACCATTTGAAAAATAATGCTGCTCTGCTGCTGTCAATCACTAGCTAGCTTGCTGTGGGCTAACACGAAAACAGTAGACTGTGCACCGTGACATCAGGCTCTGTGCATTATTAACACCCACGCTACTACTGCTCTGAAGCCTCTTTTGAGGAATGCTACACTACATGCTAATTGCGTTAATGTCCGCTTGTTCAAGTGAATGTAGCGTGTGTGTGTGTGTGTGTGTGTGTGTGTGTGTGTGTGTGTGTGTGTGTGTGTGTGTGTGCATAATTGTTAATTAATTCATAGTACATATTTCTTTTTAGACATTGAATAGACAAGTTGACGTTTCGACTTTCCCATTTTGCTCTGATGGTTAAATAGCTTGAGCTCGAGAAATGACTACGGTAATCATGCATTTGGCAACACAGAGACCCCATTGAAATCAACAGGTGGTCGGCTTGTGCTAGCAGTGGTGCCTCAAGCATGTGGCAATATTTTACAAAACATGCAAGTATAACCTCAAATATAACAAAAGTACAAGTGCTGCGCACACGCAGTTGAAATGTCAACCATGACCACTAGCTGACAAGCATACAGCCTAAAATCATCTCGTCAGCAAACTCACCAAACGCCCCACTGTAACACGGAATAGGGAAAACATTAGTAGCGGGCTCGACAGTACGACCATTATGCTCGCAAATGCTGCCACTTTTTTCACTGTGTGCTGGTAAATTTCATCCAGCTGCAGACCGCGAGTGCATGTTTTAATGCCTCTAACGATTTTTAAATACATATTATGTATGTGGGTGGCCCGGTAGTCCAGTGGTTAGCACGTCGGCTTCACAGTGCAGGGGTACCGGGTTCGATTCCAGCTCCGGCCTCCCTGTGTGGAGTTTGCATGTTCTCCCCGGGCTTGCGTGGGTTTTCTCCGGGTGCTCCGGTTTCCTCCCACATTCCAAAGACATGCATGGCAGGCTGATTGAGCACTCTAAATCGTCCCTAGGTGTGAGTGTGAGCGTGGATGGTTGTTCGCCTCTGTGTGCCCTGTGATTGGCTGCCGACCGATTCAGGGTGTCCCCGCCTACTGCCCCGAGACAGCTGGGATAGGCTCCAGCACCCCGCGACCCTAGTGAGGATCAAGCGGTTCAGAAGATGAATGAATGAATGAATGAATATTATGTATGTGTATATATATATATATATATATATATATATATATATATATATATATACACATACATAATATTCATATATATATATATATATATATATATATATATATACACACACACAAGTCTAATATCGTCGCCTCAGATGTCAAAAATTGTTTGTGGCTCCCAGCGTTGTCTTTTCCGTGGAAACTGGGTCGAGATGGCTCTTTGATCGTAATTGGTGGCCGACCCCTATTCTATGGTTATTATTACGCATATCTGAGGCGGCACAATCGAGGTGGAGGCGCACAGAATCCAGCAGTCCAACATGCTTGGTCATAAGTTTTTTTTCCCCAAGATGGCGCCCGTGTAGGCAGCCGTCGGCAAGTGCTCTTCAAGAGCCTTGCTTTTTTTGTTCTTTTTTGTAGTTTTTGTCTTTTTTGTTTTGTCACATGTTTGTTGTTTCGTCGTGTGGACCTGATGTGGACTGTTTTCAGCGTTTTTTGGTCACGACATTCGTCAAAGGAGAAGAATCTGTGCTTGGTGGTGGCGCCTTCTCGGCAGCACGCCTGTACCAGCACAGATTTTGATTGGGGGGAATGTCGGCGCCATTGACTGTCGGTGCTGGACAGCCCCGGGGCGCTTGTGTTTTTTGCGCCTGTAATGGGCAGCATTTTTCAGAGCCCCGTTTTGTTCAGTGGAGACGTCGGCGCTGTTGGACAGTCTGCGTTGGTGCGGCTGGATGGATAACTGCTGAAGTTGAGGATGAGGAGAGAGGAGCGTCGGCTTCTGCGCCGATGCGTATTTGGACCGCTTGGAATTGGAATGGATTTACATGGGACAGGAGAAGTGAACCAATCTCTTTTTTCGTCAATGGATGCTACAGCTTCTTGTTGACTTTGAAACTTAGCTTGTAGCCGACGTGTGCACATTTTGAGCATGACGTCTCTGATCCACTGGTGAAAGGACACTTTGATTCTCTCCTCTTTCATCTCAAACTGCTTTAACAACAAAGCGTATGTGGGAAAAGTGGTTAGGACTGCACGACTGTCCGTGTCTTATGTCATGTGTTGTGTTCATTATTTTACTTTTTGTTCGTGTTTTATGTTGTGTGTTGTGTTTATTATTTTACTTTATGTTAACTGCTTTGTTAAGCGCTTTGTTACAGCTGCCGCTGTTGTGAAAGCGCTATATAAATCAGCATGTATTGTATTGTATTGTATTGTATAAGTTGAAATAAAATGCCTTGCTCTTTAATAAAAGACTGCAACAACCATCCTGAGAGAGGTTAAAACAAAACTGCGGCAGTGTGGTGACTTGGGATGCAATGTGAGGCCAAATGCGTGTGTACATCTGTAAAAAGTTCCAACTTTGTTGCAATAATTCAAATGCTTAATTTCATACTCGAGTCTGAACACCATTAGGGCCGATGACTAAGCTTGCGCTCCTGTGTGTGTGCGCGTGTGTGTGCGTGTGTGTGTGTGCGTGTTATGAATGATGGTGGCTTATTTGGCGATACATCAGCCAGTGTGTCCTCTGAGATCTTGTGTTTGTGTAAGCGACGTTCAAAGAACACACGCTGCCTCCCTTCATTGCTCTCTACAAAATGGTGTCCACTGTCCAGCCAAGTGAAGGTTACCCCTTCTTACTTTATCTGCCTTCACCAGAGTATCGATGAGCTCCTCTCATAATTGTTCTGTTAAAAGTTTTAAATAAATGACTCCAATTCATCTGCTACTTATTTAGGCAACATGAATCATCTACACTCAACATTACATCTCTGATGTTGTTTCTAACTCGCAATAAAATGATTTTATTCATCTCAAAGATGCCTTTTTTATAATCGTAGGTGAGCCATTTCATCACACTGCGGCATTGTGCACATGAGGCACTTGTGAATTCTCCCTGTGCCAGTGTACTGTGCTGTGCGGCCATATTACGATATGATATATAGGATGACGATATAAAAAGCTGTGGCGTCACCGGCTTGGGACGCCGGCTCCCAAGTCAGCGGCCAGCAGCCTCTGTAACTATTTCGAGGAGTGAGGTTTTACTAGCGTACACTCAATCAGCACAAGCCTCCGTTCCTTTACATTGAATAAGCTCTGTTGCTATGCTAACCTAGCATCGGGGCGTTTCACTGTCTAGCCATGACATCCATTTACACTCAATGCCACTGTTATTCTCATGTCAACTTGGAGTTATTCTTGGTTTGAGTGGTTATCTCTGGAAAGGGACGGGGAGATTATGTGAGCTTTTCTTTCAAAAGTTGTCAAGAAATGAAAAGTTGAGCTAGAAATGGGGACCCCACGCACTTATTTAGCACACCAAGGCTGACTGAAACATCGGTGTTCCTAGTGACTGACAGTCATGGCGCAAGATTGAAACGTTCCAAAGTGTTACATTTCTCAAAGGGTGAGAGTGACAATGCACATGTTGCTGTCACAAACGGGATCAGTCTTTAAAATATCAGGGGGGAACGCAAGCAAGAATAACAAACAATAGAAAGTGTGCATCTCATCTCGCAGAAGTGAAGCTTTTTCAGCCCATTTCCATGTCCAAGCCTTGTCATGTAGAATTGTGATTTTTTTTTTTTAGCATTTCAAGACGAACACATTATAGTTTGTGATTTAAAAGTCAATAATGCCTTAAAAAAATTTGAATGAACCTATAAAACGATGGTGTTGAATTAACACAGTTGGAAAATGTGGGTGAATTTTTGTGCTAGTGTACCAAAGGAAAAAAGTTGCACCAGCACAACCAGTGCAAAAAGTTAGTCTCGAGCCCTGGCAAATAATTAAAAAAAAAAACTCACCAACAACAACGAGCAAGGCACCACAGGATTATCATTTTGTTTTGCATGAATGAAGTTAAGCGTACATTTGCGAGGTGACAAGACACCGCGTTAACTGATAATCACCATCTGTGCAAGCACGTGTAAATGGAATAAGTAAATCCAGTGTGGCAAATCTGACCAATTAACCCGCTCGACTAGCCAGGACTATTTGCCAAAACGATGAAACGTACAAAGCAGCACAACATAAGCGTTTCAGACAATGAGCACCATTTTAAATTGATCGAGCTCCGGTTAACACATTCAGGTGAGGTGCGTTCACAACTCATTTACGGTCATATTCACACACATTCCATCAGAAGATAAATAAATAAATGAATAAATCGCTTGGCACGCTTTGTAGCATCGCGCCAGGCAACACGTGTAGCTTGGTAATCACTTCTCAAGGCTCAGAAATGCTGTACATGCGGCAACTATATCAAAGTTGTGTGCCAGATGTTGAAGGATTGGGAGAGACGGTTCAACTGGAGGCAATAAAATGAATGTGAGGAGGATCAAAGAAAACTACCATAAGAGGACTGAGCGATGCATATGATCAAAACATAAGATTCTCCAGGCTCTTCGAAAAATATATCTACGACCAATAAAAAGTACGGTGAACAACCCAAAAGCTTAAAAAAAAGGGTTCAATGTTTGTGCATGTCAGCAAATCATGAAACTTCAGCTCAGTGAGACCGTAAAGCTGTAAAAGAACTGACTTCACGAGTGTTTAATAGCTGTATGAATGATCAAATGAATGAATGAAAAGGACAAGCTCTGCTTGTCAGTTAAGGATCATAAAATGTTACTTTGAATCATGGCTTGTACAAGTTGAAGGTTTGATGAGGGTGACATCTTGAGCCTGGAACTGATTTTGGTCAAAGCAATTACCGTGACGATGGCGCTGATCGTCAGATAGGTCCAGGTCCAACATGAGGTCATCTTCATCCAGCTCAGAGGAGCCCAAATTATTCAGGACATCCTAAAGAGACACACACACACACACACACACACACAAAATAAAGATGACTAATGTTTTTTTTTCAATTCATTTTGTAATTAGGAAAAATATCATCCATACAATGCAAAGCAGACACATTAATCCAATAATTGTGGAACGCCTTGGGATACAAATCACTCAAATTAAAATAGGTGAGACATTGCAATCGACAAAAAAAAAGTTGAAGTGATTCTAATCATTTGTAGAAAAAGAGCTCATGTTCTCTCCAGAGTGTTGGTACTTTCTTGCCTTGGAGACAGAGAATGAGATTTAGTGGATCATCATTATGACACAGCAGAGGGGAAAAATGTACTGAAGGAGCTATAAGAGAGAAAGTGATCATCCATCCATCTATTCTCGACAGTGCTTGTCCTCATTTGAGTCGCCTATCCCAGATGACTTTTGGACGAGAGGCGGGGTACACAATGGATTGGTTGCCAGGCATACAAACAACCATTCACACTCACATTTGTACCGATAGACAATTGAAGAGTCTTCGATGAAGCAAGCATGCATCTTCTTGGGATGTGGGAGGAAGCCGGAGTACCCAGAGAGCATGTAAACGAGATTCAAACTCAAAACCTTTCTGACTGCGAGGCAGATGTGCAGCAGAAACTGATTAGTTAAATAGAAAAGACAAGCAGTGATTCATCGAACGCGGATTTTTTTTTTTGTAGCTTTCTCTTCCATCATAATCAACTTCATTGCAATTACTCGCAAAAATGACGGGTAAATCTAACATGTTAAAATATTACTGCGTTGCCCTTTCATAAAGCACTCTGGGCTATTATTCTATAAGTACATCCCTCCCATTTTAGAGACAGTGAAGAGCTATGTTAATGTATAAAATGTCCGCATCAGTTGGAAGGCTGAAAAGACGCACCGGCGCCTTCATTATCAGAACAAAATCCACTACTGCCATCTAACGGGCAGGAAAGGGATGACTACTGTAGGAAAAAAAAATCACAAAATATTACTCTGAATGATCTCGATCTTCTACTTTACTGACATGTACATTGATTATACTAAAGGGAAATAATTATTATGAGAAAGATTTTAATGCAGTCATACCACTGTTTGAAATCAATTTAAATGGGCAAACCACAAGCTTTTCAAAACAACAACTTGAACACTTCACCCCTTTACAGTGGAACATGAAAGATCCTGAAAAGTGGAAACATAATATGCCTCAAAAGTAAAAACTTGAGTTGAAACTACTATCATGCCAGACTTTAGCAAAACTTCCGCTACACTAGCATCCAAAGTTAACTTCACAAGTGTTTTGTTTTTCTTTGGCTTTTTCGGAACGCCATCACGGAACGGTGCCAGAGATGACAAAAAGGAAGACTATGACAACCATAGAACTGCAAATGCAGCTTCAAAACTCATGTTTTTCTGCAAACAATAAGAATCAACACAACTACATAAGTGATGTGGTTAACCAGACAGAACATAAACACACACAAAACTATTGGGGAGGCAACCTGGCAGAGTCTCTTAGTAGTCAATAAGCAAGCGTCAACACAGTGCGCACGATGATTTATAATATCGTTAACCTCTTAAAATAATGGCTTAAGTCATATTTAAACAAAAAATATTTTGCTGCCTTAAACATCACCTCAGTATTGGCTACCTAAAAATAAAAAGGCTACATCCTTGGTGAAACAGTTAATTCAATTCTACCCCAGAAATGAAATTATTAATAAATATAATCAATTTTGGGTTCGTTTTTTTAGATTTCTTCTGAAAAAAACTGAAAAAATGATCGAGGCTCTTATTTTAGGAAGCTGTCGATATTACACAGCGACATTTAAAGTCTCCACACTTTAAATAATCAGACAGACTGTTATAAAATGCTGCTGTTTTTGTTAGCAACATAGTGCAAACTGTCTCAGTCACTAACTCTTTAGTGTGTTGGAAATCGCATCCGTTAACTGCCCGGTTCTATGCTTTGGTGGTTGCTGCTGTTTTGCTGAGCAAAAAAAAGTTCAGTGGGTCTCAGGAGTAGACTGATTTGTGTTTAGTGGATGATTAATTGCGGCACTGTTCAAAAACGAAGTGAAAAATGAGGTGGAGTGAATGTGAGACTGAATGGATGTTTGTATACATCTGCCTCCTGATTGGCTGGAAAACAGTCCATGGTGAACTCAACCTCTTGTTCAGAGTCAGCTGGGTTAAATTCCGGTGAGGACAAGCGCTAGAGAAAATGGACGGATGTTTCCTCTCCCAATAAATGCTTCACGCATAGTCGAAAAAGCTTGGTTCAACTCTTGCTCTGAAGAAAAACTAAATCCATGCAACTCGCAAGGGACTCGGGAAAATCCAATAAGCGACTTTGTTCAGCTCTCATCACCGCTGTTTGGACTAAAAACAATGCAACAGCCTCATTCCGTATTGATCCGCTACACCGACACATGAGAGGGGCGTGGGGGGGGGCAGATGAAGGAATAACTAAAAAGGTGGTGTGCCTTTTTAGAAGCAGCTGCTGTCCATACATGAGAAACTAAATCAAACAGTTCTTTCTCAGTGAAGCCAGAAAAAAATGGCACTGAAGCTAATAGACACACACACACACACACACACACACACACACACACACACACACACACACACACACACTGTATTGTAAAAGAAATGTAAATCTTCAGAATGAAAAGCCGCAGCACACAGACTTCATTTGAGGCTAAATGAGCCATTTCGACGAGTAAGTATGGCTTCTCTGATGCTGAGATGTCGCCTTTTTCTACCTCGGTTATGCCATTTGAGCGCCTACAATCGTGCTGCTAATGGACATGTCAGACCGCGGGTCTCATTAGTGGCTGGATCTTCTCCGAAGTTCCAAGTGGAATGACATCCACAACAAAGTGATGACAGCCCTGTCCTTTTGAGAAGCCAGACTCGACATTTACAGTAGATTCAATACTTTGGATAGCCATTGTGTTCGGGTGAAAGAAAGAATATTTGCAGTCATGACAGCCTGGAGCGTGCGGAACAGCAAACTTGCTTCCATCTTTCCACCTGTGTTTGCTATAACGCACCCAGGGGTGGGGAGAACTGAACGTCGACAAATGTAAAATCCATTTCTTGAACGAGGAGGCATAAAAAGGAATGTTACGCACTCGGTCCAAGGGTACCTTCCTCACTTATTCACTTTTACAGCCTTTGTCCGGTTCTAATCCATTGTTGCATTTATAAAACTTCTCCCTTGTTTAACTGAGGGAGTTTGATATTTTAGCACGTTACATTCACACTCACAAGTGAAGTGGTGAGGAGAACTCACGAGTAGTTAATTCAGATGGAACGGGATGAAAATAAAATCACTCTGATTTAAGGTCACGGTACAGCAAGGGAATAAAATGTGGAACGAAAAAACTGCTTACACTGTGGTATCAGGAGCATATTGAAATCCTCATCTTATGTTGCAGGTGAAATGGACACATTAAAAAGTTTTGAACTTTTTTAAAAAGTTCAGTTTTAAGATTTAAAAAAGAAATGTACTAGAGATAGATAGAAAAACAAACAAAAAGGTTAATGACAAATAAAAAGAACTGTATAAATATTATATAAATCAGCATGTATTGCATTTATTTATTTATTTATTTATTTGTTGTTTTCCTTTTTTATTTTTATTTTTTTTTCCCATTTGCCCCACACAACTCTACCCAACTTAAGAACATGGCTTGGCTGCACCGAGAAATTTCGCCGATAGAGATTATGAGCAGAATCAGTGACAAAGGGCAGAGTCCCGCCCGCACTGGAAACAAAACCAACTGATTGCCAGCAATGTGGACCAAATTCTGACACTGGTCATAAAGGGATGGCTACAAGGTCATTCAAAATTGACATGACAAAATTGACAAATTTGTCCCGTGTTCATGTTCAAACTAAACATTAAATCAAATCAAGTGAGAATTCCATAAGACAAATCCTTCCACGGATGTATACTATTGACTATGCGGTTTAGCATCATCTACAGTTTTACCGGCAATGTGTCATGCCTCAATAATTCTCAAGCACAGTGATGATTTGCTACTATCTGATACAGACATCTCGCTTGAAACCAGTCTCGCCTAGTCTGCTGTCACGAAATCAACGTGACTTCAGCTATGATAATTTGACGTTCAGCCACACTACGGCACAGCCCTGGCGTGGAAGCAAAGTTTAGAACATGGAGACAGAAACTTGAGTCAAGTCTGTAGTTGCATATCACCTACTCAGATGACATGCAGATTGAAAGTGATGCCTTAAAGCGCATAATTGGCTTTAATTGAGTTTTAATGATTTAGAAACTTTTAAATGGTGTAGCTATAATCATAGCTCCTCGACAACTGAGTGATTAAGCGGGGGACACGACAACTGATTGGAGCCAAAAGTTCTGCCCTAACTGTAAATCAATGCAAAAAAATGCATTCAAAGTCGCCGGGGCTCGTAGCGACAATAAATGCAGACAACCTCTGGAGAAATGTTTTGCGTGGTTATCTTGTCAAGTGCGAGTGGGCGCAATCGCTGTCGGCCCGCTACATTATTATCCGGCTGTCAAAGGTGACGAAAAGGTGGGCGAATCAACAAATGCGATAAGTGCGCCAAATATCTCAAAGCTGCGCCCCACAGCACCCAAAAAGAATGCCGAGATAACAACAGGAACCAGCAGAAAGACGTCATCAGATACCTTGGAGTTTTATCTCAGTAAGCTTCCTAAATATGTCTCATCCGTCACTCCAAATCGATATTTTAGGTACCACTATCAGAACGTGGGCAATAATGAAACAACAACACAGCTGTTTCAAGAAAGAAGAGATGTTGTGTTGCCTGAAATGGTGATGTTAATAGTGAATGAAAATGCAAATGTTGCCACTCTAGTCTTTATCAGCAAAGACTTACGCACGACCTTCCAATGCCTTACACCATATATAATTTCGAGTTTGGACTAAATTTGGGGAAAAATATACCTTCAAACGGACATAATATCGAAAATAGATCTTTTGTATTGCTTGTACGTAATATGTAATATTAGAGCCTCTGGCGTACATGTCCAGTCATCGAATGTGACACTGAACACCCACACAAAGTTTCTCCACCCATAACATGATCAGCAAGGATGGGTGAAGATCCAGAATCACATTCAAATGATGACCATTGGACTACAGTGTCTGAAACACAACAATGCATAGGCACTATCACTAACGCATAGGCCTCACAGAGAACGGCATGGCCAAAACCGACTTGGAATGAACCACCGCAAGAAAATAATCACGCCAATAATTGAGCTATTTGTTCCCTGCTTGCGAAAAGATGTTAAACCACAAACCTGTATGGACTACATAAAGTATATTGAACTGTATCACTTCCATTAAACAATACAAGGATAGCATGAGAGTCAAGGAAAAGAGGGTTTCTATAGAGGATGTGGGCGAGAAGGAAAAACAAACAAAAAAAAAAAGAGTGTGATATATTTTCAGAGGTAGCCTCGCCCCCGTTGAGTCTACCCAGATGACACAGACTGCAAGCTTTGCTATTTTGTTGTATTTTATTCACATGCCAGGAAAAAATTTTAAATGTTATGCATTGTTGTAAAATATAAGAAATGTTTATTACATATACCGTACTTGTGCGGCTTGGGGCGTTTTAGCTAAAAACCTGGAAATGTATATCTTGCATGTGTGAAATCTTATGTGCATTTTGACTGGCTGTAATCTGTGACGTTGAGATACCGTGCAATTGTTATTCAAATTTAAAATCATGGAAAAACTATTCACCGACCCTTGACTCGTTATGAAAACTGGTTACAGAAGAGCGCACGCTGTGCGGGAGTCCAGTCTGATTCGGCTGCATTGCTCAGTGTGTGGCAGACCTAAAAAACACCCACATCCACAACGGGTGCGACGCCCCTGCTATGGTGTCAAAATTCAAATGGTAAGCAAAGCTGCATTGGGTTCTGTTGGAAGCGCAGATTAGCGTTAGCTGCTGATTGGATCGCTCAATGAAGCTGTTGACACAATGGTGGTGACGGCGGGTATTAGTTTTCTGTAATGTGGACAGATTGCCACATACACACAGTATAGTTTTAAACTACAACAGCCTTCATAGGCTAATTCTCCCCCCCAATACTCTGCTCCAGTAAATAAGACACTTGGTTTCCTGTTCAATCATATAGCTCCGCCTCCTGCTGTCATGGAAACAAACTCCCAACTACTTGCCTTTGGTCCAGCCGTAGATGATGTTTGTTCTGTTTAGAGCTAGGTTTTATTTTGATGAGGTTTCTACTTCCTGTTTTTATTCCCACTTCCACTTTTTAGGCATATGCAAACATTTTGTGTATAAAGGACTGTGATTTTGATGCGATCGGTCCCTCTGACTTTTTCGCTACCCTTCAACTGGTGCGCTGCCATACGCTTGTCAGTGGTAATGAAAAGGTATAGTGCGGTGTTTTGTTTTAAGTGACATTAGAGTCGGTTTCATTCTATACTTGAGACGGTTAATGTTCACGGGGGCCCGCGTCATTTAATCGTTCACTCAATCGTCATTAAATTTAAGAGGGTGTTTCAAGAGTGTTTTATTGTTTTGAAACTTCTGCATAAACAAAAGTCTCTAAAACAGTTAATGAAGGTTTTAAAACGGCGCCAGTTTATCCTCCGGAACAAATGATTCCAAATATAATTGATCACAATGGGAAATTATCTTCTTATTACTGCCAAGGTACCACTATGTCTTATAAGCAAACTCACACACACTTACCAAACTTCCCAGTTTGGATGATGACGAGTTGTTCCTGTGTTTCAGCAGGCCGCATCCTTCCACGCTGGGGGTGTCCCGGTGGTTGCCGTGGATACGAGGACCGCCGGCCCCTTCCGAGGAGGAACGCAAGCGCCTCTCCAAGCGCATCACCTCATGGTAGGGGCTGACACTGCTGCACAACGAGGCTGAGTGAAGGGACAGGACAGCATTAAACATTCACTTTAAATGTAGTCTGGGTTTTTTTGTTTTGTTTTTTGTTTTTGGGCAGTTTTTTTGTTAGTTTTTTATTGAAACTAAAAGGAAGAGAGTCCCAGTAATGTGTCAGAGGGGTGTATGGTTATAGTGAACAAAAGACAGCCACAACTACAAACAGGAATGTGAAAAGAAATGCTTTAGAGGGGGTAGACAGAGGCCTCCCTTAGCACAAATTTGCATAATGAACAGTGTTTACAAAGTGTGTGTGTGTGTGTGTGTGTGTGTGTGTGTGTGTGTGTGTGTGTGTGTGTGTGTGTGTGTGCACGCTGACTTTTTCACGAGTTAAAAGGTGAGTGGGCGTAATTGTATGTGTGCCCTCATACTGAAGAAGCCTTTAGAATTTTAAAAGGCAAAGAGGCCGAGACTCTGTTTTTACATTACTGTACAATAGAGCAGTTGTTCTTAACTTTGTTGCAGGTACCGAACCCAACCAGTTCATATGCACATTCACTTCATTAGTGAAAAAATGTTGTTGTTTTTGAGCAATTCAAGACATTTTTAAAAAAACGCATTTATTAAAAACAGAAAAAAGTAAACACAATTAGTGTAAGTATAAAGTATAAGTTTATTAATTAACAAAATCACCAGTGATGGCCAAACGGGCGTGTCATAACTAATTGACATGTTGAGTCGGCTGTGTCTTAACCTCCATGGCAGAGGCTCTATCGAACCCCTGAGACGGATTCACCGAACCCAGGTTCAGAACCACTGCACTAGAGCAAGGGAATAAATTCAACAGAATTATTCGGATTACTTTTTGCTGGGTGGATTTCTTCAGGGCACCGCTGTGTTCTTGGGGGTTATCGCATCTACCTCACAGTTTTAAGGTTCTGAGTTTTACAACGGCATAAAAGGGGCTTCTGTTACTCCCTCAGACTGCCGAAACTTGCTGCGTCGACTTTGTCCCTCCATTCCATGTCATTGGCTTTTAAATGCAACACTTATTTTCTATTAAAAAAGCAAAACAGATGGGAAATGACTGCATTTAATAGAGAGTGTAAGCGGGCTTTTGATGCGACCTTAGAAAGTGTAAAATTGGTCTCTTTTCCAGGCAGTGTAAAAGGGGCTTCCTAATACGACCACAGAAGGCTGAAAATTGCCTTGTCAACCATTGTCTGGAATGTTGCTTCATTTTAAACAAGATGACAGATATTGGATTTTACAGGCAGCGTAAAAGGGGCTTCTAACGCTACCTTGAAGGCCGGAACTTGCCATACCAACATTGATATTGCATTCATACAGAAAAAGAGAAAAACATTTGGGGGGTTTTCAGACCGTGTATCAGCGGCTGAGAAGAAGTGTTTTTTCCCGCTGATATTGATATCATTCTCGGTCCGACATCAGCCAAAAACACAGTATCGGATTACGACAGTCTGTATCCAGAATCGCCCACATTCGCACTGGTATACAAACAGCCCATTCCAGACTGTGCTCGTGCGCTTCTATCCAGTAGCGTGAATGTTAAAAAAATTTTAAAGCTTCGAAAAGTACTGAAGAAAACATGAATTGTTATTTTGCAATTCAAAGAGCTGAATTTGGTTTTATTGACTTTATTAGGATTATTTTGAATTTATTTTTGCATTTATTTTATTCAAGTGCCGCTCATGTTTGAGGTTAAATTTATGCAACCCAAAAGTTTAATAAAGGGGTCATATTTTCCCATACCTACTGTTGCTGACTTTCTTTGTTTGAATGGTATCACTTGATCGATTACCGTCTGACATTTCATACTAAAAAAAAAAAAAAAAAAAAAATGATGTATAATACCTTCTGTTATCGTCTCGGATCAATATCAGTATCGGACAGGATTGTACGCTGCCATATTGGTATGGAAAGTGAAAAATATTGCATCAGGACACACCGCTAGAAAATGTTTGTTATATTTCACAGTTGAAAAGGCTATTTTGCTTCCTACCTGTGTGCGGCTTCCTTAGGTGACAGGACCTGGGGTCACGGCAGCCACAAAAGCTTCCTCTTTCGTGAACCGACAGAGTGTGCCTCGCCCTCCTCTCCGTCTGTTCCGGGTACGAGAGGCAGCCGTCACTTCTCGGCGCTGCGGCCTCACTCTCGCTGGTGGTCTCTGCATTCACCGACTCTCGTCCCGGCGTCCCTGTTCCGGCCCCCTCTTGCTCTTTTTCATGCTCCTTCCTCTTATCCGGCGATAGTTGCTGCGGGGACGGGCAGGGTACGGCGGTTTCCAGTTCAGAGAGGGAGACGGCCGTCTCGTAGTCGGTGTTGTTGGCCGTGCTGGAGTCGGGGAGTAATGGTTTCTCAATGCCAGATGGAGCCGGAGAGAAGAAAACCTGAGAAGATGACATTGAACTTCATCTTGCATGGTCATGTTTAATATTGTCACTTGAGGTGTTTTTCCTTCCTTTGTTCTCAGAAGAACATAAAATAAAAGTCTTGAATTATGGCACACAGGTGTGAAATGTGAAGGGCAGACTTTTTATGTTCTTTTAATAAAAAAATAAAAAATACTTCTCATGCTGGGGGCTTACACCAGATTTCACACATTTCACCGTAAATATTCCTCCTCCTTTTTTTTTTTTGTTCTTAACATCCAAGGGCACCTCGGGTCCAAGCTACCCTTTTCAAACATTCCATTTTGCGTGTTTATAAGCTGAAAATATTATTGAAAAGTGAAACCTCGAAAGGCAGCATATTGGGAATAGAGGTGAATACGTCTGAGTCACAGTTCAGAAGTTTGGTGTTCCAATCGTGGCTGCGGCCTTCCCATCCGGCGCAACTGCGAGTTAGTTGATTATCATGAATTGACCCATCGGCGCCCCGAAAATATGCCGTTGGTGAGGCATCTATTGATGCACCACCCAAAAAAAAAAAAACTTTCTTGTCAGGATGTCACCGTATAAAGAAGACCTCTGTGTCATGATTTAAATTTCCAAGTTATGTATTTTGTGCTATTTAGGCTAACAAAATGTGTTGAAAGGTAAATCATTGTGGGTATATAACAGTAGCAGGAATCAGGAAATCAAATGTTTGTCATGTCGCGTGAGCCACAGGCCGAATAAAATGTGTCACTGTATTTAATAAAAGGTTAACTTTCTCTGAGGTGTCTGTGGTATGTGGCCTCACACACCGACACACCACCAAGCAAGGCGGTGACTGATTGGGTGAGGCAGCCTGCCCGCCAGAGCTAGCCCCTCTGGTCGCAGGGCTTTACATTGCCGGTAGGATATCTACAAACCACCAGAGGCTTTAAGAGTATATACTTTTGCAGCTTAAACATATAGGGATGTGTAGTCGGCATATGCTCAACGGGCAAATGCATCTAAGTGACAGTTGAGCATGTTGAGCATGTCTTCAATGCATTCAGTACCCACAACGTCTGAGCGCTGACAAAGTCTCGATTTGTCATAATTTTGAACCCTCATTTGATACACTTGGCGCTTATTACTCTCCTCTGAAGTGTGTCAAATTAATAAGACATTTGAATTTGTACTTTACAGGGACGGGGACCAGATACAACGCTGCATTTAGTTCTCAATCGTTAAATTAAGATAATTTTTTTATTATGGTTGACGTCATGGAATGGAATGTTGACTTCACGGTCAAAAGAATTGAGCAAAAGCTGCCTTACTGATCTCAAAGCAGTACCTGTGAGGACGAGATGGTCGCGCTGAATGTCTCCGGGACAGATGGACCCTCTGCCGAGAAAGAGTCGGTGGTCAGTGAAGACACGAGGGCGGGTCCAGGACTGATAGCTGGCAGAGCTTCGGCCTCAGAGACGGAGTCCTCCGTGATGGGGATGAACTCAGAAGGTGTGATGGCCGTGGTACGGTCCTCTGATACCATGGGAGACTGGAGGGAGCTCTCCAGGCCACCGTCGCTTGGACAAGACCCCGGGGTGAGCCCTCCGGCGCCCGGGGTGACGGGAGCAGTAACGACACACTCCTGATTGTCCCCTTGGGGTCTTTGGTGAGAGAAGTGGTGGTGGGCCGAGAGGGACTTGGGCAGCAGGTGCTTCTTGTGTCGCGATGAGCGCTTGCTGCTGTTGCCGTATTCTTCGATGAAACCCGAGTCATCGCCCTCGTTGACCGCCGAGCCGCTGAGGCAGTTGATGAATACGTTCCGATTCGTCGCGGAAGAGGACGCCGACGCCTTGTCGAAATCCTGCGTCTGAGAGCGCGTGATTTTCTTCTGCCGGTGGCTCCCGAAGCCAAAGGAATGTCGCGACTTTGGGTGAGCATCGCTTAAACCCGCCGACTGTGACGTCGTAATCGGCTGCTGGCTGTTCCCGTTGGCGTCAGTGGACTGCGCTGGCGGAGGGGGCGACGCGAGGTTCAAGTTGATGGCTTGGACACGAGGCTGGCTGCTTCGCTTTGCCGAGAAGCTGAGGGAAGGGGCGCGGAAGAGACTCCGCCTTTTGCCGGTGCTCCCCGAGCTTGAATTTGTGCTGGAGGGAGATGAAGTGTGCACGCAGTTGCCGCCTGATGACGGGGACGAAGGCAAGGAGTCCTGCCGCTTGCTGTTGCTCCGTCGGAAGATGGGCAGGCGGGAAACCAGCGTGGAGCGACGCGAGCCGGATTCACCCATCGGTAGGCTGAGAGGGTGGTGGGGTAGTCTGCAGATAACGCAGAAAACAACAAACGTGAATTGAGATGATTGACCTCTCGTAAGTAAGACGGTCTTTTTTTATTGTTTGTTTTTTCCTCAGCACAGTAGTTTCTTGTATACAGTGAAACTCCTCTACAACAAAACCTACATGGGCGAAAATACCCCCTAGTGTGAAAAATTCTTAATGCATTAACACCATTCCCACTTTCCTGCCCCCCATACAACGAAAAAAAAACCTGTTGCGTTTTAGTAGTTGTTGCAGTAGTCCAGGAAGTATTTGTTCTTGTTAGTTTCAGATGGAGCAAGAACGTTGCATTGCTAAAATCGCTACAAAACGGACCTTTGGATGTCAAGCAGCTAAGACAAGAAGAGCTCTGACGCTGGACGAGTGGGTAAAAGTGATCAAAATGAAAGACGGATGAAGCAAAATAAAAGACATTATCCAAGAAATTGATGTAAGTGAAAGTGAATGCTGTTCGTAAATTTCGCAATTTCTTTCCCTTTTTTTCTTTCTACATTGACTATATGAAGTGTGAAATAAGTATATGCTCATACTTATGCACTATTGAAATAAAAATAACGAGTACACATACGTTTGTGTGTGCGTGAGTGTGTTTACATCTGAGATCAAATTTGCTACAGTAAAAAAAACCCTGTCGTGAAAAATGTCTTGCTGCAAACATTATTTCATTGTAGAGGAGTTTCACTGTATAAATTAGTGGCACAATACGGGGCCAGAGATGGCTGATTTTTTTTTCCAGATTACTCCAAATGCACTTAATATGACAATAAATTATTTTGTTTTTTCTTCCCCAAACACTGCCTTGATGAATTTGTTGTGGTCTCACGTATGACTAGTGTTACATTCAAGACAACTTGGAATAGCAGACATGAAGCTCAGAATGCAGCATTAGATCAGCCTCCGATGCAAATTGCCCGCCACAAACCTATAGGGTTAAGTCTTCCGCCATCTGTTAAATCCCACAAAACAGAGGCCACTGTATATTTCTAATTTGACGTAATCTGATGCAAAAGCCATCCACAAAGCAAACCAAAGCTACAAACATGGAGGTTCAGTCATGAGGACGTTGAAATCTTGATGTACATTGCATGCCTCAAGTGACACAATTCAGATGTTTTGCTCTCAAGTGGCATTTTTCAAATATGAATCTTGGTAGCATAAATGGGGTAGGGGAAATGCCAGGAATGGGAAATGTTAATATCCTTAGCGGGTTTCTGCCAAATGTGGATAAAAATCCGGTATTTGACAGAGAGAGGGAGAGAGGAAACGAGAGCAACGGTGTAAATCCAGCCTAACATGTTGCGAATCAATCAGAAAGTTGTATTTTTCCTGCTGAAAAGATCTTGTCCAAAACTTGATTTGGCCCAGATATGCCACACGGTCACCGAGACGAGGCCATGTGGGTATGGCAGTAATCCCATTAACAGACAGACAAACACATTGCAGCAAACATTAACTTGCAGCTTACTTAAATGCCACGTTAACATTGAGCGATCACGGCAGAAGAAGCTTTGTGTAAACAAAAAGGGTCGACGACGGGTTTAGCAACCTTTTATAATTACACCGTTAAACGTTCAAATTACTCACATTTTCATTATTTGCTGCACGTCATCAGCTGGAGACACCCAAAGTAGCAAGGGAACAACTCAAGTGTTTTGGTTTTAGATCTGGCTGTAATAAGCTTACTTTAACTCCCTGCGCTGAGGTGCTGAGGTGCTGAGGTGAGTGCGTCACCTCCTCCAAAAGCAAATTTGATCAAGCGACAAACGAGTTATTTCTGACAGTCACAGCAACCCTTTTCACGGGGCCCACATGCCAAACATTGACGGGGCATCCAAAAGGTTTGGATCGATTTGAGCGGTTGCCATCCATTTATTAATCTATTTTCTGAAGCGCTTTGACTCACTCTGGATCGCGGGTGAGCTGGCGCCTACCACGTCTGACTCTGGAGGATATGGCAAGGTTCACCCTGAACTGGTTGCCAGTCAATCACAGAGCGGTTAACATGCTGGTCCCATGAAAAAGAGGGTATTATTGTGATTGTGCAGTGCCAACAGCTGACCTGGACAATGCACTCTGACCGAGCGCCTTGAGACAAGAAACATCCTCGATCTGATTAAACACAGATTACAGACAGATTGAGAGCGCAGGTTAGGAGTGGTGAACAACTACTGGTTGAAAGGCACTCGACGTGAAACATTTAAAACGTGACAGATCGACGGTGTTCATGATATTACGGTGTCAATGCGCTTCTATTCATTTAGGGGAGGGGTGTCAAACTCATTTTTGTCAGGGGCCACATTGTAGTTACGGTTTCCCTTGGAGGGCCGTTATGAATTTTGGGAAACCATATAAATGTTTAATCTCCTCCACATATTACATACACAGCGCACAACAAATTGACGAATAACTAGTTTTAAAATCAGAAGTCAAAAATAATAACTGTTATTGTGGATTACATAGGATGATATGAAATTGTGGTTCTGACTTTAGCAAGCGTTATGGAACGTGACATGCTTGATTTGCTTTCACGGGCCACATAAAATTATGTGGCGGGCCAGATCTGGCCCCCAGGCCTTGACTTTGACACCTGTGGTTTAGAGTTTTGTTCATTTGTGCGAATTTCTGGTCCGGTCTTGCATCGAGCAAGCAGCATATCATGCATGAATAAGACAATTTGTCAGTAATTTAAAACGAGATCTTTATTTGACTATGCAACATGTGAAAATCATTGCGTTGTGTTTTGTTTTTTGGGGGGTCAGATATCACACTGTGCCCCCTCCTCCACAACTGGAACATAATTTGGGAATTGTTTTTTTACCCCCTTATTCTTACCCCTTGTTTTCGATTTCTGATCTAATGTTTCTTAGGGGTTGGAAGTACAAAATGAATTTTGTCGCATTTGAGAGAACTGCAATGGCAATAAATTTGATTTCCATTTCAATATATTTTTGTTATTGTATTTGTTTGGTGGAGTGACATTAAATTTTTGAACAAAATAAGTGCCTTGGTTGTGAAAATTGGTTCAAACCACAATCATAACACCAACGCCCGAGAACAGGGTGTGAAGCTCAACACACCCTGGACTAGCCGCTTGTCAAACACACGGCACACATAGGCAACCAATCACACAAACAGTCCCAAATGTGAACCAAACATACCCGGTACATGTTTTAGGAATGTGGGAGGAGTACCTTGTGAATAACTTCCGAAAGAGATTCCAACCCAGATCTCCTGACTGTGAGGCATTTGTGCTAAGCACAATTTACCACGCTGCCGAAAACAATGTTGCCAAAAATATATATACGGTGTAAAAGTCCCTTCATATATTTTGTGATCCGCGTGTTTGGTTTACTGTGTTGTTTTGAATCAACAGCTGGAGAACTTATGGGAGCACCCTGCCATGTTCCTAATGACACCATATGCTAACAGATTAGCTTCAAATCTTTTCCCCTCACTTCGGCTCACACACACGCAAACACAAACACGCGCGGTCAATAAATCACACGGTGACTCCCAACTTGCCACCTATTTAGCATCGATGAATGTCATTTTCGGTGCGTGTGCCTGTGCGTGCGTATGGGGTGTGACTGGAGCTTCCATAACAGGTTTGCGACTGTAACTCTTTGCAGACAGGACGCTTTCCTCGTGCTTATATCTGACAGAACTAACTTCATTAAACTACAGCAGAGTAAAATCGCTCATCCTTTGAAGTCACTTGGAAGACACCTAACGGAGAGGGAACAACAAGATGTTTGCAGGGAAATACTGTCATCTTGTGGTCTTGAACAGGTTTTACCGGAATTACCATATTTTCAACACCTGCAAGCCGCCGCTTTCTTCCCACGCTTTGAACGCAACGTCTTTTAATGTGACTTGGTTTATGTCGTCATTTTCACTGACGAGCTTCAAGCCGTCAATAGATTTACCCAAAATCTCATCACACCTGACCGATGAAATGACCAAACACATCACAGTGGACCAATGAATCAGTCGCAAGTCCGAGTGCCCACGTAGGCAACCTGATAAACTTGGAAACTAAAAAGTGTACGCTGCGGTGCGCAGCTGTGGCATAGCGAATATAGAGGATACAGTATTGTACACTGTATAGTTTAGCACAGAGAGAGCTATTAAACAGTAACCATTCAACAGGACGTCGCGCTACCTTTTCTTCTCCATGCGTGTTCTTCTTCATTTCTTATCAATGTGCGAAACTGTGGGGAGAGATTCATAAAGTGTGGCAACAGATTAGTCAAATGTGGGAACAGAGGGAAGTCATAAATCAGCTAATTTACATGACAAGTGCCCCAAAGAGGTCTGCTTTGAGCCTTGCAGCATCCAAAGGTAAGAACTCGGGAGCAGGCCGTGAATCGGAGGTGACTCGAATTAAGTCGTGAATTAAAAACGAAAGCCCAATCGAAATTTTCGGATTCAAGTCGGAATGGGTCATATTTTATTGTCACAGAAAAATGTTTGGATGACACTCACATCTCAATGTGACATATGCACCTGATGTGAAAAGCACACTATTTTTGAGCACGATGCCCGGAAGAGTTTGTGCATGTATGGGAATAGTTGGCTGGCAATTGGGCATTAAATGCAACTGTTAAAGCCATTTTTTAAAAAAAGGGTCGGTGTGAAAACCAAGTGTGTGGCAAAAGCGGGAAAGTTCCAACATTCCTGACAGTTACTCCTATATGAATGACAGTAATTATAAATACACCTCATATAGAGCTTTTCTGGAGATGCAAATACACAAAAAATATATATGTCTCTTCAAATGGTCAATAGTGTCAAGATAACTGAGCAGGGACAGTTTGCTCCACTTACTGCGCATTCCGGCATGGCAGGATGAAGTAAAGTGCGGCACTGAAACTCTAAAGCCTTTTACCATACTGATGGACATATATGTGGCATCTTTGAAAGCAGTGAGAGGGTTATGAAGCGAGGTCATCACATTTCGCGACAGTTACATAAATATCTTTCTGTTTCACAATGATGTTCCTGCTGAGTTAGCCATTCGTTAGCCATTAATGGGTTACTTGAGTTAAGGGCGTTCCGTGCTTTGCAATTTTGGTGTGTGTGTGTGTGTGTGTGTGTGTGTGTGTGTGTGTGTGTGTGTGTGTGTGTGTGTGTGTGTGTGTGTGTGTGTGCGTGTGCGTGTGCGTGTGTGCGTGTGCGTGTGTGTGTGTGTGTGTGTGTGTGTGTGTGTGTGTGTGTGTGTGTGTTGGGGAGGTTTGGGAGGTTGGAGAGGTTGAGAGGTTGGGGCTTGACGGGAGAAAACTCACTTTGACCGTCATCAGTTTGCTGACCATGAACGTCTTTACGCAGTATAATCCAAAACTCAGAAGACACCTACGACTGCACGTAGGCTTTGCCCAACCTGGCTTGATGTTTCCACGCAAAAACACACACTAAGACAACAAAAGGAGCACCAAGTGTGCTGTGAAAGAGACGAAACAGCTAATACGTCATCTGAAGTCGCTTTAAATATCCATACTGTTGATACTTCCCTGATTTGAGGCACTGTATTTGCAGTATCATACCACAAAAGCAGTCCGTAGTCGTATTAATTAGCAGGCTCACATAATGACTACACAAGCAGCAGAGCAGCTTTCCATCCAGCAATAAAATGTATTACAACAGTTAGATATTGACAGGTGTCGCAAAATCTTTTAGTTGCAGCCAAAATTAATTTGTGGCAGTCCATCACAGATAAATGTGCATTTGGGAAACATTGCTGCTGTAATTCTTTGATCAATTATGTTTGAATGATCGGTGAATTTTAAAATACTACAGCAAATCAAGCAAAAAAAATGCACAAAAAAAGTGGTGATCTGATCCAGCCAATCAGATCTGTGTAAAGTATTTTGGAAAGTAGAATACAGTAGATTAGTAGAGTAAAAGTGAAAACTGTCACAAATGTAAATTAGGTACAAATCCCTGAAAATTCTACTTAAGTAGGATAGCTATTTGTACTCCGTTACATTGCAAGACTGCCGAGATCTATGGAGGAAATTCTCAATATAGTATTTTTAAAAGGGGGGGGGGGCGGGGATTCGTGGACCATTCACGATTATTTTCTATTCACTGCACGTTTAGCCCTCGCTCGCGAATAACGAGGGTTGACTAACTGAATGTGACACCGTTGACGAGGCCCCACGAGCGGACACAAGCGTCACCCTCATCCCGCCTGCCTGCACACCTGTCCGCCTCAACAAGCCCCTGGAGGCTGCCTTTGCACCTTGACACGGGCCGCTACTTCATTAAACCAAGAGCAAATCACAACGCTGAGTGCTTGAATCATGACAGAAGACATGCTCGGATCGACCTTCCCGAGTGCAGCTACGCGTCGACGAAGACACACGTCACGGACACGGGTGATAACACGCCATGATCGCTGAAATATCATGTCACAGGTGTTCAGGGGAAATAACACAGACCGGTAAGGCTTCCATTCTAGCTAGCCGGCCGCTAGCTGTGGGTACCTTTCAACGGATTCCCAGCGCCTCTCCGGCTCGGCTCATAGGGGCTGTGTGGAGCCTCCAAGCGGCGACGTGAACCAGGGGACGTCGGTAGGGTGCTGGTGGTGGTGCGGAGCTATCAGCTCACGATAACGTCGTTGTTCCACTTCACTGACGTGCAGCGGATCATTTCTTTTCCTCCTGCGCCTTAGTCGCCTTCCGCGTTGAGGTGACAGTTACGTGACGTCATGGTTAGGCCCCGCCTCTACCCTTGAGCTTCACCATTAGCCTCGTGCAGGTAGAATATGATTGACAGGTGAGAAGCCTCACCGAAGGACGTCATCATAAAAATGTAATTTTTATCATTTTAATGAAATGTAGAGTACACAGAAATAGTAATTATAATTGCAAATACAATTTTACAATCCTAATTAAAGTTAGACGTATCATACTCTTTCCACTATACAAATAATACTCTAGGGGTCCGCCACATAGCATTATAAACATAAACCACATGGGTGAACAAGCAACAGGGAAAAGACCGAATTAAAAAATACCAACGTGTCTTCTAAAAATGTTTTTTCTTGTTTTCCAAATATATTGAAAAATGACTTAAGCAATTATGCTATGTGGCCAAATATATCGTTGAATGAAATCCAAATCTAATAGATATCACTCATATGCAATATACTCATACCACAATTATCATTTATTTAGTTTTAACGTTCATACAAATGTACATGTATTGTACTCATAGATATAAATGTAATTAGATTAAAAACTCATTAAATGCATTATATTCATGTACAACATCATTGAATTAATCCATCCATCCATTTTCTGATCCGCTTTATTCTCACAAGGGTCACGGGGTGTGCTGCAGCCGATCCCAGCTGTCTTCGGGCGGTAGGCAGGGGACACCCTGGACCAATTGCAAGTCAATCGCAGGGCACACAGAGACGAACACCCATCGGCACTCACACTCAGACCTAGGGACAATTTTGAGTGATGAATCAGCCTGCTATGCATATTTTTGGAACGTGGGAGGAAACAGGAGTACCCGGAGAAAACCCACACAGGCATGGGGAGAACATTCAAACTCCACACAGGGAGGCCAGAGCTGGAATCGAACCCAGTACCTCTGCATTGTGAGGCCAACGCGCTAACCACTGGAACACCGAGCCGCCCTCATTGAATTAAATGCAAATGTGATTGTATCATCCTCATATACAATATATTGAATATTCATTCATTCATCTTCCGAACCGCTTGATCCTCATTAGGGTCGCGGGGGGTGCTGGAGCCTATTCCAGCTGTCTCCGGGCAGTAACCCTGAATCGGTTGCCAGCCAATCGCAGGGCACACAGAGACAAACAGCCATCCACGCCCACACTCATACCTAGGGACAATTTAGAGTGCTCAATCAGCCTGCCATGCATGTCTTTGGAATGTGGGAGGAAACCGGAGCACCCGGAGAAAACCCACGCAAGCCCGGGGAGAACATGCAAACTCCACACAGGGAGGCCGGAGCTGGAATCGAACCCGGTACCTCTGCACTGTGAAGCCGACGTGCTAACCACTGGACTACCGGGCCGCGCAGTAACAGTAATAGAATGGAAATAAGTTCATGCCTATAAAACTCCAGTAACCGTGTCACTCTGCAAACAGCTTCCTATTCCTGTTAATTACAGAGTGGATAAGTAGTTTTACTTTTGAAAATAACAGTATAGGAGTGGGGGTGTGTGTGTGTGTGTGTGTGTGTGTGTGTGTGTGTTTTTATGTTAAGGACCAGAGACCATTTTTGTAAAAAAAAAAAAAACAGTTTATTTAATGACACCCTCACACATACACAAGAGTCCAGCCAAGAAAAATTCTTACATTTATGTCATACATGTACCCACCACCTCCAGCAACTTGAGGAAAACGTGTAGAAAAGTAATTGTATTTGACATATTTAGTATTTAAATCGGAACCTTAATTACTAACAGTGCAATTTAGTGTCAGTCTAAGCAAAGCTAGCCATTTCTCGATTTAAATATGATTGCACTAAGTTAGCATACATGTGTAACTGACATGCAGTGGTAAATGGGCTGTCACTTATACAGTGTAGCGCTTTTCTACCTCGGGTACACAAAGCGCTTTACACTGTTACCTCATTCACCTACTGATGACACAGCATCAGGAGCAACTGGGGGTTCAGTATCTTGCTCAAGGACACTTTGACATGGTCGCAATGGCCAGGGATGGAAACACCAACCTCAAGTTTGGGGAAAACGTCCACTCTACCACTGAGCCATGCAGCATGCTAGCTTTGCTTGTATTAGCTTGCCTGTAATTTTGGTTCAAAATTCTTGACGATTGTATACTCAAAAACAAAATGGGGAAAACAAGGACATTCAGCTGTTGGTTACATTCCACCAGTGAAAGCTGCCCCGTCAGTCTTTAAATGCATAGAAGTCCCCCCCCCACTACCCCACCCCAACCCATACCCACCCCCACCCTAGCGGGGATTCAAGGAATCAAGTTAAAACCCTTAGCGGAATAAAAAAACCAAAATGTTTGCACCATGTCTACGAGTTCAAATGTAAGAAGCTTAATAACATTTATTTGTAATTAATCAAGAATAGATACTTGTACACATGTTAGAGAAAAAAACGGGGCCACAAGTTGCCAGTATTGTTAAAATAAAGAGGGTGAATTTACAGCAGTCAGAACGTACATTACAACACACTTGCACAGAAAACAACCCTACTCTTGAGTGATATGTAAGTGGACGTTTCCAGTGTACAGTTTATGTATAAACCCAGTATATAACCTGATGTCAAAAGAGAAGGCATGTCGAAGGCGAACACTGAAAGTGACTTAAACAAAATGGTGGTTCTGCAAATGTTTAAATTTAAAAAGAAAAAAATTCCAGTCTTGACAGCAAGGAGGTAGGTCATATTTTTAGGCAAAGCACCAGTGGTACCCTAACACCCTCCTGAAATAAAAACTAACCATGAAAGTGTCCGTGCTGCTCCCCAACATTTAATTTCCCCAAGGTAAACTATCGTTTTCATAGTGAGAGTAAACTGTGGTTACGACATTGAAGGAAGTCAACGGTGTGTTTTAAAAGGCTGCTTGGTAGCACCAGATTTTCAGGCTGCTTGTGTGTCGTGTTGACATTCTGATACATAAGTGAGTGATGTCCAGATGCTAAATGACTTAAGTGATGAACAGTGTTGTAAGAAAAAAAAAAAAAAAAGTGTTTTCAGTGGTCAAAACAAATTGACAACGGTTATCAAATGAACCCGAGTGCAATGTGATACAGATAGTGTTCCAAAACAATTGTGCAACTACGTCAAGTGATTGTTGAGCAAAACGAAATGAACCGAAAGGCACCGTGGCGCTAGCGCTAAAAGATTCGCTACGAAGGCTTTCTCCCATCAGGTCCACAAAGAAAAAGATTAAACTGCTACACACCACCACCAATCACGTGATCAACAATTACACATCAGGAGCAGGGCTCCCCCAACAATAAACATACTGTACATAAATTAACCATTATTGGTATTAAGAACACAACAGACAACCGGCGACCCAGATAAAATTCACTCACAGGCCCAAATATGGGAAACCCTGCTCTGGAACAAGACGAGTGAAGCATTTTCATGTTAAACACAAAAGATTTAAAATGGCTGCTGACTAACTTAGCAGCCAAATTCAACATTAATTAAAAACCCAACTTTGGTAGGATATTTCATGTCATTGCCTAATACGCAGACACCGCCAACAACAGTCTTAGTGTTGATCAGAAATTATACCGACCGAGAGCCACGTCAACGAGCATCGGACTCTCGTCAAAATAAATCTGTCGGTCACACACGCCAAACTGTCATATTTGTGTTATCATAACATTCCAGCTTGGGTTTCACAGTTTGATGTTTAATAGTTGAACTGAAGAAAACTAAAAACAAAACAAAATAAACCCCGCTGAGCGAATGGCGTACCAAAGTGTCATATTTGTGCTAGTAAAATCGTAACTCGTTTTTTAGTTTGGACCAAACCCTGTTCAAATCTGCTTCAACTGGCCAGGAGAAAGCTCGAGGTAATAAAGCTCTAGTTAATAAAGCGCACTCAGTGATTCTTAACCGTCACCTTTGTGTTGATCGTAACATAGTAGAGCTCCGGTTTTATAGCTTGGATCAATCCAAGATGCCTCAACACGCCTGAGGGACGGCTGTGTAAGCATAAGAATCTGTATTGTCCAGAACAGCAGCTCAGCTTTCACAATTCAGATCAAAGACCTTATTGGATCAAATATAATCGAATGGACCTTGTCTTAAGCGTGGTGGGGGACCTGCTCAAAATAGCAATCATGCTAGCAATCATACTAGTGCAGGTTTCACAAGTTATACCAAAGAACCCAGTCAAATCTGCCTCAACAGGTTTGGAGTACCCAGGTAAGTAAGTAATTCATGCTCAAGTCTCAACATTTGTGTTGACCATAACATAGTTGTAAATAGCGTTTCACCGTCCGGACCGAAGACCTGACAGAAGCCAACTCAACAGCCCTGGAGGACTCTAGTTTATGAAGCCTGTTCACCGTCACTCATTTCTAAAGTGTCATCATTACACCATACAAGCACAGGTACTACTCCACCTCAACGGGCCAGGAGGACTCTTGACGAATCAAACCTGCTCCAAGTATGTCATATTTGTGTTGATCAGTCCAGGTTTCACAATTAGGACCAAAGACTCTGATTGAAGCCAGCTTGCCGTACTTGATTGAAAAAATGTCATATTGATGTTGAGCACAACATCCCAGCTCAAGTTTTACAATTTGGACCAAAGACCTTGATGGAATCCGCCCCAATGAGCCTGAAAGCCACCAAAGAAACCCTCTTTCCACATGTCATGCTAAAAGTAAACTCTTTACGCTAAAAAGGTGCAAATAGAGCACTGAGCAGGGCCAGTCACCCTCAGAAGGTGAGCCTCTTGGCAGTGACAAACTCCTCCAGCTGGACCTTGCCGCCGCCCATGAGGCCGAACGCCGGGTACATGATCCCCGAGCAGTCCACTTGCCTCTCGTAGAGACAGCGCATATTGTCGGCGTCGTAGAAATACACGCGGCCGGCGTCGTGATCAAGGCACACGCCCAGACGCTGTGGCATGGGCAGCACCCGGTTGGCCGGGTCACCCGAGGCGGTTGCGGCACTTGACGACGAGGGCGACATCTTGGGGATGAAGAGCTTGCCCATGCCCACAGTGAGGAGGGTGAAGGGTTGCGAGAGGTCGTAGGACGCATCTTCGCTGCCGCTGTCGTGGCCGCTGTCGTGGTCGAACCTGGAGGATAAAGTGTGGTATGACACTTTGGAATGGTGCTGCTGTTTTGGTTAGCAAGGTTCACCATCGTTTAATTTTTCAATTAACAATAGAGTCAATTATTTGTTGGCAATAGTTACAATTCCAATTCATGGATGACATTCATTCTGTTTTACTTTAAAAAATTAAGGAAGTAAATCCTGTCAGCTCCAAAGATATCGGAACAGCAAGGTCAATTCTTTCGTGTTTGCTGTATACTGAAGACATTTGGGTTTCAGATCAAAAGATGAATAAGCTCATCTGCGAAGCATGGTGGATGCAATGTCATGGCCTCTTCTGGAACAGGCTTACTAGTCTTTGACAATGATGTGACTCATTAGCAGCAGAAAGAATTATGAATCCACAACACCTTTTTTCATGAAATATACAGAACAATGCCTCCAAACTAATCAGGAGAAGCTTCATCATAAGATAATGAGAACAAAGGACTTCATCAGGAAGAAAAGGTCTTTGACCGGTCAAATCAATCACCAGACCATAACCCAATAGAGCGTGCATTTTTTTCAAGAACTGGAAGAGGCTGCAGTAAAGGTCTGGAAAAGTATGCCATAGTCTGGTGAGGTCATTGGGGCGCAGGCTTGATGCAGTCACTCCAAGGGTCATGAATGTTGTTCTCTTCAAGTTACTTTAGTTATATCTGTTCCAATACTTTTGCTCACTTGAAAAGTGGGGGACTACCAACCTAAGGTCTTCTGTCCTGAGTTGTTTCACACATTTCGATGTAAACCCCATGAAATAAAACCTGCGCTTCTGAAATTTTGTCTCATTTTCATATTTTCATCTGAAACCCAAATATCTTCAGTATTCCACAAAAACAAAGGAATGGACTTTGCCCTGCCAAAACATTTGGAGGGGGCTGTATATCAGTTTCTTCTCATAAATCTTGAAAATATTGTTCTTTGGAAATAGTTTGAAAAGTTGGAGCTAGCTTGTTCCCAGTAAAAAGAAAAAGTTACAGCAGCGGGTTAACAATTATTATAGAATCCCAGAGCGATTACACGAGGAGCAAGAAAGGGCGTCTGTCTGAGAATATAAGCTCTTTACAACTTAATACTGCTTCTTACATCACAGGCTTAGCTTGGAGCTTCACTGGTAAAATTGTGTTGCGTTGCAAACGTTGTAATATGCAGCATGGTTGGAACGTACCTCGGGCTGCTTGTGTCTCTCGGGTTGTGAAACCACTCCAGCAGCTTTGTGTCCGAGGCCACGCCCACCTTGACCATATACGAGTGCGGCTCGACCTTGAAGGCCCAATAGTGTCTGCAAAACATGAAACATTTGGAAGATTAGTAAACGTTTTATGGCTTGCCAAGCCTTTTAGGGTCATTGCATGCATGACATCTCCCGAAACAGTGGACTCTGCCCCAACTCATAGCCATGACACCTTTTTCACAAAATAATACACTTAATCTTCCGGTCCAATCCATTCATCCGATTAAATAACATACTGTATATTTGAGCAAATAGGGCAGATGTCCTCACCTCCACTATACTATACTATCTGTATTGAGGCGTACCTTCCCTGAGAGATGCCCGTGTCGCCGATGATGTAGTCCAGGCTGACGTAACTGCCCGTCTGCACACGATCCGCGGCGAGCAGGAAGGCCATGCCGGCCATGCTTTCCACTGTGTCCCGCCGCTTGCTGAGCACCAGGTGCTCCGTGCTGAAGCCGCACTTGTCGTTGAACAGGAAGTCGAATGCTGTGAGTGGAGAGAGCCACAGGAGAGAGTTGACAAATATGGATTGAGTCAGGAGGGATTTCATCATCATTCAGGTGTTGGTTGTTCAACAAAATACCCATCCGCACCCCGTTAAAACCCAAATAACAGACTTTTCTCATCATCTCCAATGCAGGACATTCACATTCTGTAAGTGTTAAAAGTGGACACATGAGGGTGCTGTAACACAAAAGAACCACTCTGCTGCCTTACTACCGTATTCCCTCAAGAAATGTCATCACCGTGTACCGCTACAGTAGACTTACTCCTCATTTGGATGAAATTAATTACCTTCTATAAATAGTTAGTAGGCCAACATGATGACATCATAGCATAAATGCACCCTGTTCACTCAACCATTGGGTGGAAGGGCAATGTGTGGCCTACTCCAGGGAGGATGCGCTCATTTATGTGGCTGGGAAGTCCTCATCACAAATGGGGCAGAATAATTCAAACGTCTGCCTCCACATAAGAGCAGAGCTAAATTTATAATGACATGATTTCAAGTTGACATCTGCTTGACAACAGTATAAAGGGAGTGGGACCTGCATCCCGCCGTGAATGAGAGAGGGGGGCGGGGGGCGGGGCACACGTGGTGAAGACTCTCTCTAATTTCCACTAACAACACAGACTAAGCTTAGCTCCTCCAGACAGACAACAATTAGTCTCAAAAGTCAGGATTAATCCCTGCAACATATCTCCTTGACGCCATCACTACTATTTGCCAGGGTTTTGGCTCCATCTTGTGGTAACAGAGCATGATATTAAAGAAGGAAAGAAGAATCTGGCAATTTTTCCACCTTCTGAGGTAGGTTGTTTTTCCCCACATAGTCTCTAAAAGTCAACATTTGCCAGGCAGCATGGGACACATAACGGGCCAAAGAAGTCGTCCAGGAAGTGTGTCCACCTCACAAGCTATTTTTACATTTCCTGAAAAATCCTAACTTTTCCACATTGTTGAGTGGAATAGGTATGTCAAATCCATGCAGCAAGTTGTGGCCTTTAAAGGTATCATCAGAAGCCCCACCTTCTTCAGGTGGTTGTATGTAAAAGGCCCAGTTGGATAAATTCTGTCTCACCTTTGTGTGAAAGAGACGAATGATAGCTACATGGGCTTTGTGTGTGTTCCCCGGGCTTCACCCTGGCTTGAAATTCCTCCTCATTACTGATGCTCAGTGAATTCTTCCACAATCCACAGAGCTCAGGAATGCGGATGCGCCAATCACAACACGTGTCCAAATCAATCCTAGCGAAGTGACCGAACGTACCAATCTGCGTTGACTTGAAAGGACTATCAGCCAGAGTTGATATTGAACAACTCTTGCGAATCGAGGACTCTAGTCAGGATTGTCCGGGACTTGCATTTGAGTCCCTTTGTTTGAAAAGAAGAAGCACCGATTGAAGATGTCGACTGCCACATTAGCATCTCACGCTAGCTGCCGACCGCGTGTTTCTTTAAATGGCCCCTCCACACAATTCACCCACACACACTCTGGTTTGAGTCATGTGAAAGACAAAAAAAAAATTATCACCATGGTGATCTGCAAAACATCATTGTGCTTCATTGCCTCTATTGTGTCCCTCAGAATTGAAAACCTAAACAGCAAAGCATCTGTCATCTTTTCATCTGTCTCTGAGCACAAAAAGGGGGATTATCCGTTATTTCAGTCATTGCTTTGGCCATAAGAGGCAGGCAAGTCATAATAGTCACTTTAATCCTGTGCATAATTATATTTGGGGATATGAATTAATAACCTGCAACAGTCGCCAGAACAACGTCAAAACAACATGGCCATCATCAACAAAGTAAAAATAATTTAGATTAGTACTTTGAGTATTTTTCCCCAAGTGTCCATACTTAAGTAGTGTGTATACCTTTTCCACCATCATAATAAGAAGAGCATTAATGCATATGATGTTTCTTACCAGGTGCAGGAGGTGTGTGGAATGTGACCTCAGGGCTGTAAGGGCTGAACACGGAGTTCCTGCAGGTGCGCACCCTGAAGGCGTACAAGCTGTCGGCATCAAGGCCGGAAACGGTGGTGCAGGGAGCGTGGATGCACTCCATGGCTTGCCAGACGCCATCCTCGACATCCTCTTGGGTCGGGGACCGCCTCGGCCCACCCAATCTGAGCACAGGGAATGTTTAGCTCTATGATGTGCTTTAATGCCGATGACGTCGATGCGTTCAGTAAGCATGCGGGCCCACCTGCGGTACTCCAGCAAGTGCTGGTCTGTGGGTTGGTGGTCGTCGGACAGCCTCCAGAAGATGGTGGCCTCATTGTATACTCTGCTCTTGGACAGGTCAATCATTGGTGCGTCCGGAACTAAATAGGGCGTAGAGACAAATCACTAGATTAGAGGAAGGGGAGCTTTAAATAAAGTCACAGGGGGAGAAATACTGAAGAATTAAATCTTTTGAGGGTGGATTTACACTACCAAGTGCAAGTGGCCATTTCCCACTTTGTGTCTAATTTTTGGAGTTAGAATTTGTAGATCTAACTCAGCAGACCTTATTTCAACAAGCACCAAAGGATCAACACAGACAGGGACTGTTAAAATAAGAATGTACACCTATCAGAAGTGTGACCCAATCCCCCCCCCCTCCCTCCCGCTTAATGTTGGCAAAGGGGACAAATGGTTTCTAGTTTCTCCAAAAGTCTCTGAATATGTCACCTTTGACCCTAGAGCTTGCACTTTACATATGGCGTAACAATACTTGAATGCAAAACTCTCAAAGTGATTGACAAATGTCATGAGTACTGGATCTCATTGATTCATTAATACTGCTCTATTAAAGCCTTTAATCCTGCTCAGCAGTGTACTTTGCGCTATTGTGTGAAATTAGGTAATTGTATGTGCAAAAGTGGACCATCTTGTATGACACAGCCCCACAAAAACAAAGTACTACTACTACTACTACTACTTTAATGGCAGAAATCCAAGCACAAACAATGCCATCAAATTTTCCCCCATGTTCATCGCCAGTTTGTGAGAGAAAAAAAAATGGTGCAGTGGGCCATCAGACATTTAAAGACTGTAGTGATGAACAGAGGCTGCTGGCAGACGGAGTGCGGCATGGCCAAGTTTTACTGCAGGGGGTACAGATTTTTCTCTTTTCCATCATCATTTGTTCTTGCTGCACATAGGAAATCAACTTATTTTTCACTATTGAGCCAGGGTTTCCGTAAATTAGTGTCCATGTAAGAGACACATTAAACATCTCACTTTATACCTAGTTAACTGGTGTTTGTAACTAATATCCAGCAGTTCTCTAGGTAGCTATTAAATCTTCTCCTCGCTAATAGTTTACACACTGAGGTGTAAACAAACAAACCCCAAAACTTCCTTGTTAAGAGACTGCGAAAAATGTGAACAAAATCAGGAGTCAAGTAGGTTGAGGTTTGTTCGGGGCCAACCTTAAGCATTATGTTGAAACAATCTGTCCAACGTAAGAACATTTCCATACGAATTGCATAACAGCTCACCGTTTACATTTGGCTGACATGCTAATGAGAGCAAAACTCTTGACAGAGTTGATTACAATGTGTTTAGTAGCATTACAAAGTGAAACACTCGAGTGTCAGCCATGCTCGCAGACATCGGTGTTGACACTGAAGGAATAATGCAGACTGTTTTGACATTGCTGACATAGCAAACACAGCTGAGGCAGGCCTCCTTGGCCCACCCCCAGTCTCCTTTTTGAGTGGACGCAAGTCAACAGCTGACAATTGCCACTGACCGCGAGCAGAGTGACAACCAGACTCCAGAATCGTCATTTTTAGTTTGCTTCAAACCTCACTTTCACCAGAGATAAATCATATAAATTGCAAAGGCCTCATGTATAGAACACTTTTCACCCTAAAGGAAGCAATGAGCTGGGTTCAAAGCAGCTTCTGTGCCCAGGGAACACATTTGAGTTAAAAGTGACAGGAGGCGCCAGGTCACTTTGTATAAAGTGAGAAAAAATATTAAGATTTAAATGAATATATAATGTATCAAATGTACTTTTTATTAAAAAAATAAAATAATGTACATTTTGTTTGACAATTGATTTGAATTTATTAATTCGCCAATTTAATAAAATATAGCAATGTCAATTTTTTTATAATGATTCACATTGGAAATGTTAGCATTTAAGAAGTTAATTTTAATACAGGTTGAATTTATATTATAATTGACCAATTTTTTTTAAATGTGTACATAATAGTTAGATGTACATAGATTTTTACGAGAAAAAACCCAGAATGAATTATACAACCATTTGCTGAGAAATGATGAGAAATTTACAAGAAAACAGCTAGATAAATGTGACAAATATTAAAAAATGCTCAGTGGGGCAGATTAAAAGGACGGAGCGGACCAAATGTGGCGTGGCTCCCGGCCATACTTTATCCATCACTGGTTTGATGTGTCTTTTGTTTGTTTGAGTTTCCTGTGAGGGCTAATGGTGCTCTGAGCGTGGCATCAATGCCCTGCACTAATTTGATTGAAGTGTTGGCACTTCGTGAGCCATCAAAGTATCTCCTGGCCAAGTTTTGAAACCCTAAAAACAGTGTCCGTGTGCGCTCATGTCCCACAAAACGCAAGTGTGTCATTATGTGGTTTTGGAAAAAAAAGAATTGTTCACAAAGGGAAGTTTATTTTTATAACTTTAAGGGCAGGTCTCATGCCGTAATGGAAGGTAGATCAGTCATCACAATGAGGACGCTTGATGAGTTTAAGCCATCTCTTTGTACTCCAGACAGTTTGTTTTTCCAGAAGCCATTCATTTTGGTCAGAAGCCTCCCTTTTCACAGAAGGAAACCGGTGGTGATTGTAATTATCTCAGTTGGTGAACGCTGTTCAGTGTTAGTGGGCGGAGCCCATTTGAAGTCTGTTGCTAACCAAACGAATAGCACATAAGGCACATAACAGTTTCTCAGATAAAGTATGGATATTGAATACCCCAGGTGTAGGGACAAAAGAAAAAGGAAAGGGAAAAAAGTTAACCGACGAATGTTCATTAGTTAGCCAGTCATTTAAATCAACTGGCTCACGGACAGAAGTCAGCAAGTAACTATCGATTGATTGGATCACTCAACAATTACTTCACCACTTTCCAAGAACATGTGGTGTGGGTCACAGATCTCGGTAACAATTGTTCCTCTTGTTAACATAAGGGCATTGATTAACATTACATGGGCCTGGTCACACCATTTGTAAGGCAACAAATGTATCGACTTTCCAGACACCACTCTTCCCACGATTCTTGGACGATGATGTCGGATGGATGAAAGGTATGAAATGAGCTTGGTGAAAATACACCATGTCTTTTCTCCTCACTTATCAGCTCGTTAACCAGGCCTCAAGATTGATCCAGCATTGATTCTCTGTGTCTCAGTTAGACTTTTGATATCTGCACTTCACTCCACAAGCCAGTGTTGTGTGTGTCATGTGATGTTACCTCCGCCGAAGCACAATTCTTTGAGGAGGGTCTCCTCTCTGGACGTGTCCAGCACAAACTCATCAAAACTGGGGTCAGCTGACGGGTGGAAAGTCCTTAGAGACTCAGTGGCCTTCTGTATTCTGAACACACACAGACACACACAATCTTGTATTTGGTGGATATTTGAGGCATTTTCATTTTTCTCTTTCATTAAAGAGGATTAAGAATAACGCTAGAGTGGACAGTATCATGATCCCGCAAGTGCAAAGGTTCCATTCTTATCCAAAGCCGCTAATGGAGATCAATTAGCCAGCTTAAGGTTGCTTTGGTAACTTGCCTGCACATGGTTCGGCATGTTTATGTCTTTCAGCCTCACAAACAATACATATGTAACTTTAAAGTGTTTTAAAATATATACCTGACATGCAGCTGCTTGGCAGTCTGTACAAAGCACGATTGGTCGGTCTCTTTGAGTACCTCCTGAGCATAGCCCACCAGGCCACTGTTCTCCAGCATGCCCTGGTACTCCTCCATCTGGGAATATATCAATAAAAGCACATTAAAACTGGAAACAGATTTGGGACTGCGAGTATCAATTTGAGGAGACAGACAGAAGAGGGATTGAAAAAATAAGCATTAAAAAGTCCAAAAATAAAATTCTTTGAAAATTATTATTAAGACATTAAGAAAAAGTGCTTTAAAGTAACTTCAATAATACTACATTTGATTCATTTATAGATATTTTTTAATAATGCAAGAAAAAAGTGTAAATTGAAGCGCTATCAAAAGAAAAAAATGTAAAAAATAAATAAGTACAAATAAAAAGAAGTACGAAATAATTAGCAAAAGATAAAAATCAAGAACAAGCAAGAATGCCCAAACACCCACCTGTGATTTGAGCTGTCCCATGCGTCGGTTTCGAGATTGCTCAATGGATTTGAGCATCTCTGACTTTCTCTCCTGCAGGGTCTCGAACAGGCGGTCAAAGTGCTCAGTGGCCTGCCTCTCTGCAAGCTGCCCATTTTCCTTTGAGACAAACATGAAATATTACAAGCACTCTCAAAAGAAAAAAATGTAAAAAATAAATAAATACAAATAAAAAGAAGTACGAAATAATTAGTAAAAGATAAAAATCAAGAACAAGCAAGAATGCCCAAACACCCACTTGTGATACAGTGTGGCCCTGCTTGCATTTTATTCCAATTCAAGCACATCTCAGGATTCACAAGACAACCCAAAAATGTACCCCATCAGGCATCACCTCAATGTCAACAGTACATGCCATCGTCATTGTTGACCAACAGAATCAAGAATTGGTAAGCGTCTAAATTGGCATTAAATCTGAGGGAAAACTGTCATCTATGCAGCGACCATTTAATCTCGATTACAACCAAGATGTGTTTTATGACACTGAGGCTTTGTTTGCACAGAGGCTGTTGTTGTCTTTGAACAACAGCCGCTACTCAAAAAAAAAAACTCCAAAAAACCCATAACCCAAGATAAGAAGTACACACTCTGACGTAGGCTGAAACCCTGACGTGGCTTAGAGGAACCCAATCTGCAGTTTCCTCGTTTGTGTGGTTTAGCTAACGAACCTGAATGCCCTTAACACATACAGTAGACAATTACACACTGCTATTCAACTCAACGGACAGGTTTTCAAACAAGCCACAGAGACTGTATACTTTGTTCCCTTTAAAAGATGTGTGTGCTACAAAACAATTGCACATTCTGTTCTTTATTCTGTGTCAATGCCATTTAGACATACCATGGACAGAAAAAGAAATGTGGGGAAAATGGCATATTTTGAGGCAGTGTAAGATGGGCTTCTGATACTACCTGCCAAAGTCTAAAATTGCCAAGTTGTCTTTACCCCCCTCGAGCCAATTACATGTCAGAGCAATTTACTGTACATATAACAGCAACTAACTAGAAAACTTAACTAGAAAACTTTGTAAGTAGAGACGCGTTTCCCATGTAAATGCCCTAATCCGTTCCAAGCCCCCCCAAAATTCAGACAAATATTTTCTAAAGCATAAAAATGCATCAAAATATGTAACAAATACATGTTACAATTAGATTATTGCGAAATAAAGCAGAGTTGTGCATAATGTAAAAACAGAATTGAGGAAAGAATAAAAAAGATGGTCATTTAACTTTTAACTGCGTCCTCATCATTTTTTTGCCCTCTTTATTTCATGTTCTCCCTCAGAAGTGGTTTTTGCCTGGCGTTTTGTAAAGAACTGATCCAAGGATGTTTGCTTTTGTCGGCTTTTAACAATCCTTGTCCAAGGCAAACATCAGCATAGTGAGCGGCCGCCAGACTGGTGAACACTTGTTCTGGATGATTCACATTTACGTGAAACTATTGGAACACCTCATGGCCCGAAGGGTGAATGACGAGGATGCTGCATACTGTATATCTACCTATCAACACGCATCGAGAGTTTGGGGAGAGGTCCCTCTTAGCCAATGGGATGCCAGGAAGATGCTAAGTAATAGCCAATGACAGAGCAGCTGTGAGTATGTTGCATTCAGGAAACTCTGAGCTGCGAGTAGCAGCCCATCCTGATTTTTACCTTTCGTGTCTTGAATTTTATTTCGTAACAAGAGGCAATATTTTCCTGTTGAGGCGTTTCGTAACTTGAAAATTTCGTATGAAGAGACGTTCGTAAGTAGCAGTACCACTGTAATAGCAGCATTTTTTATTGTTGGCTTTTTTTACATGCAGTGTAAAAAGACTAATTCCAACTCAGTTGACCCAAAAAAGTGGAAAGAAAAATTCCATCTTCCCAGCCCGTCGCTAAGGGTTTGAAGTTGTGTACCTCTGTCTGACTAATGAGCTGCTCCAGTCCAGTAATTTGAGTCCTGACTTGGTCCTCTTTGCTGATGAGGTAATGGATACTCTTGGCCAGCTTCTCCTGTGAGAGGACAGATGAACGTACCGCAGGTTTTTAGGTGGGCTCCATTCACACACACAAAAAAACCACACTCACCAGACACTTGAATAGGTACAATACGCTCGCCCACTATAACGGTGACCATTATCTGCAGAGAATGTCTAACTTGTATGGAACACAATGACATGATGCTGCATTTCTGCTCTCAGCGACCGAAACCTGAAACGGGGCCAACTGATACACCTCAACCACAGTTTGACAACACAATGAACACACATAGTCATGGGGGTGGGGGGGGGGGATGCTTGCATCCAATATTAACACGCCTGCACTCAGCCGATTGAATTTCACACAGATTGTGCCCGGATGACAAGTCTCAACTCATCTCGTGTTCAGAGCGCTCTGCAGCTCAGTCTTCTCCAGCTACAAATATCATTATTCAGTTTTTTTTTCCACACCCTCATTATATCGCAAATGTTTTAGAGTACCGGTAAACATTTTTGTGGGTTTTACAGCATATTTACTGCAATGCCCTCACATGTGGGAAAAGAGAGCCTTTTATTAAATGGACAATAAAACAAACACAATGAACACAGCTCATGCCAAGACACTCAAATAAAGATTTGCCAACATCACATGCCGCCACACAAGGCGTCACCATCTAACAAAGACACTGCAACACTGCAACAGCTGCAGTATTTTCCATTCATTTCATACAGGCATTTTTTTTGTGTGTGTTCAATTACATTTAATAAGTTTTAATACGTTCATGTGTTTCAATCATCTGGGATGGGTAATGCCATTCATTGCCGCAAGAATGGGACGCATTTTCCCTTCCCCTGGTGTTAAACCATTAAACCCGTTCTTCAGGTTCTTTTTAATTGTTAAATTCTTTGAAGTGATGCTAACCACTCATTAAAAGGAAAACATTCACGTGACACCAAGCCTCGTGCGTGTTCCGTACCTTAAGAATTTTGTAGGCGTTGCTCATGGACGTGACCTTGTGGTTGGCGTGGGTGCCTCCAAGCTTGCACAGGTGGCAGACTGGCCGCCGGCACACCTCGCAGTACATGTTCACCTTCTCCATCTCGTGCTCAGGACACATTAGAACCTATGACATTAGCCAGAACAGGACTATGTAAAAAAGGAATACAAGTGGTTTTTCGAGCACAACAAAACTATTAAAAAGAAGTTGAAGTGAAACAGGAAGAAGCCCGAGACTGCCAGAAAGCATCGAGACAAGTTTCCTGATTCTCATCTTCAAATAGAAACTGAATTCAGAATTCAACAAACACCCAAAAAGAGAAGTGATTTGTTGCATCTACATTGCCTTTAGGAGAAACAAAAAGGAGAAATGAGCCTCTCAACTCCATTCAAAGGACGAAATACAGCCATCCATCTACCAATTTTCTGTACCGCTTATGAGCAATTTCTCTCAAAATAACAGGAAGAAGCACGTGTTGTGTGTAGTCTCAAAATTCCCGTCATCTCGCCTCCATTGTGGCATTAAAGGTGATTGAACTGCTACGACATACCACACACATTCCAAAAAGAAAATGACATGCACAAACAGTTTTGTCATAAATATCCTTCATATACACTTTACACAAGTCTTGCTGTGAGTAGTTTAAAAAAATTAAGAAAATAAAAATCCTAAATCCTGTATTCCACAAAACACATATTTGAAAATCATCTTGCAAACAATATCCTTAAAAATAAATGGCTGACTGATCATTTCATTTTCTGTGGACACTACAGATCTAAAATCAAAACGCATGGGTACATTCAGCAATTTTGTTGCATCTTGTGGATACTACAGAAAGGATACAAAAGCATGAATAGTTTTTTTTCGAGTGTAGGCTCAACATACATACAATAAAAGCAAATACAGTATATGTCTGTGTGGAAGTTCAGCGTAATGCGCCAACGTGAACAAGGGTCAAGTAAGAGTGTTATTCGGTGGTACTTGCCTTGGGCCTAAAGTTGGTGGTGGGTCCCACATACTCGTGCTGGGCCTTGGGCGTGCCCCACGGGTGGTGCATCTTGAAGCACTCGTTGCAGTAGCTGGCTTTGCAGTCCATGCAGCTCTTGGTGGCCTCCTGCTGCTGCGGCGGCTTGCAGATGTTGCACATGATGGCGACGGCGGCGCGGGCCGCCTGCCGGTAGCGCTCCACGATGCTCTCCAGAGTGAAGTTGCGGAAGAGCATGCTGATACCGCGCTCGCCCAGGTCGATGTCGTGCTGGCAGCCCGGGCACGCGATGGTGGTGACCCGAGGGGTCACGGATCCTCTGCGCCAGCCCGGGGATGAGATGGAGCCTGGGGAGGGAGGACGCGGGGTGAGCGATGCATGTCGAATTTGGCATTCGCAGCCTTTGGATTCTATTTGGGATTTTGTCTGAGGCCCTACTTGTGAATACCGTATTTCCTTAAACATTGACCATTCCACTCAAGAGGTCATCTGCTTCAAAAAAATACCGTCCCTTTTGCAAGCAGGTAAAAAGGGATTGTAACCAATTCTGAATTGATAGATGTCATTTTGTCACGCGTGTTGACATTAAAAGAGGTCACTTCCAAGCCTATTTAGTTGCCTCATTTGCTAACCAAAACCACAGCACCTACTCAGGCATTTAATCCATCTCAAATTAATGTTGGAAAGGCCTTCCATGCACCTAACTCGCCTAACTGTCGTTGAGTAAATGAACAGACCGTTCATTGGAGAAATACAGCAATTAGGCTGAGAAAACGCATCTAGTGGCAACTTGCAAAAATCAAATACCAGCTACAATCTATTGCAAAAAATCTTGGACTTTATGATTGTCGTTTGTATTGCAAACGACAACCATAATAATACATGTTAAATCAACATTATTATTGACATTGTATCGCAAAAAGTTTTGATACATCTCTACATTCAATCTGATTAAATTGCACCTAATGTGGTGCTAAATGGATTGTTGCGTTCAATGTCATTCTCAGTAGCGGCAGGTTAAAAAAATAAAAAAATAAAAAGACTCAAAATAGTAGCACGCTCACAAATAGGGCCTCAGCATGGTCTCCTCATTTTGTGCTATACATATGAACAATGACTATTGAACTACTGCTCCTCACATACGTGGATGCATGTAACGGAAAGCACAACACAATGCATCATATCAAGCAGCTGTCACTCATGGGTCCGGGAGGCGGCTCTATCTTCGGACCACTGTGGCTCATTGAGAAAGACGACAAGCAGTCATGTGTGGAGGGAGAAAATGGGATTTTGCCATCTCTTTGTTTGTTTTTTGTTTTTTTGTTTTTAAATGTTGCAAGTCATTCAACATTCACAACAGTGGCAGACAATAAGTGTTGATAGTGAGCTGGACCAGGCAGGAGACAATCAGGTGCTTGAATGACATTAAAGGAAATGCCACAAGTGGGAAAATTCACCAAAACCTTGTGAGACTTCGGCTCAGTTAGCATCTCAAAGACTCGACGATCGGCGTGTTTTACTTTGTTTTGTGTGATGCCACCAAAGATTGATAAATATATAAAATTTCATGTCTATTTCTTGTTTTTTTTTTTCCTTTGGTGAAACTTGATACAAGAACAACTTGCAAGTCAACCACTGTGACGAAAGGACTCCTCCACTCTATTAGATCATTTATCCATTTGTCCAGTTGGCACATAAACACTTAGTGCATTTCCACATATGCAACACTAAGTCCTCCTAAAGCAACAGTGCTTTCAAGAGTTAGTATTATTTTTTTTTCTCCACAATACTGTGCTTGTTACTGATGCAGCAGCATCCTAACAAGGGAGGCGCACACACATCACGGACACAAAAGCAGTGAGGACGAACGCAAAAAAAAAAAAACACTCAGCACACTCAAAGCCACCAAACGCAATTGACGACTCGACAAACATACAAAAAATAAAACATAAAAATAAAAACAGATTGACAAGAATATTGCTTCACGTTTTTGGGGAGAAGTGAGGAGTGCTGGATTTATCTCAGTGTTTCCGCTTCGTTTCCGTGGACCTGAAAATTCAATCAAACACTCCTCAGGTGAGGAAAAAACACTGTGGAAAGCCCAAATGGGAAGTGGGGAGTGGGGGGGGTGAAGCAGTGGCAAGAGCGACAAATGGGTGAACTACATCGAGTCCGCATATATGCCGCGCTGTGGTGAGCAAGGTGATGAAGCGTGACAATTTGAGACCTCGGGGCGAACGCGGCTGCCCGAGTGCAACCGCTGATCATGACAAACTCAATATGATGATGAGCATGATGCGGCTCGCGTACGACAAGTGACCCGGGCCCTGCAGCGACAGTGCTTCTGCTTGTACCATCCGAGGGATGATTCTCAGATTTATTTATTTTTTAAATGTGTCAGCCAGAAGAAACCAGGACACAAATAATCTTGTCAGTGTCAAAAGGATGGGAGAATCTTGGAATGTTCTGAACTCCTGCTTCCATACCAACTGAGCAAGGATTTATGCATGGGTCGAACTCAATTTCTCATAGCTGGCGTTCATGTTGATCTTCAGACTGTAAACTTTACTCACAAAAAGTTGGGGACAATGGCATTTTTTAATAATGCAGTTAGATTTTTTTTTATGTAGAACTATAATTGTATTTATTTAATCAAAGTAACAGAAAAAAACCTATGATACAAAGAATGCTCACAAGCATCCAAAGCGCAATTAAATATTGGCAGCTCCTTCTCGCAAACAAAGCCTCACTTGTCTTCTGTTTTGTTGTGCTTGGCTTACAGTGGCGATTCCTCCGCAGCAAGTGCTAAACGATTAGCGGCCGTTTTTGTGTATTTAATGCCACGAGGTGCCGATAAGGCGAGCGAGCAAAATGCCCTGAAGGCACTGCTGTCAAGAACAGCAAGAAGAGGGGCGAGCCCAAACGGCGTCGGTGTGTTAGTTCAGGCTTCTCTGTTTCAACACAAACCCGCTGTTGTTGTTCGAGTGAGACTTTTCCTGTCATTCAGTTTGACAAGAGTAAAGAGGATGGATGTAGTCGTTGGCATTGAAACCATGAACAGATTGGTACTTAAGCTTGAACCTGATCTCCAACTGTTCAATTCAATCATCCTGGCTACAGAGAAGATAGAAATTGCTTCTTCTCCTTCACTTCTTTGGCAGTTGTCAACCACTCTGTAATGCAATACTGCCACCTACATAACTGGAGTGAAATATTAGCAACCGTGACTAATGACTACGTTTAGAAGTTTGGCATCCCCTCCCTCCCAAACGTCATTTAACAGCCGGATTTCTTGTGCTATAGTCCTGATATTCTTTCTTCTGCTATGCAATTAAAAAACATGGAAATGGAGTCCTTGGTTCCGTTCTGTCCTTCCGGCAGCGACCTAACCCTTTTCACTTTTTTGTAAAACATGATGTGGTCTACCATATACAGTGGTACCTCTACTTAGGAAATGAATAGGTCCTGGAAGAAATCTCTAAACTAGAAAATGTAAGTAGAGACGCGTTTTCCATGTAAATGCCCTAATTCGTTCCAAGCCCCCAAAATTCAGACATGAAGTGTTTCCAAAAGCATAAAAATGCATCAAAATATGTAACAAATGCATGTTACAATTAGATCATTGCACAATAAATGAGAGTTGTGCATTATGTAAAAAACAAAGAATAGAGTGAAGAATAAAAATGATGGTCATTTAACTTTTAACTGCGTCCTCATTGTTTTTTGCCCTCTTTAGTTCATGTTTTCTCTCAGAAGCGGTTTTTGCCTGGCGTTTTGTAAAGAACTGATCCAAGGACGTTTACTTTTGTCGGCTTTTAACATTTCGAATATGTCCAAGGCAAACATCAGCATAGTGAGCGATCGCCTGACTTGTCAACACTTTTTCTGGGAGATTCACATTTATGTAAAACTATCGGAACACCTCCTGGGCACATGACGAGGACGCTACATCAACACCTATCCATCTATTTATCTACACACATAGACACATACGGTAGAATTCCCTCTTAGCCAATGGGATGCCAGGATGATGCTAGGGCAATAACCAATGACAGAGCAGCTATAATTGGTTGCGTTCAGGATATTCGGAGCTGTGAGGAGCAGGCCATCCTGTATTTTTACCTTTCATATCTTGAAATTTCTTTCATAAGATAAGATAAAATATCCTTTATTTGTCCCACACTGGGGAAATTTACAAGAGGCAATATGTTCCTGTTGAGACATTACATAGCTTGAAAATTTCGTATGAAGAGACGTTCGTAAGTAGAGGTACCACTCTACTCCATTACTGCCAAACTTAGTGTTTTGCATTGGATTCATATTTTTTGACCTATTTGATACAAATATTGACTATAATTATGACATTTCACGAAATTAGCTCTCCTTGCGTATTCACCACAGAAACGGGACCTCACTATCTGGGGACCTCATGTATCTGATATTTCTGTTGGGCCTTGGCGGATATCTATGCTATACAAATATCTGGCATCATTTTATGGTTAAGTTTCTCTTTTAATGCAACAGCTACAAACTGAGTACCCCCCCAAAAAAAAACAATTAAATCAGTTTATCTAGTGTGAGTTTGCTGTTGTGTTTGGTAGTGACAAGGCTTAAAAAAAAGGGGAGGGAGTGAGGACTAGCGGAGAAGTAGCACTCAAGCTGGGGTTTCACAAAGAAGGTCCACTGGCGACACTGTACTCACTACTACAGTTACTCAACAGCCGGAGGCCGCGTCTACCTCGACTTCCGAGCGACCTTCGCACTGTGGCTGCAAGCAATCAACAAAAACAAGTGACAATAAAATATGAAACAAAGGCATGAACGTGTGTGTGTGATCATGTCATCATGATTACAAGTCAGCGATAAGAAAGTGGTTCAGAAATAAACATCAAAGTGTAACAGCTTGGAGCGGAACACAAGAACAGATGATTGAACATAGTGAGAAAGCAGAGAGCAGAACGGTGCATCCAGGAAGTATTCACAGTGGCATTTCGCTCGCACTTTTTTGTGAAAGTTAGACCTGAAAAAGGAATCAACTGATTTGGAAAACGGTCGTGCGCCAATACTCACAATCCAACCTGATTGAGCGCGAGTGATATTGCCCAGAGAAACGGGTCAAAGCAGCCCAAAAAGGGGGGCCAAGCTTGTGGCATCATATTTAAAAAAGAAAAAAAAAAAGGCTTGAGCCTGTAATTCAGAATTCAGAAACACCGTGAATACCTGTAAGATGTACGTGATCTTTTTTTGGGGGGTGGGCGGGGTAATTTTTTTTTTCATGTCGTCATTATGGAGGTTGAGGAATTTTGAAGAAATAAATGAACTGATTCCTTTATGGATGGCAGCTGTAATATAAAATGTAGGAAAAGTGAAACCCTGCGAATACTTTCCGGATGCAACAGTAAATACTCAGAGGACATTTCACTGGGTACACCTGAAGACTGGGATGTCCTTAAAAAGGTACAAGTATACCCAATGAGGTGTCCGCGCAAAGTCCATGCAAAAACAAGGATCACTTCAGTACAAAAGAAATGCATTACTGCTGTTAATATTGTGATTTAAGTTGGTTTCTCTAGTCTCAGTGAGACACACACCTGTGCACTGGACCCCCAACTGTAGCACTTGTGTACAGAATCTTTTTCATGGAAAAAACTTATTGGCAGTCCCGGTATATCCCTGCGTATTCAAAAATGTTTTTGTTTTGTTTTGGTTCCCCCGCCCCTCCCAATGCAGCTGAATGGGCGTCATTTATTCATGGTTTTCGCTGTTCATGGGCCGGCCTGGCCTCAATGCACCCCAAATAGCGGCAGCCCGCTGTCCTGACAAGCAGGCCAAATTTGAGCATTTTCCATTCCATAGTGATCAAAATCAGCAAAGGCCCAATTATCGGATGCCCCAAAAGTTACCCTGAATGATCATCCTGCGGAGTGAAGTGTGGTCGAGGGATTTTTTTTTCCCCTTCCCAAGCTTTCTGGGAAAACCAACAAATCGAACATTTTAAACTTGTCGAGTATTTACAATGGTGAATCTTTCAAGGTGGTGTATGTGAAACTGATTTTTTTTTCCTCCCCCAGTACTACTACTTTGGATTTCCCGGTGGTATGAACACTTCGGTTCGATGGAGGTCAGTCTTAGTTTTGGTCTTGGTCATTTAACGAAGGAAGACGAATCAATCAATCAATCAATTTTACAATTCTTGAACCGAAATTAATCAATAAAATCAAGCCCTAGTGTATGGTCTGCCTTGTTGGCCATCTTTATAGACATAAAATTTGGGTGGAACCCAAAGGACAAGCAGCATTCTTCTATCCACTCGCAGCACACTGAGGCCTGTCCCAGTTGCAATCTGACAATAAATAAATAGCCAGCAGGTCCCATTCCATTCGTCGCCTTCCACTAATCCCTCATTCATTCCTTACAGGGGCAGCCCGGCGTCGTCATGGCAACCGACCATCCGAGCGGCGGCGGCCGTCTTGTTCTTTCGGCGAGGTAACGAGCTCCTAAATTTGAGGCCCTTAAACAAAAAGATGCACTGTGTGGTTTTTTGTAATCATCTTATTAAAACAGAACTCGGACATTTATAATCCTCAGTAGAATGTTTACAGCCTTCTAATGCGGGAGCTGACCGCGCTTGTTCATAGTTTACATACAGGGGCGTCGCCGTAGCGGGCTAGCACATTGAGGGGCTTTCAGCTTGTCGAGCGATTTGCTTATTCAAAAGTGGAGGTTTTGGTTTCCTGTGTCAACTCGACACATAGAGGACATAATAAACTCATTCAGCTTGCAGTGGAGTGTCAGGGTGAAGAATGTTCCCCCAAAGAGACTTTTTTTTTAACTCTTTTCTGCTGAGCACCTTCAATGCCATAGCAACCACTTGTAGCCAGGTTTTTGGTAGTGTTACACTGGAGACTGAGGAGTAGAAAAACGCAGCCACTAAGAACAGGGATGGACAACTGGCAGCTCACGGGCAGCTGCCTGTGGCTCGCACCCATTCTCTGAGTGGCCCCTCAATAAATCCCCCCCACCCAAACTCCCCCAAATAAAAACAATTTTTTTTCAGCGGCCGTGGATTTTTTTTAAGAGCGTTTTGTTTTGTGTGCGTGGGTTGGGTTTTTTTTTGGGGGGGGGGTGTAAAAAAAACGAAATCACAATTTTGCAATGCATTTCAATAGGCCTTAATTATACACACGCTTAGGCGTAGAAAAAAAAGTAGTGTGTTTCCGGTAACCCGACCGACCGAGAATTTCTACCTCGAACAAAAACGTTCCGGTCGGCATTTTTTCCACACCTTCTACATTTTTGTGTAATAATAATAATAATAGTACATTTCATTTATACGCGCCTTTCAAAACACTCAAGGACGCTTTACAATCAAAACAAGAACAATAAAACCTCAGACAACATTATAAATAATAAAAGGAAAGATGTTTACATCGGTGCAAACTCTCGCGATATTCACGTTGAGCATGCGCGTCATTTGCCGTCGTGTGTCAACAACATTGAATCATGGCGGCGCGATCTCGAAAATAGTTTAGACCGCGTTTTGTGTGTTGCAGTCTAGCATTACTACACCTTGTGACGAATATTTTATTCATAAAGTTACCATGCTACAACCAGTAAATTATAGAATAACCAATACTTTTTCATAATATTTTTCACAGCGATTAGCCTACAAATCTAATGACCAATTTGCCATGTAATCGTGCCTCGCGTCGTCAGTCTCTCGCTCTCGTGTTTTGTGCATACGTCACAGGTGAGTTTAGTGATCGCCCTTCGGACGATTCATACGAAAAATCAGACTGGCATTGCCATTTCTTAAATGACGTAATTAGTAGACCTTTGTGAGTTTTTACGCGCCATCTGAAACTTTCATCCGCGCGATTCCTCAATTTGCGGACTAAAATAGCAACCCGCATACGCACCTATCTGTTGCGTCCCCCAACACTCAAAACGAAAGTAAATTCGAAGAAACACACCCACACACCACAAACACACAGAGGCACAGTGAAATCGCGTTGATCACACAGTCAAGTCGTGTGCGGTGACTTTAATGGTTAAACTATGTTTGGTACCGTAAAATGGCATACGGAAGCGACACGCTACGGTAACTATTGTTACGTGAAATCCTCAGGCTTGCCGTAGTTTTTGTTTGTTTGTTTTCCTTCGGCGGCGGGGTTTCAATGTCTCCTTGTTTTATGTTTTATGGTTATTTTGTTTACATTTATGATGGGGGCGTGGCAAAAATATTAAAAAAAATAAAAACATTTGTCCGACCTACCGACCCTATGCCAAAATTTCATGTTACCGGAAACACACTACTATTTTTTCTACGCTTTAGGATGTTCGCGGGCTGACACATTTTGTTCATAGTTAAATTGGCATTTTTGTCATAGATCGGATCGGATGTACGGGGTTCTACGAGGCCCCTCAGAAGCGCCAATGAAAAATTGTGGCTCCCTCCATCATATAAGTTGCCGATGCCTACTCTATACTTAGTGACCTCCTTTTTTTTATATTGCACTCAATAAAGTCCATGTATTTAAAAAAAAAACAAATACTAAAAATAATTACAACTAAAACAAAGCATTTTGAACAAACTAATACAAACAAGGTTACAAATTAAACCTAATTGAATTTTAAGATTACAAAAAAATCTAAAAACAAAAGAAAACAAAGAAAAATGCAAAACAATATCAACCCTGGAAGAGACTCAAATCCATTCCAACAAAGCGAAAAGTGTGGAGTACAGTAGCCTCCATAGCGACTTCAGCATCGGTTATGCCAATGAAAAAACAATTTGAGTAGAGACTAAGGGCTGCTGCAGCAAAGTGGAGACTACGCGTATAAACAGTGCAGTGTCTGCCACGAAGCTAAAGATAGCACGTGTCAATTCGAGCCGTGGAGATGTTACTAAGGCAGAGGTTCAATTCGAGCGACTGTTTTCAGGGAGATAAAAGGCAACGCTGTGTGTCCCTCAGGATAACAACTAAAAACAGCCAACTTGGGCGAGGAAACCAAAACTGTTGTGACAAGTTGATAATGCTTTAAACCTTTCATCACTCGCCAGTGTTTGCTGATTGTCCGGGGTTATTTGACACCCACTCCATTCCTTAAAAACAGACGGAAGTGACGAGTCAAGCTTGAGCTTGTCAAAACTCAGCAGACCTACCTCATAAATGTGACTCCTACTTAAGAAAATCGACAGGATTAGCGCAAGAAAGGCATGTGTGCCACATTGTCATTCAATCATTTGTGTTCATCAAAGTAGGACAAGGAGGAGGAGGGATGCATACAACAGTGTGGCCCACTTTTGAGCTCGGCCCTTTGTCTTGAGCCTACATTCGAGCCCCAAAAGTCCAACACTTGGAATTGGACTCATATTTTGGAGAATCCTGCGAATCATGTTTCTATTCCCTTATTTTGTGACTCCTTTTAAAGTTAGGACTGTGTCTAATTTTATTTTACACTTCTTCTATATTTCCTGTACAGTTAATAAAGGTTAACCGTCGATCCTGGAACTGAATGATTGACATCGTCAATTGGGAAAATCTAAACTTTCTGCGTACGTGACTTCAGAGGTTCCACCGTGATGCCATCTCACGAACCTAGCTTGATAATATCACGCCCATCTCACAAGTCTCGTCTCGCACTGACCTGATCGCACCAGCTTGTCCAGCCTCTCCATGGAAGGCGAGGGCACACGGGACCTGGGGCTGCCCGGCAAGGAGCACTCGGAGCCGCCGTCCAAGGAGTCGTCATAGTTGAGCATGAGCAGCTCTCTGACACATTTGTGGCACACGCTGTGCTGACAGGGTAGGATGAGGGGGTGCGTGAAGAGCTCTTTGCAGATGGGGCAGATCAACTCCCGCTCGATATTCTTGATGGGAACCTGCGGGTGGCAAAGCCATTAACAATCAATTTCAACGGGAACTTGCGGGCGGCAAAGGTATTAACAATCAATTTGACCGAACCCCCACCACGTAGCCCGAACCATTACCAAGTTTTCCACAATAATGACGGACTTTTTCACCAAATTTTGTAACAACCCCATACATTTTTTCCAATTAAGGACAAAGTTTCTCAACATACAATTGCAAGGGATTTAGGGATTTCATCAAAAGGTTTATAGGACGCCTTGTGGAGCCGACGATGAGAAGAAAGGAGCGTCAACGCAGATCGCAGATGCGTATGTGAAACTGGGAGTCGCCGCTTGGAATTGAAGCGGATTTCCATGGGACAAGAGATGTGAGCAAATCTCTTTTTTCCCCGTCAATGGATGCTACAGCTTCTTGTTTGCTTTCAAACTTAGCTCGTAGCAGACGTGTGCACATTTTCAGCAAAACGTCTTTGAACCACTGGTGAAAGGACGCTTTGATTCTCTCCTATAACTCTCTATAACTGTTTCCAACAACAAAGCGTATGCAGAAAAGATTGCATGACTGGCTTTGTCTTACGTGTTGTGTTGTATTATTTTGTCATTTTATGTCAACTGTTCTGTTGATAGCGGCGCGGGTACCCACAGCGGCTCCTCTCTTTCCTGTGGTTGATATGTGGAAAGACATTTCATCTGTGCTGTATGTTGCAACATATTTGACAATAAAGTTTACTTGACTAGAGAATCTGGAGAAATCACAGCATGTAAACTGAAAGATCGACAAGAAACATTGAATGCCCATGACCTTTGATCTTTCAGGCGGCACTGCATCAAAAAACAACGTGTAAAAGATATCTCCACATGGGATTCAGAAAATAAATGTCAGTAAATACACTTCAGCGCTACATCCGTAAGCGCAATTTTAAATTTTACAAGCAGAGCAAAAGCCATTTATCAACGACACACCACCAGCTTTTCTGAGCTCATTTAAGAAAAGTGTCCATAATTGTGAACATCGTGCCCTCCGGGCCAAAGAGGAAAAGAACCACCCAGACTGTTATGGACGCAAAATTCAAGTTAGTATCTGTGATGTTATGGGGCTGTTTTCGGCCAGTGGCATGGGTAATTTACACACCGTGAAGGCATCATTAATAATGAGAGGTACATACAGGTTTTGGATCATCTTATCCTGCCGTCCAAGCAATGATTTTTTTTTCATGGACGTCCCTGCTTAATATTTCAGCAAGACAATGCCAAACCACATTCTGGATGTGTTACAACAGCGTGGCTTTGTAGTCGAAGAGCACAGGTACTAGACTGGCCTGTCTTTTTTATCTAGTTTTCCACCACGTTGTAGACATACTAATTTCAAGTACGAGGATGTTTTTTGGATTGATAAATTCAACACAAATTTGTTTGCTTGAATCCCATTTCAAGAGAGGTATTGTGTGTGCTTTCTATCACATAGGTGTCACCAAATGGGCAAGCACGAAGCACACTTGTGCCAGTGTGACAATTAGTTCAGACTTTGCATAGTGTCTTTCGTTTAGCGTGGTTCTCACACATTACATAAGGGAGGATTAAGTCCACCATCTAAATATAGACAAAAAAACACGTGCAACGTGTCTCGCTCACGTTTACGATGTAAGCTCTTATTTGAACGACATAATTACAATTAATTTCGAGAAGTGACCGCTCAGAAATCATTACAAAAAAGTCACGGTGTTTCAAAGAGATTAAACTCCGGTATAATAGACGGAAATTCGAAGATTTATTTGAATATGATTGTTTTGAGGAGAAAAACGACAGTCTTGACGTATCGTCTGGTTAAAAGTATCATCAAACTTTTCCCCAAGTGACTTACCGCGTGTGTGTTACTTGGTCGCATCTCCGCATTCATGACGAAGGTGTGGGGAAATTTCACTTCCCACGGCTATTTAGATGATAAAACAACGCTTTTCTTCAGTGTCCCAACACAAACAGCGAGTATTTGGACGGCAGCTGATGCAGAGTACAAAAAAAAGCTGCGTGAAATTTTCGTGACGCCGCATAAGGAGCAGAGCCGGCGAATTGGTAGCTGAACTACCCGACGCTGACTGTGGCTATGAAGGCAGCACGCGGGGGGGAGGGGAGGGCGCCTTGAGAAGAAAAGGAGTATCTCTATGGCAACGACTGTTGCTTTCAAGAGCATCTCGTAAACGTAATTACCAAGGTCATCAATCTAACAGTCCCATTTTTTTACTGTCAAACGGGCATGGTTTCGTGTAGAAAATGAAGTCCGTCGGCTTTAAACGTTGAATTAGTAAGATCAAAAGTTTGCACTAGAGCGTGTATGAATGGCAAACGCTCAACACAAGGATGGTTTAATTGGCATGGTCAAGGGACCGTTTTTTAGGTACACCATCTAATTGGATCAATTCAAGAACTGTGTAAAATAAGTCAAAACATGAGATTTGATGGCTACTTTCAGAGGAATTAATTGAATACATTCTTTATTATTGTTGTTGTGGTTTGCACGATGGCCATAATGTTGTTAGGTTTTACAGCGCTTAACTTCTTTCATTTCAAAGTGCTTCACAGATTTGTTGTTACATTTAAAGATGACTTGTGACTTAAAACACTACTTGCACAACAATTAAGATGCTTTGGGGGCCACAGTTTTACCCTAGCACAGACTATTTCCATGATTTCCCATGGGATTTTTTTTTTTTTTTGGTAGACAGTCAGACTCTTCACACAAAAAATATACAAGTGCATACATTTAAAGCTGAGAACGAAAGTGAGATATCAGACAGTAAACCCTCCTCCTTCCTTATTGACCAGTATCATAAACTCCTCTCAGTAACCGGGTGACCTGACTCACTGCACAGCTGCTGCCAAGTGTGCCACATCCACCACTACATACACAAGAAGAGTGTGCACCCTGCCTGCAGCACTGTGGAACTGCTGTACTAGCACACATACAAACTCATCTCATTACAACACTTTCAGGCCTCCCAACACAAATGTCTGAAATAGCAACGTGCTACTCTACAATTGATCTTTAAATAGATCAGTATCCAGAAATGGCGTCGGAACGTTAGATCTTATGAGGATACATTAAATGGTGTATTTTTAGGCTTTTCAGAGTAAAATACACATCGAATAAATAATAGCATACACTCACTAGCCAGGATGATTAATTAGAATGTAATATTGTAATGCTGCTATATGTGGTCAAGGATGACACAGAATGCGCATTCAATGAAGTGCTACTGTTGAGTACAGCTCACACTTTCACGCCTCAATATCCCCTTACTCTTTCATCTGAAATTTTCTTTTGCTTTTTCTTCTTTGATGGTATCATAACCACCAGTCACGAAGGACCTCGACTGAGCAAAGATACCATATTAGAATTTACAAATTGTCTCAAAATGTGTGTAATTATTTAATTTAACACTGTATCTATGAATGTTCTTGGAGTTTATAGAGGGACTATAACCACCGGTATATTGTTTTATTACCTTTTACGTTCTCATCTTGGGTTTTTAAATTGTATTATTGTGATTCCTAAAGTCGTCAATCAAATAAGTTAATTTATTTGTTTTGTACTTTTATAAGTATACATATGCTTATATTTATATTTTATAATTTATATTTACTTATATACTTTTAGTTCTTCTACTTCTACCTTTCATAATTTTTGCTGCTGCAAATTGGCAATTTCTCCATTGTGAGACAAATAAAGGGTGTCTTATCTTATCTTATTTGATGTCTTTTGGGTTCCTTTTACAGTGGAGGTCAGAAAATTAGGAACAGCTCTCAGTATGATGCAGTTGAATCCACCCATCGATAAATAATCATAATAAACCTATCGTTACATGAAAAATTATTCTTGTAAAGATAGACTAGTTGGATTCATCGCTTCCATTTGAACTCATTGCTGCACCTAAAAAAAAGTGGCCGGTGAACATACTACGCATGCACATGACTAATCATTATGTTCAATTGCGTACAGTGAAAATGACAGCAGCCGATCAGCCTACACGAGTAATGGATGCAACATGACAATAAATCATATAAAAATGACGTCAACAGTCAAAGGGGAAGCACATTATATCGACTGTATCACATTAAAATGGCCATAAATCAAATCGATGTGACATAAACGGCACCGGACATGCTTCCATGCGGCCGGGAACCAGACGACACGACACGTCGCCGTTTGCACTTCCATCGCCGGCCGTGAGACTCACCTCGCCCCGCTCGATACGTTCCACGATGCTGGCGAACTCCGTCATGTCCTCAGAGTCCGACATGTCTGCAGAATGACGAGGAAGGGGATGATGAAGAGGAAGGATGATGCAAGCGCGGGATCTGTATTAAATATTACACACACGCGGACACAAACACAAACGCACGCACGCACACGCGTTCCCAACAGCTGTGGTTTAGATTAACACGAGAGCCATCCCATCCACACTCCCTCCCTGCATGTTTTCTACAGTGCATGCGCAGACATCAGGAAAAATGTTTTATCTTTCATATTCAGTGTGTGTGTGTGTGTGTGTGTGTGTGTGTGTGTGTGTGTGTGTGTGTGTGTGTGTGTGTGTGTGTGTATGTGTGTATGCATCTTCACACCTCCTGGATGCCGGCTACACCCCTGAGCAGAGATGTCTCCTGTCACACAGAGCTCCTTTGACAGAGAATGAATGAATGGCTCCATTCTTTGCTGCTGATCTAAATTATTGTAATTTTTAAAAATTTGATTCACAACATGAAAGAACAAAGAGGACAATGAATTTCTTCAGTTTGGCGTAATCACAACTTGCCGGATACACGCTGTGTATTATGGGATTCATTGTTTGATATTGAAATGTAATCATGTAGCTGTATGTCCTGAATCTATCCACAGACTGTGTCCAGCTATATATTGATTGACATACTGCATGTACATATTGATCACCTTCTATTCCTCCACATACCCATCCACATTTAGTAATCTATCAATCCATCCATCCCTACGTAAGGGGAAATGAGTCACTGTATCAGGTGCAGCAGCACTGAGCTCCATAAACCATTTACTGTAATGTGCTCTAATGTATTACACGGGACCGTCTAACTCCCCTCTTTGCATTTAACAGCACCAGCATGTGTCAGTACGAGGTAGGATTTAGTTTGTGATCTCATTTTTTTGGTATTTTGAAAATGCCACTTGTCCAAAGTCCCCAGATGGCCTCTTTGGCTCCATGTCGCATCGCAGACGCATACCAGACGCAGCAGTCTGCGATAACAATCACAAGTCACCTACCTACTGTCGTTGCTCTCCACACACATTGTACTGATAATAAATGTAATATTACTTTGGTAATCAAAGACAAAATATATTTCTAATCATACCTGTTAGCAAAAAGCTCCAAATAGCAAGATCCAAAGAAATGAGCCCTGAGGAACACCGTTGTTGGAAACTGTACACTCTGAAACACCTTTCACATTGCCTGCAAAAATAAATGGCACTGATACAGAAATTGTTGTACAAAGCTGAGATGGTGGTTTTCCATATTCAGGAAGAGAATACCACAGCCATAACAGAGTCGGAATGTGTGTGTGATTATAATAAAATACACAGAAAAAAAGTTCTTTTGGGATCTTCCTTAACTCTTGGGTGTGTTTAAACCAATTACGACAACGATCAAAAGATTCTCAAGCCACAAAGGAGCTAAGTGTCCTGTGGAACTAACACTTGACAAACCCGCACTGGCCTCCTACTGCACTAAATAGACCAGAAACATATTGCATTGTGTTTCACTGATTAAGGTGGATACGGGTTGCACAACTGCAAAGGAATGAAGGATTTTGTAGGAAAGACTGACACACCAAACGTGTTGGTAAAAGGTTTTTAGTCTCATTGGAGAGGAAATCTGGAGGAAGAAGGCTCCTTTTTCTCAAAACAGGAGCTTATTCAACAATGTTAAAGACTACAATCCATTCCTTTTTTGTCCTTTCATCTCCCGTCGTAGTCGTAGAGGCCGTATTGGGTTGCACGTGTCACAAAAGGACGTCTGCACCACACCCGAACACAGCTGTGTCTCGACGATTTCAACCTGGGTCGCGCTCAATTCCCTTTGGGAAGCGCAATGGAAGTCGCCACGCATTTTTGCTTCATAGTTCAGTATCGGTCCGTCTGCACGTTGTGCGCCGCTGTGCTACAGCGGTTTTGATCTTTCGTTTGTCGAAATCTCTAAGGACTTTAAAATGAGGTCTTCTGATGAGGAACATGGTTTGTCATGGTTAAGAGGAAAAATAGAGCAACAGGATTACTTTTATGAATAGTGAAACACGCTAGCAGGAGACAAAAAGACTCCATTTGTTGTAGGAGGTGCGGAAAAGTGAGGGGTCTATTTGCGGCAGGGTTTTATTTTTCGAATTTGGATATGGAGTCTACTAAAAGGGCCTTATTTGAGGAATTACGTCAAAACATTTGCTTATCTCGAGGCTGAATGCAAATTGGTCAACTGCACGCAATGTTTAGGACTTGAATATTCAAAACAAACCAGCAAACACCAAACAGACGGACGGCGGGCACCTTGACGTATTTTATTTCTCATAGAGTACAGTATTTGCAGCTGGGCTTGGAAATACACAACATTCGTTTGCATTTCCATTCGCCTCTTTGCTTGCGCATATTTACAGTTTATCGACATTTCTTTACAAAGCATAGAAAAAGAAAATAAATGGCATTTCATGTTATATTGTTACATCATGTATATCAGTGGCTGTATGGCATAGTCGCTTAATGTCAGCAGAGGGTCCATCTGCAGTTAAGTGGCGTAAGTATTGAAGGGATCTGAGTCAGGAAATGCATTATGTCCCGGATTACTGGCATTGCAGAGAAAATGCATCAAAGTTGGTAGAGCCTATTTATTAGACAGAATCATGTTCCCGAGCTCCACTCGTGCACGGGCTAATTAGAAGACCGCGAGTAAAGTGAGGCACATTTCAAAGTGGTCTTCAGCCCCGAGGACACGCACTAAATGAATGTAGACTCGGCCTTTGGAGGACACATGGAACGTGGCATCATTCCATTAGAAAGCAGCAGCACAGAGTTGGAAAAGCAGAACAATGCAGATTCAGAACACAGACACACGCGCACACACAAAATCTATTTGTTGAAATTTTTACAACATTGTTGTATTTGAGAAACTTGCTGATGAGATACTTATTTTCAGAAGAATATGAAAGAAAAGGCTTGGGGTCTAAGGCAAAAACTGTTAATGCAATAATGGATCATTTAGCCTGTTGGACAAAGCCAGCAAAGACGGTATTTTTCCGCCTTCTTTCGGGGGTCGCCGTTCTGTTTGAAAATCACCGACACAGAACTCTGGGCCTAAGTCCTACCATCAATTTTCTGCCTTCAGAGGTAGCATTAGAGCCGTAAACCCACGTGTGTTAAGGTCATTCTGCTAGGTTGCTGTTTTACACTCGTCCTGTCACAATTGAAAGCAATGGTGACTTATTTTTTGGGATCTCCGTTTTTTTTTTAAAGAAGGCCATTGTTATCATTCGCCCAATCATAAGGCTGTAAAATGAGTCTGGTTGAGCAGTGAGGCACTTGCCCCTCAGTATCCGTGAATAATGGATGCATCCAATTACTTATTCATCCCGTTCCACTCTCCTCCTTCACAAAGCCTGCTCCAGAAGAAGCTGCGAAATCATCCAACAGTCCCTTGTTGGTGAGGATTTAGCAAGTTGAAGTTAAGTTGACCATAGTTTGGCAAAACTGGTCAGTATGGCTTCATTCACAGCATGTCAGTATACTCTATCTTGCAGAGGCTCTGATTCACTTGGCAAAATTGTTCAGCAGAAAGCTGGCGACAGATGGACATAGGCAGCTTGCTACTTTATAAAACAAACAACATATGGAAGTGGGGGTAGACAGCACATGATTACAGCAAGGGTTCTAGGAACGAGCCCTGTGGGACTTATGTGTTGAAAAAGCTGAGACTGGAGATTTCTGATGCTTTTCCACTGCACAGTCTCTACCCACCGCCACTTGTGGCGGAGAGTTTTCCACTTCGAGGAAATCTATGACAACCACGCTGCACTGAATGCATCAGTCAGAAAGGGACAAGCGAATAAGAGAGCAGAATGAGGGCCTTGTGTATTTACTCTATGACAGGGGGGACTTTTATTTCAGAAGGGCCATCGCAGCAAAGTGGAGACTGTGGAGTATTACGACAGCTTCCAGTGCTAAGGCACAACAACAACGTAAGCTAACGTTAGCATGTATGTTTATTTTTGGTCATTTCTAGCCATATAGCCCCAAACATTACAAATGATAGTTCTGAATATGTTCGACTAATGAGTAACCAATGGTTTTCATCAATTCGTATGGCATCTGCTTGGAAGCTTGGCTGATTAAGTCCTCAAATTAGTACCTAGTGCTCCCTGGTTTGGCAAACAAAGTAGGTACGATGCAAGGTCTTCAAAGTGGTTCAATCATGATGAGGTGCACCAGGTATAAGTAGTCAAGTGATTCAGGATTGTAGGGATTTAAAAATGCTAATTCCAGTTAACAATTTGCCCCAAAAAATGGGGGGCAAGTTGTTTGCAAAAATTATCAGTAACACTGATCAGAACAGCAGCAAATTGAGCAGGATTTTGAGCCAATGTGCACATCTTCCAGCATCAAGCAAGCAGTTGTGTGGAATACTAACTGCCTCCAAGGCCAGGTCAGCACTTAGTTCATGAATCCTAGTTGAGTTCAAACAGAAGCATTAAACCTTATCTACAATAGGTTCCATTTTATTGTTACTTGCCCAAGTTCTTTGTTTCCACCTTGTTTTCAAAAGTCAAAGACTGGCCCCCTGCAGGTGGTTCTTGGCCTCAATTCCACCGGGTATACTGCTGCTACGATGCTACACCTGATCAATCCTGCACATCGGTAAACTTAGCCTAAGGGAGCATGAGGGGGAGGAGCCAGTGGGAGTTTGAAGGGTTCAGACTCGTGGGATCAAAACCGGTGGGCTAGAAGCAAAGTAGTGAGCTTTGAAGAGACCCCAGGAGTCTCGTAAGGGTGTTACTGGATGAGGATAACTGCTCTTGTGGAAAAAGATGATGACTTGGTGCTCTTTGATGATCTTCAAATGCTCTACTCAAGCTGTTTCTATAACGTTTCAGGTCCATTCTAAATGATACTGATCCTACGTGGTGAATACCGGAAAAACTCCTACCGCTTGGCAAGAAACCATACCAGACTTTTCTCCTTTACTCTATCTTAACAATGTGAGAAAGTTTGGCCCCTGAAGTGTCTTCCGATCTTTCGTGATTTCTGGCACATATTGTTCTTCACACTTAACACTGACTGCAGTCTGTTGACCAAAAGGCAGCTCAACGGTCACTCAACAGCAAGGCCTCTTTGCAAAGTTGCTAAGGAGCCGAACACTCGTCAGTCCTCAAATAAAAGGAGGCTCCATTTGTCTCGGATTTGACCTGCCGGATGCTCCTGTCAGCCACAGTTGTCGCTATTGTCCCCTCCATGTCTGCTGCAGCTGGCGGAGGTGCTCAAAGGCCCGCTGGGTGATGTTGAGCGCCGGGTGGACTTTCCTCAGGCTGGGCTCTCCGATCAGAGACAGACCGCACAGGCCCAAGTAAGCGTGCAGTGGGTCTACGTGTGGAAGAAAGAGAGGGATGAAAGCGGGGGAGAAACGAGGTCAGCGTACTGTAACTAAGTGGAGACGCCTGCTTATGTCATGTCAGTAGAACAAATTGTTTAACAGAGCTAAACTAGTTCTGGTACAAGAGACAGTTCCCTGTTGATTCTAATAAGAACAGCTCGAGGAATTCAGCATCAATGCCAACGGAGATAAGCAGGGTTTCTCACAAGCAGCTTTTCTTTCAGTGATCGAAACACAAAGAACCCTGTTAGTTTGGGCCCCGACACTGGGAGCACTTTGGTGTGGGGCAGCACAATTAATCCAATTTTCATCCTGATCACAACTTTAGCAGCCACCATTACATTAACCTGAACCTTGGTAATATCTACTTATGATATTTAGTATTCATTTATTAATTTGAAATGTGGGCTCTTCTGCGGTCGAGCACCAAACCACCATTGTTAATTCCAGCTTCTTTCATCTCAGGCAGCTGGCTAAAGTAAAGCCTCTCCTTTCTCAAGAGAACTTTTAAACAGTAATGCCTTCGTCACATCTCGGCTGGATTACTGTAATGCAATCCTCCATTAAGCGTCTCCAGTTGGTCCAGAATGCTTCTGCTCACCGCCTGAATGGTACTCGTAAGAGGGAGCATTATAACTCCTACTCTGGCATCCCTTCACTGGCTCCCCAAACATTTTAGAGTTCTTTTTAAGATCCTTTGATTTGTTTTCAATTCTTTAAATGGCTTCACGCCACCTTAGCTCTTTGGGCTCCTCCGCCCCCACGCATCTGCCCGGTGCTTCAGGTCTGCGGACCAGACATGATTCGAGGTACCAAGAACGAAGCGGAGGCTCGGAGGGATAAAGCCTTTTCCTTTGCTGGTCCCTCTCATTGGAATGACCTCCCACTGAACGTTCGGCAAGCTCCCTCACTGGCCATCTATAAAACGTGTCTTAAAACTCATTTTTATTCTTTGGCTTTTGACTCAGCATGAGACTTGATTTTTAGTTTTACTGTTTTTTTGCTTTCTACAGTATTTGTCATTTATTTATTGTTTGTTGTTGAATCCATTATTTTTGCTCCATGTACAGTGGTGTTTGTTTTAAAGTGCTCTATAAATACAGTTGAGTTGAGAATTGAGTTGAGTCACCCTACTCTGCATTTACTCAATTAAACAACCATCGAAACACTCAGTAGCCGCCCAAACAGGAGGAGCCTTCTTTTGTTGTGACCCATCTCCTTTGAGCGGCAATGAATAATTCACAAGTGGTAGCCGTGTGACCCTGGTCCTCTGGGATTTGAGTCAAAGCCGCACAGGCCCGTAAAAGGACTGGAAATTGAATTATAATGAAATGACAGACGATTGGAAGGCTACATCAGAATCAACCAGTGCATCAGTCAGGATTTATAGCGTCTAATCCACAAGATGAGTGCATTGGACCTGCAACTGTCACTGGAGCAATAAAACCAACCAAGGGTACTACACAATCAAACAACACATAAATAAAAACGTGCCGTGTGACGTGAAGTGGAAGAATTCATTCCAGGCTATCATAATGGCTTTACTACCCATACAGATGCTGTTTACAGTGACATTTGTAAAATAAGTCAATAACTGTTTCAAATAAGTCAACTACTGTGAAATAAAGATATATGAAAAAACAAAGTAAATCTATTCACCCGTGTTTGACCAATACAAAATGTACAAAATCAATTGTAATCTTCATTATACTATACAACAGAACCATCAAAATTAATGGATTTGGAGTCATCTCTGACCAATAACGCCGCCTCCACCTCCCCCAAAAAACAATCGCAAGCTGGACAAATCCGCTTCAAACGTCTTTTTTTCTGTGCGCCTCAGATAAGCTTGAATCATTTTGTATGGAGCAGTCAAAACTACAAGCCCCTTAAACTTTGGCATCCCCTTAAATCGTCGCCTTTGGTGATATTTATGAGGTTAGCGAATACAGCAGCCGCTTGACCCAACTGGCCTTTGTAACCTGAGCTGTTCCATCTCTGGCTTCATCAATTACACATTTGAAGGGCGCCCAGGCGCACGCACACACACACATACACAGAAACACAAGCCTGCCTGGGCTGATCAAAGTATAGGATCACAGTCGGTGGTTTTAAAAGGGAACTTGGAGAAAATGATTCGAGCTTTTCTATAGTAGATAATGTTACAGCGCAATCACGTACCTGGAGAGCATTCGGGCCACTTAGCAAAGCCACCAACCAATCGATCTTGTGTGGACAGAATGAAGGTCCGGTTCTTGTCAAAGTTGGTGTACTGGAACACATCTAATAGCTGGAAGAGCAAGACATGGAATAATCAGTATGAAGTACATTTTCAGAGCATAAAAGACGCCTAACACCTTGGCCATTTTGATACAAATAAAGTCATTGCACCTCTGGCATAGTTGTGACCTAAATCTTCATACATTAGCTACATTGGCTTGATGGCGCCTCGATGCATCCATGGCTTACTCATTGCCACGTTTAAGTTGAAATCGCTTTTATTTTTGGATTATGTGTAAACCGCCGGCGTAGTTCTGACCCACATACATGTTCGACAGATCCTCCAAAAGTGGGACTATTTGGTTCAACCTTTTTTTTCTGGGAACGAGAGCCAAATAAGTCCAACAAAACTTGGACCGTAAACCATGAGCGACGTGTGGTTTGTGAGCACACAAGGGTAATGGCAATGTGTCATGACAATCACAGAAAAGGAAAAGGTACTCACTGCAACGTAGAAGTCATTGCAGAAACGCAGCTAAAAATCTTACTCGGCGAATACAGTAAATCACTTTGTAAACACCTTCATTTTCCCTCTCCTTTACTTTGCCAGCCGTTTTGGAAGGGAGAAAAGTGTTTTTCCTTTTCATTTTAATTGTACGTTTTCAGTAGTGGGTGTGGAAAAAATTGGAAACTGACTTGCTGGTATTTTTGGGGTTCTGTGTTCTGTACTCATTTTTTAAATACTTGTTCACTTCCCATTAATCGATGATGGCCTTCACCACCCTCAATATGGCATTATTATATCGCGCCATCTCCAGAAATCTGTTTTTCAGACCCATTTGCTTTATTCTTTAAGACTGTGCATTTATTGCACCTTCATGTACTGCAAATATTCTGCATTAGTTTGGGGTTTTCCCCATATTTTGCTCCCCAAATATTGTGCTTTGTTTCAATTTTTGTCATCTTTGTTTTATATTGTCCTTATTATTTCATAGTATTACAAAAGAACAAACAAACAGCCACCATTGTTATTGCATTATATTATAATCTTTGTTAATTCCAACACTCAGAAGTGGCCTTAAATGCGCTATAATCACTTGTGAGAGGCACAAACAAGAGTGTGGTTTTCCATTTGTTTAGTTTTATTAATTGGTTACATATGGATTCAATCATTGATTTATTTTCTAACCAAATGTGGAAATATGATATATGAACACCTGTGCACATTTGAATGCTTGAATCAAAGAAACAACCTCAAAACCATTTGTGCATACCTCTAGTGTTGCGCCCACCCAAAAAGAGTAGCAGGTGTCAACGGGCTTGTTTGGGCGCCCCTGGAAGCCGCTTTGCTGCCTCATGATGCACCAGCGGCGGATCCTGTCCAACTCCCGCCGACTCAGCGCCCCCTCCAATCGACCCATCAGACACAAGGAGGCGATGGCGCAGTACGTCCAGCCGCCTGCATGGACCAAGACAGAGGGGCATGACATGTAAGAGACATCTCTCATTAACTTTTAATGAGAGATGAATATAAATAGATTGTGTCGGTGTCATTGCAATATTTGCACACTGTACTAATAAGATTTATTTTGAGCAGGGGATTAATAAAGACAACAGTGACGGGTATTAATTGATAATCCCATCAACCAGTTACTAGTACCGTGAGTCACGTTGATACTTTATACGTCCAACACACTTTCAGTTTAAATGACAAGTCAGTGTTTGCCATATAGACTGTGGTTTCCAAGCTTATTTGAAATGTTCTCCTGTCCCCGGTCAAAGTAATATTGCACACACGAAAAAGCGAATTATGAATTGGGGTCGCTTCAAAAACACAAAAACTACGCATGAAACTTTTACTCACCATGTGACTCTCGCCCGGCTCCCTGACCAAAACCGCTATCGTACGACTATTAGTGGGAAACAGAAGAGACAACATTCAGTGACAAAAAATATTTTCCCGACCTCCGAGGTTGACTGAAAAACAGATCTTGCTCAATAGTACTTTACTGGGGAACTACAAAAACCTCTGCAGAGGTTTAAGCACCGTGACACCCTCTATTCATTATCAATGGAAGTGTTTCATGGTAGAGTGCCACCCAAGGTAGGTGGCCTCATTTAAATCTAGATGTGGTGAATGGAAACAATCAGAGCCTAAACGGCGTTTCGCCTTTCACTGATCGGACGCGACTGCTCATATACTCACCAGGCTTCCTCGAATGTACTCGATGGCCTTTTGTACATCCATGCCTGACCAGTCGTCTAGCATGTAACAGATACTGGCTGCACAGTAGATAAAACGGATGTCGTTTTCGCTTCCTTCTGGCACGGCATAAAAACTACAAGGAACAAGACGTAGGAGTGGTAGATTGCATGAATTGACGTATGCAAGATACACAAAAAAAACAACTCACTCAAATAAACATCACCCCTTTCCCTCCAGAAGAAAAAAATCATAGTCTTTAAAGTGTTAACTTCTGAGCCCAAAATAAGCCATCGAATCATTTGTTGGCAATGAAATCAAGGTCTCATGACGTTAAACTGTGGTGAATTTGGTCATATGGCTTCTTGTAAAGTTTGTAGAGCATTTTAGGGGGGGGGGGGGGCAGAGTGCCCATAATCCCTAATTGAATGTATATGTATGCGTGTGCATGCCAACCTGCCATCATCTAGCTGCAGGGCCCTGAGGCCAGCCAGGCATGCCTGCTTGTTGACCCGACTAAGGTCATCTCCCAGTATGAGAAGGGAGCAGAGTCCGGTGTAGGTCATGGCGACATGGCCACTGTCGTACGGATGTCGCACACCAAGACCCTGAATACAAAGGTGACAGTCAGTAAAGTGACAAGACGCTGTAATAAGAAAAACAGTAGGCATTATTTGTAGCTGTAACACTTTTGGTAGAGAAAAAAAAATCCATAATTTGTTCCCCGTTCTGTGTAGACATCAAGCAACAAGGGATGGTTGGGGGTAGAGACAAAGACATCCTAGCATTTCAGGAACGGGGGTTGTCCCCCCCCATTCTCCAATACTAGTAAATTCACAGGTTACACCATTGATATGAAATTGGCTGCAGGTTCAAGGACCCATGCAAGATTTTGAACAGTTTGTCAGCCATTTTGCTTTGAAGCAGCCCATTCCAGGAGAGTTCCTTTCACTTTAAAAATTCTGAAAATAAATTAACTTAAAGCAAAAAATAAACGGGTTTGCAGGAGCCCATTCATCTCTGCTTGCCACTTTCAGATTGTTGGCATCAATTGTAAGAGAAGCTACCATGGTGCTGTAAGGAATTCCGATGTGTGACGATCCTCGAAAACCACAACGGCTGAGGTTGGATTCTGGGGGAAGACAAGCAGCGAAATATTATACATTTAAGACTGGAATAAATCATCCCAAACGCTGTCTTCAAAAACCAAGGTTCAGCAGCAAATCTGGGTATCACCAGAGCACTGCTGCCACCTGCTGACTGGAACTAGAACGTTACAACCCAAAAGTTTCTACCCTACTCCAAATTAGAATTCGAAAATGAATGCATCGTGATTAAGATGTGGTGTTAAGCATCCGAGCAGTGGGTTTTACTTACGGTCTTCCGTTGGAAGAACCTGCAATGAGTAGATCCATTCGATCATGTCGTTGCTGTCAATGACATCTAGAGCATCGAGCACATCCAAGCCGGACAGAGCGAAAAATAAGATCGTCAACCTGGAAATACATGTCACATTGACAAGTTGAAGACCCGGTGTGGAAGCATCATATGGTGAGACAAAGATAATTACCTGATAAACATTTATCAGCTTGTTATGTTCAGCAACGGGGAGACCGCGCACAACTCAGGAAAAAAATCCATGTACTAATGCTAAAGTAACTTTCTAGTCGTGTAGTAATAAAACATATTACTGGAACTGAAGGCAGTTGGATTATTGGTGTAACAAGTTCCTGTTGCTGTCATAACTTCATTAGCTGATGTTAGCATGCAGGCTAAATAGCGCAGAGGTTCCTTTTTTTGAACAGAGAAGGCTGTCGCGTGAAAGCTACAGCGTTGCTCGGAACTCACCTGGTGGTCTCCAGAGAGGCATACATCTCGGGCAAAACCTGCATAGTCCTCTGAAAGAAACGTACGTGTCGGTCTCGTAGAAACTCGAGTTGCTCCAGTTCATCCGACAGACTCTCCTCTTCCGCCATCTTTGTTTCACAGCCTCATATCCGTTACACGGGGACAACTTCCAGTGTGGTTTTGTTGTTAAAATAAAAGTAAACGTCGCAAAGAGGGAGGATTCAGTTTCAAAATAAGAGTGTCACCATGTGAAGGTTTTGTATTGTATCCCGTAAGAGGCAGTTCAGGGTGTCTTTGGTTTACGATAAAACTGTGTTCCTACGCCTAAATGTTCAATTTAGTTTTAGCCAGGACTATTTACCAATATTTGTCCAATTTTTGTTAAACGTATGTCAGTTCTTTGCTGTTTTTGTCAAGTAATTTTAGGCGGGAGGAAGAGTCCAACCCGGCCTGCAAGCCATCTGATTGGAGGGCACAAATAGAGAAACAACCAATTTATTTTTATAGTAACACAGCGCTTTACAGAACAGTTAACATAAATAACAAAATAATATAACATAACACTTAACATTGGCTGGCAACCGGATCAGGGTGTCCCCCGCCTACTGCCCGAAGACGGTTGGGATAGGCTCCAGCACTCCCCGCCACCCTTGTGAGGATAAAGCGGATCTGAAAATGGATGGATGGATGGATGGATGGACATAACATAAGGCACGGCCAGTCATGCAATTGTAAACCACTATTCATGCATACGGTTTGTTGTTTGAAGCAGTTCTAGATGAAAGAAGAGAATCCTTTCACCGGTGGATCAGAAACGTCATGCTCAAAATGCGCACACGCTACAAGTTAAGTTTGAAAGTAAACACAAAGCTGTAGTGTCCAGATTTTTAAAAAAGGGTTGTTCATTTCTCTCATCCCATGTAAATCCGCTTCAATTCCAAGCGGTGATTCTCAGTTCCAAATACGCATCCGCACTCCGTGCAGACGTGCTAACCACTAGTGAGACCCATTTTTTAATTATTAAACAGAAGCAGCAATGGGTAATTTGATACAGCAGTGGGACAAAAAATAAACAATGCACTTTAATTAAGTCAATTAGACAGACTAACACCAAAGCAACATTTTGGAATAATGCCTGAATACAAGAAGGAATAATCGTCGTGAAAGCTGTGTGAATGCTTCAAGTCTTCAGAGCTCCAGTCTCCAGATGGGAAAAGCTCTGAAAAAGATACAAATAAATAAAATGTAGGTTCTAAAGCAGTGGTTTTTAACCTGGGTTCGATCGAACATCAGGGGTTCGGTGAGTCTGTCTCAGGGGTTCGACAGAGCCTCTGCTATGGAGGGTAAGACGCGACTCAGCATGTTAATAAGTTATGACATGCCTGCTTGGCCATCACTGTAGATGATCACATGACATTGCTTGTCCAATCAGTGCTGTGGGAAATTTAGTTTGCTTAGTAGTCAACGCGTGACTGTCGTGATAGTACGTCGTCCAAAAAAAAGTATACTTGGCTCTTGAAATTTTATTTACTTTTTTCAGTTTTTAATAAATGTGTTTTTATATCTTGGATTTATATTAAAAAACTATTTATTTTCACTCATGAAGGGTTCGGTGAATGTACATATTAACTGGTTGGGTTCAGTACCTCTAAAAATGTTAAGAACCACTGTTCTAAAGAAAAACAAACATATTCAGGGATTACTGGATTTTAAAAAATGCCATTAAGTAAGTGCTTAAGTGTAATCATTCTGAGTCATTGTAATCAAAGTGTTACAAACGACCTCTGAGACATGTGAAATATATGTCCTACCCCTGATGGTCTCGTGCTCTTCAGGCGCTCCTCCCATCCCTTTGTGGGCCGTGTCAACCTAGACGGGTCTCTGAGTATGTGACCGTCCACCTGCGCCAGAAATAAAACGAAATTTTGAAAAAAGTAATGCAGAATATAGACCTTTGTTTTTATCCACAGTGCTCACTTTCTCCTTGAGCTTAGCCACGATCCTCTCCTGACGCTCTTCGTCCTCTTTTTGCCTCAGAAGCTTCTCCTGGTGCTTGGCGTGCACTCGCGCGAGATCCTGCAGTTCATAAGACAAAATAGAACGCAATTGCATTGGCGACCAGTCTTGGGTGGGACCGTGTACTGGTTGTCAGCCAGAATGTGTATTTTAACGACAAACAACTGTTCACATTCACACCTATGAGCAATTTAAGCATGAGGACGACACGCACACTCCACACAGTGCAGTCGGGTGTTCAGATTTGTAGATGTGCTAACTAATTAAAGTAGGTGGGGGTCACCCTGAACCGGTTGCCAGCCAATCACAGCGCTAACTTTCAACTTTATTGAAATGACATGAAGCATGCTTGTTGAATAAATAAATAACATATTTTAATTATTTTAGACATACAGAGAAGAGAGAGCTTTGTTTGAAAACTAAAAGTGCAGGAAGTCCCCTTGGCTGTTGGCATGTCTAGAAAAAAAAATTTTTGACTCAAATTTTGGAATTAGCCTGCCTAATTTAACCCTTTGAGGGCCAGCGGTTACTACGGTGGACAGCTTCTCATTGTCTTAGGTTACAGGGTGCATAAAAATCGAACTCATATTTTTTTCCCACCACTCACACACATAATTTTCCCTTGTGTTTACAAGTTCTACAATTTTTGTAGATTTTTGGGTGTTGTCATCTTTAAATCAAAGCATAAAAATTGTGTGATATGAAATATTCCAATTCATGTTTTATATATATTGATATATTTTAAGTTTTGGTCATAGCACAGTGCCGCTTTTATTGTCCATAGAGGGCAAAAATACAAAGTAAAAAATAAGAAATTTATATGTATGTATAGTGCTGATGCCACTGAACATGTTGAGTGGTTGAAAGTAAAATAAATATTCAGGAATAATAGTTTTACAATTTTTGTAAAATTGTATGTTGCGTCACATAAAATTATTTTCAACGACTGCAGCACAAGGGTTTAACATGTTTTTTTTCCCATACATTTTATATGGTCGTCCCTTTATAAAGACTGAAATGGCCGCTGGTTCCCTGCTCAAAGTAGCATTTGGATTGTTACAAATAAAGATCCCATGATTCCAGGATGTCAAGACAGACAGTACCCTTTGCATCAAGTATTTGATGTTTTTTGTTGCCTGCTTTCTCCTCTTTGTCCGCCTGTGGTCCTCTTCCTCTCCTCTCCCCACTTGCAGTTCCTCCCCGGGGCTCATCTTGGCCTCCCGCTGACCAGAACGCTCCTGCTGGTCAAGTGAATCCATTCCACAGCGTGATGCTTCAACATGGAATTGGTGCTCGTTCCATACCTTGGCCATCCTGTTCTTGCGGCTCTCCCGCGCTTGTCTCTGCTTCCCCGCCTGCTCCTCTTTCCTTCTCTTGGCTTCTTTCCGCGCCTTCAGTCGCTGAGCCAACAACTTCTTCTCCTCCTCACTTGTAGAAAGTACAACACAACAATCTATCATAAGCATTTGGCTTTTCTGTTTGGACTTTTACGCCCTTGCTTGTTCTGCTGGCACCTTGCATCTTTTTTTTTCTTCTCGGCTTCCATCACTTTCGCCTGCTTCTGTAAGTGCCTTTGCCGTTCCAGTTGCTTCCTGCTTTTCCACCTTCGGATGGCCTACACATTATAAGCATACGAAGATTCAGAATCAATTTCGAAACATTTAGGAGTGTCAAAAATAGATTTTAATTGTTATGACTTATTTATTTAAATTATTATGGAGGGACTCCATTATTATAATGTGCTCATTTCTGCCACTAATAACAAACGTTTGCTTTAAGAACAAAGGGTCATTTTGCCGTTTGGCATCACATTCAGTCATAACCTGTCTCCTCTCGTCCTGCAGGTGGATCAGCTCCTGGTACCAGCGTTCGTGTTCCTCCATTTCCTCCTGACTTTTACTGGGTAGATACAGTTTAGCCTCTTTCCTGAAGCCCGCCCGCCCACCACACTTTGTCCACACCTGTCAATCAAGCCGATGACTCTGCATGATCCGCGATGCAATTGAGTTATGAAAAAAGGCGCCAAGCGAAAAGGGGTCCAGCGGACGTACTGTACCTTGAGGAAGGTTTGGTGATCAAATTCCTCCCAACCGCCGCAGACGCCTCCCGTCCTTTGAAGGAAAGCTTCCAGTGCTCGCACCTCGGCGGGGAGGTCTTGGTCCAAGGCTTTGCTCTGCTGTCAAGACAACAGCAGAGCTCAACAAAATTCAACAGAGAAGGGAAGGAAGAGAAGGAGGAAGAGGGGGAGACGTAAACCTTCACAGATGAAACGGGAGAGACTTTCGAGTCTGACTTGCTGGACTGACTCCAATTTTCGACCTTCCTCTCATAGGCCTCCATCTCCTGTGTGCACATGCTCTCCTTCTTCAGCAACTCTCCGAAGCTTTAAGAGGAGCAATACAATTGAATTTATTATGAACAGTACAGTACATATATGACTGTCTGTCATTTTAGGCATAAAAATTTCATGTGCGTAAAAGGACTGAAGTGTTTTTACCATAAGCGCTGCTTTTCCTTCAAATTGTTGATTGAACATTCCACCTCAGCCATTATTTCCTTCAGCTTCTCAATCACTGCAAAATAAACAACAGTTACTTTATTGGTCTAAGTTAAATATGTGCAACATACAGCACAGATGAAATTTCTTCCCTCTCAAACAGACAACAAGACAACATACTGTGGCTTTCAATATTATCAAATAAACTTTGATGAACATTCTCCCTCGCTGCCATATTTTAATGTTGGCCATAAATATTTTTGTATCGCAGAAAGGATTGTGTCCATCATTGGAGGTTCCATTCTGCTCATTAGAGGTTAAACGGTGTGACTTACATTCTGTACTTGGTTTCATGTCTATCAGTTGTTGCTGAAACTGTCTGACACCATCTTTAATCCTGGCCAGCTGGTTCTGCAGTTGCATTTCTGAAGGACGAAGCAACAAAATCGGATGAATAGAAACACAACGTCCCCGAGGGCGTGTTAAAAGTGGCGAGATGTACATGCTGCGACTCACTTTCTGCACTTCTCTGTTCAACCAGTGCTTTCTCATACTCGTCCAGCTCTGTTGCCATGTCGGTCCATCCATTTTTCTTGCACTGTAAAATCAGCAACCTGTCTTTTTCCAACTTGTCAACCCTGGGAATAAAAGGACATTAAAAAAAAACAAAAAAAAACAGTTTCAAATGAACTTATATTTCATTTTGTTTTCCTCGAAAGGCGCACAAACATCTCCTGTAACTTCAGTTTTAGTGAGCATCTAACTGTACAATTGTGATGCAAAGAAGAGTATGACAACCATAGATACCAAAATAGTATTATGACATAGCAAAGTGCTACATGTGACTCTCTCCAGGCTGCTCTGTGCAGATTTGAGCCCTGTGAATATTTCAATTTCCAATGGGGAAACGAAAAGGTATTCTACATATGAACAAATTGTCTAGAAAAGCATCCCCAAACAAATTATTTTCTTTGTTAAAGTTGCGCTGGGGTCCTAAAGCATTAAACTTACAGCCTCCTGGTGGTTTTGGCTTCCTTGAGAAACTGCGTGGCTTTCAGTCTGGACTCTCTCTGTTCCACACCGCCTGTGTCAGCAGGGGAGGATGGAGGGTCCGAATCCCCCTGCTTTATGCCATAATGTGCAGGTGCATCTCAGTAAGCGTTATTTCAGTAGTTTCTCACACATGCACGCACGCACGCACGCACGCACACACACACACACAACTCACTATAATAATACTAGTAATACTACTACTAATAATATGACGTCACATAAGCGACATCAAAACAAAAGCAACTCACGACAACCATACAATGTTTCATACGTGTGTATAACAAGGACTTAATTTTAAAAGTATAAATATTATGCACTAGTGTTTTGGAAATGCCTATCGTCGATAATTGGTAAATTTTAGTCTGGTTGAATTTTTAGCGTTAACGTTAACCAACCGGCGGTTTGAGAAATTACTCCTTAGATTGTACGCACCCTTTAAGAATTACAAATTGGAAAAACCGAAATGAATATCCTCTGCTGCTTTGTACTCACATCTTAACTTCCAAAATATAAGTTAAATAATATATTGAAGTAATGTATATCGGCGACTTAGCTGTGATAGTTACCGAGGAATGTTGACGGGCGGTTGCTATGGCTGCCATGTTGGATTGGGGCATTGGAATGACACAAACGGAAAAGCGCTTTGCGGAAGAGGAAACGGAGAAGTTTTACGCATAATATCCAGCAGAGGGCGCTGATTGCACAGCACTGGAGTTGTGCTCAGAGCCCTCTCTGTTATATAATAATAATAATAATAATAATAATACATTTTATTTATAAGCGCCTTTCAAGACACCCAAGGACACTTTGCAATAACAAAACACACAAAACAATACGGGTTGAGCAGCAGCAGCCAAATGCGCCAGCGTTCACTCAACCATAGTGTGAAGAGGACATTTTAAAAACAAAATCTCAATTAATTTGATCCCTACAAATCTATAATAATCATTGAGCTATATATTTTTGGAGTATTTCATTGAGATTTTTGAGGGAGGTCAACTCAAAAGGTTCTCCATGTGTTAGCAAGCTAAACAATGGATTATATTAGATTATATCTTGTACAACAAATACTGCTACTGGTCACTCTAAAATGGTTCAATGATTTTCTGCACCAACTGTACAAACTGTCATAGTATTGTATTCTACCACTGATCACTTTAGCTCTGCTTGATACTTTGCACATTGTCTAACAGTTGTCACTGGGTGGTACCACCGCACTACGGTTCACCTACATTACGAAATGTCCTTCCATACCTATTTGTCATGTCCTTGTTTATGATGATACTAATGCAGCGTGTTATACCGGAGACAAATTCCTTGTGTGTTCTACGTACTTGGCCAATAAAGATGATTCTGATTCTGATATGGTTGTGTCATGGTGAACAATCCATTAGACACAACCCACATCAAGGAATATAGCAAATTAAAGCCCTTGAGGAGGACCTTGAGGAGGACCTGCTCTGCAACGATGTTGTGAAGTCTGTCAAAGTAAAAAGTAAACTAAAATAACAATTAAACAGCAAATTAACCACTATAGATTGACTTGCACCAGGCTTCTTGCGGCAGCCTTTTGATGTATCAGGGCCAGGAGCTATAATAAAAGTCAAGTGACAGGCACCAAGAGTATATATAGACACCAGATTCCATTATTGAGTGCACATATCGAGGATGTGGTGTCTCCCACGGGAGCTGTCACGTTGCTGCAAATAGCAGCCGCTCCTCCTCGACAACGACCATTTCCTGTCCTTGTCCTTGGCTAAACCAAATTGATATATGCCACTCTTCTAGAGCGTGAAAACACATGCTACTCATTAAATGGGAAAGTGTCTTGACACTTGGGGACAGGCACGTGCATACATCAACATCAAAGGGTACTAGAGCCACTAACTTTTCTCTTCCTGAAGAAAAAGTGCCTTGGATTCTGGGGCATTTTTTTCCCACACAGACATGTACAAGGAGGAGGGATGCGGGGGGATTTGCAAAATTAAAAAGTGGATTGGGACTGCACTGAACATTATAGAACGAAAGTATTGAATTGGTCCAAAAATTAAGAAAGTAATTCCCACCAAAATTTTAATTTGGGTCTTTTAATTTGAACTCTTGAATTGGTCAAAAAGGTGTGGAAACTAGAAGTAGTTCCCCTGAAATGTGTTTGGGCTATTACCGGTACTTTTGGAACATTTTGGAATAGAAATGAGCTGAACAGTATCAAGATGGAATGTATGAAATTAGTCAAAAAATGAGGAACTTAGAGGTCAATCCCCCAAATGTAAATTTTGGGCTTTTGTTAAGAAATTTGGGGAAAAGAAATTGAATAGGAATTGAGTTGAACAGATTTAAGTGGCTTGGAGCAGTCGAAAAGTGTCGCAACTAAAGGTCATTGCCCCCAAAATGTTAATTCAGGGCTTTTAAGAGGTAATTTTGAAAAAACAAACAAAAATTGGAATAGCAATGAGCTGAACAGTTTAATGTCGAAACGGTTTGAATTGGTCCCCAAAATGTTCATTTTGGTCTTTTATTTTGACATTTGCAACAAACACACCAAAAAGCAATAAACCACATTGTGTCATATATCAACTTTAAAGCCCTTGACGAGGGCTTCCCAGATCTGTAACTGTTCCCAATTCTCCCTTGTACCAGTACTGCAGTAAGCTAAAAAAACCTTACAAGTGGGCGAAGAAGATCTACTCTGGAGTTCAGTGATGCCTCATGTCACATCTACGCAATAATTTGTCCCAAATTCAATTCCAGTGTGAACTCAATGGCTCCACAGCAATCCAATGGAAACCCCAGTTGACCTCCTATTTGTTCTGCAGAACACTAAGTGCTTTAACTTCAGGCCTCTGCTGACTAGCCTGCAGAACATCAAAAGCGATTCATTTTTTATTCTGCATGTCATGACTTGGTTGTTTGAAGCCTCATGAAAGCACATCATTTGTTCAGTCACAGCAATGTGACTTACATTATGTGAATGTTCACCGAGGAGATGTTGTGTGTTTCTGTGTTCAAAAACAAAGCAGCGGTTGCGGCCCCGTTTCAACTTTGAGAGGTTCAGACAGAAAAGACAATGAATGAAGACTCGCGGGAGCAAGAGGTGATAGGAGGGTGCGAAGCAGCAGAGGCGACAGCAGACGTGTCCGCCGGGCTGTTTGTGTTTGCGTGCGCGCCGAGTAGACACTCGGTAGTGCACAGGTGCTGCCACTCTACCCCTGCTGTCATATGAAAGGAAGCGACACTGGCGCCACCCATGTGGTGACAAGCGCTCTTACGCTGACAGATTTTCAACTGCTTTCGAAAGACCACTGGCGAGTCTTGGTAAGACACACTCCCTCACTACCGACACACCTGTCTCTAACGACCGACAGATTACAGACCGCACCACCACTTTCTAACTACTTAGCCAACTTTCTTTATTTAGCCACCTACTACATCTGTTGCAATTACCGGTACATTGTATTTAGAAATACATGTGATAGAAAGGGTTGGCCCTGTGGTTTCCCTGGTTAGCGTGTCTGCCTCACAGCGCAGAGGTGCAGGGTTCGATTCCGGCTTCCGGATTTCCTGTGTGGAGTTTGAATGTTCTCCCCGTGTCTGAGTGGGTTTTCTCCGGGTACTCCGGTTTCCTCCCACATTCCAAAAACATGTGTGGCAGGCTAATTGAACACTTTAAATCGTCCCTAGGTGTGAGTGTAAGCGCGGAAGGTGGTTCGTCTACGTGTGCCCTGCGATTGGCTGGCAACCGGTTCAGGGTGTACCTCGCCTACTTCCCAAACTCAGATGGGGTAGGCTCCAGGATGCCCGTGATCCTGTTGAGGATAAGTGGATTAAAAATAGATGGGATTTATATACTGTCCATTGTATATCATTTTTATGAATACAATATTTTAGAATCAATTCCAGCTCCGGCCTCCCTGTGTGGAGTTTGCATGTTCTCCCGGGCCTGCTGTTTTCTCTGGGTGCTGTTTCCTCCCACATTCCAAAAACATGTGGCAGGCGGCTGGGATGGTGGTTATCTGTGTGTGGCTGCCAGTCGGCTGGGATAGGCTCCAGCTTCCCCCCGCGACCCTTGTGAGGGTAAGCGGATCAGAAAATGGATGGATGGATGGAATATTTTAGAAGTGTTGTTGGGAGATGACAGATGGAGTGCTATCATTTGCACAATTTACCCAAAAGGCGAGTCAAAGCAAAGCAATGTTTATTGTGAGCTGTCATTTGCAGCAGGATCATGCTCGCCGGTGACGGACACCAGCAGCGGGTTGGAACATCCATCATAGTCTCTCTGGACACTGGATATGTGCATGTGCGTCATGACCATGACAAGCTGTTTTTAACATGAACCAACTGCACTCCCCTCAGTATTAGGTTTTAAACATAAATGAGAATGTATTGGACAAATGCCGATAAGTACTTCATATTTAATAAAGATGGGGGAGCCAACGTTCATACATCCTTTTTCTATAGCACTTTTCAACATTTAAGTTGTGGGTGAGCTGGAGTCTGTCCCATCTGAATTGCAGGGTCAAGAAGGCCTTTTCACACTGCACTTAGCACAGTGCGGTGTGGGGTCAACCAAGTCATTCCTTGTGTAAGTGCGGCTGTGGCACGACGATTCAATTCTCTGCCATCTATCTATCATGTGCCTTGGGCCTTCTATCCATCTATCTATCAGCCCGCCTGCCCGCCCGTTCGTCCGTCCGTCCAACCTATTTGAACAATGACAGTGACATATAAAAAAAGCAAGTTCGTCTGCTTTAGATGTTTTGCATTCTAGCTGTAGTTGAGACTATATAAAAAATAAAAATAAAACGTAAACTATTAGAATGGTTCTTGCCAATCTTAAAAATTGCCGACTTTAATCACAAGGGAGGGAAAAATCTCCAAATTCGGCCTTGCTTGCTGTCGCGTGGCTTGATGTAGCTCCAGAGACAACTGAAGAAGCCTTTTGAGAGAAGTTGAAATGTTTTCAACATCAAAGACGTTGAGTGGCCTTTGATTTGAACAGCCGTAGATAATCATATTAGTGAAGTCAAATACGATACAAGACGTCTTTATTTTGTATCGCGCTTTCACAGTCAACGCATGAATTGAAAATCATTATTCTGGAGATGACGAAATCAATAAAGATGAAAAAGCGTGTGGGCGTAGAGGAAGCACACCACTATGCTTCTGCCTCCACTTCCATAGCAAAAAACATATTTTCCTAGATTCAATAACCCGGTTGTCAGATGTGACCTTTGACTGCATAATGATGTCACCGGTTAACGAAATAATCTCGTTCTGGACGAGGCTGTTGTAATTTTGAAAATTACAACCTGGGCTCATCCACCTTGTCTCATTCATGCTTTCAACGACGGCGGCTGGACTGAATGTCATCATTTCAAATGTGCCTGCTGGCTTTCCCAGTTGGGTAACACTGGTGCTGCACAAACATAGCAGAAGCTGCGTTAAATCAAACGCAGTTGGTGCGGGAAGCGACACCATCGGATTAAATTGTGGATTTGTTTCCTGGAGATAGCTTGGGTAGGTCATCTACAATGTATTAAGGTTCCAGCTTGGATTTGGAGGTGTGAATTCATGTGCTTCAGGTGTTCATGTCGATCAGAGCTGATGTTTGAAACTGCTCAGGTTTTTTTTTCCCCCATTACAATAAAACAAACAAAAAAGCGGATATTCAGTGTGACCAACTGAGCAAGTTTTCTGGTCTGTTCCACAAGCCCAGAGCAAGTCACTTTGAAAAGCAATAAAATCGAGTGACTTTTTGTGGCGTTATTGGAGACTTGTAAAGATGCCTGGACTCCTTCCAGAGAACATGTTCACCTCTTGGCTTCTGGACTGCAGAAGAATGGTCAGCTGTGGTTAATTCAACAATCTAGAACCCATTAAAATTGTATTTTCACTCATGGAGGCAAAAATTCACTAAGCCACCTAATGACATATAATCAATTCATCCTGCCGGATCAGTGCATGATGCGCATGCAGCGGACTTAAGTCACTTATGTCACAATTCTGCACAATTAATTTTAAAACTATTTTATTCACTATTTCTTTTTAATTTACTCAATACTTTTCTTGTTTAACTACATACTTGATTGGCAACCCAATTCTACTATACAAAATATGTACACAAAATAAAATGCTTGGGTGTTTTTCTAACCCGCACGCTGTGTAGCTGTGGATTTTGAGCAGTTTAGGGTCCTTTCACCCAAAATTGGGTTAACTATTTTGACATGTTTTTAAATAGTCACAAAAATATGTTTAAGGATACATAAAGCCATCCCCGAATAACATTTTCTGATGACCAGTGATTTTTTTTTCTGTAAATGCCAAATGAGACGATGCAGGTGGAGCCCATGTTCGCTGCCGACACCAAACCACCTGCCACAGAGCTGAACGGACGGGTGACTCATCGGGTCTGCCTACATTCCTCTGAGAATTTTGTTGCCTCTGATGGGGTATTCCTTTTTTTCCTGTCTGTCGAATCACCACATACTGTACAGTCTCCTCAGAGTATTTCACTGCTGTGACTCACAGCCGAGGACGTGGGCGTAAATATTTTGTAAAAAGGTGCTGAATTGCTCAATTGGAATAAAAGAGCAGTCGCGACTGGAAGCACAGCCTGGACGATGAAGACTTATTTAAAGCCTCATTGGGAGACTTCTGTCATTCAAGTCCTTCGCTTCACTTTGCAGCACATGCCCATTTGAACTCTGTTGCTAACCAAAACAGCAGCACCAAAGGACATAAACAGCTCCTCAGATCAGATTCATGCCTGGTAAGGCACTACTCCTCTGGAGTCGGATATAAAAGTACAACCCCAAAAATAGAAGATTGGCCTTGAGTTCAATTTTGAGCTTCAATGAAACATATTTTCAGTATTTGTTTTCAAAGCTTTTAATTAGGTTTCAATTCCACACTGTTCAACAATCTGAAACATCACGTCCAGTGTTGATTGGTTGTTCATTTTTTTTTGGGCGGGGGGGAGATCTCTCTTTTTGAAATTTCACATAAAATCGTAACATTTTGAATAAAACCTGAAATGACCTAGTTGTGTGATATCACATTTCTGACATATCTAACAAACCAATTCATGTCCAAAAACAGTTGAGAATTTGACCAGTTATGTTGCCTGTGGCACCGTACATGCCGGACCGAGTGGTTTTCCCGTGCCTGCGTGGGTTTTCTCCAGGTATTCTGGTTTCCTGCCCACATTCCAAAAACATGCATGGCTGGTTCATGGAACACTAAATTGTCCCTATGTGCGAGTCTCAGCGCGAATGGTTGTTCATATATGCGTGGCCTGTGATTGGCTGGCAACCGGTTCAGGGTGTCCCCCCCGCCTCCTGCCCAAAAACAGCTGGGATAGGCTCCAACATGCCCCACGACCCTTGTGAAGATAAGCGGATCAGAAAATGGATGAATGGATGGCATGGAACATAGAATTAAAATGGAACATAATTTAATGTCATCATCATCAGTTGTGTTTTTCTTACGCTTCATATGCAGGGAAAAGGAGATAACACCAGAGGGCAGCAGTGAGGCCAGCATGCTTAGTTGTCATTTTCAAGGATCACGTGGACGGAAGCAGCAATTTAGCTGTGGGCTTGGCAATACAGTATACAACATACCTGGAGCTGAACTTAAATCATGCTGACTCATGCAAGAATACACACACACACACACACACACACGCGCGCGCGCAACTATCATAAAAAATCATATCCATTGATTTTATTGTGCGATTGTTCCCAATTAAAGCGGACACCATGCTTGACGGGTAAACTACGCAGCCGTCGTGTTTTTTAAACATGTTCATAACGCGACATAATTTAAAGTTAAACTTGAACTTCCTGCTCTACCTTCCAATGTATAAAGTAGGAAGCATAAGGACTCAACCTATAACAACCGTGACAGCATTGCTTCAAATCAAAATGTCTGACTTCCAGTTCAAATTTCAGACATCGTTCTTGTGACTTGTCAGTGCATCTTGTCTTGATAGACACGTCCACCAAATTTTCTGTCCGTGTGAGAAACTGATCATTTCTTTCCAACTTTCTAGAGTGAGTTTTGGAGGGGTCATATTCTGGACGCCGACAATACATGTCCCCGTGTTGAACTTTGAATTCGTTGCGCCAGCTAATTCTCGGACTATTTATAAAACGTCTTGTTTTGACAGCTGACTCAAAAAGCAGATGGTCTTGATGAAAGCATGAAATCACCCACTCTCGCTCTAAATACATACATAATACTGTATACACACCTGTGACTTGACGGGATGAGTTGAGCCGCGCTCCAGACGGATATCAGATTCGCAGCCCATTGATCGGCACGTTAATACTCGAACCATCTATTTGAGCTCTTATGTAACGGGTCACGTTTCCCCCCATTTTCACTCGCTCGCTCCATGCTGAGTCCACCCAGCCCTTCTTGTCTTACACACAGCAGGTGCTGCCATCCGATTGGTCTTTTTCGGGAAAAACGGTGACACGTTTGGCCGCCTTCACAGCAATTAGGGACACTTTCCGACTTCAGATGTCGAATAAGCCACGTCAGTTGGAATGAAGCACGCTGAACAAACAGCATTGAGGGGCAACAAGGTCCTCCTGTGTTTACGTCTCAGCATGTTGGCTGTTGTAAAAAAACAAACACCTTTTTTGGGGTTTTGTTTGATTTTTTTTTTGTCATTGTGTTAAATTTTACATATCAATAACACTATCAGTCCTCGTATCGTTGCGTACTCAAGAGTGAACATTCGTACTGGTATCGGTCTGAAATAAAACTGGTATCGAATCTCGCGAATATATATTTGCATGTTATTGGTATGCAAAAAATGACGCAATAAAATGACGCAATAGGTTATCCCTTAGTTTTGTTTTGTTTTCTTCCAACGAATCCAGTTACTCAACCAACAACCTACATAGTAGATAATATCTCGTATTAAAACAATGTCAGACACGACTCTGTCACAAACATCGTGGTCAAGTTCACGCGAGAACGTTGGCGTGTCGAACATGAAAAGACGACGGATACAGCGGGAGCTGATCGTCACAATGTTTCAGATCAACACATTTGTCTTTCTGTTTGCAAGAAATTCTAACGAAAATCTGAGACAGCTCAAGGAAATTGAATAGACGAGCCCAGACACTGGGAACAGACGAGGAATCTCCCACACGTGAGCAAAGTCAACAAAAGCGCACTTTGCACTCGCTGAAAATATCCCCTGGCTGGTTCCTCGATCAGCCGATACGTTTCTTCAGGTTTCATAAGGGAAAGGAAACACGCAGGAGTCATTTCAGTGCGTGTGCATCTGTGCATTAGTCTATCCCGAGCTATAAATACTTCTTGCTGCAGCGCCTGGAAGGGGACACCGAGCACGCTACGTTCTCAAATTGTCTTTAGGATGCACACTCGCTGCGCCGTTCAAGTTTTCCAAACTGGGGGTTGCGGCCGGAAATAAGGCCACTTGGATTCGTTTGCTGATCGTCAGAGTATTTTATTTTACATTGCTATGAATGAATTATACCTTGTACAATTTATATCATTAATAGATTATGCTGTTGTGTAGATTGTCAAATATTTTAAAGGTCCGTTCCACATGGCTTGCAATTCATTTGTTAGATAAAGTTTGTTTAACCCTTTCAGGGACAGCGGTTGCGACAGTGGACATCTTATCAGGTTACAGGGTGCATCAAAGGGTTAAACAATTTTTGGTGGTCATACTCATTTTAATTAAGAACGTATTTCCAGCCATTTTGAGCCACTTTGCATTGCATGCATTCAATCAATTTTAGTAAGTGATAACTTTTAATAAATATGAGGAATTTAATGACACAATTGACATTGCAAAGCGGATGTGGAAGGTGATCATTCTCAAAATTTGAGCCACACTGTGCATTTGATTTGACTATTTTCCTTTAAAATCTTTCTTTTATAATTTATGTAAGACAGTTTTCAAAAATATATATTTTTAAATACTCGATCTGCATTGGCATTTATTTTTATTTATGCAGTATTTATGCATTTATTTGTATTTATGCAGTAATTACAGTGGTCAACACATTTGTATTAATGTATACACTTTTTTTTTAAAGCGATGCAAGTAAACTTTGAGATGCATTTTTTTTTGCACTGATTCCAAACCTGCCCTTATTTTTTTCACAGCATACCAGTAGAGTTCATCTTTGATCCGCTCTCGTGGCTTTAACAGGTTGACACGATCACATTACTGTTGTGATTGTGTTGTCGCTCTTCGCCTCGTGTGCTATAAATACAATGGATGTCACTTGGAGACAGTGTAAAGACAGAAACCGAGTCTGGTGACTGAGTCCCAGCAGGTACCCACACGTGGCGGCCCGGGCTTAATGTAGGGCACCTTCCCAACTGGGCATTTATTCTCCACTAAATATAGACAAAGCCACAGACATAAGCTGAGCTCAGATCAGTGGCAAAAAGCCACAGAAGCTACAACCAGTAGAAGACTGAGGGCCTGATTTACCGAGATTCCAAATTGCTTACTCACTCACAAATGCGCCTGCAACAGGTTGTGAAGTGGTGCAGATCGCTGTATTTCATTTTTTTAAAGCACAGTACAAAGTTTGAAGTGATGGAATCGGAAGTGTGAGTGGAAGACTAACATACAAATTTCATCACGGGGCGTGCTGGAGCCAATCCCAGCTGTCTTATGGCAGTAGGCGGGGGACACCCTGAACCGGTTGCCCGCTAATCGCACAGCACACATAGACGAACAACCATCCGCGCTCACACTCACACCTACGGACAATTTAGAGTGTTCCACTCTGTCTCGCATGTTTTTGGAATGTGGGAGGAAACCGGAGTACCCGGAGAAAAGCCACGCAAGCACAGACAGGGGAACATGCAAACTCCACACAGGAAGGCCGGAGCCGTAATCAAACCCTGCACCGTGTCTTGATGTTTGTCCCAGTGAAGTCAAAACAAGTGCAAAATACCGATCCTTGTTGTCGACTCTCATTTTGCCTACGCTTCATTGTCATGGTTCTGCACGTGTACAAAAACAGAACTTCAGGATGCCACCTCCAAAGGCAGAACGTTGCCAGTTTGACTGCCTCTCCATTCAGTGTCATTGTCATTTTACAGAACAGCATTTATTACGGCTGATGTTACCTTCAAAGGTGAAAGTTCATCAGGGTTGAGATCATTCCCTTATTTTATTTAGTTTGTACCAACAAGAGAAAAAGACCAGTTTTTCCAGGCAGTCTAAAAGGAGTTTCTGCTACAACCACATAAAAACCGCCCTTTCAACTTTGCCCTTTTGCCATGGCACTTAACGAAAACTTTGACTTGACAAAACAACCCCACACAAAGCCAACGCACATACGTAGCTTATCTCGCGATAATGCGTGTTTATGTTTTGATGAGTCACTAAGTTCACAGCTGACCGGCTATGAATCATAGCCACGTGACATCTTGCAGGGTTTATTTATATCACGGGTGTGGTTAACGAACCGCCACGTGATGTAAAAGATACACCAAAGGGTCATTTTCAAAACAGTTAAGAGAGTGACTTATGACGGAGGAAGTCAGCAGCCATGAATCACTGTGGCGGTCTTGACTTGCGGGCAAGTTGAACTGCAACAGGCAAGATGGAGATCACGTTTTTATCTGGGTCGCTTCTCGGAACCAAGTGGACACACAAGACAAGTAAACCATGTGATGTGTACAGGTTAAAGGGTTTCTCCGGACACAAGAATTGAGTTGAAAATGTTTTCTGAGGTGGCGTTCTCTGCTAAAATGTCTCATCAGCATAAGTGGAAATGTCACAGCAGATGATTAGGCAATTATGCCAAGACACTTTCAAGTATGACCCCCCCCACCCTCCCCCAAAAATCCCCCCCAGATTTAAAGTTGCATTTTAACACCTTTGTATCATCGTCTCATATTTATTTTGCTACTCAAAATTTATAAAACCCATTATCAATTTTGAAAAATGTTAAATATTGAGATTGAAATGACCTTTTCTTTTTTTTCCAAATCATCAAATCTCAACACATTGAAGTATTCTCGGGATTAAAACCCAATTATTTTCATGTTTAAGATTTTTGATTCATTTGATAGCATTTCAACATTAATAGATTTCCTGATCAAAACTTGACATGAAATGGTCATTTTTGCCTTTCAGATTTGCTGACATTGCGGTGTATCTGAAAATTTCCGAGTGTTTGAAAACATTCAGGACAAATGTTTAAAACACTTTTTTTTAACATCTGAGCAAATTTCTAAATTTGAGCACATCCAGTATTCATTGAAAAAAACAAGATATTTTTAAAAAGTTTTATTTTCTGATGCATTTGATAAGTAGTGTAAGAACTGCCAGTAACAATTTTTTAAAAAATCCTTTTGAAATTTCTCTGATGTATTTGAAAAAAAAATTATATCTGGAAACCCTTTCAACAGAAGGGCTCATTTTCATGAGCATTTAATCTATTTTTGAGAAGATGTCAAACTCCGAATAGCTTTCACTTTATACAAATACTAAATTGTCACTTTTTTTTAACATGAGACTTCAAATTTTTAAAGCGCTTTTGATGCATTGGTTTAAAAAAAAAAGCACTAGCAATTTAAAGCATTTTTAAAATGAAAGTATTACAAAAAAAGTGTCACGTTTGTTTAAATTCAAGCAATTTTGCATAGAGCGTTTAACCCCCCCCTCCCCCCACACACGTAAAAAAAAAGCATTATGTGGCTGTGTGGGGACATCTTTGTAAAATAGCTTCTGATCGAGGTTCAAAAACTGTCAACGGGAACTTGCACAGAAATGGAGCAGAGGCACGCACAAGTGCAACATGGGTTTATTTTCAAACTGATTCATTAAGATGCGAACAAGATTAATGCTGTGTCCAATCTTAAACTCCGCCCTAAGTAAAGTGCTGATTCAGACCAAGTTGCCCCCATGAGTCGTCATATTTTTTGCCCCCATTTCACACTGTCCGGTTGAAGAAAAACAGGGTGGGGAAAAAAAATATCCACTGTGACATGATGAAAAAGCCCTTTTTTTCTTCTTTCAGCCATTCAAAAGCCACACATCCAATTAAAAAAAAAAAAAAAGCGAGAATGTGCAGACATGATCATTCGCAAAGCTTCACTGTTGCGAAACGAAAAACCAGCGGCGGCGGCGGCCATCTTGGAACGCTGTCTTCGAAAGAAGGCCATTTTGGGATTGGACAAAATGTGAGTCCCAACTGTGGCGATGAGGTAAACAAATGAGATATATTGCACAGACGAGTAAATGAAAAACAGTCACTTTCCAACAGCGTAGCCTGTGCATAGAAGGAATTGAATAAAGCACTTTTGGTGTTAGCGGACCCCCACCCCCTCCACGACCCCCAGCCAGCCTTGCCTTCTAAATGTAAAGCTTCTTTTTTAATGGCTTCTTCTGTAGAATGCACACCAACTTTGTAAAAAAAAAAAAAAAAGAAAACGAACATGATTGAGAACGTTGACAACCATGATGGGACGAGGGAAAAAAATTAAAGACCTGAAAAGTTCCCGCAAAATAAAAAATTAAACCAAAACAAACAACAACAAAAAAACTCAATTTGTTTTTGTTGCATGGAGAAAAATCTCTCAAGTGTTGTTCTGTAGTAATAAATAGTGTGCCAAATTTTTTTTCCTGGAGCCCCCCCCCCCAAAAAAAGTATCAATCCATGTCATTAATCCAATCCTGTTTGTTGCATTGATTTGGAGTTCAAGCCGCCATTTGGTTTTCCACGCAACCATTTCCAGTCATTATCTGTGGAGCAACACAAAGGCCTCCAGTTTTTCCGGGATGTTCCCCTGGTAGCGGAGGCCATGCTTGATGATGACACGGGCGGCCAGGCACTGCAGCGTGGTGTGGTTGATGGGCTGGACGACGTTGCGCGCTAGCTCCTTTTCGTCCAGGAGCTCGCAGGCCGTCTGTTGGAAGGCGTTGGTGCTGTCGAAGTGAGCGCCGCCCGACACCAGCATGTTCATGATGTCGGCGTGGCCATTGGATGCGGCTATGTGCAGTGGGCTGGCGGGCCAAAGTGGTCGGGGGTTTAAATAAAACAAACAAACAAAAGAAAAACAGTGGTATAACACACTGGTACAAACCCTTTTTCCTACCCAACAGCGAGCAATTTTCAAGCACATTTTTGTAATCGATAACTGGGGATGCCCGAACGATACCCATGCTCCCTCTGGTGGTATCCAACAGAATTACTGAATTAAATATTCAACTCAGCGCAATGTTTGAGCAGCTAAAACTTTTAAACTTGTTAAATACAAAATACCTTTGCATTTCATCTTTTAGAAAACCTTTACAAACATTTAGAGAACATTTTTCAACTTCAGCAACTTAACATGAAATTCAAGTACCATATTATTATGATCCAAACTAACTGAGGAAAGAGAAGAGGTGAGATGAGACAAACCTGTTGTGGTCGTCATCTCGACTGTCGACGTCGGCGCCGCACTCGAGCAGGATGGCGGTGACGGTGAGCGAGGGGAATTTGCAGACCGGGTAGCGGCCCACGCAGGTGGTGTTGCGGTCGGCGGCCAGGTGGAGTGGACTGAAGCCGTTCTTGCCCCGTGGCTGCAGTTTCAGAAACCTGCACACGTGCAAAAGGAGGAAGAAAAAAAAAAAAAAATAATAAACAAACAAACAAACAATGTTGGGTTGCGGTGTACCATAATGTATCACTTAAGTGATGTATTAAAGACAAATCAGAACGATTTTTGAATGCATACTAAAAGAGGTGCTGTAATTTAATAATTACTCAAAATACAAATTTCGACCGATTCTACTATTTTTGGACTTCTAGTAGTACATTTCTTACTTAGTTAATACATTCTTTCAGTTTTTTTTACATTTTTAAGCACTTTATGTATGAATTGATTTTTTTAATCAATTAAATTGTTGGAGGCATTTTTTTCAATTATTGAAGCATTTCTTGATAGAATGTGAACTTTATTTGATTTTTTGGGAGCAAATTTCTAATATATATTTCTGTCTGACCTGATTTTTTTTTAAACAGGTATAACATGCGTTTTAAATTGTACTGTATTTCTCCATCAATTAATACTTTTAAATCGATTTGACCAATTTCCACATCCTAAAATTAAAATAGTATTTTGTGCAAAATCTCATTCGCCTTGGTACAGTCTGTGCAGACTATGACCCTGGACCGTACCTATAGATTGTCTCCTTTTTGAAGTGGTCCTGCTCCGTAGTGCACGGCACCTTCTCCAGTAGACAGATGAGGTGCAGGATGATGGACAGTGCCTTGCTGAGCTGGGCGGGGTCCGGCGGCAGCGAACGCGTCTGGCTGATGGCGCGGTCGATCTCCAGCACGCTTTTGGACAGGATGCCCATCAGGTCCTCAAAGGACACGGACGTGCCTAGTAGGCCCTTGGCACGGTCCTGCAGCATGAAGGAGAAGAGCTCGGCGAACGACAGCAGGCTGGACGCCGTCATGGGGCTCAGGGGGTCCAGGTTGCTCTGCTGCATATCCAGGGCGTACTTCCACAGGTTGATGCAGCGCTCAAAGTTGCCCGAGTCGGCGTAAACGGCGCCACGGTATCGGATGTAGTAAGACGTGTCCGGGTGCTGCGGGCCCAGGATTCGCTCGCGGATGAGCAAGGCCTGCATGCGCATCTCATCGGGATCCGAGATGAGTCCATCCAGTTCCTCTCCATTTGTCACCTGGGGAAATGGACGGCAGGGTTACTCCCCAATTTCCAAAGCACCCAGGGACCATTAAAGACCTTCCTGAAACTGCTTGCATAGTTGGGGCCCTGAGTATGGAGGCCAGAGGACCCGAGTGAAATCGCTTGGTTTCTTACGACTAAACAGGGGCGTTCCGTCAGGGCCTTCAAAGCCTTTTCTTGCAGGCCCAAACACTGTCAAAAGCACAGATCTACATTTACAACTTAAATGAAGTGGTAATAATAACAACAACAGGTCCAAAACTCACCGCCTGCCACTGTTATTAAATCACCTTTTGGATTCCCCCGAATCATCGATAGAATAATTGATAGGATAATCGATTGCAGCAAGATTCATCTGTGACAGCCCTCGCTCAATTGATCCACATCGTGACAGGATACGTGAACATTTTTAAACAACCACTTCTATGACTAGTAGAGGTTAGGGGATGATTTTGGTTTGAGGTTGGTCTGTGAAGTCCAAATTTCCAACTCATCTAAGGGAATTCCCTGACTAAATGAAAACAAATATATTAGACAGAGGAGTGACGCTTAAATGCAAAAGATGTGCGCCGTCATCACTGGGTGTGGACAGAGCCTGGGAGTGAAGTTTGACGATTCACGATTAAACAGGAAATTCGGGTTGCACTTCGCATCATGAAATTTGGTAGACATGCCAATAATAAGTAAACTCACCCCCCCCAAATAAATACATTAAAGTCATGAGGACCCATGACTGAAAAGGCACTGGGAGTCTGCAGTTTGTTAAAATTTGGGACAAGAGGTCATTTGGCTTTGCTCTGATTGCTCCAAAATTTAAAACCTCCAAAATATGACGGATGACAAACCCCATTCCAATGAAGCCGGACGGTGTGTCAAACATAAATAAAAACACAATGCAATTATTTGTAAATTGTGGTCAACCTCCATTTAATTGAACATACTACAAAGACAAAATATGCAGAGGTGCAGGGTTCAATTTGGGCTCCGGCCTTCCTGTGTGTGTGGAGTTTGCATGTCCTCCCCGTGCCTTTGTGGGTTTTCTCCGGGTACTCCGGTTTCCTCCCACATTCCAAAAACATGCATGGCAGGGTGATTGAACACTTCCGAAATGTCGCTAGGTGTGAGTGTGAGCGCGGATGGTTGTTCGTCTCTGTGCGCCCTGCGATTGGCTGGCAAGCGGTTCAGGGTGTCCCCCGCCCACTGTATGGATGTATGAATTGATTCTGTTTTTAATTATGTTTAACATATCATCCATTGGAATTGGGTTTGTAGAAACATTAGAGTTTGCATCGTGTGTGGGGGGGAGCATTGAAGAAAAATGTGGTGACTTGCCATAAAATACAAAACAAATCTTTCGGCTGCATGAAATCTCGTTCCCCGCTGTTGCGCAAGTTTGATCGACTCACCTCCCGGGCATAGTCGTATGCCATGATCAGCTGCTTGGGTTCGGGTTTATGGACCACGCTGTTGCTGTCTATGTATCTTAAGTCCATGGCTTTTTTCCAGTATTTCAAGGCTCCCAGCAGGTCTCTCTTTTTATCCACAAACGTGGCCCCCAGGAGCTCAAGGGCGTCGATGCGCTCCTTGTGGCTCGTCTAAGCGAGAGCGAGGAGTCAATTTTTTTTTCTTTTCCGAGACAGCATCAAAGGCAAGACACTGCATAGGCCCAGTTGGAAAGCCTCACCTGGTGGTGCGCAGTCAGGTAGTCGACAATGTTGGTGTGACCCGTGACGCTGGCGGAAAGTAGCGGCGTCATACCGTAGCCGTCTTGCTCCATGGACGCCCTGAACTGCAGCAACATCCGCATGATCTCCAGACTGCCTGACTCGGCGCAGTCGTGAAGTGCCGTGTTGCCTGAAAAGACGACCCCAAAACAAAAAGCGATGAAATTCAAACGGAAGTGAATTGAAAACTTCGATAATAAAAGGAAGACTTAAATTGAGTGTCGTTTTCTCTGGCTTTACGGGCGGGCATGATAATCCGTGAATTTATAGGTAGCAATTCTGTCTGGTGTTTGCAATTGGATGGTATAGTCGATTCGGTCTAAACTAGTCTGAAATCAGCTTGGGGAAGCTGAGCTACATCCATGCAGACCACGCTAAGCTTCAACGGTTCTGGGCTGTATGTTTCACTGGCAGTGAAACAGGAGTTCAGAACATTCCGATTCTCCTGCCAGCTCGCATTTGAAGCGCTGCGAGTCATTATGATTGCGCCATTGGTGTCTCGATAAACTGTCAATTTAATAGAATGTCCTGTTTTTGTATCATGAAGGGATGGAAATTTGGATAGAATGTTTTTTTTAAATCAAATTGGATCAATCAATTCATTAAAAAATTCAATTCAATTCATTGGGCGGCCCGGTAGTCCAGTGGTTAGCACGTCGACTTCACAGTGCAGAGGTGCTGGGTTCAATTCCAGCTCCGGCCTCCCTGTGTGGAGTTTGCATGTTCTCCCCGGGCCTGCGTGGGTTTCCTCCCACATTCCAAAAACATGCATGGCAGGCTGATTGAACACTCTAAATTGTCCCTAGGTGTGACTGTGAGCGTGGTTGGTTGTTCGTCTCTGTGTGCCCTGCGATTGGTTGGCAACCGATTCAGGGTGTCCCCCGCCCACTGCCCGAAGACAGCTGGGATAGGCTCCAGCACCCCCCGCGACCCTAGTGAGGATCAAGCGGTTCGGAAAATGGATGGATGGATGGATGGAATTCATTAAAAAAAAATTGAAAGATGAATCAATAAAAATAATGGTTAGTGAGCAGCTCTAAAATTGAAAAAAAATGTGACACTCATCCATGTCATCGATACTGTATTGGAATCAGTATCAGTTGATCTCACTCACCGAATTAGCAAGAAATAACCCTGATCGAAGCACCTCTCATTTCAAATGCTAATTTTTTTTGGGGGGGGACACCTGATGCATAAGTTGCTCATGGTTTGTGTTCCGTAATATAGTTCGCCCGACGCGCAGAGAACTACCAGCACCCATTTTGCGCAGCTGGACAAGAAAACGTGCTCACCACCTTTTTTCATTTCAATGTTTTTTTTTTTTATTTTAGCTAAGTATTTTAATTTACTGAAATGGCTTGAGGATACCGCATTCAACCTTCCATAGAAATTTGGCTTGCATCGCCACTGTCGCCATGGAGCTTTGTTTGAAACAAAGAAGCCACCCCTTTGTATTTCGACATTGATGTTCACAGTCTTGGTTCACAAGGAAGATGATTCTCATTTACAAGACTCGTCACAGTGGGAAATTCTCACTCCAACAGGCAACCGCAGAGTGAGGACGTTTAACCGAACAGTGAGCAAGATTTGCTTTTGCATGGCAGCCAGGTCGCATCAACACGTAAAACCTGGTGAGCCAGGGGTTTAAGACTGTGTGGTATTCAGAGCAAGTGGCAACAAGCACGACAGTGTGTTGCGGAGGAGAGACAGAAAGATAGACATTGCTCTGCTATCTGCAGTCAGGTCGCCATTACAAATGAGAAATTGTCTTACCTGGCTAAATAAAGGCAAATACATTTTAAAAATATATCTAAGTGCATTTATTTATTTTTTGTTAAAATGTTTAATTTGTTCTTTTTTATTATTATTATTATTTACCAGTAGTCATTTATCTGGGACTTTTGTTCCCATATGAAGGTAATACAGCAAGGATGGTCAATGTATTTTTCAAAGGCTCCATGTGAGAAACTGGAACAGTTGCTTCCAGCAGAAATACAATTAAATTTCCTACTTGGATCTGACCCATATCCCAAGGACCATTTGCAGTATTTTTGGATGTCTCAGCATTAACAAAAAATAAAAATAAAAATAAAAAAATGGGGGGGGGGGTGTATGACATCTAACTTGTTTCCAGTGGACTGACTGCAACAATAGTGTTATTCACGCGATGGCCGACTTAATGCAAGTGCATTTGAGGATTAGTGTCAACAAGCTCGTATTTGATTCAGGCGCGGGTGATTTTCTAGATAACACAAACGTCTGTGTGATGACGCCACCTTTTGAGGCCAACCCAATCTTGGGACAGCTAACATTCCCCGTTTGAGAAGGCAGGAGCAGTAACTCCCGACAGTGTACTGAAACGGGAACGCGATGCCCAAATACCACCTAGCCCCCTCCGAATCCACCTCGCCGGATAACACGTGTAACCATGGTAACTATCAAATGTGCCTTACAATCAAATCTCACCTATATATGCACACACACGATACGAATTTGGTCTATGTTTTTATGATTTTGCCTGATAAGACAATACGATTGATTTTAGGTAGAACTAACGTGTCACTAAAGTGTAGTCTTTCAACTTTAAGTACCGTAGTTTCACCAAAAAAAATTATTTTTTTAATACTTTTTGTGAAAATGAAACTGATAGGATGATTAGGGAGCACTGTACATTAACACAAAAAAATATTTTACGAACATGCACAAAGACACACAAATGGTTTGTTTTTTTTTCTCCTCGACACCCCTCACGATCGACTTGGGACCAGTCTGCGATCTACCGGTCGATTGTGATCGACTACAAAATAGGCACATATTTGCCATTTCCCCCCGTCGTCAAATGTGGGGTCTGTCACGCAAAGGAAAAAAAAAAGGGGGGGGTTGTTTTAGATTAAATTTAAAAGCTAACAACAACATTTGGGAATGTGTGTGTTTGTGTGTGTGTGGGTGGGGGGGGTTGTTGTTGTTCTTAAATGTTAAACTGTCCTCCATTTTGCATTTCGTAGCCGTATTTCACTCAGAGTCTTCTTTCCGTGGCCATTCCTGTGACCAATACGACATGTCATAACGCGCTTTGGTTCCTTCGCATGATTTTTTAACACAATGCCATAAAAGGAGGAGGAAAATGGGCCAATCTTTGAAAGGCTTTGAAACAGAGAAAGTGAAAATAATCGTCAAGCAATTCACACATACTGCAAAAAAATAAATAAATAAATAAAAATCAAGGAAACGCTTGCAGTATGAAATAAAAACATGTTATCATCACGCACACAAACATCTTTGATCAAGGATGGTGCCCAGACATTCCAATGTGATGATTTTTTGGCAGATTACAACTGCATCAATGTGTGCGTCATTGGCAGAGTTGTTAAAGGGTGGAAAATTCGGAGTAAATTTCAGAATAATTTCCTGTCCACTTTTCTGAGCAGTTAAGCTGGGGAATTTGGAACTCTTCCAACTTTGAAACCTTCTTTGGAAATTAATGGCAAATGAACTCAAAGGTATCACAATCACACATAAGTAGATGGAGATTGCAAAATTAGATAGCGCCAGAGTCTCCGAAGCTTACACACAAACTCAAATTTTGACTCGCAACACACACACACACACACACACACACACACACACACACACACACACACACACACACACACACACACAAAATGCAACAGGTCTTAGTTGCATGAAATCTTTTTTGTTTTGTTTAGTAAGGGTTATGCAAAAATATTCTCCCCAACAATAATTAGGATCTTGATTAAAGAAACCATATATTTTAATTTGCTGGTTTATTCCTGCTCATTCCCATAAATTCTTAATGTTGTAAAGTCTAAGAATTTCTAAAACCTAATTGTTAATGGCCATGTGGTCGTTTGTCCAGTGTTTTGGGTGTTCTGTCAATAAAAATCGCATATGGGTTGCTAATTTCACATCAAGCGATACCTTCCGCATATGATATTTTTGCAGGGCTAAAGAAAACCAGTCATTGCCAGTTTTGCCTGAACTTGAGTCGACGTATGAAGTGCTTTCAGACACGCCTAGACTTCAGTATGACATACTTTCTACCATGACAGCCTCTTTTTATTTGAGTGAGTCATGCTATCGCTTAGCGTGGTGTTGTTTCAGATTGGTCTACCTGCGCAATCATAAAAGATGTCAACGTGAAAGTGCCCAGCGATTGGCTGGCGGCCAGTGCAGGGTCCACACCATCAAAAAAATAAAAATAAAACATTTTGGAAAAGCTTCAGATCACCTGCCACCTAAATGAGGAAAAGGGCAACAGAAAATGGAGACCTGTAAGGGGTTTGCATCAAATGCTCATTCATTTTGGAGTGCGGGGTGATAGAGCTGCGCTACTAAATAAAGTAACTCACAAGAGTGCCAACCGTCACCCCGCGTGTGCGGCCAGCTTGTCTCATTATCCGTCCATTCATCATCATACGAGCTGAGGGGTATTTTTTTCCCCCAACATCGTTTTTAGTTATATGAGAGGTGTAAATATTTCTAACAGTTCTTGATTACAATAATGTTCAACGAGCATTCCCTCGCCACTTCTCTGACAGTGTAACGGAATTTTTGTTGTTGTTGAAAATTTCAGAGGCATTATTAGAGGACAAGGGGGTTCGTGGTTTATAACATGGCAATTGATGACGTTTTAAGGTTGTGAACACTACCACCCACGCAGAGTTATCGCCTCTCTTATTTTTCGTTCTACACTGATGGCCGAGAGGGCGCAGGAAGGGAGCGCTGTCATGAACGGCACAACGCCCAGTCGGAGTACATTTCTAATTAGGGTGTACAAGAACATTAGGTCCATTGTTATCAAAATTCCCAAGGTACGACGTTTGAGGTTATGAGTGGCGTGTCACGAACTAGGAACAATTGGGGCTGGGCAATTATTTGAAATGTAATTAGGATTTCGAGTTCTCACACAAATTCAAATATTATAAGCGAAGAGAAACTAATAACGTGCAGGACAACACAGTGTTGAGAAAATACCCCAAATGCACCTTGTTGGTTGTGAAGCAAGCGGGTGAAGTCTACGTGATTCTGCCCTCCCCGCGAGTGCTTTAGGCTGTTTACTGACAGAAGAAAACAGTACAACTTGATTTTTTTTTAAACATATTTCCTGGAAAGCCTTGTTCGTCTGCTACTTGGGGAAGACCTTCCCTGATTAGTTGACACGTTTCAGATAAAAATATACTAGATTTAAAAAAAAAACATTTCCTGGAAAGCTTTGTTTGTCTGCTACTTGGGGAAGACCTTCCCTGATTAGTTGACACGTTTCAGCTAAAAATATCCACCAATAAGCTCATGCGGGGCCGAAATTCCAAGGGGATCTCCAAGTCGGCGCATCAACATTACTAGGACGCTATGCATTATACTGAAGAGGAGGATTGCAGGAGGGGTCTAGAAAACCCTGTGAATATTCTCATTCATTCAAAAACACACCGTTGGGACTGGGAAAAACTAGGGTTTGAAAGAGTACGTTTCGGCTGCAAAACCAGCTAGAAACAGAAGAGCAGGCGTACGACACGGCCCATCGCCCCACAATCAATTCCATCCTCTCATAGCTCTCAAACAGACTCAATAAATTTGCTTCGAACAAAAAAAAAAAAAAACAAATGGCACAGCTTCATTTGGCTATCAGGTGGTTCCACAAGCATTTGTACGTCTAAATGGAATATTAACGAGTGAGATTCTACCCAACGACTGCGGTTGGCAAGCACAGGCCCATCTGCAATGCATCTTAACGATTGCTGTTTTGCATGCCAAAAGACTGTGACTGGTCGTGCATTGGGACGGGACTCTAATTTAGGGAATAAAAATTTGGATTTCCAATTGTTTTATTACAGTTTTATACAGTTCAGAGTCCCCTTTTTCTTATTAAATACACATTAGATAGGCAGATTGCATCAAACGCATCAATCGTCCTGCCTGGCATGGATTCACACTCATCTGCATGAACGCCACAAGTTCAATGAAACCCCGGTTTGACGGCAGCATGAGAAATTGGCATGTCTATTAATTGATTGCACATCACTTTATTGATAAAGTATCTTTCATAAATACTTTCAATTTTTTTCTGTATTGCTTGGTGTCATTGGGATTGCAGGCAAGCCATTTGCATTAGGAGCACAGTCATATTCGGAACATATTCGGCACGCAAGTCAAATTACCACTACAAAAGATGTATAAGTACCGGTACGTTTTTAATCACAGTAGCGTATACATAAAGGTGGAGGGGGGTTTGGTTTGCGCGCTTCTCCTCGACCAGCACAAGGAGGCCCACTTTAGTTACTGGGGCACTTAGGTGTAGAAAAAAAAGTAGTGTGTTTCCGGTAACCCGACCGACCGAGAATTTCTACCTCGAAAAAAAACTTTACGGTCGGCATTTTTTTCAAACAACCTTCTACATTTTTGTGTAGAGGGTTTACATCGGTGCAAACTCTCGCTATATTCACATTGAGCGTGCGCGCCGTTACATTTTTGATGGGGGGGGGGGGGGGGGTTAAAGAAAATTTGTCCAACCTACCGACCCTATGCTAAAATTTCATGTTACCGGAAACACACTACTTTTTTTTCTACGCCTTACCATTTCTAATACATCGTTGAATATTTTTGGTTCTAGATTACAGGTGTCAAACTCAGGGCCCGGGGGGCAGATCTGGCCCGCCACATCATTTTATGTGCCCCGCGAAAGCAAATGAAGCATGTCAACTTCCGTTTTACCTTCAGTTCTATCAATTAATAAATGAATACAATTCTAATATATATATATATATGGTCAAACCGTATATATAAATAACTTTTTTGGGGGGGTGGGCGCATATTGAATGTTTATCAACATATTTGGGCGAATTTTGTAGAGTTTAATTATTATTAGACAACTGATTAGCGCGTCGGCCTTACAGTGCAGAGGCGCAGGGTTCGATCGGCTCCTGCTTTCCTGTGTAGAGATTGTATGTTCTCCCCGTGAAGCGTGGGTTTTCTTCTGGTACTCTGGTTTCCTCCAACATTCCCAAAACATGCATGGCAGGTTAATGGAACACTCTAAATTGTCCCTAGGTGAGAGTGTGAGCGTGGATGGTTTGTTTGTCTGTGCGTGTCATGCGATTAGCTGGCAACCAGTTCAGGGTGTACCCCACCTACTGCCCAAAGACAGCTGGGATAGGTTCCGGCACGCCCCATGACCCCGTGTGAGGTTAAGCGGATCAGAAAATGGATGGATATTATTTCTTCTCCAGTGTATTTAAATAGTCGACAATACTGTGCAAATTTCAGATATTGGTAGGTGGGCTGGGCTAGTCCCAAACACCTGCAAACAAGTTGTTTTAAATAGGCTGGATAATCTGATTGGATAGGTGATTATTTTTTTTTTAACGAGCTGATCAACTCCAAAATCCTGATAGTGTAAAGCCTATTCATTACATTTCTGAAAATGGAACTGTACACCAGTAAAGGGGATTCTTGGTTTGCGAGCTTCTTCTCAACGGCACAGGAACGTTAGGCACGCTCAGTTAACTGCCCCGGGCTTACCTTTGACACTCTTCCTATTGACGTCGGCTCCTCTCTCCAGCAGGTAGTGCGCTATCTCCTTGTGTCCCTTGTAGCAGGATATCATGAGGCAAGTGTGGCCGTGCCTGTTGGCCACCTCCAGGTCGGCCTTGTGCTCCACCAGGTACTTGACAATGTCCAGGTGGCCGTCGAAGCAAGCCGCCCGCAGCGGGGTCGAGTTGGTCAGCGTTGTGCTGTTCACCGAGGCTCCGTGGCCGAGCAGCGATTGCACCACCTTCAGGTGGCCGGCGGCCGACGCCGCCCACAGCGGCGGAGCGCCCTCGATGGTCTCCCCGTCGAAGTTGACCGAGCCGCCGACCTCGACGGGCGCCCGGCAGCACTCGAGCAGGTACTCCACCAGGTCCAGGTGGCCGTAGCGTGAGGCCATGAGGAGCGGCGTGGCACCGTTCGTCTTCTCGCCCATCAGTTTGGTCACCTCGCGTACATCTTTGTTCTCCAGGAGCTTTTCGAGCAAGCGGAGCTTCCCGTCTCTGGCCGCGTTGAACACCGCCGTCTTTAAATCCATGTTGAGGTACGGAAGAGCTTCCGAACCGGAACAAGCGGAGGGGAGCCTTTTGTTGACAGCTCGGCTCAACAAAGCTGCTTAATGTTCCTTCTCCTCCTCAGAGTCCAAACGTCGGAGAATCACCCGTCTCGGGCTCTATTTTTAAACTCTGTGTCCCGACTCGCCCAACTTCCTCGAACTAGCCAGCTACCCAACTAGCTTGGCCTAGCCTAGCCTCTCTCCGGCTCCCTTTCGTGGTCTCTCGCTCTCACCCCGAGAAATGTCTCCGCCACCTGGGAGTACTGCCTCCGTCCGAGCTACTTCCCACGCGGGTCATAGTTCCGATACATTACTCGCGTGACGTCGTGCATGGTATTTCCCCGGGGGGCAGGAACGGAAGAAAAGGGGGAAATCCACCCCCACCACCACCAACAACAACAACAAGAACAACACCCGCCTAGTCTAACCTTCTCGGTGATACACTGTCGACGTCTTTCGGCGTCCGTTTTACTCGACGAAACGAAAACCAGCTGGTCGATCAGTAATGAACAACGAAAGTGGTCGTGAGTGACCTGTGGAGAGCTGGACAATGATCTCAGCGCCGGGCAGGGGGGGTTGATGACGGTGAGGTAAACTGGGGGAGGCGGATGTCCACCCACGACTCCACCAAACGATCACGACTCGGGTTGTGTCGAATAGCAGAGCTGGGATCAGCGCTCCTCCTTTTCTCCCTTTCGGCCAGGTTGGGGAAGCAGAGTCTGGGGACTCTGAGGTGGGCTCTCCTATCTCTGTGGTCGAAGTCACCGATGTGGTTAAAAAGCTCCTCGGTGGCAAGGCCCCAGGGGTGGATGAGATCCGCCCGGAGTTCCTCAAGGCTCTGGATGTTGTGGGGCTGTCCTGGTTGACACGCCTCTGCAACATCGCGTGGTCAGCGGGGAGAGTGCCTCTGGATTGGCAGACCGGGGTGGTGGTCCCTCTTTTTAAAAGGGGACCGGAGGGTGTGTTCCAACTACAGAGGGATCACACTCCTCAGCCTCCTGGTAAGGTCTATTCAGGGGTGCTCGAGAGGAGGGTCCGTCAGGAAGTCGAGCCTCGGATTGAGGAGGAGCAGTGTGGTTTTCGTCCCGGCCGTGGAACAGTGGACCAGCTCTACACCCTTAGCAGGGTCCTCGAGGGTATGTGGGAATTCGCCCAACCAGTCTCCATGTGTTTTGTGGATTTGGAGAAGGCGTTTGACCGTGTCCCTCGGGGAGTTCTGTGGGGGGTGCTTCGTGGGTATGGGGTACCGAACCCCTTGTTACGGGCCGTTCGGTCGCTATACCACCGATGTCAGAGTTTGGTCTGCATTGCCGGCAGTAAGTCGGAATCGTTTCCAGTGAGGGTTGGACTACGCCAAGGCTGCCCTTTGTCGCCGATTCTGTTCATAACTTTTATGGACAGAATTTCTAAGCGCAGCCAGCGTTGAGGGGTCCGTTTGGTGGCCTCAGTATTGCATCTCTGCTTTTTGCAGATGATGTGGTACTGCTGGCTCCTTCAAGCGGTCTCTCCAGCTCTCACTGGAGCGTTCGCAGCCGAGTGTGAAGCGGTTGGGATGAGGATCAGCACCTCCAAATCTGAAACCATGGTCCTCAGTCGGAACTGAGTGCCCTCTCCGGTCGGGAGGAGATCTTGCCCCAAGTGGAGGAGTTTAAGTATCTTGGGGTCTTGTTCACGAGTGAGGGCAGAAGGGAGCGAGAGATCGACAGGCGGATCGGTGCAGCGTCTGCTGTGATGGACGCTGTATCGGTCTGTCGTGGTAAAGAAGGAGCTGAGCCAAAGGGCGAAGCTCTCAATTTACCGGTCGATCTACGTCCCGACCCTCATCTATGGTCACGAGCTATGGGTCGTGACCGAAAGAACGAGATCCCGGATACAAGCGGCGAAATGAGTTTTCTCCGCAGGGTGTCGGGCTCTCCCTAGAGATAAGGTGAGAAGCTCGGTCATCCGGGAGGGGCTCAAAGTAGAGCCGCTTCTCCTCCACATCGAGAAGAGCCAGATGAGGTGGCTGGGGCATCTGATTCGGATGCCCCTGAGCGCCTCCTAGTGAGGTGTTCGGGCATGTCCCACGGAAGAGACCCGAGGACGACCCAGGACACGCTGGAAAGACTATGTCACACAGCTGGCCTGGGAACGCCTCCGATCCCCGGGAGAGCTGGAAGAAGTAGCTGGGGAGAGGAAGTCTGGGCTTCCCTGCTTAAGCTGCTGCCCGCGACCCGGCCCCGGATAAGCGGTAGAAGATGGATGGATGGATGGATGGATGGTCGGCATTTTTTTCAAACAACCTTCTACATTTTTGTGTAGAGGGTTTACATCGGTGCAAACTCTCGCGATATTCACATTGAGCGTGCGCGTCGTTACATTTCTGATGGGGGGATTATTTAAAGAAAATGTGTCCAACCTACCGACCCTATGCTGAAATTTCATGTTACCGGAAACACACTACTTTTTTTTCTACACCTTACCATTTGTAATACATCGTTGAATATTTTTGGTTCTAGATTACAGGTGTCAAACTCAGGGCCCGGGGGGGCAGATCTGGCCCGCCACATCATTTTATGTGCCCCGCAAAGCAAATGAAGCATGTCAACTTCCGTTATACCTTCAGTTCTATCAATTAATAAATGAATACAATTCTATATATATATATATATATATATATATATATATATATATATATATATATATATATATATATATATATATATATATATATATTAGAGCTGTCAGTTTAGCGCGTTTTATTGGCATTAATTTAAATGAATTTTATCGATCAAAATTTTCTCGCGAGATTAACGCGCAGACGTCACAGCGGATGTTACGTTACTCTATAAATAAACCAGAAACAAAACATCAATCGCTCTGCACAGGTCCACGCGCGTTTGTTTTGCCAGCCACGGCAGCGCGAGTCACCAACGGATACTTAAATAGTTTATGAATGGAAAGTTTACTTTTAAAAGTTGCCAGATTGTTCCAATGACAAGACCAAAGTTACCTGTATGTTTTGCAGTCGTAAACTGAGCTATCATCATAGCACGTCGAGTCTGAAATACTACTTAATGGCCAAGCGCACAGCTGACGTGCGTAACTCCGCCCCCTCGTCTCAGACCGACAGCTATGGATCATTTCAAAGCAAACAGCGTGGGCTAAAATGTTGCTAGAACAGGGGTGTCTTTATTTAGCTCATTTTTGCATAGTTGTCATGTTTGTCCGTCTGCAATCTGACGTTTAAACGAAGTAAATTGCGTTTCAGCTTGGGTTAATCAAGCCGGCGCTCCACTTCCGGGATTGAGTATTGGGACTTGTAGTTCTTTTGTTCGATTCGACTTTATGTTTGTGTTGTATGGTTTCTTACGTTTAAAACAATGAATAATGATGACGATAATGATACATAGTGAAATCAGGGTTGATTAAATTATTTATTAAACGTATTGTTAAATAAAGGTATTAATTAATGTCAATTATATACATATTTACATTGTGATGCAGAAAGATAGATATATTAATTTTTTACTGTATTTATGTGTAGTTTAGGTTATTACCTGCTTCTGGTACTTCTGTTACAACATCTACTACTACTACTTCTGCTGCAAAGTGCTCCAATAAATGATCAAAAAAGTACAGAACGAGAGATCCTTCCATGCTGACCGACAATCCCTATTAAGTGGGCCGTGAAAAATTATAGGCTGAGTACTAGTTTACCTTAGATGTGCACTTTATATTGCGCTGTTTTGATTCCATAAAAAGAGCTGTTTAAGCAGCTGTTGTGTGACAAAATATTTTTTTCACTGTTGTTGATGGACAGTAATATTGTGTGAGAGATAATGTGTGAATAACTGCTCCAAGTGAAAAATGTTCATGTCAAATTGAAAATCGAAATTATTTCAGTAAATATTTGCATTTTCCACATAGAAAAATAATTCATGATTCATGATGTTGATGAGAGCATTAAAATGGGGGAAAATAGGACAAAAAATATAAAAGGAAATTCAGAAACGATAAAAAATGCGTGAGTAATCATGATTAATTTTTAGTTAATTTGAGTTAATTATGACAGTTGAGTTTGTAATTAGATTAAATATTTTAATCATTTGACAGCTCTAATATATATATATATATATATATATATATATATACATACCAAACCGTATATATAAAGAACTTTTTTTTGGGGGTGGGCGCATATTGAATGTTTATCAACATATTTGGGCGAATTTTGTAGAGTTTAATTATTATTGGACAACTGATTAGCGCGTCGGCCTTACAGTGCAGAGGCGCAGGGTTCGATCGGCTCCTGCTTTCCTGTGTAGAGATTGTATGTTTTCCCCGTGAAGCGTGGGTTTTCTTCTGGTACTCTGGTTTCCTCCAACATTCCCAAAACATGCATGGCAGGTTAATGGAACATTCTAAATTGTCCCTAGGTGAGAGTGTGAGCGTGGATGGTTTGTTTGTCTGTGCGTGTCATGCGATTAGCTGGCAACTAGTTCAGGGTGTACCCCACCTACTGCCCAAAGACAGCTGGGATAGGCTCCGGCACGCCCCATGACCCCGTGTGAGGTTAAGCGGATCAGAAAATGGATGGATATTATTTCTTCTCCAGTGTATTTAAAAAGTCGACAATAAATTTCAGATATTGGTAGGTGGGCTGGGCTAGTCCCAAACACCTGCAAACAAGTTGTTTTAAATAGGCTGGATAATCTGATTGGATAGGTGATTTTTTTTTTTTAACGAGCTGATCAACTCCAAAATCCTGATAGTGTAAAGCCTATTCATTACATTTCTGAAAATGGAACTGTACACCAGTAAAGGGGATTCTTGGTTTGCGAGCTTCTTCTCAACGGCACAGGAACGTTAGGCACGCTCAGTTAACTGCCCCGGGCTTACCTTTGACACTCTTCCTATTGACGTCGGCTCCCCTCTCCAGCAGGTACTGCGCTATCTCCTTGTGTCCCTTGTAGCAGGATATCATGAGGCAAGTGTGGCCGTGCCTGTTGGCCACCTCCAGGTCGGCCTTGTGCTCCACCAGGTACTTGACAATGTCCAGGTGGCCGTCGAAGCAAGCCGCCCGCAGCGGGGTCGAGTTGGTCAGCGTTGTGCTGTTCACCGAGGCTCCGTGGCCGAGCAGCGATTGCACCACCTTCAGGTGGCCGGCGGCCGACGCCGCCCACAGCGGCGGAGCGCCCTCGATGGTCTCCCCGTCGAAGTTGACCGAGCCGCCGACCTCGACGGGCGCCCGGCAGCACTCGAGCAGGTACTCCACCAGGTCCAGGTGGCCGTAACGTGAGGCCATGAGGAGCGGCGTGGCACCGTTCGTCTTCTCGCCCATCAGTTTGGTCACCTCGCGTACATCTTTGTTCTCCAGGAGCTTTTCGAGCAAGCGGAGCTTCCCGTCTCTGGCCGCGTTGAACACCGCCGTCTTTAAATCCATGTTGAGGTACGGAAGAGCTTCCGAACCGGAACAAGCGGAGGGGAGCCTTTTGTTGACAGCTCGGCTCAACAAAGCTGCTTAATGTTCCTTCTCCTCCTCAGAGTCCAAACGTCGGAGAATCACCCGTCTCGGGCTCTATTTTTAAACTCTGTGTCCCGACTCGCCCAACTTCCTCGAACTAGCCAGCTACCCAACTAGCTTGGCCTAGCCTAGCCTCTCTCCGGCTCCCTTTCGTGGTCTCTCGCTCTCACCCCGAGAAATGTCTCCGCCACCTGGGAGTACTGCCTCCGTCCGAGCTACTTCCCACGCGGGTCATAGTTCCGATACATTACTCGCGTGACGTCGTGCATGGTATTTCCCCGGGGGGCAGGAACGGAAGAAAAGGGGGAAATCCACCCCCACCACCACCAACAACAAGAACAACACCCGCCTAGTCTAACCTTCTCGGTGATACACTGTCGACGTCTTTCGGCGTCCGTTTTACTCGACGAAACGAAAACCAGCTGGTCGATCAGTAATGAACAACGAAAGTGGTCGTGAGTGACCTGTGGAGAGCTGGACAATGATCTCAGCGCCGGGCAGGGGGGGTTGATGACGGTGAGGTAAACTGGGGGAGGCGGATGTCCACCCACGACTCCACCAAACGATCACGACTCGGGTTGTGTCGAATAGCAGAGCTGGGATCAGCGCTCCTCCTTTTCTCCCTTTCGGCCAGGTGATTGGCGTGCCACACGCCCAATCACAGGGCGGCAATCATACAGCACATAAGCCAATAGAGAACCAACAAATACTACGAACCGAAATAATTTAATAAAGTGTTCCAAAAACAAGAGAAACAATTTAAATCACAGTTAAATCCGTTTATGCTTGTTTTGTACCATTTAAGTAAGTTCTTAAATCACCGTCTCTTGTGTTTTGATGTGGATAATGGGAGTATTTCGTCCTCTACAGGACAAACAAAGCATCGCAAGAGAAATATTTTACGCCCCGATACACGACATTTTGAGGTTACCAACTTTAAATACGCTGGTCAACAGCAAATTTGAAACAGAGGTGTCATTAGACGTATATGTTTTGACGCTGATTCGGTTTTAGACATTTTTGATGATTCGTTTGACCTATAAGTTTACGCAATACATATTTGATCACAGGTTGTAAATTCTATTAAAATTGTCAAATCTGGTGGCCGACAGGGGCAAACGCGCTGCAAAAGGCCGAGCGCTGTAGACACATAAATGCTACACACAAACCAAAAACTGCAAAACAGATAAGCACATACATGCAAATCAAAAACCACACAAAGCAACAGTGAAGCAGTCTTCCTTCCAGAACTCCTCCCTTTCCTTTTTAACCTGATTATCTATTTTTTTCCTTCCTGACCTCCTTTTCCCATTAATACTGTAACGTCCTTTCTGCTTTTCTTCTTTACCCGACTCCACCTTAGGCCACACTTTTAATTTTGGATACTTTTATTAAAACTACTTTTTTGGTTCATTTCCTTTGATAACTAGCTGTACATCTGAATCCACTTTCTTTACTGTTGTCCAAGAATAATTTGGTATTACTGATTTAAATAAATAAATGAAAATGACAGAACTAATGAGACTTGTCATCACACTCAGTTCCAGTTTTTTTCCCGAGAGAGGAAGGTATATAATATTAAACAGTAATGAGACACCCGCCCACCCATTCACATTTCATTCACCTTAGAAGTGCAGAGGAAGGCAGAACGCAATGTAGGTCAGGAAGGAATTAAGAAAAAGCAGTTTTAAGGGACAAAAGGATGTGAGGGCGAATGAATGAAAACAGATGTGACAGAAGTAAGGAGGGAATGATGAGAGAAAAGGAACAAAGGCTGTAAGGATGAATGAATAAAATGCAGGTCTGAGAGATAAGGGGTCAGGAAGGAAAGAAGGAGGGAAGGAAGGAAACAGGTCAGGAAGGTAAATCTGTTAGGAAATAAATAGGTTTGAGGGGAAGGAAGGCGGCGAAGAGTTCAGAAGGAAAACAGTTCGCAACATACCATCCAGCCAATATCTGAACCACTTATCCACTTTTAATTTCAGTGTTTTGTATTTATGGGCAAGGAGTCTTTCTCATACAAATATTTAGTGTAATTATGACTACGTTTCGGCTTGAGTATAAATTCGGCCAGACTGCATTGTAAACCAACGCGTACTGTCACACAACAATGGGGTAAGGTACAGCATGAGGGCCATAGACAGCTACAGTATAGAGAGATTAAAACACTCAAGGTATTTTTTGTCACATATTTAGTGTTGCTCTCGGAGGACTTCCAGACCTAATGGACTGATATGAAAAATGTGTAGTTTATTTAAGAAATGACACAGTAAACACAATTAAACTGAGCGTTTATTCAGTCATTCGAATAACTTAACACGTCCCCAGAGTGCCCACGGAACAGAATGTTTTATTTTTTAAAAGAGAAAAAAAAATATCACCCACCGGCATTCACATGCAGTCTTGTAAAACCGACATGAAACGGGAAGTTTATGAAAGCACAAGGAAAGGTAGCTTTGCAGGACTGCATCATAAAGACGACTAACTACTATGTTTGAATCATCTGATTCTGACTAGACTGGATTTAAAAAACAAAAACAAAACAAAAATGCAATGGATCTTAACTCTAAAATTCATTGTACAGGCACACATGAACCATTTTAAAATGCATTATAAACCAACTTGGGATGTTGGGGTAGCATCATTATATGCCATTTTCTGCTGAAAATATGACCACAATTGTGACTGAACAGTTCAGCTGAAGCTTTATAAGTAGTTTATAATTGTGAACAGCAAAGGCAGACTACGTAACAGTAACACAAAAAGTACTGGAATCACATGCGACTAAATTCCAACGATAAGCTGTAGAGCAATTTGACGCTGTGATTTCTACTTTGCGTTGCATTAAGATTTACAGATGACTACCGGTACTTTTCCCACCTTTGAGAAAGAGAAAATATTTTTGGGATCGGACGTCCATATGTGTGAGTGCTGCTGGCATGACCTGAACCTTCCCTTTTTTTCTTAAATTCCCAGGTAGTTTAACTGAAAGCGACTTATAAATCAGAAACAGAGGACGACATTAAAAAAGAAACACAAAAAAAAACACGAATGATTTCAAATACTGAAGCGGCATACTTTTGCCACCTGTGTTCAGTAGTAGTAGATTTTTAAAAGCACAATCATTTTTGTGTACGTCCACCGCTCAAATCTATGAAGAAGACTTATTTGCATACAGCGTCTTTAAACAGCATCTGAACAAATGTGTGAAATGATCCAAATCTCTTTGATGTTCTAAGCCCCTGTATGAAGACAAGCCCCCCGCCCCCCCCAAAAATAAAATAAAAGACAACAGGCGGGGTTACGATCCAACACGGGTGCAGGTGGTCTTCTTATCGGAGAAGAAGCTCCGGAGCAGGACCACCTGGCTGATGCTAACCACCAGAAGGACCAAGGCCTCGCCGATGGACCAAAAGGCCACACGCATGTTCAGATCCTCGGCGCGGCTGCGTCCCTGCGCCTCGCGCAAGCGGAAATGCGTCTGGTAGTCGATGATGGACTTGAGTGCCTCGTGAATGGACACACAGGCTGACTCCAACTGAAAGATGCAGACGGGATATTTCAGATGGGAATTAATAATTTCAAACACAATATCTCAAGTGGAGCAAGATAAGGTAGAATTATGATCCTATCCCAGCTGATTTTAAAAGTGGGTGTACACTTCGGATTGGGCGCCATCCAATCGCAAGGCCCATTGGCAAACCACAATTCTTCATGGGAAATGCATGTTTTAGGAATTTGAGAGGAAGTCGGAATACGATGGGAAGCTGCTTCAAGTTCCGAGCATCAACTTGTAAAAAACTGCTGCTTAAAATTGCTTAAAAGTTGCTCCTCATTGATTAGCAATACAGCTCGCAAAGACAATACACGATTTTAGCCTTGACATAGAAAGCAGAGGAACATTATCCAGAGATGAAAGTGGACTCTTCTGAAAATCCCGGAAAAAAAAAAGACACACACACACACACACACACACACACACCTGGCCAATCAACCATGAATTAGTTTACACGTTATTCAAATACTCGACATTCAATGATTAATCTTCCTTTTGTGTGCACACGTGCACCCTTTGTGGCTTCCGTTCTCGACGAAATTTCGAAATCTCCGAGATATGGCGAGGCCATGAGAATGCGAGGCGAGCTTATTACTGTTGTGGCGACACCACTAGAGCTAAACGAGCCTCAGCAGTAGATTGTCCGCTGTGCGTGCTTCAGCGCGAACATGTACGCAAGCGCGTCTTTTGATTTCAACCAATCAGCGCCGACGCAACGACGTCACACACCGGACATCACACACTGACGTCACACACAACAACAACAGCTAAACTAAGCTAAGCTAGCCGAGACGACACTCGAAGTCGGACGGACACGTTTTTCTGCCAATCTGTGTTTCCCTTTTTGTCCAAATATACTTTTTACGACAACTGTCTTGTCCACTGTGTCTTTTATTCGTTCCCATGGGGTTTAGCAAGTGTGTTTATAAAGAGACGAAAATCTCTTTACTGTTACTAGTGTTAGTGTCTCAACATGGCTACCCTCGTGAAAGCAAAACAACAAACTCAAACGCGTCTTCGTTCGATGTTGTCAACTAATATCCGGATTAATTTTAGGCAAATTTCCTCAATTCTCCGGAGAGATTTTCATAAAAATTTGAAAAACCCGGAATTCCGGGTATCTGAATGCGAATGAACAGAATGTTTGATGGCCTTTTAAAGAAACAGGAATCACTTGGCATTGGTGCAATGCCATGCCCGTCGCCCACAGTCCGCTGCGATTGGGTGCTGGATGAGGGCCTAACAAAGACAAGTGTGATAGAAACTGGATGGATAGATATCATGAACTTACGTGCGTGAGGGCGGTTGCCCTGTTCTCGTTGGGGAAGAGCGGTGGGTCGTCCCCGACCTGAAAGTCGAAGTAGACCGTCTTGTGGGTGAACGTAGAGAACTCGTTGCTGAAGCAGAACTTGTATGCACCGTCCTTGGCAGCGGTGAAGGTGAAGCTGTCGTACTGCTTCTTTATCTCCTTGAAGAGCGTCGTGCCTTCCGGATCTTCCAGGCGGCAGTCCACGTCATAATGGCCGCCGGTCACAACCTATAGGAAGAAGGGAGGGGCAATAACCACAACTACAGGTACAGTTTGTGATGGTGAGTGATGATGGAGGTATGTATGGCTGACTGTCAGAAAAAAACAAAGTAGTAACTTTATGCTTTTTAATTGCCATTTTTTGCATTACTGTATATTCACGACTCTACAGCGCACCGCATTAAGAGGCGCAGTTTCAGTTACGGGTGCCATTTCTGTATTTATATACATAACAGCACTGTATTATAGGACGCAGACATGGTAAAATGTAATTAATCAGGATTTGTCTCCACATGTCTTTGCACAGAAGATATTTTTCTGCTGTTTGCGCTGTTATCACCCATGCTCTGAGAGTTTTTTCATTAAAAACAAACTTTCTGAAAAATCCAGCCAAAGGGATTTGCGGTTATCTCTGGATCTGCATTTGGCGTGCCCAGCTCTCCACTCTTGTGATAGCACAGAAAAGTAGCGTTTTGAGTTCTGGAAAATATTTGTTATCAAAGGGAGGGAAATGTGGCTCTACACACCTCTTCCCGCACACCAGCAACATTTGTTATTTAGTTTTATAATTTATCGGTTCACTTATTGATTTTATGTGACCCTACGTTTACATGCAGTTAAGAAATCTCTTTAAAACACGAACATTTGCAGTAATCAGATTTTTGAAGGTCATGTTAATACGGCCAAAATCCCAAATATGTTTTTATTCAAGTTTTTAAAAACAGAATTTTGACCTAAACCAGAACAGTGACTGCATGTAAATGAAATGTAGTCAGTGTTGAAACACAGCAAGGCAATGAGGATGAAGATGGGGGATGCAATCTGTGGGAACATTCCACAGAGATGTGCGACTGCACGTGCTTGTAAATGGGGTTAAAAAAACGTACTGATGCAATTCTGGTGTGGATGCAGCTTTTTTATTTTTTAATTTTAAACAAACGCGGAAGTGCGACTTGAAACACGATGTTTACACAAGTGGTAGCATGTAGAATAAAGTACTGCAAATATTTATTGTTTTTACTTGACTTTAGCCTTACACAGTGCAGCTAGACATTAGCAGCTGATCAGCTCGTAACTTCCACCAATCGTGGTCCGGACCTTTTTCTGCGCAAAGTTTGCTGCCCTGCTTTCTCGGACATCAACCCCACAAGGAACCTCGCCTGCCTTTCCGCAGACATATCCTGTAATCTATCAACCAGTGAATAACGTTCGATAATCCTCTGCTAACCTAGCGCCTTGGAAATCAAAGAATGAATATGCGCGTTCAAAAGGGTGACCCGCCAATAATTGCGATTGGGCAGTTAGACTGCGTTCAGACTAACGTACTAATTCTTCGGCTACGTCGCTGCCGTAAGAAGGAAATTGTGTAGCAAACCACGATAGACCCCCCCTGTTTGTAAAGGCAAACGCGTAATAAACGAAACTACTAACCTGGAATTCCAGCGTACACTTTGTTCCAGTGGTGATGTCCTCGTAGAAGCACTGTTTGGCGTTGTCGGGCAGCTCGAACGTGAGCTCGGTGCCCAGCGCCCAGCCGCACAGGAGGAGCTGGGCCCACACCACCTGTAACATTACTCGCAACGAGCTGTACATTGTCTTTTAAAGGGATAGAACCTAAGTCAAGTAGGAAAATGGGCGAGGGGCCTGTGAGGAAAAGAGAAGACGTGAATGGAGGAAATAAGACCAAACCCGGATCTAATCATTAGCGGTGAATTAGCTCAATGCTAACAGGCTACTATCTGGCCTCGGCGTCATAGAAACAAGAGAGCGCATGAGCACGAGAACTGGCGGACATTCAACGCCACAGTTTGTACGCACTTAGAATTTACCACAAGCAAAATTACAACCTTGCAGTTATTTATCAATACTTTTTTTCGAACGCCGTTATCCACTCACCTCTGGTGTCTCACCCGGATGCGACTAATTCTATGAAACGTTATTACAAGCCGGACATGCCCATTGGCTTGCGTTTACTAAAAGCCCGCCTCTGCCTCTCTCTCATTGGTCAGAAATACATATGGGCGATGCCCTCATTACATGACATAATTTGACGCCTACGCTCCAACGTGGCCGGTAAGATCTTGAGCGATAAACTTCAATGGACCAACGGAGTAAGATTTCTTATATGACCGTAAAATGTATGAATGTGAACCAGAAAACATTAATGACAAAAAGCAATGGCTTTGGAAAAGCAAGATATTCCCCATCCATGGCCATATTTAGTTGTGTTTGATATTAGGGCCGTTCACACGGGCAGATTTATTCGGACTTACTGCGCAACTGCTCCCCTCGAGCGTTTACACGTGCAACTTTGTTCCAGCGTAGTGCCCGAAAACAGCTTGTTTCGGAGCAAATTTAAACCACCTCAGGGAGGTGGTTTAAAAATTTGCTCCGGAACAAATGCTCGTTTGCGAAGCAGTACCGATGCAAATGTGCACGTATGAACTCAACTGGGTTAAATTTGCTCCAGAGCAAATGCTCGCTTGCGAGGGTGGGGGGTGGCTCGCTGCGCATGAGAAGAGTTGATTACGTACGGCGAGAATGCGTTGCTTTCGTGCTCTGTCGGACTTCCGTCAGGTGTTTGTTTAATTGTCGGCTACAAGAATTATTTGTGGCCAATGCGTTGCATCTTGTGCCAGCCTAAATACCACCATCTTTGCCTCAAAAACCCCGCACACTGTATAATCGAATATATAATCGAATGTATAACTTGTATAAATTACCGGTATAATATATTTGTTCAACCAGCTAACGCATTTTAATTTTTTTTTTTTTGTTATGCTATTGGGGGAAAACATTCATTTTTTTCTTCTGAGTACTAATAGGTTAATAAAAGGAGGAAATTTAGTGTGCAGAAACGCTTTTTTCCTCTCTTGGAGTCATCAAAATAAATGCTGTTATAAAAATTAATAGCAAATAGATATTTTTACTTTGGTACTTAAATAGGCTACATTTTAAGTACCGTATTTTTACATGTCCTTGTACTTATGTTCAGACTGTGAGTACTTATGGCATCGCTGTTTTACCAAAATAGTATATCGCTACAAATACTTAATCCATTCAAGACGGCGTGACCTGAAGTGTCTCTGTGTTAAGCTGGTGACAGGAACGCGTCGTTTGACCCAGAATTCAACTCTCGCGAGAGCAAAACTGAGCGAGATTAACGTGCTCGTGGGGAAACTGTCGAGACAAAACAAAAGCCACACAGTACACACATTTCAGCCACCTGGCGCTGGTCGCTTGTTATTCGCATTTTGTTTGTTTGTTCCTCCTTTCCCGAATTTCATATTCTTGACGAAATTGTTCAACGATGCCGAGCAGCACGTCTTTGCTGGAGGCCGACGAGGGAGAATCCGAGGTCCCGCCGCCGCCGCTAGTGCACGCTTTCGCCGGCATGGGCCTCGACGAGCACCTTGGCCCCCAAAGTCAGACGGCATCCGAGCAATCGGATGAAAGTTCAGCCTTATACCACCACCACCTCATCCCGGCGTCCCGCTTTAACCTCCTCGGTACGGTCCTCGACTTGAAGCCACTGCAGCATCGACCACCTTCGGGAGACGAAGGAAACGTCACGCCCGAGGACGAAGACCCACAAGTTCCAACCGCGTCGGGTAGCCCGTTGCTTCCGCAGGCCCACCAATATATGCATTCTTCGGGGCAGGCTGGCTCCGCGATGCCGTCAGCTTTTGAGCAAGTGGAGACGGTGTTGCTGTACAATGGAGACGAACGGGGGGATGACACCGGCATGTACTGCGGAGAGCCGGGCGGTGGCTGCTTCGAGGCCGAGGCGTCCCTCCTGGCTCGCCGGAAAAGTGTCAACACGACTGAATGCGTGGCCGTGCCCAGTTCCGAGCACGTCGCGGAGATCGTGGGCCGACAGGGTGAGTGTTTCTCGAAGACTTTAAAAGGAAGCGTGCTTATAATGGAGCAAACAAATTCTACAAAACGAGCCATGGTCTTGGAATTGGGCCGTGTTGGTGCTATCAATCAAGCTAACTTTTAGCTCGTAACTTATTGTTGTAATTAGCATGTTACAACACCGGGTTTAATGTCTTTATTGGAATCGAAATTGTTTATCATCATCACAGACAAGTTGCCATCACTCGAATTCCCCTATGACATACTTCTCAGACTTGACACCTTTTGTTTTCTGCTGTTTTTTTGACGTTGATGCTTGCTGGAGTGCGGCTAGCCTAGTTAGCTTGGCTCCAAAATGGGTCAACCCAGCGCCGCCTGACTCGAACCAACATCGACTGAAAAGCTTTCAAAGAAAGTTGTTAATGAACCATCAGACGCTCCCATTCGAGTCGTCTATTTCTTTCCCTGCTCTCGCGTGTCTTTTCTCGATGTTTTTCTCGATATATTGTGTGTTTTCTTTTGTCTTCGAAGACCGCAAGTTGCTCTGCCACATCAGCCCCATGTGTAGTTTTTCATTGTAGTTCTGCGTGGGCAGATCTATTATTTCCCACGTTAAATTCAACATAGAACACACGTATTCTTGACCATATGACTTGCTTCTACGTCTGTCTTTTGGTGAGTTTTGTCTTGTTTTTTTTTTGGCATATGATTAAAGGGCTGTGTTGCTGCGCCTGCTGATGGGGGAGGGTGCACACTGTGTTAACACAACAACAGGAAATGGCTGGACTCAACCACAGCTTGAGAGGAATATTTAATCCACTCGAAATGGCATTAGTGTTTGAGAGCTTTAACTTGCAAGTCAACTTTGATTTATTAACATCATGGAAAAATCATAGGAGTGACTATCACTCAAACCTAGAGGTTCTCAAAGATTTAACAATAAGTACGGGAGTGCAGTCGGCCAAGATTAGCGATGCAATAAAACATGTTGAAATGAAAAATTGTTCTTAGGATGTTTCAATTAATATGTTGGATAGTTAGATAAAAAAGTGTGCCCAAACAAATGTTTGAAACCAAACTGTTTTAAAATATTTAAATGTAGGGCTGGGGGAAAAAAAGCTAACCAGCTTAAGTCAGCAAAAATTTCTGCCTTGAGTCGAAATTATAATTAATAATTTTAAAACCATATTTGCAACATCTGTAACCAATATATGGCCATTTCCGTGTTTACCGAATGGACATATGCAGCCGACAGACATATTTTTCTTCACTCTTGAACGTTTAATTACCACTAATCAAGCCCTTTTTAAAATTTATTTCACCCAGGTTGTAAGATTAAAGCACTCCGAGCCAAGACCAACACGTACATCAAGACGCCGGTGAGGGGCGAGCAGCCGGTTTTCGTTGTGACTGGACGCAAGGAAGACGTATGCATGGCCAAGCGGGAGATTTTGTCAGCCGCCGAGCACTTCTCCCTCATCCGGGCATCCCGAAACAAAGTGGGCTCTCTGTCTGTGGCGTCCGGGCCGGGGATCCCCACTTTGCCCGGACAGACCACCATTCAGGTAGTGGACGATAGTACATCCTTCTTGTTTTGAATCTCATTCCAGCAGTGTTTTCCAACCTTGAATGAGCCAGAGTACACGCATAGAAAAAAAAATCTCACAACACACCACGAAACAAATTTGACAAAAACTACATTCAGTTTACACCAGTTGAAATGCCATTAACTTGTTCACGACCAGCTGTTTTGAGACCCTTATTTACACTATCACACACACACTTAGATGCCAGTGTATCTTCACTTAAGAATTAGTCATTTATATATATATTTAGGGGATGACCGAAGTAATGATTTCTGTCAGATCTGGGCATGCTTTGGTTGTACGCAACCTCAGAATCGAAGTTGTTTCAGGCTATTTGTAGCTTCTGCCGTGTAGTGGAAGAACATGAATTGCTCTGCTGTGTCTCTGGAATTGTATAGATGAAAAAAAATATTATTTTCCTGCAGGTGCGGGTGCCGTACCGTGTTGTCGGACTGGTTGTGGGTCCAAAAGGTACGTATTTACAAGTTTCTATTATTAGTAAACTGCAGTAAGACTTGTCATTGTATTGAAAGTGTGATGTTTATGATGGTGACTGTTTGAAACGGTCCCTGCTCTCATGTGCTCATGTAAATCGGGGCACTTGCAAGTACCACTGTAATTAAAAGTGATTTGTGTTCCAGGGGCGACCATCAAGCGCATCCAGCAGCAGACGCACACCTACATCGTAACGCCGAGTCGCGACAAGGAGCCCGTGTTTGAGGTGACGGGGATGCCGGAGAATGTCGACCGTGCACGCGAGGAGATTGAGGCGCACATCGCCCTGCGCACGGGCAACTGCGGGGGTGGCGTAGAGGCACCCGGCGCGGACAACAATGACTTCCAATTCAACGGCACGGACGTCAGCTTCGACAACAACGGCGACGCCGGGTGGTTCCTCGCGGGCGGCCTCCTCCAGGCGAACCTGAGCGGCGGCAACCAGCGGGCTAATGCGGCCGGCGGTGGTCGCATCTCTTCCACCTATCGCAACGACAGTTCCAGCTCCCTGGGCAGCGGTTCCAGCTCCACCGACTCCTTCTATGGAGGAAGCGGCGGCGCCGCCAACCGCATGGCTGACTTCAGTCCCACTTGCTCATTCAACGCAAATTCCAACAACAACAATAACGGCAGCAACGACGACAACCCAGGGGCCACCAGCTTCTGGTTCGGAGACTCGAGCCCAACGCGGGGGCGGGCGGGAGCTCTTCATCGGGATTCGAACCCCTTACAGTCTCCACGGGCGGCGCGCCGCCGCGCAACTGGAGCCCCTTTGTGGACCACCAAAGTCTTCAGGCCTTGGACGGACGGCCCGCACAGGTAGGTGGTGTTTGAATTAAAGCTTGGATGAATTTAGAGTGAGAGTGCCACAGAGCCCCGACCTCAACCCTGTCCAAACACTTTCTCCGTAGTTTTTGTCCATGTTCACTTCCTGTCGAGATGATCATGTGAAACCCTAATTATGGCACGAAAGCCGAATTTGAACTCCTGATACTTGTTTAGAACCCTCACCTTGGTATGAAACGATAAGCCTTGTTTACAACCTTAATTTGAAACAAACTGAGGCTTGAATTTTCAATTTAAAAATCAAAACCAGGGTTTGGAGCCTTAACCATGACCGCCATTTAAAACCATTGCCCAGACTTGAAACACTGAACCCCGAAAACCGAAATTGAGGCTTGAAATCGGGTTGTGTAGAAGGAAGGAAGGATGTTTTTGTTTTACCTTGTGTTGTTGCCATTGACCTTTCCAGACGAGTCAGCCCGGGACACCCCGCCTTTCCCCCACCTTCCCCGGGGCTGACGCCCTGGAGCATCCCCAGGCGCTGCACATGCTCCGCGCTCCCTTCAGCGGTGGCCACCGCCCGCCCTCCTACTGCTCGGCCTTCTCCTCCTCCTCTGGCGACAGCTCGTCCTCGTCGCCGCCCGAACCCTCCCTGGCCTATGTGGCGGGGGCTTCAGCGGGTCAGGGCCGCCGCCCGGGCCCTGATGTGTGCATTCGCTGCCTGGACGGCCGGGCTGTGGCCGCCCTGGTCCCCTGCGGCCACAACCTCTTTTGCGCCAAATGCGCCGCCCAAATCTGCCAGTGTCCCGATGCCACCTGCCCCGTGTGCCTGTCGCCCGTCACACGGGCCCTGCGGCTTCGCAACATGTGACTGGCGAACGGCCAAATCTTCAAATGTAGCGACCAGAAAATGTTTCAAACGTTTTAGCCACCTTTGTTTTTTTTTTATTGTTTTTTTTTTTCTTGGGAGGGGGCGGAATTTGCAGCCGACTCTCATTACCGTCACCCACCGCAGGGGGTGCAAGTGAGCATGTTTACAAACGGCAGGACTCCCGACCGTATCGTATTAACCAGTCGTATTATACATTCACACATCATATACTGAAGCGGCATGAAAACCCGCCTTTTCTTTCTTTACACTCCACTGGGCGTCACTCGTGACCTTAGCGGTGCTATTTTTTTTTAATTAGTTCCCAGGTTTCTGGGAGTCACTACGCCAGGATCAAAGTCGTTTACAGTTTAAAACTCGTGCCTGAAATTAAGTTACGAAAGAAAAATCTGATTGCTTCAAAAACAACCTAAAGCGTGGCCTTTTTTTTTGTTTTAGACTGATGTAATGAACACATCAGGTTTAAAGTCTTAACACTTTTTTTTTTGCTTCCACGTCTTTTTTGTGCATATTTAGTATTAACATTCCTTTTACAAAAACTGCTGTAAATGTAGGAACTCCTCCTCGAATGTTCTCCAGTGTTGAGATTTTATTTTTAAAATTAATCGTACGACCAATTTCCTCGTTCTGCCCCCAGGCCTATGCAAGAGTCCGCCTGGGTTGGGAAAACCAGGGCGAGGAAATAAAACGAGGGATTTGATGGTACTTTTTCATTGGGACTCAGGGGCGGGGGGGACTATGTTTATCCATTCCTTACACCCCCAAAATCATCTCTCTTTTTTTTTTTTGACGCATGGGACTGTTGTCGGATGTTTATGAGGGGAAAGGGCCTGGAATGTAGACACTACACAACTAAATTAATTATTTCGCTTCCGTTTTTTTTTTTTGGAGGGGCTCAGCTTTTGAGTTTTTGCTTCATAACTAAGCCGCACAAAATAAACCTCCAGGTTCTCTCCCCTCCAATCTTTATCCGTCCTTTTTTTGGTTGTTATTTCGATGAGGGTGAATGCAATATACACGGTCAACCCTCAGTTTATTGTATTATATTAAGGACTGAGATATACAGAAGTTAATTTTTATTTTGTTACATTTCATATTCTAAATATATATGTATCTTGACAAAGTATCTATATTCCAATGTTTACAATAAGATTTTAATTTTTCTACCTTTTCTTTGCGCGGGCGATAAATGAATTTGCAATGCTTTCTCCGCTTCGTAGTTAGATTTGTCGGAACGCCGCCACTGGAAATATGGAATGTGTGTGCACAAGCATGTCTGCGTTTAATTAAAAAGAAATGTAATAAAGTACAATTAAACCGTTGAAGATATGAGCTGCCTGCTAATGCGTGTTTAAGTGTACATTTTTTAGTAGCCGTTTTTTGTGCTAATTTTACTACTTTATGTATATGTAGGGGGCAAGTCTTATGGCATATATATATAAAAATCTCAATTCAAAATGGGGTGGAGTAAGGAGTTTAAAAAAAGTAGGACTATATTTTATAAACGGGCCTTTTAAGTTATTGCGGCCAAAGCACTGATATTAGTATATATATATTTGCTGTAAAGAGAATTTTAAGAGTTTTATTTTTCTGATATTAAAGTTACTTAATAAAGACGGTTTCATTTAAAGCCACATTGAGTCTCTTGATTGTATCATTGATGATTTGATTTATTCATGTAACATGAGTGAGTTTAAATGCGGGACCACTGACATCAGCATGCACTACAAAGATGATACATATTTCTATTTACATACACCCGATTAAAAAAAAAAAAAAACACATCCGACGAGCCGCAACAGAAACATCGGGTGTTATGTGGGTGAAAAGGTGGGAAACAAAATGGCATCCTTAGTGTTCCAATACAAATGCACAGCTAAGTCCATGTAAAGTGCTAAAAACCCAAAAAATCTTTGATAAAAAATTGAGGGGAAAAAATCAATATAGTGTATCAGAACTGCCAGGAAATGTAGATTTAGAGCTGGCATTTTGTGAACCGATAATATACAAGAGGATTAGTCACTGGCCACAACATTAGGTACACACAATCTCATGTGATGTTAAACTTTCTGGCTTTACATTTTAAACAGTCACCTACCTGTAATTGTCAGAATACGTTTAACTATTGATTCATCGAAAGTCTGATATTTTCATAACATAATTTTTTTCTTGTAAATCTCACCTTTTTTCAAAACTGAGTAAAATGTTCACTTCTTGTCATGTCACCTCATTCATTTTGTAATATTTCTGCTTTATTCTCTGAAAATTACCGTCCTAGTACCAGTTTTTTTTTCATAATTTTCTTGTAAAATTACCATTTAATTCTTTTAGCGGTGGCTAAATCTTAAAATGACAACTACTCTGACATCATAATTGTCCTCCCTCTTTGTTGTAAAATTGGATTGGATTGGATTGGATAAACTTTATTGTCAAATGTACTGTATGTGTAACATACAGCACAGATGAAATTTCTTCCCTCTCAATATGAAACAAGAGGAGCCGCTGCGGGTGTCCGCGCCGCCATCAAAAGAAAAGTTAACAAAAAATTACTTGATTCTCAATAAGGCGTAGAGAAAAAAGTAGTGTGTTTCCGGTAACATGAAATTTCGGCATAGGGTCGGTCGGTCGGACAAATGTTTTTATTTTTTAAAATATTTTTGCCACGCCCCCATCATAAATGTAAACAAAATAACCATAAAACATAAAACAAGGAGACATTGAAACCCCCGCTCGCCGCCGAAGGAAAACAAACAAACAAAAAACTACGGCAAGCCTGAGGATTTCACGTAACAATAGTTACCGGTAGCGTGTCGTTTCCGTGGCGTCATTTTACGGTACCGAAACATAGTTTAACCATTAAAGTCACCGCACACGACTTGACTGTGTGATCAACGCGATTTCACTGTGCCTCTGTGTGTTTGTGGTGTGTGGGTGTGTTTCTTCGAATTTACTTTCGTTTTGAGTGTTGGGGGGGGCGCAACAGATAGGTGCGTATGCGGGTTGCTATTTTAGTCCACAAATTGAGGAATCGCGCGGATGAAAGTTTGAGATGGCGGCGAAAAAAACTCACAAAGGTCATTTAAGAAATGGCAATGCCAGTCTGATTTTTCGTATGAATCGTCCGAAGGGCGTATCACTAAACTCACCTGTGACGTATGCACAAAACACGAGAGCGAGAGACGGACGACGCGAGGCACGATTACATGGCAAATTGGTCATTAGATTTGTAGGCTAATCGCTGTGAAAAATAATATGAAAAAGTATTGGTTATTCTATAATATACTGGTTGTAGCATGGTAACTTTATGAATAAAATATTCATCACAAGGTGTAGTAATGCTAGACTGCAACACACAAAACGCGGTCTAAACTATTTTCGGAGATCGCAGCCGCCGCCATGATTCAATGTTGTTGACACACGACGGCAAATGACGCGCATGCTCAACGTGAATATCGCGAGAGTTTGCACCGATGTAAACATCTTTCCTTTTATTATTTATAATTTTGTCTGTGGTTTTATTGTTCTTGTTTTGATTGCAAAGCGTCCTTGAGTGTTTTGAAAGGCGCGTATAAATGAAATGTACTATTATTATTATTATTACACAAAAATGTAGAAGGTTTGAAAAAAATGCCGACCGGAAAGTTTTTGCTCGAGGTAGAAATTCTCGGTCGGTCGGGTTACCGGAAACACACCACTTTTTTTTCTACGCCTAAGACAACTGTAATTTTATCTATTTGGTTGTAAAATTCCAACTTTATTTTCACAATTAATTCTGCCCTGTTAAAATTGTATTCTCTGAATATTACCCGTTCTTCAGTTTAAAAATATAATATAAAAAAAAAAATAGGACTACTCTCCAAAATATTTTTCAACTGGAATCCTTATTTTTGGCCAACTTATCATGCTTTCCCGATAAAATTCAAACTACTCTCTAAAATACATATTTTTTCCACATAAAATGCAAACATTTTTCTCTCAATAGTCCCATTTTGTCCCCATGAAGATACAATTTTCCTCCCTTAAAAATTATGTTTTTAAAAAATCTGATTTTATTCCTCTTGTAAAATTTACATATTGTCGCTTTATTTCTTGGGCAATAAATTCAACTTTATTCCTGTAGAATACAGTACTTTTTTTTCCTTTTCAGTGTTAACCCGTCTTTCTCTACTGCTGACGCATTTCATCGGGATAAAGTTTAGAGGATCTAAAGTTGCGTCTTTGTTCCATTAAAAGTCTAACTTTATCCTCATTACTTTATTGACTTAATAAAAATCACGTCATACTTGGACAAACATCTTGGGAGGGGAATATCCACCTTTTGTAAAATAAATGTTTATCTTCTCTTTACAATGTGGCCCTAATACTCCCCAATGCTTGAGAAAATATCTTTCAATGATATTAGCTATTTATGCATGTGTACCTAATGAAGTGGCTGGTAAAGACAAGGGGGGAGAAAAAGTCACAAATGTTCATCATGTGGAAAACACAGCACTCTGGTCTAGTCCAGCAGTCTGACCGATCCTGTTTGTCCTTTCAGATGAAATGTGTCATTTTGGGTTAACACTACAGCACCGTCAAAACCCACCTGACGAGAACGACGAGAACACCAACAAGCAAAATGAGTCCCTCGGTTGTGAGGAGTTCAGTCGAGTGGCTGGGGGTCAGCGATGGGCATGGTGTGCAGCACCTCGTCCAGCAGCTGCAGGGCGCGGTGCAGGTGGATCTCGATCCAGCATGGCGTCTCCTTGATGCTCTGCCGAGGGTAGTCGGGCCCCCAGCCCTTCACAAAGCTCATACGCAGGATGCACAGGCGGCGGAGGTCGTCCACACCGATGCCGGCTGCCGCCGACAGACCTGCGGGCGAATGTGCGCCACAATTGAGCCATTGAGAATTGAGGGAGGCTAACCGCGCAGCTTTTTATGTAAAATGCAGCAATGAAGTGGGGAAGGGCGTATAGCGGGCAGTTCATTATTGTACTCAGCAATTTTCCTGACTCATCAGTGCAGCGCCGGGCCAGCTCCCCTTTCTAAAATGGCCACTTTCATGAATGGAGACCTCTTGTCTCGCCAAAGCATCAACGCAGTATGTGAGCTTCAGAAAGTATCGTACAGTTAAGTCGTGATTTAGCATAGGTGCCAGTGGATCTGCAAGTAAGAATAAATTAGTTATTTATCATCCTTGGAATAATAACTATTAATCAATAAAAATCTGTAAAAACGAGTAGCCAGAAGAATTACTCATTGCCATATAAATCTCTAAACGATAAATCTCCCAGATTTTATTGTAGCCCGAGTTACTCGATTGGAGACTTTCTCAAATAAAAACCTTCCCAGAAACTGCAGTAAAGACATGAGTTATTCAGATTGGTTTCCACTTTAAAACCGTACTTAAGTGTCCTGGGTCGTTCGTCCCTGCCGGTGGGACATGCCCGGAACCCCGACTTACTGCCAGCAATGCGAATCAAACTCTGACATTGATGATATAGGGACAGAAGAAGACGGTATGAGAGGGTTCAGTACCCCATACTCCCGAATCCCCCTCCAGAGAACTCCCCGAGGTACACGGTCGAACGCCTTCTCCAAGCCCACAAAGAACATGGAGACTTGGTTGGGCGAGCACCCATGTACCCTCGAGGACGCTGCTAAGAGCGTAGAGCTGTCCCACGGCTGGCATCTGAGTCTATTTATTTGGTGGCTTGTCTTCACAGAACATTTGATTTGAGTTGGCACTAGTATTGATATACCGTAAATAAATGCATGCAAACATGCAAAAAAACCACCTGAAATTATTTCTGCATTTTTTAAAAAGCTATGTTTTTAGTATGCATTTGAAATGGATCGTTAAATTGAGTTTTTAACAGATACTTGGGTCCAGACTTACTGATGGCGGGTGCAATGCCTCCAACTGAGCCGGGTCCAGGGATGTTTCCCGCCACGGCTGCTGCCTGCGCTGCAGCTGCCGCCTGAGCAGTCGCCGCCTGTTGCTGCATCTGCCTGTGACACTGACGTAAGTCGAACACCTGGCACAAAACATGTCAACATTGTTAGACAAAAGGAGGTACATGCTCACTAACGGTTGTCATGATCAGTCCACTAGTCAAGTCAAGTTAGCTTTTATTGTCAAATATGCTCTGTGTGCAGCCCGGTAGTCGAGTGGTTAGCACGTCGGCTTCACAGTGCAGAGGTACCGGGTTCGATTCCAGCTCTGGCCTCCCTGTGTCGAGTTTGCATGTTCTCCCCGGGCGTGCGTGGGTTTTCTCCGGGTGCTCCGGTTTCCTCCCACATTCCAAAGACATGCATGGCAGGCTGATTGAACACTCAAAAAATTGTCCCTAGGTATGAGTGTGAGCGTGGATGGTTGTTTGTCTCTGTGTGCCCTGCGATTGGCTGGCAACCGATTCAGGGTGCCCGAAGACAGCTGGGATAGGCTCCAGCACCCCCCGCGACCCTAGTGAGGATCAAGCGGTTCGGAAGATGAATGAATATGCTCTGTGTGTAACATATAGCACAAATGAAATTACTTTCCTAGTCGACTTTACGACAGCATAGTGATGTTTAGATTGTTATGTTGCTAATCACACGTTTCTTGCTTCAGGGAGGTCAAAACCACTCACAACCAAGTGCACAGAATGAAATTAGGTTGTCGCCATAATTGATTTGAATTGTCTTCTATTTCTGAATGTGCAGCAGTTTTGGTAAGTGAGGAAGAAGGGGGAAAAAATAAACTCCTGTTTGGAACATCTCACAAGTGAACGGGCTAACTGAGAATGGGTGGGTGCCTTGAAGGACCTTTGCCAAATTGCTCAGTCATTCACAATCAAAGATGGGGTGAGGTTCACCTCTTTGTGAACAGCTGTGTGAGAGAATCCCTCAGGCGGCAATGCATCAAAAACCCACCTTAATATGGAAAGGACACCACCACGTGGGCTCAATAACCCTTCAGAAAACCATTATCAGTAAATCCAGTTTGTACTACTTTGCAAATCACTGTCTTGTGTTTTTATTCATGTTTAACATAACATCCCAAGTTTATTGGAATCGGGTTTGTGTATACACCATGCTATCGCCCCACCCTGCTTATATAAAAAAAAAAAGTTTTCATTCAAAGCGTCAGTTATGAAGTGTTTACCTTAATGTAAGCGCTGGGGTAGATCTTGTGGACGGCGTCCCCGGGTGCCCGGCCGGCCTCGCGATCCAAGTAATAGCTCTGCACGAAGACGGCGTGGTCGCTGAGGCAGCGCACCCACACGTCGCCCTCGCCTTTGCACTCCAGCTGCACGCCTTTGCCGATGTGAAGCCTGACAGATGAGTCAAACTTATTCGATGGTCTGAACCTTCCATTTACACTTGTGCAGTGATACACCTTGATCTCCGAGCTTCATTCATTCCTGACCAAACTCCTGATCCAATTTACAACGCATATATACAGGAGTCCATGCAATAGTGACTGAGGGACCCCGTCCATCAGTCTGACGGAATGCCCACTTCTCCTAATATGCTGATACAAACTCTGGAGCATCGCATCCAAATGAAGCATAGAAAAACACCAATCAGCATATAAACTTCATTTTTTGTGAAAAATAAAACCCAACTAAGATTAATGCTGTTTCGTAGTGACAGTCTTTTCCACGTTCTATCATCAAATCTACATGTATTATTAAACAGTATGCACGTATGTAGGCATTACACTGCCCCCTGGTGGCCAGGGTGAACACACCAGAAGGAGCAGTCCATTGAATTACAGTGATACCTCGGCTCACGAACGCTTTGGCTCACGAACTTTTCGCCTCAAGAACATTAATTTCGCGAGCATATAGTCTCTGCTGACGAACTAGTTTTCGGCAGACGAACCAAACCAAGCGGTCGAACAGCGCCACGGTGGCGGCCGCGAGAAGCTGGCGCACGCTCACGGCGTCCTAGTTCATCACCCCCTTTCTTTGAATGCGGACGTGGTTTGAGTTTGATAGACACTTTTGCTATTATGGGACCGAAAAAGACCCCACCACAGGCTAGTTAGTGTTAAGCCTAAGAAAACACTAAAGAAAATTACGATCGAGCAGAAGAAGGAGATAATTGAAAAACACGAACGAGGTGTGCGTTTGTGTGACTTAGCGTCCCAGTACCAGTACGCTAACACGCAACAGGTGTCAATTAAGAGGTTTTTAGTCAGCAAAAAGGATAAAGAGTCTCCTTCTAAGAAGCAAAGAAGAGAAGCCACACCGGAGGTTCAGTTACCTACAGTCCTTATGGAAGTTGACTCTCCTTCTAAACCGTAACTCCCTCCCTCCCTCACCCTCCCACTCCATTCCATCAAGCCATCAACTACGATCACAAAGGTAAATAAAACGACTTTATTATACAGTACAGTTTATTTCTTTAATTTCAATACAATAGCACATTTATTATACATAAAATAAGGTATATTTATGTGTAGTTTTAAGGCTTATTTCGTAGAAAATTATGTTTATGGGGGCCTGGGAACGGATTATTCTCATTTTAATGGTTTCTTATGGGAAATAAATATTATGGGAAATAAAGACAAACTTTTCGGCTCACACACACTTTCTGGGAACCAATTAAGTTCATGAGCCGAGGTATCACTGTACAGCTAAAATAATTTTTTATGTTATAACTGTACGCTTTCAAACAGAACAATACCTTAGAGTGCTATTTTCCTTGACATTTCCATTTATTTAAATGGGGAGAGTTGATTTGAGTTGAAAATAATTTGAGTTTGGTCAGAGAACGAATCAAGTCAAAGTAGCACTATACTATTAATGTTACTTCAAATATGACCTGTACGGTTAATAAAGGTTGCGTGATGGCCAGTGGGTGTTACCTGGCTCGCTCTATGGCCTCCGTGCGATGGACGTTGCTGAGCTGGCCTAGACAGAAGCGGTCCCCCCCCGACGGGTCGACGTAGCCGTCCACGGTCACGACGGGGCACGACGACGGCACCTTGAAGGTCTCGCCCACCTGTAGGTCCATCTCGAAGTAGGCGATGGAACACCAGTAGTCTGGAGCTGCAACACAGTTAAACCTATTAACTGAGGCACTAACGCCACCAAAGTCATAGTCAACGTTCATTGTTTTGTTCTCACCAGGATGGTTGGAAATGGGTGGCTGAAAGGCAAACTCGTCGTGGACTGACCCTGAGGATGAGAGCCAAGCAATGGACTATCACCGTCTTTGGAAAAAACGTACTGTGCACGGTTTCCGTGTTGTCTGACTCACAGTAGTGTGCCGGCTGAGGCATGGGAGGGTGGTGCTGCAGGTGACCGTTGCTGTGGTGCGGCGTGTTGGGGGTGAAGCTGTTGTTTCTTGACCAGACGGTGTTGCCACCTGAAGTTGCGGGTGGGGGGACAAGAGAGCCCAGCAGATATTTTGTTCATACCACAAGTATTTCTTCTGTATTTTATTAAACATTTCCTATTTAACATGACGTAGCTTTAGTGAACCTGTTAAAAATAAATATTATTCTGCTTGATTAAAAAACAAAACACTAAAACAATAACAAATTTTGAACGGTGAAAAAAAAAAAATCAACAATGATAACAGTGACCACAGTGAATGTAAAGAAATGTACAGCAGCTGACTCAGTCGAAAATAAAAACCATTCAAAAATAATCTGATAAAATAAATTCAGCGAAATTGACGGTTATCAGTTTCTACAGATATTAAAAGCACTGGCAGTACAGATTGATGTTGAGGCACTAATATAAATTGGTGAACAAATGCAAAGTTGGAAACATTAAACAGGTAGATGAAGTGGATCCCAAAAGAGGAGGTGTATCTTGAGCGATAAAGAGAGCCTTACTAGCTGATCCTGTGGCGACAGTGGGGAACGATGACGTGGAGGCAGAAGTGGATGCCTCGGCGGGCGGAAGCATGTTGGTGGGGGCGAATAGGTCGGAGGGTCCCGGGCGGCCCCCCGACGGAGGGTGCTGGATGGTCTGCATTGAACGGCCCTCATCCATGGCGGGCAGGCTCTGGGGGCCATCAAAATCATGCTCATCTTTGACCATCAGCGCCGAGCCAGGCCTGGAGCTGGTTAGATTCAGTCCTGATATGTCTGATGGGGGAGTTTTAGCAAGAAATCATGAGTCACTCAGAGGACCGACTAAGTGATGACATTGAAAAATATGAACAGTTTCACCTATGCCGGGTGAGACCACCCGCTCGTAGTGATAGGGATTAACGCAGACGCTGTCGGCCTTGAGGTCGAACGCATACTGACAGTATTTGACATGCTTCAGTTCATTCTTGTGCAGGTCCGGCCAGCGCCACAGCTTGGCATAGACCACATGTGGGAAACCCTTGCGTCCAGCCACCTGGAAGGAGAGGCACACACAAACTAAACCAATAAATAAATAATGATAACAATAATTATTCATGGGATCATCAGATAACATTTGAATTGACATCTTCCAAATCAATGCATTAAAAACTAATATTTATCATAACCCAAATAAAAATAAACCTCTATTATCCAAATTACTCAATGATAAAAAACAATTCAGAACTATAATGGGGAAAATGCTGCAAAAATTGTCATACAAGTACAAACCTATTATATCAAGAAAGTCCTCATGGTATTTACAAGTAGAATTGTCACAACACAAATGAAAAATTAGTCTTGGCCGTAACATCCAATTCAGCTGTTTATAAAACATGATTTGATGGGCAAAAAAAATGTGAAATATGTACATAACACAATTCATATATTGTATGTTACACACAATAAATGAAATGTCAAGTTTTTTTAAGTTTGATTTAGAAACACACATATCTTAATAGGTGACAAAGTTATTGAAAAAAGAATTTATATGAATTCAATCTATGTATCGATTAATCTCTGTATCCAAACCTTAAAGAGATGAATCATCCACTTTAGATTAAAACCTTATCCAATCTGAATGAAATGTGCTGTGTGTCTACAGGGTAAATTGTTGTGCTTTATTACACTTAGAGGATATTTGACCCATATGAAGCTACTTTATCATCACGGTCTATTGAACCCACCTGCAGTCGTCCATCCAGCGTTCTAGGGATGGTGACACACTTGCTGGGATGGGCGCCGTTGGTGGTGATGGCGGTGATGAGCGAGTCCAGCTCATCCTTCTTCTCCTTAAGTTTCTTCACCAGGCTCTCGATGGCCCTCTTGGCAAAGCTCTCACTCTCGCCACCCTGCCGGTGGCACATAAGGCTGTGCACGATGCTGAGGCAGGCATCGTTGCTGGTGGGCGTGTTTGCGATGGACATGTCGGCTTCGGAAGATGAGACACACTGCGACAGGTGGGCTTCTTCAACTCGAGAAACACACCATCAGGACGCTGATGGATAGGATACATCAGATTCAATGAGTCATCTCCAATGGTCGCCAGCTAATTGCAGGGCACAAAGACCAATCACACTCAAACTCACACCCATGTACACCTTAAAGCCTTCACTGAATATAAGATGCATGTTTTTGGTATGTGAGATGAAGCTGGAAAACAGAAATACAAACAAGAAGGCCAGAGCTGAGAATGGAACCCAGAACCTCAATACCACGAGGCAGAGGTGCTATCCACGAGGTCACTATGCTGCAATATGAACCTGTATGTGTAAATATCTTACAAGCAGATGTGCCAATAGCAGGAAAATAAACACTAAACTACAGGCAGAAGCCGAACATCCGGGCACTCTCTGACGTCGCCGATTCTCATAAATCGTCGCCACATTGATTAAGGAGGGAAAATATGAACAATTCACATCAGTCTTAAAAGTTACAAAACCGGTTTGCCATACCTCATTAACTCAAAGTTATTCAAAACGCAACACCCATGGATATAACGTTGGAAAAAGAAGACCAGTTTTAGCCGAATTTACAGAAGAAATGCATCCGCCGAAAGCCGCAACATTATATGGAAAAGACTGCTCCTAGACTTCAAAATAAATGTCTTTCACTCGTACAACACGAATCCCATACTAGACTAGCTGACATTTAAAGATTAATTAGATTAGTGTAAAGATAGATGTACAGTATTTTAAACACGTGCAAACATCGGCCTCAATGTATTTCCAAGAGTAACTGACCGGAAAGAGTCATATTCATTAGCATATTTTGACCAACGCCTGCCTAAAGAAAAACACTAGCTTAGCTACTTCTTGTTCGGGCTCGCTCAAGCTATACATCACATTGACGCAACGCATTATTGGTTCACTTGAATGATCCCCGTTTTATTTATCGTACCGTGTTATCTTTATCTGTGCATTAGGCCAACACTTACTTTCCGCAACCTGGCGCTAGCTGCTATGGCAGCTCCTTTTTTCCCGTTGTATTGGTCGCTTCCTTCTTCGGCTGAATTGATGTTAAGGTTCACACGGCCAACCAAGTGTTCTCAGTTCAAAAATAACATAAAATGAAAAGCACGATCCCTCCTTAAAACGGAATGGTATGAAGGGGGAGAAAAAAAATCACAGCCCTCCTCTGGTAAGTTCTCATCCAGTGCATTCGCTTCTTCTTCGTCTTTGTTTTGTGCTGTGCTTTAGTAGTCAGTGCATCTGGAGAAATAGTGTCCCCCTGTGGATAGAAGATACATTACAACTTGAATTGTAATTACATACTGTACAGTGCATACGTTCTAACAGTGATTCTTGCAGCACAATTTCTAAAACTATTATTATCTCACATAACTTGCAAAACTAAAAGCACAAACACTGCTTTGTTCTGAGTTTGCAATTTTGTAGCGAACAACTCAGTGCTTTACACTCAATTTCCAAATGATCAACACTCCTCGCAAAATGATATTCATTTATGGCTATTATTTACACTATTCTCCCAACTGTCTGGCCACACCGTCACACCAGAAAACTATTGGAAGAGTGGGAATTGGACGAAGCGAAGGAAGAAGTGGAGGTGAAGAAGCAAGAGTGATAGGAGGAGGAGGAGAAGAAGGTGGAGAAAAGAGACTAAAAAATAGAATCACTGATAACATCAGAGCGACAATAGTGAAACACGTAATCAACCATGGAATGACTCAAAGAGATGACACAAAGTTTTTTTGTCTTAAGTCAACAGTCTCAAACTTGGGCCTTAAACTGGACAGTGATTTCAAATTTGATCTGCAAATTGGTGCCGTTGTTAAATCCAGCTTCTTTCACCTTAGACAGCTGGCCAAAATAAAACCTCTCCTCTCTCATGAACACTTTGAGACAGTAATTCACGCCTTTGTCACATCCCGGCTCGATTACTGCAATGCCCTTTACTTTGGAGTCAGCCAGTCCTCCATTAAGCGGCTTCAGCTGGTCCAGAATGCCGCTGCTCGCCTCTTGACTGGTACTGTAAGAGGGAGCACATAACTCCTACTCTGGCATCCTTTCACTGGCTCCCCATACATTTTAGAGTTATTTTCAAGATCCTCTTATTTGTTTTCAAATCTCTAAATAATCTCACGCCACCTTACCTCTCTGAGCTCATCCGCCCCACGCACCTGCCCGGCGCCTCAGGTCTGCGGACCAGACATTATTAGAAGTACCAAGAACTAAACTGAGGCTGAGAGGGGATCGAGCCTTTTCTGTTGCTGGTCCCTCTCTCTGGAATGACCTCCCACCGAACATTCGTCAAGCTTCCTCACTGCCCATCTTCAAAACCCTCCTCAAAACTCACTTGTATTCTCTGGCTTTCGACTCAGCATGACTTAAATTTGTTCTTGGTTTTACTGTTTGGTGCTTTCTACTGTCTTTATTACCGATTTGTTTTACTGTTTATTGTATATGTTAAATTGCTCCATGTACAGCACTTTGTATGCGGCGATGGCTGTTTGAAAGTGCTCTATAAATACAGTTGACTTGACTTGACTTGTGCCAATTTGGCAAAAGGTTTTCTTATTTGTGTGAATAGTTTTGCAAAAATAGCGAGTATTAATGCATCAGGAAAAAAGAACACTTTTTGCGGTACATTGTGCAGGGGGGTGCATTAGTGAGATCCTACTTAACAGCTGTATCAAAATTGTGAAAAAAATATAATACATTTTTATTGTTTTTAAATGAAATATATGGGATAGACTCCAGCATGCCCTGCCCCATGTGAGGATAAGCGGATCAGAAAATGGGTGGATGGATGGATGTTGTGTTGTCATTTTATGTTTAATAATTTTATCATATTGATTTTCTGGTAATTTTACGTTGTGACTTGTGTGAAAAGTTATTTAGAACTACACTGCAAGATACTAAGCTAAGGTGTTTTTAGTACTGTACTAAACCATGACTGATATATGAGATGTATTGAATATTACAAACACCACCCTTAATAAACAACATATTCTTAATTGTAAACCTAATTCATGCAAACTACACAAACACTACACAGTTATTTTTTTCTGTATACCCAACCCCCAAAAAAAAGCAAATACTGTAAATGAGAATTGCACTCTGGTCTGTGCGACAGACCATATACTGTAGTTCCATGTTTGACCAACAGGGGACATGATCTCCCTACAATTTGTGATTTTTATGCGTTTAGAAAAACTTTAAAAATATAAAAGCAACAGATTTATGAAGAAAACAATACATTATTTAAAACATCTGATTGTTTTTCTAAAACTGCTGAAAAACTGATTGACCATAATGTTCTCATTTTACCTCCATGAAAAAACGGAATGATTGCCCCTGCTAATGGTTACCTGGCACAAATTTAACAAGTCACTGCCTCCCAGGTGCCAAGCTGTTTATGCACATATCAGCAACAGCAGTGAGGTTTTATCACGTGGAGCAGCTGGCGGCGTGCCTGTAAGTAAAACTGCATGCCGTGTTAGCAGCACAACAAGAAAACACAAACAGGATGTTTTCGTCGCGTCAGTTCTGCTGATGGAGAGGTGAGTATGGCCACTTTGTGTGTGTGCGTGTGTGTGTGCGTGCGTGTGTCAATGATGTCTTTTGCGTAGCGTGAGTGGAGCCAGTCGCAAAGGCTAATGCAAATGGACAAGCTGGAGAGGAGTGTCGGTGATGTGATGCGACTGTCTCGCTCCATCAGGCCTGGAAACACTGGAAGAGTGACAGCGCATACAGGTCACTCGCTTCTAATCTCTTCCACTCTGCGCAGCCTCCTCCTCATGCTTCCGTTTGACTTTTTATTTATAAAGCAGCTTGGCAAAACCTCAACCGCCATCTGATGTTTCCAAAAACATGTAGGTTCGGTTCTCAATATTGTCTCAATTGTTGACAAAAAACATGTTGGGTGTCCTTGGATGACAAAAACATGCGTGTGCGCTTACTCACGACAATATCTTGATGTTCAGCCAAAAATTGTTTACAAAAACATGTATTTCAGGTTAGTTGAGGACAAAAAGCGTCTTTGATGTTCACAAAACAGGTATGCTATCTTCATTGCTGACAAAATTGCCGTTAAGATTTTCAAAATCGTGTATTTTATGTCTAGAAATTGCTACTATATGTTTTCAAAACATGGTTTGTTTAGTTCAGTGGAGATAAAACTGTCTTTGATGGTTTCAAAATGTCCATCAGACTCATTGAAGACTAAATTGTCTTTGAGCAGCATGGATTACGCTGGTCAATGCAGTTTGGTGCCAAGGAGGTTTCAACAGCTTTAGGATATTTCTGATGTCTCTGAATCCGAAAATGACACTGGTTTTTCAGAATTGTCTCTCGCTTTTGAGGTTTTCCACATTTTGCAAAAAAAAAAAAATTGTGCTAAAAATATGCAAATAGTGACATTAGTATTCTCTTGATGCTCTATGAGGCTCTATCTGTCTTTTTCGACCATGTCTGTATGTCACTTTTTCATTTTTGAGGTGGCAGCGTGAAAGGTTGCAATTGTCCCACAGCCTTTGACTTAAGAATCATGTTTCATGTGAAAATCAAGCAAAAATTCAGAAAAGCAGTAAACAACACATTTTCCAAACAAAGGTATCAAAGCACAAACACTACTTTAAGTAACGATCAACATACATTTCGTGAACTGTTACAGCAAATTAACCAATCGCGTAATACCCAAAAAATTAGTCAATGTTTTCTTCCGCTGTTCATGTGTGACCACATAGACCAGGGGTGTCAAACTCATTTTTTGTCGCGGGCCACTTCGGAGTTACGGCTTTCCTTGGAGGGCCGATGTAAAATCGCAACATTATTTATTACCCATGACGATTTGACATTTTCGTATAGATTTCAGTAAGGATTCATGAAAGTTGACACACATGATTTTCTCCCGCGGACCACATAAATTACGTGGCGGGCTAGATCTGGCCCCCGGGCCTTGACTTTGACACCCGTGACATAGACGCATTCAACAAAACTTGGCGCACCTCTGCTTCCCTTTTGGCTTCGACCTTGTTTCAGTTTCGTATGACCATCGCTTGAAATTTCTCTTAAATACATACTTTAACACCTCTAAAAATAATTTGTACAGTGTCTAACCTAAACTGCTTCGCAGTGACACCGAAGCGACATGAAAAATGGATGGATGCATGTTAACGCTGTGCACCAGTATGGCTTTTCCTCTTGTCAAACAGCAGTCTTCGCCTTGTTTGCCCCTCACGAGTCACATACACTCAAACCGAGTCGTGGCCAAACTTTGCTTAACCAAACGTGCAAGGATCTTCATTCATGCGTGTCTTCCGTCTAAATTTTTCATCGCACCGTCTGAACCCCTCAGCTTTTTTCCGCTAAAACCGGAGTTCATCACGTGATCTTTCCACTCGAGCGCGAGTCGGGGAAAACTGTCAAAGCCGGCGGGGAAGCGAATGCAGATGGAAGAGAAATGGACGGGGCGGTGAGCAAAAGGGAGGAGACGGGAGATGGTGGAGGTGAGCTGTCTGTTTGAAGCTAAATCGGGGTGGCAGGATAGTGTAGTGAGGAGGGGAGCTATCTGTAAACACACAAACAGATGTGTGTGCGCAAACACACACACACACACACACACACACACACACACACACACACACACACGCGCGCGCGCGCGCACACGCACACGCTCACACGCTCACACTCACACGAAGTGCCCGCGGCGAGGTGGTAAAAGGCCACGGCTGATTGGACGCCGTAGGCTTATTCGGCCCCGGACTAGCCAAGCAGTGCATGTAGGAGATGTTTGGATTCAAATGCGTTCATCCGTGCGCACATGAGCGTCTGTAGGTCATTCCCTTTGCTCTTCCTCTTTTAAACTCACTTTGCACTTCACCAGATCAACTCAACCTTCACTGCATGTCGTCGTCCGAGGAAAACTTTGTATGCCCGCTTTGCGATTATTTTGACGGAACCATTTTCTGATCTAACGTAGCCAAATAACCAATGAAAGAAGCGTTTATCACGCACTGTGTCGTATATAACACGTATCGCCATTGGCTGCTACAGCTGTCTTCAAATCTCGTATTTCAACTTGAAATCACACCTCCATTCACTTTGTGTTGGAGAACTGTCTCTTTTTTTCAAAATAAAAGCATAGTAGTGGCAACCTTGAATAATAAATGCAATGTTTCAAGCAGATGATTGCCTGCGGTTTCTATTTTTGATATATATATTATCAATCAAGTGACAGGATGGATAATAGGCTGACATCTTTGTTTTTTTTTTTTAATATCACGCTCGATTGCGATTGACGTAATGAGCACCGCTGGTCAAGACTATTAAAATTGATGTCAATTACCACATAACATGTTTCATTACGTTGGCTTTGAAATATTTCACTTGCAACGCTGTCAAGAACAGAGCTGACTATTGACATTTTGTTTTGATTGCAAAATTATGTACAACCAATTCACGTTGCGGTTTGAGCAGCTGATTATCGGAAGGGTTGTGAATAATCAATTATCTGAAGTCTGATGAGTGTGCCTGGTTTGGATGGGATGAAATATCAATGTCATGGTGGAACGTAATCTTGCACATGACAAAAATGTGGCAACTCAATGTAATAATCTCGTGTTTTCCTAAAAAAATAAACAAATGTTATGTTCAACACATTTTAATTACCGGTATGCGCGACTGAAAATCAAGTACTTTTTCTAAGTGTGTGAAGTACCAATGTAATGTAGCACCAACCAAAAGGAAAATGAACATAATCTACAAATTATCACTGTCATAGATAGATGTTATTAAACAGATGCGGGTGATATGCATTGACATTATTATTATGAAATAGTTTGTAAAACGTTATTTATTTATTTTTTCTTGGCAAAAAGATGTGACATTCACGGGTGTTGTCAGACATTGACAATTTTGTTCTTCCGATTTTCCGTCCTCTTTCTTCCTCAATCCCTTATTTATAACATGTACACACTCACACACACACACACACACACACACACACACACACACACATTCCGGCGCAGAATAGTGTGCTAACAGAATAATTAGTTGTGCTTGATGTCTCCAACAGTTCAAATCCTTTTAAATGGCCACCACATGCCTCCCCGCGTCAGCCCAGGGCGAACCACATGCAACCCCCCCCCCCACACACACACACACGCGCCTGCATAATGGCCGATGTTGTGCTTCCATCTGTGTGTTTGAAGTCTGTTGGAGGATGGCAATATTTCATGTGAGGCAAACATTAAAGTGGTTTAACATCAACAGGAACAACATACACGACCATACACGTGTACATTCAAATGAGCTGCAAATGCGCTCCCAAAAGTGGTACCATCGTAATTCATTCATAAATATGACAACGGCGTACATTGAACCCCTCTGAATCATTGTTGACATCAATTCACTGAACACATTATTATTACTCCTTATTATAGTTGGAAGGCTGGTGGTAATATGCACCAGATACTTTTCTCATCCCATATTAATGTGTTGAAATTGAATTTTTTTTTTAATCCTACAATAACACTAAAATGAATTAGCCTCACTGCACCGATACAGTCTAACTGAATAATGTGAAATTGGACTTTAAAAAATCAAGTTCTGTCACATGCTGATGCATTTTACTAACCCCCTAGACAAAGTGTAAAATTCCCAGTCCACATAAAAGGTCATGTCCGAGATTAAAATAAATACCTCTTGACCTCACACTCAATTGGACACAATGAAATACTTTTTTGATTTTGGTCTTCGGCAGAGTAATCCTTTTCTGGATGTTAGTGAGCCGTATCAAAAACTCTCAAAGTTGCAAGATGGCGGCCAATTCTTGAAAATATTTTCATAAAGACGGTAAAAAAAATAAAAATAAGTGTGCATGTGACCATTAACCTATCACATGTGTAAAGTAATTGTTTGACCACGCGCACACACACACACACACGCACACACACACACACACACACACACACACACACACACACACACACACACAGATCAAACAGTTGTCTCATCATATGCTTTGAATTAGGCTCAAGTTTCAATAGTGCAAGCCACACACCCACACATCAGGGTGTTTGTTTTACGTGAAAAATGTTTGTTATAAAGGGTGTCACATGATCAGGGTGTTTGCTGAGTGTGTGTGTATATATATATGCCTGGATAGTTTGGCACTACGTTGTGGTCATTGTGGTAAGAGTTTGGATGCAAGCGTGGGCAGGCAGTTGTGGTTCGGAACATTTTTCTTTTCTTTTTCCCCCTCAACCGCTGACCCCTAAACTATGAGAGGGTCGGGCTAATGGGCCCACCCACAATCAGGAAATACACACACACACACACACACACACACACACACACACACACACACACACACACACACACACACACACACAAGCATGCCTGCATCATGACCGATGTTGTGCTTCCATATGTTCCATCTGTGTTTACACACACACACACACACACACACACACACACACACACACACACACACACACACACACACACACACACACACACACACACAGGAGTACCCGGAGAAAACCCACACAGGCCCGGGGAGAACACGCAAGACAGCAGGGATTGAACCCGGTACCTCTGCACTTAAAATTTTATTTTTTTATTAAAGCTTTGTTCTGGGGAGATTCCTGTCTGCTCGTCTTTGGCTTGTGGAAAAGCAATTACACTGATATGAGCTTCAAAATCTGCACCACTGGTGTCACATGCATCATTGCTAACTACTCAAGCATCCAGCTCCCTGCTAAAGCACTCAAAGCTACCACACCGCGGCATGACAATTGTGGGTTTTGACACAAGACATGCAACCCCCTCAGCCCCCCCGCCCCTCTCACACATGCCCACACATTGCACATAGACAATTTTGTCCCAGTGTCCTGCATCCTTGGAGCTTAGGATGGACTTTGAAACATTGAAGGGTAACAAAAGTCAGTGGCACATTGTCACGCTACACCAGTTTAGCCAGGACTTAAGTCTGTCTGCCTTTCAGTAGGCACTAATTCCCGAGGAAGTGTGACACACACACACACACACACACACACACACACACACACACACACACACACACACACACACGCAAATGCACACACACACACACACACACACACACACACACACACACTCACACACACACTAAATGCGTCAGCTGTGCTTGCAAACATTATTCACGTTTTCATCTGTTATCATTTACGATAACAGCTTATCACAGGGGTGGGCAAACTTTTTGGCTCGGGGGCCACATTGATTTCTAAATTTGACAGGTGGGCCGTGTCAGGACAAGATACGGTACATATAAAAAAATGTATATGTTGACAGTCCATACCAAACATCAACAGAACAAAAGCATGAAAGTATTCCCATACTTTTTTTTAAAAAACGAGAACAGTGAAACAACTATGGTATATGTCCTGTATGAAGGTTCAAGTATGTGAGCAACATACATGTGTGACAACACAAGCAACAAAGTGCAACAATATATTGGCCAAAAACTGCAGCAAGCAGTACAGGTATATGACAAAATATAACAAAGTTAGGACTATTTGCTACAAAATGAGACGTGTAAGAGACCTGGTGGCTTTTCTTTCCACTCACTCATTGTCTCTGACTTGACCTCCCCTCGATCACCACACATGACAGCGTTGCTCAGCTGATGTCGCGCAGCGAACTTTTGAAGCCAGACACGGGACGCTTCGAAGTCTTCTATGCTCATAGTTAGCGCTCTGGGACTCGCTTCCTCTCTTTGTAGTGGTCCAGTTTGCGGAAAGTTTTTAGCACGATAGTAGTCAAACCATTCCAGGAAACGTTTATTTATTCGACTGTCCGTCGAGCCGCAAGCAATTCACTCTGGGCATGGAAATAGCCAGAATCGGGCTGAGCACAAATCACTTTCTTGTTTTTCAAAGTCTTGTAGAGTTGAGTCTTGCAGACTCCAAGCGTCTCCTGAATGTTTCGTATTTTGTAACACGCTTCGTTTAATCAGATACACTTCACTTTCTCTTCCGTGGCCATTTCTGTTCCTTTTCATTGATCATGCCATGATCGACAGGACGTGAAAATGTTCGCAATTGCAGTAAAACTCACTGCAACAAAGAGTCACTTGCATGTCGCTGTTTTGGATCCAATGATATAAAATAGCGGCGCGGACACACTTATTCCGTCGTATCGAGCGGGAGTTGCTTGAGTTGGCTATACTGCTGGCTTCCGTATCGTCTCCCCCTCCGTCCCTGTGCTCTGCAATTTCAGGTAACTGCGCCACCTGGCGTTGAAATGCCTGTCATTACAAGTCCAAATGAAATGAATGCAATCATTTATATCGAACCTTAATTGTGTTGTGTACCAACCTTCGGCGGGCCGGATTAAAAAGCCCAACGGGCCGGATCCGGCCCGCGGGCCGTAGTTTGCCCAGCTCTGGGTTATCAGGTTACAAGGTGCATGAAAAGGTTAAGTGGCTTGTGTGATACCCTTATTTATGTGAATTGTCACCAGGATGCATGGGGCAGCAAATTGGGCAAATTTTCGAGAATGTAAAAGTACTCCACAACTCGATTTAGTTGCTGGAATAAGAGTAATAAGAACCAAACAACATTTCAGAGGGTAGTAATAGAACTACTGTACCGGGTACTGTCTTTTACAGTAAAACTCATCAGACATGCTGTCATGTGTTTCAATTCTGATTTGCAGCCATTTTATGAGCATGATTGGGATTCTCACAGTTTGAAGAAGTAGAGCAAAAACATTCTTGGGCCAAAGGAAAATTGTGAATCAATTCTGCAAGCCACAGACACGGCGCTTATCGTTACTTGCCTCGAAGACCCCCCCACCCCCCCCACCCCAAGATAAACACAAGGGCTATTTGTTCAGCCGTCTATAGTTTAGTCGCTTGCGTTGCATAAGTCTTCTTGAACTTTCCCAGTCATGTTGCAGTTTTACTTATATTTTTTCTACCTGTGCCAGGCACTCTTTGTAGCGTTTGAGAGAGCATGCTACAGAGTGGACACGAACAGTGGTACCTCTACTTACGAATGTGTCTTCATACGAAATTTTCAAGTTACGAAACGTCTCAACAGGAAAATATTGCCTCTTGCTACGAAAGAAATTTCAAGCTACGAAAGGTAAAAATACAGTATGGACTGCTAATCGCAGCTCCGAGTTTCCTGAACGCAACATACTTATAGCTGCTCTGCCATTGGCTATTACCAAGCAGCATCCAGGCATCCCATTGGCTAAGAGGGACTTCTACCGTATGTGTCTATGTGTGCAGATAGATAGATTTGTGTCCTCGTCATTCGCCCCTCGGCCCATGAGGCGTGAGGATAGTTTTCCATAAATGTGAATCACCCAGAAAACCCAGAAAAAGTGTTCACCAGTCAGGCGATTGCTCACTATGGTGATGTTTGCCTTGGACATTTTCAAAGGATTGTTAAAAGCCGACAAAAGTCCTTTGATCAATTCTTTACAAAGCTCCATGCAAAAACCACTTCTGAGAGAGAACATGGACTAAAGATGGCAAAAAAACAATGAGGACGCAGTTAAAAGTTAAATGACCATTGTTTTTATTCTTTACTAGAGTCTTTGTTTTTTACATTATGCACAACTCTCATTTATTGTGCAATAATCTAATGCTAACATGTATTTGTTACATATTTTGATGCATTTTTATACTTTAAGAAAACATTTATGTCTGAATCTTGGGGGGCTTGTAAACGAATTATGGCATTTACATGAAAAACGTGTTTCTACTTAGAACATTTTTTACTTTAGAAATGTCTTCCAGAACCAATTAATTTCCCAAGAAGAGGTACCACTGTAGTAAAAATATATTGCCTTGTTTAAAACAATAGTAATGTTTGTTTACAGTTCTTTTTTCATTTTTAAAGAGTCCCCCAAAATATTTGGTTTCATGTTTTGAAAAGAGTGACGAAAAACGTTCAAATGTATTGAGTCAAAAAATAAAATAATAATCATCATAATTTAAAGTACAGAATAATTGAACTAAGTATACTTACAAAGTATTTATACCACTGCATACAATAAATGTGTTCTCCTCTTTCCGCATCCATGTGTGCTCCCCATGCTGGATTCTTCCCCTTTTCTGCTTTTAATTCCCGCCTGCCGCATGGCTCGATATCCTCTTTGAGCCAGAAAGAGCATCGCTCCGTTTCATGCCTAATCGCTGCCGTCACGCGACCATCTCCTGGAACACCCCGATTGGCCGGCATCCTCGGACCTTGTTAAATCTATCAGGGTTTCAAGCCCGGGCGGGATCCCATGCTGAATGCCACATGAGCCTGGAGTCCGTATTTCAACGGCCAGAGATTCCCGCGAGCAGATAGGAAGCCATCCATCACACACCAAGCTCCTCGAATAGATTCAGCATTGATCTGTAAAATGGTTTGAAGGGTCACATAAAAAAAAAAAACATAAATAAAATAAAAACAGATTACCTGCTGAGCCCATTTGATCTATGTTGCTAACCAAAACAGCAATCCATAAACAGACTCTGAGATGAATGTGTGGCATTACTGTTTGTTGTCAAGCAGTGTTAAAGTGGATGTTATTGTTCACAAACTCTGAGCTGATTTTAGCCATTAAGAACTAAAGTGGGCTAAGTCCATTTTGGTCATTTTGCAGGGGAGAGGTTGACATTTTTTCATGGCTGCAATAAAATTTACATTCCCCTCTTGATGATTTATATGGCAATGATTACTTGTTGTGGATATTTGTTTTAACAGCAATTGTTGTTTTGATAATATTAAGAATGGTATGATTTTTTGGGGGGTTGGGAGGAGAAGTGGATCATATTGCATGTTTATATCAGATTATATTGCTTACACTTTTATCCAAAACTGAGATAGGCCTTTACATATCCAATTTTAGAGGTTGGCTCCAGGTCAGTATCATCTCGATTGCCTTAAAAAAAAAAAAGGAAAATTAAACTGACATGAGATAAGGTTTTGTGCAATAGTGGTCAAAATCTAAATATCCATCAACCCTATCAAGATTTCACGAGAGATTATAAATAACATTTACTTCGAATAGAGGCCAAAGCGAAAGCTCAATTTACTCTCTGAGTGCTGAATTCACGAAAGGATTGTGTGATTTTTGCGTGGCGCTAACGGGTAAAAATGGAGACAACAGATCCAATTCACAAAACACGCGCTTTTGGATTGGTAATGGTTTTCTGATCGTCTTGATTGCATCTCCTCAGTCAGGAACCCAAGCTCGTGTTCTGATTATTTTGTTTTTCTCTTCTAAACTGACGTAATTGTTCTGTCATGGTGTCCGAGGTTCAAAGCCAGCATTTATACTTTACCACGTGTAGCTTATTGCAAACAAGGAGAAGTCAGAGGCAAACTGCACTCAACTGTCCAATCTTGTGGCCGTATATGTGCTGGAATGTCATTAGCACCATATCCTTCGTGAATAGGATGTTAAGACGGAGCAAACTGTGGGTGCAAATGAAGTGCAATTGGAGGTGTCACAGCTACCCCAGTTAATTCTTTGTGAATTTGGCCCTGAATTTTTTATCAGTCTCTAAAGTTTACTCTCCGGTAGGTTTTTGCACAAAACGAAGTCTGGTTTTGTTGCAACCATCTTCGCTGGAAATGGAAGTTGGCCCAATGAATCAGGAAAATTGCAAAGAACTTCCCCTGCCATGTAAAAATTGGAACTAAACCTCGATTTGCACAAGTATCTATATAAAACAAGGGTCATCAATGTCGTACCCGCGGGAACCAGGGAGCCCTCAAGGACAACGTGAGTAGCCTGCGGGCCTATTACAAAAATAGCTCACCAGTAATGGGACAATGTGACTCTCCAGGAATATTGTATAAGCAATCATTTAAAAATGTGATCACTGGCAGATATTTATAATAAAGTGTGGCCAATTGATATTTATCTGTTTCATCATTATTCTGAGAAATCGCTAATGTGATCTGTTCTGCCCTTGCCACGTCCCCGCTGCGGCTACAGAGACAACTCCTTCAATGCACACACCTGTCGATATCGCTTGCAATTTATTCACCGTAGAGGCGAGTCAAGAAGGTGTAAAACTGTAATACACACAAGAAAACACTTAAATTCTGTTGCAAAACTAAACGTGGCAAAATAATGTGCCCCACTTGTCTGGTACATGACGAACGCCTGACAACGCTAGTATTACTCGCGTTCGCGAACTAATCGCTGTAGTAAATGCTAACCGTAAACAATGGCAACGTATTTCAAATGTAAATTCACGATGAACAAAACCCATTAATTAATAATATTGTGTACATTTAAATAATACAAACGTACGGCCTGTGTTTGGCTTAGAACACGAAGATGCATGCAGTCCATCTTTCGAACTTGTCCGTCGAACTTAAAAGAGACAGTGTCTCACTAAACAACATCCGGTGTGCCTTTCACAATAACAAATATACTTTGCAAAATAAAGCAGCTCTGTAAATATAGAAACAGAAAACAAAAGATATATGGCTCTTCAGGAGCCAGAATATGATAAATGTCTTCTCAGAAATGAATATTATTATTTATAAATTATAACAAATGAAGGTAGTTCGAGCAATTTTATTTCAAACGTACATACTACAGTATCAAACTGGTAGTCCTCCGCATTAATCAGTAGCTAAGAAGGAGGCCTTAATTTAAAAATGTTGGTGACCCCTGAAAAAGAAGGTGTGCCTTTTTTCTGAACTTAACTTAAAAATGAAAAAAATTGAGTGAGCCCACTCTCATTCTCAGTGGCCCGACCAAAGTGCCTTGCGGCTTTTACCACATGTTGTTTTTTTTGTGCACACAACTTTTCTGTGCAGTTTTAGAGATGATCTTATCCCACATGGAGATGGTGTCTCGATTGACAATTAGCGATCCAGCAGACATTAGTGTGCGGTCGTTCCACAATCTTGTGTTCATCCATGTTTATATTCCATTTGAGCTCTGTTGCTACCCAAACTGGCAGCACCTATACTACAAACAGTGCCTTAGATGAATTAAAGCGTGGAGTGCCAACGCATTCCATATTTTTTCGTGCTAATGCGGCAATGCTTTTTATTTACATTTAAACACTCTTTATCTCTTGAGATGGATCCCAGCAGCTGCGAAAGGAGCATTAGACTCACTTCCTTAAAACTGAACCACCACACAACTAAAAGGTATGTGCACAAATGCAGGAAGGTCAACCCATTACATTTGCTACTTAATTATGGTTACGTGTGTGTGTGTGTGTGTGCATGTGTGTGTGTGCGTGCGTGTGCATGTGTCTGTCTATCTTTATCTTGAGTACGTGTGGGAGCTCAGTTGTGATTTAACAGCATTAGTGATTACTTCAAGGGGGTCACAAGAGTCTCACTGTCTAAGCCTGTCTCTTGGATTAGCAACACAGTTGAGGAGAATGTACAAACACACACACACACACACATTTGGAGCACAAACATGCGCACAATCATTAGTGGGGGCTTTAAACGACCATATTATCATCAACAACAACTATTACAGTAAAAATAAAGTGTCTGGCGGCCCTGTGGTCGACTGGTTAGTGCATCGGCCTCACAGTGTAGAGGTGCAGGTTTTGATTCCGGCTCCGACCTCCCTGTGTGGAGTTTGCATGTTCTCACCGTGTGTACATGGGTTTTCTCCGGCTACTCCGGTTTTCCTCCCACATCCCAAAAACATGCGTGAAAGGCTAATGGAACACTCTAAATTGCACACCCCTGTGACCCTTGTGAGGATAAGCGGATCAGAAAATGGATGTATGGATAAAGTGGCTTTATATAGAGCTTTTCTTGGAACAAATATAAAAAAAAAAAACTTTACAACTACAACTAAAATGGTAACAGAATATATTTTCATGATGCAAATTGCTTAACAGTCTCAAGGAATTGTTTCTCTGAGTGTTTAGTGAGAGTGTGACTGCTAAATAAGCCACCCTGGGGCTCATCCAAAACATTGTGGTGAAACTGTGTTATCGTACTGTGTGTACTTTTATTTTGAAGGCGTTTTGAATGATCGCCGATGTTCTGTGAAGGATTCTGAGCATAACAGGATGCTTTTTAGTCCCTGAAAGTTTGCATTGTGGGAAGCACCTTGCCGTCGTTGAACCCTTTTTACAAAATGTTTAGAAAGACCGGACAGGATGATGCTCACACAATGTGAAACAAAGACACACTCACATTGATTCTGGGAAATTATTATCTGGGTCACGCATTCCAAAAATGGAAGAAAAAAAAAAGCATTTATACTAGACCATCGAAAAACCAAAGTTCCACTGAGTTTATTTTATTTATGTATTAAAATCCATTATTTATCTGATGGAATAGATGAATTAAAAAATTGCCGTAAATAGATTTTAATTGACCAATTTCACGGAAACAAATCAGTGAAGGCAACAAATTATTATTATTATTGATAATGTACATGCTCAGTGAGCCTGATTGAAGAACAGGCTGTACTTTGCCCATCCCTGCTCTCAACAGATCTCTTTGTTCCCCTTTTTTGACACACACACACACACACACACACACACACACACACACACACACACACACACACACACACACACACACACACACACACACACACACACACACACACACTTCTGATGACTGTGAAAAAGCATGCAGTTGTGCATCAACTGGACAACAAGCGAGATAATACAAAGCCCCAAGAACAAAGAGAATGCGTTTCAAGAGGCGGCGTCGTACTGTAAAATGCAGAAGCTACAAATCAGGGGTGACTTTTCCACCGACTTTCCAAACATAAAAGACGCGTCGAGAGCGCTTGAGAGCTGCTGCCATTTTACTTTCTGTTTCATCCTTACTGAAAGCGAGGACAAGAGAGGCCGCTTCAAAGGGAACGGAGTGATGGAGGGAATAAAAATGGAGAGAAACAAGGCAGATGTTATCAAGTTTGACTCACCCACATTTGGGATTTTGCAGTTATGGTTAGGAGAGTTCTTTTCTCACATCTTACCCGAGTGATTCCGATCACCAATGTGCTGTGGCACACTGTTGTCTTATGTGTTGACTTGTTGAGATCACCGGGTGTGCTGCGAGAAATTGACCACTTTCATTTAGTTTGGAAGAAAATCATCATTTTAGAAGAACAAACAGTGATATGACTTTTAATTATTCCGGCTTCCTAAAAAGTAACATTTTACGAATGAAAATAATACGCTATAGTCTTGTACTTTATAAAAACATACAGTATTGTAATTACACCATTAAATAGCATTTACGACAACATTTTTTGCCACATGAATAATTCCTTGTGGCTACTTGTGGTGTGTACAACCTAGCCACCGGGGGGCAGTCTAGTACTTTATACAGACACAAATGAAGAAGACTTTCACAACTACACTACTGAAACCGACTCAGGCACTGAGTCATAATAATTGCTTTTCACAGAGGATAAATAATATATGACTGCTATTATTGTTATAGTGTCTGTCTACCTGTGTTGGAGACCGCTTGGCACCCAGGACCGTGCATCCATCCATGTGTACACAAACAACACCCCCCATTAACTGTGAGTGGGGGTGGTATTAAAAAGTTTTAAAGATGTTTATGATTATAATTCAATCAATGAATTGATTTCTACAATTCTACACTTCTACACCTCAACTAAGTTTTTCTCTCCATTTGTCTGCTTTGCACGGTAATTTGTGCAATGCGCCACTCTGAGAGCTTTGTTGACTACTATTGTGGTGATGTATTTAGCTCCAATTGCTTTGTTTATAAAGGCAGAATTCCTGTTGTGGCCCATTTGCGTTGCGTCTCAGGGCAAAACAATGTTGTTTGTCCACACGGTGTCTGAGTTCCATCTGCTGACATGATGTCTTCATCAGGATGGGTTTGCGTGCAATTAAATTGATTTATTAGGTTTTGTGTCCTTGTGATAGGACACAGGCAATGTTCTTCTCCACACACACACACACACACACACACACACACACACACACACACACACACACACACACACACACACACACACACACACACACACACACACACACACACACACACACACACTCTCAGTGCTATCACAGAGTGTTGTTTCCATTTATGTATTTATGTTTTTGTTTTGTTTGTTTTTTTGGTTTGTGTACATCTGCTGTCAATAAATGTCTCCAATAGTAACTGCATGTGTGTGAACACTGTTTTCACAGCACGGAACGGGCAGATGAAGTTGACCTCGCAAATGCCAGCAGCCAGCCTTGGGATGTACAACGGTATCTAATCAATTTCCAAGTTTTTCGAGATCCGAGCCATTGCTCAGCTGATTTTATTATTTTTTTTTGGCTTGCGAGTAAAAATTTGGGATATGAGCACAAGGCGTTCACAACAAAGTTCACAACAAGGAGCCGTCAGCAGATGGCAAACAATTCTGCAAAGGAGTTGAACTACGTGTACAACCAATCACACCTTGAGACAATTTAGAGTGTTCAATCAACCTACAATGAATGCATATTTTTGGAATGTGGGAGGAAACCGGAGTACCCGGAGAAAACCCACACAGGTATGGGGAAAACATGCAAACTACAGACAAGAAATCCAGGGCTTGTATCGAACCCCTGACCTCTGCACTATGAGGCCAATGTGCTAACCAGTCGACCACCCTATCTCCTCTTAAATAAAATTGATCTGCATTCCTTTGTCAAAAAAGTAAATCAGGAGATTATCATTTCCTTCTACTGTTGTAATTTGTTTGCCTTCTGAGTGATATGTTCAGTGCAGCATGGTTTTCACCCTAATTGGGCCAACACGTAGAGCTCACGTGGGCTTATTCCAAATAAAACTGATAATAGGATGGCGCTGGGGGGGGGAATATGTCATATCAGGAGCAATATATCAAGTAAGAAAAGCGGCCAGCAGGCTCCATCTGGACTCGATGGTGTGTGCAGCGGTTCTGCTTCACATGTTGCCTTTGATACGCTCACAGCTGGACCTGATCAAAGTCAGGTTTTGTGGTTTATGTGTGTGTGTGTGTGTGTGTGTGTGTGCGTGTCTGAGTGATAAGATGTGTTAGGCCCTTTTTATATGTGTGTACTTGAGCTCCACACTGTGTCACTTCCATGTCGACTTCTTCTTACAAAACCAACACACACACACACACACACACATATGTGTGTACACACAGCACACACACACACACACGCACACACACACACACACACACACACACACACACACACACACACACACACACACACACACACACACACACACACACACACACACACACACACACACACACACACACACACACGTGTTTCCCATTAAGCTTTTTAATTTCCCTCCTTCTACCCTCTTCCTCTCGGCTGTTTAAACAGCCGGCGAGCAGCCTGTAAAAGCCCTGATCTGTTTACATGATAGGCTGCCCGGTGCGAGGCTGTTTAATGCAGTCTCATAAATTATACAAGAACTCTCAGCACGCTGGGTTTGAATGAGAACCACGCCAGGCCTCCGACCCACATCAGAAAAACGGTTTCGCATAGCTACGGGATCTGATACGGGACTAAGACTGTTATTCCCTGTGGTATAACTATTAAGTGCTGCATTTAAAATAAAATAAATAAATAATATTTCACTGGGTTTTTTTTAATCCCCTTTTGAAAATATTTTAAAGTAAAACATATTTAAAAAAACATATTTATAATCAATATATAACTAAATTAAATCCCCTTATGTGAAGTTCAGGTTTAAACTGTTACAAATATTTAAACTTGTTTTTTTTTAATCCTCACATGAGTGTATTTTTAAATGTGATTAAAAAAAGTTCAATAAAGTCCTGCAAAAATGTCTACATTAAATATATGGCAACATTTTTGAAAAAGTACTTGAAAAGTGATGTATTTTAAAGCATTTGTTTGAAAGTAGACTGTGTGTGTGTGTGTGTGTGTGTGTGTGTGTATGTGCATACGTGTGTATAAAGTGTGATAGACTGTTTTCATGTGATAAAAACCACATGTTTTGTTTTTTTTCCTTCCTGGAAACCTGTAGGGCTCACATTACTTAAAATGTGCTTCAAATATCAGCCGCTTGGCAGTAGTTATTTGGAATCCCTTTCTCAACCAATGTTAATCTCTTTGGTTTCGCTTCGCTCACATGGAAATAAAGTAATAAAATTGTCACCCACCGTCACATTCCTTGAAATTTTTTAACGCGCCTTTTCTGGTTGGGATGAAATTATAATTAGATTGGGCATGGATTTGGATAAGCAACATAAAGCATTTAATTTGTTATTTAAGGTGACACATACCAAATTGTTGGATGAGGTAAGATCAGTCGAAATCTTCCATGGGGTTAGCAAAAATAACACATGCACTTTGTTGCATGGTCATAATCGTTCCAATGTGACATCGCCAGAAATTTCAAGCCAGCATGTATTTCACCTTTGGAGGGCATATCAAAAGCCCCTTTTACACTACCTGTAAAAGCCTTTTTATCAACTTATCACTTGTCACTGTTCTGTATGAAAGGCATGAACATAGAAACTGTTACAGAACTGCTTCAGAGGTGGTTTCAGAATCTCCCTTTAGATTCTCTGAAAAGCAAGCATTTTTCCAACTCACTGTTCTTGGTACAGTAAATGTCACCAATATGGAAATGGGGTTATGTCGTTGCTCCGACAAGGTTCCATTTTTGGAGTAGTATCGCAAACCCCTTTTACATTACTTGGTAAAGCTGGCCTTTTCCACCATCTGTCCACCTCACAATTCTTTCTAAATACCACAGACATAACACGGTGCTACGAAGTCGACCACACACATTTGACAATAAAGTTTATCCAACACAGTTTTTCGCAATCAGGGGGTAGTATAAAAAAACCTTTTACACTGTAAAAGCCAACATTTATTTGCCCCGCAATGGACTACTGATACACTCTGACATCACAGTATCTCATAAAAAGTGATGAAAAAAGAATCATCACCACTTTGAAAAGCTTGACCACCACAAATCGATGTGAGCGCATTCGCTGTCTCCCAGTATTCACATTATTCACATAATTTTGCGATATTTTGACTGAAAACCATGAGCCGTGACAAGCGCATGTAATGCAAAACGTAAATCATGCGTGTCAGGAGATTCTGCGTGAAACTGGAAAGCGTGAAGCTGATGTCCTCCGTAACACTGCGCAGTGAAATCAGACATGGCCACATGACACGGCCATCTTCCCGCTAAGATATTGCAGAGTGTAGCGTGTGATGTTGTAACTCACATGATAGTACAGTGGCGGAGACTTTTATCCTTCTTGTGAGCCTGTCCTAGCTGTCTTCGGGCAGTCGCTGGGGTACATCCTGAACTAGACATTCGCAGGGCACACATTGATGAACAACCATCCATGCTCACTCACACCCAGGGACAATTTAGAGTGTTGTGGGAGGAAACCGGAGTGCCCGGAGAAAACCCACGCAGGCACAGGGAGAACATGCAAACTCCACACAGGGAGGCCGGAGCCAAAGCCTGCACCTCCGCATTGTGAAGCTGACGTGCTAACCAGTCGACTACCTGCCCTAGCAGGCATCGGAATCGCTCTGTGAAGTCCAGGCGCCATTTCTGCATTCCTAGAAAACATTGACATAGAACCGAGGGACAAATTCGACTTTTTTTCCAGCTTCTGAAGTCATATCGGAAGCCGCTTTTACACCAACTTTCTTTTTATTTGATTTTTTTTTGTATTTATTTTTTTCGGGGGTAAAGGGTTAGTACTGGCAGAATTGATCTGTGAAATAAGTCAGTTTTCCACTTTGTGGTGGAGGATCACAATCTCCTTTTATATTCCCTGTAAAAGTTTCATTTATTCAACAAATGTTCTGCCTTTGGCGATAGTATCGGAAAAAATATCAGAAAGCCTTTTAAAACTTCCTGTAAAAGACGGGACCTTATTTTCCTGGTTGCTGTTATGTATGCACAGCATTGACACTGAATGGTGGAACGAGGCAATGTTACACCTCCGCAGGTAGTGTTAAAAAAACAAAACCAAAAAAACAAACGGCATAAAAAACAGAATCTGAATTTTTATGTCATATTTGAGTCATAGAAGCGGGGTTGGGACGTCATCTTGGCGCATTTTTACCTTACAACTAATTTCCATCTTTAGGGTCTCATCGACAACTTTTAGACTTCCCGTAAAAATGGTCCTTTTTCTCCTTTCTTAACACTGCATCCTTATGGAATGGTGGCGGTGGGGCGGGAGGATCCTTCTTAACACCGCCTGTGTGGCACAATGATTGAGTTTGCACATTAACTTTCAAAGTCACTCACGTTTCACGTCATGTGAACAGAAAAAAAAAGCACCGCTGCCAGCCTGCCCACTCGGCATACATGCATGCAAAGAGAGTTGCAGATGTGGGCGGAGCTTAAGCTATTCAAATGACGTCCATTAAAAAAGAAAAAAAAACAACTCAAGAGTCACAACAAAACAAAAGGAGGCTCAGCTTCACCCTCCATGCAAATCACCGTCTGTTGACACACACACACACACACACACACGTTTGCATAGAGGTTCACACTCAAACACTGGGATCACTCTGCTAAGCAGCTCGTTCAGTCATTATCTGTTAGAGCCTCTTATGTCCACTCCAGGCCCGATGAGCGGGTCAGTGTTAAATCAGACACTTCTTCTCCTCCTCCTCCTCTGTAAAAACAAAAGCCCCCTCCACCACCACCATTTATTTTTCAGCTCGCTAAATCACAACGAAATGTGGGGGCATCATTTGCAAACCAAATGAGGCTCGTATGGCTTGTTGTCCCTCATCCAAAGCAGGGGCTAATTGTGTGCTTCTCCCACTCCAAAAACAAATGACTCCAAAGCTGGAGAGCGAAACACTCCTGGAATGAATAAAAGGGATGAGCTGTTTGTGAAGGAAATTGTGCAGGCTTGTTCACAATTCACTACAGTGTTGTGACTGTCTGGCTGGAAATACTCTTTCTGTGGCAACGGTTCTCAAAAACCAAGACATGGGCACGGAAAATTCTACTGGACCCCCCGATATCCTGCCCACCACCTTTTCCAGCTACTCCCTTCAGGCATGTTGGGAAGAGTGAAGTTCAGCCTGGGTTTTTCGTGAAAGTTACGGGGAGTCTTCGCCGCATGTATACACCCACTGTAAGCCATTCATTGTTAAAAGTAATGCTATAAGATGAGTTTGGAATATATTAAATGGTTTTGGGATTGTAGTTTGTGATATATTTATGGTTGAAACAATGTAGACGGGGTGTCAATTGCTTGCATTTTTCTGACTTTGTTCACTGTATCTCTATGCAGTGGCCGATGGGACTGCAGATGTGTGAAAAACAAAACCAACATGACTACTATGGAGAAGGCAGCACAGTGACCTGGTGGTTAGCTGGTCTGCCTCTCACCTATTGACAAATGTCCAGTACAGGGTATACTCAGCTATTCTCAAGTCCAGCTCACCTTCAACTTGTTATAGAAAACAGATGGATGTCTCCATGACCTGACCTGAAACACCAGTTGAGCTTCCAGCTGTTAAATTATGCATACATTTCGGGGACCGACATTTGTATATCTGACCTAAACTGGAGGCAGATGGTGCGATTTAAGCGTATCGAGCGATATCTTAAAGCAAACGTTCACTTGTGGTACATGGATAGGGAGCGCAGAAACTATGTACGTGGTGGTCTGCGCTGTAACTTTAGAATAAGCATTCCGTGCTCATAATATTATTACAAGACACCATCTTATTTGATGTCTCTCACTGGGACCCAGTTTAGTCGAAGTTATGCAACCAGACCTTGTGAATTAATTTAAAAAAGGAAGAAAAAAAAAAAGAGGCAATCAGATATGAATCACAAGGTCTCTGTGTTAGTGGATGTTATGTAGCTAAAGACCTTTATAAGGTGTTTCTTTAAGGTCAGCTCAACGACACATTTAGTTAAATCGTTAATGGTCTGAGAGGTAAATACAATACGATTAAGATTACGGGATTAAGACATCAAGTTAAGCGTGAATGGCATACTGTACATAACGGGTGGCCAACCTGTGGCTCGTCAGCCATGTGCGGCCAAGTGCAGCACTCTAATCGACGGCTTGCTTTTTCTGTCAAAAAAAGTATTGTTATTATCTCAGTCCATAATGCTCACATAATGACATAATAGAGTTAACTGAAGAGCTGTGTTGCTAACTAAGACAGCAGCACCTTTCAAAAATCCCAAGTGTGCAAACGTATGTCTTTAAAAAAAAGACGATCAAGTAGTACATGTAATAATGTTAAGTCATAGGCGCTTTTGGTCATTATTTACTCCTGATCCCTTTTGGACTTTGTCACAAATCAAAACAAGAGCATCTACCAACTCCCATAAACATGTTCTTGGATGAATTCAAATGTGGAATTTGATCACTTGTTGTTTTTAAAGCAATAGTGTCTCTGAAGTGATGGAAAGACACTTAAAAGCATCATGATTTGCATGTTTTACAGCACAGTGGTGCCTTGATTTCCCATGTTTCAAGATATGACCTGTCAGTTAGAAAGTTTTTGGGGGGTCTGAAATTGCGAGCAGAAGTTGGAATTGCAATTACAACTGTGGTGGCAGTGAACTTCACAGCAAGCGGCAAATAGTGAACAATTCTTCAAAAAAGAGGCTCAGTGCCTGCTTCGATCTGCTTATTCCGTTTGCCAATGAACTCAAAGAATTACATGTTGTGTAGTTAACCAAACTTGCGAACGTACGCTAGCTTTTTGCTAATGCATAACGTAAAATGCCATAAACTGGCTAAGGAAACTTGCACAATGCTGTGTCGTTAAAACCCCTTTTGCAATGGATATTTGAACATAACTGGTACAGCAACACCTGTAGAGAGACAATATAACAATATTTGCAGGCATATATTCTTAATCCTCTGTGAAATAATATTACGGTTTACACAGATGGGTAAAAAGGTTTTTACTCTGCGCATAAATTGAGTGTATACACAAAATCACTCTCAGATGAAGGACACGTGTGTACGGGCCACTTTTCCTCGCACCACCACACATATGTTAATGAATCATAAATCTCGTCCTCATGACAGACCTGAAAGATGCATAAGCCATGCCTCGATTTCTCTATAAAAGGGCTTTTGTTTGACATATGTCAGCCAGTGTGCACAGGTTTAAAGACGAGACAAGACATGACGGCCAGAGTTATGTCACAAGCGAGGCAGCTTTGATCTTTCTGAGAGTCGTTTATGAACTGAAAATTTCAGGAAATGTTGTTCGAGACTTGTGGCGTGCATGTGGAATTGATCGATAAGAAAACTGAAGCCTTGGAGTCATGCGACCAGTGCGATGGCTTTTCCAGTTGCTTGATCACAGCATGAAATCGTGCAATTTGCCTGTGAAGAGACAACTCACAGACACACAGACAGCGGCACATACACGCGCACACACACACACAGACACACACACACACACACATGAGCACTATTTGAAAAGAACGAGAGTAAAAGTGATGAGAAGAATCCAATGCATGGTCCTTTCGGACATTCACGCAAATTTACGTTTGAAGTTACTGTTGAGAAAATTATTATTATTGATTTTATGAATTACTTTAGTTTTCATGTGTTGCGCATGTTGGGTAAGAGATATGTGACGTTTTTTAAAAATGTAATTATTTGCGTATACGCATGATCTGGCTCGGTTATAAATTTGTTTGCCAAATACGGACATATTGTGGTACAAATATATTGACGAATCATATGTAGATTTATTATATTATTACTGTCGAGTGCTATTTTTCTGAGTAAAAACACAATGCCATAGTATTGTCCATGTTTTTTGTGGGGCTGTAACGGATTAAGGGCATTTCCATTCATTTGACTGGGGAAAGATGATTTGAGATACAAACATTTTGAGTGGTGATTTGACCACACAAAAAAACATTTGTAAGCAAAGCCGCCACTGTATTTGTTGCATGTTGGAATGGCTATTTTCCACTTACTGTATTTGGAATAAAACAAAACAAAACAGTGTGCCTTTAGCCTTGAAATGCAGCAAGTAGTCACAACTTCACAAGTGTACATAACATTGCAAGAGAATCAGCTCGTCCTGCTTAGGGAACACCCAGAGAGACAAAATGGGATCAAGGATGCAAAAACACGCACACTAACATTCGCTTCGCATGCAGGTCATTGCTGTGTCTAACGCTACCACCCACTGCACAGCACCTGTGTGTGTGTGTGTGTGTGTGTGTGTGTGTGTGTGTGTGTGTGTGTGTGTGTGTGTGTGTGTGTGTGTGTGTGTGTGTGTGTGTGTCGTGAGAGCTGTGAGAAAAAAAGGTCACGTCTGGTCGCAGTCAGGAGTCGCTCATATGCACTGGATCAGCCACGGCAGAGGTCAGGGGTCGAGGCCCTCCGAGCCAATCACAAGTTGAAGTCGGCCCGAGGGGCTTCACCCTCCTCCCACACACACACCAAATGCTTAGATGGGATAAGCGGAACATGGCACGCCTTTTTTACATTGCACCCATGCACATATGGCAACCACTTTTACCACTGTTTTTTGTAACTTAGCCACACTCTCAAGAATATAAACAAAAACAATAATGTCGGTCTTCTGAGTTTCGGTTGTCTCTTTCTGAGGAAAAACAATAAATATAAAATTGCACAGTAATGCAAACATTTAAGTCACTTTTTCCTCCAAGCAAAAAGTACTCATACAATAATAAAAATGTATCATACAAGAACTGATTAGAATAAATTGGTCGATTTCAAAAAGAGAGGATTCATATTAGAGGAATAAAGACATCATTTCACAAGAAAAAATGAGTAATATTACAAGAATAGTCCTATTTTTTAAGTGTTTTTACAATAATGATAACAACTAATAATTTTTATGTTACTAGGAAAAAGGGTGTATCACCTAAAGTTTATCCAAAGGATAAAAAAATGTACTCTTGCGAGAACTCAGTTTTATTTACCCCCAAATTGAACACACTGTACTCGCACTCGCCTGCATGGCAACAAAAGCTTTTAAGGTGGTGAGAGTTTGACCCTGGACCATCTTAATGTTTTGTTTTTTTCCTATAAAGGGGGAAGAAAACGGCTTCTCTTTGACCTCCCAGGTGACGATGGTGATCTTCTCCCAAGGGACACTGACATTTCACTGAGTGCTGGCGTTTGTACCAATGCAGATTAGCTGTTTGAACGAGGATAAATGTATAGTGCAAAACAGACCATTACATAGATATAGATATGGGAAAGGGAGAGTTGATTTGTCTTGACACTTGTTAGGAAGATTTCAAGAAAGTCAGTGTGTGCGAGTGTGTACGTGCATGTACGTGTGCGTGCGCGCGTCTGTGTGCGTGTGTGTAGGCGTGTGCGCGTGTGTTTGTGCGCGCGCGCGCCTGGCCCGATTAGGTGGTGGAGCCACGTTACTTTGATTGACAGCCAAGACTTCCTCCCTCCCTTCTCGCCAGTTTCTCGCGCCGCACGAAGTGGCTGCGCTCCCATTGGCCACCGCCGGTAGAGCTCAAGCGGGTCAACGGCCACAATGCGGGCGCTGTGCGGCGCGGCGATTGGTCCCAGGCGCGGTCCACCCTCGCGAATCCCACGTGGAACGGCACCTCCGATTGGCTGCCGTGGCCGCTCGATGGGCGGTCCTCCAGTTTCGGTTAGCTTGGTGCGTGAAACCGCGTGAGAAAGTTGCCATTGAAGGGGGAACTGCAGCCGGACGGTGGACTACTCCTCCGGCCGCCGCCACCACCGCTGCCTCTTTGGAAGTAGTTATCCAAACTGACATCATATTTCCTCTTTTTTTGCCTTCACTTCACTGCAATGTGTTCACCATAAGCCACGGAGAGGTAAATATATCAAAATTAACAATTTGCCGGACGGCTGGATTGAGTCAAGTGGTTCTTCTTCAGAGCAATTAACTCGGCGAGGATTTTGTAATTTACGGATACTTTTTCCTCCTTGACTCGGAATATATCGGAGCAAAAAACGACAACAACAAAGCGCGGTGACGACCCATCCCTTTTCATTGCTCACCTGGTTCTTTTACCGCCTGGAGCTTAATGAGCCGCTCCCCCGTGCTTCTCTGCCTGATTTACGGCCCCTCTGCCCGCGGGAGTTTTAGGGGCTCGAAACGGCCGCAGGAGGAGCTCGTTTAACGGCTTGGTTGGCTCCCAAGTGCCGGTCGTCGTGTGGAAAGGACCGACGGATGGCTTGGTGAACCGGAGCAGCACATCGGCAGCACCAATCTCACCCCCACCTCCCTCCGGTTTGGTGCTTCTCAAGGGAAGCATCGTGACGGAAGCGGGAAGACCCCCCGCCCCACGCCTCGTCCGGAGATAACGATGTTCCCCCAGGGGCGACACCCGGTAAGACCCCTATAACTCCCCCAACCCTCCCCCGCTCCCTTTGTGACATTGCAGTTCATCACCTGCCTGTAACATCCTGACATAGATTGCAACCATATTTCATTGACTACTAATGCTAAATTGCTATTGAAATAGTTGCAACCCTATTTAATTGACTGTCAATGCTAAATTGCTAATATATATAGCTACGACCATATTTAATTATCTTACATCTTGATGCTAAATTGCAAGATTGATGGATGAATAGCAAGAGTCACATTTCATTGACTTCTAATGCAAACTGGCGACCACAAATTGCAGCAGCCACATTTCTAGACTTTACTCACATCTGATTGGCTGGCTCTTATCTGGAGGTATTTTACATTTAATGCAAAATTGGTACTCTGTTGTAACGTCATAATTCACTAATCAATCAATGACACCTTTGATCGGATCCACAAAATAGAACATATAGCAAGCAAAATCTCATTCAAAGATGTTCTGTGCTTCCATCGTGAACAATCTCAGGTTTCTCAGTAGAGTCAATTATTTTTTTCAAAATTTTAAAATCTTTAAAAATTATATATATTGGGGGCCGGGGGGAGGAGTGATGACCACTCTCCCATTTTCTCTGTATTGACTGTTTATCTGCGTTTTGGGGAGAACGTTTGGGGTTTAATTGTTATGGATTTTATACCAATGCATTTCAATGGTGGTCAATTATACACAAATTCTGGCTTTTCACGGGCCAAGCTGTGAATAAGGGGGGTCAAACGTACAGCAAATAATCAAGTTGTTAAAAGAGATTGGTCCATCTTGTGATCAGCTCGGTGATCGGTTATTGATTTTTTTTTTAACTCGCTGATCGTGATTGGCTGCAAATGTACAAAAGTACTAATGCTAAAACGCAGCAAACATATTTAATTGACTGCTGAAACCAATTTGCTCACACAAATGGCAACACCCGTATTCTATTGACTAGTAATGCAAAACGACTGCTAAAAATGCAATAGATCGCAACAGCCATATTGCATTGACTGATAATGCAAAATTTCCAATACAAATGGCAAGAACTATAGTTTGTTGACCACTCAAGCTAACCTGCTAATGTAAATAAATTGCAACAACCACATTACAGTGACATTGCAAATAGTGACTCCCATTGACTCCTAATGCTGAATTGCAAATACAAATACAGAACAAAATTCATATTTCATTGGCTGCTAATGCAAATACAAATGGAGAGCAACAATCACATTTTATTGAACACAAATGATAATTTTGCAATAATTCCAGAAACGCCACACACGGCAGTCACAGTCCTGGGGGCCATACGAAAGCAATGAAAAAACACGTTCATTCATCTTTGTCCTGACATATTTTGAGGCTGTTCTGGTGAGGTTTTATTTGTCTTGAGAATTGTAAGGCAGACTCCATCAATTCCTCTTGCCGGCTGTTTATAGCCCGGTGACTCAGGTTTCATACCATTGTTTTTGTGTTCAAGACAAAATGGTGGTCATTAATATGTGAGTCGGGACTGGATTCCATGCACGTTGATGCCGGCAGCATGGCGTTTATAATAATGGTTGTGTGTGTTTGTTTTAGACGCCCCATCAGGCTCCGGGTCAGCCCTTTAAGTTCACCATCCCAGAATCCTTGGACCGCATCAAGGAGGAATTTCAGTTCCTGCAGGCCCAGTACCACAGGTAGATTTTTAAAAAGTCTCATTGTCATCTGTACTGTCTAAACTAGAGTTCGGCAATCTTTTGTGCTCAAAGGCATAAATGACCTGCACCATTTGTAGACGAGGTAAGAAAAAAATACAATTAAACTGTGGGTGTAAAATAGTTACTTTAATAATAATTATACATTTGCGACCTGACCTTGGATAAGCAGAAATTGATGAAAAATGTTTCTTTTAAAAACATACAGTTTATTTGAACAATAAAAGACTAATTCATACTAATTTTAAAATGTATTTTAATGATAATTAATTTACCGGTTATTTAATTAAGTCATATATTTGAAAATATTACTGGAATTTAGTATTAACCCAATTATAATTAATCAGCCAATTGTGTGATTCAAAAGTTTTTATTTATTTAATTTTTTCATTTATTCTGAATTTGGCAGCACGGTGGTCAGTGCAGAGGTGCAGGATTCGATTCCGGCTCCGGCCTTCATGTGTGGAGTTTGCATGTTCTCCCCGTGCCCGCGTGGGTTTTCTCTGGGTACTCCGGTTTCGTCCCACATACAAAAAAATCTACATGGCAGGATAATGGAACACTCTAAATTGTCCTTAGATGTGATTGTGAGTGTGAATGGTTATTTGTGTGCCCTGCAATTGGCTCGCATCCAGTTCAGGGTGCACCCTGCCTGCAACCCTCATGAGGATAAACAGATGATTTCCAATTAATGTACTGTATATGTTATTTAATGGGATCGATGAATAAATAACAAAATAAAATCACATTTAATCTATTTTAAATTGCCCATTTTCGTGAAGAAAAACAACCGGTTCCTGATTATTTAACTCTTCGGTGGACGGGAACAAAGAATGGAGCCGGCTGTATGTGGCCTGCGGGTCATACTTTGTCCACCCTTGGTCTCAATGCTATTCCCAACCATCCGCAATCACCCCTGTTAGCATAACAAACTGGTCTCAGACTTACCCATAAACACGGATCGGGTTCACAAGACCGTGCAGTACACTGAGACATCCGGGCTGTTTTTTTTCCCCCCTCTTCTGAAGCTGCGGTAGGTCCGAGTCGTGGTAATGGCTAGCGTGTGGCCTTTCGCAAAGCACCCCTTATTTTCACCCGTGACACGTGTGTGTCTTTTGCATTAATGTATTTGTGTTAGGTGGTGTCGATAGTTGAGACACGCTGATGTGCAAACGCATATAAACAGCCCACAGGCGAACACATCGCGGTTGTCACGGCTCAACAGGAAGATTCATGTTCTCCATTTCAACAGACGGTGCAGGGCTTCTCCCAGCAACTTGTGGATTCCTTAATCAGGGAGTAAACAAAAAAAAGGTGCGATTAAACGTTTGCATCCTTTGCTCGTCTTATCATCTTTTGTCAGCGACAACTGCCAGAGGAGACGCAAATTGCGTGTTTGTTTTGCGAGAACTTCTTTTTAATCCAACAAAGGGCTTGTGTGGCTGCAGACACAACCACACATCTGTCAATAATCAAAATAGACCATCATGCAGTGTCAAACAAATTCAGTTTCATAATGGCTGTTGAATTCCATGTATTGAAACACATTTTTACATGGCAAATAATTTATAGTAAAAAGAATGAACTCATTCCAGGATTGTAATGTCTTCATTACCTGTACAGGGCCTCATCGGCCTACGACGGTACCAACTTCTGACTTTTGAAGATTACAAATGCCGTGCAATGAACTAGTTGACAAAGTACACAAGAATTTGCCACCAGGGCATGCTTCATTAGTGCTGTACTTACCGGTAGTATTTTTGTATTTGAATGTGTTATATTCTTGGCCTAGAATTTTGTACAAATATGCACTGTAATTATAACTTTACTACTGTATTAGCATAGATTAATAATAGATTTCAATGTAATTTGACTTAAGTCAACAAAAAATTAACGACAAAAAAAATACAAATACATTAAAAAAAAAATAGACTGGCAACATTTTGACATAAATCTGACAACAAACAAGCCAAAATGTCAACAACCTTACAAAAATCTCAAACACTGGACATTAATTACAAAATGAGAAAAATATGGCACAAAAACTGACAAGCCCAATAACAATCTTTGTCTTTGTCAACAAATATATATATACATATATGATAGTTATGACTACTGCATTCATGTAGGTTAGCAATATACTACGGGGCTTTCCAAATTACAAATACATTTTGCTTACATTACTCCCAAAGGAGTGCTGTTGGAAAAATAGGCTTCAAAATTCGTCGTGGATTCATAAGAAAAATGTGTCCAAAACCTGACAAAAATCTCACGGGATCTTACCAAAAAATCGAGAAAAATCTGTCAAGAAAAATGATCAAAATCAGTCTGAACATCGCAAAAATGTGACACTTTTGTGTCATTTATTTGAAGTACGGTGGCTGAAAAGGGTAAAACAGGCTCAAATCAAGACTGATGGAATGCTACAAGTTCATGGGTTAGGAGGCTCAAATATTTGAAAAGCCCCATATTACGCCACTGCTCCGGCATGCTGAGTCATTTAATTAGGCACCCAGTAAGGTATGAGAGGAGAACTACATAAAACGAAAATAAAGCAAGTAGAACAATTCGCCCTCTGAAGCCGCCAGCCAAATGCATAACTAGCAATAACAGTCTGCCGTTTTGTTGCCAAGATTCTCTGGTTATTATTGTGCTTGCTATTGTGCTTTTGCTACATGTTGCTAACGTCCATACAGACAAGTTACATTTCAGGTTCGCACTTCTTCCTCTTTGCTGTACCTGGTACTGTGTTGTGGCGGCATCACAAAAAGCCAAAGAAAAAGCCAAACACTTGTGGGCATAATCCTTTAGTTGCTGCCTGAGATTAATTCTCACGAGTCAAACGATGGGGCTGAACGCCAAGGTTGGCTGGCATACTTCCCGAAAACGTTGGTGGAAACACCAAATGATTTGACTTTTGCGGTCTTTGACTTGGAAGGTTGGCGCTATGTTAAAAACCGGTGCTGCGTGTGCATATCAATTCTGCCCCTAAGAATCTCAAGGCCCTTCTCACGGTGACGACCTGTGGCACTTGTGTTTCAGTCTCAAGCTGGAGTGTGAGAAGTTGGCTGGCGAAAAGACGGAGATGCAGAGACACTATGTCATGGTGAGATCCATTTACGTTGTTTTCTTTTTTTTTTGTTCTCCAACATGAGCGCTCTTGAGAAAGGTGGCGTGTCCTCATTGGCCCTCTGTGTGTTCTGATCTTGCTGAACTTTCGTCCTGCCTCGAGCGATGATTCACTTTGTGTGCGTTTTAATGACAGATTAAGAGGGAGCCAGCGCTGTCATTTTCAAAGGCGTTCTCACATACCTACGAGTTATTATAGGAGACGCATCATGCATTTTTGTTTTCACAAAACATTTCCCAGGTGTCCTAATAGCATGTCTGACATTCTTTTGTCAAAACTCGCAAAGAATCACGAATTACAGAAAACTTTACATCATCTGTTCATATTTGGGCTGAAATGAGTCTGTTTTGAGGTGCCTGTCTGATGCAAATAGGCCACTGCTCAACCCACCCTCCTCTACATTGTGAGGGACATTGGCAGCATACAGTATATTTTCATTCGCAGAAGCAGCACTTCATCTCCAAACGCCCGAACGACACTTGTCAGTTATTGCGAGGACCCGCGTGTGCGCGGAAACATCAGCAAACACGCCACACGCCCACCGTGTGGACAACTTGACGAGCAATCCAGTAAACGCAGCTGATCAGAAGCAAATGCTGTTCACTCTGTGCGTCCGGCCAAACTCACCGCAGTTCTGCTTAACTTTTGGTGTTTAAAATGGTAATGTTTCAGACGCGCCAGCAGCCCCCCCACCCCGTCCCCCTCTATTTTCAAACGGGGACAAAAACATTTCCTAGAACTCTATTGAACAACCTCTACAAAGTAAATGCTTCCACACCACCACAGAGATGTCATCAGGATCAACTGCATTTCTGTTTTTCATCTTAATCCCTTTCTAATTTCCTCCTTGTTAATCATTGTTATTTCCTGGTCTAACACAATTGTCTCCTTTACTCAGCCTTCTCTCTCATTTTCAAATTTTTTTTTCAGCATATTACCGGGTAGTGGAGGCTAGACCTCAGGACAGAAGTAATGATTTGTGAGCAACGGTATGGTTCCATACCTAGGCAGAGCCTTGAGTGTGGGATAAGGTGGTGAAGAGAAGACAGGTTGGACCGGGTAGAGGAAAGTGTTATGTGGTAGAAGAGTCTGCAAAGATGAAGGGGAACGTTTATGAGACAGTGGTGAGGTGATGGACACGAATGGCCGCTCAAGCGGCACGCTTCTGTTTTCCGTTTTCACAGGCCGCCATTTTCAGCTTCTACATGGAAACAGTGACACTGTTGTTAGCAAAGCCTTTGAGAGCCTTTGTCTGGCTCCAAAACAACACCGATTTGATCCGTTTCCAGTTCAGATCCAAGCGCTCATGTATAACAAATTCCTGATTGCGTGCATCTTTTCACGGAAGTCTTTGTTCATTTGTGAGTCCTTTTCTGGATAGATAGTAGGAATGGGATCTACTGTATTAATTCAGTGTTTCCACTTGGGTTCAGAGTTAGAATGGCAAACATTGATCTGGATTGTTTTCACGTGGGTTGTGTTTCTGGGAAGCAACTTGGGTGACACAGTAAACAAACAATGGAGGACAGCCAGCATTTCGTCAAAAGCAGCAGCTTTGTTGGGAAAAGGACATTTGACCATGTATTTACCGAGGCTTTCACTGCTTTAGCTGTAATTGCGTTATGCATGTGAACGGAGTCCTATTTGTGATGTAATATAACCATTGTGCTTCGTGTCCCTTTGCAGTACTACGAGATGTCTTACGGCCTCAACATCGAAATGCACAAACAGGTAATAGTCGTGTACGTTGTATTTTGTCTGTACGTCTGCCTTACTGTTTGTTACCTTGTATGTGTGTGTCCGTTTGTGTTTGTGTGTGCGCGCACGTGTGTTTATCCGTGATCGATGGAGCTCTGTCTCCAATTCCTGCGTTAGCGTCGGCCGGCTGAGCCCGGAGGCAGGATGAATGGCTCTGTAGATTGATTGGTGCTGTCTAGGGGAGCGGCCTGCTTTATTACATTAGAGGGGAGGGGCTGTGGGAAGGAATGGGGGGGGGGGGTCAGAGGAATCGATCATCAGCCGAGTTAGAGACAGCCGGCTCCACTTTTTGCAGGCAAAGAAGTGTGCTTTGACGCAAACCTTGTGGACATTTGCGTGCCGCCAAAAAAAGCGACGAGGCAAATGAACGCACAAACAAAAGGCTTAAAATTGTAAAGAGCGCAGACACAATCACAAGGGGGGTGGGGGGCGTTTGCGCACGCACACGGTTCCCCCAGCGGAGTGTTGGGAAGCTCGCGGCGTTTAGCAGTAATTACCCCGGCTATCGATCAGTCACACCTGAGGAAATTGGAGGCGGATTGGCCGGGGCTGCTTCAATGAAGAGTCTCACCTTCTTGTTGTCTCCTCTTTCTCCTCCCTGTTCCTTATCCACCTCGAGGGCTTTTCTCCCATTTTACACCCCAACTTCTCGCTACTCTTCGGTGAGGCCTTTTACAAACAATCCCCCCGCACCCCCCACCATACACGCACCCCCTCCTTTCTAACCGGGTCGGCTTTCATTTTGTCCATTTGAAGCTCCTGTTCCTTCCTTGTGAGGAGATGCATTTCTGCCAATTATACACACAGACACACACGAGCACACGCGCGTGCGCACACAGCTCCAGGGGAGGTCATTAGCTTGGGGCTTTAGTTGTCGGAGCAACAGGCTTCTGTAGGCGGGTGGCGTGGGGTATACAGATTAACAAACCACTCCCCGCTGTGTATGAACGAACGAGTGTGTGTGTGTTGTTGGTGTTGTATCGCTCCAATTATATTTGTGTGTGTGTGTGGCAGGATGTCTGTTCATAGTTAGTGCATTGTGGTGCTTCGCTGGTCGAACTTCAGAACTCAGTTTCTCATTAAGATCGGTTGGAGATTAAAGTGTTTTGTTCCAATCAGGTCAGCACAGCGGCCTAGTTGAAAAGGCCCGGCTGTGAATCTCGCTTTGTGCCCTCTTGTGTTCCCCCCAACCGTGCTTGTGTGGGCTTCCTTCCACATTCCAAAAACATTGAGGGCTCTAAATTGGCCATCGCTGGAAATGAGCGTGAATGGTTGTTTGTCTATGTCCTGCGATTGACTCTGCGACCAGTCTCGGGTTTACCAACCTCAGTCGGTTTGGGCTTTCCGATGACCAGTCGTATTGAGATTGCTTGGATGGCTGTTCCAGTCACAGAAGAGCCACATTAAAAGGCCTTTGTTGACAAATATCTAGTCAATAACGACCCCAGCCAAACGTCCCGTGACTCTTCGACTCACAGTGCACATGTTTCCTCGTGTGCAATTATCCTTTTACATGAGGGAATGCAGGTAACCCGGTTTGTTTGATCCTAATTAAGGTAAGATGCCCTGATAGTCTTTAGTAAGACTATTCTCAGTCGGCCTAATCAGGGGAGCCGTGATACGCTGCTAATTATAGGCGCGCGGCACGGGTTTCTGAGAAAGGGCTGTGCAGGTATAGCCGGCCTAAAATTAGCTCTCTCTGAGCTTTCACGACACGCCGCCAATTAGCCGTAAGACTGATTTACAGCACGCCGAGGTCAGCTGCATGCAAGCTGTTTTGAGGGGAGGAATGTTGTTTACGGCCTCTTTCACGCAGAGAGCCTTCAAAATTGCTGTCTCGCAGCCCAAACAGATGATAAGGCTGCTTTTGACTTCAACGCAGAACTCCCGGGAAGGCGGGATTTTGACACATCCGAGCACTTTCACACTGGGAGGTGGCAGCCCACCATCACATGACCATCAGGTGTGACAAAGTACTTGTCAACACTTCCAATCTTGGCAATAACAAATTGGCCGCAGCGCAGCAAAAGAAGATTCTTTTTTTTCAACATGCATTGTAAAAGGGGGGCTTTGATACTACGAAGAAGTTGGAACTTGCCAAGTTGGCTGTGTCCCTCCCTGATTCAGTGTCAGTGCGATTTAGACACAACAATAACATGGAAATAGTTTCTTTCACAAAATATTTTGTAGAGGGGATTTTTTTTTCTCTGAGGGCAAGAAATTGGTCTACTTCTTCCTCCCATGCTATTTATAACGAACTGAAGCGCACAAAAACGGTGCGCAATAGACAGCATGTACATCTAATACTCTAAAGTAAGAAACCTTCGTCATTCTATGTTGTTGTCGTTCGTACAGAAGAGCATCACTAAAGTTTGCACGGAAAGGCAGGCTAAATTGAGCTGGGGTGTGTTTGATTTGCATATCGCTTGTAAATGCAGAACTGGCAAGTATACGGTCTGAACCACCCAGACGGCGTCATGTTGTGTTTACTGATGTCGGCTGATTGTTCCTGCTGCGAACCGCATCCAGATAGCTTTTGGCAAACAGCCTGTCTTTCATTGTCTTTCATCTTGCATCGCGTTCATTGTCAATTATTTACCATCATCTCGTGTGCGTACTGCCGTAGTTCCTAGTGACTCCCATTTATTTTCACTGCCAATGCGTCATTTCGCATAGAATTATCTTATTGTCTGGCTCATATTATGTATTCTCCCCACCCCCATTTAAAAAAAAATCAGTCGGAGTTGCAGATAATCATTTAGCATAGTTCGGAGGTTGTCCCAACGAGACTCACACTTTATTTAGCTCGCCCAAGTGCATAATTGGCTGAATGGCGGCGGGGTTAGGGCTTTGGCGAGCCGATATGCGTGTCCTCGTGAGCTCGGTGGTGTTATTATCACACCCAAATAAGCTCCAGAACAAACACAATGGACTTGAGGTTTTACATTTGTGGCTTTACGTTTTTTTCTTGTTGTTGTTTGTTGTGTTGAAGTAGCAGCACGCCTGCCTCACAGTCACAAACATTCATGTTACGTTAACACCCTAAATTGTTCATAGGTATGAATGTGAGTGTTTATTCGTCTAATTCTGCCAACTGTGATTGACTTGCAACCAGTCCAGGATGTAAAGTTCGCTGGCTTGGCTCCAGCCCAGGCGTGATGCTAATGAGGGCAAGCGCGAAAGAAAGTGAGTCAAAGTTTCTTGCGGCATCAGTTTAGCGAACTGATGGTTTATTGGTGGGACAAAATTTCAATATGTAGTCTTGATCATTGCCGCTTATGGCGTAGTATTGATACACAAACATCAAATATTGACGTTGTTTTGATTTCTGAAATGTGAACATCGTCAAAATTTCTTGGTGACAAGAAAAATTGCGACGAGTAAAAACTGTTTGCTAACATCTTTGCAACTTTTTTACGGACCCTGACGAAAACTCAACATTCGTTACGTTTGCAAGGGAGAAGGAGAAGAGAATCCAGGAGCGACTTTCATTATCGTTTGTTGCTGTTGGGCATGTCGTATTTGCGTTCAGTGAAATGTGGCTTTTAAGTTTCACGCGACTGTCACGGTACGATTTGGCTACTATGCAGCGGAAAGATGGCAGAAGCTTCCAAAGGCCCTGAATGTGACATGCAGCTTTTACGTATGCGACTCCTGCCGTGTAGCGATGAGCCGTGGTGGTGTGTCATGGCCTCGACGATTCCCTCTTCACCCCGACCTCCTTCATATCGCTTTGATTGGATGACGTGTAATACGAGCCCACTTATCTGATTCGACGCTGCTCAGGGGATATCTGCTTTCAGACGATTGTAGCCGCCTCCGGGTGAAGAAGGGGGGGAGGGTAGAGGATCAGGGCGCAGAGGGCGGATGTGTTGGCATGGATACTCGGGGCCCAGCAAATAAAGTTAGGAGCTGATGAGATTATGTTTAAGTGCTGTTAGCGAACGGGGGGAAGGACAAGAGCCGAATGGATGGAGGGAAGCATGAGAAACCCAAGCCGCCTCTTGATAATTGGAGAGAAAAGCTCTCGGGTTTGTGTGCTTTCGCCGCCTTGAAGCTGCGACATGGATATTGTTAAAAAAAAAAATCTCACCAAACAATTTTGCAGAGTTTTTGCATCTCGGTAAATCCACAGGTGCATTTGAATGAATTTGAATATTGCAAATTATTTTTTTGTTGTTGTGGTTTATTCAGTAGTTGAACTGATAAAGTATAACTATTAGAATGCTATTTTAATTTATTGAAATGGTGGATTTTTGAGTTTTCAGTAGCTGTAATCATCACAATGATCAAGGTCATTGAAATATTTTGGAGTTCTGAAGACTAACTTTTTACCTGGTAACACTGGCTGGTGTTACCAACTTACTCAGTTGGTCTCACCCCCCACCCCCCTTCTTTTTTGACAGAGATATGTTTTGTGCATGCGTGGAACGTATACTTATGTCCTGAAATGTTTTATGACTGGAACAGTGTGTAAGTCTGTGGTCCGCGTGCAAGTCCAAACTGGCCGGCATGCGCACAGTGCTTAAACTGTCGAAGTGGTGCCTTTTAACCGCAACGTCTAATGCTGTGCCTGTGTTGGTGGGAGCATTAAAACGTATGCACTTGTTGCAACAGGGCCAGTGCTTTTTCTTACGAGAACAAAAAGTCTCACAAATGGGACCAATTTAGTCGCAGTTCAAGCACGGATTTTACTCTGTGTTCTGCAGTAAATCTTTTTACGAGAGCAGTTTCATTTTTTAGGCATTGAAGTAACAAAATAAATGACGTTTTCCATGATATCAAAGTTTCGATAACAAACATGCTTCCCCCTAATAGATTCCAGGTACTCTCCGCAGTTGAGTAAGAGTCCAAACCCACCCACGGGGAACTATAGTTTCAGCGACATTTTTTCCCGCACAAATGTTTCAGTAAATTTATATGTGGATAAAAAGGTTAAAAGCTACCCGTGTTTGACGTGAAAGATTGCAGTCATCCCTCATGTTGTGTGGCTTTATTATTGTTAGCAACATCTCCTGATTATGTTATTGAATTCTTGTCGCGCCTCTTCCTTTCCCACAGACGGAGATCGCCAAGAGACTCAACACAATCTGCGCACAAGTCATACCCTTCCTCTCGCAGGAGGTAAGCCCGCCTCCCCCGTTTCTCGTTCTACCGTATGTCTGCAAGTCTGCTGCAACAGTCCTTGAAGGTAAACTGTGTTTTGTGTGCGTGCCGTGCGGATCTGTTTTGCAGCATCAGCAGCAGGTGGTCCAAGCGGTGGAGCGGGCCAAGCAGGTGACCATGGCCGAGCTCAATGCTGTCATCGGGGTACGGGGACTGCCCGGCCTCCCACCAACGGTGTGTCTTCATTTCTTTGCTTGCTTCAACTCCATCTCCATGCATGTCCTTACACCCCAAAAATTTCCAAAACATTGAATTGACCATATTGTCTGACCATTGATCCTCAATCTTCTTGTTCTTATCCCGATGCCCTTTTCAGTCTCCTCAATTGATTTAAAAAAACAAAACAAATCTCATTTATATTTTCTATTATTATGAGGGTAATGTTTTTTCACTGTCTATTGATTGATTGATTGATTGATTGATTGATTGGGCGTCCCGTGATCCAGTGGTTAGCGCGCCGACTTCACAATGCAGAGGTCGTGGGTTCACTTCCAGCTGGGGCCTCCCTGTGTGGAGTTTGCATGTTCTCCCCGGACCTGCGTGGGTTTTCTCCGGGTACTCCGGTTTCCCCCCACATTCCAAAAACATGCATGGCTGGCCGAGTGGACACTCCAAATTGTCCCAGGTGTGAGTGTGACTGTGGATGGTTGTTCCTCTCCCGTGTGCCCTGCAATTGGCTGGCAACCAGTTCAGGGTGTCCCCCGCCTACTGCCCGAAGACGGCTGGGTTAGGCTCCAGCGCCCCCTTTAGCACAATTAAGCGGATCGGGAGATGGATAGATTGATGGATGGATATCTATCTATCTATCTATCTATCTATCTATCTATCTATCTATCTATCTATCTATCTATCTATCTATCTATCTAATGACAATAAAGATCCATCCATCCATCCATCCATCCATCTATCCATCTATCCATCTATCTATCTATCTATTGTAACAATGTAAAAGTCTTGAATCTTGAAAGCCCCAATCATTACGACATTATTCATCAGCCGTCAAGACATAAATCAACAATCGTCTAGATATGTGTTGTCTACAAGATGTTGTGAGTTAATCTTAAAGTCATCATTAATCAACAATCTTCGTGATGCTATTAAGATATTCAACATCTTCCAGACATCAGTCCACAATATTTGACAGTGTTTGTTCGTCCACAAACTTCAAGACATTATTAATCGACAGTCTTCAATACATTGATCAACAATCTTCTTGGCATTATTAATCGGCTATCTTTGCGAGATTATAATCAACAATCTTGGAGACGTTGTTAATCGACAGTGTTTAAGACAATCAAAAATCTTTGCGACGTGAATCAACAATGTAAAAATCAACAATCCATTCCCCAAACACGATAACTAACTTATTATCCACAGCCTTAATTTTTGGGGTGTGGGGGAATGAACATTGGAACCTCCTTTCCGCAAAAAGCCTGCGTTTAAGCAGTAGTGAAGAAATTCCAGCTTTCACAGGCAGTCCCAGAGGGAGCTTGAATCTTTGAGGACTCTCAGCTTCATTGGGTGGGGGGAAGACATACTGAAGGACCGGGTGGGGGCAGCCAGGGGTGTTGACATTCAGGGAATTGTGCTAAACTGACAGGTCGTCCAAGCTTTATCTTAACAAAGGTTGTCTTCTGAGACTTGGATACGTGTGTTGGCTTGTGAGTTGGTGTGGACTGATAGATGTAGGAGTCCCTAAAGAGAGTGATTGGAGGTGAAATGGAGGGGGGGCAGGGTTAGAGGTAGATTGGGCAGTTGCTGTTTGAGTCTTAATTGTAGGATTTTAGTGTTTGTAAAAGGGGGAGGGGGGCGTTTGCGGGAGGGGTCATGCTCTCCTCCCTCCCGCGCTCCCTTCTTCCCCTCCTTTCGTCTCCCACGCCAGCCTGTCATTCACCCTGTTTGTGAGTTAAATGTGTGTAATGAAGCGTGTTGGCTCTGCCTCTCCCCCCATCAACCCTCCCCCTCCCATGCACACACATAAAGAGGGAGACACATACGTGCATATGCTCACGCTAACATCCCATGACAAAACGCCAGTGCTTCCCCTCCATTTGCTCCCATCAGGGGTCCTATTTGTTTTCCTGCATCACTGTGTTTTTGCATCTGTGTATGTGCGTGCGCATGTGTGTGCGTGTGTGTGTGTGTGTGTGTGTGTGTGTGTGTGTGTGTGTGTGTGTGTGTGTGTGTGTGTGTGTGTGTGTGTGTGTGTGTGTGTGTGTGTGTGTGTGTGTGTGGAAACAACAGGCACTGGGGGTGTTAGATGTGTGCCTGCCTTGTTTATCAAGACTCGCTGTGTGTGTGGACGTTTGGCTGATCAAGTGTGACGTGTGTGTGCGCTTGTGTCGGGTTGTTTGGCATTCTCTGCGTGTGTGTGTGTGTGTGTGTGTGTGCACGTGTTTTTGTGTGTGGATGGGGGTGGAGGGTAAAAATACCATTTAGTTATTTTGGACACAGAATAGAGGAGAAGTACAGCGGATGATGTCGTGGTGCTGGGTGGGAGGGTAGTTTAGTCAATTAGGTGAGACAAAAGTCGGTTTGACCTTCAGCTCCACCCCTACCGAGCAACCTCCCGTGTCGTCCCCGAAGTCCCCCGACCCCAAACCCCAAACCCTCTCTAACCTTCCTCATCCTCCCCCGCGGCGAATCAGTGAGCTTGGATTCTCGCGGCTACTGTCTGAGGAGGCAATAATGATGTTTTGGAACACAAAGGAATTTCACGCTCAGACGAGCGCCTGATTTGGTGTGAAAGAGAGAGCTGCGCTGCCAGCCAAACTCTTCTCCTTCAGTTCCCCCCTTCCACCATCACTCCCTCACAAGACCTGACAGTGTAAGCAGCAGCTGCAACCCCCCAACCCCCTTCACCACCACCTTCCCCCCCCTCTCCATCATTCCTTCCTTGCCCCCACCACATCCTCTTGCTCAGAGACTCTGATCCCAGCTGTCAGTATTGTTTAGTGTTTGACCCCAGAGGGATGATGAGGAGGAGGAGGAGGAGGAGGAGGAAGGGGGTTGATAGAGGGGGTTGGGGGTGTAGAGAATGTGTTCACCTCCTTGTCGACTGCAGCAGCTTGTTGAGATGCTGTAAGTCCAGACACACAAGAAACAGTGCCATCTGTTCGGGGCTACAAAAGGGCTGTTGATTAGGTGACACAGTCCCATTGATTTTTATTTTTACCTCGTGGTCATACGATGCTACCTGAGATTTAGTTTTTCGGGCAGAGCAATGAAAAGCATGCAAATGTCGTTCTCCTTTTAATTGAGGCGCGTATTTAACAAGTACGGCAGCGCTGCGCGGTAGTGGTTAACACATCCTCCTCCTCACAGTTCTGAGCTTCGCGCTGTCACAGTTTGCTCCGTGCTTCCTGTGCGGAGTTAGCACGTGTATCTTTTTCCGTCTGAAAGAAATTAGCGCGGAATGGAGTGATTGGATTGGAGTCAGTTTGGCAGTTTCCCACCTTTCGAGATCATATCAGAGCGTGTGTGTGAAGTGTAGCACCCTTACACTTGCATATCTTGGGCTTTTGTGTTAACAGTGGCAAGTACGTATTTAGTATATCACACCTGATGATTGCCTGCTTGTGGGTTGCTGTGTCGGCGTGTGAAAGCGTCCGCAACAGCGGCAATCCCAATTTTAAGGGGTTCTATGTGGAAGGCTGCGAACACATATCTGTTTCTGTTTGGTTATGTTCATTTTAGAAAATCCCTTTCTTTTGTTGTTTTTTTATTTTTTATTTTATTTTATTTTTTTTAAGACTCGGTTGAAACAAAAGTGGATTATAATTATCTTGTTTTATCAAGCCATGTTTTTTTAATGATCTGATTGTTTCGAGCTGACAACATTCAATAAAGTTGTAATGTCACTCAACCAAAGCGGATTTTGATTTCACGCGGATTAAAATCATGTGGCAAAAATAGGCCATCGGCGCAGGAATTACACCGATTTTTTGTACAGTAGGAATGCAATACTTTGGCTTCCAGGCTATCGTTGCCATCAGCAGCTGCTGGCCTGGCACATCTACTAGAGCTGAACAATTTTGAAACAGAATCTAATTGTCCCCCCCCACCCCTTTTCAATATTGCAATTTAATGTGCGATAATTTTTTTCCAAGGTCCACTTCCCACTTATTGATTTTTTTTACAAGCAAGCAATGAATTCATCTGTATTTCAAAACAAAATCTGAGCTTTATTATACATAAACGTTTTGTTGTTAGAGGTTAGGCCTCCCCTAAAATAAAGGCCCATGAACCACAAATTACCCTGACTTGCAAGCTTCTAAGCGTTCATTCTGACAACGTCACAAAATTCTACCAAGTGTGGTCGAAACGCACTGTAAGTCAGTGAGTCGGATTCCAACAGTAATGGAAACAAATTTGTGGCTTTCTCACTTCCGTTTTTCGCGTTTCACGAAACAACGATAAATAAACACCCCGCACTTATACATGCATACTATTTCTTCCCGCCATTCATCCCTCTCTTGCGTCTCTGTCCGTCTCTGTCAACAGCAGCATCTATCCCACAACCACGGCGGCACCCCCGTGCCCCTGACACCTCACCCTGCTGGCCTGCACCCGTCTCAGCTGGGCGGTTCGGCCAGCCTGCTGGCGCTCTCGGGAGCGCTCGGTGCCATGCCGCCACATCTCGCGGGGAAAGACGCTTCTGATAAAAAGCCACACCTTTCCGGGCCTGACTCGCACCCCGGAGGACCGGAGAACTCGAGAGGTCTTACTTGATTATTCCTTAATGTTACATAAGGTCCTGTGGATTAATTGAGAATATTTGTGGATTAATTGGGAATATTTGTATGTTTCACTGTTATTCATCTTGAACTTGTTTTCTCTCTTTTTTTTACTCCATGACATCGCATATTCGGCAGATCGAGAACCTGGCACAGTAAGTACTTTTGCTCACGATCCTTTAAAAATAATTTGGCAACCAATGTTAGGAAATTAGTTCCCTGGTCTCTAAATTAAAAGTTCTTAGGTCAGGATACACAGTGGATGAAGAATTGCAGTTACCTTAATGACCATGCAATTGGTGCAGGCCGAAAACACGCTAAACACAAATACAATACACCCCGCTCCCTTGCGGACCACTGCAGCTTTGCTTACCTTGTGGCTTTGTCGTGATGGTGGTGCGGTGATATCCAGTTGCTTCATGGAAATAGCTAGTCATGGGAGAAGCAACTCAAATGTGTCAATTTACCAATGTTCATAAAGGTCTTGGCAGCTCACAAAAATATATTAAAAAACAGATGCCTTGTTTGTTTAATTTCACATTTGATGGTTGACCAAGGACTCCAGAGATCCATCTAATTAAAAAAACAAAATTCCAAACGTCCCCTTTCCGAGTGAAAACTGGGACTTTCGAGCACTCTAGCTGAGGTGCACCTGTTGCTCTGTCAGGTTTTAACTTCCTCCTCCTCATTTTTCCACTCGTGGGAATCATTGAAACTCGCCTCACTGTGACACGAAGCATGCCACTGCCTCGTAATTGTTTTAACCATGCGTTCACACCTAAATGGCATTTGTGGCTATGCTTGATATCCAAACTGTGCGTGTGCATGCGTGTGTGTGTGTGTGTGTGTGTGTGTGTGTGTGTGTGTGTGTGTGTGTGTGTGTGTGTATGTGTGTGTGTAAACACACGTGTGAGCATTTATGTATTCTCTTGGGGAACGAGGGGGATTGGGGGGGCTTTGGTTGCTTGCTTAGTTCTGCCCTGGAGCCACTCTGAACTCCTTTCTCTGCCAAATGAGCCTTTTAGCACACTCTCTCTCGCTCTCTCTCTCTCTCTTTCTCTCTCGCTTTGTCCCCCCCTCACCCCCCCCTCTCTCGTTCACACACACACACACACACACACACACACACACACACACACACACACACACACTCACTCCCTAAACCCAGACTAGCCTGCATTGTTGTGCCTATTTAACACTTCAGTGAGCAGATTACCCCCGCCTCATAACACCCCCCTCCCCCCTCCCCACCGCCCCTGATCCCGACCTTAAAGACTCTCATTGTGTTTAATATCGCCACCGCTCATAGGGGAGGGCTTGGGCAAGGGGAGGGGTGACGGTGCAGCAGTCATATGACACTTGAGCATGAGCGTGCGTGTGTAATGTGTGTTTGTCTGTCATGCTAAAGGAAAAGAGGGGGAAAAAGGGTGGGAGGGGGGTCTCTTATGTTTTGCGGGTCAGCGCTCTGTGCTCAGCCCACTAAAGCCCTATTATAAAGGTGTAGGCGGGACAGGAGTTGGGGGTACTACTGGGGGCTTTGGTCGAATGCAGATTTTCTGCCCGTCATCCCCCTCCCCTTGTCACCCCTTTTTTCTCCTCCACACACTCACACCCTTCCTCCATCTTCTCTGTCCTCTAATCTCCTCATCCACTCCCCCCCGTTTTTTTTCTCACCCCCCTCCTCCCTTCCTCTTTCATTTATCACCCTCCCCCGCACCTCGCCCCTCTCTGTCAGCGCTTGCACCGTGCTGCTCGATGTGTGCACACGCATGTGTGTTTGTGTATGCTGGATGCACATTTCATTGACAAGCTGAGACTATAATGGACTCGACATGAAGCTTTAATCCATTAACAATAGGAGCTGTTGGTCAGGAGGCAGTTGGTGGTGGTGGTGGTGGTGGTGGGGGATTGCCTAGTGTGTGTGTGTGTGTGTGTGTGTGCGTGTGTGTGTGTGTGCGTGTGCGCGCGCGCGTTGGTGACACACAAGTGTTATGCAAGCAATACACACATAGGCTTTCACAGTCAATTACACATTGCGCAAACACATCTCAGCACACACACACACACACACTAGGAGAAGCTACGCGGTTAGATTTTAAGAGCCACTTAATATAATCATCAACTTCAGAGGTGTGCGTGTGAGTGCGGCCGCTTAATTTGTGCTCCTGTGAGCTCTTAACCTATTTGCGAATAAGTCCGCTCTGTTTTTCTAACCTGCTCCACACACACACGAGCAGAGTGGCTGTCATTAGAAGGAAAATGTGGTCTACTGCGACATATTCCCTCCAGGTTATGGTGGGAAATCCTTAAAAAAAGGGGGGGGGCAATTTGACAGGGATGCAGGGGCCCTTCAAAACACAGTGTCCCAAAGTCACCATTGAATGCCGAGTTCTGCCGAAAAACACAAATGTGAGTTATTTATCCTTTAAAACCCAAGTTTTTTGTTATTTTTCGTCTGGTTTTGCGGCCTAGGGGACTCACAAAAGTTATTTTCAAGGCACGGTTATAGTTCAGCTCAACACAACTGCTTTTTATTGACACTTCCTGTTAAAAGCAGGTACAATTCGGTAGAACAAGCCACACCCACTAAAAACATATAAGCAGCGCATATTTAATTCAGTACCAGCCAATTCTAGACAAAGTCTGAAAAGACTTTTACAAACGTCTTTGGGAGTGAATGAGTTAAGCATCCAAATATGAGCGAAAACAAAAATGACACGCCTTACTGAATAAAATAAAACCAAAATAGAAGCGAGCCCGCTTGATTACTTTCAACATCAAGGTTGCATAGTAGGCATTATGTAGTGCTTTGCGCATGATGAGAGTGTGCGCTTGAGCAGAGCTGCTCTTGATAGCGATCCGAAGGATTTGTTTTAACGCTTCAAAATGGAGTTCATAAAATGTTATGAAAACCAAACATGATATTGGTGAGTTGAAAAGCGAAGTCGCCTTCAATGCGGAGTAGCCAAGTCAACTCTTCAATGGCTTGTTTCAGCCCGTGTTGTCTTAACCTCTGATTTTTCTCCTCCGGTGCAGAGTAACTCGCTGCTGCCCGAAAGCCTCCGCAACTCAGATAAGCGACGGAACGGACCCGACTTTTCAAACGACAGCAAGAAGCGCAAATTAGAGGACAAGGACTCAAGCCACTACGTAAGACACACTTGACACAATGACGCCTTTCCTCTGTTCACTTACCTCACCCTAATCCTCATGAAAACCAAATGCTTTATTTGCACTTAAATATTCATCATTTTATCCTTGGATTATTAAATGAAGCGCTAATGGATTGTTTATCCTTGCAGGATAGCGACGGGGAGAAAAGCGATGACAATTTAGTGGTGGATGTCTCAAATGAGGTCAGCTCGTCTGCACGACTCCCATTTCATCAAAGCTCTTTTTTTTTCTTTCTTTCTCCTAAAGTCAATTTATGCAAAACTTCATTACAAGCCTGTGGAGACATGGCCCTTGCTTGATTGACATTCATTGAGGCCCACGTGGGAATCTTCCTTGAATGCTAACAGGTTTATTACAGGAATTCTGCTCGCCGGTAATTAATTACCCGGACGGTTATCTCTCGGGCAGGAGCAGCCCTCGCCTCGCGGAACGCCCCTCCCCTCCCCAAGGGAGAACGGCTTGGATAAAGCGCGCCTGCTCAAGAAGGACCCCTGCAGTCCCGCTTCGACCGCATCGTCGGCGAGCTCCTCCTCCCTCAAATCCAAAGAGATGGCAATGGTTCGGATCTTGTTTTCATTCTTCTTGTTTTGGGGGGTCGGTTATCACAACCCGCCAAGGTTAACGGCACGTTTGTGTTTTGTCTGTGCGGCAGCGAGACAAAGCAGGCACCCCCGGGCTCAAGTCAAGCACGCCCACGCCGCGAGGGGATTCCACCCCAGGGCCGAGCTCCACACCTGGTGTGCGGCCCAGTCTGTCAAAACCCCCCTCCATGGAGATCCCCCATCCACCTAGTATGTCTCTCCTTAAAGCTAAGCTATTACTCAGTGTCTGCGAATGCTTCAATAGTCTTATATTAGGTTTCACTCAATGAAGATATCATTCAATAATGGCCTTTATACTTTGACGTTGCTGTTCAAAGGGCTTAAAAATGCCACACGTGTAATCTTTTAAATTTGTGGAGTAGGTTTTTAGTTTAAATGTAGGTAGCAGTCTGCTTAAATTCTATCACAATGTCTTTGGAAGTAATTGTGGTATATTTAGTTTGTGTCGCCCATCCTGAGTAGTCATGTTTAGTGAGTGAGAGGTCTTAAATTTGGTCAAGCCGAACTTTAAAAACTGCACTAGGTCTTCAACCTTAAACCTGATACCTTCGCACTTTACAGCTACAGTCATACCTTGCTTTTCGACCATGATCCGTTCCAGAAGGCTATTCGGAAGGCGAGAGGAGTCAAGTGGCGCATTCAAGTGCGCTCAGTTTGGTCGAGAACCTATTTTCGGTCGTAATCCGAGGCATAAAAAAAACTCGAAATTTTTGGTCGAAAACCGATTTGATCGAGAACAGAGACGTTCGAAAACCGAGGTTTGACTGTATAACTTGACTCCAGTCGTTTGTCGGGTACACTTGAATAAAATGCGTGCCGCCCCTGGAATAAACACCTGCAACTAACAGGTGGCGTTACCAGGTAACACCTGATTCACCGGCTAACCTGCGTGGTGATAAAACAGTGGGACCACAGTCCAGAGCGTCTTTGCAGCAGAGGCGGCACCTGTAAAGCTGATGTTTATGCCTCTAAATAGTTTTAATATAATTGCATATGAATATAGAAATGTATTTGTCCAGATCAAGGCCTCACCTTCTTGGCATCACGGTACTCGAGGTTAGCATGTGTCTCGCTGTTCTGAGGTTTAGGGTTCAAATCTCAGTTCTGGGTCATCTTGTGTGTATGTTTCCTGCTGGTACTCCGACTTCCTCCCCACATCCTGAACGGATGCGCGTTCGGTTCACTGAAGACTCTAAATTGTCCATAGCCTTGAGCTCACCCCCAACCCCAACCCTTATGCGCAATAGAAAATGGATGGATGAAAAGGCCTCCCACTGAAGCATGAGGAATATTTATTGAGCTTGTACCTCCCTGCTGATACAGTGAAAAGGAAACGTGTCACCTGACTGTACAAGGACATTTGACCTTAAATATCCGGGCCTTTAATTTCACATCTCAATGTTGTTGGCCTCCTGTCAGCTGCAGGTCTCAGGACTCCTCTGGCGGTGCCCGGCCCATACCCGGGGGCATTCAGCATGTTGCCTCACGCGGCGGGGATGAACGGCGAGCTGGCCGGGGCAGCCAGCGCCGCCGCCTACGCTGCCGGACTGCACAACATTTCGCCTCAGATGAGTGCCGCCGCCGCCGCGCGCGGTGGCAGCTTATGGCCGCTCGCCGATGGTGAGTAAGGACTGTTGTGACGAGCTCAAGTTTTATCTGCGAGCCAGATGCAATCATCAAAAGAGCCACATATATACATACGGAGCGTGTGCGCACTGGTGAGAGTTGTTTGCGGTGTGCTGTGTCTTGGTCTATTCAATGTGAAGTTGGGTGTGTATTTTATTTATTTATTTATTTATTTTTGGGTGCTCACTTTTTGCTTTTCCAGTTTAATGTCGACGGTGTCCATCTTGGCTGCCTTTGTAGCCATTCCATTGGGCGCCACTTTCTTATTTTTGGGGACAAATCCTGGGCAGAGTGGAGTCTCTGCTGAGGGCTGCAGGCCTTGAGTTCGGCAAGTCCTTGAAGATAGCGCAGTTTTGTTTTTCGTTTTGTTTTGTTTTTTTGCGGAGTCAACTGTGGTTGTTTTCTTGGTATGTTGAGCACATGTTTTGTTTTGTGGTTTTATTCGTTTGGACAAACCTTTTTGGGTTTGTATTTTTATTAGGGGGGTGCGTTATGGACCACAATATTTCATGGCCGTTTGTTATTTAGGAAAAGATAAGATAAGATAACCTTTATTTGTCCCACACTGGGAAAAGTCGCCATAATTAGTTTTGGGTCATTGATTTTGCCACTTTATTCATTCATGTTGCGCTTAAGGCAGTGGGACCTGGGAGTGTTTACTCCACCCTCTCATCCTGTTGTCTTGTGTCATGCTGGACCCTTCCTCTGTTGCCACCGTGTGGAAGGGTCGTAACGGCAGACTCGAACGTGGTGCTGCCGTACTGTGAAACCTTCAAAGTAAAAGACAATCTGTTCCGTAAGGCTGTTTGACCTCCAAGTTGTCCCATTTTAGGAGAGTTAGGAAAGTGTTATAAGTAACATTTATCAGAACACCACACCCCACATCCCACACGCCGCCCCCTAAAATAAGCAAAACTCTTCAACCTAACTAGCAGTGGCGTAAGAATATGTGTTAACGCAGCTCATGCTTTTTATTTGATTGTTAAATATTTAAAGCCTGAAAGTGTTTTTCATACAAATATTTACCGTAATTATTATTACTATTTAAATTCATTCCGTCTTAATTTATCCAGGTAATACAATTGGGAAAAGATTCTCATTTGCAATGCCCAGCTGGCAGTAGACAACAGAGTTTAAAAAAAAAAAAAAGATGTCTTCACTACTACGTTAGCGTAGGTTAGAGAGTAACTACACCGCATTTTGACCCGTGTACAAATTTGGTTACGTTGTTCAATGAGAACTCGCTGTATTTGTTCAGTCAGTCTGGGGGGGTGAGGGCGTTTATTTTCCAACGAGCTCATCACTCATTGCTGTATTTGCGTAGTGTTCATTATGCTGTTTAAATAGGTTCAGTCAAGTGGCGCCTGCGTCTGAGCAACAGTTTGCCGTAACTGTGTACACAGCAGCTGTTTGTGTGTCAGGTTGGGAGGCATGTGGTTGTGTGTGCGTGTATATTGGGAGGGTAGTTAGTTTTAGTGTGCGTGCGTGCGTGTTGCCAGACTCTTAACACTTGTCGTTCATTTTCAGATTGTGTGCGGTTGTTTGCTTAGTGCTCACTAGACTTACTAATGCGCTCTATTATGTACCAAAATATTGTCAGTGCCTGTGTGTGTTTGCACTGTGCTCATAAAGTGTGCGCTGTCTCTCATCAAGGTCGGCTTTGATCCGCACCCTCACATGCGGGTTCCCGGAATGCCTCCCAGTCTGACCGGAATCCCGGGTGGCAAGCCGTAAGTGACTTTGCAGCAGCTTGTTGGATTAGAGCGAGAACATATGAAGTCGTCGGACGCATCTCTGTTATTAATCAACGATCAATGGTGTGCTTCTCTTTCCTGGGTTTTGTTCCCCAGTGCCTATTCTTTCCACGTCGCGGCCGATGGTCAGATGCAGCCGGTTCCGTTCCCTCCCGACGCCCTGGTGGGCCCAGGTATCCCCCGCCACGCCCGCCAAATCAACACGCTCAACCACGGCGAGGTGGTCTGCGCCGTCACAATCAGTAACCCCACGCGGCACGTCTACACGGGCGGGAAGGGCTGCGTCAAGGTGTGGGACATCAGTCACCCCGGCAACAAGAGCCCGGTGTCGCAGCTTGACTGTTTGGTGAGTTTATTGGTTCATCGCATATTGAGGCCATTGAGACAAAATGGAGTGCACTACTTGGCAAAAGCGGGACGCACACACACACACACACAAATGTTCCTCACTTGATTTAACAAACTTATTTTTAAGATGTGAGAGGTGTGGGAGACCTCACACAATCTTGTATTGTGTGGTGTACTTGAGATGAGCAATACAGTAGACTGCACACATAACTGTGTCTGTCCTAGAACTCTGACTGATGTGTGAGAGGCAGCATAATATGAAAGAGTCAGAGACTGTTAGCTTATCTGATAATTACTATGTAGTTTCAAACCGCTCTCCTTGTGATGTTTATTGGTGTGAATGACTTGTGAGACACAAACACGCAATACAACCAGTTGGTCCACTATTTGTGTCTGGCAACGGGGCGAGCATCCTTAAATGGTTGCCCGAAAACTAGAAAATTTGGCCAAATTGTCCCTATTTGTGGACCAAATTTCAGCGGAGGAGCTTTTGGGTCATTCAACTCGTTTCCATTCTAAAAATGGACATCATGTCAGTTCCGGTCATTTGAACTCCATCCACACTGCCGCAAATACCTCCAGGCTGCCTCTCAGTAGGACCCCGGGCGTGGCGACAGGGGTGCAGAACATAAAAGACAGGGGAAGTAGTTTAAATTAAGTGACAAAATTACGATTTATTCACCTGCCCCTCAGAACCGGGACAACTACATCCGCTCCTGCCGCCTCCTTCCCGACGGCCGCACGCTGATCGTAGGGGGCGAGGCCAGCACGCTGTCCATCTGGGACTTGGCCACGCCCACCCCCAGGATCAAGGCTGAGCTCACGTCGTCGGCGCCGGCGTGCTACGCTCTGGCCATCAGCCCGGATTCCAAGGTGTGCTTCTCGTGCTGCAGCGACGGCAACATCGCTGTGTGGGACTTGCACAATCAGACACTGGTTAGGTAAGACCACGCACACATACACACATTGCATCATTGGGTCATAACATTTACGGCGTTTTAACATTGTGGAGCAATGTATCTAGTCTGACTGTTTATTATTTGTGCGCCCTGCTGGATTTCAGATTTTTAAGCTTATCCTTAGTGCGCACTTTAAGTGGAGTGCTATGTAACGCAACAGTGTGCCAGGTCAGTCAGGGTCACAAATGTCACACGGTGTCAGCATATTGGTGTTTGCACAGTTGTGCGATAGTGTCCTTGACAGAATTTTCAAATTAGGAAAATGAAAATAAAGTGTTCTGGAAATAGATTTGTGTAGGTTGGCAGCTTTGTGAATGTGAGGTGGTCAAAAATGTTCCAACAACAAATTTTAGTGCCAGTCCAGCCAAGAAATAAAGTTTGGCGCACCAGTGCAACCAGTAAAAAAAAATGAAAACATTAGTCGAGAGTCTTGATACCAACGGTGGCAAAGACAAAACATTGTAGCTGTGGGGAGAGAATCCTTGCATCTCCAAAGCCATTGTTTTTCAAGAAATTGTACCTTTTGGAGTCATGAAGATAACCCTTATATTGTGTAATTAAAGTTGTCAGGCTATTTTCAGTACTTTTCATTGGCAGATAATTTGTAAAAAAATAGGTAGTTCAAATGTAACTACATAAAACTTTGTCGCGCCTTGTAAACAGCTCTTTAAATTCTGGCATTTCACCACCCGTTTTCCACTTCTGTGTTGAAAGAAAATGTACTTGTAATAGCAAAGACAAAAAAACAGGATGAAAAACATGGAACCTTCCCCCAAGTCTCTGTTCTGTTAAACAGACAGAACATGGAATGGGCGATCAAATACTGTACATCAACATTCCGCCTTTGAAGGTATATCAAAGGCACAGGCGGATGTCCATACCCCAGTTTTTTGCATCCACTAGTCGATGTCCGCATTTAAGCTGTGCGTGTGTTCAAACCCTCCCCGCAGGCAGTTCCAGGGCCACACAGATGGAGCCAGCTGTATTGACATTTCCAACGATGGCACCAAGCTGTGGACCGGAGGCCTGGATAACACCGTCCGCTCGTGGGACCTGCGAGAGGGACGTCAACTGCAGCAGCACGACTTCACGTCGCAGGTGCGCGCCGGGGCTCCAAAGCATTCACTGCAGACCAGGGGCCGCCCTCCAACGCAATCGCTCGCGTACTCGCCAGTAACGCCAGCTCTCCTTCCTCTGTCCAGATCTTCTCTCTTGGCTACTGTCCCACCGGAGAGTGGCTGGCCGTGGGCATGGAGAGCAGCAATGTGGAGGTTCTCCACGTGACCAAGCCGGACAAATACCAGCTGCATCTCCATGAGAGCTGCGTGCTCTCCCTGCAGTTTGCCTATTGCGGTAAGAGACAAGCTCTTTGTCTTTCCGCTACTCTAGGTCAGTGTTTCCCCAACCGGTTTCACGTGAAGCAATATCTCGAAAGACTGATTGGAAACAGAGCTCACGTGATGCCGGACTGACAAAGCTGTTCGGCGTCATAGCGTTGTATGAAATGCAGCAGATGACGAGGCAGGTTGATTGTGGCTTCTGCTATCTAACGGAATCTTTCATTGTTCTGACTAGTAAAGATAGATGAATAAAGATATGCATTATTTGAAAGAAAGCATGCAGAAAAAAAATTGTTGGTCCAGTTAAGTGAAAGTGGATGATTGTCATGGTGTCGCTGCGTTGAAAAACATGGTCTCTCTTGAACCCTTTCATGCCCGCTGTAACCTGGTAAACTGCGCACTGGAGTAACCACTGTCCCTGAAAGCGTTAATTCGGGAATTGTTGCATTTATTATTTTTCTGACGAATGAAGCCCCTTTCTGGTGGGCCTCAGCACGTCAAAAAAACAAGAATGCATATCTGAGAGAAAATATGTACATTTTAAGGTTATTCAAGAGTGTCTCCTGGAAAGTTATACAAAACTTAGCATCTGCCACCTGTTCAGTGCTCAACTGTGGTTTGCCAAATACCATAATCGCCAAAGTCATTTTTGAACCTTTTCAGTAAACAAGAACACGCAAGAGGAGGAGCCCCGTTGCCTCGATTCAACCTTTGCCGATTACCATGACTTGGATGACTTTCAATCCCATTGCTAATTCGTTCGATATTTTGACCATTCCAAATGACTCATGCTGTTAGGATAACAAAAGTGGATTCGACTTGATCGGGAACCAGTCTTCTGTGTTAAATCATCTACTTTTCGGCACACAATATCTTCATAAAAAAAAATTGCTGCGACCATTTGGTGGCCTCAATTCACCATATTGATGGGCTGTCTGTCTTTCTTATGCAGGCAAATGGTTCGTGAGCACCGGGAAAGACAACTTGCTAAACGCATGGAGAACTCCCTATGGCGCCAGCATATTCCAGGTAGGCGCTGCGAGTACTTCACGTACCCGAGTTAATGAATGCATGAAACGTGACCGCAGAACAGATAGTGCTTATCATATGTGACTTGCCCTCGCCAACATGCCCCCTGCTACATTGTGGATAAATACAACGCAACCGCAAGAGCTGCAGACGACTGTATCTGACACTCGGGCAGCATGCAGGTCAAATGCCCCTCGAGCTCCTCACGTCACATGCCAACTCACCAGGCTCCACCTCTTAAAGGCACAGATATTATAATACATACAATATTTCCTTCTTGCATTTTATGACTATTCAAATACTTTTACAAGGTGAGAAAGGGGTGCGTGAGGTCCGTATATGGTCTTTCTCTATCGTGGCTTTTCACCTCCTTTTCTCTTCGTTCTTCAAAAGCTGTCTGTGCCTTTTTTCATCCCCCCCTTGCAGTCTAAAGAATCATCCTCGGTGCTCAGCTGTGACATATCTGTGGACGACAAGTACATCGTCACTGGTTCCGGGGACAAGAAGGCCACTGTCTATGAGGTCATCTACTAACACGGCGATAAAAGGCTCGTCTGTACCGTCCGTTTTTAGAGCTTGAAATCGCGCTCACAGCCCCCCCCCCCCCTTCTTTGTCGCAACTTGGAAAAAGAGAACAAGACAGGCAGAAGCGTTTCCTTGCCCTCTTTTCGCTGGATCATTAAACGGGCAACGGGAACCACAGATTTTTTTATTAGAACGGAGTAAACACTGAAGCCAACAAGCATTGCTGGAAAATGCCGACCGATAACGAAAAAGGTGGACGTGAGCCAAGAAGAGTCTTGCAGGCGGAGAGTGCTCAGAGACTGTTGGCTCTTCTGCCCTCTGAACCTCAGCTCCCCGCTCGGGGACGCCCACGCTATCTCACCGTGACCTCTGCTGTCCTTACAGCGAGTCCACCTACACACACGCACACACTGCATTGACACAAGCAGATCCATTCCTGCCATCGATTGTCCTGAGGCACATGCAACATTTTACCATTTAATAGCAGGGCAGGGGACCTTATTCCACTTTCTATCGAGTCCTGAAAAAGTATAATGGAACAAATATATATGATGAGCATTTGTGAGGAAAAATATTTTAAGTTTGGCAACATCTCACAGTCGAGAGGTTCTCTGTTCACATCTTGGCTCAGGCTCCGGTTGAGTTTCTCCAGGTGCTTCTTGCAACATTCCGAACAGATGCTTTTTATTCCAAATGTAAATTGTCCACCGGTGGGAATGAGAGTTGTTTCCGTCACCTCTCACCATCAGTCAACTAAAATAAGCTCTAGGTCACCCGTGACACAAATGATGACAAATTCTATTAAAACAACAACAAAAATGACTGATTGATGCAAGTCTGTATTTGTCCTGCAACTGACTAGCGTCAAGTCCAGGGTGAACCACAGGCTCTCGCCCAAAGTCAGTCAAGATAGATTTGGCTTACTGAGAACAAGCACTACAGAAAATACATGGATGGATGAATAGATGGCTTGGGGGGCTTTTTCCAAAGGTTCCTCCACCACTGCTCTTCCACTAAATGAAAGAAACTAAACAGCAAACCAAATAAGAATCCATAACAGACACTTTATTTATGCAGGACCTTACCTAAACCCTTCTTTTTAAAGCTTTTTTTTTTCATTAGAGACGGGCATCTGAAGTTAGTTAATTCATCCCTTATTCACAAAGATATTAGGATGAAAGAGTCTGAATGTTCCAAACTTCCGTTTCCAAGCTGCCTGCCATAGTGACAACTCAGTTGCTTCAAGATGCCATTTAATCAACACGTCTTAGCGATCGATGGATGATTGATAATCGGTCTGGATGAACAAGGCTCAAACTGCATCCCCACACAAAGAATGATGAGCATCAGTGTTGGTTATATTTGTGCATCGTTTAAAATCACAAGAATTCCTGACTGTGTGCTTATGTTGTTGTTGTTGTTTTTTTTAATCTATTTTTGTCCGTTGAATGTTTGTAAAAATGTATATAAGTCTCTCTTTTTTTTGGTTGGTTTCTTATGGAACTTTGTTTAGAAAGAAAGTGTTTTTTTGTACATCTTTTACATGGAAAAGAAATGTTGAAGAACAACTAAATGGTCTTAACAGCTAATCTGAAATGTTTAGATAATAAATGGTGTTTTTTTTGTAAATGACTTTTTGTTATTGATCTTTTTTTTTGAGGGGGGGCACAAAAAAATGATTAGAATACACCATGCAGTATAGATAGTTTTGGTTTAAAGCTACTAACTAGCCTTTAATGCAGCAGCTGCCCAAAATAAATGTCCTTGTCTTGTAATAAAGAGAATAGCCGTTGTTGCAGTTTTCACATAATTAATTGATTTTATTTTTTTACAGTGTTCAACTAGCCAAGGCACCTCTTGTGTTAATATTGGCACGGACAACACTTTGTCAGTGTTTATTCTGAGATGTATTCTCACTAAAAAACAGTTGGTAGCATCTTTTTAAAGATATATTCATTACTACAGTATTATTTTTATCCCATATTGATGATGCTGTATTTTAATTATAATGATCGTATTTTTATTTTTATTTTAGCTGTTTAGCTTATAAATGTCATATCCCTTTTCACCGCTCATAAACATCAACAAAGGTGAATCACAACTACAGTGAAACCGCAATCTTTTTTTTTTGTTTGTTTGTTTTTCTCACATGAAATGTTTGTCATCAATGCATGGCCGCGAATGAGCAAACTTCGGCTGACTTAGTCCAGGGCATAGCTAGTTATTTGGATGCTCAAGGCTAACGTAGTCGACGTCAGCATTTTTCCCATTCTCTATATTTAGTCCGTCAGAGCAAAATATTTGAAGCCAAGTTAGACCAGCAAAACGCATCTTGAGTAATGTGTACACACTAACACTTTTGATAATCAGCATATTTTGTCGGCAGCTTTGACAGGTGGATTAAGACAGCTAGCAAATGTAAACTTTTATGCTAGTAAACCAGACTGGAGGAGTTAATTGCCAAATTGAAACCTCACGAGATTTGCTGAAGTCTCGTTTCGCTTTAGAAAAACAATACCACTTTTCAGGTCTTTTGTTGACCAGTTCGGCAGTTTTACTTTCTGAATCGTATGCTGGTTTTATTCAATTGGCGCGTGTACACGTGGCACGGACACGATGCGTGTCGATAAAACCACATTGCAGCAGCTGTTCAAATCAACCGCGTGTTAAATAACACACGAGCCCAATCCGCCGTTGAATACTAACACCCACAACAAACAGACTCTCAGATCCCGCTCCCTCCCGTGTAAACTGTAAATCTGATCAATTACGGTGAATGTTTAATTCTCCATCCCCGGTCTCGTACATGCGCGCGCGTACGCACGCACACACCCACACGCACGCACAGGCAGTATGAGGCGATTAGGAGGCAATTACAGCAGCGGCGGTGACAAAATGAAAGCTGATCCTAGGAGGAAAAAAAAAGGAGACAATGTCATTGCACGCTCAGAATGGGGCGCAGTGAATGACAGCGTTCTCTTTTCATCATCATCTCCTCGCTCTCTTTCTCCCCCCCTCCTCTCTCCCTGATACAGTGGCGGATTATTCCCCCCTAAATCTCCCAAATCCCTAATCCTATTTAACTCAGCACCACGTGTAAAAAAAAAAACACACACACACACACACACAAAAACAAAAAACAACAACAAAAAAAAGCTCTCCCACTGCTATGCGCAATGTGGGATGTGGGTGCACGTCTCACCCCCCCCCATTGCCCCATTGTAAATATTGAAGGCTTGGAATGGTTATACTTAACGGGGTATTAAACGATTAAGGGCTATGTAACGTTATGAAAAGGAAAACATCCTCAAACGTTTTTCTCATCACAAACATTGGAAATAGAAATCTGTTCCTGGGTCCAACCGTGGACATCATAAAAGCTTAATTAACTGTACAGGCAACGTTTTACAGTAGTGTTGCAATAGGTTGACCTTTGGGTGCCTTTCATAGATATCACTGTAGTGTGTAATGAGTCTATTTAGCAACCATTAATTAATTGTATTGCTCTTATTGTTCTGAGCAGGTAGACCCCTTGCAGTTTTCAGATATACAGTTCTAAAAAAAAAAATCCCCAAAAATCAAGCACAGATTCCAGATTTCATCAAGTGTTGGCTATTAAAAAGAATGTGAATGCACACACAAGCAAAACAACAACAAAAAAATTTCAAATAAAGCGCAACAAAAAAATGAAGCATGTGGACGCCTAGGAGGCGACTCACTTTGTGTTCATTCACTTCTTTTAATTAGTTTTTGTTATTTTATGAGTTATTTTTTTCCAATCCTGAATATCATCAATTTATTGTCATTTTAGTCCTGTTATACTGAATAGCCATGCAGGACTGAATGCACAAATCACCGACACAGGTTTTTGATTTAAGTCTCCAACTTCCTGTTCTAAGGTTATCATCATGTGTTATCTTCGTTTTGTTTTTTTGCCATCACTGGTTGACTGGTATCACCGGCAGTGGAATTAATGAATAAATAAATAAATGTTACATGTACGGTGTATGCCCATTATTTGCGGGGGATAGGCAAATAGCCACAAATAGCGAAAATCTGCTTAGCACTGACACCCATTATAATTGCATTGAAGATTTTTTGTTTTGTTTGTTTAACCTAAATAATTCTTGAATAAATGGGGATGTCTACGGGCAATACGCGATTTCCATGGAAAATCTGGGTCGGTTCCCAAAATTATAATTAAAAAAAAATGCAACTATGAGTCTGTGGGTGCCAAACCACAAACATGTTGAGGTCAACTTCATACGAAAAATTGTTAGTTATACTGTATAAAAAAAAAAGTCAAATTTAGATTTCAAATTCATTAACAGGCTAAATAAATACAAAATAAATAACAACAATTTAATGACACAGCTCTTGATAATGTAAATGCTTGTTGGGCCTTACTTTTGTAGCACCCGGACTTAGATGATAAAGTCTCAAATCTTACGTGACCAACAAGTTATTGGCCGTGACTTTCTGCATCATCTGTATCTTCTTTTTTGGCCCAGTTTTCTCTTAGCAATTTCTAGCCGAAAATTCACCCCAGACAGGCTACTCTGCTATGGATGTAGAGTTTGTGTGTGTGTGTGTGTGTGTGTGTGTGTGTGTGTGTGTGTGTGTGTGTGTGTGTATGCACAGGCGCTAACTAATGAGCTTTGTGTGCTGTGTCTCCCCCTCCCCAAGGTGAGCTCCCATGCTGAGGTGATCAAGCCCCGCTGGAGCTGCAGGTATCAACTGCAAACACCTGCCCGTTTGCCGCATTAACATACAACACACACACACGCGCGCACACACGCGCGGGCACAGGCTGCTGCACAACGCCGATAGCGCAGCTCTGTCCTGTCAACACGGAGGATAATCAGCTGCTGGGGATTGTGGGTAAAATGTAATAATCCTTCACATGGAATATGGAAAGCATCACAGAGTTATTCAATAGGATGGAGATAAATGGGCGTGCGCGTGCGCGTGTCACTGAGGATTTTCCATCTTTAACATCTTCACCTGAGGCCGACTGCCACGTAGTGAAGACATGCCGCCGCTCACACAGACACCCTCCGCTTCGTTAACACTTGATGCCTCGTTAAGTGGGAGCAGCAATAAGAATGTCACTTGATTAATTCCATTTTATACTAACACCCCCCCTGCATCCCTTACGCCGTATTTCCTGCGAGAAAAGAACACATTTTATAATGCCCGAAATTCAGAAGAGCTGACACTATACTACGGTGTTTAACGCAAAAGGAAAGAGAGATTTTCCACGCGCAATTATCTCAGTTCATCGACTTTATCATTTCCACGCACACGTGAAAGATTTAACCGCTGAGCCCCTTTAAACCTTGTTGCTAACCAGAAGAGCAGCACCTATTCAAGCATGTCATGAATTGCTCACATACTGCAAATGCCAACCCGTTTTCCTGTCAGGAAAATACATTAAAAAAAAATCGTAATCATAGTTATCTCATTTGTTCACACATGGAGAAGACTTCAGTGCTGAGGCCATTTGAACACTGTTTTGAATCAAAACAGCAACACCCACGGAGGTACATGAACAGTTTCTCAGACTTTCATGATGCCAAGTTTGAATCCTCCTTTCTAGTAAATCCCTGACGCCAAATAGACTTGACACTTTGTACCTCCTGCAGTTGAGTAAAGCAACAAAACGGATATTTGTGTGATATTTTTGCCCACTTGGACAACAATTTGACTGCGAATAGGAATGCTAGTAAGTGGGAAAAAAAAGAAATAAATGAAATGTTATGATTCAAATCATGTTGACTAGATTTGTTTTCTGTGCTAACGATTAAAATGTTCTCATCTTAATTCATTTATCTTGAATTTCTCCTTTTGACGAAGAAATGGGCTGAAAAAAAGGCAACAAAAGTCTTTTGAACCCTCTGGGTCATCATGCTAATCTCCTGCCTTACACACACACACACACACACACACACACACACACACACACACACACACACACACACTAATATTAGGCACGCTTTAGGCCGACGTTTTTCTGCCCTAGAGTGTGAATTTTATTTTTGCAAAGGGTTAAAAAAATATATCTGAGCGTGGCTACGTGGCTAATCTGCTGGTTAATCTGGCTAACACTCTTATTTATTTCTTTTTTATTTTTATGGTTTATGGTTTGTTCACCGCGGCGAGGATTAGCGCCTCACAGATCACAACCTGATTTCCATAATCCATAATCCTCTGTTTGTCCCCCATATTTGGTTCCATTGCTTGTGTCGCAGTCGCAACTTTGTTTTTTCATAGCTGTTAAAATGCATGTTTAAAATTTTTTTTTGTGGTCATGGGATTGGGCGGGTATACCTAATATTCTGACCTGAGAGTGCATACTTTTTCTTCTTTCCCCTTCCATTTCCCCACCCACCTCCTCCAATTCACTTTGCCTGTCCACCAGTCTCCATTTTCTGCTCCGAGGGTCCGGAGAATCCCCTCATGGAGAAGAAGCTATGATAAAGTGTATAGCTTGGACACGAGCAGAAGGAGAATATGTATTTTTTTTGGGGGGGGGGGGGGCGAGGAGGAGAAGGGATGGAAAAACGGGGAAGGAAGAAGACCAAAATTCAACACAAAATATATATTTTTTGTCCACATTGTAAACAGAAGAAATCAACATCATCAAAGTTTATACGCAGTGGCGGTTCTAGATCTATTTCACTGAGGGGGCCTGGCTGGGGCCAGGGGTTTTGATAGAGGGGCACATTCAACGCAGGGCAAAAATGTCGAGATTCAAAATCTTATTTGACTTTTTATTTTCATCAAACTTTGAAACCATTGCAGTCAGAACATTGTAGTGACAATGAAAAACAGGATAATAATCACAGTAGTACTGTCGGTACAGGAAATATTTTAAATCAGACAACAACAAAAAAGCCAAACACAAATGGTTTTTGGTTCTTTATCGTTTTTAATTGGATTTATTGTTTTAAAATTATTCTTTTGGATGCAGACTGCTTCCAAGTATCACGAAATTTGCTGACACCCTGCAGGGTGATGATTGAAAGTTCCACCAGGGGCCACCTACCAGAAAATAGAAAGAAAAGGGTGGTCGTGTTTGGGGAAACGTTATAAATTCAATTCAATATGCTGTTGGTCGGCGGCCCGGTAGTCCAGTGGTTAGCACGTCGGCTTCACAGTGCAGAGGTACCGGGTTCGATTCCAGCTCCGGCCTCCCTGTGTGGAGTTTGCATGTTCTCCCCGGGCTTGCGTGGGTTTTCTCCGGGTGCTACGGTTTCCTCCCACATTCCAAAAACATGCATGGCAGGCTGATTGAGCACTCTGAATTGTCCCTAGGTGTGAGTGTGGGCGTGGATGGTTGTTCGTCTCTGTGTGCCCTGCGATTGGCTGGCAACCGATTCAGGGTGTCCCCCGCCTACTGCCCGGAGACAGCTGGGATAGGCTCCAGCACCCCCCGCGACCCTTGTGAGGATCAAGCGGTTCGGAAGATGAATGAATGCTGTTGGTCAACATATGCTAAGCTGCTAAATATAATAGTATAAAAGTAATCATAACAATAATAATCGAGTCTAAATATCAGATTGCAAAAAGGATTAGTGCTAGTCTATCTTATGATGCAGTAATTCCGAAATCGCGGGACGCATGCAATACAGTAGTGGTGCGCGCAAGACTCACTCAACAAATGAATGTTCAAACTCAACATAATTTTTCAGTGGCTTCAACTTTTTTGTTTGTTTGTAGTCTAATGTGTTTTTCATTTCCATTTAATCTTTAAGAACGATTCATTTCTAACCATGAACCCTTTCAGGGATAGCGGTCACTACAGTTGACAGCCGATCATGTGGTCAGGTTCCAGGTTATCAAGGGTTGTACGGTTTTTAACTTTTATGTGCAACACACTTTCATTGAATCATTATTTCATTTAGGGCAGCCTGCTGGGCTAGTGGTTAGCGTGTCAACCTCACAGTGCTGAGGTACCGGGTTCGATTCCAGCTCCGGCCTTCCTGTGTGGAGTTTGCATGTTCTCCCGGGCCTGTGTTTGTTTACTCCGGGTACTCCGGCTTCCTCCCACATTCCAAAAACATGCATGCAAGGCTGATTGAACACTCAAAATGTGTCCCTAGGTGTGAGTGTGAGCGCGGATGGGTGTTCGTCTCTGTGTGCCCTGCGATTAGTTGGCAACCGGTTCAGGGTGTCCCTCACCTACTGCCCGAAGACGGCCGGGATAGGCTTCAGGACCCCTCGCAACGGTTGTGAGGATAAAGCGGATCAGAAAATGGATGGATGGATTATTTCATTTATTCATACCATGCAGACTGTTAAATCGCCAGACACTAATTTTTGCCCTTTTTGGGATATCATTATTAGGGCCAATAAAACACTTGCAGGGTTCTCAAAAATTTCTCCCGTGACACAAGTCTTATTGAACTCCATATTTTTCTACTTTTAGGAAATTCAACATTTGGAGGTTTCACTTTGTGTGGTTTCCTATATTTTACATTGTGGCAGCTGCTACTCAATCGGTGGGGGAGGTGTTGGGGTGATGGGGGAGAATTGTAGCACCTCCTCCCCAGGGCCTTGACTGTGTCAGTGGTGGGCTGTAATCAGTCTCCATCTCTCTGTCGATCCGTCTCCACAGCTATTTCTCCCCTGACACCATCACTAACCTCCTCCATCGTTTTTTCCACTCCTCTCACACACACACACACACACACACACACACACACACACACACACACACACACACACACACACACACACACAGACAACCCCGTATAAGCATTCTCCAAGCTCCATTGGTCTGATACCTCCCACACTGACTTTTCTCCGTGGCTGTTGTCTTGTTATTGATTGCTGCTCAGTTTGAATCGATTGGGTGGGGAATAAAAAACCCAACGGACCATATTGATTGTCGGCTTGTTGCGAGCCCAGTAGGTCACATACTGGCTAATCTAGTCCACTCATGATGATGAGGAGGAAGAGTCACAAAATCAGATTTCAACATAGTTGAAATCATCTCTCCCACTTTCAAACTGTTGCAACATCTACAAATTAGTTAAGAATCTTTTTACATAGGGTGGCCCAGTGTCCGATCCTCGGCTCCAGAAGCTAGCTCTAGGGACATGGAACATCACCTCTCTGGCGGGGAAGGAGCCCGAGCTGGTGTGTGAGGTGGAGATGTTCCGGCTGGATATCGTCGGACTTAACTCCACACACAGCCTGGGTTCTGGTACCAGTTCTCTCGAGAGGGGTTGGACTCTCTTCCACTCTAGAGTTGCCCACGGTGAGAGGCGCAGAGCAGGTGTGGGCATACTCATTGCCCCCCGGCTCAGTGTCTGTACATTGGGGTTCACACCGGTAGACGAGAGGGTAGCCTCCCTCCGCCTTCGGGTGGGGGGACGGGTTCTGACTGTTGTTTGTGCGTACGCACCTAACAGCAGTTCAGCGTACCCACCCTTTTTGGAGTCCTTGGGGGGTGTGCTGGAGAGTACTCCTGCTGGGGACTCCCTCGTTCTGCTGGGAGACTTCAATGCTCATGTGGGCAATGACAGTGAGACCTGGAAGGGCGTGATTGGGAACGGCCCCCCCGATCAGAACTCGAGTGGTGTTTTGTTATTGGACTTCTGTGCTCGTCACGGATTGTCTATAACGAACACCTTGTTCAAACATAAGGGTGTCCATATGTGCACTTGGCACCAGGACACCCTTGGCCGCAGTTCGATGATTGACTTTGTGGTTGTATCATCGGATTTGCGGCCACATGTTTTGGACACTCGGGTGAAGAGAGGGGCGGAGCTGTCAACTGATCACCACCTGGTGGTGAGTAGGCTCCGATGGTGGGGGAAGATGCCGGTCCGTCCTGGCAGACCCAAACGTATTGTGAGGGTTTGTTGGGAGCGTCTGGCGGAATCCCCTGTCAGAAGGAGTTTCAACTCCCACCTCCGACAGAGCTTTTCCCATGTCCCGAGGGAGGCGGGGGACATTGAGTCCGAGTGGACCGTGTTCCGCGCCTCTATTGTTGAGGCGGCCAATCTGAGTTGTGGCCGTAAGGTAGTTGGTGCCTGTCGTGACGACAACCCCCGTACTCGCTGGTGGACACTAGCAGTAAGGGATGCCATCAAGCTGAAGAAGGAGTCCTATCGGGCCGTTATGGCCTGTGGGACCCCAGAGGCAGCTGACGGGTATCGACTGGCCAAGCGGAATGCAGCTTTGGTGGTCGCCGAGGCAAAAACACGGGCGTGGGAAGAGTTCGGTGAGGCCATGGAAGCCGACTTCCGAGCGGCTTCGAGGAAATTCTGGTCCACCATCCGACGTCTCAGGAGGGGGAAACAGTGCACCACTAACACTGTGTACAATGGAAGTGGGGCGCTGTTGACCTCGACTCGACGTTGTGAGCGGTGGGCGGAGTACTTCAAGACCTCCTCAACTCCACCAGCACGCCTTCCTTGGAGGAAGCAGAGTCTGGGGACTCTGATGTGGGCTCGCCTACGTGGGTTTTCTCCGGGTGCTCCGGTTTCCTCCCACATTCCAAAAACATGCATGGCAGGCTGATTGAGCACTCTGAATTGTCCCTAGGTGTGAGTGTGCGCGTGGATGGTTGTTCGTCTCTGTGTGCCCTGCGATTGGCTGGCAACCGATTCAGGGTGTCCCCCGCCTACTGCCCGAAGACAGCTGGGATAGGCTCCAGCACCCCCCGCGACCCTTGTGAGGATCAAGCGGTTCGGAAGATGAATGAATGCTGTTGGTCAACATATGCTAAGCTGCTAAATATAATAGTATAAAAGTAATCATAACAATAATAATCGAGTCTAAATGTCAGATTGCAAAAAGGATTAGTGCTAGTCTATCTTATGATGCAGTAATTCCGAAATCGCGGGACGCATGCAATACAGTAGTGGTGCGCGCAAGACTCACTCAACAAATGAATGTTCAAACTCAACATAATTTTTCAGTGGCTTCAACTTTTTGTTTGTTTGTAGTCTAATTTGTTTTTCTCTCTGTGGTCGAAGTCACCGCCACTTTGAAATTGTTGCAACATCTACAAATTAGTTAAGAATTTTTTTAGATAGGGTGGCCCAGTGGTAGTATTATTGTCAAAAACATGCAGTCACTCGTTCAGACACGTGGGCTCTACTTAACGATGCCCAATCTGGAAAACCTCACATCTACATGTATATTTTTCTTTGCTTTTTTGTTTGTTTGTTTTGTTTTGATGAAACAATATAAACTTGTCAAACAATGATTTCACAGTCGACTTCAATGTGGTTAAAAAGCTCCTCGTGGCAAGGCCCCAGGGTGGATGAGATCCGCCCGGAGTTCCTCAAGGTTCTGGATGTTGTGGGGCTGTCCTGGCTGACACGCCTCTGCAACATCGCGTGGTCATCGGGGACAGTGCCTCTGGATTGGCAGACCAGGGTGGTGGTCCCTCTTTTTAAAAAGGGGGACCGGAGGGTGTGTTCCAACTACAGAGGGAGCACACTCCTCAGCCTCCCTGGTAAGGGGTGCTGGAGAGGAGGGTCCGTCAGGAAGTCGAGCCTCAGATTGAGGAGGAGCAGTGTGGTTTTCGTCCCGGCCGTGGAACAGTGGACCAGCTCTACACCCTTAGCAGGGTCCTGGAGGGTATGTGGGAATTCGCCCAACCAGTGTACATGTGTTTTGTGGACTTGGAGAAGGCATTTGACCGTGTCCCTCGGGGAGTTCTGTGGGGGGCTGTTCGGTCGCTATACCACCGATGCCAGAGTTTGGTTCACACTGCTGGCAGTAAGTCGGAATCGTTTCCAGTGAGGGTGGGACTACGCCAAGGCTGCCCTTTGTCGCCGATTCTGTTCATAACCTTTATGGACAGAATTTCTAGGTGCAGCCGAAACGTTTAGGGGGTCCGTTTTGGTGGCCTCAGTATTGCATCTCTGCTTTTTGCAGATGATGTGGTACTGTTGGCTCCTTCAAGCAGGGCTCTCCAACTCTCACTGGAGCGTTTCGCAGCCGAGTGTGAAGCGGTTGGGATGAGGATTAGCACCTCCAAATCTGAAACCATGGTCCTCAGTCGGAAAAGGGTGGAGTGCCCTCTCCGGATCGGGGAGGAGATATTGCCCCTAGAGGAGGAGTTTAAGTATCTTGGGGTCTTGTTCACGAGTGAGGGCAGAAGGGAGCGAGAGATCGACAGGCGGATCGGTGCAGCGTCTGCTGTGATGCAGACGTTGTATCGGTCTGTCGTGGTAAAGGAGGAGCTGAGCCAAAGGGCGAAGCTCTCAATTTACCGGTCGATCTACGTTCCAACCCTCATCTATGGTCATGAGCTATGGGTCGTGACCGAAAGAACGAGATCCCGGATACAAGCGGCCAAAATGAGTTTTCTCCGCAGGGTGTCTGGGCTCTCCCTTAGAGATAAGGTGAGAAGCTCGGTCATCCGGGAGGGGCTCAGAGCAGAGCCGCTTCTCCTCCCCATCGAGAGGAGCCAGATGAGGTGGCTTGGGCATCTGATCCGGATGCCTCCTGAGCGCCTCCCTAGTGAGGTGTTCCGGGCATGTCCCACCGGGGGGAGACCCCGAGGACGACCCAGGACACGCTGGAGAGACTATGTCACGCAGCTGGCCTGGGAACGCCTCGGGATCCCCCGGGAAGAGCTGGAAGAAGTGGCAGGGGAGAGGGAAGTCTGGGTTTCCTTGCTAAAGCTGCTGCCCCCGCGACCTGGCCCCGGATAAGCGGTAGAAGATGGATGGATGGATGGATGGCCCAGTGTTCCAGTGGTTAGCATGTCGACCTCACAGTGCAGAGGTACCAGCTCTGGCCTCCCTGTGTGGAGTTTGCATGTTCTCCCCGTGCCTGCGTGGGTTTTCTCCGGGTACTCCGGTTTCCTCCCACATTCCAAAAACATGCATGGCAGGCTGATTGAACACTCTAAATTGTTCCTAGGTGTGAGTGTGAGCGCGGATGGTTGTTCGTCTCTGTGTGCCCTGCGATTGGCTGGCAACCGATTCAAGGTGTCCCCGCCTACTGCCTGAAGACGGCTGGGATAGCACCCCCCCCGTGACCCTTGTGAGGATAAGCGGATCGGAAAATGGATGGATGGATCTTTTTACATATACAGTACATTCTTCAATTGTTATTTATTTTAGCAAATAATTGAATAACTCTCATATTGAGTGTTTTTTGCTCTTTGTCCAACCCTCGAAGATGCCAAAAGATGTTCTCATTTCTGCCTTAAAGGAAGTTAACCTTCCTAAACTTTATTGGCCATACATCCATGTTCTGTACCGCTGATCCTCGGACATGCTGCACTCTGAAATGTTCACCAACCAATTACAGGCATTTATCTGAACGTGAAAACGTTTGGTGTCCATGGGAGGCCATTTTTGTTTTAATTTTTTATTGTCATATAATCCCTTATTTTCTGAACTGCCCGCAACCCTCGTGAGGATAAACGGATTAACAAAATGGCTGAATGAATTATCATAACTCAGGCGTGGCACCTTCCCTATAATTTCACTCACTATTGTCCAAAAACATCCAAACTTACCATCTTGAGGCGACATAATGCCCTGCAGCTCCCACGGAGTGAATAAAGGACCGAGTTTGACACTTGTCAAACATTTCAAGAGTCCAAGGGAGGTACACTACTTCATTTAATGTCAACACTTTAAATGTGCTAATATATCTGAAATAAATATATAAATATATTTTTGGATTTTGGGTTACCATAATGGTTTTGGAATCAGTATGGTAACCCATGATGCGGTCCCCTTGTATGATTCCTTTGCCATGAGAGGTCGACATGACTGACTGTGGAAACATTTCTGCTCTGTCCCCACAACATCATCAATACACACACACACACACACACACACACACACACACACACACACACACACACACACACACGCACACGCACACACACACAAATAAAAGCACTTTGTGCGACTCACAGCTCAAAGAGGAGATAATTTCTGTTTCCTCACCCTTCTCCTTCTCACGCCCCTACATCCCCCATTTCCCCTTCTCCAGCTGAGTGATTACCCCTCATTAAAAATCCCAATCAAACATTGTTAGTGCCGATCGTTAGGGCGCGCTCTTCTCCCTCCTTTCCCTCCCTCTCCCTCATCCACACCCCGAGCCACTTCTCTCCCCCTCGGTCGTTAGCGCGAAAGCCAGCGAAGCCTTTGAGGAATGTTATTCTAATTCCAATTAGCTCTTAAGGCTTGGAGGGGAGCCAAGCTAACCGAGATACACACACATTCATGCGCGTGCATTAGCATTTATACACACACACACACACACACACACACACACACACACACACACACACTGAGCAGCAGCTAATGGCTTTGGCAACATTCTCATAGGAACCTGAAGAGCAATTAGGGTCCAAACTACACATTGTAAATCCCCTGATTACTGTGTGTCTGTGTATGCATACAAGCGTCTGTGTGTGTGTGTGTGTGTGTGTGTGTGTGTGTGTGTGTGTGTGTGTGTGTGTGTGTGTGTGTGTGTGTGTGTGTGCGTTCACGTTAAAGGCTGTTTATCTGCCACACATTTCCGTGCCACAAGAGAGGCATATTGGATAAATTTAATCCGGAAAAAAAAAACACTCATTCCTATGAGTGGCTGTCAGGGACATAATTCCGGATTGCCTCTCACACACAACTGAAACGCTCTTATACACGGGACTGACACACTGACACACACACTACTCAAACGCTCTCACACTCATTGCTAAAACATTCTCACACACACTCTTGTTTTGGTGTGTGTGCGTGTGTGTGTTTGTGTGTGTTTGTGTGTGTAAGGTATGAGGAGTTATGTCATAAGATCGTTTCAGTCGTGTGCATGGAAGTATTTTAGTAGTGTGCAGTATGTGAGCAAAACAAATGCAGTTGGGTGTGAGAGTTTTTCAGTATTGTGTGCGAGAATATTTCTCGAATTCCTTTGTAGGCAGGTAGTTCATGTCATCAGCTCTGAAGTGTAATTTTTAAAATGGAAATATTGGCGACTTTATTTGAAAAGAACATTTATTTACCCCACTTTATTATGTCTTAATGCTGATAAAACTCAATTTTGTAAAAATAATTCTGAGACCAACACACACATGTGCGTACACATTTCTAGTTAGTCATACAGTGAGATGGAGACACACACACACACACACACACACGTATGGAGTAGCTGTCTTATCATGTTATGTCGGAGGATTTAGTCACATGACCCGCAAGACAGGAGCAGCCAGGCGCCAAAACTCATTTCCACCTTCAAAGACTCGCTTATCGCCTCAGACTCCTTGCGTGCGTGCGTGCGTGCGTGCGTGTGTGTGTGTGTGTGTGTGTGTGTGTGTGTGTGTGTGTTTGTGTATGTGGGCAGTGACACGAGTGCGTGATGTGATATTGTCTGACAGCGGGAGTCGCAGCAAATCGTATATCACTGTCTCTTCTGAATGCACAAACACACACACACACACACACACACACACACACACACACACACACACACACACACACACACACACACACACACACACACACAGAAAAAAAGGCAAGATAGCACCATACACATGCACTACATAGACAAGAGGATCAACATTATTCCCATCCCAAAACAAGAATTTATCATTTAGCAACATTAAACTTGGGTGGCTATCAGTGTTAAGCATCACCAACCTTCGCCCCCAAAAAAAAGACGCAGGAAGTTGTAGTGTAGCGTTCCCATTTCGTTTCAAAGAAAAAATGTGAAATTTTCCCAAATTGCTTCAAATTTGAAAATTCACCCACCTACACACACACACATGACATTTGGTTGGCATGTCTAGCATAGCAATTAATTTTATTCGTGACATGTATATTCTAAAATAATCACCTATCAGATGTTTTTTCTGCAAACAGAATTTGGAAACAAACAAACGAAAAAATAAACACATTTTGGTTACACCGTCCACTTAAGGTGCAACGTTCACCCCGACCTCAGCTCGCATTGTCACTCAATCGCCTACACCATTAGAGACAGACATCCAACACAGTATTTTCAGAGAAATCTCAATTTAATGAAGCTCGAAGAAACGGATTCCGGATTTCACAGACAGAAAATGGTGTCCACTCCGCTCAAAATGCCCGTTTGTACAGTAGCTGTCAGTTAGTTAGTTAAAGATTTGCAGCCAAGTGTGGCCAATTCAATACTGATGACGCTGTGGTATACAGTTCCAGACTAGACCAGGCTCACAGTTCATGTCTTAGTGGCGGCCATGTTGGCAGGGGCGACAATCCCATCAAAGGAAAGCAATGGAAAGCCTTGACATTAGCTTAGCATCGCCGTTGCTCAAAACGAGCATGTCGTGTCTACCTATTTATATCTTTGGCTTTTATTTCAGTATTTTAACGTAATTCAAGCAGCCCCGACCCCCACATCTCTCGCACTCTCTCTCGCTCTCTCCCTCTCTCTCACTCTCTCTGTCCTGAGGCGAGAGCATCCTTTGCATCCTGCGCTAAATAAAGTCAAGCTGATGTGACTTTCATGTGGCGTGTGTGTGTGTGTGTGTGTGTGTGTGTGTGCGTGCGTGTGTGTGCGTGCGTAGGTGAGAGAGTGAGATGGAGAGAGATAAATGCCGCTGTCACGCTGTGCGGCGGGCTCTGTCACTTTGATAAATCTGGCCCGCCATTTGACGACACCTGCTGACAAGCACGCCTCCGCCTGATTGGTTGGCAAGGCTCCCGCTCAGGGAGGACGCTAATGGATATGATGGACAACAAGTGACACACACACACACACACACACACACACACACACACATTCTTGGGTTGGGGGGGACTTGAACAAGTAGGTCACACATGCCTTGTATACGTAGACATACACACACTTGTGTAAGTTATTAGCAGGTCAATTAGCGCTAATGACCGCCGGTCTGACTCACCTGATTGGCCTAATTAAGTTGCTCATTAGCATACGCGTCCATGTCAGGGATTGTCAGCAAACAATTAGATGCAAAGGGATGATTTATTAACATAAAAACTGGTTGTCTAAACATGGTTTAGAGGCTTTATTTGCAGAACATTTTTTGTTGGGTTTTTTTTGCATAAATGATTGCTTATTCTTTATTCTTAACAATTTCTAATCGTGTAGAATGTTTTTTTCCCTACTCCAAATATGATCTGACCTCTTTCGTTTGGTAAAATACAAACATGCCCCTCATAACATTACAACTGTATTCTAATAAAATGGCACCCCCCCTGCCATCAACGACCAAATTTTCCTTTAGTAAGCAAAAATCGGTTTGTGTTTTGTTCTTCTCATTAAAAAAATCGAACTTTATACATCTGTACAGTGGTGACACAATTCAATTGATTGAAAACAATTAAGTTTGTGCCACATTTTTAAAAACTTCTATTCAATGGATATTGTGCTGCTCCTTCTGGTTTGTGCAGCTTAGCCACCTTGGGGCTGTGTAATACACGCATACAGATACAAATGAAGGTGGTTGCTAAGTAAACTGCAGTCACTCTTTGCATTGGATAAAGAAAACATGCTTGTCGGTAATGCCGTATAGTCTCTCAACATCCATACCTTGAAGGGTTGAACCCTACAACCATGATGCTATTCTTTAGCCCATCTTTGATATTTTGCACTGTTTGTTAGCATTAAGATAAACAGATTTTTTTAAAGCAAACCTATGTAGTTGTTTTAAATAAACAATGCAACTTCGGAATTTTCGTACATTGCGTACACACACACACACACACACACACACACACACACACACACACACACACACACACATACACATACACATTGAGTTATGAAGTGATTAACTGTCAAACTGCACAGCCCAAGAGGTCAGCAAAGGTTGCTATTGATTTACATAGACAGATGGAGAGTCCTATTAGGAGCGTGTGTGTGTGTGTGTGTGTGTGTGTGTGTGTGTGTGTGTGTGTGTGTGTGTGTGTGCTGCTGTTGTGTGTGCGCGAGCACTTGGTGTTACCATGGTGATCATGAGTCTGCAATGCATGATGAGGCCGTGGCCCAGTGAAAGTTCATAAGTCTGTGTGTATGCGTGCGCGCAACCCCCAATGTTCATGTGTATATGCATCCATTGTTGGTCATTTAGTGCCATTGGGTATAGAAAAACTAAAAGCTACCAAATAATGAGAAAAGCAACAGTAACGCTTATGCTTGTGTGTGCGAGCGTGTGTGTGTGTGTGTGTGTGTGTGTGTGTGTGTGTGTGTGTGCGCACATTGTTATGCCATCGAGCATATGTGAATTTGGAGACCAACATATTTTCCAGGACCACAAAGTTTTAAATGAGTCAATGACTAGTAGTAAAAAAGAGTAAAAAAATTACTTTTTCTGTTAGAGTGACAATCTGCTTTCTTGTAATATTACAAATGTATTCTGGTAAAATGATACAAAAAAAAATTCAGAAAAGAAAATGATGTGAAGAAAATAAAACATTCAATGCTGCCTTGGGCGGATTCATTTGCATTGGCATCTAATGAGAGCAGGTTACCAGAATGCCTAATTTGTGGTGACAGAAACTTCATGATAACGACAAGTCCTTCGTTACAACGAACCGTGGGAAGCTAACTGTCGCGCAACCTTGCTTTTGAACAAAATGTAATGCTTGGGGTTCCCCTCCGTAGCTGGGTCACGTGTTTAAGGTCAAGTGGACTTTGACGTCGAGAAAGTGGCAAATGCTGCCTTCTAGCGTTAGAAAGGGGTATTGCGTGCAATGCTTCATACAGTAAACAAATGCAAATGAACTTTTACGTCCTTATTTTTCTGGTGTACTTTGCTCAACACACAATCACAATTGAGTTGATCACACATTGTGTACCATATAACTATGTTTGCATATAACAACCATATACAATTATGTGAACACTCATACAAAAATGTTTTTTACTGTATTTATTTTTGGGGTGTTAATTTATTTGGTTCGTTTTTTTGAAATGCTGATATTAAATCTGTTTTGGTAGATTTCGCTTGGTATTATCCAAAATAATTTAGTTGATATTTTGGGGTTTTATTTTACAATATTGTTTTGATTTACCTGTAAACTCAACATTTTGTGGTCTAAAACAAGAACAACAATTTTTTGGCTAATATTTTACTAAATAATAGTGAGGCATTTTTTGCAAATGTATCTTTTTTGTTATTTTAGGCAGTTATGATGTATAAATTATAATTTTTCCATTTTATTTGTGAATTTTTTAAATGTAATTTTGAAAGGAAAAGTTTTTGTGGTCACCTTACACAGTCATTTTGTTGATTTTATTTAGTAGGCTGATTGTATTATTATTTTACATATTTTTTTCATATTGCCTATTATGTGGGCATCACTGCTTTGTTAGCCACAGATACACATTTTCTCACTTTCCAACATAACCATGTAAATTACAGTACTGTATATTTAAATGTTGGGAGTTAAAAAAAATCAGCCTCTTGTGGCTAAAACGCAGACATTTTACTTTTGGTTAAAAAAAATACAATAAAATGGATATATTTGACTTGAGTAGATTTGTACACATGCATCCATCCACTATACATCTTTTTGTGAAACTGGTTCAAAATGTTTCAATTCAGAGAAGGGTCTTGATGGTCTTGCGCAACTCCTCGTCCCTCACACTAATATATTCATTACCGTACACTAATATATTCATGACTGTCATTAACCTTCGTGCTGCAGCGTCCTCCGTTTATCTAATTACTACCCCCACCATTCTGCTGCCCCACCTGTTGTCTGACAAATGAACGGTCTCGCCTCACCGCTCGCGTGACAATGTCAACAGATGGGGGACAGGCGCGCGCACACACACACACACACACACACACACACACACACACACACACACACACACACACACACACACACACACACAGACACACTCACAGACACCCTCGCATCTTCATCTACTGGTGTAAAATGAAGAACATATGTTATTGATCTAACGAGAAAGCAGCCAAGTAGGAAAAAAAAGATCATGTGTTCATTTGTCTTTTCAATGCACTGAAAGACATTTCAAATCCACACGCAGTTTTCACCATTCACTCCTGTTTTAGTTTTACTGTTCCAAGTATTATGTGCTGATGAGAGGCACGCTTGGTACAAAGGGGGTCATTTGGTTGGGGGGTGTGAGCCGGTGACCCTTCAGTTAGAGGCCGCATTCTACCCACTTGGCGAGCGCTATTCAATAGTTTCTGCTTGGGTGGCTTGAAGATAGCGTATGACAACACATATGCTAACAACACAACCATCTGGACATCTGCTGCCTGCAGGCTGAACCTCTTCTTTTGATGATTTACTTTTCTACGATTCTAACTTCATCCCTATGCTAATTCCTAACCCCCCACCACCCCCAAGTTTCTGACCCGAACTCCTGATTCTAAATTCAAGGTTGGAAGAGCCACCACACACTGAGCTAGGCGACAAAATGTGACGAAAGTGGCGTGCCGTGTGCAGGGTTGTGCAACTCATCCTTGTGTGTGGCCGACAGTTGACGAAGAGTTCTGCAGCGATTTGAAATTTGAATCAATAGTTGAATGGTGTAATGCAGGGGTGCCCAAACTTTTCGATAAACCAACCTCCCGCGATCAACCCGTTACCGCGCATGCGCATGCACATGCGCATGCACATGCACAGGCACACGCTTGCCATGATGAGCAACAGCCTGACACGGAGACCAGTGATGGGATTTTTGTCTCTTTTTGGTGATCCGGTTCATTTGGAAATTCCACGAATTGCACCCCATTAAAAATATTCATTCCGTGTCTTTTGTGCATTTTTTCACTTTAAAATTATCCTGTGGGCCTGAACAAACCTCCTTGCGGGCCGGTTCCGGCCGTATGTTATACACCCCTTGATGAATAATAAGGCGTTTTTAGACGAAAAAAACGACCATGTATAGTAAGGCGGTTCAACCCAAAAAAAACGACCATGTATAATAATAAGGCGGTTCAACCCGAAAAAAAACGACCATGTATAGTAAGGCGGTTCAACCCGAAAAAAAAAGACCATGTATAGTAAGGCGTTTTTAGACGTTCATAGACAAAAAAAAAACCGACCAGAAGGCGTTTTTGGACGAAAAAAACGACCATGTATGGTAAGGCGTTTTAACCCCCAAAAAACGACCGTGTATAGTAAGGCGTTTTTGGCCGAAAAAAACGACCATTTATAGTCAGGCGGTTCAACCCGAAAAAAACAACCATGTATTGTAAGGCGTTTTTAGACAAAAAATCGACCATGTTGAGTAAGGCGTTTTTAGCCGAAAAAAAAAGACCATGTATAAGAAGGCGTTTTTGGACGAAAAAGAAACAACCATGTATAGTAAGGCGTTTTAACTCGAAAATAAACGACCATGTATCGTAAGGCGGTTCAACCCGAAAAAAATTGACCATGTATAGTAAGGCGTTTTTAGACAAAAAAAAATGACCATGTATAGTAAGGCGTTTTTAGACAAAAAAGACGGCCATGTATAGTAAGGCATTTTTAGCCAAAAAAAACGACCATGTATAGTAAGGCGTTTTACCCCGAAAAAAACGACCATGTATAGTAAGGCGTTTTTCGACAAACAAAATGACCATGTTTAGTAAGGCGTTTTTAGCCGAAAAAACCGACCATGATAGTAAGGCGTTTTTAGCCGAAAAAAACGACCATGTATAGTAAGGCGTTTTTCGCCAAACAAAATGACCATGTTTAGTAAGGCGTTTTAGCCGAAAAAACCGACCATGATAGTAAGGCGTTTTTAGCCGAAAAAAACGACCATGTATAGTAAGGCGTTTTTCGCCAAACAAAATGACCATGTTTAGTAAGGCGTTTTTAGCCGAAAAAACCGACCATGATAGTAAGGCGTTTTTAGCCGAAAAAACGACCATGTATAGTAAGGCGTTTTTCGACAAACAAAATGACCATGTTTAGTAAGGCGTTTTTAGCGAAAAAACCGACCATGATAGTAAGGCGTTTTAGCGAAAAAACGACCATGTATAGTAAGGCGTTTTCGACAAACAAAATGACCATGTTTAGTAAGGCGTTTTAGCGAAAAAAACGACCATGATAGTAAGGCGTTTTTAGCCGAAAAAAACGACCATGTATAGTAAGGCGTTTTTCGCCAAACAAAATGACCATGTTTAGTAAGGCGTTTTTAGCCGAAAAAACGACCATGTATATTAAGGCGTTTTTAGCCGAAAAAAATGACCATGTATAGTAAGGCGTTTTTGACAAAAAAACGACCATGTATAGCACATATGTCAAAGTGCCGGCCCGCGGGCCAGATCCGACCGCGAAGGTTTTCAGTGGCCCCTGGGATGATGTTGATTTATTATTAGAACCGGCCCGCGGACGACGCATAAGCCGAGCCCACAGATCTTTTACACGCACCAATACTACATTTCCCACAATGCAACTGTGTCGCGCCAAGCAGTCGGGTGCTTTATTTCAATATTTACTAGTGCAGCAGTCGTTCGGATAACAGTGGCGTTAGCTTGCAGATATCCATCAAAAATGGCAAAGCGGAAGGTGGACACTGAGAACCGGGGTTTCAAACAAGGTGGGAGTCAGAGTACATGTTCACGGACGTAGCTGGAAGACCTGTGTGTCTTCTGCGTGGAGAAAAGTGTGGCCGTATTGAAAGAGTATAATCTGAGACGACAGCATGAAGCGAAGCGCGGACAAAAACAAGAATATGGACATCGAACAAAGGCTACAGAAGGTTGAGGAATTAAAGCGAAGCCTCAAATCTCAACAGGCTCTGTTCAAAAAAGCCAAATCACAAAGCCAGGCTGCTGTCAATGCCAGTTTTATTGTGGCAGAAGAGATCGCTAAATCAGCCCGGCCATTTATGGAGGGATTTCATTAAAAACTGTATGCTTAAAGTTTGTGACGAAGTTTGCCCTGAAAAAAGCAACTCTTTTAAGCGTGAGCATGAGCAGAAACACCATTGCCGAGCGAGTAGAGCAGTTGTCCATTAATCGAAAAGAGCAGCTTGTGAAAAGGAAAACATTTCATCGCATACTCCTTGGCTGTGGATGAGAGCGCCGACATTTCTGACGTTGCCCAGCTGTCAATCTTCATCCGCGAGTGGACTGAAGCCTAAAGCGTGACAGAGGAGTTTTGGCTTTACGTCCTATGCATGGCACAACTACGGAGCATGATTTATTTGAGGAGTGAATGATCGAAAATCGCTATTATTATTATTTTTCATCTAAATGTAGCCCAATTTTGCTGAAAGAGAAAATATGGGCTATTGCTGGTCTTCTTTTCATTCAATGTTGATGGGTATTTTTATACAAAGAAACTTTGTCTTTTGTGCCTGTCGAAAATTAAAGTTTACTGACAGCCATAAGAAAATGTTGCTTTATTTATTTGATCATTTTGAAATGAAGTTGTTAGGTTTTCAGTAGATTCAATTCAGTTCAATAAACTACATGTGGTAGGTTTAAACATTTTCAATGAACATTCGATCAGTCCGGCCCTCGGCTTGGAGCAAATTTTTTTATTTGGCCCTCCGTCCATTTGACTTTGACACCCCTGATGTATAGTAAGGCGTTTTCCGGCCATGTATAGTAAGGCGTTTTAGCCGAAAAAAACGACCATGTATAGTAAGGCGTTTTTAGACAAAAAAAGCGACCATGTATAGTAAGGCGTTTTTAGCCGAAAAAAACGACTATGTATAGTAAGGCGTTTAAAAAAAAAAGACCATGTATAGTAAGGCGTTTTAGACAAAAAAAACGACCATGTATAGTAAGGCGTTTTACCCCGAAAAAAAGGCCATGTATAGTAAGGCGTTTTTAGACGAAAAAAACGACCATGTATAGTAAGGCGTTTTCCGGCCATGTATAGTAAGGCGTTTTAGCCGAAAAAAACGACCATGTATAGTAAGGCGTTTTTAGACAAAAAAACCGACCATGTATACTAAGGCGTTTTTAGACAAAAAAAAACGACCATGTTTAGTAAGGCGTTTTTAGCCGAAAAAAACGACTATGTATAGTAAGGCGTTTTTAGACAAAAAAAAACGACCATGTTTAGTAAGGCGTTTTAACCCAAAAATAACGACCATGTATAGTAAGGCGTTTTTAGACAAAAAAACGACCATGTATAGTAAGGCGTTTTTAGACAAAAAAACGACCATGTATAGTAAGGCGTTTTAGACAAAAAAAACGACCATGTATAGTAAGGCGTTTTTAGCCGAAAAAAACGACCATGTTTAGTAAGGCGTTTTTAGACAAAAAAACGACCATGTTTAGTAAGGCGTTTTTGACAAAAAAACGACCATGTATAGTAAGGCGTTTTTAGACAAAAAAAACGACCATGTATAGTAAGGCGTTTTGGACGAAAAAAACGACCATGTATAGTAAGGCGTTTTTAGCCGAAAAAAACCACCATGTATAGTAAGGCGTTTTTAGCCGAAAAAAACGACCATGTATAGTAAGGCGTTTTTAGACAAAAAAAAACGACCATGTTTAGTAAGGCGTTTTTGACAACAAAAAAAACGACCATGTATTTATCGTAAGGCGTTTTCAATAAAAAAAAAGGCCATGTATAGTAAGGCGTTTTTAGGCGAAAAAAAAGGACATGTATAGTAAGGCGTTTTTAGGCGAAAAAAACGACCATGTATAGTAAGGCGTTTTTAGACGAAAAAAACGACCATGTATAGTAAGGCGTTTTTAGCTGAAAAAAAACCACCATGTATAGTGAGGCGGTGCAAGCCGAAAAAAATGACCATGTATAGTAAGGCGTTTTTAGACAAAAAAACGACCATGTATAGTAAGGCGTTTTTAGCCGAAAAAACCCACCATGTATAGTGAGGCGGTGCAAGCCGAAAAAAATGACCATGTATAGTAAGGCGTTTTTAGCCGAAAAAAACGACCATGTATAGTAAGGCGTTTTTGATTAAAAAACAAACGACCATGTATAGTAAGGTGTTTTTAGACCAAAAAAATGACCATATATAGAAAGGGATTTTTAGACAAAAAAAACGACCATGTTTAGCAAGGCGTTTTTAGACAAAAAAAACGACCATGTTTAGTAAGGCATTTTTGACAAAAAAACGACCATGTATAGTAAAGCGTTTTTAGACAAAAAAAAACGACCATGTTTAGTAAGGCGTTTTTAGCCGAAAAAAACGACTATGTATAGTAAGGCGTTTTTAGACAAAAAAAACGACCATGTTTAGTAAGGCGTTTTTAGACAAAAAAACGACCATGTTTAGTAAGGCGTTTTTGACAAAAAAACGACCATGTATAGTAAGGCGTTTTAGACAAAAAAAATGACCATGTATAGTAAGGCGTTTTTAGACAAAAAAAACGACCATGTATAGTAAGGCGTTTTTGAGAAAAAAAACGACCATGTATAGTAAGGCGTTTTCCGGCCATGTATAGTAAGGTGTTTTAGCCGAAAAAAACGACCATGTATAGTAAGGCGTTTTTAGACAAAAAAAGCGACCATGTATAGTAAGGCATTTTTAGACAAAAAAAACGACCATGTTTAGTAAGGCGTTTTAGACAAAAAAAACGACCATGTATAGTAAGGCGTTTTTAGACAAAAAAAACGACCATGTATAGTAAGGCGTTTTTAGCCGAAAAAAACCACCATGTATAGTAAGGCGTTTAAAAAAAAAACGACCATGTATAGTAAGGCGTTTTTAGACAAAAAAAGCGACCATGTTTAGTAAGGCGTTTTTAGCCGAAAAAAACGACTATGTATAGTAAGGCGTTTAAAAAAAAACGACCATGTATAGTAAGGCGTTTTTAGACAAAAAAAAGCGACCATGTATACTAAGGCGTTTTTAGACAAAAAAAACGACCATGTTTAGTAAGGCGTTTTTAGCGAAAAAAACGACTATGTATAGTAAGGCGTTTTTAGACAAAAAAAAACGACCATGTTTAGTAAGGCGTTTTTAGACAAAAAAAACGACCATGTTTAGTAAGGCGTTTTTGACAAAAAAACGACCATGTATAGTAAGGCGTTTTTAGACAAAAAAATGACCATGTATAGTAAGGCGTTTTTAGACAAAAAAAACGACCATGTATAGTAAGGCGTTTTTAGACAAAAAAAACGACCATGTATAGTAAGGCGTTTTTAGCCGAAAAAAACCACCATGTATAGTAAGGCGTTTTTAGCCGAAAAAAACGACCATGTATAGTAAGGCGTTTTTAGACAAAAAAAAAAACGACCATGTTTAGTAAGGCGTTTTTGACAACAAAAAAAAACGACCATGTATTTATCGTAAGGCGTTTTCAATAAAAAAAAGGCCATGTATAGTAAGGCGTTTTTAGGCGAAAAAAAAGGACATGTATAGTAAGGCGTTTTTAGGCTAAAAAAACGACCATGTATAGTAAGGCGTTTTTAGACGAAAAAAACGACCATGTATAGTAAGGCGTTTTTAGCTGAAAAAACCACCATGTATAGTGAGGCGGTGCAAGCCGAAAAAAATGACCATGTATAGTAAGGCGTTTTTAGACAAAAAAACGACCATGTATAGTAAGGCGTTTTTAGCCGAAAAAACCCACCATGTATAGTGAGGCGGTGCAAGCCGAAAAAAATGACCATGTATAGTAAGGCGTTTTTAGCCGAAAAAAACGACCATGTATAGTAAGGCGTTTTTGATTAAAAAACAAACGACCATGTATAGTAAGGTGTTTTTAGACCAAAAAAATGACCATATATAGAAATGGGTTTTTAGACAAAAAAAACGACCATGTTTAGTAAGGCGTTTTTAGACAAAAAAAACGACCATGTTTAGTAAGGCATTTTTGACAAAAAAACGACCATGTATAGTAAAGCGTTTTTAGACAAAAAAAACGACCATGTTTAGTAAGGCGTTTTTAGCCGAAAAAAACGACCATGTATAGTAAGGCGTTTTAGACAAAAAAACGACCATGTTTAGTAAGGCGTTTTTAGACAAAAAAAACGACCATGTTTAGTAAGGCGTTTTTGACAAAAAAACGACCATGTATAGTAAGGCGTTTTTAGACAAAAAAATGACCATGTATAGTAAGGCGTTTTTAGACAAAAAAACGACCATGTATAGTAAGGCGTTTTTGAGAAAAAAACGACCATGTATAGTAAGGCGTTTTCGACCATGTATAGTAAGGCGTTTTAGCGAAAAAAGCGACCATGTATAGTAAGGCGTTTTAGACAAAAAAAGCGACCATGTATAGTAAGGCATTTTTAGACAAAAAAAACGACCATGTTTAGTAAGGCGTTTTTAGCCGAAAAAAACGACTATGTATAGTAAGGCGTTTAAAAAAAAAAGACCATGTATAGTAAGGCGTTTTAGACAAAAAAAACGACCATGTATAGTAAGGCGTTTTACCCCGAAAAAAAGGCCATGTATAGTAAGGCGTTTTTAGACGAAAAAAAAGACCATGTATAGTAAGGCGTTTTCAAAAAACGACCATGTATAGTAAGGCGTTTTAGCGAAAAAAAACGACCATGTATAGTAAGGCGTTTTAGACAAAAAAGCGACCATGTATAGTAAGGCGTTTTAGACAAAAAAAAGCGACCATGTTTAGTAAGGCGTTTTAGCGAAAAAAACGACCATGTATAGTAAGGCGTTTTTAGACAAAAAAAACGACCATGTTTAGTAAGGCATTTTTAGACAAAAAAAAACGACCATGTTTAGTAAGGCGTTTTTAGACAAAAAACGACCATGTATAGTAAGGCGTTTTTAGACAAAAAAATGACCATGTATAGTAAGGCGTTTTAGACAAAAAAACGACCATGTATAGTAAGGCGTTTTAGACAAAAAAAACGACCATGTATAGTAAAGCGTTTTAGCGAAAAAACGACCATGTATAGTAAGGCGTTTTTAGCTGAAAAAAGCGACCATGTATAGTAAGGCGTTTTAGACAAAAAAACGACCATGTTTAGTAAGGCGTTTTGACAACAAAAAAACGACCATGTATTAGTAAGGCGTTTTCAATAAAAAAAAAGGACCATGTATAGTAAAGCGTTTTAGCGAAAAAAAGGACATGTATAGTAAGGCGTTTTAGCGAAAAAAAACGACCATGTATAGTAAGGCGTTTTTAGACGAAAAAAACGACCATGTATAGTAAGGCGTTTTTAGCTGAAAAAAACCCACCATGTATAGTGAGGCGGTGCAAGCCGGAAAAAATGACCATGTATAGTAAGGCGTTTTTAGACAAAAAAACGACCATGTATAGTAAGGCGTTTTTAGCCGAAAAAACCCACCATGTATAGTGAGGCGGTGCAAGCCGAAAAAAATGACCATGTATAGTAAGGCGTTTTTAGCCGAAAAAAACGACCATGTATAGTAAGGCGTTTTTGATAAAAAAAAAACGACCATGTATAGTAAGGCGTTTTAGACCAAAAAATGACCATGTATAGAAAGCGTTTTTAGACAAAAAAACGACCATGTATAGTAAGGCATTTTTAGACAAAAAAAAACGACCATGTTTAGTAAGGCGTTTTTAGACAAAAAACGACCATGTATAGTAAGGCGTATTTAGACAAAAAAAAACGACCATGTTTAGTAAGGCGTTTTTAGCCAAAAAAAACGACCATGTATAGTAAGGCGTTTTTAGACAAAAAAAACGACCATGTATAGTAAGGCGTTTTAGACAAAAAAACGACCATGTTTAGTAAGGCGTTTTGACAAAAAAACGACCATGTATAGTAAGGCGTTTTTAGACAAAAAAAATGACCATGTATAGTAAGGCGTTTTTAGACGAAAAAACCGACCATGTATAGTAAGGTGTTTTTAGCCGAAAAAAACGACCATGTATAGTAAGGCGTTTTTAGCCGAAAAAAACGACCATGTATAGTAAGGCGTTTTTGATTAAAAAAAACGACCATGTATAGTAAGGTGTTTTTAGACAAAAAAAATGACCATGTATTGTAAGGCGTTTTTAGACCAAAAAAATGACCATATATAGAAAGGGGTTTTTAGACGAAAAAAACGACCATGTATAGTAAGGCGTTTTTAGACAAAAAAAACGACCATGTATAGTAAGGCGTTTTAGACAAAAAAACGACCATGTATAGTAAGGCGTTTTTAGACAAAAAAATGACCATGTATAGTAAGGCGTTTTTAGACAAAAAAACGACCATGTATAGTAAGGCGTTTTAGACAAAAAAACGACCATGTTTAGTAAGGCGTTTTTGACAAAAAAACGACCATGTTTAGTAAGGCGTTTTTGACAAAAAAATGACCATGTATTGTAAGGCGTTTTTAGACCAAAAAAATGACCATATATAGATAGGGGTTTTTAGACAAAAACACCGGCCATGTATAGTAAGGCGTTTTTAGCCGAAAAAAATACCATGTATAGTAAGGCGTTTTTAGATAAAAAAAACGACCATGTTTAGTAAGGTGTTTTTAGACGAAAAAAACGACCATGTATAGTAAGGCGTTTTTAGCCGAAAAAACCCACCATGTATAGTGAGGCGGTGCAAGCCGAAAAAAATGACCATGTATAGTAAGGCGTTTTTAGACAAAAAAACGACCATGTATAGTAAGGCGTTTTTAGCCGAAAAAACCCACCATGTATAGTAAGGCGTTTTTAGAGAAAAAAATGACCATGTATAGTAAGGCGTTTTTAGACGAAAAAAACGACCATGTATAGTAAGGCGTTTTAGATAAAAAAAACGACCATGTATAGTAAGGCGTTTTTAGACAAAAAAAAATGACCATGTATAGTAAGGCGTTTTAGACCAAAAAATGACCATGTATAGAAAGGCGTTTTTAGACCAAAAAAACGACCATGTATAGTAAGGCGTTTTTAGACAAAAACACCGGCCATGTATAGTAAGGCGTTTTTAGACAAAAAAAACGACCATGTATAGTAAAGCGTTTTTAGACAAAAAAAATGACCATGTATAGTAAGGCGTTTTTAGACAAAAAAAACGACCATGTATAGTAAGGCGTTTTTAGACAAAAAAACGACCATGTTTAGTAAGGCGTTTTTGACAAAAAAAACGACCATGTTTAGTAAGGCGTTTTTGACAAAAAAATGACCATGTATTGTAAGGCGTTTTTAGACCAAAAAAATGACCATATATAGAAAGGGGTTTTTAGACGAAAACACCGGCCATGTATAGTAAGGCGTTTTTAGCTGAAAAAAATACCATGTATAGTAAGGCGTTTTTAGACAAAAAAAAACCGACCATGTTTAGTAAGGCGTTTTTGACAAAAAAACGACCATGTATTTATCGTAAGGCGTTTTCAATAAAAAAAAAGGCCATGTATAGTAAGTAGTTTTTAGCCGAAAAAAAAGGCCATGTATAGTAAGGCGTTTTTAGGCGAAAAAAACGACCATGTATAGTAAGGCGTTTTAGACGAAAAAAACGACCATGTATAGTAAGGCGTTTTTAGACCGAAAAAACGACCATGTATAGTAAGGCGTTTTAAGACGAAAAAAATGACCATGTATAGTAAGGCGTTTTTAGACAAAAAAAACGACCATGTTTAGTAAGGCGTTTTAGCCGAAAAAAACGAGCATGTATAGTAAGGTGTTTTTGATAAAAAAAAACTACCATGTATAGTAAGGCGTTTTAGACAAAAAAACGACCATGTATAGTAAGGCGTTTTAGACAAAAAATGACCATGTATAGTAAGGCGTTTTAGACGAAAAAACGACCATGTATAGTAAGGCGTTTTAGACAAAAAACGACCATGTATAGTAAAGCGTTTTTAGACAAAAAAATGACCATGTATAGTAAGGCGTTTTTAGACAAAAAAACGACCATGTATAGTAAGGCATTTTTAGCAAAAAAACGACCATGTATAGTAAGGCGTTTTAGAAAAAAAAGACCATGTATAGTAAGGCGTTTTAGACAAAAAAAGACCATGTATAGTAAGGCGTTTTAGACGAAAAAAGGACCATGTATAGTAAGGCGTTTTAGACGAAAAAAAGACCATGTATAGTAAGGCGTTTAGACAAAAAAACGACCATGTATAGTAAGGCGTTTTAGACGAAAAAAACGACCATGTATAGTAAGGCGTTTTTAGACAAAAAAGGGACCATGTATAGTAAGGCGTTTTAGACAAAAAAAACGACCATGTATAGTAAGGCGTTTTAGACAAAAAACGACCATGTATAGTAAGGCGTTTTAGACAAAAAACGACCATGTATAGTAAGGCGTTTTAGACAAAAAACGACCATGTATAGTAAGGCGTTTTTGACAAAAAACGACCATGTATAGTAAGGCGTTTTAGACAAAAAAATGACCATGTATAGTAAGGCGTTTTAGACAAAAAAAACGACCATGTATAGTAAGGCGTTTTAGACAAAAAAAACGACCATGTATAGTAAGGCGTTTTTAGCCAAAAAAAACGACCATGTATAGTAAGGCGTTTTTAGACCAAAAAAACGACCATGTATAGTAAGGCGTTTTTAGCCGAAAAAAACGACTATGTATAGTAAGGCGTTTTTAGACAAAAAAAACGACCATGTATTTATCGTAAGGCGTTTTCAATAAAAAAAACGACCATGTATAGTAAGGCGTTTTTAGCGAAAAAAAAGACCATGTATAGTAAGGCGTTTTAGCGAAAAAAACCGACCATGTATAGTAAGGCGTTTTATGCCGAAAAAAATGACCATGTATAGTAAGGCGTTTTAGAAAAAAAACGACCATGTATAGTAAGGCGTTTTTAGCGAAAAAACGACCATGTATAGTAAGGCGTTTTAAGCGAAAAAACGACCATGTTTAGTAAGGCGTTTTTAGCCGAAAAAAACGACCATGTATAGTAAGGTGTTTTTGATTAAAAAAAACTACCATGTATAGTAAGGTGTTTTTAGACAAAAAAAGACCATGTATAGTAAGGCGTTTTTAGACAAAAAATGACCATGTTTAGTAAGGCGTTTTTAGACAAAAAAAACGACCATGTTTAGTAAGGCGTTTTTGACAAAAAAACGACCATGTATAGTAAAGCGTTTTAGACAAAAAAACGACCATGTATAGTAAGGCGTTTTTAGACAAAAAAACGACCATGTATAGTAAGGCGTTTTAGACGAAAAAAACGACCATGTATAGTAAGGCGTTTTTAGACAAAAAACGACCATGTATAGTAAGGCGTTTTTGACAAAAAACGACCATGTATAGTAAGGCGTTTTAGACAAAAAAATGACCATGTATAGTAAGGCGTTTTTAGACGAAAAAACCGACCATGTATAGTAAGGCGTTTTTAGCGAAAAAACGACCATGTATAGTAAGGCGTTTTTAGACGAAAAAACGACCATGTATAGTAAGGCGTTTTGACAAAAAAAAGCGACCATGTATAGTAAGGCGTTTTAGACAAAAAAATGACCATGTATAGTAAGGCGTTTTAGACCAAAAAAATGACCATGTATAGAAAGGCGTTTTAGACAAAAACGACCATGTATAGTAAGGCGTTTTAGACAAAAAAACGACCATGTATAGTAAGGCGTTTTAGACAAAAAACGACCATGTATAGTAAAGCGTTTTAGACAAAAAAATGACCATGTATAGTAAGGCGTTTTAGACAAAAAAACGACCATGTATAGTAAGGCGTTTTAGACAAAAAACGACCATGTTTAGTAAGGCGTTTTAGACAAAAACGACCATGTATAGTAAGGCGTTTTTAGACAAAAAAATGACCATGTATAGTAAGGCGTTTTAGACCAAAAAATGACCATGTATAGTAAGGCGTTTTAGACAAAAAACGACCATGTATAGTAAGGCGTTTTTAGCCGAAAAAAACGACCATGTATAGTAAGGCGTTTTAGATAAAAAAAACGACCATGTATAGTAAGGCGTTTTAGACGAAAAAAACGACCATGTATAGTAAGGCGTTTTAGACGAAAAAAACGACCATGTATAGTAAGGCGTTTTAAGCGAAAAAAATGACCATGTATAGTAAGGCGTTTTTAGACGAAAAAACGACCATGTATAGTAAGGCGTTTTAGACAAAAAAACGACCATGTATAGTAAGGCGTTTTAGACAAAAAAATGACCATGTATAGTAAGGCGTTCTTAGACCAAAAAAATGACCATGTATAGTAAGGCGTTTTAGACGAAAAAAAACGACCATCTATAGTAAGGCGTTTTAGACAAAAAACGACCATGTATAGTAAGGCGTTTTAGACAAAAAAACGACCATGTATAGTAAGGCGTTTTAGACAAAAAAATGACCATGTATAGTAAGGCGTTTTAGACAAAAAAAACGACCATGTATAGTAAGGCGTTTTAGACAAAAAAACGACCATGTATAGTAAGGCGTTTTTAGACAAAAAAACGACCATGTATAGTAAGGCGTTTTAGACAAAAAAATGACCATGTATTGTAAGGCGTTTTTAGACCAAAAAAATGACCATGTATAGTAAGGCGTTTTAGACGAAAAAACGACCATGTATAGTAAGGCGTTTTTAGCTGAAAAAAACGACCATGTATAGTAAGGCGTTTTAGGCGGAAAAAAAACGACCATGTATAGTAAGGCGTTTTGACACAAAAAAAAAACGACCATGTATAGTAAGGCGTTTTAATAAAAAAAAGACCATGTATAGTAAGGCGTTTTAGCGAAAAAAAGACCATGTATAGTAAGGCGTTTTTAGACGAAAAAACGACCATGTATAGTAAGGCGTTTTAGCGAAAAAAACGACCATGTATAGTAAGGCTTTTTTAGACAAAAAAACGACCATGTATAGTAAGGCGTTTTAGACCGAAAAAAACGACCATGTATAGTAAGGCGTTTTGAGACGAAAAAAACGACCATGTATAGTAAGGCGTTTTAGACAAAAAAACGACCATGTATAGTAAGGCGTTTTAGACAAAAAAAACGACCATGTATAGTAAGGCGTTTTAGACAAAAAAATGACCATGTATAGTAAGGCGTTTTAGACAAAAAAATGACCATGTATAGTAAGGCGTTTTAGACGAAAAAACGACCATGTATAGTAAGGCGTTTTAGACAAAAAAACGACCATGTATAGTAAGGCGTTTTAGACAAAAAAACGACCATGTATAGTAAGGCGTTTTAGACAAAAAACGACCATGTATAGTAAGGCGTTTTAGACAAAAAAACGACCATGTATAGTAAGGCGTTTTTAGACAAAAAACGACCATGTATAGTAAGGCGTTTTTAGACAAAAAAATGACCATGTATAGTAAGGCGTTTTAGACCAAAAAACGACCATGTATAGTAAGGCGTTTTAGACGAAAAAAAAAACGACCATGTATAGTAAGGCGTTTTAGACACAAAAAACGACCATGTATTAGTAAGGCGTTTTTAGACAAAAAAGGACCATGTATAGTAAGGCGTTTTTAGACAAAAAAACGACCATGTATAGTAAGGCGTTTTTAGACGAAAAAAACGACCATGTATAGTAAGGCGTTTTAGACAAAAAAACGACCATGTATAGTAAGGCGTTTTAGACGAAAAAAACGACCATGTATAGTAAGGCGTTTTAGACAAAAAAACGACCATGTATAGTAAGGCGTTTTAGACAAAAAAATGACCATGTATAGTAAGGCGTTTTAGACAAAAAAACGACCATGTATAGTAAGGCGTTTTAGACGAAAAAAAACGACCATGTATAGTAAGGCGTTTTAGCCGAAAAAAACGACCATGTATAGTAAGGCGTTTTAGACCAAAAAAACGACCATGTATAGTAAGGCGTTTTAGACAAAAAAAAATACCATGTATAGTAAGGCGTTTTAGACAAAAAAAAGACCATGTATAGTAAGGCGTTTTTTACGAAAAAAAACGACCATGTATAGTAAGGCGTTTTTAGACAAAAAAAACGACCATGTATAGTAAGGCGTTTTAGACGAAAAAAACGACCATGTATAGTAAGGCGTTTTAGACAAAAAAAACGACCATGTATAGTAAGGCGTTTTAGACAAAAAAAAACGACCATGTATAGTAAGGCGTTTTTAGACGAAAAAACGACCATGTATAGTAAGGCGTTTTTAGACAAAAAAAAACGACCATGTATAGTAAGGCGTTTTTAGACAAAAAAAACGACCATGTATAGTAAGGCGTTTTTAGACGAAAAAAAGACCATGTATAGTAAGGCGTTTTAGACAAAAAACGACCATGTATAGTAAGGCGTTTTTAGACAAAAAAACGACCATGTATAGTAAGGCGTTTTAGACAAAAAAACGACCATGTATAGTAAGGCGTTTTTAGACAAAAAAAACGACCATGTATAGTAAGGCGTTTTAGACAAAAAAACGACCATGTATAGTAAGGCGTTTTAGACAAAAAAACGACCATGTATAGTAAGGCGTTTTTAGACGAAAAAAACGACCATGTATAGTAAGGCGTTTTAGACAAAAAAACGACCATGTATAGTAAGGCGTTTTTAGACAAAAAAAAACGACCATGTATAGTAAGGCGTTTTAGACAAAAAAAACGACCATGTATAGTAAGGCGTTTTAGACAAAAAACGACCATGTATAGTAAGGCGTTTTAGACAAAAAAACGACCATGTTTAGTAAGGCGTTTTTAGACAAAAAACGACCATGTATAGTAAGGCGTATTTAGACAAAAAAAACGACCATGTATAGTAAGGCGTTTTAGACGAAAAAACGACCATGTATAGTAAGGCGTTTTAGACAAAAAAAACGACCATGTATAGTAAGGCGTTTTAGACAAAAAAACGACCATGTATAGTAAGGCGTTTTAGACAAAAAAACGACCATGTATAGTAAGGCGTTTTAATAAAAAAACGACCATGTATAGTAAGGCGTTTTTAGACGAAAAAAAAACGACCATGTATAGTAAGGCGTTTTACACGAAAAAACGACCATGTATAGTAAGGCGTTTTAGACAAAAAAAACGACCATGTATAGTAAGGCGTTTTTAGACAAAAAAAACGACCATGTATAGTAAGGCGTTTTAGACGAAAAAAACGACCATGTATAGTAAGGCGTTTTAAGATGAAAAAAACGACCATGTATAGTAAGGCGTTTTAGACGAAAAAACGACCATGTATAGTAAGGCGTTTTAGACAAAAAAACGACCATGTATAGTAAGGCGTTTTAGACGAAAAAAACGACCATGTATAGTAAGGCGTTTTTAGACGAAAAAACGACCATGTATAGTAAGGCGTTTTAGACGAAAAAAACGACCATGTATAGTAAGGCGTTTTAGACAAAAAACGACCATGTATAGTAAGGCGTTTTTAGACAAAAAAACGACCATGTATAGTAAGGCGTTTTTAGACAAAAAAACGACCATGTATAGTAAGGCGTTTTTAGACAAAAAAAACGACCATGTATAGTAAGGCGTTTTTAGACAAAAAAACGACCATGTATAGTAAGGCGTTTTAGACAAAAAAACGACCATGTATAGTAAGGCGTTTTAGACAAAAAAACGACCATGTATAGTAAGGCGTTTTAGACAAAAAAAAACGACCATGTATAGTAAGGCGTTTTTAGACAAAAAAAACGACCATGTATAGTAAGGCGTTTTAGACAAAAAAACGACCATGTATAGTAAGGCGTTTTAGACAAAAAAACGACCATGTATAGTAAGGCGTTTTAGACAAAAAAACGACCATGTATAGTAAGGCGTTTTAGACAAAAAAATGACCATGTATAGTAAGGCGTTTTAGACAAAAAAACGACCATGTATAGTAAGGCGTTTTAGACAAAAAAACGACCATGTTTAGTAAGGCGTTTTAGACAAAAAAATGACCATGTATAGTAAGGCGTTTTAGACAAAAAAATGACCATGTATAGTAAGGCGTTTTAGACAAAAAACGACCATGTATAGTAAGGCGTTTTAGACAAAAAAACGACCATGTATAGTAAGGCGTTTTAGACAAAAAAACGACCATGTATAGTAAGGCGTTTTTAGACAAAAAAAACGACCATGTATAGTAAGGCGTTTTAGACGAAAAAACGACCATGTATAGTAAGGCGTTTTAGACAAAAAAATGACCATGTATAGTAAGGCGTTTTAGACAAAAAAACGACCATGTATAGTAAGGCGTTTTAGATTAAAAAAAACGACCATGTATAGTAAGGCGTTTTAGACAAAAAAATGACCATGTATAGTAAGGCGTTTTAGACAAAAAACGACCATGTATAGTAAGGCGTTTTAGACAAAAAAACGACCATGTAGAGTAAGGTGTTTTTAGACCAAAAAAAACGACCATGTATAGTAAGGCGTTTTAGCCCGAAAAAAACGACCATGTATAGTAAGGCGTTTTAGACAAAAAAAATGACCATGTATAGTAAGGCGTTTTTAGACAAAAAAACGACCATGTATAGTAAGGCGTTTTAGACAAAAAAAACGACCATGTATAGTAAGGCGTTTTAGACAAAAAACGACCATGTATAGTAAGGCGTTTTAGACAAAAAAATGACCATGTATAGTAAGGCGTTTTAGACAAAAAAACGACCATGTATAGTAAGGCGTTTTAGACAAAAAACGACCATGTATAGTAAGGCGTTTTAGACGAAAAAAACGACCATGTATAGTAAGGCGTTTTAGACGAAAAAACGACCATGTATAGTAAGGCGTTTTAGACAAAAAAACGACCATGTATAGTAAGGCGTTTTAGACAAAAAAACGACCATGTATAGTAAGGCGTTTTAGACAAAAAACGACCATGTATAGTAAGGCGTTTTAGACAAAAAACGACCATGTATAGTAAGGCGTTTTAGACAAAAAAAAACGACCATGTATAGTAAGGCGTTTTTAGACAAAAAAACGACCATGTATAGTAAGGCGTTTTAGACAAAAAAAACGACCATGTATAGTAAGGCGTTTTAGACAAAAAACGACCATGTATAGTAAGGCGTTTTTAGACAAAAAAACGACCATGTATAGTAAGGCGTTTTAGACCAAAAAACGACCATGTATAGTAAGGCGTTTTTGACAAAAAAACGACCATGTATAGTAAGGCGTTTTTAGCAAAAAAACGACCATGTATAGTAAGGCGTTTTAGACAAAAAAAACGACCATGTATAGTAAGGCGTTTTAGAGACAAAAAACGACCATGTATAGTAAGGCGTTTTTAGACAAAAAAACGACCATGTATAGTAAGGCGTTTTAGACAAAAAAAACGACCATGTATAGTAAGGCGTTTTTAGACAAAAAAACGACCATGTATAGTAAGGCGTTTTTAGACGAAAAAAACGACCATGTATAGTAAGGCGTTTTTAGACAAAAAAACGACCATGTATAGTAAGGCGTTTTAGACAAAAAACGACCATGTATAGTAAGAAGTTTTAGACAAAAAAACGACCATGTATAGTAAGGCGTTTTTAGACGAAAAAAAACGACCATGTATAGTAAGGCGTTTTTAGACAAAAAAATGACCATGTATAGTAAGGCGTTTTTAGACAAAAAAAAAGACCATGTATAGTAAGGCGTTTTTAGACAAAAAAACGACCATGTATAGTAAGGCGTTTTTAGACAAAAAAACGACCATGTATAGTAAGGCGTTTTAGACAAAAAACGACCATGTATAGTAAGGCGTTTTAGACAAAAAAACGACCATGTATAGTAAGGCGTTTTAGACAAAAAAACGACCATGTATAGTAAGGCGTTTTAGACAAAAAAACGACCATGTATAGTAAGGCGTTTTTAGACCAAAAAAACGACCATGTATAGTAAGGCGTTTTTAGACAAAAAAATGACCATGTATAGTAAGGCGTTTTTAGACAAAAAAACGACCATGTATAGTAAGGCGTTTTTAGACAAAAAAACGACCATGTATAGTAAGGCGTTTTTAGACAAAAAAACGACCATGTATAGTAAGGCGTTTTTAGACAAAAAAACGACCATGTATAGTAAGGCGTTTTAGACAAAAAAAACGACCATGTATAGTAAGGCGTTTTTAGACAAAAAAACGACCATGTATAGTAAGGCGTTTTAGACAAAAAAACGACCATGTATTGTAAGGCGTTTTGGATGAAAAAAAAGACCATGTATAGTAAGGATTTTTAGACAAAAAAACGACCATGTATAGTAAGGCGTTTTTAGACGAAAAAATGACCATGTATAGTAAGGCGTTTTTAGACAAAAAAACGACCATGTATAGTAAGGCGTTTTTAGACAAAAAAACGACCATGTATAGTAAGGCGTTTTAGACAAAAAAACGACCATGTATAGTAAGGCGTTTTTAGACAAAAAAACGACCATGTTTAGTAAGGCGTTTTTGACAAAAAAACGACCATGTTTAGTAAGGCGTTTTTGACAAAAAAATGACCATGTATAGTAAGGCGTTTTAGACCAAAAAACGACCATGTATAGTAAGGCGTTTTTAGACAAAAAAAACGACCATGTATAGTAAGGCGTTTTTAGACAAAAAAACGACCATGTATAGTAAGGCGTTTTAGACAAAAAAAACGACCATGTATAGTAAGGCGTTTTTAGACAAAAAAACGACCATGTATAGTAAGGCGTTTTTAGACAAAAAAACGACCATGTATAGTAAGGCGTTTTAGACAAAAAAACGACCATGTTTAGTAAGGCGTTTTAGACAAAAAACGACCATGTATAGTAAGGCGTTTTAGACAAAAAAACGACCATGTATAGTAAGGCGTTTTAGACAAAAAAACGACCATGTATAGTAAGGCGTTTTAGACAAAAAAACGACCATGTATAGTAAGGCGTTTTAGACAAAAAACGACCATGTATAGTAAGGCGTTTTAGACAAAAAAAACGACCATGTATAGTAAGGCGTTTTTAGACAAAAAAACGACCATGTATAGTAAGGCGTTTTAGACAAAAAAACGACCATGTATAGTAAGGCGTTTTAGACAAAAAAAACGACCATGTATAGTAAGGCGTTTTAGACAAAAAAACGACCATGTATAGTAAGGCGTTTTAGACAAAAAAACGACCATGTATAGTAAGGCGTTTTTAGACAAAAAAACGACCATGTATAGTAAGGCGTTTTAGACAAAAAAACGACCATGTATAGTAAGGCGTTTTAGACAAAAAAACGACCATGTATAGTAAGGCGTTTTAGACCAAAAAAACGACCATGTATAGTAAGGCGTTTTTAGACAAAAAAACGACCATGTATAGTAAGGCGTTTTAGACAAAAAAACGACCATGTATAGTAAGGCGTTTTAGACAAAAAAACGACCATGTATAGTAAGGCGTTTTAGACAAAAAACGACCATGTATAGTAAGGCGTTTTAGACCAAAAAACGACCATGTATAGTAAGGCGTTTTAGACAAAAAAATGACCATGTATAGTAAGGCGTTTTAGACAAAAAAACGACCATGTATAGTAAGGCGTTTTTAGACTGAAAAAAACGACCATGTATAGTAAGGCGTTTTAGACAAAAAAAAAACGACCATATATAGTAAGGCGTTTTAGACAAAAAAACGACCATGTATAGTAAGGCGTTTTAGACCAAAAAACGACCATGTATAGTAAGGCGTTTTTAGACCAAAAAACGACCATGTATAGTAAGGCGTTTTTAGACAAAAAACGACCATGTATAGTAAGGCGTTTTTAGACAAAAAAACGACCATGTATAGTAAGGCGTTTTTAGACAAAAAAATGACCATGTATAGTAAGGCGTTTTAGACAAAAAAAACGACCATGTATAGTAAGGCGTTTTAGACAAAAAAACGACCATGTATAGTAAGGCGTTTTAGACAAAAAAACGACCATGTATAGTAAGGCGTTTTAGACAAAAAAACGACCATGTATAGTAAGGCGTTTTTAGACAAAAAAACGACCATGTATAGTAAGGCGTTTTAGACAAAAAAAACGACCATGTATAGTAAGGCGTTTTAGACAAAAAACGACCATGTATAGTAAGGCGTTTTAGACAAAAAAAACGACCATGTATAGTAAGGCGTTTTTAGACAAAAAAACGACCATGTATAGTAAGGCGTTTTTAAGCCAAAAAAACGACCATGTATAGTAAGGCGTTTTTAGACCAAAAAAACGACCATGTATAGTAAGGCGTTTTTAGACCAAAAAATGACCATGTATAGTAAGGCGTTTTTAGACCAAAAAACGACCATGTATAGTAAGGCGTTGTTAGACTAAAAAAACGACCATGTATAGTAAGGCGTTTTTAGACAAAAAAACGACCATGTATAGTAAGGCGTTTTTAGACAAAAAAAACGACCATGTATAGTAAGGCGTTTTAGACAAAAAAACGACCATGTATAGTAAGGCGTTTTTAGACAAAAAAACGACCATGTATAGTAAGGCGTTTTAGACAAAAAAACGACCATGTATAGTAAGGCGTTTTTAGAGAAAAACGAAAAAACGACCATGTATAGTAAGGCGTTTTTAGACAAAAAAACGACCATGTATAGTAAGGCGTTTTTAGACAAAAAAACGACCATGTATAGTAAGGCGTTTTTAGACAAAAAACGACCATGTATAGTAAGGCGTTTTTAGACAAAAAAACCGACCATGTATAGTAAGGCGTTTTATACAAAAAAATGACCATGTATAGTAAGGCGTTTTTAACCGAAAAAAAACGACCATGTATAGTAAGGCGTTTTTAGACATTAAAAAACGACCATGTATAGTAAGGCGTTTTAGACAAAAAAACGACCATGTATAGTAAGGCGTTTTAGACAAAAAAACGACCATGTATAGTAAGGCGTTTTAGACAAAAAAACGACCATGTATAGTAAGGCGTTTTAGACAAAAAAACGACCATGTATAGTAAGGCGTTTTAGACAAAAAAACGACCATGTATAGTAAGGCGTTTTAGACCAAAAAACGACCATGTATAGTAAGGCGTTTTAGACGAAAAAAACGACCATGTATAGTAAGGCGTTTTAGACTGAAAAAACGACCATGTATAGTAAGGCGTTTTAGACAAAAAAACGACCATGTATAGTAAGGCGTTTTAGACAAAAAAACGACCATGTATAGTAAGGCGTTTTAGACAAAAAAAACGACCATGTATAGTAAGGCGTTTTTAGACAAAAAAAACGACCATGTATAGTAAGGCGTTTTTAGACAAAAAAAACGACCATGTATAGTAAGGCGTTTTTAGACAAAAAACGACCATGTATAGTAAGGCGTTTTAGACAAAAAAACGACCATGTATAGTAAGGCGTTTTAGACAAAAAAACGACCATGTATAGTAAGGCGTTTTAGACAAAAAAACGACCATGTATAGTAAGGCGTTTTAGACAAAAAAACGACCATGTATAGTAAGGCGTTTTAGACAAAAAAACGACCATGTATAGTAAGGCGTTTTTGACAAAAAAACGACCATGTGAAGTAAGGCGTTTTTAGACAAAAAAACGACCATGTATAGTAAGGCGTTTTACACAAAAAAACGACCATGTATAGTAAGGCGTTTTAGACAAAAAAAAAACGACCATGTATAGTAAGGCGTTTTAGACAAAAAAACGACCATGTATAGTAAGGCGTTTTAGACAAAAAAACGACCATGTATAGTAAGGCGTTTTAGACAAAAAAACGACCATGTATAGTAAGGCGTTTTAGACAAAAAAACGACCATGTATAGTAAGGCGTTTTTAGAAAAAAAAACGACCATGTATAGTAAGGCGTTTTAGACAAAAAAAACGACCATGTATAGTAAGGCGTTTTTAGACAAAAAAACGACCATGTATAGTAAGGCGTTTTTAGACAAAAAAAAAACGACCATGTATAGTAAGGCGTTTTAGACAAAAAAACGACCATGTATAGTAAGGCGTTTTAGACAAAAAAAACGACCATGTATAGTAAGGCGTTTTAGACCATGTATAGTAAGGCGTTTTAGACAAAAAACGACCATGTATAGTAAGGCGTTTTAGACAAAAAACGACCATGTATAGTAAGGCGTTTTTAGACAAAAAACGACCATGTATAGTAAGGCGTTTTAGACAAAAAAACGACCATGTATAGTAAGGCGTTTTAGACAAAAAACGACCATGTATAGTAAGGCGTTTTAGACAAAAAAACGACCATGTATAGTAAGGCGTTTTAGACAACAAACGACCATGTATAGTAAGGCGTTTTTAGACAAAAAAAACGACCATGTATAGTAAGGCGTTTTTAGACAAAAAAAACCGACCATGTATAGTAAGGCGTTTTAGACAAAAAACGACCATGTATAGTAAGGCGTTTTTAGACAAAAAAAAACGACCATGTATAGTAAGGCGTTTATAGACAAAAAAACACGACCATGTTTAGTAAGGCGTTTTAACCCAAAAATAACGACCATGTATAGTAAGCCGTTTTTAGACAAAAAAAGCGACCATGTATAGTAAGGCGTTTTAGACAAAAAAAACGACCATGTATAGTAAGGCGTTTTAGACAAAAAAAAACGACCATGTATAGTAAGGCGTTTTTAGACAAAAAAACGACCATGTATAGTAAGGCGTTTTTAGACAAAAAAACGACCATGTATAGTAAGGCGTTTTTAGACAAAAAAACGACCATGTATAGTAAGGCGTTTTAGACAAAAAAACGACCATGTATAGTAAGGCGTTTTAGACAAAAAACGACCATGTATAGTAAGGCGTTTTAGACAAAAAAACGACCATGTATAGTAAGGCGTTTTAGACAAAAAAACGACCATGTATAGTAAGGCGTTTTTAGACAAAAAAACGACCATGTATAGTAAGGCGTTTTTAGACAAAAAAACGACCATGTATAGTAAGGCGTTTTAGACAAAAAAACGACCATGTATAGTAAGGCGTTTTAGAAAAAAAACGACCATGTATAGTAAGGCGTTTTAGACAAAAAAACGACCATGTATAGTAAGGCGTTTTAGACAAAAAAACGACCATGTATAGTAAGGCGTTTTAGACAAAAAAAACGACCATGTATAGTAAGGCGTTTTAGACAAAAAAACGACCATGTATAGTAAGGCGTTTTAGACAAAAAAACGACCATGTATAGTAAGGCGTTTTAGACAAAAAAAAACGACCATGTATAGTAAGGCGTTTTAGACAAAAAAACGACCATGTATAGTAAGGCGTTTTAGACAAAAAAACGACCATGTATAGTAAGGCGTTTTAGACAAAAAAACGACCATGTATAGTAAGGCGTTTTAGACAAAAAAACGACCATGTATAGTAAGCTGTTTTTAGACAAAAAAACGACCATGTATAGTAAGGCGTTTTTAGACGAAAAAAAAACGACCATGTATAGTAAGGCGTTTTAGCCAAAAAAAACGACCATGTATAGTAAGGCGTTATTAGACAAAAAAACGACCATGTATAGTAAGGCGTTTTAGACAAAAAAACGACCATGTATAGTAAGGCGTTTTAGACAAAAAAACGACCATGTATAGTAAGGCGTTTTAGACAAAAAAAACGACCATGTATAGTAAGGCGTTTTAGACAAAAAAACGACCATGTATAGTAAGGCGTTTTAGACAAAAAAACGACCATGTATAGTAAGGCGTTTTAGACAAAAAAACGACCATGTATAGTAAGGCGTTTTAGACAAAAAAACGACCATGTATAGTAAGGCGTTTTAGACAAAAACGACCATGTATAGTAAGGCGTTTTAGACAAAAAAACGACCATGTATAGTAAGGCGTTTTAGACAAAAAAACGACCATGTATAGTAAGGCGTTTTTAGACAAAAAACGACCATGTATAGTAAGGCGTTTTAGACAAAAAAACGACCATGTATAGTAAGGCGTTTTTAGACAAAAAAACGACCATGTATAGTAAGGCGTTTTAGACAAAAAAACGACCATGTATAGTAAGGCGTTTTAGACAAAAAAACGACCATGTATAGTAAGGCGTTTTTAGACAAAAAAACGACCATGTATAGTAAGGCGTTTTAGACAAAAAAAACGACCATGTATAGTAAGGCGTTTTAGACAAAAAAACGACCATGTATAGTAAGGCGTTTTAGACAAAAAAACGACCATGTATAGTAAGGCGTTTTAGACAAAAAAAACGACCATGTATAGTAAGGCGTTTTAGACAAAAAAACGACCATGTATAGTAAGGCGTTTTAGACAAAAAACGACCATGTATAGTAAGGCGTTTTTAGACAAAAAAACGACCATGTATAGTAAGGCGTTTTAGACAAAAAAACGACCATGTATAGTAAGGCGTTTTAGACAAAAAACGACCATGTATAGTAAGGCGTTTTAGACAAAAAAACGACCATGTATAGTAAGGCGTTTTAGACAAAAAAACGACCATGTATAGTAAGGCGTTTTAGACAAAAAAACGACCATGTATAGTAAGGCGTTTTTAGACAAAAAAAACGACCATGTATAGTAAGGCGTTTTAGACGAAAAAAACGACCATGTATAGTAAGGCGTTTTTAGACGAAAAAAACGACCATGTATAGTAAGGCGTTTTTAGACGAAAAAAACGACCATGTATATAGTAAGGCTGTTTTAGACAAAAAAACGACTATGTATATAGTAAGGCGTTTTAGACAAAAAAACGACCATGTATAGTAAGGCGTTTTAGACAAAAAAACGACCATGTATAGTAAGGCGTTTTAGACAAAAAAACGACCATGTATAGTAAGGCGTTTTAGACAAAAAAACGACCATGTATAGTAAGGCGTTTTAGACAAAAAACGACCATGTATAGTAAGGCGTTTTAGACAAAAAAACGACCATGTATAGTAAGGCGTTTTAGACAAAAAAAAAAACGACCATGTATAGTAAGGCGTTTTTAGACAAAAAAACGACCATGTATAGTAAGGCGTTTTATACAAAAAAAACGACCATGTATAGTAAGGCGTTTTAGACAAAAAAAACGACCATGTATAGTAAGGCGTTTTAGACAAAAAAACGACCATGTATAGTAAGGCGTTTTTAGACAAAAAACGACCATGTATAGTAAGGCGTTTTAGACAAAAAACGACCATGTATAGTAAGGCGTTTTAGACAAAAAAACGACCATGTATAGTAAGGCGTTTTAGACAAAAAAACGACCATGTATAGTAAGGCGTTTTAGACAAAAAAACGACCATGTATAGTAAGGCGTTTTAGACAAAAAAACGACCATGTATAGTAAGGCGTTTTAGACAAAAAAACGACCATGTATAGTAAGGCGTTTTAGACAAAAAAACGACCATGTATAGTAAGGCGTTTTAGACAAAAAAAACGACCATGTATAGTAAGGCGTTTTAGACAAAAAACGACCATGTATAGTAAGGCGTTTTAGACAAAAAAACGACCATGTATAGTAAGGCGTTTTAGACAAAAAAACGACCATGTATAGTAAGGCGTTTTAGACAAAAAAAAACGACCATGTATAGTAAGGCGTTTTAGACAAAAAAACGACCATGTATAGTAAGGCGTTTTAGAAAAAAAACGACCATGTATAGTAAGGCGTTTTAGACGTTTTAAAAAAAAACGACCATGTATAGTAAGGCGTTTTAGACTAAAAACGACCATGTATAAAGGCGACCATGTATAGTAAGGCGTTTTAGACAAAAAAACGACCATGTATAGTAAGGCGTTTTTAGACAAAAAACGACCATGTATAGTAAGGCGTTTTAGACAAAAAAAACGACCATGTATAGTAAGGCGTTTTAGACAAAAAAACGACCATGTATAGTAAGGCGTTTTAGACAAAAAAACGACCATGTATAGTAAGGCGTTTTTAGAAAAAAAAACGACCATGTATAGTAAGGCGTTTTAGACAAAAAAACGACCATGTATAGTAAGGCGTTTTAGACAAAAAAACGACCATGTATAGTAAGGCGTTTTAGACAAAAAAACGACCATGTATAGTAAGGCGTTTTAGACAAAAAAACGACCATGTATAGTAAGGCGTTTTAGACAAAAAAACGACCATGTATAGTAAGGCGTTTTTAGACAAAAAAACGACCATGTATAGTAAGGCGTTTTAGACAAAAAACGACCATGTATAGTAAGGCGTTTTTAGAAAAAAACGACCATGTATAGTAAGGCGTTTTAGACAAAAAAAACGACCATGTATAGTAAGGCGTTTTAGACAAAAAAACGACCATGTATAGTAAGGCGTTTTAGACAAAAAAACGACCATGTATAGTAAGGCGTTTTAGACAAAAACGACCATGTATAGTAAGGCGTTTTAGACAAAAAAAACGACCATGTATAGTAAGGCGTTTTAGACAAAAAAAAACGACCATGTATAGTAAGGCGTTTTAGACAAAAACGACCATGTATAGTAAGGCGTTTTTAGACAAAAAAACGACCATGTATAGTAAGGCGTTTTAGACAAAAAAACGACCATGTATAGTAAGGCGTTTTAGACAAAAAACGACCATGTATAGTAAGGCGTTTTAGACAAAAAAACGACCATGTATAGTAAGGCGTTTTTAGACTATGTATAGTAAAAAAACGACCATGTATAGTAAGGCGTTTTAGACAAAAAAACGACCATGTATAGTAAGGCGTTTTAGAAAAAAACGACCATGTATAGTAAGGCGTTTTAGACAAAAAAACGACCATGTATAGTAAGGCGTTTTTAGACAAAAAAACGACCATGTATAGTAAGGCGTTTTTAGATAAAAAAACGACCATGTATAGTAAGGCGTTTTTAGATAAAAAAACGACCATGTATAGTAAGGCGTTTTTAGACAAAAAAACGACCATGTATAGTAAGGCGTTTTTAGATAAAAAAACGACCATGTATAGTAAGGCGTTTTAGACAAAAAAACGACCATGTATAGTAAGGCGTTTTTAGAAAAAAACGACCATGTATAGTAAGGCGTTTTAGACAAAAAAACGACCATGTATAGTAAGGCGTTTTAGACAAAAAAACGACCATGTATAGTAAGGCGTTTTAGACAAAAAAGACCATGTATAGTAAGGCGTTTTAGACAAAAAAACGACCATGTATAGTAAGGCGTTTTTAGACAAAAAAACGACCATGTATAGTAAGGCGTTTTAGACAAAAAAACGACCATGTATAGTAAGGCGTTTTAGTAAGGCGTTTTAGAAAAAAACGACCATGTATAGTAAGGCGTTTTTAGACAAAAAAACGACCATGTATAGTAAGGCGTTTTTAGACAAAAAAACGACCATGTATAGTAAGGCGTTTTAGACAAAAAAAACGACCATGTATAGTAAGGCGTTTTAGACAAAAAAACGACCATGTATAGTAAGGCGTTTTTAGACAAAAAAACGACCATGTATAGTAAGGCGTTTTTAGCCAAAAAACGACCATGTATAGTAAGGCGTTTTTAAACAAAAAAAACGACCATGTTTAGTAAGGCGTTTTTAGACAAAAAAAACGACCATGTATAGTAAGACGTTTTTAGACAAAAAAAAAAAACGACCATGTTTAGTAAGGCGTTTTAACCCAAAAATAACGACCATGTATAGTAAAGCGTTTTTAGACAAAAAAAACGACCATGTATAGTAAGGCGTTTTAGCCAAAAAAAACCCGACCATGTATAGTAAGGCGTTTTGGGCCGAAAAAAACGACCATGTATAGTAAGGCGTTTTAGACAAAAAAACGACCATGTATAGTAAGGCGTTTTAGACAAAAAAACGACCATGTATAGTAAGGCGTTTTTAGACCAAAAAAACGACCATGTATAGTAAGGCGTTTTTAGACGAAAAAAACGACCATGTATAGTAAGGCGTTTTAAACAAAAAAAAAACGACCATGTATAGTAAGGCGTTTTTAGACAAAAAACGACCATGTATAGTAAGGCGTTTTAGACAAAAAACGACCATGTATAGTAAGGCGTTTTTAGAAAAAAACGACCATGTATAGTAAGGCGTTTTAGACAAAAAAAACGACCATGTATAGTAAGGCGTTTTTGACAAAAAAACGACCATGTATAGTAAGGCGTTTTTAGACAAAAAACGACCATGTATAGTAAGGCGTTTTTAGACAAAAAAACCGACCATGTATAGTAAGGTGTTTTTTACCGAAAAAAACGACCATGTATAGTAAGGCGATTTTAGACAAAAAAAACGACCATGTATAGTAAGGCGTTTTTAGAAAAAAAACGACCATGTATAGTAAGGCGTTTTTAGACAAAAAACGACCATGTATAGTAAGGCGTTTTAGACAAAAAAAACGACCATGTATAGTAAGGCGTTTTTAGACAAAAAAACGACCATGTATAGTAAGGCGTTTTAGACAAAAAAACGACCATGTATAGTAAGGCGATTTTAGACAAAAAAAAGACCATGTATAGTAAGGCGTTTTTTCCCGAAAAAAAAACGACCATGTATAGTAAGGCGTTTTTAGACAAAAAAACGACCATGTATAGTAAGGCGTTTTTAGACAAAAAAACGACCATGTATAGTAAGGCGTTTTAGACAAAAAACGACCATGTATAGTAAGGCGTTTTAGACAAAAAAAACGACCATGTATAGTAAGGCGTTTTTAGACAAAAAAAACGACCATGTATAGTAAGGCGTTTTTAGACAAAAAACGACCATGTATAGTAAGGCGTTTTAGACAAAAAAACGACCATGTATAGTAAGGCGTTTTTAGACAAAAAAAGACCAGGTATAGTAAGGCGTTTTAGACAAAAAACGACCATGTATAGTAAGGCGTTTTAGACAAAAAAACGACCATGTATAGTAAGGCTTTTTTTGACAAAAAAACGACCATGTATAGTAAGGCGTTTTTAGACAAAAAACGACCATGTATAGTAAGGCGTTTTTTGCCGAAAAAAACCGACCATGTATAGTAAGGCGTTTTTAGACAAAAAAACGACCATGTATAGTAAGGCGTTTTTAGACAAAAAACGACCATGTATAGTAAGGCGTTTTTAGACAAAAAAACGACCATGTATAGTAAGGCGTTTTTAGCCAAAAAAACGACCATGTATAGTAAGGCGTTTTTCAAAGAAAAAAACGACCATGTATAGTAAGGCGTTTTACACGAAAAAAACGACCATGTATAGTAAGGCGTTGTTAGACAAAAAAAACGACCATGTATAGTAAGGCGTTTTTAGACAAAAAAACGACCATGTATAGTAAGGCGTTTTTAGACCATGTAAAAAAACGACCATGTATAGTAAGGCGTTTTAGACAAAAAAACGACCATGTATAGTAAGGCGATTTTAGACAAAAAAAAGACCATGTATAGTAAGGCGTTTTTTCCCGAAAAAAAACGACCATGTATAGTAAGGCGTTTTTAGACAAAAAACGACCATGTATAGTAAGGCTTTTTTTGACAAAAAAACGACCATGTATAGTAAGGCGTTTTTAGACAAAAAACGACCATGTATAGTAAGGCGTTTTTAGACAAAAAACGACCATGTATAGTAAGGCGTTTTTAGACAAAAAAAAGACCATGTATAGTAAGGCGTTTTTAGACAAAAAAACGACCATGTATAGTAAGGCGTTTTTAGACAAAAAAACGACCATGTATAGTAAGGCGTTTTAGACAAAAAAACGACCATGTATAGTAAGGCGTTTTAGACAAAAAAAACGACCATGTATAGTAAGGCGTTTTTAGACAAAAAACGACCATGTATAGTAAGGCGTTTTTAGACAAAAAAACCGACCATGTATAGTAAGGTGTTTTTTACCGAAAAAAACGACCATGTATAGTAAGGCGATTTTAGACAGAAAAAAGACCATGTATAGTAAGGCGTTTTTAGAAAAAAAAACGACCATGTATAGTAAGGCGTTTTTAGACAAAAAAACGACCATGTATAGTAAGGCGTTTTAGACAAAAAAACGACCATGTATAGTAAGGCGTTTTTAGACAAAAAAACGACCATGTATAGTAAGGCGTTTTAGACAAAAAAACGACCATGTATAGTAAGGCGTTTTTAGACAAAAAAACGACCATGTATAGTAAGGCGTTTTTAGAAAAAAAACGACCATGTATAGTAAGGCGTTTTAGACAAAAAACGACCATGTATAGTAAGGCGTTTTAGACAAAAAAACGACCATGTATAGTAAGGCGTTTTAGACAAAAAAACGACCATGTATAGTAAGGCGTTTTAGACGAAAAAAACGACCATGTATAGTAAGGCGTTTTAGACAAAAAAAACGACCATGTATAGTAAGGCGTTTTAGACAAAAAAACGACCATGTATAGTAAGGCGTCTTTAGACAAAAAAAACGACCATGTAGGGTAAGGCTGTTTTAGTCGAAAAAAACGACCATATATAGTAACGCGTTTTAACCCTAAAAAAAACGACCATGTATAGTAAGGCGTTTTTAGAAAAAAAACGACCATGTATAGTAAGGCGTTTTTAGACCAAAAAAACAACCATGTATAGTAAGGCGTTTTTAAAAAAAACGACCATGTATAGTAAGGCGTTTTTAAAAAACGACCATGTATAGTAAGGCGTTTTTAGACAAAAAAACGACCATGTATAGTAAGGCGTTTTTAGACAAAAAAACGACCATGTATAGTAAGGCGTTTTTAGCGAAAAAAACGACCATGTATAGTAAGGCGTTTTAGACAAAAAAACGACCATGTATAGTAAGGCGTTTTAGACGAAAAAAACGACCATGTATAGTAAGGCGTTTTAGACAAAAAAACGACCATGTATAGTAAGGCGTTTTAGACAAAAAAACGACCATGTATAGTAAGGCGTTTTAGACAAAAAAACGACCATGTATAGTAAGGCGTTTTTAGATAAAAAAAAAAACGACCATGTATAGTAAGGCGTTTTAGACAAAAAAAAACGACCATGTATAGTAAGGCGTTTTTGACAGAAAAAACAACCATGTATAGTAAGGCGTTTTAGACAAAAAAGACCATGTATAGTAAGGCGTTTTAGACAAAAAAAACGACCATGTATAGTAAGGCGTTTTAGACAAAAAAACGACCATGTATAGTAAGGCGTTTTGGACAAAAAAAACGACCATGTATAGTAAGGCGTTTTTAGACAAAAAACGACCATGTATAGTAAGGCGTTTTTAGACAAAAAAACGACCATGTATAGTAAGGCGTTTTAGACAAAAAAGACCATGTATAGTAAGGCGTTTTAGACAAAAACGACCATGTATAGTAAGGCGTTTTTAGACAAAAACACCGGCCATGTATAGTAAGGCGTTTTTAGGCGAAAAAAACGACCATGTATAGTAAGGCGTTTTTAGACAAAAAAAATACCATGTAGAGTAAGGCGTTTTTAGACAAAAAAAAAGCCATGTATAGTAAGGCGTTTTTACCCGAAAAAAACGACTATGTATAGTAAGGCGTTTTTAGACAAAAAAAACGACCATGTATAGTAAGGCGTTTTTAGACAAAAACACCGGCCATGTATAGTAAGGCGTTTTTAGCCGAAAAAAAACGACCATGTATAGTAAGGCGTTTTTAGACAAAAAAATACCATGTAGAGTAAGGCGTTTTAGACAAAAACCCGCCATGTATAGTAAGGCGTTTTTAGCCAAAAAAAACGACTATGTATAGTAAGGCGTTTTTAGACAAAAAAAACGACCATGTATAGTAAGGCGTTTTTAGACCAAAAAAGCCATGTATAGTAAGGCGTTTTTAGCCGAAAAAAACGACTATGTATAGTAAGGCGTTTTTAGACAAAAAAAACGACCATGTATAGTAAGGCATTTTTAGACAAAAAAACCCGATATGTATAGTAAGGCGTTTTACCCCGAAAAAAAAGACCATGTATAGTAAGGCGTTTTTAGCCGAAAAAAACGACCATGTATAGTAAGGTGTTTTTAGACAAAAAAAACGACCATGTTTATTAAGGCGTTTTTAGACAAAAAAAAAACAGCCATATATAGTAAGGCATTTTTAGCCGAAAAAAACGACCATGTATAGTAAGGCGTTTTTAGACAAAAAGAACGACCATGTATAGTAAGGCGTTTTTAGACAAAAAAAACCGACCATTTTTAGTAAGGCGTTTTTAGACAAAAAAATGACCATGTATCGTGAGGCGTTTTAACCCGAAAAAAACGACCATGTATAGGAAGGAGTTTTTAGACAAAAAAAATGACCATGTATAGTAAGGCGTCTTTAGCCGAAAAAAAACAACCATGTATCGTAAGGCATTTTTAGCCGAAAAAAACGACCATGTATAGTAAGGCGTTTTTAGACAAAAAAAAATGACCATGTATAGTAAGGCGTCTTTAGCCGAAAAAAAACAACCATGTATCGTAAGGCATTTTTAGCCGAAAAAAACGACCATGTGTAGTAAGGTGTTTTTAGACAAAAAAAACGACCATGTTTATTAAGGCGTTTTTAGACAAAAAAAAAACAGCCATATATAGTAAGGCATTTTTAGCCGAAAAAAACGACCATGTATAGTAAGGCGTTTTTAGACAAAAAGAACGACCATGTATAGTAAGGCGTTTTTAGACAAAAAATGACCATGTATCGTGAGGCGTTTTAACCCGAAAAAAACGACCATGTATAGGAAGGAGTTTTTAGACAAAAAAAATGACCATGTATAGTAAGGCGTCTTTAGCCTAAAAAAAACAACCATGTATCGTAAGGCATTTTTAGCCGAAAAAAACGACCATGTATAGTAAGGCGTTTTTAGACAAAAAAAAATGACCATGTATAGTAAGGCGTCTTTAGCCGAAAAAACAACCATGTATCGTAAGGCATTTTTAGCCGAAAAAAACGACCATGTATAGTAAGGCGTTTTTAGACAAAAAAAAATGACCATGTATAGTAAGGCGTCTTTAGCGAAAAAACCAACCATGTATCGTAAGGCATTTTTAGCCTAAAAACGACCATGTATAGTAAGGCGTTTTAGACAAAAAAAAATGACCATGTATAGTAAGGCGTCTTTAGCCGAAAAAAAACAACCATGTATCGTAAGGCATTTTTAGCCGAAAAAAACGACCATGTATCGTAAGGGATTTTTAGCCGAAAAAAACGATCATGTATAGTAAGGTGTTTTTAGCCGAAAAAAACTACCATGTATATTAAGGCGTTTTTAAACCAAAAATGACTATGTCTTGGCGATCGTGAATAAAGTGCAAATAAAACACGCATTACGCACACTACCAAAATGATCAAGCCAACTTTATTCATTGTTTCAAGGTGCTTTGTTGATCAGGGCAACTCCGCTGGAATAGTTGAGACGCAAGTCTCGTCTGGATGCTTGCAGGGTGCTCTCTGCAGGTCCCAACGGGGCCGGGGGCTGAAGAACCTGCAAAACCCAAAGGATCAAACTTTGGTTCAGATTGGGGAGGAACCATCGTATGACTTTTTGAGGGCCCTGATAACTTTTCCCACTCAAAGTATTCACTGTATATCGATCAACATGTCAGAAACATTTGGGTCTCAAACTCCAGCAGTTGCACATTGGCAAGGGGAAACAATAAACTCGATTTCTCTTTCCAATGTCAGCTAACAGCAGTAGGAATCATTGTAAAATTCGACCGCAAATTCGCAAGAGGCGCCCGTAGTCGACGGTGTTGACAAAGTCTTTACGAAACTACTGGTGACCAATAGGAATGACAAACCTTCGACTGAAGTGGCTCTCAACTTTACAAGTACAGTCCCACAGAAAAAATACAACTTCCTGGGTACCTTTATGAGGTGCTGTCTCCCCATGTTGGTCTTTGTTGTTGTGTTTATGATCCCCTGGACGAGTTGGAACTGGGAAGGTCAAATCCTTTTGCATACCTGTCAACCTCGGCTAATCGCTGCCCTTTTAAATGATTCCGATTCCCCTTACAAAGCAACAAAAACCCTTACAACGGAGTAATGCGACTCACGTTTACAGCCTGTTAACTATCGTAGCTCACATGTACTGTTTTCAAGTGCTTCCCTCGGCCCTTTGATTCCTATTCTTTGCCCGTGCCCTCTGTGAATTGTACACAACTCTGAATGAAAATAATGATAACGCTAAAAAATGTAGAGCAACGGCTTCGATCACAAGCGGCAATCGCTACTGCTCAGCGCTAACAACTTCCGGTGACGTAGGTTAAAGATTTACCCGCTTCACTTTATTTTTAAAATACTTTTTTATGAAAATGAGACTGACAGGATGATTAGGGTTCGGTGTACATTAACACAAAAAATATATTACTAACATGCACAGACACACAAATGGTTGTTTGTTTTTTTTCTGCTCTACACCCCTCACGATCGATGTAATGGGCACCACTGTTGTAACGGCTAATCACAAATGATATGTTGTAGCAGTTGTTGCGTATAATCTCTCACCATCAATATGACATTTGCGGGGACCAAGCAGGATCCAGCATGGCCACCACGAAACTGTTCCAATATTCACTTTCAGACTTTTCTCATTTCATACTTGGCTACAAAGCAAAGCATGGAGAGTCTCTGTTGCTGAAATGCACTATTGCAATCAAGAATAACAATGTTTACATGCAGTCAATAGTCAGGACAAAGCCCCAAAGAAATCACTGAACTAAATGTAGAGCTGGAAGTGTCACATGGTTCATTAAAAAAAAAAAAGAGAACAGTAAGTCACAGTAAACACATTTTAGTATGACAACAACAGCAATGGCTAAGAAGATGTCAGCAAAAAGCAACAACAACAACAAAAAAAGCATGAATCGTTTCACTTTGAGAAAGTCATAAGTAGTACGAGTGTAACACTGTAGGGCGACAATCATATAACAATAGGTCGAATAAGACATTTATTTTGTGTAAAAATGCAGACAATTAGCTCCTGTGCAACGAAACAATGGGCGGTTGAGCTCATCGCCACAAAATCATGCGAAAAAAGCAAAAATAAAACAAACAAACAACAAAACAAACAAAAAGACAAAAAATAAATCGCTATCCTTCCACAAGAAACAACTAAAAACATACTTTCATATCCTTCTTAAAGCATTCACATCGCATACATCGGATCTACAAAGTGCGGGAAGTGATGGCAAATAAGCAGAGACCAACATGAGATGAAGCCAAGAGTTCCAAAAGGCAAAAACACCTCCAAAAATTCAGTACATCGTGTAATTTTTTTTAAATGACAAAAGTTGCAGTTGTGTTGCTTGGTTGTGCTCTGCTATATTTCCAGTCACTTCAAATGTCTTCACAACAACAAAGTCTTTGTTCCTTTTGCTGCATTTTGCTTAAAAAAGAAGAAAAAAAGAAAAATCCAGACCCAACGAGTGGATCAGTTGCAGCAGGAGAAGTTGGGCTTTTTCCTGGGAGCGTCTAAATTGGGCAGCGACTGGTAATGAGCTGTCTGGTCCAACTTAGCGTGTTTGGTCAGCTCCCTGAGTCACAAGATAGGAAACATGATTTGAATTGCAAAAATATGCCCTTAAGACAAGAAAGAAATACAGGGGTACCTTTACGTGATAATTCAATTTCTCATTGCATTTTTTTTTTTGATGACCAAAAATTTTTTTAACAATGGCAAATATCTCTGTATTGTATCAAAAGGCAATAAGAAATAAACTGTTCATACTGAAGTATTCGTGTGTTGGATGTGCACCTTTACGTGTAGCTGAAGCTCGTTAGTGAATCACATTTTGTAAAATGTAATTTATTTATTTTTTTTTAAATGTAATGAATGCAGGCGATGGCTCCGAAAATACTCGCGAGTTGGGGCCCTGGTAAGTGAGGGTATGATTGTATGTGGTCGGGCAGCAAAGCTTTTACCTGGCAAGATGCAGCACGGCTTCCAGGATGTTGGAGCCATCTTTGGCACTGGTTTCACAGAACAGAGTGTTGTAGGTCTGGTGGAATCAACATGAGACAAGACGGTATTATATCGTCAAACTCTTAAAGTAATGACCAAAGTCTACATTTTTTTTTCTCCTCAGGATGCCGGCCACCTCTGCTAAAATCGTCTCTGTCCAATCTAGGCCTGAAATGAAATTATTCATTCGTAAAAGAAAATCAGAATGTGGTTCAGTTTTTTTGGGGATGTTTTCTGAAAATTATTTTAACCCTTTGAGGGACAGCGGTTACTACAGTGGACCGCTTACCATGTTATCAGGTGACAGGGTGCATGAAAAGGGTTGAGAAAATGACTATTTCTTTATTTTTCTTACAGGAAATGAGTTACATGTATTAGTTTCAATTAGGTTTTTTTTGTATTATTAGACCTTGAATAATGCTATATACAGTGAGTGTGCATATATATACATATAGAGAGAGAGAGAGAGAGAGAGAGAGAGAGAGAGAGAGAGAGAGAGAGAGAGAGAGAGAGAGAGAGAGAGAGAGAGAGAGATAGAGAGAGAGATAGAGAGAGAGAGAGAGAGAGAGAGAGCATTGTCTGGAAAAAAAAGAAACCTCTATCCATCCATCCATCCATCCATCTCGGGGAGCTTGTTTACCCGCCGTTTGAGCAGAGGCACCTTTGTCTAAAGCCAAACACGGTTTTTACTTTTACTTTCTGCACCTGGATTTCACACCTCTGATCCTTTGTTAGTAACTGAAAAACTCGCCTTATATAAAACGAATGAAATAAAAAGAATGCTTTGCCGTCCGTCACGTGGTGACATCTTGGTGCCAAGCACCTGTGTTGAACTGAAGGGTGGAAATTCATTTTTTTACGCTGGCCTAAAAAATGGGGGGGGGGGGGGCATCTAAGGGCGCTTCTAAAACTTTTTGTGCGTTCGCATCAGTGTTTGGTCTCTATGCCCAACAAAGAGTGAGAGTTGACTCTATGTTTGTATCATCATCATAATCACAACGGTGATCCTTGCCATTGCCAGCTTCTCGCCATAGCTGGTGGGCACACAGTTGGCCGCCCCTTCCCTGAGGTCACACTTGTTACCAACCAGCATGATAGGGATGTCCTCCTGAGATATCTCCTGTCCACACACACACAGACACACACGTCACTGACAACATCACTGCAAATCACAGCAAAGCATCATCACACAAGACAAGCGTCCCCTGATAACACTTACATATCTGCTGCTTGTTTAAAAAAAAGAGAAACAAGGATAGAATAAACATCCCGACGTTAGAATGCCAAGTGAGAGTCAGACGTTTGCCGTTTACCTCGATCATGTCTACCCACTCCCTCACGTTCAAGAAGCTCCTCTCGCATGTCACGTCATACAGCAGCAGAACGCCATCAGCTCGCCGGAAGTAAGATTTGGCGATGCTGCGGAATCTGGACACAGCAGAATATCACATGTTTGTTGTTTCGTCGTGTGGACCTGATGTGGACTGTTTTCAGCGTTTTTTGGCCACGACATTCGTCAAAGGAGAAGAATCTGTGCTTGGTGGTGGCGCCTTCTCGGCAGCACGCCTGTACCAGCACAGATTTTGATTGGGAGGAATGTCGGCGCCATTGACTGTCGGTGCTGGACAGCCCCGGGGCGCTTGTGTTTTTTGCGCCTGTAATGGGCAGCATTTTTCACAGCCCCGTTTTGTTCAGTGGAGACGTCGGCGCTGTTGGACAGTCTGCGTTGGTGCGGCTGGATGGATAACTGCTGAAGTTGAGGATGAGGAGAGAGGAGCGTCGGCTTCTGGCCGATGCGTATTTGGAACCGCTTGGAATTGGAATGGATTTACATGGGACAGGAGAAGTGAACCAATCTCTTTTTCGTCATTGGATGCTACAGCTTCTTGTTGACTTTGAAACTTAGCTTGTAGCCGACATGTGCACATTTTGAACATGACGTCTCTGATCCACTGGTGAAAGAACACTTTGATTCTCTCCTCTTTCATCTCAAACTGCTTTAACAACAAAGCGTATGTGGGAAAAGTGGTTAGGACTGCACGACTGTCCGTGTCTTATGTCATGTGTTGTGTTCATTATTTTACTTTTTGTTCGTGTTTTATGTTGTGTGTTGTGTTTATTATTTTACTTTATGTTAACTGCTTTGTTAAGCGCTTTGTTACAGCTGCCGCTGTTGTGAAAGCGCTATATAAATCAGCATGTATTGTATTGTATTGTATTGTATAACGTGACACACACACACACATGCACACACGCACGCACGCACGCACGCACGCACACACACACACACACACACACACACACTCGCGCAGTAGGGCACACACTAGCACGCACACACCTCTCCTGTCCAGCAGTGTCCCATATTTGTAACAGAGTGGGCTCGCCATCTACCATGAACGTCTTCATTTGGAAATCCACGCCTGAAAATAAAATAAAATAATAATTATTATTGTATTTAAAAACAGCAAATAAAAATCAGGATGTCACACAGTAAGCACAGATATAATAGTAAAAATAATCAAACACAAGAATCCAATAAAGTTAAAAAAAAAAAATATATATATATATATATATATATATATATATATATATATATATATATATATATATATATATTTCAAAACATTAAACAAGCAGTCAAAATCGACAAAACATTTGGGCTCTTGATGCAGAGTAATTTTTGCCAATCGTGTAAATAAATATGTACAGAAAGCAATATTGAAAAAGGTGTAAAAAAAATGACGTCATACACAACACATGTGCTAAAAATTAAATGACTACATTCTGTTCTTTTAAACCATGATTCACATGTTATGTAATCATGTCTCAAAAGAAATTACCGGTATCCCATTTGTGTTATGTGTGTCAATAGTAAACATTTTATTGTCCGACAAAGTTTTGACAAGAATATGCTAACACCCTGGTTGGTTCACTGGTATCATTGACTCCTAAAATAGACATCGTCAATTCTTTTGTTTGTTTTTTTAATTAGCTGTTACTTTAACCCTTTCATGGACAGCGGTTACGACAGTGCACAGCTGATCATGTTATCAGGTTACAAGTTATCATTATTGGTGCATGAAAGGGTTCAGTTGCAATTCACACATTATTGCTTTCAAAGTTATGCTTCAAATCATGACTGACAGATGGCTTCAAACTCGATCATCACAAAGCATTGATTGAAATCTGCTGATCTCACCGAGGGTTGCGTTGGAGTTGAGTTTGAACTCGTTCTTGCAGAGTCGCAGCAGGAAGCTGGACTTGCCCACGGCGGCGTCTCCGGCCATCACGATCCTGTAAGCCTTCTCGGACGTCATGTAGCCTAAGTCGCCGCTGTCCTTGTCCTCCCTCTAAGGACAACAACGTAGGGACATCCCACTGTCTTATATCACTGCTTGAACCTTTCCATGCCGTTTCGGTCAAATTTGACCTGTGAGTCTCACCTGCACGCTGATGGCGCTGATGGCTTTTCTGGTGTGCGTGGGGGCGGTGGTGGTTTGGTCCGTAGGGGCGGGCGCCCGAATAGGGGAGGGCGCCCGAATAGGTTCGGGCGGCTTCCAGTCCAGAACGGAGCTGCTGTCAGAACCAAACGCTGACTCGCCATCTTGAGTCTCTGCCGGCTGCAGTGTCAAGTCACACAACAACACAAGCAAATATCAGACATGCGCGGCATCATATACATCAACAATTACCGTAGATTGTAGGTAGTGGCCCGTTTATGCGCATCAAAATATAAACGCATGTCAATCAAATCAATCGGTGACCTAATAGTATGCATCAAAAAATTGGAGGATGCCCGCTGGGGTATATTGTGGCCGTCTACTCTACTTCGAGTGGGTTGTTTTTGTATGTTGTTGATTCTTGATTTGAACACCAGAGGGCAGCAAAGGTATTTTTATGGCTTTTGCTCAACTTGTCAATCAACTCAACATCTGATCAGGGACAAGCAGTTCCTGGAAGCACTTCTGCCTCACACTTTTGAGATGAGGGGTTCACGTCTTTGCTCCGTCCTTCCTGTGTGCTGGTTGCCAAAATATATGATATAAATGCCATAAAATATTGATAGTCATTTTTCAGATGTTGTATTATTTTGTTATGTTATTTTGACTTCAAGGTGGTGTTGCGAGAGTGGCTGCCTTTAGAGCAGCTCCTACACTTTTTGTTCTTCTACTTTCTTCCTTTCATAACTTTGCTGTTGTAAATTGGGAATTTCTCCATTGTGAGACAAATACATGTTTTCTTATTCTTGTTCTTCTGCTCCTTCACACCACTAACATTAAAATACAGTAACTTAGTCGGCCTAAGTCATCATCAAAAATGAGGCGGTGGTTTTATTGTTAAAAATTAAAATATATGAACAAATACTCTGCATAAATGTTATAACGCTCAATGCACATTAGCATAATTCATTCGTCACCTCAGTGTCAGAGGTCTCCTCAGTCAAGCTTTTGCCGACAAAGTCCTCCCTTTCTTTGGTCAACTCTTCCGCCTCCTCCTCCTCCTGATCCTCCTCCTCTTCCAGGCCTTTGACCTCCTGCTCTGAGTCGTATCCACCGTGCGAGCCTCGCAGCGTGGACAGGCCGCTGTCCATGTAGATTTCGGGCAGGCTGTCCTCCTCACATTCGCTGCTGTTCCGCCGTTTCAGGCCCGGGTCGCACAGCGCGAGGGCCAGTGAGTCGCTGCTGGGTTGCCGGCCATAAATGGAGAAGTCGTCAGTACGCTGGCAGAACCTGACAAGAGGAAGCAAAAAGAAGCAGAAATAACAGAGCACGGATGGTCAACTGGAAGCCCACAAATTAATATAAATGATTAAAAAAAAAAAATTATAAAAATGGGTTAGGGGGGATGCTGATAAAATGAATGAACATTTCCAACATAAAAACAGGGAAAAATTGGAATCAAGAATCAAAGAAAAAATTAAAAAAAAAATATTAAAAAAAATCAAAAAACGCTGGTAAAATTCATTATACATTTTCTCCCCCAAAACAGAGGGAAAAATTGGAATCAAGTAAAAAAATGTGAAAATCCAAAATATGAAATAGGATATTAAAAACAAAAAAGAAAAATGTGAATATAAGAATCCGCAGGTGCCTAACTGTGAATGCGCAGGGGTTGACTGTAGATTCTTGTTGTAATATCCCCATTCACCATTAGATGGCAGACATGGCTTATGCCTGCCTATACTATGTGAGGAGACCTCCATCATTTATATTTTGGTGCAACTTTGGAATATGCAGGACAAGTATAGTGCATCAATATTAACACTTTGATTAACATGAGGAGCGGCATGGTGCTGCACTGGTTAGCACGTCGCCCTCACAGTGCACAGGTGCAGGGTTCGATTCCGGCTCTGGCTATCCTGTGTGGGATTTGCATGTTCTCCCCATGCCTGTGTGGGTTTTTGAGGGTACTCCGGTTTACTCCCACATTCCGAAAGCATGCATAACAGGTTAATAGAACACTCTAAATATATTAGGAGCACGCATTTTGCACGTATGCACTTGTTACACAACTGTTTAGGAAGTTCATGGTTGCAAGTTGCCGATCCTTGCAATAGAAGGATGATTTTTATGTTGAGTGGCTGGAGGGCGCTTTTGAAAGCTGGTTCATCAAGTTTGAACGCTTAAGTACACAAAACTTTTGCAAGGAAACTGCTTCATGAATAAAAATAATTAAAGGGGCAATTTGTGTTCAGCGGGCCCTTACGCTTCCTTTTTCATGGCAAATCAAAATGGCAATCAGACTTTGACAGACTCTGCCCACATTAGATGACGTTGGCAAATCTCAATCATCTGTCTTCGATACCTGACTCTGATTTTGACTCATTGAAATCAATTCTCCATTCGGAGTTTGTCGAGGTATGAGACCACAATGACTGACTGTCGGTTCAGATTCAGTATTCAAATTATTCCGAGTGGGAAAGCAGCAGTCGCCCGATGGTGTAGTGGTACACTCGCCTGACTTGTATGCGTGCAGCGTAAAATCAGTTCCCACTCAGTGATGGTGTGGATGCGAGCATGAATGGTCGTTTGTCTCTATACTGTATGTGCCCTGCAACTGACTGGCGACCAGTTCAGGGTTGTCGTCTGCCTTCTGCCACCAGCTACTCCCCGCGACCTTCTTCAGAATACGCGGTGTTGAAAATGGATGGATGGATGGATGGATGGATGGATGGATGGATGGATGGATGGATGGATGGATGGATGGATGGATGGATGGATGGAAAAGCAGCATTAGGATGACATTCATAGCAAGAAATTCAGTCTCACCTGTCAAGAGCGTATGGCGACGGGCAGGCGAGGCTTTTACTTCTGAGTCTGTCCTTGGCTGCGCTGTTACTTGACTGTAACACACACACACACACGCACACATATACAGCATTATGAAACAAACTCCATGAAAATAATATTCCAATATTATATTAAATGTTATTATTTTCAGCACGTTCATTAAAAATGCATTCAATAGAATACATTCATGAAAAATATGAGAATGAATAAAAAATAATTCCCCCACCCTTCTTCCCTACCTTGGTGGTCCTCTCCAAAGCGGCTCTCAGGCCGTCGTTGCTGTCATGGAGCTTCCTGTTGGCTTCCCTTTTGAACACGCGGAAAAATTATGATTATTTTTCTGATGTTTTTACAATATTATGGCTTCTCTGAAACTCAAGTAAAATGAAGTTTCTTATATGTACGCGCAACGCACTGTAGGATCTCAATCTGGCTCTCCAGGATGTCCCGCTCCTCAGAAAACTGCTTCATTAGCTCCTCGTCTCTGCAAATGACATCAAGTTAAATAATAAACAAATACTGTAGTGATATTTGTTCCTCATCTGAGGAAGATTGCATATTTGACACCTTTTATTTGAGTGTGTTGTCTATAGGTCAGATAAATCTAAATATCGATAATATTAATATCTGTATCAGCCAATATTTACGATTGTTGTTTGATACACTTTATTTTTTGCACCCCCCCAAAAAATCTTTCTGTTTTTTTAATTTTATTTTTGTATTGAAGTTTTTGAAGACTTGACCTGAAAACATAATTTGTTTACATTTTTTTCTCAATTTTATGCAATTACTTTTTTCAAGACAACAATTTACAGGGATTTAAATTTCATTGTCCTTGACTGTTTTAAATCTTCTATTTTTTCTGAACAAAATCTTCTTTTATGCTGCTATATTCTTTTTAAATTGTATGGCTTTGTATTGGATGTGACAATCGCGATTGTATGAGTTGCATGTCATTCCCATTGCCGTGGCTCCGCAATGCGATTGTCTGTGTCATTTATGATAAGAAAAACAAGACCGAGGGGAGAACGGTTGCTCTGCCTGCGCTGTGTTGTGTTGCTAGGCAACCACACACTGTGTGTCTGTACTCGCTCCAGGATATCCTGTTTCGCCCCGTGACACAAAGGAAAACTCCCCCTATTCTCTGGGAGACGACATTAACCGGGGGGCATTTTGTCCATCTCTTACCCTAAATGACTCAAACTGATTGAGAAGTTTGAGGTAACCTTCACCAAGGTTTAAAAAAAAAAAGATTCCTAAACATGTCTGGCATGATGGATTGGTATTCCATTTCAGTCCTTTAGGTGGAAGTAATGCACTATAAAGTGCACCACACAGAGAACTATTTTCACCAGAGCTCCATCTGCTAAATCAGGGGGAACGCTACCCCACTTTGGCCCCAATGCAAGTTGAAATGTATCCAATAGCTGCTTCATTACACAGAATTCTTACCATTAATATGGTTTAAAGCACATGTGTCAAAGTCAAGGCCTGGGGCCAGAACCGGCCCACCACGTCATTTTATGTGGCCAGAGATGGATATTATTTCACTTCTGACTGTGTCCTTGTTACCTTCTGTGGTGGTCTTTCATATTGGGGGACCAGCCAGGGCATGGCATTTGTTGTGTTAGCGCTACCATCTGTGCTAACAAAGAAGTGACTTTTTGGGCTTCTGAATATAACTTTGTTATCTTGTGTAGTGGTCTACAATTTTGCTGGACCAGGCAGGAGACATTTTGTGTTTGCGTCAGTATCTGTACTTATGTTACTGTTCAAGGACGTGGGATCTTTGGCTTCTGTCTATAACTTTGTTACTAGCGGTCTTGAACATTGGCGGATCAATCAGGACACAAGTTGTGTTAGTGCTGACATTTGTGGTGTAGCTACCAGATGTAATCCACATAAACTGCTCCTTACTTGTTTAAAATCAGCGGAGTCTGACATAGAAAAATAAAGCAACATTACGTAATAACCTTTCAAAGTTGATGCTCTGGTCGGTGAGTTCGGTCTTGAGTGAGTCCATGTCACTCTGCAGACACGCCACTTTGGTCTGGGACTTGAGTAGCTCCTGTTTAAACCGCTGATTCTCCTACAAAGAGCAACACGCGGTGGTGTGCACTCGAAATGCAACAGTAATTCAAGAACAATACAAAAAAAAAAGGTTGCTTGCAGCAGTCTTACCAGCGTGAGCTCGCTGATCTTCTTCTTCAGGGCCGGACTCTCATCCTTCACTGTGATGTTCTTGTACTTCTCCTCGATCTGTGCGCCATGTGTGGATCAGATTTTAGAGAAACAAACTGAAAATCATCACTAAACTGCCACGCTAAATATATGCCAATTTTAGATGGAGCACTGTGGGTTTGTTTTTTTGTTTTTTTTGGTGGCTATTTTAGCTATATTCATATCGTATTTCAACTTTGTCTGTATTATTTTCCCCTTTATTTAAATAAAGTTATTCTCGAAAAATTCCAGCTTCTTGTAATCCGATGATACAGTATCATGCTGACAGAAATTGTTTACGAAAAGAAAATTTGTTATTCCCTCTAGTTGCTTATTGTTTCAAAATACTGGACACTTGAATTAAAAATAAAATAAAAATAACCTTAACAAAACGATGCAATTTTTTCTGCTTATCTTGATTGTAATGACAAAACACGTTTTTCATATTTCATTATGATTTTTGCAGGTATTACCGTAGTCTCATAAAACATCTATTTTGATGAGTTATTTTAACTTAAACAAGGTGCTGATGTTTTAATTTTAATTGAAAAAATGACAGCGTGTACCATTTGCATCCTCTGGATTTTACACTGGAGCTCACACACTTCTGTCTCATAAGTTCTTCGCAACTCTTCCAGCTCCGCCTCCCCTCGCTTTTTCTCCTATACACACAAACACAACAACAATACACACATCAATCAATCACACGTTTCTCAAATGATCGGAATTAAAGGAAGATTCAGTGCAGTGTTCTACTTAACGACTGATAAGCCACGTCAAAAATAAGTGGCCTCTAATTTGGCGTGTCACAAAGCAAACAGCAGATCCTGAGTCAGCTGAGTCGATGTGGTCCGCTTACATAAGTTTGTATGTACACACACTGATAGCGATCATACATTATGTCACAACGTTTAAATTAACTAAAAATGAGTTACTTAGTGTTGGTGATGTGAGTGAGTGAGTGAGTGAGTGAGTGAGTGAGTGAGTGAGTGAGTGAGTGAGTGAGTGAGTGAGGTCCGCTGAACATCAAGTGAAGCAGCCGAATGCAACTAGAGTGGACCATTGTGAAAAAAAAAAATTACAGTTAGCGACCATTAAGTTGATATTTTTTCAAGTTTCTACATTTTTAAGTGTTGGTGAATGAGTCAGCACTACTAACATGCTAATTTACTCATTTTCACACACACACACATTTAGACATCGTGTTGTGTTGAAACAATGTTGGTATTGCCAGTTCACACACAAACAATCAGCAAAAATTGTGACTTATGGGCCTTTGCTAAAAATCTCACAGGCACATTCAGAATAGCCACTCTGATGCTTTTTTTTGTCCCCATACCGCAACTGGTCCCCAGGACGTGACTGTACATCTTCATGTCCCCACAAACAGGTGAAAACGAGACACACACACACACACACACACACACACACACACATTGAGACATCGTGTTGTGTTGATACAATGTTGGTATTGCCTGTGCAATACATGCTTGGATGATTATTATGGATGTTTAATTCTCTTTCATAATACACAACTGTAAAATTAATTTTAAAAATGTTTAATTAAAAAAACCAAAACTCAAAAAGATGAAATCAATCCCATGTTTGAAGAATGTTAAAGATTTTCTCAAGATCTGATATTGAACTTAGTTTTCACCTGTTTACATAACCTCAATTTGAGATGATGTCATGCTTCTTCCAGTCAAGGAGCCGTCCTGTTCTTCCATCGGTAATCTGATCTCATATCAGTTATTTTTGTTTGACATGAGGGAAGAACTGAACAAACTGCTCGGTGCGCATCAACGTGAAGAAAAACAGCACAGACCAATAAGGTCAGCAAAATATTAGAATCATCTTTAGAACTGCACAGGCAACATTAAAAATAAGATTTTCATTTTATTGACTGTTATAGAAGTGGACAAAAAAAATTGGAAGTCTTTTGTGGTTAAACTGTATTGCGAAATGACTAGCCCCCCCCCCCCCCGACGGTGTCAGTCAAAAGTAGGCGATACTCTGATGCTACCGTAGGACGTTGATGGTGTACCTAATGAAGTGTCCCACCTGCTCGCGCGTTTTCCTCTCGGTGGTGTGAATGCGTTGGTCCATCTCCTCCTCCATCTCGCTGAGCTGCATGGATGCTTGATCCTGTGCTCTTTTGCACGACATCGTGTTACTTCAAACAACACAAAAGTGTGCGTACGTGCGTGCGTCCGCATCACTTACCGCCTGATGGCCAGCGCCAAGTTCTCCATCTCGGCATTCTGCTGTTTGACCTCCTTGATGAAACTAAGCAGAACTTTCTCCAGCTGAGGGACGAGCCGAGGCTCGTTCACACTGACGTTCTGGTACAATGTTGCCACTAGATCGTGTCTGCAACAAAATAAAAATGAACACTTCACGTCACCGTTCATAGATCTGCTAGGTTCACTGCTCAGTGGCCTCAATGAGATGCTGAAATGGTGAAAATTAAAGATCCATTTTCTCGATTTTGGCACGATCATCCGAAATAAATTGTCTTTAAAAAAAAAAAGGGTAAGTGACTGAATTTGATTTCTCGGCTGTGCCTAATGAAGCAGTTGGTGTATGTATACCAGTTGATGGCAGTGTTTAAAGTATTACTAATGTAGCGCTTGTGTGTTGACTGACAGGGCGGGCTGAGCACACAGACATGGCCGCCGTCTGCCAACAGCTCGCGGCGGCACACGCTTGTTTACTATGAACAAAAAACACACACAAACATACACACATGAAGTTGATCCACTCAGTGTTCTTCTGGGTGATGCCCAGAGGGAACATTCAGGACCGTTTCAAACTTCCCTTACGTCGCTACATTTATTTCTTACCTCACGGATATGAACCCGTTCGTCTTTGATGCATTCAAAACACGCTTTGTCAAAATGTGCTCCGTCAGCTGATCAGGAATGAAAAGAGCGTCTTTAGTGCTTGTGCATCACACATTACCGCTGTGACAATCAATGTCCTCTAAAGTGCAGCAACCCCGTCCCATGTCAGGCCTCCTGGGGCTCACGCTACAGAAAAACGCGCAGACTCACACACACACAAAATGACAAAATCTCCAAGCAGGGCCAGAGTGGGATTCGTTTTCAGCCGTGGAGTTTCATGACTCAGCCCGCACGCATTGTTTTAAATGAAGGTAAACATTTTTTCCCACATTAGCGGAACACTCAAAAATAGCTTATCATTACCTCCAATGATATATATTACATTTGATCAAAAATTTTAATTAGAGTTGAACGCACTTCCGAGTGCTCCAGTGATCCACTTTAACGCTGTTCCAGCCAGACCTCTGTAAAAAGTGTACTTGAACATTCACGCTCTTAATTTTGGTGTTAAACAATTAAATGTTGTCACTAATTAGCGATTAGCACTGCTTCTCCAACTTTTCTCGTCATTCGTTCGTGAGAACAACACTTGTCTGAAGTGTATGTAGCTTATTCGCCAACATGATTACTGACTTAATATTGACTCCGCAACGTGTTTAGCTGCGTTGTACTACTCTCTACTCTGGTAGAGAGTCGAAGCTCTTTGTTAGGTAGCTGGTGCGGCTTAAGTAGCACCGAGTTTGCCACGGCCTCACCTACTAACAAAGTGTAGGAGGCGTAAGAGCCACATACGAAAAGCCCAGCAAAGCTTTTTGGGACTGTCTCCGTTGATAAAATTATCGGGAAAAATTAAAAATCGGAGATTCTCGGTTTTGCTATTCCGTGTGTTCTGATGAGGCGCAAATTGCAAATTTTGACTTGCAAACTACCAACCACTTATTTCAGGCCTTGAATAGGCAAATGTATATAACAAAAGACACTTTACACCAGAGGCGGGGTAACTCTTGTCCTCCTCTTTCATGTTTTAGATGTCTCCCTCCTCCAACACACCAGATTCAAACGATCAGCTCATCAGAAGCTCTTCAGAAGCCTGATCATTTGAATGAGGTGGGTTGGAGGCAGGAGGCATCTAAAACGTGCAGGAAAGTGGCCCTTGCTTCTATCCACTTAATAAGGCACATTTATGAAACGCTGGTAAGCCAGCAACACTTCCTGTTCGCTTTCTTGTTTGAAAGCGATTCAGATCACTTCTAGTGCTCTATTTCACGGACTGACGCTAATGTTACTAGCGTTACTTGTTTAATATGTTTTTTTGTACAGACTGTGTAGTTTTTTTTTGTTTCTAGTTATGCATTCAATTATTGCTATTAACTCTTTCAGGGAGTATCGATGACACGTTTTTGAGCAAAAGTACAATTAGTAAACTATACGAATGGATGCAAGATTCGGTGGTGATTTGGTTCACGAACAGCAATCACGAGTTTGAGCTACAAGTCCAGCCCCTGATCCGAATCGTTTTTTCAGTAGGTGTGCAGGGTTGTTCTTCAAATCTGCTCCGCGAATGCACTCGAGTTGACTACATTCACTGTTTTCAGAACTTGTGACTTCGAAAAAAGAGACTCGACGTTTACATGGTCTTGACTTGAGATGCAATGACTCAAAAGTACTGATTGTTGTTCATGTGAATGAGGTATCGCCAACACGCCGCTCATCTCGCCAGGGCATTTCGAGCATGACTCAAAAATACAAGAGCGAGATTTGATTTGTCCCTTGGTTAACCCCCCCCCAAAAAAATGACCATCCAATCCAAATCACCTCCTGAGATTAAACTATTTATCACAGACAAAACGTACAACCAAACTGTGTGTGAGAAAAAAACAGTTATGTGACAGTTATGTGACAATGTTACTGAAAGTACTGTATTGCCTGTACAGTTAAATTGTGGCAAGTTGGACCTTGCAGCCAATTTCAGATAGTATTTGCATTATTTTGTATTGTGGGGAAAACAAATCTGTCGATTTCACTGAAGTTAGTTTAGTTCGCTCTTAAAGTCAACTGCACTTATGATGTAATCATAGTCCATTAACTGGAAATGGACTTGCATTACTCCTGTCTTTGTGAAATGGGTTTCTGTTTCTGGATTTTTAAGTAAAGGTAAAAAAAACAACAACAACAAAAAAAAACCCAACAGTCACAAAACAAAAATACCCACTATTTGAACCAAAATTGGCCAGTGTTGGCTCACGTTCAAAACAACCTCTTCCCACAGATTTGCAAACTGAATCAGGGAAAAAAAAATCCGACAACAAATTACAATTACAACAAATAAAATATAATATACCTCATCTGAATGTGTGTTATAATATTAGGCACAGATATTTAGGCTGGCACAACTCAACTGTATTTATAGAGCACTTTCAAACAGCCATCGCTGCATACAAAGTGCTGTACATGAAGCAACTAACATATACAACAGGAAAGCAACAAATCAGTAATAAAGATGGTAGGAAAAAGATGGTAGAAAGCACCAAACAGCAAAGCCACACACACAAACAAAACTAACCTGGCAAGAGCCAGATTTAAATGTAAATCACTCAAAATAGTTCTCCACAGTATCACTTTCTTTAGGGACTGCTCCAATGTGATCTGCTCGGGAAAGGCGAGCTATTCAGTACAATAATTCGCCCTGATTGGGCATTGCGGCAACTTGTGCACGCCTACTGAACCTTTTTTTTTTAACCAATAACGGCAAAGGACGTGCCTTTTGACCAGCTGAGTCCTGTTATCTCGATGATTGGCACATATGGCATCATGGCGTTGAGTGACAGTTGTCAGTTTTACAATTATTGCACATGAGGGGAATAAGTGCATTATCAATTAATTAGTTAGTTAATTAGTTAGTTAGTTAATTAATTAATTAATTGCAACATCCATGCCGCAATTATGTTCCTTGTTGCTTTCTGCTTGATCCGCACCGCTAGGTGAACTCACAAATACTGCGAGAATTCAGCGTGACGGCAAGGTGACACAACGCATTCGCCACAAGTCATTCTCATAGTGACCACATCATTCAGTTCTATTTAAAAAAAAAAAAAGGCCACAAATTGGGAATATCTTGCTTCTCCAAATCTATTGACATTCGTGGTCCCTTGATACATGGTCTTTCACGTTTGGTGGTGTCTCTGTTTTGACTTTTTATTGATGAACTATTCAGTCTCTCTCTTTCTCTCTCTGTTCCATTTCAGTCAGCCTAAAATAATTGAATCGCTAGTTCTTCAAAAACGTACTTACTTAAAAGTACTCGTACTTAAATGTGTGAGTATTTGTCTGAAACGGCCTGCGGCTCTACTGTACTAACTTGGGTATGAACTTGCTCTGCTCGCCCAGCCGGGCCGCGAAGTCCTCCCAGGCGACGGCGCACGGCTCCTCGTCGTCCTCCTCCTGTCTGCAGGGCTCCTGCTCCACGTCCATGCGGTGTCGCTCGTGGAAGCCGCTGATAAACTCGGGCAGCGTGATGGTGCCGTCCTTGTCCACGTCCAAGCGGTTGAAGAGGCGCTCGGCCTCGCTGGGACTGACTTGCAGCTCAGTGCAGATGGTGAAGAACTCGTCGCGCTCGATGCTGCCCGACTGGTCCGTGTCGTAGGCATCGAAAAGTGCGCGCAGACGCTCCCGCTCCTCGGCGCTCATCACCTTCGGACGCGGCGCGCTGAGGCGGAACGGGGGAGAAAAAAAAACAAACAAAGACGTAATCCCACTCGGTTCCACTTCAAAAACACTTCCAAGAAATGTGCACTCTCATGCTCAGGTAAGTCACCGACAACTGTACCTGTGCGTGTGTGCGTGAGGCGTGTTCACAAGCCTCAGGGCTTATTCCCTCCCTCCCGAGGATTAAAATAAGTCAATAAATTGAGTCAAATGTCTTTTTTTTCGGGGGGGGGGGCGCAAAGTAAATAAAAACTGTCGGGAAAAACACAGCAATAAAGTATAAAGGAGTGTTTTATTGAAGGGGAAGTCAATGCAAAATATTTCTTTTGAGTAATATGTTCAACGTACTACAGTTAGTCAGTCTAAACACGGTATTTTGATGTATATTGTGGAATAAGTATCAATCTCATTAATCCTCTCGCTCTTATGTGTCAAAGGGCACAGCAGCCATTTTGACATTCTACGGCCACCTGCTGTCGACAGAAATTGACATCAAAGAGCCCTCAGGTCGCATTGCGGCTGTCATGTGACCAAAACCAAAACTGGTGAGCCTTGACGTTCGGGAGATCAGAGCAGGATTGTAGCTGTTCACAATGTTATGCACTTCAAAAAAATGTGGTTTGCTATTAAGTCTTGCTAATGCACAGCGATGAACTGAAAGTCATTCTCGGCCATGAAGCATCATCCACATCATTAAGCTGGCTGAGAAAATACCTACAGTAGATGTGTAAAGGTCTTATCTGGATAAAAGGTACTTAGTGAGAAGAATCTAAAAAAAACAAACAAACAAAAAAAACATTCTAACGACATAACAAAAATATTCTTTTTCTAATTAACATTTTTTTGTTTACTAAATATCTATCTATCTATATCAATATTTCTTCAGAATGTCGATGACTTAAATTTACAGTTGAGGATTTTTTTTGGGGGGGGGGAACAACTGAATTTAGAGGGTGTTTCCAAAATCTGGACTGATAGCCTGTGTGTGTTCCCTTGTGTGTGTGCCCTATGTACTGTGGGGCGAAAAAACATTTCGATTTCGAAATGTTGTTATTTAGTAATTTGTTATTTATTATTAACAAATTATTTAACAATTTCAAGTATTGTAAGTGACTCGCTCTCTTTGACAGTTCAATGCTCATTGCTCAACAAACATGGCATTTTTGGGGGGTTTCTGAACAGTGATGGCTTTGGAGATACGAGAGAAAGAGAAAGTTATATTTATTAGAATTATATGTCAGTCCAAAATGAACAGCGGGGAGGAGTGTTTTTAAGACATTTTGATTTTGTAACTACATCATGTATGTGTGTGTATTAAACAATGTATGCATTAGAGAGGAAGAAAATACAAGTTTACCTCCAAAGCAAATTCCCCCAATTTGAAGATTTTACCTTTAATCTTTGTGTGTGGCCATCTGTTGCTAAGCAGAATTTATTACATTTTAAATACCACATTCTCTGACCTGGCTTTAACAGTTTCCATCCGACAAACATTCTCTTCGCCATCTTCCCCATCTCGGAATGTTCCACACCCGCCGCCGCCGCCGACATCTGCTAAAGTGGAAGAGCCGTCGTCTTTCCTTGTCAGTTCTTCTTCATTGCTACTTTGGAAAAGCGAGCCCCGCCGACGTTCCACCAAGGTTCTTGCTGATGCCGTTGCCATCGTTATTCCCTTTTTTTGGTGGGTTTAGCTTAAAACAATCCTGCTTTTCCTGAAGACTCCATGTGCGCTCATGCAATATACCCCACCACGGCAAATAAAGATGATACGGTGACTTTATATATGGGCCCTCATGCTCATGTGCTTCTTCTTAACTCATCACATGCGAACACTCCTGAAGGGAAAACTTTCTGTGGAAAAAAAAAGTCCATGAAGAATACATTTTAAGAAGCCCTGCAGGCAAACGAAACCAATATTATTATGACTTCTCCTCGTAGGTACGCCACATTTCTTCATCTTTCATTGCTACTGGCTTCCACCAACACTTTGTTTAATATACACAAAGTCAACACCATTGTGCTTCTTTTGAAACATGACAAATTGCTTATTTTTAACTCTGACTTCTTCATAGTTAGCTGGACCCAATTCTTGCGGCACAATCAGGTTTGGCCCTTGCCCAAGTACAGTATCTTGAAACTGCCCAAAATTGGTTTTCTTGTCCCTAAATTGTCACTAGGCAGAACTTATGTGGCACCGTCATGTTTGTCGCAAAACCCAGGTAATTTTTTTTTCAATAACAAATCATTTATTTTATTTATTATTATTATTATTATTATTACTATTATTTTGCTTGTCATTTGGTGTCTCTTACTGCTTCCTTCTGGATGTGTTTTTCAGTAGGTAAAAGGCTGTTTTCGTGTTAAATTTAAGATGATTGCTAAAAGTCAGGTCTGACCAGCTCATGATTTTATCAACCTGGTCTTTGCTTTTTAAAGAGACTGACGCCACCTCGTATTGTCTAACAGTACTCCCCTTATTGTTGAAAGCAATTACCCTGGTGTTTTGTTTTGGTTCAGGACATCTTACCGGTAATAACATCCACTTGTTAATTTGCTCTTGACAATGACACAAGGAGTTCATTGAACTGCTGTCTTTAGGTTACATTGATAAACATAGCTCTGTTTCATGGACATAACCATGATCTCCACATTGTTCTGAATCATTTGGGCCAAAGGTAACATACAGACTGAGAAAAAGGGGACCAAGGATTGACCCTTGAGGGACCCCATATGTCATGGCCATTCGATCACGTTCATAACCTCCAGTGATTGCCAAGCAACTCCTTTTCCCTGAGCAGGACCTGAACCGTTTTAGCACAGATTTGTGATTTAATTACCAAACACCGACATTATTGAGTTTGAGTAAACGGGTGGCTCCATTCCTCTGCCGGCGCTTGTCAAATTTGACATTTACAACATTTATAAAGTTGTGTGCCATTTACCTACAAAAGGTCACAAAGACAGGTGTGCTGCAGGTTATGTGTGGTCTCAGGATTATCTGACGACATGTTTGTTCAAGGAGGTGCGCTTGTTCGCCACCACGTTGGATGTGCTGACGCCATGAGAACATGCCATGTGGTTGTGACATAACCACCCACCATTCACCCATATACAGTAAATGTTACAAACAGGACCTCTACCAATGGCCTAGCAGTAATGTTGGCTAGTAGTATGACAATAAATCCTCCATCTAAGGTCGACAAAACTATAATCGAGTTGTTTTTGTACTCGTTTTGGCCCTTTCTGACCAGGACGTCTAAAAGCCAGACAATCTTGTTTATGTCATATAACATTCTCCGAAATATTATCTTTCTCTTTGTGTTACGAGTGGATTTGTCTGAAACAGGTCAATCTTGTGTTCGTTATTTCTGACCGAAAATCTTTCTGTGTGGAGAAAAACTAATACTCTATAATCATTCATTTGACTCCATGAAAAGTGACGTGAACGAAATGTAGCCAGTCAAAGATGCACCTTGACTGAATGAATGAGGAAGCAACCGTAACGAAAACTCTTACCTGACTCTTACTCGTTTATTTATTGTTTTTGTTTCGGCGCAGGAGTGTGCGTTCTTCACTTTTTACAGATCACAAGATTTGTGCCTCTTTCTAGATCGGTGATGGCATTTTATTTATTTTTTGTACCCACACTCCAGTGCAAAAAAACTCATGACTCGCAGTACCAGGGATCTATGGCTGAGGGTGCAAAATTAATTAGCAAGGGTAAACACAAGGCACTGTGTGTCAGAAGTGACCACAATTAGCAGTAAGCCATTTCAGGGTTAAACGCCAATGTGATGTGATGATGACTTTGCAGAAGTGGGCTATTTGGGTTCCATTGGTACTTTTTGGGGTGGAATGTCAATTTGAGTGTTGGCTTAACTTAGTTAATAATAATAATAATAATAATAATAATAATAATAATAATAATAATAACAATAATAATCTAATTTCCTGTCTTCTAAAAGGGGCTATTTTGATGATAGGGCAAGTGCTGCATTGATTCACCAGAATTTGAGGGGCACATGCCCTGAAGTCAAATTAATTACACACGACATCTTCCAGTGTTGCCGCACTCACTTTGCTTGGATGACAACCAGGAGGATTTCGTTCTGTTGCACCTCATGGCATCTGCCATGGCATACTTTTTTTTTTGCGACCAAGATGGCATCTGCTGCATCTAGAGCACAGCTTCAGTTGCCCCTCCACACGGAATGGCTACTTTGAAAGACTGACGGGAAATAGGAGGCAAAGGTTTGATCTTGCTATATCTTGCTATAGGTAATACAAAACATCAGCTTTGCGTCTAATGGAAATAAGGAATCTAAAATTACAATAACAATGAAAGCAGTTTTAAAAGGAGATTTGGAAATGTGGCTGGGTGTGTGTGGGGGGGGGGGGATAGCAAGCTGTTATAGTAGAAATGGTTATTATTAGAAAGGAACTCACAATTGTGGGTGATAGCCACTGAGGAAATGAGGTGAGGTCCAACTCAGGCAAGTACGACCCAAGGCTCCTCGGACTTGGTTTTAGCAACACCTAAAGAATCCCAACAACTGAAATGGGGGCAAAAGCATGCAATGTTAAATATCAACAGTTTAGCGCAACATTGTTCTCCTCTTTGCATGTTTTCAGCACTTATTTTCAAACACATTTATTGTATTTAGAAAAAAAAAATCACTTTGCAAGGACTTGAAAAAACACACATTTACTTTTTGTCAATACATGGTCCAAACCCATTCGCAAAATGGCTATTGGAGTTCCTGTTGTTGTGCCATTTCAATTAATTAAATTGGCTTTTGGGGCAAAAAAAATGTGTGTGCCCACCGTATACTGTAAAAAGTCACTGACCAGTCAAAATGGTCAAAAATTGTAGTAGAAGGTATGTGGGGCAGTACCCCACCAGATCCAACAGATGGACTCCGATCTGTTTACATCCTTAACATGAAGTTCCAACAAAAAAAAAAAAAAATCAACAAAGGCAAAGCAAAAAGCAAAATGAGTACTGTACAATTCATTTGCTCCTCTCCGAAGCTCTGCGCGACATTCAAGGTCTTTTCTCCTGAAAAGAATTTCTGGTGCTCTATATCAGGAAACAGCACATTACATTAGGGAGCTTTATTGTGGCAGTATCAACATATAGAAATCAACACATAGTTTCTTCTGAATGACATACAAACATTCAAATGTTTCACATCACAAAGTTCATAAGGCTTGGTTGTCCCAGAGGAAGGGTGAGGGGAAGTTTCAAAATAAGATCTCCCAGAGTCGCTTCAAACAATAAAACCAATATGATGAACGAAAAATCATCAGGCTACATGCTGAAATGCCTCTCTGACATAGTCCCCATGCCTAATCACGGCCAACACCTGAGTTCAAATAGAATAAATTTAACTTTTTATCATGTATATTTATACACAATTCAATGTAATGTAAATGTTTGCTAATAATCATCATCCAAAATACTTGTCCTTGGATATGATATCAAATATTGTCTGAATGCCACACACATTTGTGTGTGTTTGTGTATTTTTAAAATTAAATTGCAAACCCTCCTTTTACTGTCATCTGTCAATTTGTTGTATTACTCGAAAGTGATACGGCTCAAAGTAAGAGCTTGAAAAAGGTGCCGATACCCTTTGCTGTTACTGTAGCATAAATTCCAAGCTACAAGCGAAGCTAATGTGCTCTCATGTTATTCTTGAAGCAAAATCTCAAAACGGCTAAGGGTTCTTGTTAAAACGAGCAGGAATATGCTGCTAGCAAACCTGGGAGTGTGCATTGTTAGCATCGCATTAGTCTAATGCTACATCACATTTATTTGCATATTATTCTCGATGCTAATCACACTTGGCTAATCATTCAAATTAGTTTCAAACACGCGGGGAATGCCATATTACATGCTAACATGCGAGCATGCTCCGTTAGCCTTGCGTTTGGGTTTCGATGCGGCGAAAGCGGAGCAATTTTGGCAGTTGGAAAAAAATCTTCATACTTCAGTCGAAATTTGAAATTGAACCGGCGTGTAGTTAGTCAATTTCCAAGTCTGGGCTAATATTAACTGTTATTTCCCTTCTCTGTCAAAACAAATCATGTCTCATGCATTCTAATGATGGTCAAGACAGCCAAGCCGACAAGACAAAGGGGAGCGACATGTTTCATTTTCTGTTCAGTTTTTTTTTTTTTGGGTGACACTGATTAACATCATATTTACAAAAGGAGGACATGCAGATTTTCAGGCTCTTAAAAAGTCACGCGAGTGATCTGTACATCTATGAAACCTTTCGAGAATTACCTTGGAATACCAAAATGTTGTCGTCACCAATTAATATGATAACGATGCAGACGTTGTCATAGTGATATGGCCCTTGTGTTGGTTTTCAGTAGGAAAAATAAATGCTTTGTCACTGCATATTGACTACGTTTGCATGCTGGGTCCCACCCATGCGCGCCGTTATGCATATTCGTATGAGGCAGGAAACATTTGTACTGACTTTGAAAGGAGTGATTGTATCACTGTGAATGCCTTCACAATGATGACAGTTCGAGTGCATCAGCCACAGTCTTGCTCGAAATAAATACTGTACACATCATGTTATATACAGTACTGCGCAAAAGTATTAGCATTTTAGTAAATGCCTGTATTAGGGCCAGAATGAATAATGGATTCATAAAATTAATGGGATGGCACAGTGGCACGCCCGCAACCCTTGTGAGGAAAAAGCGGATTAGAAAATGGATGGATAGATGGACGGAAGGATAGATGGATGGATAAAATTAATAGTTTCCAGAGAATTGAGTCAAAATGGAATGCACTACTACACTGGACTTTCAATGTGTTTGTCTCCAGAAAAGGATTTCTGTTTCATACAAATTAGATAAAACAATTGCTGTGGAAAGATATTTTGGTAAACTAATGGTTAAAACTATTTAAATTACAAGAATTAAAATGGAATTTTAACCATTTTTACCTTTTCAAAAATATGAGCATGTTTTTTGCCAGAGATTTGTTTTTTTGAAATCCCAACTTTTTAAAGCATTCCTCTGTTTTCATTTTACTATTATCTTTTTTCCACAAATACGATCATCATTACGGATTTTTTTACCTCGTAATTTTACTGTTCATTTTGACCCTAACAAGTTTACACTTTTTTTTGTCGATTCGATATTATTTCACCGAAATAATTGGATTTTTAAAATGTATTTTATTTTTTGATTTGCAGGGCATTTCAATGGGCGAAACGTTTTGGTTAGGACATGGATATGGACATGGTGCACATACAGGCATAAATCAAACTGTTTTCTTTTGCACAGTACTGTATTGCAGTATGTATGGAGAAAGCGCAGATATACAGCAAGAGCACACTCATGCAAGGCAACCCATACCTCACCTACCATTATAAATTGTTTAAGAAGTTTGATTGGCCTGTATTGTGCTCAAGTAGGGTATACGCACTTACCCGGCGGCACGGTTTGGAAAAGGTGGACTTGGCCGTGATATGGAAAAAAAAAGTCATAGAATTAGTTCTGAAAAATATGATTTTTTTTTTAAACATCCCATCCCTTTTTTCTTGCAATGTTAAAACTGCTCCAAACAATTTTTTATTCTGTTTTGAAGATTTTTGATGAACCTTAAAATTCTTTCACATTATATTTTTCTTACAAACCTCCAAAATGTTTGTTCTCTGAATGGTACCTATTTTCGTACCCAGTGCAACTCCATAAATGTGTGCATGGCTGGAGTATTTGTTCTTTTGACATTTCCACAGATGAGCACAGTTAGAAATAGGCGTTTGCGCTGTTGTGGGACTAAATACTGCCAACTTGATTCCCGGCCAATCCAAGCGGATCCCTTCATTCCCTTATTCCCTTTCAATTCAGCGCATGTGGGATACACGGTCGACATGGCAGAATCATTAGAGATTCGCCGTCCGTGCAGGAGATCAGCATGGGCAAAGTATGTTGATGAGGAACGGCAAGATCTCCACTTGCGGATCAAATCCACCAAATTCATATTATACCACCTGTGCCACAACTTTAGACCTGGTTTCACCTGTTCTAAAGTCTAGTCTACTTCCTGTCACCAAATTGTCAGTGTGTAATAAAAAACACTCTTGGTATGCCTTACACACATGCATCTCTCCACAAAATACTCAGACGTTTTTCCCCACCAAAAATGTATTTTCATTTTTCTCTGTAACTTTATACCCCCGCATATTCTCTCTTAGTTTTGCATTTCTTGTAATGTAATTTGTTTTTCTTGTCGGTGTGTCCCCAACACTCCTTCATGCTAATCACAGGAAAGGAGCCATGAGAAAGCAGCCACAAAGGCAAACAAATTGTAGTTATGTAGTTTGGATGAGTGAAGGCCAGGGAGGGAATAACGATGGTTGAGCTTGGTAACGAAGGACAATTGGCCCAGTGCAAGCGTGCCTTGTAGACGCAATCAACAGGAGCTGCTTATATCATTTCCTGAGAAGTTGATCACAATAGCTAACTGGACAGTCTGAATGGAAGCTACCAAGAGTGCCGCATGTTTTTGGTTTTGATTTTGCTCGGGGAGAGAGAATTTGAAAATGACCATTTTGTGAGACGGGATGCTCAGTAGAGTTTTGACACAGTGTTGTGGAAAAGAGCTACGGGCAAAACGACACACATCACAGGAAACGTACGACACTGACATGACGCAGATCTTAAATAACCCCTCTCTTTGTCCCAACTCTTCAGTCAGGAAAAACCCAACATCCCACTGTTCCATGGTTTTCTCCTGCATCCCAAAACTCCACGCGTGTAACATGAAGACATGGCCTGCTGTTATCAGCACAAACAAAGCAACCCCCCTCCTGTTACCGAAATGACATCACGTGGTCTGACAGAGAAACTCAATGTCGATTTGTGCCGAAGGGGTCAAGGAGTAAAAAATACGCCCCCTGTACCCCATGGGTAAATTTGCTTCTCCCCTCCCCCTTTTCTTCACTTGTAAACGTTGACATTTTCTCCAAAATAAGATCAAAGTAGATCCTCTGACTTAAAAATTCCTGAAAGATCCGCATCACATAAAAATGTACAAAAGCTTAAAAACAGCTTGTGTACCAACGTGTCTTTTTTGTTTGTTTTTTTACTACATCGACTTCGAAGAGTGTGGTCAGTTTTAGCACAACCGCCGTCCACTCTCTGTGATCAACATGCCAGGGGACCAATTGGAGCGCTCATCGAACAAGATTTATAAAACAACAACAAAAGTCAAGGCAAAAGTCTTTGCATCCGCTTGCCAGCATCGTACTTTTTTTTTGTCCTTTTTTTGCGCCTCTTCTCTGCTTTTTGCCAGCACTTTTTGTCCTCTTTCCTTGGACGCAATCGTCAATCTTAACAAGTTGATCGCATCTTGTGATGTTCTGCTGGTCAAGACTCACTGATGCAACAGTAGTTAAGACTGGGTATAATATTGAATGACATGTTAAGACAACAGAGACCCAGACATGACAGAAGGTAGTTGGGGAATTAACATGCACACGAAAGGCCAGTTTGGGGCCAAAAATTAAGTATAAGGTGCAAAAATACTCATTTGTGCCAATATAGGACAAAAATGCAAATTTTGGGCCACAAAGTATGCATAATTTGCATACAAAACACAAATTCATGGTATGAACCCTTTCAGGAAAAGCAGTTACTACAGTGCACAGCTTATCATATCAGACTACGGGTTATCATTATTGGTGCATGAAAGGGTTAATACATTGATTGGACAGTTTGGCAAGCAAATGTAGCACACCTATAGAAAGTAAGGTAGAAGGGTGTTAATTTAAAAATGTATTCCGATACAGATACTAGTTACTTGTTAGAAAATGTAATGTGCCTGTGTTAGCAATGTCATTCAAATAGGCCTTCCAAAGTAGTTATTAATGTAATTTGTTTACTATTTATTTCTTTGGGATTACTCCAATACCAAATATGTAATAAAAAAAATGATAGGCTATATATTTGTTTGTCTTGTCTGGTCTTTTGGCCTCATGAATGATTTGTGGGAATTAGCGCGTTAGCCTGCTAGCTATTAGCGCCCCTCGATGGTAACAAGCAGTCCAGACGATTTTGACAGCTCATTCATTTTGAATACCCTTGATTTTTTTTTTAAAATGTGTCAATCCTCCAGGGAATATGATATGAAACAGTCACCATCCATTCCCTTTGAGTGAGTTTTGAAACAGATTTAAAACCAACACTTCACTCCTGGACTGGTTGTTTGGCCAGCAAGTTTGAGGGTGAGCGAGGACTCTCCTGTGGCATCTCTCTCCCAGCATTGAAAATATGATCATGCGAAGGAAATAAAAAACCCCATCTGTAAACGCATTACAGTTTGTTGTTAGATTTTTTTTTTTTTGTATCCATAACACCGGTACATGTACAAGTCTGGGTGGAAAAGGAAGATAGTTTCTAGTTAAGTTGTGCTCCATTTGCTTGCTATGAAGTCCAACTCGTTCATGGGAATGATATTACACTCGCATGAGTATTTTGTGCTGCCGTGTTGACTAATTTTAATTAATATTTTGTGTGCACGTTACACTTAAATCGTGGCCACAATTTATATTTCACATTACATGTCTGGGACCCTGTATCATACAGACTTTTGGACCTATTTTCTTTATATATTATATATTATAAATATATTGAACTCCCAAATTTGTTTTTTGGGGGGATTTGCAATAATTTGTGACCACAAATTAGTATTTTGTGCACACATTATACATAATTTGTAACCACAAATTAGTATTTTTCTCCCTCCATGTCATGTCTGAAGATCCATAGAATAATGACTTTTGGGCATCAATTTTTTTTTTTCCCTGAAGTGATGCCTTCCCTCTTTTAGCCACATGGTCCTAGAGCTTTCCCACCCAATGTTCAGTCCGACCACAGGTTCTCCATGGCCATGCTGATCTTGCACACGATCCAGCGGCGAAGGGGGCAGTAGTACTCGAAGTGGAACTGCTCGAACTCCGGCGTCTGGCGGATCTCGTGCAGGAAGGACACATCCAGGTCGGACTCCAGCAGCAGCAGCAGCGTGGGCACGGTGACCATCAGGACGCCGGTGAGCGCGGCAATCAGTCGGGCCACGCTCAACACGCATGCGTTTAGCCGGGCGTTGGACGACAGAAGGCTCAGGACGCCCGTGCTGCCCCCTCTCGCTGCAAGACGGACACGTTCAAAGGCCCGGTCGCGCTCCCTTTCGGCCTCCAGCTGGGCCTGGATGTCGGGATCGGCGTGGAGCTCCCTCAGAAGCCGGGCGGGACTCTGGACGGGTGACGAGAAGAGCAGGTCCACGCCTCCTTGGCTGTCGTCCACCGGGGTGGGAAGCATGCTGGCGCAAGGGCTAAGCAGGAATGCATGGACACATATTTAGTCAATGAACTGTCCTAAAGACAACAAGAGGCCATTCAGCGTCATGAAGTGCTTTAATGCAGACTCTTTCACTTTTAGTGAGTGCTCAATCGTTGACCATCGTCTACAGCAGGGATGGGCAACTAGCACATGCGACCCATGACAACACTCTGAGTTGCCGGCCCCTTGATTAACCCTTTCATGCACCCCGTAACCTAATAACATGATAAGATGTCCACTGTAGTAACCGCTGTCCCTGAAACGGTTAATATGGGGCGAAACATTTCAGTGGCCATCAATTATACACAGGTTTTCATTATTCACTGGTCTCTAATAAAAATTTTAAGTTGTAATATCACTACAAATCACTAGATGGCAAACATGTCTTAGTTATGCTTGCATCAGGTCTTACGTTGCCCGATAGCACAATGTGAGCAGGCCTAATCATGTTTAGTGGATTTGTAATGAAATCCAAGAAAATAATTGTACCTCAATATATATTTTGAATATTTTGTTTTTAATATTTTGAAACATTTTGAGTGAGTTGATTTTTGTGAGGAAAACAAAATGCACAAAATGATTTTTTGGACCAAAGGTTGGCTTGCTGTTCAGTAGTTTTGTGTTGCCCGTGAATGGTCATTTTCAGCATGAGAGCACTTTGCACATGAAAAAAATAATTATTGTGTTTCTTTTTTGGCTGGCAACCAGTTCAAGGTGTCCCCCTGCCTACTGCCCGAAGACAGCTGGGATAGGCTCCACCACTTGCGCTTCTTTGGTTAAAAGAGGTACAATACAATCTAATCTGTCAACCCAAGTAAGCTATAATGGACTTTACCTTCTGGCCCGAAGGAAATGACCAGCATGTGCGTATAAGATCAAACAAACCTGTAGACAAGCTCAGATATGGTTCGCTCTCCGTCGGCCTCCTCGTCCTCATCCATTTCATTTCCCACTTTGGCCGTCTGAGGTGGGATACTTGAAGTCTCCGTGGCATGGCGGGGAGGCGGCAGGTCTGACGCACAGTTCGCTCCATCTATACTTGGTTGATGGTCTGCAGGAGCGGCCGAAGATTTGACGGGAGACAACGCTGCCGAATCCTTCACAGCAACGAAGCCTGGTGGGTGACATGAAACACATTTTGGATTTAAGGTTCAATTCATAAGATTACATTCATTTGATGACCTTTATTATTTGGTTTTATTCTAATGACAACTGTTTATCTTTACTGTTATTGAAGTCACTGGACCGAGAGGTGCGTTAGGTTGACTGATTGAAAAAGCCAAATACAACTGCAGTCAGTCTGCCCCTGAAAAACGGTTCAGAGTTGAGGACAGTGACAATGCACAATAAATGTGACAGTGTAAGCACGCAGGAAAATGTTTCGATGTCTAATAAAGAATCTGGTCGGAGAACTCAAAGCTCACATAGACACAGATACTGCAAAATGCAACACCCATATCGCATTTGCATCTTTTTCCAAATGAATGCAGTCTTACTTTAACCCTTTCGGTGACAGCAGTTACTACAGTGGACAGGTTATCATGATATCGGGTCACAGGGTGCAGAAAGGGTAAAAATGATTCAAGTTATAATGTATGAGACTTTTGAGTATCATTTCAATATCTCGATGCCAGGCCGAGTGTCCTCTTTTTTTTGGAAATCAAAATAGGGTCACGCTATCATACTGTATTTACACCGTGACTGAGTGGGCACTGAACCCATGCTGCCTGCACCAAATTCAGATGAAGTTATCACTACACTATCAGCTTTTCTTTTAATTGCTATATTAGTCATACTTTTATCATGATTTGTTTTTCATTGTTGGCCTCTAACTTACAGTATGAATGCCCACTTTTTTACATTTAAATCCCTGAAAGTGCAGCATTTTAGCCACAAGATGGCGCTCACACGCCGGTAAAACAGAGCAGCCGCACGTCTGAGAGCAAGGCAACATAAATGGGACCATATTTTGCAAATGAACGCGCTCTGTGCACTGAAATGTTCATAGTAGCCCACATAAATTGTTACAGAGAGTGTACATCCCATCATATTTTCACCACGAGACAAAAAGCCTGAACGGTCCTGTTTTGTGCGTGTGTCGATGAAGCCCAAAATAAACTCTGGATTAGCAAAGCGTTGACAAGCGGAGTCAAACAAGACAGGACATTAGTCGACCCACAACCGCCCCCCACTTTGATGCATCCAAGACAGCTGGACATATTTTTACACACGCAGGACCCCCGCGACCCCATTCGCAAGTAGTAATACCCTATTTCCACCTACAGTGTAGTTGCCAGTTACTCAACTGCAGATGGTTTAGGGCATCTAAAGTGGGATGCCTTTATTTACACATTACAACATCCATCCATTATCTGAACTGTTTTAAACTTCACGTAAAAGTGTATTGGGAGTTAGAATTGTGCCCCATGGGGCAACCGCAATTATAAGGTAGACAACAACGGCAACAAGTTTGATGCTCCTAATGTTGAGTTTGTCCAGTTGACAAAAAAAAATAAAAAATCACCTCTGCATTTGCACATTCTCCACCTCTGTTGACTTCACTCAATCTGCAATGGTGCAATGGAAGTTTGCAGCTAAGTACGAGGTAGCCTGGACAAGAATCAGCACAAGGTGGTTTTCAGGGGCCAGTTTAGAAGTCATGTCAAGATGGCCGCTCACACCTTGGAGCTAATGAGCCCCATGTGACCATGACAGACAATAACAGAGAGCATCTCCATCAGATTATTTTTTTTATTTAAACAGCTTTTTAGCTAAAAGAGAAAACAACCAATATTGGCCTTCGATTAAACTATTGTGGATTTGGTTCTTGTTTGACTGTGGTCACTAAGACCCAACTGCCAACTGCATGAGCAAGGATGTTTGCATGTGGGTCAATACCCACAGGATGAATACATTTCTCCGTCTCGTTGTAAGTCTTAACTTCAGCTCTGTTACCGTGATCGAATAATCAGTACATGTCCTTAAAGGATCGCTTCAATTTGTCTTCCATTTTGAATAAAGTAATCCTGAGCTGTGCATGGCATCACCTAAAAATGTCAAAGGGGGAGTTTTAAGGCTCGCAACAAGGTCGCTAGAGTGTACTGGAAAACATGCCAAGAAGTGAAACATCACATGCAGTTTTAAAATGCCTCTTCGAGGAGACTGAGACGTTGAATGTTTGTGATACAATTGACATTATTGAGTGATTGCAATTAAATTCTGAGGACGTGTCTTTTACCCACATAAATGAAGAATCTATTCACTTGATATATTACAGTATTGGCCTGAATATAAGACGGTGTTTTTTGCATTGAAATAAGACTGAAAATGTGGGGGTTGTCTTATATTCGGGGTCTAGACATTAAACCCATTCAGGACGCTAGATATCATTGAAGCGAATGCTGAACTTGACTCCCCAGGCCAAAGTGAACACCTGCCAAGAAGAATAAAAATAAAAATAGCGGTAGCAAGAAGAAGAAAAATAAAAAAATAGCGGTAAGAAGGAAAAGAGAAGAAAATTATAGAAGGGAAAACAGAAAATGGAGAAACGTTGTGACAATCTGGAGAAAAGTGGGTCAAAGATCGGCCAGGTTAACCGGCAGCTGAGGAGAAGTTATGATGTAACTTACATTTCAAAAACCAAAAGCCATTCATTTACGAATGTGATTGCACTTTAGATTTGAATGAGGCAAAATAACATGCTTTTTCTCTCAAATATATTGTTAGAATCATTTGCTTCAGATGTACTGTAATTCTTTTCTGTATAAAAATTAATTTGGTGTTCAAAAAGTCTTTATTCAAACTTGAGTCTTGAAAAAGAGGGGGTCATCTTATAATCGGGGCCGTCTTATATTCGTGCCAATACGGTACTTTCATTTCACTTTCCTGTTAAAATATTGCCAAGTGATATTTCCGACACAGGCAGATGATGAATCTCTGCTACATTAACAAGTTCTTTCATTAAAGGCAGTTTTGTCTATTTCCCTCTCCACTGACGGGCAGTTAGCACCACAAGTTATGGTCACTCAGCAACCTCCCTCACTCACGTCAATGACTCATTGACACCACTTGTATTATGACTCCAGAGACAGGCTAATATTGTCTCCTTAACATTTTAGCCTGTACTCTGTACTGTTATTATTATTAACTATGGGAGTCACTTTCATGCATCCTGCAGTTTGCATCAATAGCATTGTTCGCTAATAAAAACACTATTAGCGAAAAATATAAAAAGACATTCACAATGTGTACACTGGTATGACGACTTTAAGAATGTACTTAAGAAACGGGACGTAGACCAGCATCCCATAGACTGTGTAGAACCTTTTGAGGTTCCACTGTATCGCGCCATACATCTCCTTATCTTACTTGGCTCTAGTATGTTCCTCTGCATTCCGGCACTGATCCCAGCGACCTGTCCCCCATGACCCACCAGCCGCACATACACATCCCGCGCAGTGTGGTTGGCGATGCGCAGATGGAGGCTGCGCTGGGTGGTGATCTTCACTTGGCACCTCAAGGCCTGCGCCACGACCACCGATGATGATGACGGCAGGTCCTCTGAGGTCTCCGTCGGATAGTACACTTCCAGGGGCCCGGCCTCTTCCTCTTTCGCAACCTCGGCCTCTATCTCTTCTGGTGGCAGGGTACAAGTGTTACCACGGTCAGGTCGCTCGGCCCCTTCCGACTCCAAATTGATTTGATCAGTGCCGTTCCGGTGCTCAAGAACCTCCATCATTGAGTCTGATGATGAAGCTCAGATCCAAACGTCCACTACGATGCCCCAACATAAACTGACTGGACGGTGTCTGGAATCTGAACACACACATGCCTCTATGTACACACTTGAAAGATAGTGGGTGACACTGACCAGATACATTCTCTCTCTCTCTCTCTCTCTCTCTCTGATCCACAGACTCATATGAATGTCAACCATCTTAACAAAGACTGCAGGGGCATTAGAGGCAGATCAACCGAAGCTTCATGTTCCAAATATAACCAAGGGAGTCCTGGTGGGAGAGGGGCAACTAATCTAACTGTGATTATAGAGAGGCGGGCCTGACCCCGGATGGGATGGGGATCATTTTCCTTTTCCTCTCTTCAAGTCGGTTCGCCTGAAGGTCTTTCCCAACATTTGCTGGACCCCAAAAGTGCACCGTTCTATAGAGATATGATGGCTTTGTCCGTGCTTCATGGACAGAAGCCAGTCAGTCTCTAAAGACTTGGGACTTGAAATCAAAGAGTCGCAAGTTAAAGTTCCACTGCGGATGAAACTACATTAAGACATACACATACGAACTACGTTAGCGGAGATTTTACCAAGAGGGGCAGGAAATGACCACTACTGTACCCCGACCTATGCCAGTGTATCATTAAAGTCCAGTAGTTTCCTTGACAAAACAGGACATGGCAGAAGTGTAGTTCAATCCCCATAAGAACATCCATAAGTGATAGCCTAGTGTCAGTGTGTGGGGGACAGGCTGCACAAACACAACAAGGTCAACGCTGACACCGGGTCAGCTTCCTGTTTCTCTTCGAATGTCGGAGATTAGAGCGCTGAATATAGACGGCGATTCTAGATGTCAGTGACACTTTATCCCGATGTCCGTGCAGTCGGTGGTTGACGCTTCCAAGGTGAAGTTGTGATGGAAACCAATGAGATTTAACTACCGCTGAAGATCCTTCACGTCCGCGCGGTGTCAACTCCAGCGTCCTATCATTTTACCCTCTGATGGTCATACCTGAGATTTATGTTTTATTCAGATAATAGATGGCATGAGAACGGATTATAAGGATGGGGATTGACGATGACATGAAAATGAAAAGTGGTGTAGGAAACATCACAAGACAACACCTTGTGAAGACCTTTTATGGACAGTATCAATCTGGACTTAAAAGGTGGTTCTCTGAGGTCCTATAATGCTCTGTGTGTGTGTGTGTGTGTGTGTGTGTGTGTGTGTGTGTGTGTGTGTGTGTGTGTGTGTGTGTGTGTGTGTGTGTGTGTGTGTGTGTCTGTGTGTGTGTGTGTGGGTGTGTGTCTTTGGCACAGCCACCATTAAATGTTATTTATTTTTTCCCTCCACAATTCCCCAGTGTCATCAAAACATATCTGTGACATTCTTTTTTTTTCTTTCGAAATACTGGATGGATCAAGACTTACAGTACATTTGACACACCTATTTCTTGTCTTGTTGAAAACTGCGCATTTTAAAGGGGCCGACCTTCAGTCCACCTTACAGCAGATACTGCTCGGCTAATTGCCAGTTGTTATCACGATGACCGAACCTGAAATTTGCGAAAGACTTGACACGCTACTTTTTGTCATCTCACCGATGCTGGCAAGTGTATAACAATAGGCGGGTTCTCAAGGGCTTGTGTAAGAGCGGGCAGGAAACCGCCTGATTATTCATATTAAGATGAGATAACCTTTTGTAGTCTCACAATAGGACAATTTGCATATTAAAATTAAAGCCTCTCAATGATAAGTGTTTCAGTTTAGTGTTTAATATGTAGATATAGATATAAATATATCGAAAGATATAAAAATAAGTGTGACTGTAGAGGAAACACACAAGGTCCACTTCAATGGTACCTTGATTTAAAGGGCCCCAATTTACAGTTTTTTTTTCGTTATGATGCATTCCATCATTTAGGTTTATTAGTTTCTTCTTTTTTTTTTTTTTTTTTGCTGTCTTGTAAGCCAAAATTTGAATTAGCGGTGAGATTAAGCTAAACTGCACCTTGAGTGAAGTTAAAAAAAAAAAAAAAAGACAATAAATTAAGAAGGTATTGTAATGCCCTCGCTTGTGGGCAAGGTAAGCCATAGTTGCTGGTGCACTTTCAGGCTGTTCATTGATCAAAACAAAGAGTCAAACACACAAATACAAAATGAAAACACTCGCAAGGCCCTCCTTAAAGGCACACCTCCAAGACACAAATACTACAGTGCCTACTGTAATTAGACTGCATAAAATCAGTCTATTCCCTAACATTTTCTGTTTCTTACGTTTCACGTTTCCATTGAACATGGTGCTATATTCTTTATGAAAAATGGGCAACGTAAAAAAATAAATATTCATTTTCCAGAAGGGAATGGATTAGTAGCATTTCATTGGATTTCGAGTGAAAATGATTGTGAGTAAACGTTACGATATCGGTCACAAAATAAATTCAACTCGTGAGTCAAGGTATGACCGAGCCATCATTTCGATCTTTGAATCTTCGCGTTAGAAGGGACTGAAGGAATAACAGGCAACCGTGAATGTTCTTTTCGTCAGTACAAACACATTAGAGCACATGATTATCCCATATAATTGAATTTCATGCTCGGTCTGAGGGATCTCACATCGCACACTGCGCATAAAAAATGTTGACATGCACAAAGAGGGAGAAGCGTGCATCCACAGACATGGCGGCACCCTCAGGGAGGATCATGGGAAGGGTATTTTTAGCAGGCGGCAATTGCCGTCTCCAGGGAGACCGGACTGATGGAGGGACGAGAGCATCAGCTGCTCAATTAGCGTTCTATGTGAGGGCTTGCGTACGTGCAAGCGCACATATGACCTTCCTGCGTTTGTGTTTAACGAGGAATAGAGTATCCGCCTACCGTTTTCCGCGGCTGTCTCGTCGTACTCGTTGGTCGAGGGCAGGGCTGGTACCAGAGGTTCCATATTCATGATGAGGTTTTTATGACTCAATGAGCTAAAGCTTCGACTTTGGCCAAACTGCACCCTGAAAACACAAACGTCAACTAAAATGACTGATGAGAATTGAGAGGAATTTCGAACATTCAAAAATTCTACAAATATATTGCTAATGCTATATTTTATATTGCACTTTCATTGAACTGTGTACAGTTCTTTCTGAAACATTTATTTTGTGCAATGAAACACTTTGGGTTTTATTTCCCCCCCCCAATTTTGCTGCTGTAGACTGCAAATTTCCCCAGTGTGGGACAAATAAAGGTTATATTATCTTATCTTATCTTAACAAAACGGGTAACCTGAAACTGGTAAAAGAATTTGTCACAGGATAAAGCAATGCAAGTGTTCAACTTGACTCAACTTGGCATTTCTTTACCCACACGGGTTGGCTACAGAGCTCGTATTGGTGAAAATGTGCCCATTTATAATTTTAATTGAGGGGCGGGGGGTGTACAAAGTGTAATTTTTGTATCATTATGTTCGGCCTTCAGTTTTGTGAGTTGGTAAGATTTTGTATAAAAGCACATAAATAAATTTTTAAAAACAGCACGTTTGGAGGGTCATTTATTTATTGAATTGAATGTCATGTTAAAAAAGAATGTGGACAATACATTAGCCTACCACTAGCAATGACAGATTCACTATTGTTCAAAATCATAACAAGGAAAAGCTTATGTGCAGAAATAAAGAGCACAATACTGGGTGTTACCCCCACCAAGAAAAAAAAAATTAACATATTTTGAAATATGCATATCTGAGAAACCACATGTCCTCGGAAAGCTTCCAACAACATTTTCCTATGCGTGTATTTTTACAATGTGGAAGCTTCAAAATGTTCAACATGGCATTGACTGTGATATAACATGCAAAATTTCTTTCTGGTAACTTTGCGGTTAATGTATCTTCTAAAAACTAATATGGTGATGCTCGTTCTGTGAAATCAGTACAAATACACTGTTTTCAGCACTTTTTCCCCAGAAATGCTCATATTGCATTGTTTTAAGCATTTGTGTATGTTGCTGGTTTAATGTCAATCGAGTTTTTACCCTTTCATGCACGCTGTAACTTGATAATAAGTTGTCCACTATAGTAACTGCTGTCCCTCAAAGGGTGAAAAGATGATTCTGGTTTACTTTTCTTCCAAGTTTCTCCTCAATGTGATTGTCTTTGAACAATGTCAACACATATGCCGTGCGAGTAAACCTTACCTGCACACCTCAGGTGGATCTCTCTGGATTTTTGAGCTTGCTTCTATCACCTCCTTGGCTACTCTTCCACTACAAAAAAATAAAACACATTTCACTTTCATCAGCGTCAAATTTATTAGAAAGACTTGAAGACAATGACCTGACATCCCCCCCTTACACAAAAATGTTTATAATTTCCTTTTATTTTATTTTTTAAAGTTTCTCGTTAGGGGCTCTATAACTCCATAACAAACCAACACAATTTTTTTAAAACCCAACGTATTCTAATTTTGTGGGATGTACCTGTAGATAGAGCAGCATAATCCACACAACATCCACATGTATTCATACGTTACGAACAATAACATTCACGTCACCTGTATCTGAACCTGCTGCCTTTGAAGAAAATGTTGCTACTGGACATGGTCTTTATCTGACTTGATTTTGCGCACCTATTAGAAAGAAGGAGAGAAGACACATACAAATAGCTTCATGATCACAAAGCATCTGTTGCATTAAGCGCTCAACAAAGAGATTTAGAGATGTATGTAATTTGTGTGACTGAGAAGTAGTGGCTGTTTGTCGCCAGCTTGGTATGAATCAAAGTAATACTGTACGGACTTTTAATTGACCAACACAATGGTATCAGATGTTATGCTTGCTTGACATATGTGAGATTACATTAGCCTCGCTTCCATTGAGACAGACACTTGAGCTGCATGGGAGTTGTTCCTGGAAGCGCAACGAACCGGAGAATCATTTTCCGACTGTTGTTTAAAAAAAAAAAAAAAAAAAGAGCCATGAGAAAATAGCCGGCAAAATTGTCCGTTAATACTAATTATATCACGGGGCAGAATTGGGTCAAGATGTATTTAGTGAGAGAAGGAAGAAAAAAAAGAAGGGTGGAAGGGAGGTAAAATTTAAAAAATGATAGGTTGAAAGACCTGCCCAGGAAATACTTGCGGTCGACAGTCGTAGATGTTAAACCTGTTCAATATTTACAATGGCAAAGTGTATTCAAAAGTGATCATTATTGTTATCTGTGTGGTGTTCTGTTTTGTCATTTGGACCACACTGCATGATATAAGAGCACAGAGTACACACTCAATGATTTTTTTTCCCCCTTATCATCGGTCAAGTTGTTGAAAACCTGTTCGAGTGTACCCCACTTCACAAAAGCAGAGAGTGATACTGGCGAGACGTTTCCTTATTTTCAATTCCTGACACTTCACTCTGGCCTCCGAGCAATCAGCTGCTCCCCACTCAAGGACAGTGTTGGCTTTTCAGCGAGGCGGGAATACAGCCCGAGTGATGTTTTGCAGGTTGGGTGGGTCTTAGAGGCATGAAAATAGATTGAAGGACAGCCGCAACTATTGGGTGCATTTTCATAGTGTCATGTTCTGTTTCTGTCTTTTAAAACATTTTTAAATTTCAGAATTAAGTGTGTTCAACCTTGAACGTTCCACTGTACAGTATGCGTTGTGTGTTTGTGTTCGTGTGTGTGAGTGTGCGTGTGTGTGTGTGAGAGAGAGAGAGACGCACTTGTAAAAAGCCTGATTCTCGACCCCACACTTCCACAAGTGCTTACACGCTGCAGGGGTCGAGGTGTGAAACGTCAACACCAGTTTCTTCTGCACACAGAAAGCACAGAAAGAGAGGCGATAAGTTACGGCAAAAAAACAAAAACAAAAACATCACTGTAAGACGTTAATACAGTGCACCCCGTTCTTTGCAGGGGATAAGGAATGGACCAACCATAAATTGTATATATATTTTTTCTCTAAAAAATCCTTGAATGAACAGGGATAGACAACCAATAAGTGTTTTCCAAGAAAAATGGGGTTTCGTTGCCCCCGCCCAAAAATGTAAAAATAAAACATATATATATATATATATATATATATATATATATATATATATATATATATATATATATATATATATATATATATATATACACATACACAGTGATACTCTCCGCTGATGAACACTTAAGCTCACAAACTTTTCGCCTCAAGAACATTAAATTCGCGAGCATATAGTCTCTGCTGACGAACTAGTTTTCGGCAGACGAACCAAACCAAGCGGTCGAACAGCGCCACGGTGGCGACCGCGAGAAGCTGACGCACGCTCACGGCGTCCCAGTTCGTCACCTCCTTTCTTTGAATGCGGACGTGGTTTGTGTTTGATAGACATTTTGGATCACATTGAGTGTACTTTTGCTATTATGGGACCGAAAAAGACCCCGCCACAGGCTAGGGTTAAGCCTAAGAAGACATTAAAGAAAATTACGATCGAGCAGAAGGAGATAATTGAAAAACACGAACGTGGTGTGCGTTTGTGTGACTTAGCGTCCCAGTACCAGTACACTAACACGCAACAGGTGTCAATTAAGAGGTTTTTAGTCAGCAAAAAGGATAAAGAGTCTCCTTCTAAGAAGCAAAGAAGAGAAGCCACACCGGAGGTTCAGTTACCTACAGTCCTTATGGAAGGTGACTCTCCTTCCAAAACAGTAACTCCCTCCCTCCCTCCCCCTCCCACTCCGTTCCATCAAGCCATCAACTACGATCACAAAGGTAAATAAAACGACTTTATTATACAGTACAGTTTATTTCTTTAATTACAATACAATAGCACATTTATCATACATAAAATACGGTATATTTTTGTGTAGTTTTAAGGCTTATTTAGTAGAAAATTATGTTTTATGGGGACCTGGGAACGGATTATTCTCATTTGAATGGTTTCTTCGGAAGACGAATTTTTTTTTTTTTTTTAATCTTCGAATTGATGCTGAGCTGAAAATATGCGTGGGTCCACTGCACAGACACAAAGAGAGGGGGAGCTGTGCAAAAAAGAGCAGCTGGCAGCCACAACCGGGAACATATAGTTGCTTCATCATCAGTGTTTAGCACAACGAGGGCAGTAGTGAGGTCCTAACAGGCCTGGAAGATAGACATATTGCTGTAAGTGCGGGTTTACAGTTGCTGCGTGAGTCTAGTAATTAGAGAAAATCAATCGATTCCGCTCAGTGCTTGGGAGAGAGATCGATGACGGGAGAATGACTCGGTGAAAGACATTGAGGGTGTGACGTCACGAGCCACTGCGTACATTTGAATTGTGCCATGAGAACAAGAGAGAGCTTCACTCAATTTTTGTCATTTTTAATGAGAAAGTCAACTCTAAAATTTTCTTTACAAAAATGTTTGATGCGCCTTCAATCTGAAATCACGCTCCTGCAAAATGACAAAAATAGAGATCGTCCCCTCACTCTCTGTGTTTTCTGAACATACCGATGTCAAGATGACAATGAGATGAGCTACAAACACTGACTAGTGCCAACATTACATGACATAAGAGCACAAACTAAGACACTCATGTATAGTAATTCCCCGCTTTGCCACATCCCACCTAAAAATGTTGAAAATCACCTCCCGTATTTTCCACACTAAAAGGCGCACTGGATTATGAGGCGCACCTTCAATGAATGGCCTATTTTGTCATTTTTTTCATATATTGGACGCGCCGCATTATAAGACGCAATCTACAATGCATCCACTAGATGGAGCTACGCTCAAGGAAATGCCAACAAAACACTACACTACACTACACCCCGATTTATATTGCGACGATCAGATGTCAGTAAAACGTATTTAATAAAGCAGCGACACAGTTCATTTAACCAACAGCAAGTTATAACATTGACTCGTGAACGTTGAACTGTCTTGCCGCTGCTGTATTTCCATGTTCAACTGCGAAACCGATCGCCTTAAGTTTGAACTCTGCGTTGTAAGGACGTCTCTAGCAAGGAGCCATTTTGGGGTCGACGATACCGTAATGACCATACACAAGGCGCATCGGATTTTAAGGCGCGCTGTGAGCTTTGAAGAAAATGGAAGGCTTTTAGGCGTGCCTGTTAGTGTGGAAAATATATATATTCATAGTTTCGACTGTAAATAAAATCAGACCCCAAGACAGTTTCATAGAATTCCAAATGCATCTTACAATAACGCCCTAAAAATAAATGGCTTATAGATTATTTGATTCTGGAAAAAAAGAGTGCCACAAGCATGCTGCAAGGACTTTCTCTAACATCCATTGACAACCCAGGATAACCTTAAGTCCTCCCACACATATAAAGTCAAGTCAGTCAAGAGTCATCACTTCATTACAAAAAAAAAAAAAAGCATTATGCGGGAGATTACTGTACACACAAAAAGGACACCCAACAAGCAGACAATAAGCAAACAAAATGCCTCTTAATGTAACATGAGGGGCCTGTGGGACAGTGGATGTGTGTGACGTGATGGCGGTGTTTTGAGGGAGATCACATCGGAAGGCTCGAGTACAACAGTGAGATGCGGTGCCGACTGCCTCCTCCTCGTACTCACCAGTGACGACTACGTTTACAAACGGAGAGAAGAGACAGAAACACAGAGATAAAAACGAAGCAGCCGTCATCACATTGGATTAGCGCAGATTTAGCGCTTGGCTGGCCAGCCAACACATTGGAGACCAAACCCAGCTTTTGACTGAACGATAATGGCCGTAACGGAGCCTTAACGATGCACCCAATCAGCGATGAGAGTCAGTCTCCAATGTCAAACACAATCAGCTGCGGAATGAAGGGGCACTAGGCACAAATGTGAGTGAGGCATCAAAGCTGCAATTGCAACACCCAGATGTTCATGAAACGTGTACCCAAACACAGGACTGCTATTTAATGTCAAATGAAGCATGGAATTTGGATGGCATTCCAAGGCAATATATTTCAAATATCACTTCACCGTCTGACCACATAATCTTCTTCTTCTACTCTCTTATACTCTGAGATTTCATCACGGCTTTTTAAACCGTAAACTGTTTCATCGCTGGTTCAGCGAATGTATTTTGGTCTAAGGGGCGTCTTGTGTTTGGGTAACATTGGGTCACATGATGGGAGTGAGGAGGTTAGCACACCCACCATCCTGTTACAGTGTATCCTGCCTGTTAAGGAGATCTGAAACAGTAGCACACAAATACACAGTTTGTGTGTGATTGGGCATCATAAACAGTCGAGTTGCGTTTAAGGTCAGCAAAGGGGAAAAGCAGGAAGGACAGCAGAAAGGTCACACGAATCACGGTGACTGGGTCAACATGAGAGGTGTTAACGCGGCGATGAAGTTTCCGACTTCATCTCGACTCATGAAAGGAGGAGGAGGAGGAGGAGGTCGACGCACTCACCTCTTTTTGAATGCCGATGACGTAAAATGTTTTCCCTTCAAACTTGAGCTTACTGACGTCGGCCCTGCACAAAGCATGAAACGTGAAACTGTGAAAAGCTACAATTGATTAGATTATTTATGTACTGTTTTCCCAACTGCTTTGACGAAGGGCCGCTGTATCAACGTGGAGTCTTTATTCACAGATTTGAGTTCATTTTGTCTCTTATAATTGAACTTGTTGGTTCTCTTATCTCAGATAAAGTTTTTTTGTATGTTGTTATTTAAACGACATGTTTCGGCAGAAGTTTTTTGCCTTCTTCGGAGTCTCACATGATTGAGCCTTCATTGAACATCAGCTGATCAAGATGAGTCACACGCCATCATGTGACACTCTCAAGATGGCGATCGACTTTCACCGAAACGTCAGGTCAACAAATCACCTAAAAAAAAAATCATTACTTCGATAAAAGAATCAAAAGTTCATCTATCCATCCATTTTCTGATCCGCTTAATCCTCACAAGGGTCGCGGGGGTGTTGGAGCTTATCCCAGCCGTCTTCGAGCAGTAGGTGACACCCTGAACCGGTTGCCAGCCAATCGTAGAGCACACAGAGACAAACAACATACTCACACCCACACCGAGCGACAATTTTGAGTGTTCAATCAGCCTGCCATGCATGTTTTTGGAATGTGGGAGGAAACCGGAGTACCCGGAGAAAACCCACACAGGCGAGAACATACAAACTCCACACAGGGAGGCCGGAGCTGGAATTGAACCCGCTACCTCTGCATTGTGGGGTCGACACGCTAACCACTGGACCACCGGGCCGCTTCAACGAGTTCAAATATGGCATGTTTTATTGCGCAGCAACAAGGATACATTTCCAGTGAGTATTTACAAAGTTTTGAATGACATTCTCCTGGCTAATGACACAGGAAACTATGTGTGTCTTGTTTTGTTGGGACCTGACTGAATTTCATACAATGCTACGCAGCAATGAGCGACCGGCAGTGTTTTACGTCACCCAGAGTATCGAATAGGCACTCCCAAGCAAACCAGGCACAACAAATAGTACACGCAAGTGCCTGGTTTTGCTCATGAAAAAGTGTCGAGAGAAAGTCAAGTGGAAAAATTGGCACACTTGAATATTAGAGGCGACACTATCACTTGCTGTTTAATTTCTCTGCTTCCAAGACACAGCATAGTGCAGGTTTTTCGTTACCATTTGAGAAGATGGATCCTCTTGTTTCCCTGGAAGACCACAAAACCGGTCGCTGTGAACCCGAGAAATGCTGTGGAACCAGTGAAGTCCTGCACACAAATACCCACACTTATGTCCTCATGGTTACCAAGCGACAAAACAGAGGAGAATAGCTTAAAAACAAGATGGATTGAATAAAAAGTAGTAAAAACTACCTTGCATGGGTGAGGGTCAACTCCGTACGTTTCAAGGTTGTGAGCCCTTTGGAGCATGTTGAGTTCCGCTAAGGCGGCACATTGACCCCTTGTGTGACGGAGAAAAGAGACCATATTAATTCACAAATGAACGCAAAGGACCTTCGGAAGAACACAGTAGAAGTCAAGTTGCTCACCTGGCACATACTGTCTGGATAAACGAGCATTCCCACTCTCATTTACAGCAAAGGGCAATTTTTCAATGAACCTTCCATTGACCCTCCTCTAAATTATCCAGTCGGTGAGAAATTGAGTGAGAAAGTTTGTTTGTGTTTACAGTATGTGTGCTGGGGTTGGCTGGCAAACAGCCCACGGTGTAAACCGTCTTTAGCGCCAAGTAAGCTGGGATATGCTCCAGTTCACCCGTGAGCCTAATTCATGTAGCATTTGCATGCTGTCCGCTGTGTCCGTGTGACTTTTCTCTGCATGTTCCAATTTTATCCCATGATCTCCAAAAATATATCTGTTAATTTAAGTCAACATCTTGATATAAAGTATTTCATTGTTTGTCAGTGCGGTTCCTGAACTTGACTGGTGACCGATCGAGGGTGAATCAAATGTGGCTGGGAGGGGCTCCAGCTACCCCGCGACCTAAATGGAGGTTGGGCATGACTTGCTATCAAAAATGGATGGATGATAACCAAACAACTTTAAAACTAAACTGTGCCTGCAGCACTATCAATCGTGCAAATGTGCTATGACTTGAGTTGTTTCTTTCCTAACTTGTTTTGGCGTCGCATGAAAGTAATCACCTTCCAATGATCAACCTGCTCATCGGTCTCAAAGTCAACCCAGTCGCAAACATTTGTTTATATGCAGAGAGCAGAAAAGGCTAATGGGAAGAACGCGCAGCACCGCCCAAGTGGCGTTCTCAGCCATGTGCTGTGATTACAGCACTGTCATTTGGAGCCAATGGGGCAGACGAAGGGCGTTCTTGTCATTGGTGTGCCCCTGCGCTGTTGACAAATGAGGGATTTGTCTTTGATCCTTCAAAGCTCAGAGTGTGACAAACCTCGCAGGCTGCAGCTCAGCTTGAAACAAAACATACAAACGCACCCTGCAGGAGCGGGATAAGAACATCTCGTGAAGCCCACCGTGTCGACGCAGGCAAGACAGGGCAAGTGGCGTAAAGCGTTTTCTTTTCAGTCAAACATACAGCGCAAGCACCATCGTCAAGCATACAGCTAATCCAGAAAGAATGCAAAGCACTTTCACATTTTGTTATGTTACAGCCTCTTTAAAATTTTGATTAAGCTCATTTTTCAGGGTGCGAAATTGAATAGAAAACGACAGATAAGGACAATTTGAAAAAGTACAAAAGTAATATATTCTCACACACTTTGCCAGGAAGCCCGAAACAGCACCCAGGTGCATTCCATGTCAACTGTTGTAAATTCAGTTGACTTGAGGTCATGTAACAAGAGCCTGCATTTTGTCTTTGATGATCTTTGTCACGTTTTTCTCTTTGCCACCAGGCCACAAACAAAAAGTGGTGTTATTCCATAAGATGTTCACAAAGATGAAATGTTGTGAGTTTTCATGAAGTCTCACAGGAAACGTAGAGCTTTCATGTCATGACTTCACTCATTTTGTGGGATGGCGGAAGCAGATTATTTCAGAAGTGCACAACTTTGGGGGTCTTCAAATTGAGAGGCTGCACTGTAAAGCGACTGATGTTGTTGATTCTAACCCAAAACAAAGCCCACAAGCCAGAATTCAACCAGGACGCTCTCTTGTTGTGAGGCAACATTGATATTTATTTCTATTTATATCCAACACAGTGTCTAAAAGCACATTTCTGATTTCCAAACCATTTTTTACACGCCTTTAATTAATTTCCACACCATCTATAAATAGCCTCTTCCCTCCAGTCCCATCCATCCAAGTCACTTAAGCCGTTCTATTTTACATCTTCACGTGTATTCTCCTGTTCTTATTCAGTGCGTGTACAGATAAAACGGCCAGTAAGAAACATGCGACACAGAAAAAGCATCCTCGTTTTTCTTACCTGAGCTCAGTCTTGTGTATGTCCATGATTTTCCTTTCCAGTTTAAGCGACTGTTTGGGGAACAGCCTGAAGTCTCGGATGTAGTCGGACGGATGCTCCTCCGGGTCATAGTCCCCCAGCTCGGCTGAATGGAGACAAAACGGTTGAGGTGAATACAGAACGACACCGGTGTCAAACTCAAGGCTCGCGGGCCTTTCACGTGGCTCAGGAAATCTTGATACAATTTTCCCCTTGGCTTCTGTTCAAATCTAGCCATAAAACGATAAGAATAAAATGCAGGAGAAACTATCTGTATGTATTATCATGATCAGTTTTGAAGATTTTCAGGACAGAAAACAGCCACGAGTAACTATGACACACTGTAGCTACATGCGAAGCTTGACAAGTGAGAAAAAAAACAAAAAAACTAAAAACTAGCTTGGTACAAATGAAACTAGCAGTGGAGTTAAAGAGCCTCCCCGGGGCAATTCAGCTGGAGCCAACTCAATAACAAATGTCATGATTAGTGTTTTTATAGCACAGTAATTCTGACTGTTCAAACTGATGGTGTTCTGGTGCTTGTTTTTGTTTTCTGTTTATCGACGATCTCGCAGTTTCCTTGGTGATCGATGGTGGGGGGAGACAGCTAGGGGGCATCTGCTGGCAATTGCAATCAAGAATGGTTTTAAAGGCCACCTGCAGTGGAAAGCAGTTGTTGGATTATTGCACTTGTTTACTGAGATGGCGTCCCAGCTTGTCAATTTAGCGTTAATTCTGGAGTGCCCGAATTCCTTGTTCCATACTGTTGCAGTGTTTTGTTTGTCTCCTATTCACCTAAGTATTCTTTCTGCTTCAACTCCGTGCGCCAGCATGTCCTTTCTTTTCTGTTCAATTCCGGATCGTGCTTTTTGGAGTCCTGAACTGATCGCCAGGCGATGGCAGAAGACAAATGATTGATGTCTAAATTGCAAAATATCGATATAGTGCTTTCACAACAGCTTCAGCTGTAACAAAGTGCTTTCCAGAACATTTAACGTAAAATAATAATACAACAGAGCACATAACATAAACCATCGACAATAATACAAATGTAACAACTATTCTGATTTACGCCTTTGTGGTTTACTTTGGAGTTAGCCAATCCTCCATTAAGCATCTCCAGTTGGTCCAGAATGCTGCTGCTCGCCTCTTGACTGGTACTCGTAAGAAGGAGCACATAACTCCTACTCTGGCATCCCTTTACTGGCTTTCTATACATTTTAGAGTTCTTTGGCTTTTGACTCAGCATGAGACTTGATTTTTAGTTTGATTGTTTTTTGTGCTTTCTACCGTCTTTGTTATTAATTTCTTGTTTTATTGTTTGTTGTTGTATAGATGATTTCTGCTCCATGTAGAGCACTTTGTATACAGCGATGGTTGTTTTAAAGTGCTTCATAAATACAGTTGAGTTGAGTTGGAGCGGTTATAGATGAAAGAGGAGAGAATCAAAGTCGCCTTTGCAAATGTGAACAAAACAGTGGACTGTTAAAACCGAGGTGTGCACTGAACCGTGAACACCACACATTGATTTAACCGAGTCTTTATTTATTCATCGAAGCAAGATATTTTGGACCTTTGTTTTGTTCCCAACTTTGTTTGAACAGTTTCTGTGCCCTTGTGCACAAAACAAGTTCGATAAAAGCATGCTTGATGATTTTGGGATGTAACAAGCCCATTAGAGAGAATATTAATGTTCTCAATGGTGGACAAAAATTCCCCACAGACACGCATGATTATTTTCCCAGAAGAGAGGAAGCTCCATATTTTCTTCCACTTCCTGTCGGCATCATGACTGAGTATCCCAATACTTTTGTCCACCATGCATTGTGAACCTGTAGTCATGAGGAACTGTCATGCATCCATAGCAGTCGCTGTCATTTCTCCATCATGTTGCTCACAGTTAGAAACTCCAACTGTCATTTTGCATCGATTTGTATACAATTATTAATTACGTTTTTTTTTTTTTTTGGAGTCCAGTCAGCCATAGAAGTGGAGCCATGAATTTGTGAAGTGACCCGTGAACATGCAGGGGATTACTGTAAAGCCCCTATCTGTAAACACAGGAACGGTCCCAACTGTCTTTGAAATCCAGTCTTAATTACAAATCAGCGTAATGATGAAATCAAAGCGTTGCCTAATTAAAACTAATCCACAGCTCCGAAGTTATCGCCCAAAAGGGGGTCGTCTTCATTACATCGTGACAGTTGGAAGTGAGAGAACTCTTCTGTGGCTCCTGTGCTTTCACACGGGCCAATCACAGAGCGCCCGACCAGACATGTTCATTTCTAACAGAACAAGTCTCGCTAATCATTCCTAATCCGTGCCCAAAGTCCCCACCCTCAATCACGAGTTTGTGATTCAGTCTTTCTGTGTTCTGTGTCCGATTGGCACAACTTGTAGTGGGAGTTACAATTAAAAATATATACAGAGAAAAGTAAATGTATGTCACTGGACAGAAACTCCTGCCCATGTTTTCACTACACCTATTACATAAGAAAGCGTAGCCTCCACTAGCGCTATTTCAAGAAAATGACAAAAGACAAATATGGACAGAAAAGGAGTCACAGCTCAGCACAGTGTCCAAATCAACACAGATTGCACAGGTGAAAGCGGAGACGGCGCTCCTGATGCGCAGCAAAAGAGCAAAACCGAGCGCTCCGCATCAGCGCCGACACAGAGCCGCTCAGCGTAAAATTGCCAATCCCAGTTTTCGCTCTCGTGACCCCTGTGTCAATGCGTACTACAATTATTGATCCCCAAAAAATGGCCTCACCCTGCACAATGCACGCGCCCAGATAGGCAGCTTCCGCAAAGGGACAGAGGAGACGGCCGTGGTAGACGTCTCTTTTCAGCTGGAGGTAGAGCAGGTACCTGCAGACGTAAGGGAGAAAAGAGAATCAAGATGCAAATGCAGAGGAAATACTATTTGCATTTTCGGCAACAAGGTTCATATTGTCTTTTCTTAAAAGTATGCGACATAGGTTTCTATGTATTCAACAGCAAAACTGGCATGTTAGGTAAATAAAAACATTCTCTGCTGTCTAACCATGTGCAATTGTTTTCATGCTTTTTTGCATTAAGTAGCTGAAATCCTGAGTGGAATTGCAAAAAAAAACCCCAGAATGATGAAATACAGATAAATCATCCCGCAACACATCCCATGACCTCAAATCCAGCTACTGTGAAAACATTTTCACCACACGTTTTCACAATCTGTCATGACCGAAGCAACATGTGACGCTGCGATATGACATACACAAAAACAAACACACTTGGGGTGGCGTCAGGCTGGAAACGGAAATGCCATTTTAACGGCGGGCAGTGTGTCGCCGTTGCCAAGGAAATAAAACGCGACGGCGGCGCCGCAGCCAGAGGATGCATTTGTTGCCATGGTTACCGAGGCGGGGACGCCGCTAACTCGTCCATGCGAATTTGATGAAGCGCCTGACTACTGTCTGTTCTGACTCGTGTGATATTGTGCTACATTTCCCGCACCGTATTTTGGATCAGCTCATTCTACGGACGCAAAAGCATCATTTTGTTCACGCAAAGCAGGGGACATCCTTTAGGAGTACATGGAAAGACAAAAGAAAATCACATTCTTTTTCATCACCGTTCTCGCCAATACAGTGAGTCCTCGGTTTGCAACGGCATTACAAGGCGTGAAAATATGTTTGTCTGAACTAGAAGTGTTTTCTTTATTCATATTTATTGCAATTATGACTTTACCACTGTGTTAACTTAGCATAAGTTAGTGACAGACTATGGCGGGTTCCGATTTAGTTTACAAATGAGTTTATGGGAAAGAACGGAACAAACCTCGACTTGCATTTAATTCTAAATTGTTCGTGTTCATTCCCGGAGAGCGTTTCCATATTTTCTCAGTTGCCGTGTCACCAATCACTGAGGAGAGCGGTTATTGCGTAAAGGGTTCTTGTACCTTGTGAGCTCCTCTTTGATCTTCATTGGCTCGTGTGGGTAGAATTTGACTCTGAAGCACATAGTGAAGGGCTGCAGAGCTGTGGAGACACACAACACGCGCAACGCACACACACACACACACACACACACACACACACACACACACACACACACACACACAAACAAATTGGGAACATTTTCTTGATGCTCTTCATGATCAATCTTTCAGATTTCTGTCGTTGTAATTATTGACACCTAGCTACTACTGTATTTTCTGTATTATTGTGATGACATGACCATTTGTTAAGATGGTAGGTTTATATGTCGATATTCAATAGGTCACCTTCCAGGCCACAGAACAACAATACCGCACCTCCCTTTGTGGATTCTTCCCTCTTTTACGAGTAATAAGGCCTATTCCCAGAAGTGCAAATTGATACAATTAACAGCACCGCATTGTGATTATTGCTTGTACAATGAATATTTTAAAAATATTTACAGGTGAATTTGTGAGTATTGAACAACCAATGGGATATTTGTGGAGAATAATTCACATTGATAGATTGCAGATTAAAATTGTGTTGAATTGATTCAAATCTTTCTATGAAGAGCGAGTAAAAAGAGCAGAGATTGGAGCTGTTGTTTTAAATGGGACCATCACAATTGTGAGCAGATTATTCCGTTAAAAGAGGGGATTGGCAGATGCCTTTGAAAACCGAAATGTTCCCCCTGCCCCACACACTCACCCTCAAAAAACATGAGCAGATTACTGGCCGAGATGTTTCTTGAAACAAAGTTGGCCCATGTATGCACATGTGACGTCAATGTCCGAAATAAAAATACGTCACGTCCTAATTTAAGAGACAACTCCGCCACAGGGAGAAGAAGACATGTCAGGACGACTCAGCGCCTCTCTTTCTTTTCTTCATTTTCTCTCTCTCTCCTTCCCTGTCAACAGAGCTCTTCGTCTCCGTTTTCCTGTCGTTCTTTCTTTCTTTAGCCACATTATCTATCAACGTCTCACATTTCTCTATCTCGATCTCTCGGGCTAATTCCCTGGCACATGTTCCACCATTAATAGCCCTGTTCCGTTATCAGTTTAGACCAGAACGGGAAGAACAGGCCGGCCATTAAAAGATGCCAAGAAGACGCAAGGAAGGGAGAGAGGACCGACAGGAAAAAGGGGTTCTTCCTCGCACGGAGTCCAGAGGCATTTATTTTTCTACAAGAATATAAATACATTATTGGACTTAAATGTTTTCAAGTTATCAATAAATATTAATGATGCTAAATGAATATAACATGACAAATTATGTGTGAAACACGTGTACCCTGTATTTCCATGTGCTCCTTTTTTACTGTGCGATATTCAATTCTGTCATAAAATCAAATTTGGATTATTACTATCTTTCCAATGGGTTTTTTGAATTTTCAAATTGAAAATCAAAATAATAATAATAAAATATAAATTAAACCAAAATATAAAATACCAAAATTGTTTTCATGTAAATTTATATGGATTATAAAGTTTAGATCGTTTTTTTTGTCATTTTTAATGTCATGTTTTCCCCTCGGATGCAGCAAAAGGAAGCAAATATCTTTTTTACATGACTGTTTTATACCATTACAATATATATTATATCCATCTACTTAATCACATTCCTCCACGCATAAATCCATGAAAATGACTCAAGAAAGTGCACTTACATTTCATCTGTCGAACCACAGCTTTATTCGGCTCCAGCCAATGCTTTAAAAAAAAAAAAAAGTTAAATATTAATGTGTCACATTATTACACGCTGTTGAATAGTACACACTCACAAACCCGTTTAACAACTCATCATTAATATTAAAAACATTTCAAAGCTCTCCACAGTTGAGATGAATTACCACCTCAACTGCTGTTTATCATCACAAACGCATAATTTTAAGCAATGATGTATTAAACAACACTTCATCTTTAGGGCAGCATCTTCATTTATGTGTAGGTTTAAAAAATGCTTAGAAAAAACACAAATCAATCAAACATGAGCAAAGAGAGAAAATGGCTGTGCATAGATAGCTTAATAGCTAGCTAGCTAGCTAGATGGATAGATAGATGCGCGTGTGTGTGTGTGTGTGTGTGTGTGAGAGTGTGTCTGAACATGCCTAAACTATTGGTTACATCTCTCTTTTGCAGATGCAATATTTATTATTAAAAGACTAACATTAGCGAGTGTGATGTTTACCCTTTGTTTCTCTGGATCCACGTAGCGAATACCAAAGTAATCCTTCTCGAGGAGGTTGTAGTGATTACACACATGGTCGAACAGGAACTGGCCTTTGGTGTCTCTCTAGGAAGAATATACAGTACAAAGAACTTTGGAATTCATGGTGCATTCTTTTTTACTCTTTAAAACACTTCGGAGGTGCGTATGACATGCTTTCGTCAAAATATGCCAAGGAGCAAGTGCGACAAATTTTATATTTATATAGATGAAGCATTTCATCACCAAGCCACCAGAACACAGTGAATATATTTATAATCTTGGAATGCAACTTATACGTATATATTTACACAACTTGTTTTCAAAAATATACTGCTTTACTCTCGTAAAATCTTTTTCCAGAGGGGCTCTCCCACTTCTCCACAATGTTATATATTTCATTTAAGATATTATGAAATTCCCTTGTACATGATCTACTCATTTGTCTTTCTTTCTTCCTACCCAGTACCCATCCACCTACTTTTTTTTTGCACTTCTTGTGTGACTTTCACTGGTCTCATGTTTTTCCCTCTGGCCAAAGTCTATTTAGCTCATAAAATCTGAACATTGAAATATGTCATGTCATTCTAATTATTTATAAAGCAGAAGCGCAAAAACAGGAATAACATTGCACGGAAAAAAATCAATAAAACTGACCAAGTTGTAAGCAGCATGAACTAAGATACTGCGTATAGGTGCTTTGCCTCACAACTGGTTATTGGATGAAAGTGTTTTTACTGTACATGACAGACGTCCACTGTGGGGGCATGAATAGAACTATGTCAGGTGTGAGCGTGAAGGTCGTATAGTTCATAACCCTCCCTTGGTTGGCGCCGACTTCTGAAATGGAAGTTCTTTTGGGCTCTAAACCAAACGCTTGCTATTAAAGCTGACAAATCCCATAAAATCCACCCCTCTTCTTTTTCTCAGCTGCTTTGTAATCCCAGCCAACACTTCCCTGTTGACTTCAACTCTGCCGAGCAGTTTTACGATTGCAAATATCATAATAATAATAATGACAAAAGCTTCAGCAGCTTTGTGGTGGTGATGCATCTGCTGAGGTAATGTAGTGCCAGTAAATACAGGCCGGATGTTCGGTCCATAAAGGCAATCCAGACACGCAGAGAGCGATCAATAAACACTCTGCTCTTCAGTCAATATCTACTCATCATGTAAAATGCACGCGAGCAATACGAGAATGTAGAGTGCAAACACCTGCCAAGGCTGAACCATTATGAAAAGTGGGGAAAAATATTGTGATAAGAGAACCATACCAGTGATGAATGGCCCACATTAGATGGAATAGGTACCAAAAAAAGCTTGAATTTGTTTGTAAAAGTACCATCCATTTTATGTGTTGCTTATCGGGCCGTGATTGAGATAGAGACTATCCTAGCTGACTGTGGGCGAGAGGCGGGGTACACCGTCTAGCTCTGGAATTCGCCTGAAATGGCAGCTTAAAAGTGCGCAATGCTCAAGAGAAATGTTGCTGTTTTCATTAAAAACATGAATGTCACTTTTTACTTTTGTCAAAAAAAACATGTTTAACAGCTTGGTGTTTCTATTTTGAAACCCCACCCCCCCAAAAAACAGCACATCACACTGGCCACAGGAGATACTCCACAAAATTAAGAGTCTACGCAGGATAACACAGAAAATCTTGTTACGTCAAAATCATCATAAAGGCGGATTTAGGTGATTAGCATGCACATTGGGAGCTGTGCACATTTTTCCGATGACGCTGTAGCATGATAGATATTTTTCATGTCAGGTCTTTCGATAATAAAGCCTGACTCTGCCATTTTGTCACATCATGTGTCCCCTCTCGAGTCCTATAGCAATCAGTGTTGGGCGCATGTCCTCTGACTGCTCAATAACCTGCTGATGGAGGTTGAATTTGTGCTCAGTTAAGCAGGACTGATTGATTTGAGTCCTACGGGCATTTGCTGAGATTTACTCGTTGGTTCACCGGGACACGCACCCACACAAACAAATGTTCAAAACAAAACAAAAACGCACGCACAGTTTGAGTGAAATGTCTCGGTCCATATTTGTTGAGGTTTTTTTTTTCACATGTCTTCATCCATCCTTCTTCTTTCTCATCTCAATCCCCCCCCGACAAAAGCGCGAGGAAGCCGTGAAATCGCAAAAGAGAGGAAATGCAAGCACCCGAAAGGCTGCAAGGGAGGCCGCAGACGGATCATGAAGTCACACTCGTCCTCGTCCCCGGGGCAGACACTTGAGGACAGACAACAGAGGCAGCGTGAGAGGCCAAACACGGCGGGAGGACGGCGCTAAATAAAGAGGACGCTTGACTCACAGAGAAAGATAGGGTTTGAGAGTCTATGTCATGTCCAACAAGAAGGAAATCCATTTTTTATATTGTCAAAAGGCCTGGATATTAAAAATTAACCTGGTCAGTCTCAACATGAGCCTCACTTAATGATGGCAAAGTGTCCTTCTTTCTGGTTCACATACACACACTTCAAAAGAGCCCTCAGTGCAGAGTAGCTTCAGTTTAACGGGAGCAAAGTCCTGCACACTACAGCTAGTGTGTGTGTGTGTGTGTGTGTGTGTGTGTGTGCGCGCGCTTCTGGGTGCTCGACAAGCTTTGTGCAGTCAGCCACGTCCAGACGTCAAGCGATATAAAATAAAAGCACTTATGCCATCAAATATTCATTCCGGTGTCCGTCCTAAATCCGCAAAAACTCACAAAACATCAAGTATTGATGCTGGAGCATAGCCACCGACCACATTGCATTTGCAATACAAAGTCACTTTATGCATTTTTTGGGGGGGCGGGGGGAGAACTGGAAATTGTCATATTTCATGTACAAACTGTAGATTCATTGCAAATCTGAGTGGGCAGTTCCCATAGGCAATAATGGAAATAGTTTCAGCATTTATATGACAATTCATCATGATGTCACCTGTTGCTTGGCAAAACCTCAAGCGTTCAAACACTTCCAAGTAACCCAAAAGGGTTGGGGGAAACAACTAAGCCAGTGCTGGGTCCAAAAAGGGCCAAACTATTGCTTGCGTTATTTACACCCAGTACATCGGGGTGAGGATTTGACCCGAGGAGGGTGAAGATCTTGAACCAACAAGGGGTAAAAAAACAATAAAAATGTACCCATACTTATAAGTTAAAGCTAGCAAGAAATGTGTTGACTCATTTTCTTCTGAAGATTTTCTAAGAAGAAGAAGATGCTGTTTGACATAGAATCTGTTTTAGTAAAACCTTTGTTATCTGTACTGGTAAGGTCTTAAGTCACATTTTTACATGTGTTTGAAAATAGGATCCGCTGACACATTAAAGAGGGCATATTATTTATGGATTTTTTGTGAGCTGTCAATTTTCATCAAATGTGTCTTTGAGCGAGTCCTTTTGCAATTTAAAACGACAACAGAGGCAGCGTGAGAGGCCAAACACGGCGGGAGGACGGCGCTAAATAAAGAGGACGCTTGACTCACAGAGAAAGATAGGGTTTGAGAGTCTATGTCATGTCCAACAAGAAGGAAATCCATTTTTATATTGTCAAAAGGCCTGGATATTAAAAATTAACCTGGTCAGTCTCAACATGAGCCTCACTTAATGATGGCAAAGTGTCCTTCTTTCTGGTTCACATACACACACTACAAAAGAGCCCTCAGTGCAGAGTAGCTTCAGTTTAACGGGAGCAAAGTCCTGCACACTACAGCAAGTGTGTGTGTGTGTGTGTGTGTGTGTGTGTGCGCTTCTGGGTGCTCGACAAGCTTTGTGCAGTCAGCCACGTCCAGACGTCAAGCGATATAAAATAAAAGCACTTATGCCATCAAATATTAATTCCGATGTCCGTCCGAAATCCGCAAAAACTCACAAAACATCAAGTATTGATGCTGGAGCATAGCCACCGACCACATTGCATTTGCAATACAAAGTCACTTTATGCATTTTTTGGGGGGACTGAAATTGTCATATTTCATGTACAAACTGTAGATTCATTGCAAATCTGAGTGGGCAGTTCCATAGGCAATAATGGAAATAGTTTCAGCATTTATATGACAATTCATCATGATGTCACCTGTTGCTTGGCAAAACCTCAAGCGTTCAAACACTTCCAAGTAACCCAAAAGGGTTGGGGAAACAACTAAGCCAGTGCTGGGTCCAAAAGGGCCAAACTATTGCTTGCGTTATTTACACCCAGTACATCGGGTGAGGATTTGACCGAGGAGGGTGAAGATCTTGAACCAACAAGGGGTAAAAACAATAAAAATGTACCCATACTTATAAGTTAAAGCTAGCAAGAAATGTGTTGACTCATTTTCTTCTGAAGATTTTCTAAGAAGAAGAAGATGCTGTTTGACATAGAATCTGTTTTAGTAAAACCTTTGTTATCTGTACTGGTAAGGTCTTAAGTCAAAAAACGACTGTGGGCAACCTTCAATCGTCTGTCTGTTTGCGTTTTGAAGCTGTAATAGTGAGCCGTCGCTTTTTATCACCCATTGTTACGTTTTTGCCGCAGACTTTCTGCAGGCTGGCTAAAAAAAGTAAATGAATAAAAATCATCATCCTGACTTCATGCCAATTTTAAGAGGGCATTGTGTGCAAACCGAAATTTGCATTTCGGCAACTACAGTGTTTGACAGCAGTTGAAGAAGAAAGAATTGCTATCCTTCATGGCGATAAAGTACATTTTAAAACACTTTTGCTGTTTTGCCATCACTGTGCCCTTCTACGGTGTCACAAAAAAGTTTTTAAAAAAAAGACATTGAGCAGAAGTCTCACCAATTATGCTGTAGTTGTGTAAATTATTGCATGTCGGACGCAACACTTTCTATTGATCAGACAGTCGTCCCAACGCTTTTCTTTTCCCCAGGCACGAGGACCCTCGGTCGTGTGGCCCACTTAAGTGGCTGATGTTGTTTAATTAATACGCATGTCAGCTCGATTATGGCTGGTCCTTATCCACTTTAGCTGTTTCTTCTCATGGCACGGCCCAGCTAATTGGCTCAATGTACAGCTGAAACTTCATGAATTATAAATAAAGAGAGGGGGGGGGGGGGGCTTGGGGAGGGTGCAGCCGAGGGAAGGTGTGGTGGAGTTGATGAGACTTTAACAACAATGACATAAACAGAGATTGAGGATACGCGTGGAACAATTCTTTTAGCTCTTAAAGTCAGCGTATGAGCCGGCTTTATTCAATTTTCTTCTCTTATTAATGCGGAAAATCATTCAAAAGCCTGTTTGTGTTCTGTGGCGGGCTCATGTCAATCGGGTGCTAGCAGCAGGAGTGTGTCAATCACACAGTCACTATGCTGCATATGTAAATAAAAACCCACCCAGTCCAAATCTTGCATATGACATAAATAGAGCCTTGAATATGTCACCAAACCGCAGGAACAGAATTGTATTTCATGCCTGTTTTTTCTGTAATGGCCATTTCAAAAAATGTGACATCAAACATATTTGTCCCAAATTGGGTTGCGCTTTGAGGTGTGACAACTTTTTCACTTTTGAATTTTTTCACTTTCAAAATGTTCAGTGGCATTAGATCTAGCCATACATATATAGGTTGCATTACTTTTTCTTGAATAACAAAATGAGTATTGGGTTATGACTATATAAGTAACTCTAACTCTATGTGTCCAATATTGTGTATAGCGTTTATATAGATATCAGAGTGAAAAATGTTGTACATGGTAATTAGAACCTTGGAAAAGTATAAAAGTCACAAAAACTATGAAAAATGTTGAAGTAACATACTTTATAACAAACAAACAAAACAACCAGCAACTAATATGCAAACTTGATAACAAAACGAAAAACAAACACAAAACTTTTTTTTACAATCAGAACAAATGGTTGTAGTGTGTTTGTGGCGGATTGGCCTTTCCACATCTGCCACAATAATTAGCACGAAGTGGTTTTTCGCAAAAGCTATACGTATTGCTTTCTTTTTCTGCATGTCCTCTTCCTGCAGCTGCTGCACGGGCTGCTGTGCAGCTGTAGTTGCAGTGTTGGTGTGTTTACGTGCATAAACAAATGTAAAACTCATTCATTCATTCATCTTCCGAACCGCTCGATAAATGTAAAACTCGATTCTCAAAAATAACACTTGATTTTCAAAACAACGTCCAGCCAGTAACTATCGTTACGCGTTGAGTTTGCGTGCTGCACCCTCAAACAAGCCAATCATGCCAATCAATCAGGGCACTGGGCATGCCCGTGCACAAATGCACATTGTGAGTGCGCGATCTACTGGCGTGAAGACGAGAAAAAGACTGATGAGCCCATCATTTCAAATGGCCGTAAGTACACTCCTAAACGTGGCTGTTTCGCCTGTGCTGAGCGCGTTCACGTGAACGCGTAGCCGCGTCACGTTCATTACGAGCCCACACGGCCGGGACGTGCATTGCATAACAGTTTGACCAATTCAAAAGTCGATTTTCAAAAATAACACCTGATTTTCCAAAACACCCAGCTAGCAATGTCTACAAACTGCATTACATTGTTTTGCGCTGCAGTGCGTCGTGCAAACCAATGTAATTTATGTGCAACATACGCGGTGGGACATCTTAAGAGGTGACACCAGGAAGTTGAGTCTGTCTGGGTGACGTCTCTGCAAGAGACGCGTCACGACCTCACATTCAAATGTGCACAAAATGGCGGAAAAATACTGCTTCGATGTCTTTGCTCAGTACTGTTCTATGTGCGTGCACAAACGATCATATCCACACACATAGATGCAAATAGACCTCTCGCAACAAACTACACCGTTTATTAAATGCTCTATTGGGGGAACGTCAAGTCGGTTCAAGGCTATTATAGTTTACGAAAACTAACAAAAGAAGTCAAACTTAAATTGAAAAAACAAAATCCTACAACTAACGTTGATAAAACGAACTCAAACAACTACCTGGAACTTCTCATCGGTTTCAATTTGACTTTGAGTGAGCATTTTTCTAACCGTGGGTGCCAAGAAAGTGAATTTTGAGAGGAGTCTGCCCTTTTTGAGTACGCCTTTTGGCAGATGGCAAACCAAGGAGGTAATGGGCCTGCAAATTTGAAGAAAATGTTCCAAAAACGTGAAATCCTTTGTTTGTGTTTATGGCTAAAATGTGTCTGCTCTTCGCAGTGCAATGGCTTTGATCTTTGCCTAATTGTCGGCGACATGCCTTTGTGTGCCGAGTAACAGCAAACACTCGAGCTCACAGCATGACGTCGTTAGAAAATTGTCTGAAGCTAATTTAGCTGTATAGCGAATTGATCTGGTGCAAAGTGACACCAGTGAAGCTCATTTGAGCCATCCACCTCTTTATCGAACTTTAAAGTACCCCTCACATTATTTGCAGCCATTTATCTGGCAGTTAAAGCTCTCAAGTTCTTTTTTTTTTCCTGAAGAGCATTTGACAGCACTGACTTCAGTTTGTCAAGTCTAAGTGGGTCACTCGCTGGTGTTTGGAGCATTTGAAAAGATTAGAGTCCAGCCAAGGATGCAAGGATGCAAATCATCCTCTCAGGCGACGCTCTGAAAACTTCAGGAGCCAAGCTGAGTATCAAACACTGCAAAGGAGCCGGGCTGATATTATGGGATTTATCCTAGTATCCCCATTATGGAGACCAGCCTTGGAAATGACCTATGATTACCCTCCAAAATATGGAGATGGTCCCTCCATCAATGCTCACGGCTTCCATTCTTCTGGGACGGATTTTGTCAGAGCGACTGTGGGAATTTGTGCCTGAGTAATTCGAGTTCATGGCATCAAGGGGCTAAGTGATTATTAGAAAATCCATGCACAATGAGGTCAACACAGCTTACTGTTGTGCCAATTACAAAAGCCATAAAACATGAGTTACGCAAGGCCGCTGGAAACGGTAAAATAAATCAATAAATAAAATCACGCCTTTTTGAATGCATCAGTAGGAACGTGAGGCACCAACAAACAACGGAGGGGAATGAGTGTCTCCCATTCTGTATTTACAAACTGCCTTTAGGGTTGCTGTTGGTCATTGCCCCTCAAACAATGAAAGGGTTGACAAGGGCCGCATGTTGGCCAGGCAGTCGGTCAAACTCATTTTAAACTGTATTTAAAAATGTAACATATTGCACGTGTATTTTCAGAGGCTTCAAAAATTGTATTGTATTTCACCTCTTTAAAATGGGTTGTGTCTCCAGAAGAACATTTGAGAACCACTTGTTTAAATTTGACGCGAGGGCCAATGCTGGGATTGGTCAATAGAAAAGGTGCGATGGCGTCTTTAGCTATCTTATAGGATTTCGGTTTTGGCAAGTTCAAGTAATGAGACCCACTCCAAAAAAATCCTGAATTTCAGATTGGATATGTTGAGTTCTGCAGGCTCTTTTCTCATTGGCTTTACATGAAACATTGGCTGTGCTGTAACCTTGTGCTTGTGTGGGAGTGGTAAATTACCTCAACATCACTTGCAATAATCGAGGCGCACACACACACACACACACACACACATGCAGTGACTTCAAATGCATGCACACTGAAGAGTGAGTTCATGGCTGGGCACACCAGCTAATAAGCTTAGAGTTAGCCATAAATTATCCGTTTATGGGGCAGGACTAGTTTCTCTTCTAATGGAGAGCCATCCGTTCCTCTTGCATTGCTGGCATCACACACACACACACGCGCGCGCGCGCGCACGCAGGCACACACACGCGCACACACACACACATTTTGAAGCTCCTTTTGCACTGCATGTAAAAGTTGACATTTTTCTGCTTTTTTGTGTGTCATTTGTATTTAAAATGAACATCAACATTGGTAGGACAATGTTAACCTGGAAATTTTCCGCTTTCCTAGGTTTTAATTTTCCACTTTCAGAGGCCTTTTTTTCAGCTGGCTGTTCTGTATAATGGTCAGCATCCCCCCCATCAATGTTATTATAAATTGTTTTTGTATAAACGCGGGACAAATTCAAGACTATTCTGGCTTCTGAGGTAATATCAGACGCTCATTTGACAAAGCTTGAGAAAATCGGCATTTGTCTTAAAGGGTGTTGTAGAACCCTCGAGATTGCACTAAAACCATAATATTGGATAAAGTTGTCAGTATGATGCAGAACAGTTCTACAAAAAAAAAAAAAGCACAAAAATGACCACATCGTTACATGAATACCTTTCTTGAGCACCTTCGTGAAAGCAAAGTCTTTGATGCAGGTCTTCTAGTGGCTCTCATACGCGTACCTAATGTAATGCAATGCCACGGAGGGTAATTGCAGTGACCACGGTGATTACCTTCGACAGCGGAGGTGTCCTTGAGAAAAACCCTGAATATCAATATGGTGCATGACAATTTTTTGTGCCAATCACGTGCTTCTTATTTGGATCAATAATCAGTTTTTGGAGTCCTAAAAGGCCTTTTTAAGATTCCAGTCTGTCTACTTTAATAGTTTAATCCCGTTTTTCGTTCATATTTTAATATGTGTTGTAAATGAGACCACCGCACAAGGATGAGTTTCTCTGATTCCGTTCTATGGAAGTGTTTGTTTGAGGAAAATGCACATTTTTGTTCCATTCCAACTCCTGAAAACATAACTCCCAAATTCCAACTTCAAATTTTGTGATTGAGAGCACTTATTTGCATAAAAAGAAAAATGGTCAAAATTCCACAATAGTTCCAAAATTTTTTTAGGTCTCTGAATTTATCACACCTACATTGCCTTCCCAACCTTCGATTTTATAACCTGTTTCTTATGCCATTAAATTACAATCACCCTGCAAAAGTGAAAGTCAGAAAATAGAATCATTTGATGAGCATCAAAGCGGGCGAGTGGGACGGGAATAGAACTAGTCTAGCTATTTTTAACTTCTCGAAACGATTCAGAGAACTGCGTCGCTGCTGCACACACACACACACACACACACACACACACACACACACACACACACACACACACACACACACACACACACACACTCAAGGAAGTCTCAAAAAAGTCAAATCAAGTGGAAAAACAATCACATCGTAATCTAATTGTCCCTTCTATTGTCCTCCAACTTAATGATAGAAGTTTAAACAACTCAAGTCAGAACAAATTGTTTTGAAGCAAGCAATTTGTTTGCTTTGTTGTGCTAATAAGCACTTATTGCCATAAATGTCAATAATTCATATTTTAAACTTGTTCCAACTAAAATTGATTAATCCCCCCAATATAGTTGTGTTTTTCACACTAAGGTCACCAACAACCATGCATTTCCAATGTCTTTGTCTCAGCCTTACGGAGACACGGGCGTCTTTAGCTATCTTATAGGATTTCGGTTTTGGCAAGTTCAAGAAATGAGACCCACCCCAAAAAAATCCTGAATTTCAGATTGGATATGTTGAGTTCTGCAGGCTCTTTTCTCATTGGCTTTACATGAAACATTGGCTGTGCTGTAACCTTGTGCTTGTGTGGGAGTGGTAAATTACCTCAACATCACTTGCAATAATCGAGGCGCGCGCACACACACACACACACACACACACACACACACACACACTCACACACACACACATGCAGTGACTTCAAATGCATGCACACTGAAGAGTGAGTTCATGGCTGGGCACACCAGCTAATAAGCTTAGAGTTAGCCATAAATTATCCGTTTATGGGGCAGGACTAGTTTCTCTTCTAATGGAGAGCCATCCGTTCCTCTTGCATTGCTGGCCATCACACACACACACACACACACACACACACACACACACACACACACACACACACACAGCGCGCAGGCACACACACGCGCACACACACACACATTTTGAAGCTCCTTTTGCACTGCATGTAAAAGTTGACATTTTTCTGCTTTTTGTGTGTCATTTGTATTTAAAATGAACATCAACATTGGTAGGACAATGTTAACCTGGAAATTTTCCACTTTCCTAGGTTTTAATTTTCCACTTTCAGAGGCCTTTTTTTCAGCTGGCTGTTCTGTATAATGGTCAGCATCCCCCCCATCAATGTTATGATTTTTCTTTTTGGTATAAACGCGGGACAAATTCAACTCAACACTATTCTGTCTTCTGAGGTAATATCAGACACGCCTTTGATAAAGCTTGAGAGAATTGGCATTTGTCTTAAAGGGTGTTGTAGAACCCTCGAGATTGCACTAAAACCATAATATTGGATAAAGTTGTCAGTATGATGCAGAACAGTTCTACAAAAAAAAAAAACCAAGCACAAAAATGACCACATTGTTACATGAATACCTTTCTTGAGCACCTTCGTGAAAGCAAAGTCTTTGATGCAAGTCTTCTAGTGGCTCTCATACGCGTACCTAATGTAATGCAATGCCACGGAGGGTAATTGCAGTGACCACGGTGATTACCTTCGACAGCGGAGGTGTCCTTGAGAAAAACCCTGAATATCAATATGGTGCATGACAATTTTTTGTGCCAATCACGTGCTTCTTATTTGGATCAATAATCAGTTTTTGGAGTCCTAAAAGGCCTTTTTAAGATTCCAGTCTGTCTACTTTAATAGTTTAATCCCGTTTTTCGTTCATATTTTAATATGTGTTGTAAATGAGACCACCGCACAAGGATGAGTTTCTCTGATTCCGTTCTATGGAAGTGTTTGTTTGAGGAAAATGCACATTTTTGTTCCATTCCAACTCCTGAAAACATAACTCCCAAATTCCAACTTCAAATTTTGTGATTGAGAGCACTTATTTGCATAAAAGAAAAATGGTCAAAATTCCACAATAGTTCCAAAATTTTTTTAGGTCTCTGAATTTATCACACCTACATTGCCTTCCCAACCTTCGATTTTATAACCTGTTTCTTATGCCATTAAATTACAATCACCCTGCAAAAGTGAAAGTCAGAAAATAGAATCATTTGATGAGCATCAAAGCGGGCGAGTGGGACGGGAATAGAACCAGTCTAGCTATTTTTAACTTCTCGAAACGATTCAGAGAACTGCGTCGCTGCTGCATATGCTATCTTTGCAACAGCCACACACACGCACACACACACACACACACACACACACACACACACACACACACACACACACACACACTCAAGGAAGTCTCAAAAAAGTCAAATCAAGTGGAAAAACAATCACATCGTAATCTAATTGTCCCTTCTATTGTCCCTTCTATTGTCCTCCAACTTAATGATAGAAGTTTAAACAACTCAAGTCAAAACAAATTGTTTTGAAGCAAGCAATTTGTTTGCTTTGTTGTGCTAATAAGCACTTATTGCCATAAATGTCAATAATTCATATTTTAAACTTGTTCCAACTAAAATTGATTAATCCCCCCAATATAGTTGTGTTTTTCACACTAAGGTCACCAACAACCATGCATTTCCAATGTCTTTGTCTCAGCCTTACGGAGACACGCTCATCATACAAAAGCATCACCGACAGCTGACGGGTGTCAGCTGCATGAGGAACACTGATCTCTCTTAATTATACATGATGTGTCACAGACACGCCAGGGGACCCAGACCGAGAGAGAAGAAAGATAAGGTCAAGGGAAAGGGAAGAGCGGGATGGAATAAAGAAGGGATGAAGAAGAAGAAGGTAGTGAGGTCAACTGCGTCTTGATCTCCACTTATGTCTCCGGTAGTACCTACTCTTTTTCCCTGTGGCATGACAGGACCTACAGTATGTTACATGCTGCAGCACAGCATACACAGACGCACACGCACACCCACACACGGACATACACAAGTTTATACAATACATACGTTATCCAACTGCTGCATTCCAGCCTGCTTGAAGGTAGAAATTATCCCACTTTAAACTTCAGGAGTACATAATATAGACAGTTTACTTTTTAGTAGCCTCTATACATAACTATAGTTGCACCTCTGGAGTGCTTGCCCACCCATCCATTCATTTTTCTAATGCGCTTATCCTCAAGAGGGTCGTGGGTGTGCTGGAGCCTATCCCAGCTGTCTTCGGGCAGTAGGCGGGGGACACCCTGAACTGGTTGCCAGCCAATCGCAGGGCACACAGAGACGAACAACCCTTCGCGCCCACACTCACACCTAGGGACAATTTTAGAGTGTTCAATCAGCATGCCATGCATGTTTTTGGAATGTAGGAGGAAACCGGAGTACCCACAGGGAGAACATGCAAACTCCACACAGGAATAGAACCCTGCACCCGTGCACTGTGAGGCCTCTGCACTGTGCGACCACCATGCCGCCCCTTGCCTGGCCACCCATCAGATGTGAAAATAAACAATCAAGTAATTCTTTTGTGGGCTGCCCTTTTTCTGAAAATACATTGTTGAGTAACAACTAATAACACATTACATTCACCAATCTGCACCAGTCTACAGTCACTCATAAAATATCACAAAAAGTTACTATGTATGTACAGTATGTTACGCCAATGACTAATTTCCCATTCAGCAGGATTTTGTTGCCATTTTTTCTACATTTTAAGATGTTGCAGAATGAGCATAAAATACAAGAATAGGAGTTTCTCAGTGACTATGTTCAGGTAGGTTCCACAGATGTGTATAGAAAAATGTGTATAGGTGAATTCATGAGTAGCATACCACAAACAGTTGGGCGGTCACTGTATTAATGTATGTCTCCTTTAAAACAAATCCATGAGATGCGTCCATTTTCTCATCAAGAAAAAAATGCTAAATAGGCATAATTGTTTCAAATTCGAGACACTATACATTAAAGCTGTTCACCAAAAAAGAAGCACCAAACAGTCTCTCTGTGTGGAGGCTTGCTGCATGTTGTAAACGAGTTCCCTGCGCAGTATTGAATGATCTTACGTCACATGGACAACTGCATCTTTAAAGACAACTCCAGTTAGACTCTGGCATGCAGCCGCTCTGCAATGTGGTCCATTCAGGAACAGTTCTTCGTGTTATGCAGTTGCGTTAGAACACCACCAAATCCCACCGCATACCCACTGACAGTGTTTGATGCAATAAAGGAGTCAAAGACAGACATTTCAATTACACTTTTGCACCACGCAACATTTCAACATGGTCTCTAATGGACTGACACGTGCAATGCGTGTGCTGACTGACCCACATTATGGAACGAAAGGAAAAAATTAACGCAGTGACTAGAACGAGACGTGCTGCTGCTGTTGTGAGTGACTTAGAGCAGGAGGCACAGGAGGTCATGAAATATGCACAGCGGAGCAAAGAACAAGCACACAGCACACTGGCAACACAAAGCCATTAAACAGTACACTCCGGAAAAGAAAAGAAAAGAAAAGAAAACTAAAAACAGTCAGCTGGAACTAAGCAAGTCCATTTTCATTGTGTCAAATGTCTCTAAAGTCACGTGGAAAACTTTTTCTTTGGCTTATTTGTTGGCTGGAGCAAAAGAGTGTTAAAAGATGGAGAAGAAAAATACACACAAGAAGTTACGTAAAGTAAGCTGAGTAAGGAGACAACATGCTTTTTTTTTTTACAATTTCAAACATTTCCCATGGTATTGTATTGGTACACAAGTACGGTAATTTACATATATATATAGTGCCCACCAGGATTCGCAGTGAGGGACCTCGAGGGTTTTTTCAAAAATAAAGACAGACGTTTGCTTTGTCTTAAGTAGTCAAACAAGTCGTCGCTGTCCTTTGAAAAACACATTTGTCCATTTTTGTCATGTAAAACATTTTTACATCCCATTTATGTAAAAAAAAAGTTCAAATGCGTCATTCGGCGCCAATTATACCGGCAAAGGAGAATGGCTCACTCACACAGATTCAGACAAATTTGTGGGCAATATTTGGGAAAAAAAATGAACTTTTGTGGCTATTGACAGTCTTAAAACTTTGAGTTTAGATCATGACATATGGGAGCAAAAAACAAAAGTGTTGTGTTTATATTTTTGGTTTGTATACTTTTATTTGTTATATTTGTTTACATAATTCCCTGATCCTGTCATACTGAGGCATATTTCATACAGCACTGGGAAGCTCTCAAAGAGATTATGCACGACTATTGAATCCAATGTGAAATCAAAGTTCTCTCTCCGCTCATGCATTGGCCACATGCACATGAATAATTATTCTGCCGTAGGATGGTCATTTGATGTAATTATGCATTTTTGAGGCTGCACGTGCATTGTGCTGCAACAGAGACAAACAACACGTTATGTAAAATTACGCCGGTACGCATTGAGCGTGTGCGCAAAAGCTTGCTCTACCGTACCCCTCAATCTGCTCTACCCATTGTGATGATGACTTCCTACCTGGATGTTGCAGGAGATCTCCGAGTCGTCCAGCAGGCGGATGGTGCACGGGATCTCCTGGTGGTTCTCCAGGGAGCGGATGCTGGGGCTGCGGAAGCGGAGCATTTTCATCCTCGTGTGAGGCTCTGAAGCGAAGCACCACGCGGCATGTCAGCGCATCTGAAGCTGCTGGGATGGATGAATGGGCGGATGCAGGAAGAGGAGGATGAGCGGGATGGACAGATGGAGCATGTCTGCTGCCCACAGCTGTAGCACAGACAGCATGGAGTCAGCCTCTCTCCCTCTCTCTCTCTCCATGGAGTCAGCCTCTCTCTCTCTCTCTCTCTCTCTCTCTCTCTCTCTCTCTCTCTCTCTCTCTCTCTCTCTCTCGGTCGCTTTCTCTCCCGCACTCTCTCTCTGTAGATTCAACTTAAAGGGCACTTGCACACAACAAGATGTCATTACGGATGTGTAATGTCATATTGACGTGGTCAGAAAAAAAAACGGCCAAATGCCCACTTAATCAGAATGTGACAACAATGAAGCAGTGGATCAATCACACGTTAACAGAAAAATACATTGAACACCTAAAAAAAAACGTAGGAGACTATCATCCTATTTTATTGGAAAAATTGGGTATTAAATTATTCTTGGACACAAAAAAAAAAGAAAAGTTAGGCAAGTAATGCGATATATTTTTATGAGAAAAAAAATGTTGTTCAAGTAATGATCATAACATCGTTATTTTTGTCTGTTTTCAATAATGCAGACACTGTGCCTTTAATTGTAAAACGTGATGACGTATACGAACCAGACGTTTCATTGGCTGTGCATGCTGAGCAAATGGTGCAGGTATCAGGTCAGTAATGGAGTTTCTATCCAAATGTTTTTTATCCGAATTTTGTGAAAATGTACAAAAGGAACATGTGACTAGTGCTCGTCTCCATTTGTTATTATTTTGCGATAATCGAGGAGACTGCACCATTGAAACACACGTCAAATGAGAGCGCCCTCCACAAGACACTCGACCTTTTGTCAGCCTTAATAAGTAGTTTTTAGCGTCCTTTGTTCGCAATTGAACACGATTTCGGGATGGCGTTGAGTCGATATTGGTGACAACAGTTGTTGACGGCGATATACAACTACGGGTCCAGAGACCAGTTAAGACAGCCGCCAAGCCACCACGTGATGCCGGGATCAACTTCAAAATAAAAGCAAGCGAAGGCTTTTATTTGTACGTAGTCTATGGTGAGGTAGGTTTATTTTGAAGTTCACTGTCTCGCTGCGTGTTATTATCATGCGCACAACCACGGACACCTTTGCTGTTTACGTTCGCTTCTTTTATTAATTTCAGAAATATTTCAGAAATATTTTCTTACTTCGTCCCCTCAGACGACAAAATCCGCCGCCATTTTGTGTGACTACAATATAGTGTGTACGATAAAACTTAAAACTACAGTCGACCACTTGCATATTTCACAGTTCAGAAGCCGCATGTTCATCAGTATGTAATCATCATTCATATTTTACATTTTCACGTTTTCCCCGATGTTATTAGCGTTTTTGTTGTTTTTTTGTTTTGTTTTGGGGTTTTTTGGGGGTGGAGGGGGTAAAAATAAATCAAATTGTTTTCTTTTGTGTTTGAGTGTGCAGCCCACTGGTTGCCAGTTGGCTATACTGTACCTGTGTTAAACATAGGTTAGACGTAAATTACACTCACTGGACACAACATTCAGTCTATCTGCACAATCTACTACTGTAGGAATGATACATTAAGAAACGCATCACAAATTCTGTTTATGGATGGATAGACAGATTGATGCATTGATTGATTGATTTGATTGTATACATATTCTTTTGGAGTGTAAAGCGTGTGCGTTTTTTATCCACTTTTGCTCCAGCAGGATGATCTACATCATCATGGGAGTGTCAGGCTGTGGCAAGTATGTGTATGTGGCAAAAGTAACAACTCACACTCATTAGTTGAAGTATGGATATTTGGTCTGAGTACTGATTCAATTCGTTTACCGAAATGAAATGATTTATAACAACAGTATTAACTGTAACAAATGTGAAAGTGTGTGATTCTAAAACATTTCATGTCAAAACATTTCACTGAACTTGTTAGTTTCTCACATTTTTCTGGTCAAAAAGCAAAATTAAAAAACAGTTAACGTAATCCTTAACTGCTTACTGACATCTGATGCTCTGACGTGTCCCAACGTATGCGGAGAGCAGTTGGACCTATCCAAATTTTGTGTGACTTTACTAACTGTTGTGTTGTGTGTTTGTCATGCAGAAGTTCTCTGGGGGGCTTCCTATCAGAAAAGGTGTTTAAATCCATCACTCCAGTGCTTAATCTCAGGGGATGTTTGACCACGTCATCACCTGAATTTGTGTGTGTGTGATGTGTGTTTACATATCAGCTTGGGTGGCCTCTGCACGAAGGTGACAGCTTCCACCCAGAGGAGAATGTGGCCAAGATGGCTCGCGGAGAAGCACTCACCGACCAGGTCAGTTGGAATCTTGTCAGCACAATGCTCACTGTTTGGAAATTGAACTAAAACGTTTTGTTTTTTTAAATAATCAATAGAATTGGGATAAAATATCAATGTTGTTTGTGATGCATTTTATTGTTACTTATCATTGCTAATGTTGTATTTATAGTTTGAAACATTAATATTGGCAATCACATCAAATTTAAGAAAAATAAACAATTCTGGGGGTTGAATGGCTCACATTTTTTCGCCATTCTCGGAAGGGCCCAGTCCCTATCTCTCACAACTAGCAGGGAATTGCTGCTGAAGTTACCAGCACTTAGAGGGTTGTAAACATCGACGTCTTATGCTAACATTTGGCAGCATTTCTAATGTTAGCAATGTGCCGTGGCTGCCCCCAATAAGCTTCCATCACACCTGTGCTTTCAAGTGCACCATGTACCCTCACTGTGCTGGCTCTAGCTCGAGTTTGCAAATAACCAAAGGAAATGATCAGCCAGTTTATGGCAACGTGTTGGATGAGCGTCAAGCTTTCATGTGTTGCTGTCACACTTGGCTGCAGACAACAAGGCGAACGTGCTTTGAGGTGGACATGGAACAAAATGGGATTCCTCTTCTCTGTTTTCTATTGCCCACATGACAACAACGTGACTCCGATTTAGACTGATTAAATACACCGCAAATTGAGGTCCTACCATTCAGAATTTGAGACATGAGTTCAGCAAACATCTGTCCGTTTTGCTTTTACTTTTTGCTCTGTGTAACGCTTACTCGCGACAATGTGAAATGTTTTTTGTGTGTAATAATATGAAGTTGTTTTTTTGTTTGTTTTTTTACTCTAGACCTCTGTAAATTCATTTGGTTTGTGGGTCTAAAACAAATATGTGTCATTTTTAAAATCTAATACTAAATTATATGTGGTTCATATTATTTTTGATTTGTATGTTTTTGATTTACCAGAGGGAAAAAAAAGGCTTGAGTTTTTAACTTCTAGACACTTTTAATGTTTTTCCTGCAAACATTCAGTAGCAATAAATCATGATGTTTTCACTTTTCTCTTCAGGATAGATATCCCTGGCTTCTAAGACTACACGACATCATTAAAAGGTGTGACTAAACTGGCGCGCACACACACGCACACACACACGCACACACACAAATTTACCCACTTGACTTGGCATACGTAAGCACAAAAAATATCATACACACTTAAACACACATTCATTCTCTCTCGCCACACACACATATACACACACACACACTTACCCACTTGGGCATACGTAAGCTCTAAAAAAAAACACGCTTACACACACGTTCATTCTCTCGCTCTCTCTCACACACACACACACACACACACACACACACACACACACACACACACACACACACACAGACACACACACACACTTACCCACTTGGGCATACGTACCTACCAAAAAATAAAATCATACACAACTCAACTCAACTGTACACACACACACACACACACACACACACAAACCCACAAAATGATGGAGGGGGATTTAGTCATTAAAAGCATGAAATTGTCATCGAAAGATCAAAACCATTTTGCCAGTTTTTTGAGTGGGTTTGAGATGAAGCCGAGGAAAATTGAAAGTAGCTGAAAGTGTGCCACCATATCGCCTGCGACATCAAAGACTTCTAGACGGGACGTCTTCCCTCCTTCTCCCATTCTGCTCATCCCTTACTTTCCTCTACCTTTCCTCTTCTGGGTCTGAATTACTAAAGGTTTGCGCATGCAATTTAAATGCAATGGCACATGCATCCAATTACTCTGCATTCAATATGAGTAAAATCAAACGAAACATGGCTTTTATGCAGTTGCTGGCTTCCCCAAATTTCTTGCCGCAATAGATTTCTTTTATGTTTCCCAAGAATGTTGTGTTTGCCTCTTCCACTTCCACTTCCAATTCCAACACTTCAAACTTCATTTCGCGCTTGCGTGCTCTCCCAAGTTTTTCCATTGGGAAATCCATCAGTGCTATGTAAAGCGCAAAACCTTCCCCTAAAATACAGCAGTTTCCACCACTTTTCCACCTCTTGCAAACCGCGCGAAGCTTGTGCGAGCGAATGAACATGCAATTTGGAATCTTGGGCCTCATACCTCAGAGCTGAAGCCCTTTCGAATGCTGGTTAAAAGGTTAGAAGAATGCTTTCATTTTAGAGGGTGTTGAAAATCTGCCATTACATATAAAATTGTTCATACTGTCAGTTACACTTAAACACAACCGTGCAAAAGTTAAAAAGGACACCGCCAGATTTGCATCATAAGATATTACAACAGTGAAACCTCTGAAGTCCGATGAAAATGGACAGTTTGGAATCTGATGAAAACGTTGGGAAAATTTGTCTTTGTGACACAACTTTTTCTAGCACTTATTTGAAAGGATGATTCCAATGTGATTTTTTTTTACATTAATTTAAATCGGATCAAACTGTTTACCGTGTATGTCCATCACAGAGAAAGACGTTCCAGCTCTGATGCACTGGTGGTGTGCTCTGCGCTCAAACGCCTCTACAGACTCATCCTCCTCCACGGCTCCAAAGCACTCCCCACCTCCACCTCCTCCACTCCACTTCCCCACTCCGTTCCCAGTGTCTTTTTTCTCTTTTTGCACGGAGAATACGAGGTCATTCGCAAGAGGATGGTGGATCGCAGGGGACATTTCATGAAGGCGGACCTTCTGGCTTCCCAGTTTGATGTCCTGGAGCTCCCAGTGGAAGGGCAGGAGGAGAACGTTGTACGTCTGGATGTAAACAGGAGCATCCCTGACATGGCTATGGAGGTGGAGAAGCACCTCAGCAGCCTCAAGTCTCCAAGGTGACGATTAAAGAGACAGCAAAACGGATCTCACCACTGTTGACTTTTACCTAATGTTGTGAACAACTTGTTTTTATTCAGACACACACTCACTTCTGACAAACATCTATTTGGCAACCATGTCATGTTGTTTGACTTGTATTCAAACCTCATTCCAAATAAAGGAGAGGGGCGGGGGTGATCCCGAAGGCCCTGCTCTTATCTCTCATACCCAGACACTGGACACACACACACACACACACACACACACACACACACACACACACTCCTGCAAAATACAAAATAATATCACGCAGGGTACACACTGCTTGTCTGCTCTCTAGTGTTTGCTGTAGAGTATTACAAAGAGGAATAAGGGTGATCCAGTATGACACCTGTTCATTCATTGGAATAACTGCATGCTTACTGTTAAATAAATCATGCACTGAACATAAAATAAGCAGTACCTTGAATGGGTAAAATTGGCATTGATGTAAATAGACTGTAAACCAGAATGCATGAATTTCCCCAAAGATAGATTTAATAGGATAAACTACCACGACACAATGCACAGGTCGACCATGGACACCGCGCTTATTTATAAGCAAATTAAATATTTGTGTGTGTGTGTACTTTTTTTTTAATTAAAATGCACTACACTACCTGTAAATGATAAATCAAACATTTCAAATATATTAGACTTACGTTAAATACAAATCAACTGTTCTTAGCGAGCGATTACTTTGCATATTCCTAGAGGGAGCGCCGGCCCCACTTGTGGTACATATAACACACTATAAGAATGACTATTTCTGCATTTCAAATCCACCGGAATTCACTTAGTATGTCATACATCCACCAGGATTGAACGGAAATCTAGTTATGGCACACATTCCTGAAGTGATGTTACGAACCTAACTGAGCTAAGATGAAGGCAAACAAAGCCAGTACAACACCCAAAAAGACAAAGTCATGCTAATGACAGATGATGAGTGTTGTTAATACAGTACTTGTACAAACAAACGCATCCATAAAACATACCTTGTGATACACTTGGCTGCAGCTCCGTCGTGGTTTTAAAACATAATCGGTTTAATTAGCATCGCATTTTAATTTATTGAGAGTTACTACCATTAATATGTGCGATTTTTTTCACGAGGACGTCTTTTGGCACCCGAAAAAGCGACAGCATCCTTTTGGGCACTACTAACTTCCCGTACCAAAACCAGCTAACAGCTAGCAAGGAAGAGCTCATCCTTTCTCCTCTAACAGGTGAAAGTAAGACTTGGATAACTTTTCCAAACGTTGCCACTCTTCGACAAGTGCCCGAGCGCATTGGAAAAAAACAGCGTAAGTGCTATTTAGCCTTCTAGACTGTTGTGTGTCGTTATTTGAGTAATTGTTGAAACGCTAAGAAGAAAAAGAAGCCGGCTTTAGCTTTTGTAAAAGCGATGACGCTATGCGCACCTAGCCGTCAGTCAAATGCCAGCTTTGTACGCTTTAAACGACCAATATTTAGTCTTAATGCTACATCATAATAGTAGTGACTCCAATATTATTCTCACCGGAGCGTTCCTTCTCCCTCATCAGTATTAGGCTTCCACAATGGCATCGTCAACAACCATCATGGTCCCCACCACCGCCTCGCGCTTCGCCCTCCTTCAGATCGACTCGGACTCCGACTCGGACAATTCTGAGGCCGGGAAGATTCCCAACAAAGGCGGCTCCGGGAAGCAGCGCCCGGAAAAATCCGTCGGGGGCAAAGCATCTCAGAGCAACGACAAGAAGAAAGACAAGAAGAAGAAGAAGAAGAAGGAACAGCAGCAAAGTGAAGCCAATGAGGTGAGAGTTTCGGGTTTTAATAATGTGTGTGAAGGTTCAACAATGATTCTATAACACTCTATGCTGCGTCTTTTGTGACTGACTGATGTCTCATGTGAATGAGCCACTGCTAGAGATGCCTAATATTCAAGTATTATGGTCCTTTATGTTCTATATATTCATTCTACTGCATATGAAAAAAGTGCATTGCGATGACTTGTGATTTGGCAATAAACATGGCATCTTAATGTCCTTTTAACCCAGGGGTGTCAAAGTCAAATGGACGGAGGGCCAAATAAAAAATTTTGCTCCAAGCCGAGGGCCGGACTGATCGAATGTTCATTGAAAATGTTTAAACCTACCACATGTAGTTTATTGAACTGAATTGAATCTACTGAAAACCTAACAACTTCATTTCAATATGATCAAATAAATAAAGCAACATTTTCTTATGGCTGTCAGTAAACTTTAATTTTCGACAGGCACAAAAGACAAAGTTTCTTTGTATAAAAATACCCATCAACATTGAATGAAAAGAAGCACCAGCAATAGCCCATATTTTCTCTTTCAGCAAAATTGGGCTACATTTAGATGAAAAAAAAAGAATAATAGCGATTTTCGATCATTCACTCCTCAAATAAATCATGCTCCGTAGTTGTGCCATGCATAGGACGTAAAGCCAAAAACTCCTCTGTCACGCTTAGGCTTCAGTCCACTCCGCGGATGAAGACTGACAGCTGGGCAACGTCAGAAATGTCGGCGCTCTCATCCACAGCCAAGGAGTATGCGATGAAATGTTTTACCCTTTTCACAAGCTGCTCTTTCGATTAATGGACAACTGCTCTACTCGCCGCAATGGTGTTTCTGCTCATGCTCACGTTTAAAAGAGTTGCTTTTTCAGGGCAAACTTCGTCACAAACTTTAAGCATACAGTTTTTAATGAAATCCCCTCCATAAATGGCCGGGCTGATTTAGCGATCTCTTCTGCCACAATAAAACTGGCATTGACAGCAGCCTGGCTTTGTGATTTGGCTTTTTGAACAGAGCCTGTTGAGATTTGAGGCTTCGCTTTAATTCCTCAACCTTCTGTAGCCTTTGTTCGATGTCCATATTCTTGTTTTTGTCCGCGCGTTCGTTTCATGCTGTCGTCTCAGATTATACTCTTTCAATACGCCACACTTTCTCCACGCAGAAGACACACAGGTCTTCCAGCTACGTCTGTGAACATGTACTCTGACTCCCACCTTGTTTGAAACCCCCGGTTCTCAGTGTCCACCTTCCGTTTTGCCATTTTTGATGGATATCTGCAAGCTAACGTCACTGTTATCCGAACGACTGCTGCACTAGTAAATATTGAAATAAAGCACCCGACTGCTTGGCGCGACACAGTTGCATTGTGGGAAATGTAGTATTGGTGCGTGTAAAAGATCTGTGGGCTCTCGGCTTGCGGCCGTCCGCGGGCCGGTTCTAATAATAAATCAACATCATCCCAGGGGCCACTGAAAACCATCCGGCCCGCGGGCCGGCACTTTGACATATGTGTTTTAACCCAAGCGACTCCATCGACTTGAGCTAGCATGTGCAATGTCTCCATCTCAGCTTCGCAATCTGGCCTTCAAGAAGATCCCGCAGAAGTCTCACGGCCCACCGACGCTTTCGGGAATAGCCGGCGAGCTCCTCAGCTCACCTTCGGTGCACGGTGCTACTCCATCATCCCAGCAGGGCTGGCAGCAGTGGAAGCAGAGGGACGAGCAGGTAAGAGATCGTGTCAAATGAATGTGTGTGTGTGTGTGTGTGTGTGTGTGTGTGTGTGTGTGTGTGTGTGTGTGTGTGTGTGTGTGTGTGTGTGTGTGTGTGTGTCTCGCATGTCCAAAACATGTCACCTTTCTCACTGCAGATGACATCCGAGATGTACGAGGCAGATTTGGAGAAGGCCTTGATTCTGAGTAAACTGGAGTACGAACAAAACAAACAGGTACTTCCAACAGGCACGCACACTACATTTATACTACTCAATATTTCCATAGGAAATTTGGAAAATTAACAACAGCTAATCGATTTATATTACATGTTTATAGTCACATATTTATTGCTACTCATGCTGCCTCAAAACTATGTTGCTCTGTTAGATGGACAGTTATTTTCCTTTCGGTTACCCTCCTCTCACGCCAGCTGCATCAACCTTCGCTTTGGTTTTACATGTACAACAATACAAGTGCAATATCTCTCAGCATATCTCACAAAAGTCTTAAATTGTTTGAAAGAGCACAACTTCTGCATTGGTGATCTTTTTTTCAGCAGGGAGGCAGCAGCAGCAACCATGCGTCCTCACCAAAGTCTCGCAAAGATGGCGGCAGCGGTGGCGGCAGCAAAGAGAAGAAGAAGAGGAACGCGCAGGCCAAAGACAAAAAGACAGTCTCTTTGCAGGACTTCCAGGCTGAAGGCAGCGCAGGTCGGACAAACTCCCAAGATTAGATCACCGAGAATGCTTTAAATATGCGTAATTGATGTACCTTTGCTCTTTGTAGAGCATGTGAACCGGAGACAGGAGAAAGAGGTGATTTACATATTCAAACTGATTTTAAATGTTATTCATGCCATTGGTTCATTTAATTTGAAACTAAAATAAGAACTCATAAAAGAAACCCCCTTTTCATGCACTGTACACCAGGAAGCGGCCAACTCCGCTCTGGGACTGGGCCAGGAGGAGCGTTTCTTTAACAAGCTCGAGGACGACGTCAGCCAAATAATCCAGCGGGAGAAGAAGCGCAAGCAGTATAACGGCAGACACGAAGGCGACGCCCCTGCTGAACATGAACCAGTGAGTGTGCGCACACCCCAAAAAAAAAAAGCAACTCACTTCACTCATGGTGCCAGAAATGACTCAGCCATGTTTTTGTACAATACAGTACAATACCTTTATTTCTCTGCCGCTTTTTCACCTCCCTTGTGCTGAAGGACCCTCGTGCCGAGCAGCTCAAGTATGATCTGGAGAAGAAGGACCAAGAGATCCGTGATCTGAAGAAGACCATCGCACAGTGGGAGGTGGGACCCCCATAATTCGTACGGTGTGGACAAACAATCGAGACACGCTGACAACGCGCATCATGTCTCGCAGGTCAAATATAAAGAGGTGAAAGCCAGAAACGGGCAGCTTCTCAAGATGCTTCAGCAAGGAGAGAGTGAGTCGGTCCATACGTTGTCTTATTGTGCTGATCTACTCGTTTGGGTCAAAAGTTGGGGTGCCGGCCAATCGCAGCACACAAAACGCGCACACAATCTGGAATCTTCAGTGAACCTAGCTAACATGCATGTTTTTGAGTATTGTGGGAGTCAGTTGGAGTTGGAAAACACAGAACCGCTCCACTGCGAGGCAAACATGCAAAGCGCTCGACGACCGCGCTGCCGCAAACGAGAAGCTTTGATACTCGGGTTTTAGTGGTCCTCTAAAGCAAATCATCTGCCTCTTGTCGAATAGGTTTGTTGTTCTTAATTTGGCACAAAATCTGGACCGCAACTGCAATTCTTCTTCACTTTTAACAAATCAGAGAAGCATTTTTCCCTGACTTTGACATCAGTTATTTCTGTTGCATAATGGCTTCTCAAACTGCCACTATCAATGCTAACCACTAGCACATCATTGGTATTTTCCATTATATGTTAGCATTAAGCTAGCAAGGGGGCATTTTTAAGGCAACATAGTCGGATTGTTTTGACGATGTTTTGTGTGTGTGTGTGTGTGTGTGTGTGTGTGTGTGTGTGTGTGTGTGTGTGTGTGTGTGTGTAGTGAAAGACAAAGCAGAAATCTTACTGCAAGTGGAGGAGCTGCTACATATCAAAGAGGAACTCTCAACGCAGGTCGGCTAGCACTTTTTATAATTATTCGTAAATGACTTGTGTCTTTAAGGCCCCCACACACCAGGTCTGTCATAACAGAAGTCACCAAAAAAAAAGGCTCAAATGTATAAAATTGAAAGAGAGCCATTTTGGGTTGAAACTTGAGGTCGCCACCTCGTACTAGTGGAGCTTGAACCTGAACCGCTCTTACTTTCAAAGGGAAGACTTTCTTAGAAAAAGCGAGGCGGCAATAGTATACATTTCTTGCTCTAACTTGTTGAAAATATGAATATTTACATTGAGAATTCCACCCAATTCAGTTATATTAATCATATGTGTTATTGAAGATGGCCTAATCAAAACATTAAATCATAATTTAAGAGTACAGGCTTTGTAAGTGGCATTAAAAACACTGTAAACTCATGACAATCACATTCCTGTTGCTTTGCGCAAATAAATTTCACCGGTCTGCCAGTCTGTTGGTCAGCCCACCTCTGATTATTTCAGATTATAAATAAGTAGAGCTATTCATTTATTTAACGACACTAATGTTCATAATTTCTCACAATAACTGGGAAACATATAAACCTCAGTGTGCAACACTTTGTTTGTATACACATCTGCCAGTGTTCACTTTTGCAAATGCTAACTTGTACACCATTAACCCATCTAGCCAGTTTTTGTGATATTTTTTCTGTTTCGTAGTGTTCTATGAAATATTTGCTCAGTTAAACTTGGGAAAGTTAAGCTGTCCTAGTCGGAGGGGCGAATGCGGATTTGAACAATTCACCATGAAAAAGAGGTTCAGTTCATCCTTGCTTGCCGACTCATATTTTCAATTTTTTTTTTTGTAGGTGACCTTACTACATGCTGCCCTGGAGCAAGAACGATCTAAAGTCAAATGTCTGCAGTCTGAACAGCCCAAACATCAGGTAACGGAGGTCTTTACGCTGTAGTTCCTCTTCTGCTATTCAAACATTCACTAAAACGACAGTCAAAAATGTTGCCATGCCAACCGGTGAATCTACTGCATACTATTGGAGTATAAAAAGAACTGAATCACTGTATTAGAAAACAAAACTACTCACCCCTTTATTGAAGACGTGGAATTTCAGGAAGTGGTGCCTTTTAACACTCATGTCATAAGTTTCCCCCAAACTTTTTTGTTGTTAAATATGTGACTCATAATCATTTGTGCTTTTGTGGTTGCCAGGGAAACAAGAGAGGGAAGAAAAGTTCTGAGGCGGATCTCTGACAGTGTTACTTGAAGCCCCAACCACAAATACACATGTTTTTTTTGTTTTTTTAATGTTGGACTGTCAGCATGTGGTCATGCATGCCTCTCTCAACACACGTGTACACACACACACACACACACACACACACACACACACGCTCACAAAATGGTCGTCAATGCTGCCCCCTACAGGCACGAGTGCAGAGCAACAGGAGTGCCTGTTAGTTCAAAATGCCAAAATGTCTGACTGACTTGGGAGTTGAGAAATGTTTCTAGTTTGTCCACTCCACTGAGAAGTCAATAAAATACTTTTTCAGTGAAAAATGTTTTGTGATTTTGAATCATTTAACATTAATTGTTAGTTTAAATGTGTTTTAAAAAATATTGTCATTTACTATTACACAATTATAGTATCTTCCTAGCACCCCCCCCATGATGATGAAATACTGACTGTCTTTATTTACTCAGCTACAGAAAGTGTCATGCATCTATTAGGAGGGCTTTACTTGTGTTCTACAATTTTTTCCAGGGAGTGTCACATTAAAAAAAAACAAAAAGAGGCCTCAGTTCAGGTGCAGTATTTATTTCAGAAGATTATTGAGGCATGGCATGCATCTATTATCAAAACAGAGGCCACCCATTGAACCCAATTGTTTGAAATGTGAAAGGAATAGTGTGCTGGAATATTCTGCGGCCCCGTAGGACAGGTATCCAATAAATAAACCGATAGAGATCAATGATGCGATCAATACATTTCTCTCCATGTAAATGTTGAAACACAAACGAATGACACAGCAATCAAACTCATTGTACATAGCATACACTTCTAAGAGTAAACGTTACAATAATTGCAAATACTTATGCGACTACTAAACTCAACAATACAAGGGAAGTTTCCTGTGTCATGATATGAATGTTCAAATTGGGCATTTTTGGAAGAAAGTTCACACCCATGCCTAATAAGCGAGCTTGTCAATTTCAAGTACAAAGTAGTTATGTGAGCATTCCTAAAACAATTATATTTTGTTAGTTTAATGTCATAAGGAATTACACTGCATTTGAAATATTAATATACAAAATGAACCACAAATAATGGGAGTTTGATTTTAGTACTTATAAAAGTTACAAAAAAGTTGGCCTACATTATAAATATTTTTGTAATCACATTTTATATGCGAAGTGCAATAAAAAAATGTTTTTATCTTTTTCTGTACTGTATTATATTACAACTACAATGATATATTTTTCACAAAAATTATGAAAAATTAACACTGTAGATATGTTCTAATTTTAATTCAAATCAAAACAATGACAGAGTAAAACAAAAATATAATCAAAACGATTATGATGAATTATTTTTGTATATTATAGTTTTCTCAGATTACAACAAAATCTATTAAAAAAGTCACTTATGAAGATGAAGTCAATTAAATTAATGTATTCCTACAAAGATTTTCTTCTCATAAAATGACAACAATTTCACAATAATCCTGACCTGACCTTTATACAATGTTGAGTTGTTTAGCTAACAAAATACCATTTGTAAAAACATGAGTAAAAGCCCACTGACCTCACAATGCCACAAAGTCGGGCGTTTCGCTGCCGGTGGATGCTTCCAGCGAGTCGTCCGACAACATCTCGATGCCGGTGTCCACCACGGAGTCCCGCGCCGGCCCCGCCAGGTCTCTCAGCTTCCTGCGACGCAGTCCGACGGTGGCCCGCGACCCGTGGGGGGGAGGCGGACGGCGCTCGCTGTAACCATGGCAACGGGCTATCGCACCTATCTGGTGCTCGGCGGGCGGCTTGGCGTTCTCGGCTGACGACGAGGATGAAGATGGGCTTTGCTGGCGGGAGAATCTTTTGGGGTCTTTCGACCCGTTCAGTTCCGGGGGAGTTTCCTCGGCGTGGGGGCTCTGGTCGGCGCACTGGGACTCTTTGAGCTGCTTCCTCAGTTTACGGCTGCAGTGCTTGTAAAAGAACAATTCCTTCTCCAGGTTCTGCAGACGCTTCTTAATCGCCTCCTCTGCTTCTCCTGATGAAGTGCCCTCTAAAAGTGGGAGGAAATCCACACAAAGTGTTGGATCTTAGTAGGAGTAGAAGAGAGGGTTTGATCCAATATTGGTCATTTCAAAGACAAGTGCAGCCCGACAGTTCTATGAAAGGGAGGGCTGCACCGCTATGGGTGTGGTCACAGCTTACTTGAATCATGGCCAAATCAATCGAGGCGGCTCCTTTTTCTTTCCCTGTAAATGTACAGCGCTAGTCGCACCGTAGAGTCTCAAGGTGGTGGACGTGAGCACTTGGAGACCATCACCCAACCCTTAAGCGACGCTTCCCAGTGGAATAATTTCAAAGATATAATCCAGTGGACCACCGGCATAGTCACGGTTCGGCACTCACAGATTTGCATATTCACAGATATATATTTTTTTCAAATTGTAAAAATATTTTTGGGGCTCCCGCCTGCCCATGAAACCGGGCTTCATCCACTGTAAAAATATCAAAACACAGAAAGTAGTAATGTGTAATTTAACATCCTTCAATAAATATTGAATCAATCACTCTCACAATTAGGTTTTATGATGGCCACAGGATCTTTGAAGCAATTGCGAATGTAATTGTGTGTGCGTGTGTGTGTGTGTGTGTGTGTGTTTTGACCTTTGAGTTTGCCCAGGAGGAAGCGGATGTTCCTGTGGTGTTCCTGCTGCTGCTGGGTGAGCCTGCAGTCGGCGTCCCAGGCCAAGTTGTGCACGGCGGCCTCCAGCTCCGCGCGCGCTTCCTCCTGCTCCGCACAGTAAATCTCCAGTTCCTCACAGTACAAACGCAAACAAGCTTGCGTTTGCCGAAGGTCCACCACCTGGGGAACCAAGTAAGAAAACACTAACTCATGATCAGGTTCACTTTTGATTGACACTGTCATCAAAAACATGTCCGATGAGAAAAAAAAAACAATCACTATATTAAACATTATTTTGACCCTCTAATATAGCTTTAAAAAAAAAAGAATGGGGTACCAAAGCTAAATAAATAAGCTGACCAAATGCATTAAGACAGATCTACACATCTAAAAATGTAAAAAAAAAAATTTAAATAATAATAATAATAATGTAATAAAAAATTTAATAAATATCTGAAATAATTCCAAAAAGCATTTAATGTATTCATCTGTCAACATAATATATAAGTTTAAATGAAGAAAAAGGTTTTGTCACGTTTTCATTTTTTTTTTTAATTCATTCATTCCGCTTGATCCTCACTAGGGTCGCGGGGGGTGCTGGAGCCTATCCCAGCTGTCTCCGGGCAGTAGGCGGGGGACACCCTGAATCGGTTGCCAGCCAATCGCAGGGCACACAGAAACAAACAACCATCCACACCCACACTCATACCTTGGGACAATTTAGAGTGCTCAATCAGCCTGCCATGCATGTTTTTGGAATGTGGGAGGAAACCAGAGCACCCGGAGAAAACCCACGCAAGCCCGGGTAGAACATGCAAACTCCACACAGGGAGGCCGGAGCTGGAATCGAACCGGGTACCTCAGCACTGTGAAGCCAACGTGCTAACCACTGGGCTACCGGGCCGCCCCGCGGGGGGTGCTGGAGCCTATCCCAGCTGTCTCCGGGCAGTAGGCGGGGGACACCCTGAATCGGTTGCCAGCCAATCGCAGGGCACACAGAGACGAACTTTTTAAATTACAAAATGGAATAAAAATGTTGACCAGTGTAAAAATAAATGTAAAGAAATACTTGCAAGAAATGAAAGAAAAATATTTAAATAATATAATATAATATTTACATTTGTGATCTTTGAAAAGCAAGAGCCACGTTTTGCGTTGGTTCTGCTGTAAAATGGTATCGTGAACTGTGCGCTCTTACTTTGCTGAAGTATTTGACAAGCAGCTCGGAGGCTTGGGATTGCGAGAGTGCCCTCAGCTTCTCGGTGACGTCGGAGACGCGCGCACTGTTGCCTAGCGTCGAGCCCCGTACTTTCTCCTGCTTGTCCTGGATGGATCGCTGCTTGAAGTCCAGCTCTGCTTCCAGGACCTGCACAGCTTCTTCCAATTGCTCCTCCTTGACAACAATAAAGGCTGATGAACACGTGTCCTTGGGTGATATAGACACAGCGAAGAAACAATGAGCAAAGGGGGAATGGGTGATGGTAACCATAGAATAGCTGGCATGTATTGGAAAGGATCGTGACGAGCGCCGTAAATGGCCAACAAGCTGTGCCCTCTCCAATGCGGAAGTAGGTGTTGTTTTAAAGTCATAAACTTCCTTTTACACTTGTACGACAGTTAGGAAGGTTAAATGAGTGAAGTGTGACGATTACCACAGACCAAGAGGTGGCACATAGGGCCAGGTCTAACTGCTTACTGTCATCAGAGCAAGCAGAAGCTAAATGTAAATAGCACATAGCTGAAGGCAAAAAGGCTAATACTAGCACGGAAATGGCCAGAGAAAATAAATTTTCCCTCGACAGACCACAAAGGCAAAAGTTTGGACACCCCCGCCATGACCTCCACGCTGACCTCCAAAGTGAGGAGCGCGCTGTCCTTGAGCTGTGAATCTAGGCAGTCTCTCTTCTTTCTCAGCATCTCTTTCTCAATCTCCAGCTCCGTTGAGGACGCCGGCTTGGACCAACTTGCAATCTTCTCCTCCAGTGTTTCCAAGCGCATTGACACACGCAGCAGGTCCTGACTCAAAACCTGTCAATATAGCCAGGACATTGCGATGTATGACAACAAAATAAAACAGGGCTACTACAGTCAAACCTCGGTTTTCGAACGTCTCTGTTCTTGACCAAATTGGTTTTCGACCAGAAAATTTGAGATTTTTACGCCTAGGAGTATGACCGAAAACCGTTTTTCGATCAAACTGAGCAAACCCGAATACGCCACTTTACTCCTCTCGGCTTCCTTAAGCGTGACACTTCCTCGTGTTGCATTCATTGTGAGCAGACGTGTTTGTTGTGGTTTACGCAAATCTCCCGTTTTTATGTTATTTCTGCATAATGTATTAGCCCCTAATCATGGGCTAATAAAATAGTTTCGGATTTCGAAAAAAATCTATTTTCGAACAGCCTTCTGGAACGGATTATGGTCGAAAGCCGAGGTATGACTGTATTTGAGAAATGCAGAGGAACTGGTAAGACTGGTAGATGAGCATTTTAACACACACGGTGTGGAGAGAACACATGTCAAAGATTACTGGGATGTCTCCGCATTACCCAAGATTACCGTATTTCCCGCACTATAAGGTGCACCGAAAAACATTCAATTTTCTCAAAAGCCGACAGTGCGCCTTATAATCCGATGCGCCTTGTATATGGATCGATATTCTGATTTCTCGGCGCAGTCTTTTCAATGTTCTGTAAAGTGCTTTGTTACAGCTGCAGCGGTTGTGAAAGCGCGATATAAATAAAGCTGTATTTGTATTCCCTTTTGTGTAGCTCCATCTGGTGGATGCATAATGCAACCGCAGCCACTATTATGGCTTCTATTCTACGCGCCCTATATAGGAAAACAGTTTTAAAATGGGCCATTCATTGAAGGTGCGCCTTATGCTCTGAAGCGCCTTATAGTGCGGAAAATACGGTACTTTTATTTTGATGCAATTAACTAGTTTAAAGTGTTGAATTCATCTGAGAGACTGTTTATCTGCCTTATTTCTGTTGTTTTGGCAAGCAACATACTTCAGATGGGCTCAGTAGTTAACTCTGTAATGAGAGTGGGGGTTTTTGGGGGGGCGGGGGGTTGTTTTGTTTAGTTATTTTGCTTTCAGTGCAATACTCACATAAAAAGAACTCGAGTCAACTTACCTGACTGGCGCGCAGTCTCTCCGTCTCCAGTGCGTTCTTGCGCCGCAGGCACGCATCCCTGCGCCGGCGCACCTCCTCGCTCTTGCTGAGTTCCTCATTCAGTTCCTGCTGAGTTGCTCTCCTCTGCAGTTCCAGCTCCTCGGCCTCATCCAGCCAACAAGGCTCAAGCGCCTGCAGCCACCACAGGGGAGCGTTAACTCAAAAGGAAGACGGCGTCTATGCAATATGGCTACAAGGTCATCATCTTACCATTTCCTTTGGCCACAGTTTGTTTCTGCTTTCGAGAACACTATCCACCTGCAAAACAAAAACGCACCATCTTCCATTAACATCATTAGTATCACTTATTTATTTAAATGTATGCCTTTGAATAAGTCAAGATACTATATGTATTGGGAAGTTCTACCATCCGCCCCAGATTTCCTTCAAAGATAGGTCTCTCCAAAAAAAAGACAATTTGATACATATGTGGAACGATTCAATTTTGTTTAATTCCAAACACTCACATCTTTTAACTCAAACCCGATTTTTTTTTGTTTTAATTCAAATCGTTTTTTCTTGCACCCTAATATGAATCGAAGGGAACACGTTTGGATTTATTAAATATATTTTTTGCAAATAATTTTCTGTCCACAGCTGTTTTCTCCTGATTGTATTTTCATAAACAAACCTGATGATGTCTCATTTGGTGGTGTGTTTTTGAGTCCCAGGCGCTTGGGAGAATTCACACTCACCTTGTCTGGCTCTGACTCTGCAGAGTTGTCGCTGCTCTCCGGGCTGGGCCGCCTGAGGCTCCTCTGCAGTTGCGCCCTCTGCAGATCCATGTGCTGCAGGCTGTGACGCAGCGCCAAGCGGTCCTGTCGGCTCTGCTCCGACAGCCAGGCCAGATCGGCGTCTTCTCGCTGGTCGCCCGCATCGCGTCGGACTGCCGCTAGCGCTTCTCTCTCTGTAAGGGCACAATATGTCACTGATTCCAAACCACAATCTTTTTTTTTAGTACAGTAAATCCCCGGGGGATCGGGACACAAACCTGTCACGAATATCAAAGACCCCCTTAAAATGTTTCAAACTGCCTGGATTAATCGTTAAAATCATAAAATGACCTATGATCCCAAAATACATTCATATAATTTCAAACTCATTACCCTCACAAATGCATCGCTTACAAGATGATCCATCCATCCATTTTCTGATCCGCTTCATCCTCACAATGGCCGCGGGGGGTGCTGGAGCCTATCCCAGCTGTCTTCGGGCAGTAGGCGGGGACACCCTGAACCGGTTGCCAGCCAATCGCAGGGCACACAGAAACGAACAACCATTCGCGCTCACAGTCACACCTGTGGACAATTTGGAGTGTCCAATCAGCCTTCCATGCATGTTTTTGGACTGTGGGAGGATAGCGGAGTACCCGGAGAAAACCCACGAAGGCCCAGGGAGAACACGCAAACTCCACACAGGGAGGTCTGAGCTGGAATTGAACCTGGTACCTCCGCATTGTGAGGTCGACGCGCTAACCACCGGACTACCAGGCCGCACTTACAAGATGACTGATTTCATAAAACTCGAGATGTACGCACCCGTTTTTTCCATCTCTTCGACGAGCTCCTCTTTTAAGCACATGCTTGCTGACAACATCTGGATCCTCCTCTGAATCAGGCCGGCTCTCTGCCTTGTGTCTTTCGTTCCACAGGGCTCAGCGTCTTGTCGCTTGGTCCCTGAGAGAGTAAGTACACATAAAAAGAATGTCATCGTTATGAGGAAAGACAATATTGTGGATTTTAGATTTTCAAAAGTGATGTGGTACAAGTGGCCTGCTGAGTCGTTTGCTTTGGCGGTTGGTCCGGAGCGAAGCTCTTTTCTTTCAGGGATGATTTCTTTTGCCTGCTGGTCCAGCTGAAGAACGAAGAATTCAACATCACAAGATTAGGCCATGACAAAAAAAAAAAAAAAGGGCTTGCCTTGCAAAAGTGCAGAATTTGAAGGAAATAGGGGTATCTGAAGTCAGTTTTTGACACCCGCAGGATTAGAACAGTTGCGAGCTGGAATGAAGATTTTGTGAGCATGCTGGCAAGGCGCTGCGCCAGGACTCTATAGCTGTCAGAAATCTATCTAGCTCCCGGTGAAGTAGCCAACCCCTCCCCTCCAACATTTTATTTGATATTCTGAAACATATTTTTCAATTACTCTATCAGCCGCTTTAACGTTGCGAAAGAAAAAAAAGAATCCTGGAGCCTGTTTCTGTAAAAGCTAATCTTTGCCGCCCACATGTTAAGCTACATTTGTCACCTAGATCCACTGAGAAAACAATCGGATCACTGTAGTATTACACTGTCCCCCATATTATAATTTCAATAGGATTTAAGTAAAAAAAAAAAAAAAAACTAAAAAAAAACTAAAAAAAAAAGCAAGAGGGGGTTTTTGTTGTTGTTTTGTCTTCAAAGGTCATAACAATAGAGATATTATTGAAGCTTTAGCTTTTATGGAAATTAAGGGTACAGAAAAACCTAGGGTGTGGCTATCACTATCCCCTTGACAACAACACTATTGAGATCAAATGGAGCATCCTTCAAAATGAGAAACAATTTGACAAATGTTGAAGTATTTTCTTACCCGAGTCCACTAACAAAGTTTTCCCTCTCTTGACCTTGTCCCGCTGCCGTTTGCCTCAGCACAGGACAGAAATCCTTCACCTCCTCCTCGCTCTGCAGACGGTGGTTGCTCATCTTAAAAGTTGCCATCAACCTCTCCAGCGATTCGGCAGGGAAACCGGGACCAATCTAACACATAAACATCCAATTATCATTCAATTGTTTATCTGCTTGAGACAGTTGTATTATTTCAAATTCCATTCTTTGCTCTTTGAAAATTGGACAAACGATGTTTGTAAACATCGGGTGACATGGGCTAACGCTAACGTGCCACCCCACCTTATTGATCAGCGTGTGTCCGCAGCTGGGTCGTATCAAGCTGGCACTGTGTGGTCTGTGGTGAGCCCTGCAGGAGGTCGCTGGGGTTTTACCCCGCATGGCCATCAGGTCGCAGCGAAGGCGGTCAATGAGAATCTGCTGGTCCACCAGTCGCTCCGCCTTGACAACATTCAGGGTATTTGACGTCAAGTGTCAGTGCTAGTCGAAGATAATACGCATCTAGCGGGCGGTCTCACCTGTGTCTTCTCTTCACAAAAGGTCTGCAGGAGGACGTTTTGCTTCCGCAAGAGTTCCTGCACTTCGTTTTGCACTTGTTTCAGTTTGGCATCTTTTTGTGCCACGCGTTGGGCTTCCATCTCCAGAGACTCCTGAAAGAAAAGGACTGCTTTACTCAATGGCTTTGCATGGATATATTTTGCTTGTTATGTAATACATCTTTTATCGGTTAAATTGGATGACTGGTTGGATGATTTCAATGGTTGGTTTCTTGGGTGCTCTGGTTACTTGGTTGGATATTATAGTTAAATGGTTGGTTAGTTGTCGGATGTTATGATTAGTTGATTGGATGGTTGCCATGGTTGGATGATTTCGGTGGTTGGGTGCTTTGAGTATTTTGTTTCATGCCATTGTTAATTTGGGTTGGTTAGTTGGTTGAATGTTATGATTGGTTGATTGGATGGTATGATTAGTGGGCTGAAAGACTGCTACAGCTGGATGTTAATGTTGGTTGGTTATATGGATGCTTTCATTGGCTGCTTGATTGGTTGGTTGCAGGGATACTGCATTGGGAGGCACTCACCAGATTCAACAAATGAAGCTATCGTGAAAAAGAAATGTGTTGCAGATTCCCTCCTTTTTGTTAAAAGGATTACCACCACCTAGAGGACTGAAGTGCAAAATTATCCGCAGTGGCATTTTCCTCACCTGACACTTCTTGAGGTCCTGTCTGAGCTGTACGATGGTGACCAAATGGGGCGAGTCTCTCTCATCGGACCAGCTGAGATCATCACTGCCACGTGATTGGCGGGCAGTCTTCGCCCTCTTCTGCCACTCGTGCACTCTACGTTTCAAAGTGTCGTTTTGAGAGTCTGGTCCGCAGATCTCGGCGAGGAGATCCGCAGCCTGCTGCACCAGTGAGGAGTAGGGAGATGTTTCTCTTTGGCGTACTTCCTGTTCTGGCGTAGAATGACTTCCTGACTGCCTGAGAGGCCGGATGTCATTATTCGGCGGGTCTTCAGAAGTCAGCATGGTGGTAAACGTCTCCTCAGAGTCTTGTTCGGGAGTTGCCAACTCGGCATGGTGGCGAATGCGGCGAGACTTGGAAGCAAACTTGAGCACGCTCAAGCTCTCGGCAAAGCTGTGGTGAGACGGGCTTACGCATGCCACTATGAGGGTGCAGGCATTACCCCCCAGTGAGTCCCGTAGGAGCCGGGTAATCTTAGCGTGGCGATACGGAACGTAGGCACTCCTTTGCCGCCCGGGATGGGACAGGGCCCGAATGACGTTTCCCAACGCCAAGAGGCCCGTGTTGATGTGCACCGACTCTTCAAAGCGGACACCTGTGTTACCCGTCTTACCCACGCGCTCCGAGCCGGCCAAGTCCACCACGCAAAACTTGGAGAGGCGCTCGGGCCTCTCGGGCCCTGCGGGTGCTCGCTGGCGGAGCCACAGCGTGAGGACGGTGTGCGAGCGGCTCGAGTGCTCGTTCATACGGGTAGCACCCGTTTGGCGCAAAGCATTGCCCACTTCCAAGACGTTGAGGAGCTCCTCACAGGAGGAAACTGTGACTTCCTTGGCACCCACAACCACTATGCGGGCGCACACACAAGCGCACACATGCACACACACACACACACACACACACACACACACACACACACACACACACACACACACACACACACGTTCATTAATTAATCCGAAACTGTTTAGGCACTGCTGTTTTGGTTAGCAACAGATGGGTTTAGATGTTAAATCTGCAAAATCCAATTTGGTTGATTTCTTCCAAAAAGTTATGCATTAAAAAAAATAATCATCGAGACTTTCAGACATATTTTTTTAGTAAAGCAGAACATTTAAAACTCAAGAATAAGTGAAGAAAAAAATGTTTTAGAAAAGTCATACAAAAATAACAGATAGATTTAAATGTTTTTTTGGGAGGGGGGACATATAAGGACAGTAAGCTAAAAAAATATTTTAGAGAAAAAAAATCCTGGATATTTATTTTTTCAGGGAAAAAGTCAGATTCTCTTTTTTTTAAGAAACAGATTGCATGCTTCAGTTTTGTTGTTTCTGAAAAAAAATGTAATCTGCCAGAATTTTTTAAAAGAAAATTTCCAACAAAAACTGTCACATTACGTTGTTACGTTTAAATTTGAAAAAAGTCAATTATTTTCAAGAGAAACAGACTAATTTCAAGATAAATTATATATTTCGGAGAAAATAACTAGATGAGTGTCATTTGTCAAATAGATGAGAAAAAATGAATATTTGAGAGTTGTAAGTTCAAAACAGTTAATCAAAGTCACTCATTTGAAAAATAGTTTTTATATATATATATATATATATATATATATATATATATATATATATATATATATATATATATATATATAAAATACTTATGTTATATTTCATGTAGAACAAAAAATCTGAGACAGTCGTGTTCTTTTGAAAAATCATGAGGAAAAAAAAAGGAACAGACCAACATATGAGACCATTTCCACAAAAAGTATTTTCAGAAAAGTCAACGTTTTTCATCTCACCTGTGTTTCCCCTAAAGTCATCTCTGATCTGAAGGTCTTTGTGGGAGGTGCTGAGCTCCAGCAGGTCACGTAGCTCTTCCTTGTACAGCTCCAAATACGACACCCGTATGGTGACTTCCCCGCCGTCGCACTGTTTCCTCTTGTCGAGCAGCGAGAACACATCCTTGGCCAAGCATGAGATAATACCTCCCTCTGCATCTATAAAATGGGCATACTTTGCGATGAAGTAAGTGTAGGCAATTTATTTAACGTTCGCACATTCTTCTTTGGATTTTCGTATTTGAATGACTTCAGTTTGGTTTGCATCATTTAGAGCTCACTTGTTTGCAGAGGTTGAGGTGCCTCGTGCTTCTTTACAAGGTGTCAAGAAAAGCTCCGCCCATGCAGATATACTTTTAACTTTTTACTCTGCGATCAACACCGCATGTAGGATTAGGATGGCTGTTTCTCACCCATTTTGTTCCCACCCAGCGTGTAGGTCTTCCCGGATCCGGTCTGGCCGTAGCAGAAGACCGTGGCGTTGATTCCTTCCAGCAGGCATCTGGTCAGTGGCCGCACGCATGACTCGTACACTTCACCTTGGCTGGCGGTCGGCCCGAAGGCGTGGTCGAAGGAAAAGAGCTGGTCGGAGCCGAGGATAACCTGCGGGGCGCCGGGGACCACACGCAGACATTCCTGGTGTGCGTGCAGGAGCTCCCTGGGTAGGAGGGGACGCAACCGAACCGCAACGCGAATGCGAACCTCGGTCATGACGTAATGTAGATGGAACCGACCGAGTACGAATGAAATTTTTCAATGATTAAACATATTTGTTGTAAGAAAGCAAACCCCCGACATAAAGTCCCTTTCTAGTTGTGCGCCCTTTTTAAGACATTAAAGTGAGCCTGACAGGACCACAAAGGCAAAAACCTCCACTGACAAAAGCAACAAGCGTCATGAACACGTTCTCAACTAAATTTGATTTTGCGGTTTGCTTCCCTTTCATCCTCTAGTCCGTCTCGACAGCACATCAAATTTGTTAATACTTGTTTCAAATCTCCTCAGGAAAGTTGATCGCTAAATCGTTGTTGACATTTGAGCGTCAGTTGAGGCTGCTCGGTAGCCATGGAAACCGCCGCTGGAGTCGAAGAATGCGCTTCAAGAGTCACCTCGATGCAAGGACTTGAATACATTTGAAATTCAACAGCGCCCTCATATGGAACTCCCAAAACTTGCACCCATCCTTCAACGATAAACCAACCAACGCCTTAATCGGAGCTCGTTGGCTCCACGAGCCTACTAAATGCTTATTTCGTTCTTTATTTAGCTATCAATTTCGTATTTTGCAAAATTCTTGTGACATTAACAAATGTTAGCTTATTTTATTCGGATAAAAAGAAATGTTCTAAATTAAAACATGGGCCTTCACACGTGTTCCTCGAGGGCTGGTTTCCTGGATTTCCCCCCACCCCTCCCTGCTGCAACGCACCTGATTCGAGGTCAGGTAACAAGCACGATCCTGGTCATTTGGATCAGGTGTGTTGAAAGGACAGGTGGTAAACATTCAGGAAACCAGCTGCTAGAAACAGGAGTGACGACCCGGAAATAACGGATAAGCGGTTCCAATAATGGATGGATGGAAATTAAAGCGAGGGAGCCAAAACATAGATATGAAAACGTTCAATAAAAAGTCTATACAGTATGTAGGAAATGTTGCTTAACACACAGAAAACGTGAAATATAGAATATCCTGTTACTGTATAAGTCTCCTAATGGCAAGGTACTATTGATCAATTGTTAGCTGCCATCTTGGTTTCAAGATGTGAGCAGCACGTTGAAGAGGATGATTTCTCTGCGAATTGAACCATTAAAATCTGTTGGTCCATTCAACTGCAATGGCGTGCAAAGAAAAGATGGGTTAATTTTGCACTGTGAAAGACCCATGTATGAGAAATATGAAATTATTAACAATTAATCTAGTTCAATTGTTAGCGAGTAATCCCATTCAGATTTTTGTTTTTTTGTTTCTCGTGGAATGCCTGAAGGTCTTGTGCCAACACTGACTGCTATTTCAAATTGTTCAGAATCTCCACAACCCTGCCAAAAGCCTGTTATAGTTGAAGAAAAACAGCCCAAAGCATGATGCTGCCACCACCATGCTTCACCGTAGGCACAAGTAGGGCGTTCCTGTTGGTGATTAACAGTATTGCGTTAACATCAAACACTGCTTGTCATTATAGGCCAAAAGTACAACATTGGTTTCATCAAACCATAACACATCATCCCTTGTGGGCCAATGAAACCAATTTGAACAAAAAGTTCAATTGATTTCTACCTAGTTATAGCTCACATTAATAGTGGGGAAAAGTTTTGAAATTATTTATCTTGATGTCATTCTTTTTTATCACAAAAAACGAGCATTTGAACAGGGGTGTGTCAACGTTATGGAGCCCCTGTATGACTGACAGGAAAAAGGAGTATTAAAATAATGTACATAAAGGCAGTTGGCTTGGTTCACCGACACTGGCGGCGTCTATCGCATCAATAGTAAACACAACGCGTGTGGTGTATGGGAATATGAGCCATGTCTCGGTGGTGCTGCTTGGCGTACGGCCACAAGTAGAAGTCGATAAGCACCGAGTTGATGCCACTGCTCTCGGCGCCCTGTTCCCGTGCCAGCTCATCCAGGCGTGCCTTAATGCGCTCCACTGCCCAAATGGAGCACGCCCGAATCTCCACCTCTCTGCGGTCACCTGAATGCAACAGCTTGCCTGAAGGCAGAAATGTGGATATTGGATGCCGGTGGAAAATGTAGGTAAACCGAACGTCGCAACACATACCGCTCTTGAGCGTGCGCATCAGAGCGTCTGAGTATCGCAACGCGCCCAGGAAGACGAGGGCCTGTGGGACCCGGTAGTCAGCGAACATGGTAAGCCAGTCCATGTTGATGATGTCTGTCGCGCCCCTGGCCGCCGCCATGGCCCAGAAATCGGCCACCAGGATCTGAGCCCTCTTGTACAAAGAGATCCTCCTCCCCTTAAATGGAGAATAAGTAATTCTGATGACAACAATGTTTCCTCACGGGCAGTAATACAAAATACCTCACAGTGCAGAGGTACCGGGTTCAATTCCAGCTCCGTCCTCCCTGTGTGGAGTTTGCATGTTCTCCTCGGGCCTGTGTGGGTTTTACTACGAGTACTCTGGTTTCCTCCCACATGCATGGCAGGCTGATTGAACACTCTTAAATTGTCCGTAGGTGTGAGTGTGATGCAGTATTTTAACATTGGTCATGACTGTCTGTGTCTTATGTGTTGTGTTGTATTATTTTGTGATTATGTTATCATGACTTCAAGGTGGCGCCGTGAGAGTGGCTGCCTTTACAGCAGCTTCTATACTTTTTGTTCTTCTACTTTCCTTTCATAACTTTGCTGCTGTAAATTGGGAATTTCTCCATTGTGAGACGAATAAACGTTTTCTTATTCTTATGGTGGTCGTTTTTAAAAAAAAATATTTTGTTGAGAACCACTGAATCAACTGTGGAATATGGCTGTAATGTACCATATCAGAGTAAAAAGTGAAGCTACAATATGAGAACTTCTGCTCTGCTATACTTTCTTTGTTCATTGTCACACTTTTGCTCTTTGCCATCACCATTTTTGTCTTTTGTGATGGGATCATAAAAAAATAACCCAACAACAAAGCAAAACGTGTGGATTTCATCCTTGAAGTCTTGCAGATTTGCTGACCTCGCGCATTGTAATGATGTTTTCAAGTCCGCCTTTTGTCTGACCCTAGTCAAAGAGAATTTTTGTCAAAGATTCTGCTCGAACTACAACTGTATTTTCATTTTGTCATGACGTGGAATTTTCAGGGTAAAGATTCATTTAATCCACTTTGGAATAAGGCTTTAACAAAATGTTGAATAAGTGAAGAGACATCATGGAAACGTTTGACATACTGTCTTAACCACCTTTGGTAACTTTCCAGAGGCACACACACACAAAACACAAACAACCCAAAGAAGAAACATGACATAAATAAAAGTCTGAATCTGCTACTATCTTGCATGATGCGGATTGTTTATGCAGGATAGCCTTTCCAGAAGAACTTCCGTGAACTTCATATTTCTGATCAAATGAAAATAGTTTTTCAAAATTCAACAAAAATCATTTGCATTCCCTAATCACGTGTAGAATTTTGGAGAGGGACAATGAATTTAATCCATTTTAGATTGCCTCTGTAGCATGACAAAATGCAGAAAAAGTCATGTATTAGGTTAACTTGGTACTTCTCCTTGTTTTTGACATCATCTTATGTGGTCACATCGCAAAGAAAAAGAAGCCACAAAAAAGCCAGAGAATGCAAAACCCATTTGTGAACGCTTTAGCTCTTCTGATGTCACTCATGATGATGATGATAATGACGAAGAAAAGTAAAGAAATGAATCTACTCCAGAAAATATGGTGTAAAAAAAAGTTTCACTTTGTCATGATGCTTGGAATTTCAAAGGGGGAAATCAATGTGATCCATTTTGGAACACAGCCATTGACACAACATTAGATGGCCACCAGATGGAGCGCTCACATTACAGTTTCTTCACTTGAGCACACTCAATGATCGAGCTGATTATTCATCATCACCATGCACCCTTGCATTTCAGACAGTGTTGGCCTCATTAGGGTCACGGATGAACTGGAATCTATCCCGGATGACTTTTAGAAAGGGACATGGTACACCCAGGCCTGCTCACCAAGGCATATTTTGTCATTCAATGATTCTCAAAGTCTGGTCGCGTTCCTTTGTATTTGGCATTTAAATAAATTCATTTCCGTTGAATCTTTAAAAGCTTGTTTATTTTAAGAAATGTAATGGGAGAAAGATGGAGTAGTGGAGGATACCAATGTGAGCACTGGTAGAACAAGCAAACCAGAACCCAGAACCTCAGAATTGTGATACAGACGTGCTGATCACAAGCCCATTTATTAAAAAAATAAATAAATATATATCACACCTGGTAAACAGCTTCGTCTCGATAGGAGGGAATCTTCTCCACAATGAGCTCCACCATCTTGCGGGCGTCGTTCTCGGCCCGGCTGATGAAACTCTGGAAGCTTCCACCATGTTGCAACAGCACACGTCCGCCTTCAGTCAGCACCTTGAAAGACAGACTCGGCATGTAAATGAGCTTGGGCGCGCTTGGTTATGCCAACCTGTTAATCAGATTGAGACGTCAGTCTCATTTCAACATAGCTTACCTCTGTAATGGTGGAAGAGATACATTTTGCATGGAGTTGGTTATACTTCACAGGCTAACGGCAATGCCGTATCATTATAATTGAGCTAATTTTAAAAAAAACAACAACATGCAATGCTATGCATATAATGCTATTATGCATCCCTATAATTAGGATCTATGTAGCAGAGTAGTATTAGCACCAAGGAAAACCTTAACCTTTTTTTTTTAAAAACAACACATCGAAAGATGACATCAAGGCCATGATAAACAACGATGTCGCTAATCGATCAAAGCTCATAGTAATTAGATCGCTCCCATGTCAGCCCACACACTACAGGAATCCTATGAAATGCGATGATGTACTCATCTGCACGCGAGTGATTTCCTATGATGTCATTACGGCTCGGCGACATCGCCTGAGTCACAAATACATCACCAGTTGTGAAAGTTAGGTGAATGTAGACTGGTATGTTGTTGTTATTTTTTTCTTTTTGGTTAGGGGCGGGGGCTTTCCAGTCATCGACTTCTTTTACAATTCAAAAATGTCAGGGTATACTATTCAGCTTTGCATTACATCTTTGCTATAATTCACAAAGCTAAGACAATTTTATCGTTGACGCCTCAATACTGTATTAACCCTTTCGTGCAACCTGTAACCTAAAAACATGATAAACTGTCCACTGTAGTAACCGTTGTCCCTGAAAGGGTTCATTCGTTTTTATATTTGTATTAAAGTGAAGAATGAAAAAAATGTCACTTTCCTGTTTTGTCAAGGTCTTAGGATGGTAACGGTTTTACCCTGGAACAGACTTCTCATTATTTCCTGTGAGACTCTTGTTCTTTTTGTCAAATTGTATCAATTACAAGCCGATTCAAATCTTATCAATAAAGGTTTCATGATGGGTGCTGATTGGAAGAGATTTCTGTTGTTTTTTTAATGAGTTTTTCTTAGAATATCCATTGTGTACACACTGTTGAAGAACGTTAAAATGTTAACATCAAGATGATCATTTTCTAACCTGATGGCGCTCCTGAAGCATGGGCATGGGCGTTTTGTTGTCAGAGCGAAGGATGTGCGCCAGCTCCTCCACGGAGATCTGGGAGAAGAACTTGGGGTCGGTAATGGGCACCCCTGAGCAGGCAAGAGAAGCAAGACACTCGGGTGTGAAGTTCCAGCAACAACAATAGCTGTCATTTCTGTCAAATAGCTCAAGCATCACTTTATAGGATTCACAGCGAGCAGATGTCATTTATTAATATCCGGAGTCTAATTGCAAATGATGCAGACGACATTACGAGCAATTCCCCAAGCGGTCCAAGTTCAAGTTAAGGGCGCTCTCTCGGTAATTGGACGTGATAGAAGCACAGCATGTGGACTAAAAGAGAGTTTGCATATTGTGAGGTAGGCTTTAGTAACGAAATAATTTTATAGATCAGTTCAAATATTTATAATGTGCATATTTTTAGCAACTTCTGTAGTTCAAAATTATTTTCAACGTCAATGTCATTTTTTTTTCTAAAAGCAAAGGGGGGAAATACAAATGGATTAAAATCATAAATCAGAACAAAATAAAATAGCTTTTGTTTGAAGGGCATATCCCTATTATGAGGTGTTTCTTCATGTATGAAAAAAGGTGGTCATATAAACACGCTATCTCACCTTCCTCCATGGCTCTGGTGATGGCGGCACACAAGGTCATGTAGCCCGTGTGCGTGGTACCGCGGAAGGTCACCTCGCACTGGCGCGTGTCGTCATCGGGCCAGAAAGAGAAGTTCATAGTGTCAACCACGAACACCCAATTGAAGGCCTGCAGGGTATGAACGATACAATAAGCCAAATGCTAGTATACTAGTATGTAATACTACTCCGAGGAGGCAAGTTTGCATCAGCATTGTGCACGCTGACGAGACCGAGGAAGCAACAAATGGCATTTCGGCACCCACACAAAAAGTGAAAGTCACCAGGTGCAACATCACATCTTGGCCTTAAAACACAATAGAAATCAACATGCACTATATCAATACAAAGGAAAATGTTCTATATTTTTTATAGTGAGTCAAAGGGTAAAACATGCATTAAATGCAAAAGATTGTTTGTTTGAAAAGAAAGCAACAAAAATAAAGGTGTACCCTATTTTTGTTTGTTCTGTGTGTTCGCTTGTTAGTAGGTTACTTTTTTGGGGGTGGTTCAATGGAGAATAACATTTGGAACAGGATAGACTCTCCCACCTGGTATTCTGGGCCACAGGGGGCTACTTGTATTTTGACTCAAACAGCAAAAAGAAAATATTTGACAAAAAGGGGGGAAAACATGGGACATGCCTCCAAGGGCACGTGGTCGTGCTCTACACCTGTTCAATTTGAATTTTAGAGTTGAAAAGTCACATTTATGTTACAGCACTAGATGTAATCTGTGATGTTGACTCCCCTGGTCAGAGGTGGGTGCAGGGGCCAGGGGGTTGGCCATCTTCCAACCACTGGCGCTCAGTTCATCACTACCCCGCAGAGCGTAGAGCATCTGTGCCACCTTCCTCACGCCTTCTTCCTCCACAAACACATCCTGACTCTGCTCTGCTACAAACTGGCCTGACTCTCGAGGGAACAAGAGAGGCTCCATAGAGGCTGTGAGAAACAGATCATGCAAACATGTTTTTGTCTTCTTGTGTCAGAAACAGTAAAATAAGATGAACAGTGACCTACACATGTTATTCACAAGGACCCTGAAGATGTATGCTAACATGTTAATGTAATTATCTACCACTTTCTAAGGATTTGTCACTTAATAATCTAGCAACAATTTTGGGCAACCAAAGCAGTCATAAATCACGTGGCAGCACTTCATTTGCTGCGGTTTCAAAACTACAGTGCTAGCAGTGTTACTCACGTTTGATGTTACGACATCATATCTAATTTATTTGTTCTTAAATAAATCTTACCAATCAAATTAGGACTGTTGACTGTCACAGACTCGTACTTAAGCTTCCTGTTTGAAAAGATTCCGGCCAATCACAACTACGTCGATTTTTAACCAATCACAGAGCAGTCAGCAGACGCAAACGGAAGTAGCGTCGTTTCTGTTAATAATTGACAGTGGGTTGTACGTACCTTTTGACTCGTCCAATTCAGTCCAAGGGATAGAAAGTATTGTATTATTAAAAAAATTTAAAAGGGGGGGCAAAATTGTCGTTACCACTCGGCTAATGTAAGAAAACCAAAACAACAACGGCCACTTAGATAAGATGACAAAGTAATACAAATGTCCTTAAAGTTGACCAATGATTGACGTCGATTTTGAATTAAGGTTCACCAGAATCATTTTACAAAACAAAGTAATAAAACGGGCGGGGACAAAAATGAATGTATCCCTAGAAAATTAACAAACTGTTAAGGACATATTAAAATTAAGTGTCCACAAATTAACAGTCAATTTAAAGGTCAAGCGTGAAGTAATTTTAGGAAACCCCAAACAAAGCATGAAAAATAATCTCTATTTTGTAAATTTGACAAAGTAATTCCCTAAGTGAGTTCCTGACAGCGCCAAACCCAGATGTGTCACGTCACTTCAAGAGAACAATAGCGGGCTCACTATGGAAAGTGCACAAAGGCAGTCAAGAAATAAATTCATAAAGTGACGTTTCAAAAGTATCTGAGGACATTTGGGTGTTTGAAGTGTTCTGAGGTTATTGGCAAGATGTATATTGGATCATACAGATGCTCGGGATGCGGAGTATGTTGTGCCCTTATTCCTCAAAAAAAGGGCTGCACCGGTTTACTTCACGCTTGCCCTTTAAAGGATGACATGTAGTCACTGTGTCGTTCAGGGACTTGGTGTGTACCACAGAGAGCTTCTGAAGATTACAGTATAAATAACATTGTAGACAAACATTGATAAAAGAAAACACTAAGATTGTCTCAGTAGTTCCTCTGATTTCACTTGCACATGTTAAGTTTAAAACCAGGGGATTTAACCAATGAAAAATAGATGATAAATTGAAGACATTGATAATTCACTTATAGCTACATCCAAAGAAATTAAAGGCAAAGGCACATCAGTGTCAAATCAAACCATTCATTCATTGTTTGAGTCAAAGGGAGGTCACTGATGTTGACAGCAATCCCAAAAAAACTAGACTGGAATATGCCACCAAGCATATTGGCAAGTCACAAATCTTCTGGGAGACAACCCATTGGACAGTTCAGGGAAGGAAAAATAAAAAAGGGGGTTAAGCTTGGTCTCAGTTAATTGGTCTTGCAACAGGATTACCCAAAGTGAATGAGTAACACCACCAAGAACAGCTGAGGGGCGAACAGGGCCTTCTCTGAAGGTGCCCTTCCAAACAAAGACAACTGAAACAGTTGGTTCATGACTGAGTTGGGGGGGGGGTCACAGGTGCATTAGTCTCAAAATAAATTATAAAGGGTGTGTCACTAAACATTTATGAGCAGGCCTGTTTTAAGTTTAATTTTAAATGTTGAATTTACTGAACCCCAAATTCGAAGAAATGTCTAATTAACATTGGGACATTTTCAGTAAATTTACATTTTTACATCTGTGCTGTATGTTGCACATATTGTGCATTTGACAATAAAGTTGTACTTGACTTATGTGCATTTTTTTCAGTTTCAAGTGATTTCAGTGACCATTGTTTTTCTTTTATTAATTGAGCACCAAACAATTTTGTTATGTACAGTACCTTTAGGAGACCCAGCAAATCAATCTGTTTAACCTACGGATTCAGATTGATTTAAAAACAAACAATACTAAAAGGGCCTTAAAATTCAGCAACTGGGGCAGATGCACCCCGTATACAGTATGTAAGAAAAACAAACCTGGAACAAGCTGAGTAAAAAGTGGCAACTTTATTCATTTTACAACTTGACAAACGTTTTACAGCATTGACAACGACTGTAGTCGAGAGCATAAACATGGGTTTTGTTTATTTTTCAGATCAATTCCCAAACATAAATTCTTGCAGGTATCCCAAAGGATGGAAACTACTGAATTTAACTTGCACAAAAACATTATTTTGATAGAATAGCCAGCGTGTACTGTTACGCGTCACAGCATACCCCAAAACTGTTAAAAAGAACGGGAGCAGTAATGGGACGCGCGAGTCAGCACTATACACACAAAAACAAGCATCACAAATAAGGTTATTTAAATCTGCTGGGAGAAATTAGATTTTTATTTTACGAAGTGTACTTCAAACAGTAAGCAGGTAAACTAAAAACAAAAACAAACCAACCCCCCCCCCTACTTTTTTGAAGAATGCAGAACATCTTTGATGCACAGGAATGTTGAACATCACATTAAAAATATAAAAATGAAACCCCCCCAAAAAAGTACCCACAATCCAGAATAATAGTCTGAGGGGGTGTGTGTATGAGGGAGGGGGAAAAGGGGTTGGGGGAGGGGCAATCTGCTCGAGTCAATCCTGGGGGATGTCTACAGCAATTGACCAGAGAACTGCTTCACACTGAAATAAAGAGTAAAATGCACAAGAACTTCAATTAACAAGTCATTACAAAAAGAAAAAAAAAGTCTTCATCATAGGCTACAGCAGGGGGTTGGACGATGAGGGTGGGGGTGGTTGGGGTAAAAGAACAATTCGGTGGGCAAAAACAAACCAAATAAGCAAATGCACAAAAATAAAAAAGGGGAGGGGGAAAAAAGTGAAACATGGGGGTGGGGGGTTAGTCCTTGAGTCCAAGCAGGTGCAGCACACTGAAGGGGGTGGAGAGGGAGGAAAGAGGGAGGCAGGGTTAGTTACCATGGCAACACCACTGCTAATTAGACAGTAGCAGCAAGCAGCAGGTTGTACAGCTGTATTAGCGTTGACAAAAAGAAGGAAGTGGTGTGTTGTATACGTGCCTACTGGTTGCCAAGGGAGACAGAAGAGGAGGAGCCCCCTGCTATTTGGCAGACTGTGATTTGTTGTCACTTAATCTAACTAAAAACAACAAAATCACTAGTCTTCCACACAGCAGCAGCCAGGGGAAGAATCACTCCACTCCCTGCTTCACACTGCAACGGCTTTGAAGGGGGTGGGGGGTGGGGGATTGAGTTTTTGCTATATTTCTTTTTTTCTCTTTCCAATTCAAGGAACCTTGAGAAGTCCAATTGTAAACCCCCCAAAAATTGCTTGCCTCTCCTTAGCCGTTTAGTGTAAGAGGAAGGTTTGAACTACTTGCAGATTGCATGGGGAAGAAAGGAAGGGTGTTAGTGAAAAGACAGCAGGTAAGAGACACTAGAGATACAGCATGAATGCATTTCCCAACCATTTCTAAACATAGCATTTAAGAAATTGTCTGAATTACATATTGTGTGTGTCTGCTAAAAAGAGACACGCTAACACCCCCGTCTTTTGAATACACTGAACAGGCACTAGAGCAGGAGCAGGGAACCTTTTTATTCTGCATGTCCATCGATGGCCATAAATTTATGAAACCACAGGACGTAGCCAAACATATGTATTGTAAACTATTAACTTTTGTGGTTTACATGTTCAGGGCCTCTTTTCAAACAATTCATTGTAGTTTAGTTGAAATTGTATGCTATTTATATTCCCTCTGCACCTACAACATACTCAAACACTACGCATGTCTACCATATTTTTTAGACCCGAGTCCAAGTCGCTTGATTTTGAGGATCTGTCAATACAGAGTCCTGATCCGATACCTCGGCTATGTATTAGGGGGAATAGCACATCCAAAGTAGCTTCTTTTTGTTTTTTTAAACAAAACTACACCTATGATATGGCTTGTGGTGTATGGTTTAAACAAAATGGACATTTCAATTCACACCCTCTCCGTTTTTTGGGGGTGCAAAGCAGTTTTTCAGGTGGCATATTAAATTAGTTTTGTCAAATGTGGCTCATATTGCAAGTTGCCGTTGCACTGTCTTGGCTTTCCACATTAAAATATTTCCATACCGGAGACATGATCATTGTTAAATGACGCTAGATTAACGTTAGCTTCCAGCAAACATGACCAGAACATTCTCCCACTGGCTGAGTTACAATGTTGCGCGGTATTTAATACTACTCATAAATAAGTGTGTGTGTGTGTGTGTGTGTGTGTGTGTGTGTGAGAGAGAAATATGACGTCGATAGGGCTCAATGTCTGATCGCGTGATCTCGACATCCCTATCAAATACTCAAAATTTTATATACTGGAGAAATGTATGAATTATTTTAAAGGGTCAGCCCCCTCAACATTAATAAATTCATCAACCCCATTGAGCGTGGACATAGAAAAAAGCATAGAGACAAACAGGACATGATCTTGTCCATTTTAGGTGTCAAATTTTCTATTTCATATTCCGGCAAACTTAACCTAGTTGTTTTGAAGAATTGTACCCAGGTTCCCTTACCCCTGCACTAGAGAATGAGACAAACATCGAAGTAGTTTAGAGTGAGAGGGTCAGAGTAGAACTTGCCTGTTCTGTAGAAGATACTGGGCATTCTGGATCTGATCCTGGGTGCCCACAATAGTAATGATGCGGTCCTCTGAGCCCTCTAGAGGCTCGTCGATCTTGATGGATGCGCCGGAATCATGCCGGATCTGCTTGATCCGCTGGCCGCCCTTGCCGATGATGGAGCCCGCCAGCTGGCACGAGCCATTGCAAATTGCGGTGGTGGTGGGGAGGAGGAAAAGGAAAAGAAGCATATTCACAAACATATTAGTCAGGGACCAAACCTCCAATTCGATACAAGCCAGGCACATATGGGAACAATCTGACAAGTGTTTTTGGGTTACAGTACATATTGATATTGGGGCTTATATGGCAGGCAATATCCATTTCTGTAATTACAGTCCTCACAATACTAAGCATTTCATGATATCCAGTGTTCAATTTGCATCCGTTTAATTTCAAGTGTTAAGAGGTGTATTACCCTACATCGAACACATCATTTGGTTAACTCACGTCTTTGGGGATGGTCACTTGTGTGGTGATGACCGGGTCATTGTAGGAGCCCCGTCCACCTGACGGCAACAGATTGAACAGTTATAAAACACTGCAGGACAATACCGCTTTAGTGGGGGAAAACACAGTATTCTTCAAACAGGTCGCAAGGATGAGCCTCTTTCACACACAAAAATTGGAGCTTCAAAGGAAGCTGCAGCATGTATCAGCCTGTGTCTTTCACACATCACACAGTGGAAGTGGGATGTTGCCCTAACAGCAGGTGCTTTCACACTGGGACGTTGCATCCCACAAACAGATAATTAGAGGACGGCAGTCATCCATGCATGGTGTGACATAACAGGGCGGGGGATGAGAGTGTTAAACTTCACACCGCAATCGCGGTTAACGCTTTTATGACTCTGATACTACCCCCAAGGGTAAATTACTGGAAAGACAATTTGATATCGCCAACCAATTATGTGCTTTGGTTGCCATTTTAACACAACAGTGACAAGTAAAAAAACACAGTAATTAAAATATAAGTTATTAAAAAATAATGATAATAATAATAATAATAAAAAAATGTCTGCTTTGGACTCACCTGACTGGTAGCTATCCCAAGAAGAGCTGTTTTCTGCACAGGACAGAAAAGAGCAACGCTCAAAGACATTTTGGACAGTTAATAAAATAAAAATCACACATGCAACTTCCCATTTTTTTCTCTATTGAACAGAAGTTCATAATTTGTTTCGTGTAAAATGTAATTTCTCTAGGCTGTGACCGTTCAACATCACAAATGTCAATCTACACGCACAAATTCAAATAGTCGAAAAACTCACTGCATTTTATATATACTACATGCTTGCAATCCGGCCATAAAAAGATTTACGACTTACCATATCCTCCCCCACTCTGTGAAAACCAAAGAGAAAAGGACAGAGGTTATCAAGGGGCCACATCTCTGTTCGCATCCCGCATGAGGAGTGCATGCTAAGACCGGCATCTACATGCATCGTCAATGGAGCAGACGCAACTAAAAGCCAGCCAGTTTTCATCCATATGCCAGACTCCTCCTCCTTCCCCCTCCTTCCAATCAGCCCCCATTTTCACCTGCTATTCAGCGGCTGCTGTCGCCAGGGCAACAGGCAATTCAAAACGCTGTTGCTGGGCAACGGCAGGCAGTATCCTGCCAGCTCTCAGAGAGGGCGGTGGGTGAGAGAGTGTCTGTCAACAAAGCGTTATCGCCTAGCAACCAACTGTGGTCACCGCCTCTCTCTCTCTCTCTCTCTCTCTCTCTCTCTCTCTCTCTCTCTCTCTCTCTCTCTTTGCACAGAAAAACAAGCCGGCCATGAAAAAGTACACAGTAAGAGGGTAATTATAACTGATTACTATGGGATGCCTCCAGCTGGGGCGATTACGGTCATTTCGGAGAGATGGCTGGTACATACGAGCGGGAGAGTTGGGTTTTAATAAAGCTCGGGCGTGAGTGCAACACAATGCACAATCACAGCTTGTCACAAACCAGTTGTGAGCAGCATGCACTAGCCTAAGGATGCCGGCAGCACGCGAGCTGCATGCATTTAAGCAAGGGTCACTAACCATGTTATCACTGTAGCGATCCGGTCTACCTCTTCTGTCACTGGTCATGAAAGAGAAACAGAGGGAAGGGGGGTGAGAGTGTGGGTGGGGGTGGAACAAAATAGAAATGCTTTGAAAAAAAATGCTTGAAAACGTTCCAAGGGGGGAGGAGAGGAAAAGAAATTGCGGTCCAGGTCAACCTGCACACACACGCTGAGCAAGATTACAGTATAAACACATTTTCTCCCAGCCATCTTCCCACACAGTCACAGGAACAGCTCTGACAGTGTTATGGTGAGAGGAGTGACAGGTGGTGGTGATGAAGATCAGAGCCAAGGGCTGCTGCTTGCTGCTCCCATCCGTTGTAATGTGCATTTATTTGCTAGCCTTGTCACTACTGCCGAGGACATTTGTTTGGAATCTCATTTTCTTCACTTGAGTTCCGTATGTTCAGTCGTTATGTTTAGAATCATTTGTTGTATCGACAAGATGCATTGGTATGATATAAACTGACTCATTTAAAACCGAAAACGCACCAGTGGTGTCCAAGTATACTTGTACAGCGAGCATAAGTGCTTGCCGTCAGTCATATTTGACGTGATTACTGGTTTCTACTCACCAATTACTTGACACGGCTGTCAGAATTGAGCAGCCTTTTGTGAACAAAGTCAAGCACCGTGCTTTTGTGATGGTGTAGACTGCTAAGTTAGCTTCTGGCGCTAACCAACTGACTTACGAGAGGTTTGTGTGTTGTTTTATCGCTTTACATTAGGGGTTCTTGCGTCGAAAAAGCAAGGATGTGCGAGTCCCGGTACCAGTTATCAGTATCCATCCAATATCGGCCTAATTTCAAGGTATCCAATTACATGCAAAGGCCGCTGATACCAGACACTGTTACTGCCTTGTGTCATTCTATCAAGAAGGTAAATGATATGCCCGGTTGTCAAAATGTTTTGGGTTTTTTTTGGGGGTGGGGGTACTGCATCCATATCAAGCCTCTCAAATGTCCATTAAAATGACAGTTCTCTATGTTTTCAAATTTTTTTACATTAACGATTAACATGCATTATTTTTATTATATGAACCAGTCAAGCGGGGATACGGCTGAGCTTTGCTTTGCTTTCTTGTGCTGCAGGACCACATCATCTTAAAACCACTATGCAAACAAGTTAGCCCATTGTGCGCAGTTTTGAATGATCCATACTACTACATATAAAAAAAAAGGGGGTCATTAGGCGCAGAAAAAAAAAAGTTGTGTTTCCGGTAACCCGACCGACCGACCGACCGACCGAGAATTTCTACCTCGAAGAAAAACTTTACGGTCGGCACTTTACGGTCGGCATTTTTTTTCAAACTTTCTACATTTTTCTGTAATAATAATAATAGTACATTTCATTTATAAGCGCCTTTCAAAACACTCAAGGACGCTTTACAATCAAAACAAGAACAATAAAACCACAGACAAAATTATAAATAATGAAAGGAAAGATTAATTTAGAGCGTTTACATTGGTGCAAACTCTCGCGATATTCACGTTGCGTCGTTTGCCCTGTCGTCTGTCAACAACATTGAATCATGGCGGCGGCCACGATCTCCGACAACAGTTTAAACCGCGTTTTGTGTGTTGCAGTCGCATGCTCGCACCATAATATTAAGAAAATAGCATCCACTGCTGTATCGAAAAGATTCAACAAACAATTTGACGAACACCACGGGGCGTCTAGGATGCAGGACGCAGAGGTAACGATATGGCTGTAACACCCAGCCGCTGGGAACCCAAGTCTCTCGCCTCCTTTGGCAGCGAGCGGGGGTTTCAATCAGTGGCGATTGCTCTCGGACTGCAAGGAAAGCTCGGCTTCCCCTAAAATGTCAAAGAATAAGTGATGAAATATATGAATGTAAATTTCATTGTGTGTACATGTCATTGACTAAATATGCGCTACAATGTGCTCAACTTCAGCTTCTTACTGGTTACGACGCGACTCTCTTCTCATTCATGCCGCAGCTTTGCTGTGCTTTAAACGGTAGTGAGTTCAGGGTAGGTTAACCCAATGCGTTGAATGGAGACGAGTCATTGGATACAAGCTGGTTTTTGTCCCGCCCACGGACGCTCGTCGTGGGACTGGATGGCAGTGGGAGGGTACCGGACGCCAGGCTTCTCTGCATCAGATTGGATGATCTGTCTGAGCCTGTGTGCCAGTTCGATTGACATTGAAATGAGCCAATCACCGAGCTTTTAGTGATTGACATTGAAATGAGACAATCACCGAGCTTTTAGTGTAGGCATCCGTGCGAGCATTTTTTTCAACTCGCATTCTGTTCCGAGTTGAGCTGGAGACCTCTCCTAATCATTTTAGCGACACTCTTTGTTGTAAACAAACAACTAGCGACAAATTAATCTTTTATTTCTGGTGGGTTTTATTGTAGTTCCTATAGTTGTAGGACACTAATTAAGTACTGGGAAAAGACGCCTTGTTGGTATGACAGGGTCACAGATCATTTTCTTGAAAAGGAACGGAGCTAGAGTAGAATTCGCGTATAAATAAACGGACACATTTTATGATGTCGACCAAAATTGAGCTTCCCCTCTTTGACAGACGAGCATCCGACACTGGTTTCAATGTCTCCTTGTTTTATGTTTATTTTGTTTACGTTTTTGATGGAGGAGGGAGGGAGAAAAAAAAGATTTAAAAAAAAAACTTTGTCCGACCTACCGACCCTATGCTGAAATTTCATGTTACCGGAAACACACTACTTATTTTTCTACGCCTTAGCAAAAGGGAGATCACACTACTCTTCATTCAGCACTGAAAAGTACCATTCGTGGAAAAGGGGAACTGGGACGAGGAATTAAATACAGAGACTGACAAATAGAGGAATAAAGAAAACATAAGGGGATCGATCATCACTTTGGGAGAAGTGACACAGGGTGTGTGTGAAAACAAACGAGAAAAAAATTAACAAAACTTACTTTGACCTTTCATCTGAGCCACGGTATGAGTCATAGTAACGATCATCTCTGTGGAAAAGATGGAGGGGGCAGAAACACTGAGACACCCAGGCATAACAACATACACGTCATGAAATGGACAATAAATATATCATGTGTGCATTGCACAGCACTGAATTTCAGTCAGAAAACTGGACACCATTTATCCAACGAAATTGGAAATGTCACGCAAGTGTGTGCACTATAGAAACAAATATAAGCAACCACACGTCTCATGCAAACAACACACGTGTATCTTTCATTAAATTTTAAAGGCTCAACAAGGAAGAAGAATGAAATGAACGTCTTACCCGCCTCTGTGTGAGCGACCCATGGACATAGTGTGACCTCGGTTCCTGCTCTGGTGGTGTGGGGGAGGACCCCGCCGGGGGCTGATGTCATCGTAATCCCTGCGAGAGGGGGGTAGCGGTCCCCGAGCCGACCTGCTGGAGGACATTCGATCGTAGCCGCGGTCACCGGCGCTTGGGCGGCTTCCTCGCATGGGAAAACTGTTCATTAGCCGGCGGCTGCTGCTGCCCCTCTCCTCGTATGCCATCGTGAAGCCTCCATATTCATAGGTTTCGTCATAGAAATTGGGATCGTATGGCTGTGAGCGGCCCTTGATGGGAGCCTGCAAAAAGAAAGGAATTGAGGCTCGTGAAAGGCAGTCATTTAAAGTTGGGATTACCGCAACCATCCGCGCTCACAGTCACACCTAGGGACAACTTAGAATGTCCCATTTACCTGCCATGTATGTTTTTGGAATGTGGGAGGAAACCAGAGTGCTCGGAGAAAACCCACACAGGCACGGTGTGGGTGTAGCATATTTAAATCATATTTAATGATCTCTCCATTTGCTGGTATTTAGCAGTAACTTTTTTAATGCATTTCTTGTGTTTGATCAGTTGACTGTGTGGATACATCAGTGTTTTGACATGAAGCTCACATTTCTGCAGTTGACAGTTCAAAAGACCTCAGATTTGTAGCCACATCTGAAAGGGGTCTCCCTTTTGCTAAGGCGTAGAAAAATAAGTAGTGTGTTTCCGGTAACATGAAATTTCAGCATAGGGTCGGTAGGTCGGACAAAGTTTTTTTTTTAAATCTTTTTTTTCTCCCTCCCTCCTCCATCAAAAACGTAAACAAAATAAACATAAAACAAGGAGACATTGAAACCAGTGCCGGATGCTCGTCTGTCAAAGAGGGGAAGCTCAATTTTGGTCGACATTATAAAATGTGTCTGTTTATTTATACGCGAATTCTACTCTAGCTCCGTTCCTTTTCAAGAAAATGATCTGTGACCCTGTCATACCAACAAGGCGTCTTTTCCCGGTAATTAGTGTCCTACAACTATAGGAACTACAATAAAACCCACCAGAAATAAAAGATTAATTTGTCGCTAGTTGTTTGTTTACAACAAAGAGTGTCGCTAAAATGATTAGGAGAGGTCTCCAGCTCACCTCGGAACAGAATGCGAGTTGAAAAATTGCTCGCGACGAATGTGTACACTAAAAGCTCGGTGACTGGCTCATTTCAATGTCAATCGAACTGGCACACAGGCTCACACAGATCATCCAATCGGATGCAGAAAAGCCTGGCGTCCGGTACCCTCCCACTGCCATTCAGTCCCAGAGACGACGAGCGTACGTGGGCGGGACAAAAACCAGCTTGTATCCAATGACTCGTCTCCGTTCAACGCATTGTAACTTTTTTAATGCATTTCTTGTGTTTGATCAGTTGACTGTGTGGATACATCAGTGTTTTGACATGAAGCTCACATTTCTGCAGTTGACAGTTCAAAAGACCTCAGATTTGTAGCCACATTCCTTTTCAAGAAAATGAAAAGGAACCTACCCGGAACTCACTACCGTTTAAAGCACAGCGAAGCTGCGGAATGAATGAGAAGGGAGTCGCGGTGTAACCAGTAAGAAGAAGCTGATTCCGAGCAAAAGTTGAGCACGTTGTAGCACATATTTAGTCAATGACATGGACATACAATGAAATTTACATTCATATATTTGATCACTTATTCTTTGACATTTTAGGGGAAGCCGAGCTTCCCTTGCAGTCCGAGAGCAATCGCCGCTGATTGAAACACCCGCTCGCCGCCTTTGGCGGCGAGAGAGCTGGGTGTTACAGCCATCTTGTTACCTCTGCGTCCCCCCCGCTAGTGTTAAAGCACAGCGGAGCTGCGTGATGAATGAGAAGGGAGTCGCGTCGTAACCAGTAAGAAGAAGCTGATTTGGAGCAAAAGTTGAGCACGTTGTAGCGCATATTTAGTCAATGACATGTACACAATTAAATTTACATTAATATATTTGATGATTAGAAGAAGTCTCCAGCTCAACTCGGAACAGAATGCGAGTTGAAAAAAATGCTCACACGGATGCCTACACTAAAAGCTCGGTGATTGGCTCATTTCAATGTCAATCACTAAAAGCTCGGTGACTGGCTCATTTCAATGTCAATCGAACTGGCACACAGGCTCAGACAGATCATCCAATCGGATGCGGAAAAGCCTGCCGTCCGGTAGCCTCCCACTGCCATCCAGTCCCAGAGACGAGAGCGTACGTGGGCGGGACAAAAACCAGCTTGTATCCAATGAGTCGTCTCCGTTCAACGCATTGGGACAACCTACCCTGAACTCACTACTGTTTAAAGCACAGCGAAGCTGCGGGATGAATGAGAAGGTGGTCGCGTCGTAACCAGTAAGAAGAAGCTGATTCGGAGCAAAAGTTGAGCACGTTGTAGCGCATATTTAGTCAATGACATGTACACACAATGAAATTTACATTCATATATTTGATCACTTATTCTTTGACATTTTAGGTGAAGCCGAGCTTCCCTTGCAGTCCGAGAGCAATCGCCGCTGATTGAAAACCCCGCTCGGCGGCGAGGAGTTGAGTACCTAGCGGCTGGGTGTTACAGCCATCTCGTTACCTCTGCGTCCTAGACGGCCCGTGGTGTTCGTCAAATAGTTCGCTGAATCTTTTCGAAACAGCAGTGGATGCTATTTTCTAATATTATGGTGCGAGCATGCGACTGCAACACACAAAACGCAGTTTAAACTGTTGTCGGAGATCGTGGCCGCCGCCATGATTCAATGTTGTTGACAGACGACCCGGCAAACGACGGCGCACGCTCAACGTGAATATCGAGAGAGTTTGCAACAATGTAAACGCTCTAAATTCATCTTTCCTTTTATTATTTACAATTTTGTCTGTGGTTTTATTGTTGTTTTGATTGTAAAGCATCCTTGAGTGTTTAGAAAGGCGCGTATAAATGAAATGTACGATTATTATTATTAGCCCTGTTCACACGGGCAGATTTGTTTCGGCGCTGCTCCGGAGTATTTTGTTGCGATATAAATTTGCACTGGAACAAATTTTGTGGAGCGTTCACACGTACCAAGCCGCTGAGCGTAACAGCATCGGCACAGCTCCATTTGCTTTCACACGGGCAGTTCCTGTTGCGGAACAAAACGACAGGAATGCGGAAGTAAAGCATGCGCATGCGTAAAGAAAGAAGGCGGCGGGGAAAAGGAAGTACCATTTCCCTCCTTCTTTGTGACAAAATGGCTTCTTCTCCGGAGAAATCAACGATGTGGTCGATAATCAGACGCCGCAGGAGAGAGAGAAAGACCCGCCATGTTTTGAAGCGCAAAATACCCAGGATGCATGTTGGCAAGTACCCGGATGGACTCCTCTGACGCGTAGCGAGGCCACTCCCCCGCAAGCAAGCATTTGCTCTGGAGCAAATTTAACCCAGTTGCGTTCATACGTGCACATTTGCTTCGGTACTGCTTCGCAAACGAGCATTTGTTCCGGACCATATTTTTAAACACCTCCCCGAGGTGGTTTAAATTTGATCCGAAACAAGCTGCTTTCGGGCATTACGCCGGAATAAAGTTGCACGTATGAACGCTCGAGGTAGGCTTTTTTCGAGGTAGAAATTCTCGGTCGGTCGGGTTACCGGAAACACACTACTTTTTTTTCTACGCCTAAGGCAAACAAAGTCAATAGATGGTATGACATATACACCATCTCATGCGGGCCATCTAAAAATGATATTCAATAAGGATGACAAATGTAGCTATAAAACTCATGTTATGAACTTAAGTCATCAGACACGTATGTAGAAAAGTCTGTCAAACACATGTCTTTCTCTCTCACTTACGACAGCGATGACCTCCAGCATGGTCTTGATACATTCAACCACGCGCTCCATTTTACCGCCAACCAGCACAACACGGTCTGTCGACTGAGGACAACAATCCTGATACAGCTTGATACTGGTCTTTGTATTCTAGAGGGAAACAAACATAAGAAGACATGTTTACAAAGGTAGCTATTTTTTGAGTAAGAAACTTTGATTGTTTCATTATGAAAGTTGGAGAAAAAAAATACATATATATATATACCTCTCGGAGCTCCTTAATCTTGGCGCCCTTCACTCCAATGATGGAGCCAGCCAGGCTCTGGTGGATCAGTAGACGCAGATCACACTCAAAATCCATGCCATTGTACTGCTGGTACTGCAGAGCACGTGTTAAATGTTAATATAGCTCATCCGCTTGGTTAAGAGTGCAAGTCTCCAAACATGTCGAGGCAAACAGGTCGAGTCCTTTACCTCCTCCAGTGTAGGGATGATCTTGAGCATGATCTCACCAATGGTCTCTATGTCAGCACAGATGCACAGGATGCTTTACATTGCAAATGCCAATGACAAGGCAGTGGCGATGCAGGGAGCCCATGAGGCATCCCAGAAGGAAAGGAGGAGGGGGTCGCATATTAGATTAAAGAATTCAATCAGAAAACCAGTCAAAAGTATATTTGTTCAACCTAACCAAAATTATTCAAACGTTAGGTCCATTATTCTGTTAACTTGTGATGGTAGAGCAGTAAGAATGCCACACTGTAGCTGTCAAAAAGCTACAAATCTCAAGGTGATTACAAAGAGACTTTTCTAGGTCTTTTGTCCAGATCAGATAAAAAAAAAAAAAAAAAAATTAAGAGACGAAAAAGGGAAACCAAAAGAAAGTGACAGCAATCAGTGACCACTGGAGGGGCAAGACGGGAGAGTGAAATCTGGGGACAATCTGTCTGGTGGGGGGTTAAAAAAAAATTGCACCAATGCGCTCTCTAAAGAGAATTCACAAGCATAAATCTGGTGTGGGTGCTCACGTCAGTACATGATTTAGACTACATACATCAAACAAGCTATTAAAGACCATTCAAACATGAACTCATTGTGTCTTGAACAGCAAGTTTGACTCATGATGTCTGCACCCAGTCAGCGAGAAAATAAAGTCAACAGATGAAGGGGAGTACTAAAGGTAAAATTAAGATTTGCACTACTGGCGCCGCGCCAATAAGGTGATAGTGGGAGAAGCCATACTATATAAGGCGTAGAAAAAAAGGTAGTGTGTTTCCGGTAACATGAAATTTCAACATAGGGTCGGTAGGTCGGACAAAGTTTTTTATTTTACCCCCCCATCAAAAATGTAAACAAAATAACCATAAAACAAGGAGACATTGAGGTCCCCGCTACCCTGAACTCACTACCATTTAAAGCACAGCGAAGCTGCGGAATGAATGAGAAGGGAGTCGCGTCGTAACCAGTAAGAAGCTGATTCGAAGCAAAAGTTGAGCACGTTGTAGCACATATTTAGTCAATAACATGTACACACAATGAAATTTACATTCATATATTTGATCACTTATTCTTTAACATTTTAGGGGAAGCCGAGCTTCCCTTGCAGTCCGAGAGCAATCGCCACTGATTGAAACACCCGCTCGCCGCCCAAGGCGGCGAGAGAGTAGGGTTCCCCGGCGGCTGGGTGTTACAGCTACCTCTGCGTCCCGCGGTGTTAGTCAAATAGTTCGCTGAATCTTTTCGATACAGTACATCAATGGATCAGAGATTAAAGTGGACTTTTCTGAAAATCCGCGCGCGCACACACACAACTGGCCGATCACGCATGAATTAGTTTACACAAAACGCTATTCAAATACTCGACATTCAATGATTAATCTTCCTTTTGTGTGCACACCTGCAACCTTTGCGGCTTCCATTCTCGACGAAATTTCAAAATCTCCGAGATATGGCGAGGCCATGAGAATGCGAGACGAGCTTATTACTGTTGTGGCGACGCCACTCAAGCTAAGCGAGCCTCAGCAATAGATAGTCTGCTCCGCTGCTAGTGCTCTCTCTCTGCTGTGCGTGCTTCAGCGCGAACATGTACGCAAGCGCGTCTTTTGATTTCAACCAATCAGCGCCGACGCCACACACCCGACGTCACAAACTGGCGTCACACACAACAACAGCTAAACTAAGCTAAGCTAGCCGAGACGACACTCGAAGTCGGACGGACACGTTTTTCTGCCAATCTGTGTTTCCCTTTTTGTCCAAATATACTTTTTACGACAACGGTCTAATCCACGGTGTCTTTTATTCGTTCCCATGGGGTTTAGCAAGTGTGTTTATAAAGAGACGAACATCTCTTTACTGTTACTAGTGTTAGTGTCTCAACATGACTACGCTCGTGAAAGCAAAACAACGATCTCAAACGCGTCTTCGTTCAATGTTGTCAACTAATATCTGGATTAATTTTAGGCAAATTTCCTCAATTCTCCGGAGAGATTTTCATAAAAATTTGAAAAACAATTTAAACTGTTGTCGGAGATCGTGGCCGCCGCCACGATTCAATGTTGTGGACAGACGACAGGGCAAACGGCACGCACGCTCAACGTGAATATCGCGAGAGCATCCCTCCCTTGTGGTTTCTTTCTGACTTCCGGGTTGAGTGAACGCTGGCGCATTTGGCTGCCGCTGCTCAACCCGTATTGTTTTTTGTTATTGTAAAGTTTCCTTGGGTGTATTGAAAGGCGCTTACAAATAAAATGTATAATTATTATTATTACACAAAAATGTAGAAGGTTGTTTGAAAAAAATGCCGACCGTAAAGTTTTTCTTCGAGGTAGAAATTCTCAGTCGGTCAGGTTACCGGAAACACACTACCTTTTTTTCTACGCCTAACCAAATGATGCATATACGAGCAGGATTGGGACAGTGGCATCCTGCACGTTCAAAAAATTGCAGCAATTAGTGGTTACACCGAAATGAAGCAAAAAGCAGGTGACCAAGGACACAAACGGTGTTTGAACTGTACCAGGGAATAGGGTGGTCGGCTAAGGCTCGTTATATAATGGAACAAGGAAGAATGGGTTGGCACAGGACACAGCGGAAGATTTATGAGACTAACACACAAATAAAGCACCCATAACACTGACTTTAAGAGGGCGGAAGATAGGAAAATATAATCATTAATGAAAAACAACAAAAGCATCTGAGCTGGCACAACAAAAAGCAGATTTTAACAAGATTGAGGAAAAAGACCAGTGGCGGACTGAAAAACCTGATAAACAATTGATGTGACTTAAAAAAAAAATTAAAGCAAAAAACCCCCCCCAAAAAATACGGAAAGACAACTTTGGACATTACGGCTTTTTTTTTTAAACCATGGCTAACATACAGTGAACACAAGTAGGTTATCAAATACTGTTGAGCTGATAAAGAGGCAGGATCTTCTCGTCTGTTTGACCTGTAGTCAGGCAGTGAGAGGGAGGAGCTTAGGGACATACCGCTCGGGCCCACTGCTGTCTGGGACTGACACACTGGCATTGTACTGGGCGTGGTGGCATGGGCAGAGGGGCCGGGGCCATTCGAGCGCGGATGTCATTCGAGTAAGGCGCCCGTTTAGGGAACGGGGCGCGATTATGGGCAGGGCCAACCGGGGTCAGGTGGGCGGGCGCAGGAGGGGCCGTCCAGAACATGGGCAACAGAGGAGGAAGTGGGCAAAAAAGTCAACAGCAAAATAATAAACAAGGGAGAGGGGAGAGGGGGAACAGTTTTAATATACAGGCTCTACACTGATCATGTGTTGAATTCTCTTAGATTGGCTTGGCAAAGAGGAGGAGAGAAGGTGACATTGGAAAAGAGAGATCATGGCATATTAAGAACATCAAGAGTTCAACGTTTGGGAACAGACCAGAAGACAGCAGGAGATGGGAGGGGGAGGGCAAACTGGAGGCAATGACTGAGTGAAATAAAAAAGACTTGGCCGGGTTACCTGAATGCCACACTGTGCTCTTCTTTGACTTTATCATTGAGAGGTAGAAACAACTTAACAGTAGGATTGGTCCAGTTTAAACTATGTTAACATGGTCATCTTAAGTTCAGAGTTACCCAGGGACGTTGCTATCAAAGAAAAACTGCTGCCCAATACAGGTTTTCAGAGGCTGTGGAAAGGGTGGAATACAAAAAGGAACAAAACTTCAACATGTACTCACGTCTGAACGCAGTGCTTTGATGTTTTTGCCACCCTTCCCGATTACAGCTCCTGCATTCTGTCAGTCAAACAAAAATGAAGAGAAATGGACAAATTAAGGGCCGTTCACACGGGCAGATTTATTTCGGACTTACTCGAAACTGCTCCCCTCGAGCGTTCATACGTGCAACTTTATTCCGGCGTAGTGCCCGAAAACAGCTTGTTTTGGATCAAATTTAAACCACCTCAGGGAGGTGGTTTAAAAATTTGCTCGGAACAAATGCTCGTTCTTGAAGCAGTACCGATGCAAATGTGCACGTATGAGCATAACTAGTTAAATTTGCTCCACAGCAAATGCTCGCTTGGGGGTGGGGGGGGCCTCGCTGCGCATGAGAAGAGTTGATTACGTACGGCGAGAATGCGTTGCTTTCGTGCTCTGTCAGACTTCCGTCAGGTGTTTGTTTAATAACGACACAAGACATGGCTGCTAACAGTAGAAAAGCACCTCTTGGGTTATACCATCTCAACTAGGGGGGGAGGGGGGTGTTAGTCCCCAAACGTCATCTTTCCTTTGTAGGAGACTGGACTGTCTCGGAGTTGTTTGTGTAGTTTGTTCCTTTGTTGTGTGTTCACAACCCCCCGCCCTCCATAGAATTTATTTTGTGATTTAATCTCTTGATTTTTGTGTTTGGCGCATTAAATGTTTGCTTTTCTGCGTGTCATTGAACTCATCGTTGATTTACATTTTCGGGGGCGGTCACTCTCTAGCAGAAGGCACGGAGACACAGAAGGAGAAGGATGTGCCTGTACAGTAGTTGCTTGAGTTGTGTATACGTTTTAAAAAGAACCAACACGACAGCTCATTTGTTTTCTGTCGTTTTGCTCCGCAGCAGAGACTGCCCGTGTGAATGCAATTGGAGCTGCTTCGACGCTGTGCCGGAGCTGTGACACTCAGCGGCTTTGTACGTGTGAACGCTCCACAAAATTTGTTCCGGTGTAAAAATATATCGCAACAAAATACTCCGGCGCAGCGCCGAAATAAATCTGCCCGTGTGAGCAGGGCTTTAGACAAGATAGTGGAACAGAGAGGAAGACGGACACAAAAAAATCCAACAATAAGATTATATATATCAGCACGTCTGTTGCTGAGAACATAAAAAATGAAAAAGATGGCTCGTTTACTTTGCTCTGCAGGAGGATGCGGAGCTCAATCATCTCGTCCGAGCTCCTGGAGCGCTTAAACGATTTCTGCTGATCTGCATCTTCGGCGGGACGCTTACCTGCCGCAAAGGAGATAAACAGACAGCGTGAAGCCGGCTAACATTCATGCCACATAAAAGAGAAAACAGTGGAACCTCAGACATCAATTGTCTAACAGCTTGCCAATTTTGAAGTTTGGCCAAAATAAACCTCAAATGGCAAAAAAAAAACTATGGACATTAGACTGTCCCTTTGTGCGACACCTCTTTTCATCAATACTTGCAGCACAGCATCAGTCATATTTTTTTCCCCTAACTCTGTTTTTCTTTGTGTATTTGTGTGTGTGGTGGTGGTGGGGGGGGGGCAAACTGTTTTTCATGGACAATGTGCATTGGAGGTTCATCAGTGTTTTTTGTAAAATATTTGGGGTTTACACACACACACACACACACACACACACACACACACACACACACTGCAAAGAGTGTGCTAACTCATCGATGGTAATGCGGTGGTATCATCACACGCGCAGTTATTACCGTTTGTCTCTGTGCTGAATGAGGAATCGTCTTGCTGGTCGTCTTTTATGTCCATGATCCCCTCTGGAGGTGGAGGAAAAAAATGGGATCCGCTTGTTGTGGTTACCTGTGAAACATAATGTGAGAGAGTGATGGCGGGGGGAGAAGTAACCATTTAATTTAATATGCTTGCGTGGAAATCAGGATTTGGCCACTGAGATCCAAAAGAGGAACTGGCACAAAAACTGAGGTAGTGTGATGTCCCACAATGAGCCAGAGTCAGTAATGTGCTCTCATCATTAACTATTGATTTTTAGTTGCTGCTGAATATTTAGTCGCATTCAATTTGACATCGCAATTTGGTAGAAAAAAAATGTTCAAATCGCATAGGCTACAATTTGTGTGTGTGGCGGGGGGCTGATTCATTTCTGTCGGCTTAAACACGCGCGCACGCACAATACATACCGCTTACGAGGTGCAGTCCATGTTTACATTGTTTGAAATAAAAACGTTGAGGAGTAAAGCCATAGATGTTTGCATTATTATTGTAATTTGATACTTGAAATGAAAATATGTATACAAATGAGTTTTAATTGTGGCTCAATAATTAGTCACATTCAAATTGACATCGCAATTTGACAGAAAAATGTTCAAATCACATAGGTTACAATTTTTTAGAATGCTTCATTTCAGTCGGCTGAGAGATTTTTTTGCTTACAAGGCATAGTCCAATCCATGTTTACATATCATTGTCTAACTAAATTAAGAAGTTGAAGAGAAAGCCACAGATGTTTGCATTTTTCTCGGAATTTGATTTATAACTTACTGATTGATGTCTAAGCCACATTTGTTGGGTAGAATGTTGTACAGTTGTCACACTGAACACATAAAAAAACAGGAAGTCAAAGTGTTTTGGAAGTTAACAATTCATTTAAGTAGATAAACTGTGTTTCACATTAATTCGCCTTTATTTTGGTATAAAACCAACCGAGAAGGCAAAATATTCATGTATGATGAATATGATCTTTGTTCATTGTAATATAGATTACAAAATTGTTTTAAGTTGGTTTAAAAATGCCCAAGAGGACCTTGAAACTTTATATCGCATATTAACTTGAAATTGCAAAATTGAGGAATATAAAAATCACAATTGGGCTATTTTTCAAAATAGTTCTGCCCAATCATTTATTGTGTGTGAAACTTGGAGCTTGAGTACACTATATATTACATTTTAATCCGCCTCATTATGTTTTTACACATTTGTGTGATTGTTTTCTTTATTAAAAACAATAAAAAAATTGAAATGGCTGGAACCGATGTGACAAAAATTGATTTAGTGAGCAAATGCATTTCCGAGGCAGGCTATGGATGAAATAATACACAATGATGGGTTACGTACATCAGCCAATGACAAACACGCCGATTTGACAAATGGCACGTATATAATAAATGAACGGCGACTAAAACAAATAACCAGTTAGGTATCAATAAATAGTTAATCGATTTGGGGGTACTGAATCAAAGCGGAACGAAATAGGGTGGCTCAGTATGTCAGCAAGATTTAGTTGACTTGGGTCCGTGAGAGCAACAACCAGGATACGCTAGCAAGGTGGCTAGCTCAAATGAGCATACATTAGCTACTCGCTTTGTCAAGAACGCCGTTCTTAAATTAGGTTCAATACCGGTCGCGCCGGATTGACCAGTATATAATTTGCACCGTGAACATGAAACCGCGACTGTTCAGTAATTTGCGAGGCGTCCGCTTCGACAAAAAGTAGGTACTAAGGGACACACGTCAACGGTTGCCGGGCTAGCCGTTAGCTCCCAGACGCTAATTTCGCCATCTTGCTATAAAATCAGTTGAAGAGAAGTGGCGCGAGACATGTAATATTATTGAAAAAACGTGACGCCAGGGACTTGCTCTCTCCCCGACGACGCAATTTATAGAGGGCTATGAGCGTTCTCTTGGTATTTTGAGCTCGAAATGTGTCACTAAAACGAACAAATGAGGAGCGTACGAACCCAAACGTGCGATGAGACGACTCGCTGCCGCTCCCCCTCGCTTCGCCACGGAAAAGAAAGTGCGCAGTGGCGAAACGCCCGAGCCGATTGGCTCAGCACGAGGCGAAAAGTGCATTCAAACAAATTCCTGGTTGGTTCTTACGGCGATCAATCACGATTATGGGCATTTTGACACATCCTTTCCCGGAAGTAGTTTGAATTAGCGGCGTTTATGTCGTTATCGTATTCTGGTCTCGTGGTATGTATGTTGTACTTTTAGGTATGGCCAACGTCTTAAAGCGTCTGATACAGCTGTTTTATGTTTGTTGCCTATATGACGTTAATAATACCGAATATACAGTGTATGCGCATGTGGTGTCTTTTGTGAAGTTTTGGCGCCTTATGAAAGTGTTTATTTATGTTACACGCATCCCTGTGTTTTCTGTACCCCTCGGTCCTCATGGTCGAAGGTGGGCTGAAGCTTGTGCGAACTGTATAGACAGTCAATTGCAGGACACATTGAGACACACAAATATGCACATACAGACCAATGGACAATGTAGTGTTGGGTTACTCGAGCTCTAGCGTCCATGATTTTGGAATGTACCAACAGAAAACTCACGATAGTACTTGAGAACATTCAAGTTTGAAGAAGGACAGAACTGTGAGGCATGCATTCTAAACATTAGGCAATTTCGGGCCTTGTCACATAAACGTTGCTTCTATCCTGGCGCTGATTACCAAAGTAGTAAAATGATAATACATTCTTCAAGAGTGTGACCGGCCGGTGAAGGGAGAGACAAAGGATGGCTCCTCAGGCTGTGGTCCAGGTGACCCAAGCCTGGCTGCAGTCCTCCTGGCATGTCCGTGTTCCTTTCGCTTGGCTGGAGGCCTGCGTCGAGTGGCTCCAGGAAGAGGCAGGAGGTGTGGGCAGGCTGTCGCAGCAGCAAATTAACCAACAGGTAGGTAGATTATTTTGTCATTTAACTTTGTTGGGCCACCTGAAATACGCTGACGCCGATTACATCCTTATTAGGCGTTTGACCAGTGGCTCTTGACTGACCTGAAGGACTTGGATTACCCGGTTCTCCCTGAGGGACTTGCTCAAGCCCACAAGACTCAGCTCAGCGGTACCTTCTGTGTACAGGTATGAACTATCATAGTCACTTAGTTATGGAAGTACACATAACTTTTCAGCGGACCAAGGAGAGCGGACATTAATAAAAGGCACATGAGATTTACATTTGCCAAAGAAAAAAACCCCACCATCATTTAGCTACTAGTGCACACCTTCAATTTACAATACAGTGGAACACACCTAAACGCACACAATTTGACATTTGTCGACATACAGTATTTTTAGGAATATGTCAGAGTATTTTTTTTGTTTGTTTTTGTTTTGAGCCACTAAGATGTTTCTTGCTTTGAATTTTTACAAGTTTATGACCAGTAGCATGCCACCATGTTACTTATAATTTTGGTACGGTTTAAAAAGGTGAATTGCTTTTCATGGTTTCCAATGGGAAATATATATTTACTGAATGTAGACAAAAAGACGTTCACCAAATGTTCCCCAGCAGTTTTCATGGTCACGACCGCTTTTCTTCTCGCCTGGAAATTTTGAGCTGAAAAAGAACAAAAACAAGGAAAACAATTAAAACCATTGGCAAACGTTTGGGACCTTGAATGAACCCTGATGAGAAATTAGCATTCACTACCTTTGCAAACGTTCTCATTGGGAGACGGGCTTTAGATGTCAATACAAAGTATTTTTGAGGGGAGTATTGTGTCACCCAGCAGGCAAAAATAAAAGCAGCATGAAAAGGACAGTGTGCTGTGCTGGAGCGTCCCCTCTCTGTTGTAGGTTGACTCGTTACAGGACATCAGTCAGCCCGCATATGCTCAGCTGCAGCAATGGAGGGGCACGGACTGCGCCAATGACAACATTTCAGCTGTCACACAGAACACTCAGAGGCCCTGGGAGGCCAAACCCACACGTATGCTGCTGCTGCAGGTTAGTGGATCATTTATAATCCGGTTGGCCTTTTAAATTGATTGATTATAATAATGTACAACTTTGTCTCAGGTGACAGATGGCGTCCAGAGCTTGGAGGCCATGGAGTATCAGCCGATACCTGCGCTGAGCACTGCTCTTCGGTGAAAGGACCTTCACGTTTATTTGCATGCTAACTGTCACATAAGACAAGAAACACAAATGATGCTTAGTATTTTCAACCTCCAGGCCTGGTGTGAAGCTGCAGCTGCAAGGGCAGATGATCTGCAGGCTTGGGATGCTACTGTTGGGAACGGGCAACGTGAAGGTCCTGGGCGGGGAAGTGGAAGACCTGGCCGAAAGCAACAACCAGGTTAGTTTTCTCAAATTTGAAACTTCGATTTAGTTTTTCCTTTTAGCAACCGATTCAATTGAGCAGTGGTGTTTTAACGTTAAAATAAAATTTTTAAAAAGGGGGTCATTCGGCATAGAAAAAAAAAAGTAGTGTGTTTCCGGTAACCCGACCGACCGAGAATTTCTAACTCGAAAAAAAACTTTACGGTCGGCATTTATTTTCAAACCTTCTACATTTTTGTGTAATAATAATAATAATAATAATAGTACATTTCATTTATACGCGTCTTTCAAAACACTCAAGGATGCTTTACAATCAAAACAAGAACAATAAAACCACAGACAAAATTATAAATAATAAAAGGAAAGATGAATTTAGAGCGTTTACGTTGGTGCAAACTCTCGCAATATTCACGTTGCGTCGTTTGCCCTGTCGTCAGTCAACAACATTTAATCATGGCGGCGGCCACGATCTCCAACAACAGTTTAAACCGCGTTTTGTGTGTTGCAGTCGCATGCTCGCACCATAATATTAAGAAAATAGCATCCACTGCTGTATCGAAAAGATTCAACGAACTATTTGACGAACACCACGGGCCGTCTAGGACGCGGGACGCAGTGGTAATGAGATGGCTGTAACACCCAGCCGCTGGGTACCCAACTCTCTCGCCGCCTTTGGCGATTGCTCTCAGACTGCAAGGGAAGCTCGGCTTCCCCTTAGATGTCAAAGAATAAGTAATCAAATATCCATCCATCCATCCATCCATTTTCTACCGCTTATCCGGGGTCGGGTCGCGGGGGCAGCAGCTTTAGGAGGGAAGCCCAGACTTCCCTCTCCCCAGCCACTTCTTCGAGCTCTTCCTGGCGGATCCCGAGGCGTTCCCAGGCCAGCTGGGTGACATAGTCTCTCCAGCGTGTCCTGGGTCGTCCCCAGGGTCTCCTGCCAGTGGGACATGCCCGGAACACCTCACCAGGGAGGCGTCCAGGAGGCATCCTAATTAGATGCCCGAACCACCTCATCTGGCTCCTCTCGATGTGGAGGAGAAGCGGCTCTACTCTGAGCCCCTCCCGGATGACCGAGCTTCTACACCCTGCGGAGAAAACTCATTTCAGCCGCTTGTATCCGGGATCTCGTTCTTTCGGTCACGACCCATAGCTCGTGACCATAGATGAGGGTTGGGACGTAGATCGACCGGTAAATTGAGAGCTTCGCCCTTTGGCTCAGCTCCTTCTTTACCACGACAGACCGATACAGCGTCCGCATCACAGCAGACGCTGCACCGATCCACCTGTCGATTTCTCGCTCCCTTCTGCCCTCACTTGTGAACAAGACCCCAAGATACTTAAACTCCTCCACTTGGGGCAAGATCTCCTCCCCGACCCGGAGAGGGCACTCCACCCTTTTCTGACTGAGGACCATGGTTTCAGATTTGGAGGTGCTGATCCTCATCCCAACCGCTTCACACTCGGCTGCGAAACGCTCCAGTGAGAGTTGGAGAGCCCTGCTTGAAGGAGCCAACAGTTCTCCATCATCTGCAAAAAGCAGAGATGCAATACTGAGGCCACCAAGACGGACCCCCTCAACGCTTCGGCTGCGCCTAGAAATTCTGTCCATAATGGTGATGAACAGAATCGGCGACAAAGGGCAGCCTTGGCGGAGTCAACCCTCACTGGAAACGATTCAGACTTATTGCCGGCAATGCGAACCAAACTCTGACATCGGCAGTATAGGGGGCTCAGTACCCCATACCCACGAAGCACCCCCCACAGAACTCCCCGAGGGACACGGTCAAACGCCTTCTCCAAGTCCACAAAACACATGTAGACTGGTTGGGCGAATTCCCACATACCCTCCAGGACTCTGCTAAGGGTGTAGAGCTGGTCCACTGTTCCACGGCTGGGATGAAAACCACCCCCGCCTTTGGCTGCTGCCCAGCTCACATTGCACCCGACCCCTTTGGCCCCTCCCATGGGTGGTGAGCCCATGAGAAGGGGGACCCACGTTGCCTCTTCGGGCTGAGCCCGGCCGGGCCCCATGGGTGTAGGCCCGGCCACCAGGCGCTCGCCAACGAGCCCCACCTCCAGGCCTGGCTCCAGAGGGGGGCCCCGGTGACCCGCGTCTGGGCAAGGGAAACCTAGATCCATTCATTTTTATCATCATAAGGGGTCTTTGAGCCATGCTTTGTCTGGTCCCTCACCTAGAACCTGTTTGCCATGGGTGACCCTGACAGGGGCATAAAGCCTTAGCTCCTAGGATCATTGTAACACACAAACCCCTCCACCATGGTAAGGTGACGGCTCGCGGAGGGGGTAATCAAATATATGAATGTAAATTTCATTGTGTGTACATGTCATTGACTAAATATGCGCTACAACGTGCTCAACTTTTATTCCGAATCAGCTTCTTCTTACTGGTTACGACGCGACCATTCTCATTCATCCCGCAGCTTTGCTGTGCTTTAAACGATAGTGAGTTCAGGGTAGGTTTTCCCAATGCGTTGAATGGAGACGAGTCGTTGGATATAAGCTGGTTTTTGTCCCGCTCACGGACGCTCGTCATCTCTGGGACTGGATGGCAGTGGGAGGGTACCGGACGCCAGGCTTTTCTGCATCAGATTGGATGATCTGTCTGAGCCTGTGTGCCAGTTCGATTGACATTGAAATGAGCCAGTCACCGAGCTTTTAGTGTAGACATCCGTCGCAAGCAATTTTTCCATTCGCATTCTGTTACGAGTTGAGCTGTAGACTTCTCCTAATAATTTTAGTGACACTCTTTGTTGTAAACAAACAACTAGCGACAAATTAATCTTTTATTTCTGGTGAGGTTTATTGTAGTTCCTATAGTTGTAGGACACTAATTAAGTACCGGGAAAAGACGCCTTGTTGGTATGACAGGGTCACAGATCATTTTCTTAAAAAGGAACGGAGTTATAGTAGAATTCACGTATAAATAAACGGACACATTTTATGATGTCGACCAAAATTGAGCTTCCCCTCTTTGACAGATGAGCATCTGGCACTGATTTCAATGTCTCCTTGTTTTATGTTTTATGGTTATTTTGTTTACGTTTTTGATGGGGGATCGAGGGAGGAAAAAAATATTTAAAAAAAAAAAACTTTGTCCGACCTACCGACCCTATGCTGAAATTTCATGTTACCGAAACACACTACTTATTTTTCTACGCCTTACTTTAATATTACGGTACTTGGAGTACATGACTAACTACATTTTTTAAGAGGTAACTTGTAACTGTGTTGGAATACATTTTTTTTCAAAGGAACTCTCCAAACACTGAATGCAGCTGTGTTCTTTTAAATGTTTGCTGTTTTAGTCTGCCTGTGAACCTACAGCACAGGGGGGTACATGACATCGCCCAGCACATCATGATTATTCAAATAAACTGAGACATATAGAGCAGGTACATATAGAACAACCAAAAAAGTGATACAGTACATGCACTGCACTGACAGGGAAGGGTTCTATGTCGGGTCCTCGGACTACCCGAAGAGCAACAGCAGCAGGAAGAGGAAGACGGTGGAGAAGTTCCACCATCACACCAAGGTAGAGAACTTCCATTGCAACTTTTATTCACTTGATTATGTGCTTCCAAAGCCGCTCACACACCCAAAATTGCTTAAGATGCCACAAACCAGGGAGGACAGGACTTGGAGCTAGATGACCAGGAGCTGCTGGCAGGTCTGGAGGCCCAGGAGGCAGAGCAGCAGCACGAGGAAGAGGAGGAGGCGGTGCTAGTGGAGAGGCTTCCGGCCAATCTGGTTCAAGACAGCGGCTACAGGACGCTCAGCCAGTTTTCCGCTCTGTCCTGTAGAAGTTCCACCATCAGGAGCCTGAGTGCCTCATCCAGCAGGTGGGTGGTTTGTCAGTGTTCTGTCTTGACATTTAGTCACCAAAAACTCCTCAGATCGGTCGTAACTGACATGTCATTGTAGATTTAAGCTTCTAAGTCACTATTTATTTCTCCGGTTTTGAACAAAGGCTTCACACATCAGATAAGAATCAGGGATGCTTCATGACAAAGGAAATTTGGTTTTGGTTCTACTTTGGAGACTGTTGGGAAATTGGAACTATCCTACCTGGAATAATAGAATAATGTCAAGTGGACATTTTGATTCCTCTTCTTATCTGCTATGGTAATCTTGGGTAGGGCCCACATTTTTTTAAATTAAACCCCAAAAGCAGGTTTTACCTAGCAACATGAAGTTTGGTTATGTCTGTCACGGGTAGATCCACAAAAAGGCCTCAAACCCCCACGCCTGGAACGAGGCAAGCAAACGGCCGTTTTGGAGCAAATTCCGGGCCTCGCACTTTGATTAATCGACAGGGAATCCATCCAAAAGAAACAGGCGTCCTAGACAGATGAGTGACATAAAGTAGCAAAGCTTTATCCAGTACCATCACCACCTAATGTGGGTGGAGCACAGCATCAAAAGAAGATTCACCATGAAAAATGTGCTGTCACCTGGGGCCATTCATTGCTGCTGGCAGCTTCAAGTATTTACATTTGTGTTGTGGCTACATGTCCAACATTGACACGTGTGGTCATTTGGTAGGTGTCAAATGTAAATAAAGTGATTTCAGCACTTGAAGATACATTAAGATGAATTAAATGGTACCTGGGTACTTAGTCCTGCAGTGTAAATCCATCTTTTTTTTGTTAATTTATGACCTTGTCCCTTAGAAGTGAAGCTTCTATGCACTCCAATGTGAGCAGAGGCAGTTCATTTCCAAGCGGTCGCCGTGGTAACGAGCAAGAGGAGTCCGACCTCATTGAGCCCTTGCATTCCCGGCAAGGCCCGGTGGAGCACGATGTCAACGTGGACGACTTTCCCGACGAGGATTTTGTCGACCTCGCGCTGGACGATTTGGATGCCGCAGTTCTTCAGGAAGGCATGGCCCCTCCACGTGAGCCTCCCGTAGAACAGGACGGTGGTGACGTCATGGAGGAAATGGACTTTTTACCACAAGCTGCAGAGTGCAGCCAGTTACCTGTGAATAAAATAGTTAGGAAAGGGAGTGTACTTCATGGTGGGAGTCACCCATCAAGTACTGCAGGAACAACAACGGACACACTGGTTGACATCACCCTAACTACACCCCCGTTTACTTACCTGTGTCTGCTCGACGAAATATCCGTACCCACCTGCATAACAATCAAAGCCTTCATTGTCACCCTCCTGGGCAAACTAAGTACCAGTGACGGCCTCTGGCGAATCCGCGCCACAGTGTCGGACGGGAGTGGCTATCTGGACGTCGAGCTGTCCGACCGGGTCCTGACAGGCCTGCTGGGCTTTACGGTGGCCGAGAAGGGTACGATGAGGCGCGACCCGACTCGAAGGTCCCAGCTGGATGCCGGCATGAGGCATTGTCAGGAGGAGCTGGTGGATATGTGCTGCCTCATGACTGTGGAGGTAGGGGCCGGGGGTGCTGTGGTGACCCAGGCCGAGCCTGTCACCGAGGGGGTCTGTCGTGAGCTGGAGCAGAGGGTGCGAGACAGGAAATGAGAATGGCAGCAGGGTGGTATTGAGAACAGGGACATTTACAACAAGTTCTTTTAATGAGACTTAAGTGCAGAGTTTTTTCCCTATTTGGGAAATGATTGCGATCAAGCCGCCCTTCTGCTTCCAATCTGGAGAGGAGACAATGTGTGAACCCATGTCGCAATGCATCCCATCTGCTGCCCACCACTATAGCATGCTGTCATTCGAGGGGCATTTCATTCATTTGTTCACGGAGCTATTTCTCCCATGCAATGTCTCTCATTATGCCATATGCATTAAAATTTCCAGTCAATGCTGAATGATAAGGCGTGTTTTTGATCTGTAATAAGAAGAGTGCTGCAGAGGATCTGAGTTTATATTTAAATTGCGGTAATGAATTGCCAGCTTTGCATTCATTCATTTGCATCCATTACATCTCGCTGGTGAAATAATTGAATATCCAAGGGCAGCACGGGTTCTCAATAAAGTCGCCCAGGGGAGCAAATAAGAGGAAAGAAAAATGAGGAAAAAGTCATGATTTTTTGATTATTTCTCGTCATAACAGAGCTCCTCTGTGTTTTTATCCTAATGAGTTTTTATGTGCATCACAAACTGTTGTTGACGCTTTGTTAATATTCACTGTATACAATTGTTTGAAAGGTGGTTGCTGTTAAATTTGACTTTTTATCTAATAAACCTCCAGTGAGACCTCAAGATAAGAGAAACATTTCAAGGCTTGATTAAATGCTGCCTTTTGGGACATGCACCACAGAGAGCAAATGCTAGAATGAAAGGATGCAGAAATCATGTTAATCATTTGTACTACACACGTTCATTTGGTTCTTATCGGCCGTGGCGCAGGAACTTTTTGCTGTTTTTCCACAAACTGATAGCGGCTCCACATATAATGAATTCAAACAAAGCTTTGCTATGCTGCCATGGTCCTCCAAGTTCTTTATGGAATTGGATGCTGGTTACAATTTGTTGGGTGGCACAATAAACAAGCGTTGTAGGTACAACGCACTCGTTTGGTATTCATGTGCAATCCAGCGAGAGCCATCCACTACCTGAAATGTAATCAAAATTATTGTGATTCATCAATCTAACTCGCCGCCCAACCAATCAATATACAGTAGCACATAAAAAAAGGGGGTGGGGGTATTTGTCTCACAATGGAGAAAGTCCCAATTCACAGCAGCAAAAAATTATGAAAGAGAGAAGTAGACCACATAGTATATAAGTACATACTGTACAAATTATAAAATATAAATATAAGCATATTCAGAATTTGAGAGTGTGTCCAGGTTTTCAGATCAGGTCTGTCTATTCAATAGCCTGACAGCAGTCGGCAGGAACGAGCGGTGGTACCTCTCCTTGCAGCGCGTAAATCAGTCTTTGGCTGAAGGAGCTGCCCAGTGCTGTCAATGTAAGAAAGGAAATAATGACTTTAAAGACCATAACTGATTTAACATAACATGATTTGTAGTTTTAAAACTCGTGGTGTTTCGCCCTCCACAGATAAGATGAAGAAAGAATGAAAAATAGTTACGATGCTAACATTATGTTCACAGTGTCTGCACAACAGCCATATCTGGGGAAAACAGCAATGGCATATGCCAAATTGAGTGTGTATTTCTTTAAAGGGTAACTCAACCTTCTATGCAGCCCCGCTCGTCTAAACACGGCATTCTGATTAATACTGCGTTTGTGGAATATAAATTGAAAAGTAAAATCCAGGGGCGGCCATTTTGCCTCTTGGTGTTGACTGAAAATAACAGAACAGTTGCTCTGGTAACAGAAAACAAGTGATCTGTGATTGGTTGTTACCTGAGCAACTGCGATTTATTTTCAGTTGACAGAAAGTGGCAAAATGGCCGCCCCCTGAGATGACTAAAAACGGGTAGATTTTGTTACTCCTATACAACTCATATTCCACACGCACAGCCTTGATCAGAATGCAATGTGAAAACTAGTCAAGGCACACAGAACTAATTGTCAAGAAAATTATTTTGCGTTGGACTTCTCCTTTAAAAAACTAATACTTCGCTGTGTTTGCCATTATGCTCAAAGAAAAATCCCAGAATGTGCCGCACATATTAAATATAGCAAGAGTTGGTATTTTCATGAGAATGACGTCAAAATATGACAGGAGCCAAATTTAAATGATAAATGGTGTATATTTACAATTCGCAATTTACAGATAAAAATGGAAAGTACATTATAAAAAGTCAAAATAGTGACACAAATTCTGCAATGTTGAGAACACTGTACAATGAAAAAAGATAAGATCTTCCTATTATTAGGTGATATTTTTTTTCATTTGAAAAGGAATTAAGTCGAAATTTGAGAAAAAAACAATCATCTTAAAAATAAATATTGAAATGTTATGAGAATGAAATGAAAATACAAGGGGAAAAAGACAATAACATTGCTGCTTTATTAGAATAGATTACCAATATCTACGTAATGCTGTTACAGTAATTCTAAAAAAATAATAATTTTCAGTGAAAAAGGTGTCATTTTATGAGTCAAATTGAGAAAATTTTAAATTTTGTACAGAATTGAACATGGGGGGGTCAACATTGTACAACAAAAGTTTAATATTACAATTAAGTTGTAATATTAAAAATCAAGTACAGAAATCTGAAAAGTGCTCGGTTTGATTGAGACTGTCAGGGGTATTCATTGATCCGTTTATTATTGTTATGATATATTTTGGTTTTAGATTGAGTGCTGTTTCCAATATTTTGCCAGCAAATAATAGAAACATTGGCTCTCATTTAGATGCATATCTAATGAAGTGCGTGTTCAATATATTTACACTGTACATGGGGTGCACTGTGCTATACTGCTGTGTGCACTTCCATTCATGTCGCTCATCTTCCTTCATTAGGGGCTAATCAGGTTGAGCATCTAAATACAGACCTGACCATGCATCTTGATAGTCTGTTTCGTGCTAATGAGTCTGGATAGGATGGAGGGCTGGGGCCTGGGGAGTGGGGGGCAGACACTGCCAACCGAGGAGGCATTGTATCAGTTCGCTAAAGAAACGGGTGAGTGGCGGTTGTCTGTGATGTGCATGCATGACGTATGATTGTGTTTTCTTTGTCCAGGTGGCGCTGATAATATGGTTAAAGAGACCCCCCAAAAAATAATTAAAAAAAGAACAGCCTAAAACATATGGAGTTATCAAAATATTAGCCGAAAAGCTCATTTAAACTTTTTTGCCATTTCATTCAAAAGGCACAAAAAAGCCACCTGGCAGCCAACGCGTGGAGCGCCGCTTCAGACTGGCGCGGCCACTTTCGAGCGCATCGTTGTCACCTGTGACTGTGTGCACCTCACTGAGAGTAGCCAGAAAAGCAAAGGGGGGGGGGGGACTTGACAGCCTGTGTGTGGACTCAGGTTGCTTTAGAGTGCCTCGTTATGGCGTGGCAGCGTGGGAAAGTGATTGACACTTGACAGTTGAGTGAGGCGTGGTTTCAGCACATTCAGTGGAGAGAAGAGCATTTTTTTCATGATTTTGAAGCCTTATTTTATATTTTCACTGATTTTTTTTTTCATTCAAATTTGGCAGGGTTGTAAGCAACATTCTTCTCTGTGGTGTCTTGAATTATAGTCAAATAAGGTTTTAGGAAGGCAACAGTTTGCCCTGGAACAGAATAGTTTCTATTGGCATTATGTAAAAATAAAAAAATATAGACTGTCACAGCCACTAAAAGTGCCATTTTAACTTATAATATGCTGTGGTGTATTAACCATTTTACTTAGTATAATCCTAGTTTTGGACAATTTCTTGATATATATCGGCGTTTATACATTGTCCTTGAAACCACACTTTAAAAAGAATCATAGCCAACTGCTCAGTCATGCCTAAATGTTATAAAATGGCGAGACCTCATTGAACACTGTAACTAATGGTCCCTTTCCTTCAAAACGTATACAGTACTACTGCGCCACACATTTCAGGAGACGCATCGACGGAAGCGCTCGTCTGTCCCTAATAGCTTTCCATTTGCTATATTATTTATGTCGGCTGCCCACTCGTGTGCCGAGCCGGAGATAAAATCCAAGCTCGTTCCCCTTTTTACAATGAATCTTTTCCGATTGCAAATAGCATCGAGAGAGAAGCTTAAGGGGGTAGTGGAGGGGATGGAGCACATATGGGAAGAGAGTACTGTGCTAATTTCTCCTAATGGCCCCAATGCAGCTGCACTGTACTGCTTCCATCATCAAGGTAAAAAGCACAGGAACAATCCTGGGCGAAAGAGAAAAAAAAATCTATGCTCGAGCAGCTGTAATTTTCTTTGCCCTATTACATTTAGTAATGAAAAATCCTTTCTGATGGCTCAAGCTCTCTTTTAGGGGGCCTGCATCCAAATGTGCCAGAGGCTTGAGGATGTGAGTCATTAAAAGGAAGAGGGGGGAAAAATGAGGAAATTGAACTTAAACTATATGAAAGTTTGCCTTTTTGTTTGTCTCATCTGGATGGAGGAGATTATTTGTGTGTGTGTGTGAGGGTGCTTTGAAAAAAAGGAATGAACTAAGGACCCTTTTTGGCTCTTAATGGAGTTTGCTTTTAAGTTTTCAATAGTAGTGCTACTGTGTTTTACATCCCCCTCCCAAAAGATTAAATAATAGTCATCTCATAGGCTATAGATTGTGACACAGAAGTATAGAGGCAAAAGTTTTTCTTGTTTGTTTTTTTGGCGGGGTCCGGGGGGGGGCAGAACAGCCAGTAATGGTAACAACAAACTCAAAATTTGATGCAAAGCCATTAGAAGTGTTGCAAAAATGCTTCGATTCCGGCTCTGGCCTTCCTGTGTGGAGTTTGCATGTTCTCCCCGTGTCTGCGTGGATTTTCTTCAGGTACTTCGGTTTCCTCCCACATTCCAAAAACATGCATGGCAGGTTAATGGAACACTCTAAATTGTCCCGAGGTGTGAGTGTGAGCGTGGCCGGCATAGTCTCCAGCACGCCCGTGACCCTTGTGAGGATAAGCGGATTACAAAATGGATGGATGGATGGATGGATGGATGGATAGATAGATAGATAGATAGATAGATAGATAGATAGATAGATAGATAGATAGATAGATAGATAGATAGATAGATAGAACATAGGACCACCTTTCTGCCATCTGGACTCGGTTTAAAGGACAAAGCGAAGGCTCAGCGGGATCCAGCCTTTTCTGTTGCCGGTCCGTCTCTTTGCAATGACCTCCCGCAAAACATTAGGCAAGCCACCTTTCTGCCCATCTTTAAAACTCGTTTTAAAACACATGGCTTCTGACTCAGCATGGGTTTGTTTTACCTCTAATTACAGAATGACCAACAGTTTTGTGTTCTTAGATTTGCATTGCCACCTGTTGGTCCCAAACCGAATCATAGTTGTTATATGAATATTTTTTTGCTACATGTACAGCACTTTGTATGCACAGGTGGTTGTTTTAAAGTGCTCTATAAAATACCGCACAGCTGAGTTGAGTTGACTTTAATACTTTCTAGGAATAGTTGCATAGGAAAAATTAATTCTATAAGTCGAGGCAAATTTGACTTGTATTTCTTGTACAGAAACAGCACTTTTAGGCCATTAACGTATTCATTTTCACTATTTTTCTCTCTTGTCAGCATGATCCTTGTATAAAAGCCATAAGGATTTGTAAAAATGTTTTTTTTTTCTTCCACAATTAAGGAGAGACAATTAATCCTGTCTGTGACCTTTCAGTGAAGGCTCAGGTGAGTAATCATTAACAAGGCTAAATGGAATAGCCCATTATGGCGCCACAGGGCAACTCTGAAAGAATGCAGACAAGCGATTGACAAGCCCACAATGCAACAGGACGCTCCCGCCGCGGCGCGCTCATATACGACCAAGTCATTACTACCATTTGAGCCGGAACAGCCAAACAGTCGTTGAAAGAGACGAGCGCAAGGGAGCGCATGTAAAGAGACCAATGAGTGATTTTTATGACAAGGAAGAGAATGGCTTGCTCCCCCACTTGTCCTTTTTTTTCTCGCTCTCTTCCGCAGAGACTAGGCTACCTGACAAGCTGGTCATTAGAAAGGTAATTTGACAAGCTGTGCAGAGTGCTTTTCTTTCTTACACCTCTCCAACATCACCACCTCTTGTTTCTTGCCCTTACTTATTATTATTAAGCACAAGAAAAGAAATCAGAAAGTGGACAAAAAGTGGAATGAAACTACCGGTAAGTTTCAAGGGCATCTGGATATCATTCTTGTACTCTCACCCTGTATGAGCCTTAATACACAAGATGTTCCAGCAAGGTAAGGAGATGAAAAAAAGTGGTCAAGTGAGAAGGACTTTGTTAATTAAATTTTCCCCAATTGCTATTCCTGTTATACCGACCCCCCCCCCCTCTAAAAAATAACAATTTAAACCAAACCTTGTAAACGATTGCCAGTCTGACCACACAACACATTCCACAAAGATGGCCAAAATACATCTTGGCAGACAAATTGGGCTCATCTCAAGTCTTTTAATTGCAACGTTCCTAGCTCCTTGTTTTTCCAAATTCGGGATGGGAATATTCATTGATGGCGGCCTGTCACACGCTGAAATGTAATGCTAGACGGGGAGTGGCTTGCGATAAGGACACCTTTTACATTGACACATTGGAACCAGTCGTTTGAATTCGTTATGTAGAAAAAGGAAAGATCAAAATGGAGGGAAAGATCAAAATTAGACCGGTCAAATGAAGGCAGTTTGTTTCCCTGAAGTGAACAATCACAACATCGTTAATTACTGGATTGTCAAGAAGACTGCCGACTCTTAAGAGGATTTTGATGCTGGAGTATTATAATTACTCTGTCTGGATGGATGAAGGATGTTGGCTGCATTCAACAATGAGCTTTGTCTCGTGATAGCAAAGATATGTTGCTTTTGGTTGACACCATACGTCAATCACTATAATGGTGTAAAATATCATTCATTAAATCATTTGTGTTCAGACAAACTCATCTTGCTGTACGTCGATGCCTTTGACGCTAGCTTAGCTTGCTAGCTGCTAACAAAGAAGATTTCTTATCTGTAGTAACGTCAAGTGTGTTGTGGGAGGGAAACATCTCAAACATGCTGCATACTGGCCCTCGAAGACCGTAATCTGACACCTGTGACCTAGGAAGTTGCAATTATAGAAATGAGATGAGCCCATTGTGCTAAAAACACTTAATTTTGTCCAACAAGAACACTCACTTCTATACTATATGACCAAGGTGTAGAATAACCAAGGAAAAATCCTGATGCAACACATTGTACAAGTATGGCCTCCATGTAACACAAAAAATTGTATTCTAACCAACTCAATTCTCAATCAATCAACAATTTGGAGAAGATCATCAGAAAACTGTATACAGTATTTGTCTATTTGTCCTGCGACAACATGCCACATTGACAACAATAGGTTTTGCAGTGCAAGCAGTATTAATTGACACTACTATCATTTCAAAGACCGTTAAGAGTGTAAACGCATGAACAAAACATGATTTACTATCACTGTCTGTCATGTTTTATTCATACAGGACATTACTGCAGTTGATTTCTCTGGTCACATTTGAGAGCTGCCCTATTGTCTTATTTGTGGCATCATTTGCCGGTCTCTCCTGTTGTGTGTGTGTGTGTGTGTGTGTGTGTGTGTGTGTGTGTGTATATATGACTTAATGTCTTCTGCTTGATGAGCCCAGATACAAAAGGAAAGGTCACGCATCCATGCAGGATGCCATCTGGACAAAGAGGCATTTAAACTCAAAGAAGGGAAGGAATTTTGGTTGTCACATAGTTTTGGATGTATGCGGCTTCAAGATACAATGAGAGATAATCGTTGTAAATTGGGGGTTCGTGCAAACTAGAAACATGTCCATGTAAGGGCAGACACGCATTGAAGTGATGTTTGTTGACTTACACATTCTTCCTGCTACTCAGAGGAAAAAAACTGAAGTTGTATTATTCTTTTTTAAAAGTGACAGTATGACAGCATTGTTTTCACAATTTTCACAACTGCAATCATCATTTGCACTTCGCTCTCAAGTGTCTCCTTTATCCTCACTTGTCTACTTTTTTCATCTTATGGGGCCTCAATATGGTTCTTATTTGTAAACATCTGAAGAGGTTTTACAAGTGAGCTTTGCAATAATCTTTGCTTGGAATGTGATGATAATTAGTATTGGAAGAATGGGGCTGATTTTTTTTTTTTAATTTCGCTGTAGAGTGACAACAATTGGATTTGACATCAAAAGAAGAACAGGAGACAAGATGTGAAGAGTTCACCTTTTTTTTCTCTCCCAGGTATCTGTATCGGATTAGAAGACCGCATTATTTGTAAGAAAATACCTCAGTCTCAATTTTAACAGGAAAAGATGCATGTAAGGTTTAATTTTTGAGAAGATGAGTCGAAACCCTTCCACGTCTTTCCTTGTTGTTGTTTTGGCGGAGAGTTCAAACAAACAAACAAAAAAAAAAACAACAAAACTGCAAAGGGCTTCAAAACTGTCATAACGAAATGTTGTGGACTAAAAACAGACCTCTCCCAAAGTGGCAACGCATAGAAAATGAAAGGATGCACCACTATTTTTCCAAAACATACAAAAGGCAACTATTAAATTTAACGTAGGCTGTGTGTGGGCATGTTTTCTGGACACCTGGGTAAGTGGCCTTGTGGGTCTCAAGGCTGCAGCACAGGACATTATGTTGCCAATCAAAAGTTGTGAAAGTCAAGTTTGGACAAAACTGATATTAAAATATAAAAGGAAAATGCTGTCAACAGATTATTGGATATAGTTATCGTGTGGCACCCCCGCCCTCTTGCGGTTTGCTATTTACAATTTCACCAATTTATGTATTTTTACAGCGAAACCCATCCCTACTTGATATACTCACCAATTCTCATTTTTGGGGTGGTGTTTTTTTCTGTAAGGCTCCAAGATGTCACAAAAAGTACTGTACATAATGACAGCTCATCCCAGAGACGAATTTCTTTGAATGCCGAAGGAGAGCTAAGTTAGTGGACATTACAGAGAGTCCAAGAATTTGAAGCCTATGGCTGGGTCGCACCAATCTCCAATCAGAGATGAGTTAAACCAACTTTTAAATGAGTGAATCCAGTTCAACTCAGCTCTTTCTTCATCACGACCAACCGATACAGAGTCCGCATCACTGCAGACGCTGCGCAGATCCACCTGTCGATCTCCCACTCCATTCTCTCCTCACTTGTGGACAAGACCCAGGGATACTTGATACAAACTATACTCGAATATCTATATGACTTTATCCTTAGGAGATTTCCCTGATCCTTTATTACGGATTTTAATTTCAGAAAGGAGGATTACTTTTTGGCAATATTGGGATTGTGGCCCAAAGTATATCAATGACAATGAACTGTGCAATTACCTGTCTATGATGTGTATCATGTCCATGTATCCTCTTTGTGAGCGGACGTCTTCCTCGCAGAATACGATGACCTGCAGATGCTTCTTGAGCAAGGCTCTTAGTGGTCATGGCCGGAACAAAGCTATCTAATGCAAGATGTCTATGGAGAAGGTCCTAATGCACCTTCAAGGGCCCTCCACCTGCGCTCTGCGGCGTAGGTCGCCATGGAGATTTGCCCGTTTTAGCAACAGGAGACACTTCGGCAAGAAAACTGTCTCAGCTATCACCGATTCCATTTAGACACTCACAAGGGATCACGTAAACATGTACATACACACACACACATATATATATATATATATATATATATATATATATATATATATATATATATATATATATATATATATATAGAGAGATATATATATATATATATATATATATATATATATATATATATATATATATATATATATATATATATATATATATATATGTATATTCCCCGCTCTATATATATATACCCAAAAAAAAAAATCAATTGTGACTTTGATTAAAAAGCTATTTATTTCAAATTACATCCCACATTATTCAGTTTATGGAAGTCCATCTACCAGAGTTTCAGCTATTTCTGTCAATTTTTAGTCAATTTATGGCTTTCCCAAGATGTGTTCCAAATGTCCACCATTCCATTGCAAGCAAACCTGTACTCGTCTGACAAAGTTGTCAATCACTTTACACACTCCAGATTTTTATCTGTGGGGTTTCCTCAAAGACAATGTATACCAGGAAATCCACAAACAATTGAGGAACTGAAAACTGCCATCACAGCAAAAATAAGAGCCATCATCTGAAAGAAAGAGGAGTGTGTAGTATACAACTTTATATATATATATATATATATATATATATATATATATATATATGGCGGGGAAATTCCTGAACTGGTTATCAAGCCAATCGCAGGGCACACATAGACGAAAGACCATCCGCGCTCACACTCACACCTTTGGTCAATTACAAGTGTTTCATTAAGCTGCCTTGCATGGTTTTGTGGGAAGAAACCGGAGTAGCCAGAGAAAACCCACGCAGGCAAGGGGAGAACATGCAAACTCCACACAGGGAGGCCGGAGCCAGAATCGAAAACTGCACCTCTGTATTATGAGGTTGACAGGCTAACCATTCGACCACATATATATTTTTAGGTTTAATACAATTTTGCTCTTGAAAATTTCCTCAAGTTTGGATATATGAACTATTTAAATCATCTTGTGACTTTTTATACCCTAAAACGTGTATTTTGGAGTTGTTGTATTATAACATTATTATTATAAAATTATACATTTACAATGTCATTCCCTTCAGATTCAGATTTATATTTTCAGAATGTACTTAGAATCTATTCTCCTCATTTAAAACATTTTCCTCCCCATTATATTAAAATTGTATTTTGGGTAAAAATGTTATTTCTCAAAAAAATAAAAAAAAAAAAAATATATATATATATATATATATATATATATATATATATATATATATATATATATATATATATATATATATATATATTTTTAAATGTAATCTTGTTACTCTATTCTCCTGAAATGTTCATTTTCGTCCTCCTAGCATTACATATTTCTCATAAATCAACAATTTATTTTCCCATAATGCACCCACTATTAGATGTTGCCTGCTCCCCACAACACAACCCCATCACCCAACCACATTATTTTTTGGCAAAATCACAAGTTGCATTCCTCCTAAATGTCATTTCCGAAGGAGGCTGAATCATTGTGAGTGCAGCTGCAGTCTAAAAACGTCAGTTCACTGTACAATCAATATGATTCACGCTGAATGGAAGATGAAGAACTTTAAAACGTATATACTTGTTGCAGCAAAAAGAAACCAAAAAAAAAAACAACCCTACATTTTGGGGCGAGCCAGTCCCTCTCAAATGTCCACTCGTGTGTGCGTGATTGCAGAGGATGTTTACCAGGGTGTTCTTCGGATGCATTTGGTAGCTTTTAAAAGGCCTTTGGGAGGTTAAGTGGGTGGTTTCAAGATAAATGGGAATCATGCTCTGCCGCTCTGATCCCAGTGCGGATACAAGTGTGTCCTCGCTGGACCACCTGCCTTGCTTCCACAGAATGTAAATAGAGTTCATATGTGTCTGTGTGTGCGTGTGTGTGTGTGTGTGTGTGTGTGTGCGCTCTCACAGCAGGGGAGAAATCACGCAGAAAGCCGTGTACTCGCCGTACACGGCTCTAAACGCACGCGTGTTCCGAGAAAAGGAAAATGTGATGTGTACGCGTGTGTGGAAGAGAGGCCGCATTGTTTCTGGGAATTACAAACGAGCCGCATTTGCGTTTTCTGGTGTTTCTGTTAGGGATAGCAAAGCTAATGGCGGCAGAGGGTCCAAAAGCCAATGAGGGGGGGTGGGGGGGTGCAGGGTCAAGTGGTCTATGGAGGAAAACGCGGAGCCAGGCTGGGCAGGGTGTCAGGCACTGGAAAAGACAAACAAGAACAGTTGAGTATCCACAAAAGTACAAAAATGGCAAGCCAGTGTACTAACAAAGGCCTGGATACCACTCATAATGCGTGAAGAATCTGGCACCCGCTTGCAAATCAGCAGAGCTCTTATATGCAGGAGGTGATTGCTGATCATCTGCAGGTGTGGGAGCAGTCTCCGGCCCGGCCTGATAATTAAAGGAAAGAGAGACAGAAGGTCCCTGGAAGTCGACTCTCCAAAATAAAAGCACAGAAGGAAGAGGGTCTGTGACAACACATCACAATTTAAGTATAAATGTCTGTAATGTCTCCTATACCACCAATCCGTTTGCTTTCCCAAACACGGTGGTGAGCGGTCAGGGCCAGCAAGGCCTTCCCTGCTGGGCGAGACACCGGCGGACGCACTGACCTACATTTACAACCTAAATATTGATATTTGTTCAATGTAATTGCATTGATTTATTCATAATAGTGGGCGGCCCAGTGGTCGAGTGGTTAGCACGTCGGCCTCACAATGCAGAGGTACCGGGTTCAATCCCAGCTCCGGTCCCCCTGTGTGGCGTTTGCATGTTCTCCCCAGGCCTGCGTGGGTCTGGATACTCCGGTTTCCTCCCACATTTCAAAAACATGCATGGCAGGCTGATTGGACACTCCAAATTGTCCATAGGTGTGAGTGTGAGCGCAAATGGTTGTTCATTTCTGTGTGCCCTGCGATTGGCTGGCAACCGGTTCAGGGTGTCCCCTGCCTACTGCCCGAAGACAGAGAGCCTAGTGAGGATCAGAATCAGAATCATCTTTATTGGCCAAGTATGTAGAACACACAAGGAATTTGTCTCCGGTATAACACGCTGCATTAGTATCATCATAAACAAGAACATGACAAATAGGTATGGAAGGACATTTCAAAATGTAAGTGAACCATAGTTTCAAGCAGAGCTAAAGTGATCAGTGGTAGAATACAATACTATTACAGTTTGTACAGTTGGTGCAGAAAATCATTGAACCATTTTAGAGAGATTCAATATTTGTTGTACAAGAAAAGTGACTACGTCAGTGACTGTTTAGGGAGTTAATGGCTAGAGGGAAGAAGCTGTTTAAGTGTCTGCTGGATAAAGCGGTTGGGAAAATGAATGAATGAATATTCATAATAGTTTGTTCTCTTACTTTCAGATCATTTCTCCTGGCTGGACTGCTTCCATTTTTGCTGTTTTTTTTGTCAGCCTGTCATGTTCCTGCTTCCTTTTGAGCAGAGGAAAGGACAGCACTGATTCAAAAGATCTTTTTCTTGTTTTTGTGAAGGATACTCGGAAGATGCTTTTCATTTCTTTTGGAATTGCCCATTCTCCAACAAATTACGGAAAGAGGTTTTATTTCTGTTTTAATGGGAGCCTCATCTTTCCTTTTGCTTTGACCTTTATGTTATTAATTTTGTCATATTGATAAAATCACATACACACAAAAGTTGATGGACTTATCGAAAGCCATTCTTGCATTTTTGAAAATGAAGTCAAACGATATATTATTACCACCATGCATGTTTATGGAATGTGCGAGGAAACCGGAGTACCCAGAGAAAACACTCACAGGCGCAGGGAGAACATGCAAACTCCACACAGGAAGGCCGGAGCCCAGAATCGAACCCACAACCTCTGCACTGTGAATGCACATTCACGTCAGAGGTCGTCAGAGGTCGTCAGGGTTCGTTGGAAGGTACATCCATTCATCCATCCATCATCTGAAACGCTTATCCTCACAAGGGCTGCGGGTGGGTTGTAGTCTATCCTTGCTGAGTGATTTCGGATAAAAATGTTGATTCAAAATCACACAGTTAGGAACATTTTAAGAATCAGCCGCAAATGTATCTGGTGGATTATCGACTTGCAAGTTAAAATAAAAAATAATGATTTGGCGATGTTTTCTATGGATAATGGACAGGATTTATGAAAAATCTGTGATAAAAGATGAACAGGACTGAGGACGCCTGTAATTACACACACGCGGAAAATTGCAGGACTGCACAAAACAGCACAGTAATGTTCAAAAGTTGTCAATGCACCAATCAGTACCTCTCTAAAATGAAGTGAGGATTTTAAAATAACTGCTACACCCCCTGCCTTATTTCTCGTGCTGTTTACAAATGAAAAGTTGTTGCTGAGAGGTGATGCTTTGAGTAAAGCTGATGGTGTGTCTGTGCTCAGCCATGTCTCTGTTAAAAATACACAATTAAGAGTGTGATCTAAAATCAAGTCATTGATTAGGAATGACTTATGAATTGATATGGCATTAAAAAGAACCATGAGGTTATTGTGTGTGTTTTTTTTCCTGTTATTGTTTTGTATGTCTGGTTCGTGATGATATACTGACAATTGTGTATTTTCTATATTCTTCGTGTGACGACAATATCACGTGCAGGTGCAGGAATAGTTGGTTTAGTCCGTGCCGTTGCTCGGAATGATGATGGGGAAGTTATTCGCTATTGGTCTCCTTAAAAGTTTATTTGCAGTTCATCACTGTTAAAACAACGTCCTTAAAAAGATTAAGTTATACATTTAAAAAAAGAAGAACTAAAAACACTTTGGAAATCCGCATCAGAAATACGTTTAGGGCCACCTGAAGCTATCTTAAAATTAAAATTTGCAACCACACAGAATGTACAGGAGTCTAAAATCCCATACTGTATTTGCTCTTTCCCTCTACCTTTTCCATCAATGTTTATTTGTCCATTTATCTTTTCATGTGTTCTAGAGTCTAGACCATCTGTGTGTGAGAGAGCGCTGAATGGTGCCACATTTTGTCCGGCTCACGTCTTAATGAACATTTCCTCCGTGACGTGAAGTGAAATTTATGTCAAGCAGGCCCTTGTGTCATGGTGAGACTCTTTAAGAAAGGACAACAGCGACACCCAACGGTCACGTATGTTATGAAACGCCACTTCCTCAACTCCACTGCTACCATCGTATTTTGCGTGCGTGCGTGTGTGATGTTTGGGGGGGTTAATACATACATTGTCATGCATTAATTGTAACCGATTGGGGGCTGTAGCTGTCCCTCAGCTCAATGAAAAGCCGAGACGTTTTTCGATGAGTGTTTCACTTGATTGGTTGGCAGAAGCGTAGTACCAAAATCTAGGCACCTGGACATATCCTCATGAGACCCCTACCCCATTTGTTGCTGACACATTTTCAGAAACGAAAACTATGGTGACGACTATGTGGATACATATACTATAATTATTTTGCAAACGTACGACATTATAGGTCATGGTTATGTTATGGGCTGGTATGACGATCGGGGCTTCTACAGGCCGCCTACATACAGTACTTGGCCCTCTCGGAAAGTCTTCCCATTTTTCTCCAATGTTCAATGCCCCTGTTGGTTGGTACCATCAAAGCAGCATCAAATCAGCCAGCTACAGTTGAAGTGTGACAATGATGGCGTGAGCAAGCAGCACCCTTGCAAACTGCTCACACTGAACTCCTTCAAGGTGTAGTTCCATGGCTCATGCACCTTCACGCTGACAAACAAACACACACATCCACTTATGATAGATGAACAAAGAGAATATGTATCGATATAGAGTAAAAAATTGGCAATGTAGCGTAACTACGCATTCCATACCTATTGTAAAGTTGTGTGCAGCAGGTGAGCAGTTGTGTTGCTACTGTCACATTAGTGCTGTTGAATGTGCTGCTGAGGTAGTATGGGCACTCCAGTTCAGGGATGTACAGTGTGCCTGCAAGCGCACGCACATGCACACACGCACACACACACACACACACACACACACACACACACACACACACACACACACACACACACACACACACACACACACACACGCACACACACAGCTCATATATGTACTTTATAGGAGTAGAACCATATTGAGACAAAACAGACGCCACTAACAATAGACCCATGTGATCTCTTCCAGCCAATTGGTGAAGAAAGAAAATCGAACAATGAATGCATTATCATTAAATACAGTCGTTTAGTATACTGCTGCGTAGAATAATGTATAGATGTGTCAATCATTTTGATACATGCATACGAAAAAAAATAACACATGTAAATTTCTAACAAGATGGCGTCTGGTCGTGAGTGGCAGACGGGTTGAGAGTCTGCTTCTCTGGTGAAACCTAAACCTGAGATTTACACCACTGCCGATGGTAAAATTACCAAGGAAGATGAGTTGTTAGAATTTCGAGTGATTAAAATGAAGACAGCGGTGCAACATAAGCTTGTGCTTTTAGCCATGAACCACTTCTCAGAATAGATTGCAAGCTCAAAGAAAGTGCTTGGATGAGGGGTGGGTGCTCATATAATGTGGACGTACTGCCACCTGTGTCTTTTAACATAGTGGTTTCTCACGTCTTCGTGCTAAAATTGAGAAGCTGAGTTTGGACATGGTTGCTTAGAAGCAGGGAATGAACGAACAGGTGCTGCGAAATGTGTAATCCATGGCAATAAAGACTACAGGAAAGGTGAAGCCAAGTTTGCCCATGATGTAAATAAATACCCATGAGAACCGTAGCATAACACTCTGGCAGAAAATCCAGCCTGACGTCTAGTTGTAAACCACCTACTTCAAGAATGCAGTATTCCGTTGTTTACAGAACCAGGTTCGGCATTAGTGGTCATGCTCTTGAGTGGTTTAGATCCTATTTGGCAAACTGTACTTTTTGTGTGAGCCTTGGTTACTCTGAGTCCCACTCTGCTCCTCTCTCATAAGGTGTCCCCCAGGGTTCTACTTTGGTCCCCTGCTGTTTCCACTGTGTTTACTGCCCCTAGGTTCCATCCTAAGAAAACATGGTATTTCCTTCCACTGTGATGCGGATCACAGTCAAATCAATGTCCCGCTGAGCAAAAAGGGCGTTCTCTGCCGAAAGCCACGTTTGAACTGTCTGGGGGAAATCAAGGCCCGGATGGCATGGAATTTCTTGAATTTTAATGAAAAGAAAAAAGAACGGTGTTTGGTTCACACGAAAACCGACTTCCATCAGTGCTGAGTGAGTTTTTATAATTTCCCGTCATTTACCAGTAAAATGGGTTCATCACTGATGGAGTGACACACGTTTTTGTTATTCATATACTTTAAACTTGAGTATGCAAACCAGTAAATGTAATTAACTTTCTGTATTATTGTTTTTGTGGATTAAGGACAAGCACTAATTCATTTGTAATTTGAAGAAAGAAAGGTTTTCTTATCTTTATTATTTTCATAACTATGTTTTATTTGATCGGAATACTGTTCACTCATTGCAGTTATTGGCTGTTATCTTCCAAACAGCTGACACAATAACTAATCCTAAGTAATGATAACTAATTAATTCAAAGAACAGACACTAAGTGAAGGGACAAATGGAGCCCAGATTTATTCATATCTTCAGTCTAGTCATATTAATATGACATATGCGTGTGAATATTCATGCAAACGTGTCCCCAATAGGGTGATTCAAATCTGACTGTAGGAAGTGATGGCACATACCCAACAGTTTGTTTCCCACTTACCAAGAAGCCTCGGTTGATATGTGTGGAATCATAAATGATATTAATTGTTAGTAAAGTGTGAACTATGAATCAAGCAAAGGCAGTCACCTGCGACACAGGCCGTCACAAAACAGGAAACGCTGCCTGCGATCAGGGATCGGATGCCACAAGAGGAGATGTCGCTTTGTCTCTCCGGAGCCATTGACGCTGCAGCAATACCAATATGATAATAGTTTCTATTTTTTTAAAGTAATGAGTGATTTGTGGTAGTGGAACTCACTTATCGCTGCTAATGACATGCCTAGCGAGGCCAAGTTGGAAAAGCCGCACAGGGCGTATGTGGCGATGGTTTCAGAGTGGACCTGTGAAAGAGAAAGCCATCATGGTCGTGTTCTGTCTGTTTTGATTGTGTAACAACTCCAGCTGGAGTGAAGGGCGTTTCCCTCCAGCCGGCGCACCTGTTCCACGTTACCCCATCAACCCTCGCCATGTATTTAAGAACTGCCTCAGCTCCTGTCGGTTTATTGTCCTTGCTAGCTGTTATGCTTCAAGTGTTGCATTCTAGACCTTTCAATCTTTCATAGTCTTTCTCTTTTTGTCGGAGAACTTTGTAAGTGTTTTGATCAACTGTCAATTACCTTCAGGCGGTATACAAATGTAACAACCATGAAAGTGTGAGCTGAATTTGCATGGCCTGCCCGCATAAACATTAGCAGTTAAACCGCTAACAACTAGCCGGCAACCACCGGACAGAGGAGCTATCGTGTCATCGTTTGATCATACACTGTTGCAAGTTGTAAAGATGTTCACGCCGTATGTAGAATCATAACTTAAAAAAATTTGAAGGCATATTTTTTCTCAGGAGTCCATTTTTAGTTCACTTTAATTTTCTACTGTTTTACATTTGTTGTATTGTTGAATAAAATTGTTTGAAATGAATGAGAAAAATGGATGTCAATAAAATGTTGAATTTCTCCAATTATATTTGCTGACAGTTTGAATGCTTTAAAACGGGCAATTTAAAAGCAATGAAAAAAAATACTGCATCCCATCCATCAGCGAATGGTTGTCTGTCCGCGAAAAGCATGTACCTGTCTAAACCGCTCCGTGATGCAAGAAAGGTTGGGGACCACTGAGTTAGTTATGTTGGTTTTTAGTATTTGACAATGAGATATGGGTTAAATGTAGGATTTGACAGTGGGAGGCTTTGGTTAGATTTGGGGGTGAGGATGGGGGTTAAAACGAGCTGGGTGAGGGTTATGGTATACAGAGAGCAAAAAAAAAAAAAAAAAATTCACTCCTTACAGAAATGTATTGTTTTACGTTGTTGATGTACTCTGGCCCGCCAGCCTTGCGCTTGTTGATCAACACCGACAGCTTCTGATAGGCCACAAACTCATTAAGGAAGGTCTTAGTGCCCACCAACTCTGCCACCACGAAGCTGTCCTCCCATGAAACTCCCATAATGAACGCCAAGGGCATGAAGATGTACGAGCACATCAGCTGAAAGATGGCGAAAAGTTTGACTTGATTTGACATGGACTATACGGTACATATGGTCATTTGAACACATTTTGTGCGCGTCCTTTACCGAGAAGCTGAGCTGTGGGTAGTCAAACATGCCCCCCAGCCAGGAGATGGTGGCGTCGAAGAAAGCCACCAGGGCCAAGAAGGACAAAAGGTTGACCACCACATTGGCCACCAGGCTCACTGCAAAGATGGCTCCTTGCGACGCTGCCTCCAGCATGTTGGTACATTCCCTGAAGGAAAGGACAAAAAGACCCCCCCCCCGACCCCACCCATTTGTCATTGGCTACTCACACATTCACGTATTCGTGCTTTTATTCCCCTGTGGATCCTTCTCTCAGCTATTTACATTTGATTGCATTTTTTCAAAGATCATGTTAACTTTGTCTGAATTTAAGATAAGATAAGAAAACCTTTATTAGTCTCGCAATGGAGACATTCCCAATTCACAGCAGCAAAGTTATACATCTAGTTTTAGATCAACTTACCTGTTGAAAGGTGAATTATAACTGTTATAGGGTCTCACGTAATTGTTTCGCCTCTCACTCCACATATTCAATAGGGTGGTAGACAAGAAGACTAGACTCATCATTAATCTACCAGTGGTGTCATTGAAATGATTGGGGTTTTTTTTCCGTATGGAACCTATCTTGAGCTATTTGCTGAAAAACTCGCCTGTTTTTTTTTCCTTTTTTTTCTGCTCTTTGTAAGATGACAAGGTGGCGCCAACACCCAGGCTAATGACAAAGTAATAATCAGTTTCAAGGAGGAAGAAGGTTAAAATGATACATCTCAACAGTTAAAAGATATTTTTTTATTTTGGGCAAAAGAGAAGTTAAGCCCAAGTTATGGAGAGGAGGATATGCTCATAAAATTCCAAATATTTGGGCGATTGTTCTAATATTTGCAGCAGTTGAAATTGACATAAGTAGAGATGTCCCATAAATGTTTAAAAATAACATAAAAATTATATGATATTAAGTGACCTGAGGCTTGTTTACATGAAGCGTCTCGGTCACATGTTGGGAAGTAGTTTGGCTGGTTCCTAGATCTGCTTTGAGATTGTGTTCGGAACGTTAACAACGTTCAACTGGCGTTCCCACGCTCTTAAAGTCTTTAACTGTCATAGCAAGTGGACTTGACAAAGAGGTTCTATCCAAAAAAAAGGACGGTTTTGCTATACCGGAGGTCATGCACCTATTTCACGCAAAGGCTCATGGAGCGTAGGAAAGAGGAGGATATACCCTTCGATTTTGAGGTCAATTGATTTTGTCCTCGGCGTCTCTGTTTCTGGCCAGAACATTTTCGAGATGGTCAGTGAGGCGGGTGCAGACATCAACGATGCGGTCATCAAGTGCGTAGCTTCCACCTTGCAGAAACGAGAAAATAATGACTGAATAAACCTCCACAGCACAGCAATCCAAATGTTGATACAGCACTAATAAATATAATGATGAAACGCTTCATCATTTCAGGATTTGGATGAAATATCCATCCATCCATCCATTTTCCGAACCGCTTGATCCTCACTAGGGTCGCGGGGGGTGCTGGAGCCTATCCCAGCTGTCTTCGAGCAGTAGGCGGGGGACACCCTGAATCGGTTGCCAGCCAATCGCAGGGCACACAGAGACGAACAACCAACCACGCACACATTCACACCTAGGGACAATTTAGAGTGTTCAATCAGCCTGCCATGCATGTTTTTGGAATGTGGGAGGAAACCGGAGTGCCCGGAGAAAACCCACGCAAGCCCAGGGAGAACATGCAAACTCCACACAGGGAGGCCGGAGCTGGAATTGAACCCGGCACCTCTGCACTGTGAAGTCGACGTGCTAACCACTGGACTACCGGGCCGCCTGGATGAAATATGAGCATTGTAATCTTATTTTGTTTCATGTATTATTTTTTGTCAAAGCACTTAGTAAACATGTTTTTTTAAGATGCTATATTAGTTATCATAAATATCCTCGCCTTAATGATGCCCTATGTATTTTTTCAGAAACCAGACAATTTCCGAAATTTTCCTAAAACTGAACCACATACTGATGATATTATATATTTTATATTTATTAATAATTTAATTCCAGGGTGTAGAATTGAATGAACTGTTTAACTAAGGACATAGCTGATTAGTAGAGGTTGCGAGTATCCTGAGGAGATAAAAAAAAAAAGACTTCTACCGGTAAATCCACTACAATTAAGATAAATTCCACTTAGCTCAAGAGCTAATTTATATTTTGAATGATATTTAGGAATCTTTTACAACAGTTACATTTTATCTGAGGAAAACTCTTATTTACGCAAATAGTGCATGTTTCTGTATTTTGCGCATAAATTCTTAAAATTCCATTGGGAGTCAAGAAAATGATTCTGGAATGACCAGTCTAGCAAACGTCCTGCTGAAGAAATCAAGTCCACTCATAAGACCGATGGCTTCTATGAGCACATTGTTGTTTTTAGTGGTTTTTTTCCCTCATGTGTGCATTCCATGCTCTTCCTCACCCCGAAGGAGATGAAAACTCCCAAGAGGGTGCCGGCGATGCTGGCGAAGCCTCCCGTCATCACGGCGTGGATCTCGGACAGGGTGAGCTCATGGATGTAGGGTCGAATCAAGAGCGGGGTCTCTGTCTGAAACAACGATTTGACGTGAGGAAGGAGGAGGAGGAGGAGGAGGTGGGGATTTGGTGGTGGCGTATTGTTGTCATGGCAACACACCTGCCCCAAGAAGATATTTGCAGCTGCGGCCATCGATTCGACCGGAGACGTTCCCATGGTAACCTGCATGATGAAGCCGATCTGTCGACAGGAAACAATCTTGGGTGTTGGTCGCGTACTGTGCTTTCTTTCTCAAACTCATTGTCCAGTGCTACTGCTTTCTCACCTTGCAAACTAGCCACTGCATGAAGCCCAGGTGGTAGAGCATAGAGATGACAGCGCTCAGAAAAACCAAAATCGGCATCACCTGCGTGCAAAACATCGCAACATGATTTTTATCACCTCGGATGACAAAACGTCATGATGCACTTACCTTGAAGATGAAGAAGTGCACCTCATGTTTTTCTCCAAAGACAAAACGAGAACCAACATCTGTGTAGGATATAAAGATCTGCAGAAAGGACATTTTGTCACACGTTCATGCGGCCACAAACTCAAATGAACCTGAAAATGTACAGTGCCAGTCAAAAGTTTGGAAACACCAGAGGCGGTTTTACATGGTGGCAAGGGGTAGGAGTTTGTACAATTGATAAAATCACAGGCAGCTCTGTGCAGGAGGCCCGCACCTTGGCCGAAGTGGCCACTCAATGATTATTTTTGGTTTCCCAGCTAAGGAAGCTCCCGGAGGCAAACCACTGAGCATTGAGCAGGCCTCGTTTCTTTATAAAGCAAAGCAAAATATTTTGGATAAATAAACGGTATTTACAAACAAATATGAGTGTTTATTTTAGTTTCCTCAAAGTACTTTTTGCTAATTGTACTCATCTGATTTTGCTATCTTCTACATTAAAAAAAGAAGCCCTGAGGGAGATCTGCAGTCTTGCTGTGTCTTTGAATAGCCACAGACTGTGATGACTTCTTGGTTCCACAACACTTGTTTTATACTTGTTCACTAAACCTGTTAAACTGTATTAGGTTACACAAAGTACCACAGGCGTGTGTGTGCGTGCGCGCGTGCATGTGTGTGTGTATATACCTCAACACGTTGGCCGAGCCAGTTCAGTGCTTTAAAGCCAAAGGAGGTCCTGAGAACAAGAAGCCCAAAGGCAAACTGCAGCGCAAGTCCACAGAACAACACTTGCCAGGACCACTAAAACATATTCAGGCAATACGTTTATTTGACTCACTTAGATCTATTGGGCTACATTCATTTTTGTTGTTGTCATTTTGCAAGTGCAATTTAAAGTTTTAGGAGTATAATCAAACCTTGGGTATTAATTTCATTTTTATTGAGTAGGCAACGATGACTTCTTCTGGAAAATGCCTTTTATTCAATATGAAAATGTAAGTTGATTGTTGATAACATCTTTCCAAGTTTCTGTTTTGCAGACCCTATGAGGTAGCGTTGATACTAAAATAAAACTGGACTAAATCAAAGAAAGCTGGATCCAGAAGTTCCTTAATTATTTTCCTTCATTATTCCAACATCCGGGATTGTCTGAATGAATTCCACATCAAAGAATTCACTTAAATCTCATCCAGTTTTTTGGTATGGGTAGGAACTCAAGCAGCAACATTCTGGACCGCAGCTGATGGATTGATTATTTTTATTTTATATTTTTGTCTGGTCCAATCTACTGAGAGTAAACATGTGAACCAACTAAGTTTCCTGTTTGGACAGAGGAGCTTTGATTCGAGAAATTTGAGAAATGTCCTTCAGTTGGCAATATTCAGTGTGTGTGTGTGTGTGTGTGTGTGTGTGTGTGTGTGTGTGTGTGTGTGTGTGTGTGTGTGTGTGTGTGTGTGTGTGTGTGTGTGTGTGTGTGTGTGTGTGTGTGTGTGTGTGTGTGTGTGTGTGTGTGTGTGTGTGCAGGACCTACATTGAAAGGATGCTTGGAGAAAAGCATCATGAGAAAGATGAGGATCAGCAAACCAAAGAAAGACACAAGTTGTCTTTCTCCTCGTTTGGCTGTGTCCAGTACCAGCCAGCACACAACGCCCGCCAGCACACACGCGTAAATCAGCCTGCAGAGGAGAGCCGCAAAAATCAAACAACTGGATGATACACAACCATGTATATCAAGAGAAGGGCCGGAGAACACGTTTGTTTGACCTATTCTATGCTATATGTGCACTGCTGTTACTTAAAGGGTTAGAACACGGCCACATAAATGCTATTTATGTCTATGGTGTTTCCCATTTTGTGTTAGCATTAGCTTTAAGATAGTGGACTTAAAGGTTAAGCTATATGGTGGTATTAAAATTTTATTGAGCATTAAACATCTACCAAACTGCTGTTTGTTGTGAATGTTATGTGGGTTGTGTTCATTGCCACCGGAGGGGTTGGATCTCAAATTTGTGCTTGCAAGTTCAAACCAAAAATTAGCCAAACAAAGACCCATACAGTATCTGGAAAAACTCGAAGGTCAAGTCCCTGTTTTCTCAAGGCGCGATTGCATTTTTCAGAAAACAAGTTGCACGTCTCAGGAACACGGGTATTTATTTTTTTGAATAAAAAACATGTTGATTTAGAAAAAGGTAAATATTTGAGAAATAACTATTCATTTTTAAGAAAAAAATGAATACTTTATATATATATATATATATATATATATATATATATATATATATATATATATATATATATATATACTGTATATATACTTTATATATTCTTTATATATATACATATATTGGTTATTGGTAAATATTAATTAGACTGCTTGTATATATATATTGTTTGTATATTTGGTTCTTTCAATATGTTTTCGTCTTTTGTGAGAAGCCCTTTATTTTCAAGCTCCCAAAATGTCATTCAAATGCATCAGTGACATCAGAGTGCCTTTTTATTGTTATTGTTATTATCATCATTATTGTTACTTCTATTATTGTTGTTGTTTTATATGTAAATGTCCGCAACATGATGTGTCATTAGCCAGCAGCCCAGTCAGAAAAGAGTAATATTTTGAGGAAAAAAGTGGAAAATAGTTGCAATGTATACAAAAGTTGAATAAAAAGAAGAAGAAGAAAAAGTAAAGAAAGAAATGACTATATTAACAGCGGTTATTATGCTATATATATATTTATATGTGTAAACGTGTAAACCACGTACTGCCCACCCGGTAACACTTCTAATGGATGGACACACACACACACACACACACACACACACACACACACACACACACACACACACACACACACACACACACATTATTTTTTCTTACATTCTACCACTCAAAATTGGTCCCATTTACAACCTGGTCAAATGCATCCATTGCACCACGTGGCAGAAAAAGGACAGGGGAGGTTTTCAAAGACACATAGGGGTCACTTTAAAAACAACACTTGGAAGGAATGAATTTACCAAATGAATCACTACCCTGTTAGATTTTTCTCCACACAGCACCATCTGCTGAAGAATCGAATTTAATTTTTCCTTTCTGCTTGGTAATACTTTGCTCTACAGTCAACATTTCTCTGATGTAATTTCGCACCATCTGACCCGAATCCAGTGTCTGCTGACCAGCTCCCTGACAGGAAGCAGCCCCTCCCATATCCGGTCGCCATAGCGCCTCATCATCCAATCCCAGACGACGAAGAAGAGCACCATTAAGGAGATGACCAGCATCTCGAGAGCCCGATGGAAGTTCAGTACGCAGGCCACGATTACTGCGGCAACCCAACCTGGAACACATGATCAGCTAATACTTGCTTTCTTACAGAAGGAGCACACAGAAAAAAGTGGGTCAAAAACAACCCAAATTGGTTTAGTTTTAATCCAACCGCTGGATTATTATAGCACCATCCTAACAGTAGTTAACTTGACCCAGCAGGATGGATTGGTCAATTTAGCTCAACAGGCGAGTTAAATATTTTACCCAAATTGTTTGGTCACATGAACTACCATTTTTGGGTCAAATAACAACAATTTCAAATCCCATACATATTTGTTGTTCAGTAATCTTGCCAAATGCTTGATTATATGAACCAATATGCAAAATTAATTCAAATAAATTAAATACAATCCCTAAGAATTTCAATTGCATTACAGTACTGATACCTATATAACCGTTCAACTAACCCGGGGGTCGGCAACACGCGGCTCCAGAGCCGCATGCGGCTCTTTAGCGACATCTAGTGGCTCCCTGGAGCTTTATAAAAAATGTTTGAAAACGGAAAAAGATTTTGATAGTAGGCTAACATAGTTCAAATAGACATAGATACATGTTGCAGCTCCGAAAAAGGAGAGCTGTGGTGTTGGTTTTTTAAAACGTACACTTTATTTATGCTTTTAACAGTCTCGACAAACACAGACAGTCTGCGTCCGACTCCGTGCCTTCTTTCTTCTCGTTCGACTCGAGAGGCGTTCAAAGCTCAAGCTCAAACATGAACACAGGTATTGTGAACGAACACTTGGGCCGATGAAACAAGCAAGCATTTAGTGTGTACCTTGAGAGATCCAAGGCCCCTCGGGCCACCCTATCGTTTTATGCTAGTTACTTTTAAAACAGAGTTAACATCATTTCAGAGTCACAAGCAATATTTTTATAGAGATCACTCACATGCGACGACAAGCAACTTTAGAAGCAGTTCCAATGTGTCTCGGTGTTGGACGCAAAAGCGTTTCAGTGGTGCTACTTTCCTCATCAGCAGTCTGCACACACCAAGAGAGAATAAAAAATAAGAAAACGTAATTCAAGGTAACATATATACTAAGCATATATCGCCACCAGCCGCCACTGATGAATGGGTCAAAATATTACATAGTTCAAAATTTCCATTGTTCTCTTCTTTCATCAAGGTTGAATTTATGACATAACTCTTATATTGCATCTCATGAGATGATGATGGTGTAACTAATAAAATGAGTAGGTAACATTCAAAAAAAAAAAGGACCCACAAACTGTATTTGTGTCGGTTTGAATTTTTCTCAGTATCTTCATCAATGTTGGAGTCCATGTCGACGTACACATCCTCCTGTAGCGCGCGCGCACACACACACACACACACACACACACACACACACACACACACACACACACACACACACACACACACACACACACACACACACAGCCTCAAGACAATGCGTTAAAAACCTGAAACGACCTTTGTTTGCACAAGGCTCCGGCTTGCGTGTTGACACTCGAGGCAAATGAATGGCATCAGAACTATCCTGTCACATGAGCAAGAAGACTGGACAAAAAGTTGGACATTTGAGGAGAAAAGTAATATTTTGGGAAAATAGTAAAAATAAAGTGGAAATAAGGAAATATCAGTGTATTTTCAGGGGGAAGAAAAAATGCATTTTGAGAGAAGCCAATACAAGTTGTACATATTTTGCGAAAAATCTGATATATATTTAGGAGATACAGTTCGGAAATCTACTTTTCCTGAAAATCGGCTGCAAATATAAGACAAACAAAAACTTTTCCAGGAAAAATAATGTATTTGCAATCCAGACCAAAAGTGTAGATTTTTAAGAAGACATCATCGTACTTTTGAGAAAAAAAGTGTAACAGTGTTCCTACCTGGGCCTCAAAGGCTTTGTTGTGTTTTCCGCTTTTGTGCCTCCCAATCATCTCCATCATATTTGTGTTCTACTTTAAACACTGTCAGCACAGGAGGATTCACACGCACCTTTCTCCATTCATCTGCTCCACCCTCGTCCCACTTGGGTCGCTTACGTTCCACCTCCTGAGCTGTCATCAGCAACCGCAAGAGGGCAGTGTCACATCATTTCACAGTAATTGTCGAACATTGAGCCAACGAGTTCACCTTCCCTCATACAAGGCCATGCCATCACCAAGCACAACACACCAATGGATACCTCGAATAACATTCATACATAAGAGAGTTAAATTATAATTACCGGTGTATATTATAATATGAAAACAGTGTAACTATGTCTTTTCTGAAAACAATATAATTTTCTACAGCCATTCAAAAATAAAATGAAGATTTAAAATCTATTTAAATAAACAGATTTAAATTCAAGATATCACAAAATAGGCTAAAGATTTCTTGAATTGCAACATATTCAATATGTCCTCTAGTGTTATATTTTTTAATCGATGATTATACCGTAGCAGGCATAGGCTCCAACCCGCCCGCGACCCTTGTGAGGATAAGTGGATTAGAAAAATGGATGGATGGATTACATCATAGGTACTCCATAATATTCCATTAAACCAACTAAATTAAAATAGAAACAAATACAAAAGCTATTTATGTTTTCATAAAAATATAAAATTATGACAATTTCTATTTAAATAATCATTTGTCATTAATGATTCATCAAAAATATCTGTCTGCCCTGTGATTGGCTGGCAACCAGTTCAGGGTGTCCCCGCCTACTGCCCGAAGAGAGCTAGGATAGGTTCCAGGACCCCCTGTGAAGATAAAGCGGATCATAAAATGGATGGATTGGTGGATGGATGATTCATCAAAAAATGTATTGAAAAGTACTGCAAAAATTTTTTTAAATACTAATATGGAGGAAAATTTACAAAGCAAAATTAAAAATCCTAATTAAATAATTTGAAAATCTCTATTGGCATAATCTATTTTCATCATTTAAATTGACTTACAAACAACTGCAAACAGCACCAATAAAATCCAAATTAATATACATTTAAATTATTATATAATTCCATGCATCTAAAATACTTAATATCACTGGTGAGGGAGCAATCATTTTTTAAAAATAGCCTACATGCATGAATTACAGATATTTAAAAAAAAATCACTCTCACCAGTGTACCTAATGATATGGGCAGGAGAAAACTGCCCTAATGGGTCATGCCCGCACTTTGAAGTGTAAAGACAAGCATCGTAGCAATCCAAAAGCAATCAATGCTAAATGAAGCGCAGAGATGAGTTGTGATGGATGACTTGTTTGCAGGAATAGTAACACATGACAGGACATACACGTCTGTGCGATGCAGCTGCCGGCGCCACTTCAATTGGCGCAATAATTGCAAAGTGTTATCACCGAGGCCCTATGTATGGACGGCCATACTTCATTATGCTTGGAGTAGCCGTCACTACTCAACAGGAAGGACATGACGTCTTGCAATATTCTCTTGTTGTGACAACCTTTTAATTAGAGCCATGGACACACATCTTGTACTGTCTTTGTATGTCTCTCTCTCTCTCTCACACACACACACACACACACACACACACACACACACACACACACGCACACACAGGATCCATAATTACACTGCTCTATTCAGCAGCAGTGTCCGTGCGTCACCACAAACGTCATGTTAAAGTCACAGCAGCAGGAAGAGGTAGGAAGAGTGTCGATGTGTGATGTCACTGGCTGTCAGATGCAAGGTGAAACATGGTGCACAGCTGATGTGAGAGGGAATAACATTTATTCTGGTTGTAAGAACCAAAAGCAATCTGGTGAACAATAAGGAATTCGGTAGCAATGTATTTTTTTCCTCCTTAGACAAAAGTTAGCATTTCAAAGGAACTTGACATTTTGTGGCTAACCATTGTTTTTGTGAACAACAGCATTTTAGGCAATTGTTTTTTGTTTTGTGCTAAAAACCCCAATAATGTCATGTAAAATAAAAAGTCATATTTTCTTGATGATAAAAATTTACATGTTTAAAGCGAAAAAGAATACTTTTTCTAGAAAAAAAAATGCCCTACACTCCAGGAAAGAGGTTGTGTTTTTTTAAAAGGGGAAGTTAAACATTGAATCCATCCATCCATTTTCTGAGCCGCTTTATTCTCACAAGGATCGCGGGGGGTGCTGGAGCACATCCCGGCCATCTTCGGGCAGTAGGCGGGGGACACCCTGAACCGGTTGCCAGCCAATCGCAGGGCACATAGCGACGAACAACCATCTGCGCTCACACACACACACCTAGGGACAGTTTAGAGTGTTCCATTTTGGAGAAAACCCACGCAGGAACGGGGGTAACATGCAAACTCCACACAGGAAGGCTGGAGCTGGGGTCCAACCCACGACCTCTGCGGTGTGAAGTCAACGCACTGACCACTTGTCCACCGGGCCGCTGGGGAAGTCAACAATAACAAGTTCTAGCGCGGGTGTCCAAACTCGATTTTCAAGGGCCGATGTCCTGCCCATTATTCATCTTTCCCTGCTGCAACACATCTGATTCAAATGATCAGGATCAGGATCTTGCCTCTTTGCTGACGAGCTGATCCTTTGAATCAGGTGTGTTTCAGTGGAGAGAAATGGAAAACATGTAGGACAACAGCCCCTGAGGACCGAGTTTGGACACCCCTGTTCTTACTAGTCTAAACATAGCATTCTGATTAATATTCTGTTTGTGTTATATGAGTTAAGCTGTAAAATCCACCCATTTTTGTCCATCCCTCCATTTTATAGTATCAATGAGGAGAATGCACGGGAAGTTGAATATTTGGCATAAATCTATTGTTTCACCAGGGGGAGTAAAATTGCAGGGTTTTTTTCCGATGGAAAACTTATATATACACGGTTGTATTCATCAAAGAAATGTATTTCAGAAAAAAAAATATGAAAATGTGCACAAATCTGTGCACATTTTCCAGAAAAAAAGGTTTTAGCTTTACTATAGTTTTCTCCAATACTTTCCAGAAAAAAAAGAATGTTGGAGAGCAAAAAAAAAAAAAATGTAATTGGATTTTTTTTTTTTTAATGGCAGAATGATTTTTAGGAAATCGATTCTCCTTTTGTGGCAAGTTGGTATATTTGTGTGCTTTGTTTGGCAGGAAGATATATTTAGGACGTTGAGGTTTTTTTTGGGGGGGGGGGGTGGCAGAATACATTTTGTGGAAAAATGTCATTTAAAAAGTTCCAATAAGAAAATAGCATATTTGAGGATATAGAAATGGATCCTATTTTGTATTGAAACAAAACCGTCTCATTGTGGCTGCTCTGCAGTCAAATGTGACCTCCTCCTCTTCCGTCTCTTTCTTTCTGACAAGGACATTCCTTCCTCACTCAAGGCAAGTCCAGTGCAGACAAACGTTAACCCCTTATGTGACACTCAACCCTGCAGACTGGACAACTGCAAGTTGGTTTTTTTATGGGCAGCATCTTGGGTCGACCACGAACACGTTAATGCATCTTATCGGTAATGCGAGTGGGGAGATAGCTTTAGAAAAGTAAAGAGAGGGTGTTTTTGTGGCAAATTATCGTCTTCATTTGACACAACGCTGGAGATCATTTTGGTGGCTAAAACCAATATCTCACTGAGCAGCGACCGATTGTTTTTTTTTCCATCAGCATTCATTAAAGGTCGCAAAGATGCACAGTTTTTCTTGTGAAGAAATTCAGATGGGGATAAGAAAAACTGTTTGGGACCCTTAATGGCATGGATTTATGGCATTTCTGTTCATTTCAGTGGGGAAAATGCTTTTACATGAATGTTTTGAGTCACACGTGTGGCAATGCCGCAAAGTAAATTTATATCTCAAACACCACTGAATACAAATTTTCTTCTCAACATTTTGAACAAAAGGAGGGAAACTATTGTTTTTATGCAAGTAAACACCTTTTTTGGTGGGTTTGAGTCATTGTTTGAATTTACTGTATGTTTACATTATAGAAAAGAAGGTTTGGGGGGGAAATTCAGCTCGGAGCCCTTCACCTGCAGACTGCACAATCTTAAATGCAAGTTGACTCTGACGTGAGCTGGCTTCTCGATCCATCCAATCAGGGGAGAGGGGGAGAGAGAGCTCCGGCTCGAGTGGAGAGAGAAGAACGAGTGTCTTCTTGGCACAATGCACTGAGTGTGACAGTGTGATTTCGGCTGCACTGAAGGAGGATTTCACAGGCTGTGTGTGAGGGGATAAAAGGACCAAACTGAGCATTGTCTTGTTTTTTTTCCACACCTTGTCTGGCCTTCTTGTACACCCCCCACCTTAGGATATTGTCTCTTGAGTCCCCACTGCAATCCCCTTTCCCTTGATTACTGGCTGCACTCATCCCCACAGCCGACCTGGGCTCGGGCCGTGGGGGCTGCTCGGCGCGCCTTGGCTGAGATTTGCAACCCGACATGCGCGCACATAAAACCGGCGTTCATGGGGCTGGGTGGTCCCAAACGCCGTGGAGTAGCTCTAATGGCTGGATGTTGTGCTTGTGGCTGGTTGTGGCCGGGCTGGCGGTGGGCTCCGGAGACCTTCGGCTGTCCGCCGAGCCATGCCCGTCCTCTTGCGCCTGCAGCAACACCAGGATCTCGTGCGTGGACCCGGAGAGGGGCATCGCCACCTTTCCCACCCTGCAGAGCGAGGCGGAGATGGAGAACATCACGGACATGTGAGAGCATTTTTTTTTTTCGGGTTGTTCGTGCGTATTCCTCCAAATACCTACCCGCGTCTCTTCTGGCAGCTGACATCTGCAGCCAGAGCAATTAAGCAAATATGTATATTGATGCCTTTATATCCTATTTTTTAGAAGTGTCTGTATACATTGAAAGGCATGGAACAAGGCACCGGCATTGCATAACAGGTTCATTGTCGTTTCACGCGTTATCGTTTCAAATGGCTCACAGTTCTGGGGGTCGGGATTCGAATCTCGACTCCTTTGTGGATTTTGCAGGTTCTCAACATGTTTGGATGTTTTTTCTCCAGGTATACCAGGTTGCTCCCACGTATCTAAACCATTTATGTTGGATTCATTTGAGACTCGAAATTGTCCAGTGGTGTTTTGTCTATGTGCGCTACGATTGGCCGGCGACCAGTCCAGGGTGTAAAAACGATCACTATAACCGGAAGTCAGGATAGGCTCCAGCTCACCCGCGACCTCATAATGAGGACAAGCGCTATAGAAAATGGATGATTTCGGATGTTCCTGCTTTATCTGTATAAATTGAAATGAGCAGGGCAGTGTGTACTGTGACTGTCCAAATATTAGCACAGACTCTGGATGGCTGTGATTGTCTATTTATGAAGTCCGACTACAGAGATGAGGAATAAAAATCAATTTGACAATGCAAGAGACAGATGGACAGGGAGAGAAAAAGAATGTGTATAGTGACGATCGGGATCGACCAATTTATCATTTATCAAAAAAGGTAAATCAATAGGACAAGCGTCATCGCAGGTTATGTAAACTGGTGTAAGCGTCTCCAACAGAGATTGGGTGCCGTTATCGGACTTGGCACAAGATAAACGGCCTTGTCGGTGGTCACCTTATGTCGGAGATAAACACTGGGTCTTTATTATTCAAGGCCTTGGAGGGGTCCTTTGGAGTTTGTTGTTTGTATTTCGTTACTCATCTTATTTACATTGTTTTAATTTGCTTTAGGATTATACATATGGGCATGTGGGCTCTGATTCCATTTCAGCTGGTTCATCACTGTCCTTAACTGCCCCGTTCTGTCCTCTTTCCCAAACTTTTCGAGCCATAGTGTATTAAATCCAGTCATTAGATTGTTGCTCATATACCACAATTTGGAAATAGCTTTTCTGCTTTTGTGTAGCCTTCCCCAAACTTGTTAGGCCAAGCACCTTTGTCAACATCCTAGCAGAGTTGGAGCACCACCTCTCCGCCACTCACACACACACACACTTAAAGCAGCTTCTCATCCATATAAATGCATCACACTAATTTTTTTTTTTTTGGGGGTGATTATTATACCAGACCATTTATTTTTGCGCACCCCGCTACAGGCAAGTCGTGCAAATGCATTTTGTAATGCATATTAAATTCCATTTGCACTCTGTGGTCTGTCATCACTCCAGAGCAGCCTTCCCCAAATTATTTTACCCTCTTCAATATGATGGCACACCCCCTTCTTGTTAGAATGTCTGTGCTCAGTATTCCACTGTGTGGCCCCTCCCCTATTGTTTTTGCTTGCCTTTTCCTTAATTCAGTCTGAGCTGGGCGTCTCCCCAATCATTGCACCTGTCTCACCTACACACCTGCTAGTCTTCGCCTCGTCAGCCACCCTCTCCTCTGCAGCATAAAGGCCAGTGTGCATATCCACACGTTGCCAGTTGGTCAGCTTCTTTTATCCCCTGCGCTCACCCCCCCAAAAATTCCACAAAAAAATTTTAACGCCAATACAGCCAATCAAACTTGGGGAAAATATGTAAGTATTTAATTGTCATAGAATCCCTTTCAATCTCCTGCACCTCCTGATTGTATGCCACATTTTGGGAATCCTCAAATTGGCGTAGTGGACAAAAACCTGGTGTTTTGGGGTATGCTGTTGTCATCAATAACTATTTCCCCAAATTTTGAACCATACGTCTCCTTCAACATACCAGCGGAGTTGGTGCACCCACTTCTCATCTGCACAACAACATCAAAACCTTTTGATTGCCAAGATCTTTTTGAGGGAAATTATTGTACCAGGCCGGCCGACCGGCATCATGTTCTTAAACTTGCGCAGTACCATTTTGGAATCATTGCTGTTAATTGTACTTTTGCCTATTGGAATGCTTAACAAAATCCAGGCGTTCTCTGGGGTATGCTGTTGTTATCTACAGTGTTTGTTTCCCAAATTTTAAAACCGTGCACCCACTTCCCTTCTCACCCGTCCATGTCACGCGAGGAGCGGAATTAGGACCCAGGAGCCGACATGACACGGACGTTGAATCGTAAAAGTCTTTATCGTGAAAATACAAAGTAAATACAGAGAGCAGGGCTAGATGCAGAAGACACGGAAGAGCTGACACTCCTCTCGAAAGTGCGACGTAGTGACAACCCGTCACTAAGTAATCCAATTTTATATACTGTGATACATCAAGATGCAAAGCATGCATAAAGGAGCCACAGCAACTGCATAGCTACTAAAACGAACAAAAAGTCACATTGGTACACACTCGGGGGGGAGTCACCTCTGGTTTACACTCATATTAACTCTTTACACTTTGGTGGTTACAGTGAGCATGCAGCGAGCATGTCATGATATTTACTAAACATGCCTTAATAGGACTTTTAATCATGTCCACGAACTATGTTCAGTAAGCATTTGAAATGAATGACTTGTTTTCTCAGTGGTCGCTTACTATTCGGATGCCCTTGTGAGTACATAAAAGGGACAAGAACATCTATTTTCTTTATGTTCTGACATTGATCCGTACAGAGTGTTCTCAAGTGTCAACAGTAAGAGGTTCTTTATGAGTTTGACTTACCCCAAATGCTCTTGATATTTCTGAAGAAGTGTCCGCTAGGTTTTTCTTTGTGCTCTATATGCATGCATGCATCTGTCCTCCCCACGCTCATTTTTACACGTCGACTGGTAATTATGCTACCTTTATCAGCGGCGCGTTGTCTCGCTCGGGAATGTTTGCCTGCCCGAACAAATGAGGCAGCCATCTGACACTCAGTTTGCATCGCCCAACAGCTACATTGCCAACCAGAGCAGCTTCTCGTCCATCAGCGACAAGGACCTGCATTACTACAAGAACCTCAGGAACCTGTGAGTCCATAGGAACATTTTTATTGGAGGTCACTATTGTGCTGAAATTATTATAATGCGTAGGGTTCACTTGAGGTTGTAGCACATGCGCCACACAGTTCTGAGGTCACCTGAAATAGGCTCCAGCACACTCACAACGCGAGTGAAGAATAGCAGGACACAAAAGGATAGATTTTTGATCAGAATTAAAAAAAAAAGTGCATTATTCATGTATTTTAATTTTTTAATTCTATATTTTCTTATTCTGTTTTGAAAGAGGTGAAGCTGCACCTGCTCCGGCGCTAGTGGTTAGTGACTTAGATACCAATGAACCAACTGATATTGGCATCTTTAATAACAAGGTCTCGTATAAACTGCAGTGCATTTATAATCCAAATAAAGGTCAAATTAAAAAAACAAAATCTTGCTCTGCCAGATGTACAAAACATGACGGAGAGGGGTACCTAATAAAATGGCAGGTGAGCTTTGTGTAGAAAAGGAATTTGAAGTTTGTCGATCGCACTCCAGTTGGTGTATAGTTTGAGATTTCTGCATAGGAAGACTTCTGTCTGTTCCTGTTCCTGTATATGTTGCCACTTTGTGTCAGTCATGGTATTGGACCCAAGTGGACAACAATAAACAATGGTAATCAACTCCATAAAAGTGTTTCATGTAACTCAGAGTACAGTCCAGACCCAAATTTACTGTTTCTGTTCCTGTCCAATACAATACATGCTGATTTGTATAGTGCTTTCACAACAGCGGCAGCTGTAACAAAGCGCTTAACAAAACAGTTAACATAAAGTAAAATAATAAACACAACACACAACATAAAACACAAACATAAAGTAAAATACACGTAGACAATTCAAATATAGAAATGTGTACAACTTCAAAAACGTCTACATACAGTATAATCACTGCAAATCGGCAATGGATCCAATTGAACAATGGAAAAAGTAATGTACACATATTTATGTTCATAAAAAGGTCTTGTGTAACAGACAATTTAGACGAGACCCAAAGTAAATCCGAAAAATCTTGTGCAGGCACAGGTACAAACCACATTGCTGGGCTTGAGAGGTGGACCTTATAAAATGGCAGGTGAGAGTGTGTGTTAAAAATGAGCCTTAGCCAAGCAAGATTAAGTGTGCTGATCACAATACAGTTACACTGTAGTTTTGTACAGGAAAACACTTAACAAATAAAATGTTTTCTGTTCCTGGACACAGACTGTAATCACACTCAAACACACACTCACAAGCGGAGGCTGAAATCAGCTTAATAAAGCATCTGATGTGACTCACATTTCAGTCCAGTTCACATTCCTGACATAAACTCCTAAAAACCAACAAAGCAGGCAGAGGTACATCCAGTAACAACAAAGCACATTCACAGGTTGAGTGGAAAACAGTTCTTAACACGAAATATGAGTCCAGTAAATGGCTCATATTAATTAGCGTACAGTAAAGTGTGCGAGTAAAGGATTGACTGGCCACCAGATCTAGAGGGAAAAAATGACAATCACTGATTGGACACAGTCTGAGTGGGGATGTCCCAGCAAGAGTATTTCAGGTGTTATTTTTTGGAGTCACTTTTCGACTACTGTAATGTGTTAAATATGATGTTTGTTGTATGTGTCAGAACGGTGACCAACAGCAGGCTGACGTACGTTTCCAAGCTGGCCTTTCAGAGCAACGTCAAATTACAATATCTGTAAGTACAAACAACCTCACTTTTGAGTTATTTGAATGATAGTTTTTGAAATCTTTCCTCAAAAGATACGCTAACATGCTGTCCAACATCGTCACACAGAAAAAGACCTTTCCAACATTTTAGTCGTATTTCTAATGTTTTCTAATTAACTAAAGTAGCAGTGATGGGGAAAGAGTTCACTTAAAAAAAAAAAACGTACTGTTCCATCAGGAAAAAAATGTGCAGTAACATAAATTTTCTCACCGCACACACTTGAAAGAGTTAAAACTATGTTGCTAACCAAAACAGCAGCACCCATCGAAGCACATAAGAAGTCTCTCAGGTGTTTTGGAGTGTGTGTGAGTCTTTCTGCATGTTGTAAACGAATTACCTTCATTTACACCGTCGTCAGCGTTCTGCTAGAGTCTGACGTGTGGTCGTCCCACAATATTGTGTGCATCCTTGTTTTTGTTCTCTGGAGGATTGCCAATCAAACGTTTCGCCCAGTGTGCCCTTTACATTTTATTTTGAACCCCAATTTTCCTTTTCGGAAATTGTAATGCAACGGTGACATTGTTTAACATACCTACTCCCATCTGCAGTTGAGTAGTCGAGTGAACCTGAGTGTTTGCAGAAATGCAGTTTTACTGCTGCAGATTGAGACTACACTAAACAACTATCACTATTATTGGATTCAATGAGGCTTATTGTGAAATTTCTTTGTGACAATTCAAATCCCATTTGATTCTCAGGAATCTGAAAGACAACAACTTGTCATCATTATCCTGGACCATATTCCGACACCTCAACATCTCCTACATGTGAGTAAATTCATGGCTAGACAGGGTGGACATTCAAGGTAAAATGATACACTGTCGCTGATGTGTTATGCAATGTAATTCTGCTCGAAGATGAGAAAGTGAATGCAAGTTGGCACATAGTGTATCCTTGTTTAACTTGCACAGAAAAAACCCCAAACTACTTTCTAGTCTCGCTCTGCTTTTTGTATGTCCTTGACTGTCTGCATTAAATATGCTTTGTGTGTGTGTGTGTGTGTGTGTGTGTGTGTGTGTGTGTAGGATCCTGACAGGAAACCCACTGCACTGTTCCTGTGAGAACATGTGGATCAAGCTGTGGCTGGGAGAGGAGGCGGACACCCAGGAACTGCGCTGCATCGAGGACGGTGGAGGACGCAGCCTGCTGTCCAGACTCAGACTTGCAAACTGCGGTGAGGATCCACGCACATACATGCATGCACACACACCACACACACTCACACATTAGTGTTACACTCCGGACCTGTAGGTGGCAGTAATGTGTATAATATGCTGCCCTGCTTTGCAGACTTTTTTTTTTGCGACTCACCCAATACAAATTTACTAAAAGGTTTTATTTAAAATAAAAGTTGAATATTTAATAAAAATGTTAATAAAAATATGAATACATCCACACAAAATAATTTTTTTACAGTGCGGTGCAAACTGCTCTCTTGCATAAAAAGAACATTCAAGGATGACACAAAACTACTGTTGAGTACAAGACTCCATTTTGTTCAATCTAGTTTTTCACAAAAATCACCACACTCAAAATTTTTCTGATTGGGGTACTGTGTCCTGCAAATTATTTCAAATCGACAAAAAATCATTTGGCCTACCCACATAGTATAGAGCAGCGTAAGACCCAGTAGAAGCACAACTCATGTACGCCATCTAGAGGTGATTGGGAAAATTGCAACTCAAAACTACAGCCAACCACAGCATATTTACAGTTCAGCATCTCCCCCAGTATTTTGGTCATACTTTGGACTTTTCCCATTTTTTCTCGGATTTTTTTGTGTATTGAATATTTATCTGCATATTTTGTCATATATTGGATATTTCAAGATTTTCTGGGATTGTCCTCTTCATTTAAACCCCATTTTGGGGGTTTGTAAAAATGTTTGGCAAAATCTCCCCCATAAAACAAAAAAAGTATTCATAATTATTTTAGTACATCTCTCTCTCTCTCTCTCTCTCTCTCTCTCTCTCTCTCTCTCTCTCTCTCTCTCTCTCTCTCTCTCTCTCTCTCTCTCTCTCTCTCTCTCACACCCTATTTTATTTTATTTTTTTAATGTAATGTCACACACAGGATCGACTACATCATCCGAAAGGGGAGATATTGCAGAGTACATGCCAATGTCATGCACGAACTTCAAGTCTAATTTCTGTTTCCACATGTCAAGCACTCCTCCTCGGGTGTGCGCTCCGTATTGCCCTGATTTTGATGCAAATTAGGGACGCAGTGAGAACTGGCTGGGAAAATGCTACATTCCATCCCACACTAGCACCCAAAGGCGCCAATAATATTACACACAATTCCACCGGCGCAAAAGGTTAAAAAAATACCAAAAGAAAGAAAACTGCACCCGTGCGCTTTGCATGAGACTTGTGCCCATAACGAAAATATGGCCTCCACATAAGGTAAAATCATGTCAAGAATACGCACCGACCTTTTGAGTTTACAACAGACACTGAAATAAATGTTGTGATGCATTTACTCAGTTTTATTTCGTCAAGTGGTCCAAACATATTTTTCTAGTAGACTATATAGTTCTACTTCAAAAATATGTGTCTGGATCGAGATTTTGTTTTTGTGCAATTACTTGACAACATGAAATTGAGTAAATTCAATCACCATATTTTTTTTGTGTGCAGATGCGTCCGCATTTAAATTTGTCTTCAAGGTTGTTTGTTGCTGCTATTTTGGTTAGCAACAGAGTCCAAATAGGCTAATCAGATTTTTTTTTTTTTATATTCATAATGGTAATGGGAGGCATCTATTTGAGATGGTGTTTATTATCTTGCTCTGACAAACTGGAACATGGTATTTTTTGGAGTGATAGAGAATAGTTGATATGTATTTTTGAAATTTATCTATAATTGATTTTTTTTTAATGATAGATTGAATCAACTTTTTCACATTTTGGACTCATATTAATGCATTGCAGAGACGCAAAGTCTGGTATTCCCCGAAACAATGTGTTATCTATGCAATGGATAATATTTAAGACCTAAAAATAAAATAGCCAGAACATTCAGATGATCACTGGTAAAACACTAAAAAAGGCGGCCTGCAGCAAATCGCAGTGTTAATTTACAATACGAGCGAGTGTAATGTCAACTTAAGGACCGCGCAGGCCCGCCACAGACCACAGGCCTCTTTGTGCGCTTATCACGCTGGAGTATATAAACGTCAGCCTTTAATTGACACAATGTTTCTTTGCCTCCTTTTACCAACACAATGAATTTTTCATGAATCGCTCTTATTTTAGACACTGTTCATAAACGGGGTCCCATACGTCTCGGCCCGGTCAGACCTGCTGACGTGTTTGATTTGCATTTGGAAACAATTGTTCCCTTGGGAAATAAGAGAAATAAAAATAACACTGGTCAACAGCAAATTTTATTCAGAGATGCCTTTATGTGTCCCGTAACACATTTTTGGCGCTGATTCTAATTTTTATTTTTATTTTTTGAAAGTGCATTAGGTTTTTAGCGAAAAAAAAAGATGACAGATAACCGTTCCTGGTCATAATTCCCAAATATATAAATAAAGTATAATAACATTGACAGTGATGTACAATGATTCAGTGATGACATATAATACACCCAATATGTATGGTATTTGAAAAGAAAGATTTGTGTACAGTATTACCAGGCCAAATCCTCTTGGCCCTCTTCCCTCCACTGTGCAGGAAATAAGTATTATTAACTTTAGGACTACTTTTAACATTTTTGCTCGTCTTTTATATGGAAAGATAGTTGCTCTGGGTCATAAAAGTCATGAAATATTGTAAAAAAAAAAAATCTCACTAATTTGGCATTGACAAGTTGTAGCTCTTGGTTGCTACTTTGTTCATACTGTACTAGCGTCCACATGTGCGCACATAAAATAAAAGCACAACATTCAAAATAAAAGTACAGCAATTATACAATTTATTTTGGCTGCATGGTCTTTGACTTCGCCCATGTCTGCACTACACCATCGGCGATCTCCAACATTTACCACACAGTTTAAAAAAAGAAAATACTGTGATTTTGCCTCTGGAAGAGACTTTTAATAGCAAAATGCATGACATGGTCAGCGATTGCTCAGAGCAGTCGGAACGCAGAGAACATAAACATGCCTGCAGGAAGCAAACAGTGTCGTTGATAATTCCTATTGATCCGCTCCCCGTTCCCTCCGGTCCATTAGCGGAGTTTATTTTTGACATTAGGGGGAAGCCCACCACTCCTTCCTTTGGCAGAGTGACACATGAAGAGGCAGGCAGGGTCTGGTCGGTGCCTCTGGGCTGTCAGGGTTACACAGAGGACTTGAAAAGGTCCAGATGGAGGGTTAGCCTTTGCTTTGTCAGGGTTTTCGTCTGTTTGCGTGTTCTACTGTCCGTCTGTCCACTTGTCAGTGACAGAATGGCACCCGTGCCCTCAGGCCTGCACTGATCTCTCACATTGCCTCATTGTGTTTGTTACTGAAGTTGCGCTTTGACATAAACAAGCCAAGATCATCAATTATCTATAGTGTCAGTCCTCATAACATACACTGTTAGTTAAAATTACTGACTGGCAAATCATATCTAAAACAGTAAAATCCGTGACTTTCATACAGGGATGGGCAATTGGTATCCTACGGGATGCAAGGATATATTGAAGTACATATACAGGTATATATCATGAACCTATAAAATTCCTTTAAAACTGCTGATAAACATTCAATATACGTCTTTCACAGATGACAGGAAAAATGGTAGAGGACACTGGAAAAATCAAAAATAAGAGCAAATACAAAAAAATACAAAAAAAGAAAAGAAAATACACAGTCACAGTATGTGATCTGCGCATGCTGAACTGCGAATTTGCAGGGGTCCACTGTAATTTTAAGTTGTAATATCACCAGTCACCACTAGATGGCAAACATCACTAATTTGCACTTAAAAAATGTATTTTTGTCTTCTTCTGTCCTGTGCTATAATGTGAGTAGGCCTGATGTTTTTTTTGTTTTTTTTAATAAAATTTTTTTTTGTCCCTTCTGCATTTGCGTAGGCACCAAAAATGGTTCCATTTCCATCTTGTTGTCGTCCCTGAGGTTTAGACAGACACCATTTTACCCATTGGCCTATATGCTGTGTACAAAGACAAAGCACACATGTAGGCAGTAAACAGCAGAGCAAAGCCACTAAAGAGGCCAGTTGGCTTCGGTATCCACAGAGCACATTCATCCTTTAGCTGAATTTCCTGCCGTCTGAATTGAAAGAGTGCTTGGGCTGAATATAAGTAAATTAAACCAGTGCGATGCGAGGGCCCAAGTAACATGCTTTTTTATGACAACATGGGAATGTATTAAAAGGGGGTGGGGAAATAAAAGCACAAGGTACAATGATAAATGGGGATGTTATTAAAGCAGATGTTTAATTTGATTGTTTTGTCTTTTAAGAGTAATGACATTAAGTCAAACCAAATTGTTGCTCTCATACAGAAGGTCTACTGACCTTTAAACACGTAAACTTATTTAGAAAGACGAATTGGGTTCAATGAGGTAAATTTACAATGAAATGAACACGGTGGACAAGAGTCCAATTACAGCCTTTAGATATTGGCTAATGTACTCTGAACTTCCTCAAACAAACAAAAAAAACCACTGCCGCCTAAATATATACTATCTCACAAGTTTTCAGTGTACCGTCTGCTTAAGGAAAACAATGCCTCAAATAGACACTTCCTTCTTCCTTCTCAGGGAAAAATGATTTCGTAGATGCTGTTGTTCATTTGAACTCATATATATATATATATATATATATATATATATATATATATATATATATATATATATATATATATATATATATATATATATATACATACTCTATAATTTATTTGCAGTGCGTTTTGTGAACTAGGCCTCCACTGTGGCTTTCCAGATGTTTACAGACAGGCTGCAGGTGGGCTGTAACTGAGCCAAAACGGAGACACGCACGCACGCACGCACGCACGCACGCACACACACTCACACGCACACACACACAAAATATTCGCTAGCTGAGCTGCCATGCTAATTAGCCCGTTCTTCCTTCTGATCGCTTCTCAAAGCAGGGATTACAATCACCAAAAAGTCACGGCTGGTTGCACGGCAAAAAGCCAAGCGTGGAAGTAATTTCCCGTGTTTCTCAAACTACAATTGCCTTCGTGTTTTGGCGTATAGGCACTTTAATTGGACAAAGTGTGTATTTTAGGATGGGTGTGAAGATATGTGCTTCTAACATGACAGCTGGCACCACTAAAACGATTGTCTCTTACTGTCTCTGGCGGTGATTGAATGGGTTGCCGTGGTGATAAGTGGGTTGCTGTGGTGACAGGCCGACGGACAAAAGGACCTGATAAGAAATCTGTCCGGTTAAATGTGCAATTGCTGTCAACGCCTCGCCATCTCCTCTGGCTAACTGGCTTCGGGCCTGTGAGGACTGTCTCTTCATTTTTATGTGGTCCGAAATAGCCAATGCATAAGGTGGACATAACTTTCATTACCTGATTGGGATCTAGGCATGGACAAGCAGGTGGGTAACGGCACTTTTACAGTGGAACCCTTTATATGGCACTGATTAAAAAAAGAATGAATAATTATGACCGTAGTGTAATTATAGTGCTGAAAATGCAAGAATCATTATCCTATGGATTCATGACATTTTTGAACTTTGAGGTTTTGCAGTAATTGTGCTATTATTTTAGTGCATATGGACAGGATTCTTACATATCTGGAGAGTCCACTTTAATTTGATGTGTAATTTTTTTTTTTTGTACATTCCCTGAGGTCAAATTCAATCAACAACCCGATTAAATAAGTTCAGTGTTGATTTTTTTTTTCTTTGACATTTATCCTTGCCAGGACCACAATCCATATACAGAGACAAACTCGTAAATGGCATATTGTGTCTTGTTCGGACTTTGGCGAGATTACAGTGAGTAATAAGGTGCTTGATTTAGGTCAAAAGTCATCTGTCTTTTGTTGTCTAGTCTTCTGAGATGAATCAAATTTGTCATGCACGCATCACGTCCTTGTTATCCTCGTTCATGTGCCCACACAAACACACACACACACACACACACACACACACACACGCACGCACCCACACCACAGAGGCACACAAATGTAACTGTGTCCAATTAGTTTATTAGCACTCCGCTTGCCGGAGAAATGCAGTGGTAATGAGTGTAACTGCTTCACTGTGTTTCTTTGTTTGTGTGCGCATTCACACATGAAAGGCGAGGGCGCCGAGTTTGAATCCAAGGTCTTTCTATTGACTCCTTGTGTGTGTGTGTGTGGGGGGTCTACGTGCAAAGTGTTTCAATGGGAGAAAAAAAAAATCCCTAATTCCCTTTTCCTCCATCTCATCTTCCTCAGAGCTTCCCATGGCGACACTGACGGCGTCCAAAGTGACCGTCATGGAGGGTGAGAACATGCAACTGTCCTGCACCACCTCCGGAGTTCCCTCGCCCGACCTCATTTGGAACATGACGCTGGTCACAAACTACGAGGTCCGTACACTCGCAACCTCAGCCCCCTATACACGCCCATAGACATAAAGTACACGTACTGTTCGTATAGCTCACGAGTCATGAAAACGAGCCAAATGAAGCATCGTTGCCTAGAGTCATTGTCAGTAAATCAAACTAATGTTTTCAGGATTAGGAAATTAATGGCGCTATTGTAAGAATAATTGCTAATGTCTTTTCTGAGGATTAATTCTACACTTTGTAGCACTTGAGCTTGTCTGATAGACTGATAATATTTGCATTTGGGGTGTTGTTTGAGCATAATTGAAGATGACTTCATATTGAAGAAGCACTGAATGAATTATGCGATAGAAAATCACCATGATGACTAGGAACGTTTTTGTTTGTTTTTTTGTTACTGTACTGGCAATGTTTCAAGTAACACTGAAGCATTTTTGGTGTCATACCGAAACTAAGAATAACTGTACGGTACACGGATCAACAATGTATGCAATAAATGAAATTCCGGCAAATCTTCTCGTGAGTGCAATGAAAATGACACTTGGAAAAGACTTTTGAGCGCACCCATTTCGACTCAAATGGGTTCACGCTTCATTCCGTTGACAGATTGCGACAGCAGGTCAGATCTCCACGCTATGGTTGTCCAACTTGTCATCGTTGGACCATAACAGTAAGATCAGCTGCACCGCACAGAACATCGTCGGCGAGAAAGAATCCTCGCTGCTATTGGACATACTCTGTACGTTTGCCCCTTTTTTTTTTTTTTTTGGTGGTGCAAAAATCCAATTAGATGAAAGTCTTCCATGCAGAGCCGCACAAGGCAGACCTTCTATGCATTTAATGCTTCACTAGCGCTAACCTTCTTTTTTGTGTCTGCTGCTGCTGCTGATCTCCTCAGTTCCTCCGAATATCACCAAGCTGAGCGACGCCATCTCAGACCACCACTGGTGCATCCCCTTTAGTGTCGCAGGTAAGATCCGGGGTTGCACTGTTGCCTGTCGTTCACCACTCACGATTGAGGGACCAAGTGGAATTATTGACATTGACTTTAAATGATCATTTTTCAGACAATAAACCTGCAATTTAAAGAGACAAAAGCAATAATAACAAAGAGAAAAGGAAAGTGGAAATTTGAAAAGAATGTTTTTGTAATGGGCGGCCCGGTGATCAACTGGTTAGCACGTGAGCCTCACAGTGCACAGGTGCATGGTTCGATTCCAGCTTTGACCTTCCTGTGTGGCGTTTGCAAGTCCTCCCAGTGCCTGCGTGGGTTTTCTCCGGGTACTCCTGTTTCCTCCCACATTTCAAAAACATGCATGGCCGGTCAATGGAACACTCTAATAAATTAAGGGTGTCAAACTCATTTTTGTCGCCGGCCACATTTTAGTTACTGTTTCCCTTGGAGGGCCGTTATGACTGAACCCATTAAAAGAAGTCAAGAGTGACAGTTGATTCAACACTTGTTTAAGTTACCTTATCATAAAGGGGTTTGGTAACAAGAAACTGCTTAGAATATTTGTTTTATTTATAACATATGAGAAATAAAACATTTTGGTAGACATTTTAGAAAGAATTCTGAAAGGTGACAAGTTTGATCTGCTTTTGCGGGCCACATAAAATGATCAAATTGATCAAATTAAGTAATCATCTTAAACGAAAAGCTTTTAAAGTTAGTTTCATTCCCATACTGTAATGCTTTTATTCTCATACAATTGCATCCCAGTCCTTTTTCTCTCATAATACTCATAAAATTGCCACTTCTTTCTTGGAAATCATTCCACTTGAATCAAAATAATCATTTTACAATGGTGTTAAGCAGTACAGGGATTTTAATGGATGGATGTCGAGGACAAATGTGAAAGGAGAGATTTTCAGAGGCCAACAAAAAAAGTATATGACTGACTCAAGAAGGATTCTCAGAATGCCGAAAGCAAATCTTTGTGTTTCCTAGGCAACCCCGAACCTCACATGCAGTGGTTTCTGAACGGCAAAGCGGTGATGGAGGACAAATTCATCAAAACCATGATCTATGAGGTGACCGAGCGCGAGTATCACGGCTGCCTGCAGCTGGACAGCCCCACCCACCTCAACAACGGCCTCTACACGCTGGTGGCCAAGAACGACTACGGAACAGACCAGAAGCGGGTCGAGGCCCACTTCATGCATAAACCCTGGGACGGTGAGGACCCACACTTGACAGGTCATTATGCCGCACACCGCATTTGAATTCTGCAAAATCCAAAGCCTTCCTGCTAGGCCTTGTCTGTTTGATCTGACTTTCAAGTCATTCTTTTGAATCTTTTGATTGTGCTTGTGCAGGAACTGACAAAGATTCTTACTACTATGGTGAGTGAAGTGTTTTCTTGAATGAATTATATGTCATAATCTATAAAAAAATACAAAATAAAAATAAGCGGAATCTTGAGATAATAAAGTTATTCCTTTACAAGGAAAAATGAACAAGTTTAAAAAAAACACAACATTTTAACTGATGGCTCGACATTTTAAGTCATTTGCAAGAGAACTCTTTTTTTTTTTTTTTTGAAGGGCAAGGTCAGAATTTTATGAGCATAAACGTACAACCTAAGTCTCTGACTGTTGGGAATTTGGACGCTCCCTCAATAAAACGACCACTTTAGTTTTGTACCGTAATAGTCTGACTTCAATTGAAAAAAAAAAAAAGAGAATATTAAATGAGACATGTGGAACATTTTTTTTTCTTTTCTGTGTATTTTTTTTTCCCATTTCGTTTTGGTCCTCCTCATTAATGGCAAATAAAAACTTTTCTGCTTTTGTCCTTCAAGTTGTTTTGGCGAGGCGTTGTCATTTTTGCATCCTTGCACTGAGGATGACGGTTGACACGACTGTCGCTTTCCTCCTCACGTTTAATTTTATGTCCGTTTTCTCTTCTTTTTTTGTTTTTTGCGGCTTTGCATGCTTCATGCGTGTGGTTATTGTGCTTGTGTGGTTAATAAGCTGAATTCTGGCACTCACAAACTTGATAGATGACATCCTTTATTTATTAGCAGCATGGTAAGGAAAAACAGTGTTGAGATATTGCGACTTTTTTGTGGTCTAATTTATTTTTCCCTTTTTCTCTCTTGCTGCTTCTTAACATCACCTTCTCTGGCTGCAGACTTCCCCATAGGTACTGCTACAAATACGTTTTTGTTTTTTTTGGTGCCACCCTTAGTATGTTGTCTGAAACAAGTCATAATGATCATTCCCTTGTTGAACGATGTATTTATTATCATTATTATTATTATTATTTTATAAACAGATGGACCCACTTCAGACCCGCCAGAGGACAGAGTCGCCGTAAGTCCTCAATCAACATTCCACCAGCTGCGTTCGCTTGCCGTAAATTCTGCCCAATCTGCAGGTGTACGTGGTGGTGGGCATCGCTGCCGTCGCCTTCTTCGGTTTCCTGATTATGTTGGCCATTCTCAAGTTTGGCAGCAACTCCAAGTTTGGCATCAAAGGTAAGACTGCGCTCGTTGTCCGTTCTGTTATGAGAAGACGCGAGAAGAATGTCGCAATGCAGTCTGAAGTTTTTGTCCGTGGCTCTCTATGACCGTTTGCTTCCTTCTAATGTGACGTAGTGTGTAGATTTGGCTAATATCTTATCTTGGCTTTCTCAGTCTGTGAACTAAACATAACTGCTGCACATAACATGCATGTGTTGGCTTGGCGACATGATTCAATACAGTATTGGCTTTCAACACTATGTAACCCCTCAAAGCTTTTTCAAATAAATAGTGTGTGCTGAAGTCTCAGCTATGACAGTTGAAGTGCAGTATTTTGGTCGAGATTGATTTACAGCCCTCCAGGGAGAGCTGGCAATCGTGACAGATGGGCCATGAGCTCTGTGTTTGTGTTTTTAGTCTCCTTCTTTCACCAGAAGCTTACAAATGTGGCCATTCGGAATGAAAGACATTAAAGCTGCCTCGGTAATGTCTACATATGTGTGGGGAAAGAAAAAAAACATTAGTGTGAATTGTTCCCACAGGAGATGTAGCGCATGTTGTGATGTCAGAACCAAGGGTGTCACAAAGTTTGATGGATGCGGGTAAGACCACAGAAGGTGCAGAGGATATGAGCCAATGTTGCACGCAACAACAAATTTCACATCAAGCTAAATAAAAGACAGAAATTGCTTTTCGATGTCAAGATACAGATTTAACAAGATACAATCCTGTGTACAAGTTTTCGCCGGCGTTTTCTGACCGACGCCCATTTTGTTGACGACTGACCGGGGATTTCTTAGCGAAGACTACAATGGGAATTAAAAAACTTCAGCTAAATCCGACCTGAACAGTAAATGCAGCCAAAAAAAAAGCCTGGTGATGATAATAACATGTTTGTATATACTTTCACTCTATATAAAATGGGAAATACAGACAGCTCTTCACAGATTATGCTTTGTTCACCACTCAAAAGCACGTTGGAGGGGTGAGGCGGGCCACTTTCCTTTTTTATTAGTAAAATGAGGCGGACCGTATTTTTGTTGTTCAAATATTACATTTCAACAAATGACTGTGGGGGTTTTTTTTTGTGCTGGTTAAAAAGAACACACAGTAAAAAAAAAAAAAGTTATCTCTGTCATCATCTGTCAAATTATGGGAGTGCTTCAGCCACTCTAAAAATGGGCTGGACATGGCTATGGACCAAAAACCTTTGCACCGTACTGTATATTGACGACTCAACGTTGCGACAATACATTTAGTTTGGGTCCCAGCGAGGAACCGGAATTTACATTTTGAGTAACAAATACTCCGAATGGTGACACACCATGCATTAAAATGCCAACTAGATCGTAAACAATGTGAAATGAAAAGATCTCTGAAAGTTACAATCAAATTTGAACATTGCATAGCCTACAGATGCACTGCTCTGCCACACACACACACACCAACATCAGTGATGATGGCAGTCAAGTTGGGAATGTGTGAAGTGAGCGTTTCGCGCCGTGTCTTCTGAAAGGATGTGTATGAGGGAAAAAAAAAAGCGATTTCTGTGTGTGTTTGTGTGTAACTGTGTGTGAACCATTCCCCTGCTATCGCTGATGTTTACATTATTCATAAGTTCCACGTTATTGTGCTCCTCTCTCATCAATAACAAATGGGCAACATTTGGTAGCAGGATGCTTCTTACGATATGCCCGATTCTTGATACACCTGGATGGCGCTTTTATGTCTGTCAGTAATGTTGCGTGCGCTTGTGGGCTTGTTGTGCGAGCGTGTCTGAGTGTTATGGCAGATGGCTGCGAAAGTGACATCCACCGAGGTGCAACGCAGCAACCGGCATGCTGTGGAACTTCCCAGGTCGAGCGCAGTCTGTTCCAGTGCATAGCAAACAATGGGAAGCAGGTACTTTATTTAGAAGTACGGTAATGCCTTGTTTTTTCGCGCTGAATGGGGACCAGATAATCGAAGGCTTGTGCATAGATAACTTCTCACCCTTTGAATGACAACTACAGTCATTTTTGTGGTGCCATTTGACACTTCTGGAGAGTATGACAGTCCCTCCCAGAGCAGGAAGCGTTTAACCGTCTGCTTCCAGACTGCGAATGAATGGTGCTTGCTCAAAGGCATAACTGGCTATTTTAACCTTGTCACACTCCGTAAAAGCAAGCTTCCATAAAGTTTGGATTGTATTTTCACTCGTGGATGTTAGGTAACTCTTCATCGAGACATTCGAGTATGAGCCCGTAACACCTTGTGCGTACCGGGTTCAATTCCAGCTCCAGCCTCCCTGTGTGGAGTTTGCATGTTCTCCCCCGTGCCTGCGTGGGTTTTCTTCGGGTACTCCGGTTTCCTCCCGCATTCCAAAAACATGCATGGCGGGCTGATATAACACTCAAAATTGTCCTTACGTGTGAGTGTGAGCGCGAATGGTTGTTCGTTTCTGTGTGCCCTGCGATTGGCTGGCAACCGGTTCAGGGTGTCCCCCGCCTACTGCCCGAAGATGGCTGGGGTAGGCTCCAGCACTCCCCTGCGACCCTTGTGAGGATTAAGCGGAACAGAAAATGGATGGATGGTTGGACAGGCACCTCAGTTACTACAACCGCAGTTGCCTTGAGATACGAGTCTATTTTATTCTTTGACAAAACTCATAAATCACAACACTCATAAATCAGATTTGCCCCCACAATTGCAACCAATAATGGAAATGACTCTAATGTCGATTTAAGGAAACGGGAGCGAATAAACAACATATGCATATTTCAAATATAAAAAAGTTTTATCTTGGCTTTAGTTAACCATGCCGTTATAATAATGCATATATGACCAACAATCAAATGCTTGGGATCCAAATATTTGGAGCTGCGATAGAGGAGCGAGCCGGTCAAGGGTACAAAGAGACAGGTGAGAGAAAGTGAAGTTGCGGAGCCAATGGGACAAATAGCGGAAACGAGGGTGAATGCTGAAGTTGACGTGAAGAGAAGCTTTGGCTGTCCACATGCCATCAATGATTCATCATTAGCGGAGGTTTCGGCTTTCTCCTTGTTTGGGGAAGTTGCACGCCCCCTCCCCTCACTTTCCCCGACGCACCCGCGCAGCCTCAGTCTTGATCGATCGATATGACACCCTCAAGGTCAACCCGACTCCACCGTGGGCCAGATGTGCTACTGAGCATGCTCGACACACACCGCCCCCTCGCTCTCTTGCTCTCCCATCAGACAAGTCAGCTATGGTTTGTCGATTGCAATGGCCTTGCTGCATAAGTGGATAACGTTATGCTCTCGAGCCATCCGTTTTCTATCGCACTTGTCCTCGTGCAGGTTGCGGGTGACCCGGAGTCTATTTCAGTTTACTTTGGACTTGGACCATTCATACTCGCACCGATGGAAATTTTAGAGGCTTCAGTGAACCAAATATGCATGATCTTGGAATGTGGGCGGAAGCTGGAGGATCTGAAGAAAACCCATGAGCACATTCCAACTCCACACATGCCCAAGTCTGAAGCCCCAACTTCAGAACTTCACTGAAGGTTCTAAATCACGGTGTCAAAATCAAGGCCCGGGGGCCAGATCCGGCCCGCCACATCATTTTATGTGGCCCGTGAAAGGCAAATCATGTGTCGTGACTTGAACCTTCTTGCTAACATTTTAATAACCTTAAGATATTGCGAGCATTTTTTTTGTTACCAATCAAACTTTGAAAATAAATTGAATACTAGTTGAACAAACTTTTTCTGGATTCTGATTTTTGAATTGAGTTTTCCATCAATTTTTGTGTAAACGTAATGATATGAGGTAATCATCCATTAATGTGGTTGCACTCCTAACGGGCCTTCATGGGAAACCAAAACTATCATTTACGATACTTTATACTAAAGTGTGAATGTGAATTGTTGTTTGTCTGTTTATATGTGCCTTGCAATTTGCCTCCGACCAGTCCCGGGTGTACCCCACCTCTTACCCGAAGTCGGTTGAGATGCTCATGAGGATAAGGTGAATAGAAATTTTCAGCAATGGCTTCTTGAGACTTCTTTGTGGTTCTATTCATGATAGATTACTACTGCCGACCAAATTATGTGTTCCCGAGGGAAATTGTCTTCACGTCGCCAACATTCGGAGACTATTTAAGTATGGCAAAGTCCTCAAAATGGCAATCAAATCCACCACTCTTCATTGAAATTCATGACATGAGTCTATCAACTGCACTATTTTTGCCAGGAGGCACTCATCATGCTTATCCAGCATGGCATCCCCGCTCCCCCCCTAAGCCCCCCCCCCCTCCTGTGCATAAAGTGTAATGAGGAGGCGTTCAAAGTACTGCCTGCGTAAATGTCGGCGCTGCCAGACAGCTTCCGGCTACGTCAACAGGATATTTTTATTTTTTATTTTTTTTAACTGACAGGTGTCCTCAACAAGGTGCAATGATAATGAGGCTCTAGCTATTGATCAAGTCCTTGTCGCGCAAGATGCCGGGTGGCCAAGACACACGCACACACACACACACACACACACACACACACACACACACACACAAATGGAACCATGCTGCTTCCCTGAATGTGGAAAAACGCTGGCAAAGATGAGTGCCAATAACATTTAGTGTGGCTGTTTGTTTTTGTGCTGTAGATTTGTAGGCCAGTGGCAAGGAGTGTGTGTGTGCGTGTGCTAGTGTGCACGTCTGTGTGTGGCGGCAGCAGCAGTACTGAGTGATTGTGGACAGCACTCTACCAGATAGAGGTTTATTGATCGATCGATTGATTGCATGCCCATCAGGATGTGTCTCTCATCTTGGCCACGCCTCCTCGTCATTGGCTAACGCTAAGATAAGCATCTCTGCTTGTGTGTGTGCGTGTGTGTGAGACTGACAGGCTAAAGATGAGCATTGAGAGATGGAGACTTAATGAAGTAGAGTAAAAGTGATCGAGGGCAAACAACGCATTATTTAGTTCGTTTTTTGCTTCTGCATATTCGCTCAAGGGGCACGTCCTGAAAGTCTTCTGAGAACTGTCACTTGGATTTACCTCTTGTAGCTTTGTTCGTGGTTTGGTGCCAAAAGTTGAGAGCCCGGTATTTGTTTTGCCTTCCACTGACATCATCAGCTACCTAAAAGGATGCTGGTGGGCAAAGAAAATGCAGCTAATGAAACAGGCAGATGGTGTAGTCAGAATGACAACAAAAGCATATGGTAGGTTTTGGAAGACAGCTCTTCGGTTTATACATGATCTCTCGAAGCAGACCAGACAGGTTTATGGCTAATGTTTAGTCATCAAAAAATGAAGATATGATGCAAACCTGAGGAGAAAGCGGTTCAGATATATATAGCTGAATGGATCAAAAGGAACTTAAAGAGACGCCACAACACGATTACAAACTCTTCACTCGATTGTTACATTTTTTGGGGCTATAGTCTGACAGAAATCAAGTATGCGTGATCGTAGTAGACCCCAAAAAGCATGGAGGCGGGAGAGCCAGGGAGTACTGAACAAAATGTATGAACAAAAAACACTTGTTGGGGTACACTGGAAGAACTTGATCCAAAACACAAAGTCCTGAAAGTCCTGGAAAAAAAAAAAAACAGAGACGAACAACAAAATCCAAATCCCCACCACACTCCTGGAAGGATTCTTTCTGGGACTTTCCACAGCTCCGTTGTCACAATCATCTTGTTTTAGTCCATGTCTTCAAAATGGGTTCCCTTGATGACCCTCTTTGAGCTTGAGAAAGAGGGGGGCAAAAAATTCACCTTGCGCCAGGGCGAGTGAGTCGGGGGGGTTGCCCCACCTTGGTGTTGTCGTTCTCGGCCAGGAACTGACAGATGCCCAGAATGCTGTAAAAAGAAACATTATTACGCTCAAACAGCCACAAGTTGTCCTGCTGCAACATTTGCCTTGTCTCGCGCACTGAACAAATCAAACGCCACAGGATCGCTTGGTAGACATGCTGGTTGTTCGACTTGCCGACAAAAATGGGGAGAACTCGTAGTTTGGTCTGGAAGAATATCTATTTGTGACACCAGTCCAAGGACATTTCTGACACACATCATAAAAGGAAGACAAATTTAGAGTCCTGTATCAAAAAATGGTCAGACGTTTGATCCTGATTTATAAATCTTTTTCTCAATGTTTAAACTTGGGGTGAATTGTCTCTCAACATAACCAGAATGTTGACATCTGTTCATTATCCGAAGGATTGAGCCGACCGAGCTCAGGCCGGATCGGGCAAACCCAAAAAAAAGAAGCCTTGAGACTTTGTGTGGCACTGACTTGGTCACCTTGTGTTACCTCATTGCATGCAGTTACCATGGCAACCCCCGCCATTGCCGAAAAGGAAATCATTATCACAAGCAGAGTGTATTACTGCCTTCAGACGCACAAACAAGAAGGCATGAAGCGTCACCTGGGGAGAACCCGGGTGTCAACAAAGGACGTCAAAGCCCCTGTGTTCATTACCCAGGATCTTCTCACCTTTGCCGCTGTCCGTGATCCAGTGAGTCATTGCAGGGAAAAAATATTGTTCACTCCTTCCATTTATGACCGGCAACCAAGCATCTGCATAGACAAAACAATTTGTTTCTTCCTACTGTGAATGTGGGAAGGCCGGCGCATCAGAAGGCAAATCTGTTCTATATTACTTGGGAATATTTACAAGCTTTGCTCACTCCAAGGCAAACAACAAGCAGATGCTCACCTGTTCTCAACCCCAATTGATCATCTGTTGTGTCCCACTATGAAGAAATCACTTCTCTGGAACGTAAAAAGACATTTTTTGACAGGAGAATACTTGGACCAGAACTCTGGCTTTGCTACTCATCCATGCTGATTCCCATGAGATGCATGCATTTGATCTCCGATGCAACCTGAGACCGTTTCTTTAGATTCTGGCACTTTTATCCTTAAAGGCACAGGACATCTTAAAGATTGCCTCATTGTCTTTAGGAAATGCGTTTGGCTTAGTATGTGTCACTTGTGGAGTTCTTCATGGTGGGCCTTGTGATTTCAGAAGTTGGGAAGAATAGGTTTGTAGACTCTAAGGTGCCCCCTCCTCCCCCCATATCCCACGTTCCCCCTCACCAAGTCCTCCTATAGCGTTGTGGTAACGAAAGTCATGCAGGATGAGCAGAAATTTCTCGCTTCTTCTGTGATGATGAAGTGCATTTGAGAGGTGTCGCATCTCCGACTTGGCGCCACCTCTGCCGGAACCTTGTTAAGATGGCGCTAATCCTCCAAACCGGGTGCTTGGTATCGGACTGCAAATTGTCAGGGAAATGCAACAAAGAAAACATGCGGCACAGTTGGAAGGGGGAAGATAGTAAAGTGGACTCGTGTGTCTGTAAAAGAGTGACGTTGATAGGCTTTGTCGTGGCGACCGCGTAAAAAGGTCACCACACCCTGGCTGCGAGTAAATTGTTGTGTATTTTTTTAGACACTAAACAAACAAGCTCTTGACTGCCACACCGCTCTGCTGTGAATTTGTCAAACGCGCTCAGAGCGACATTGACCTTTGCTGAATAATTGATGTTTAATATACTTGACATTATCACTCACTGGCAGTGACGCTTGCTGCTTGTTCTTCCCTATCTCTGTACAGTACCTCCGCAGCAACAGTCGTGGAAGAGGTAATTTAGGTTGCCTAGTTGTGAGAATCCGAGATTGTGTTCATCATTAGATTGTTCCATTGTGCCGCCGTAAACGGATGGGGATGAAGCAAGTTTGCATTGGTTGTTCATTCGCAAGATAACCCGAACCTTAACTCTTAACACTAACACTAAACTTTAACCCAATGCTAACTCTAACGCTAAACCTAACTGGGCTTCAGCATCTACAAGAGGATAACCACAGGGGGTCTTCGGTTTTCGGTTTACCACATGCAACATTTTGATGTGACAAACGGCGCGTAATTGTAAAAATATGCTTAGCGATTGCTACAGTGACTGTTTTTCGTACAAGATGGCACACTCAGGCTCCGCCCAACTGACTGATTTTCCATTGGATCGTTTTCTATTTCTGGTTTCTTTTTAAATGTTTGTCAAACAGATTTTTTTTTCTGTAATTATGACTTAACTACGACTTAAACCTTTCAGGGACAGCGGTTACTACAGCGGACAGCTTATGGTGCTATCAGGTGACAGGGTGCGTGAAAGGGTTCAGCATAGGTTAGTGATAAACTACGACACTTTTAATTTCTAACTTGTAGCGAAAATCGAGAACTCCGTCGTAAACCGAGGACCCCTAAATTAGATGAAATACAGTCTTAAGCTCCGTAGAGTGTTATGTCAATAACAAATACTAATACATACAGGCTCGTCTCAGCCGAACTAACCTCACCACCATTTTATTATTATTTTTCCGATGATCATCGTTGAATGTATTTCTGTTTCTGTTCATATTTTTCTGTTATGTTCATTTTGTTGTTGTTTCCCTTCAGGATGTGTGAACATCCCAGTGGAGGCGATTTCACACTAATGGACGCGGACACACACGAGGCTAAAAGAAAGACTGAAACAATTCTTGCTTGGGCATTGGAAAGAGGGCAAAGAAGTGGTTACAGTACAACTATATACAAACATCAACAACAACAACAGATATATACAACATAGTCCAGTATTGGGCCGGAAAACCTCATTAACCAATCACAGCGAACCTTGAAACCTAAAGGGTTCACCCATTGACTGAATTATTTACACCAGATGGGTGCAGATGGCCATTGACCTACATCTCCCACCCACACACGCTTTTCTGACCCTGCCCCCACCACCAATTTTCCTACCTGGTGCCAGTGAACACGACTGTACAAGCAACTGCTATTAATCTATTTTCGTGAGATTTATTTTGGGTAACCTTAACAATTTGTATCAGCTTTCTGTGCTATTCAACATCTGTTACATCTCCGCTAGCGTCTCAGAAGGTGGAATATAATGACGAACTTCATTCTCTCAGATCAGTGGCGGCTGACGATGATTTTGCGATGCTGCATTGCCATCCAGCCGGCTGAAATGCCTTTAGAGTGGAAAGGTAACAGTGATAGTCATAGTAAATCTGGATGACGGCGTGCTCTCGAACTGCTAGATGGCCGTCATAAATAAAGCTCTGCAGGTACTCGACATATACCGTGTCTGTCAAAACATTCCGAGTATCCGCTTCAGGACAGCCTTTCCTCCCTCGTCCATTTGCCGACAAGTCTGCTGTAGTTAACATTTGTTCCACTCGTAAATCATGAAAATGGTGATTTTTACACCGCACACAACCCAAGCGAATGTGACGCTTATGATTTCTCTGTAAGTGCTAATCTTAGCTATGTGATGACTGTGTATGTTACAATTCGTAAAGGAGGGGAGGGGAGGAAGGCAATAAAAAACTGTTACGCAGCAACATATTTCCAATAAATTCAGAGTTATTAGGCAGATTCATAACCTTCATGTCCATGGCGGGGACATAAATTGTCGCTCAATTGTCATTTGAGTCATTCCAAACAATCCGACGCCGACATGTTGACACCAAGCTCGCATCGTCATCAAAGCACTGCGTTCATATTTTACGCTAGTCGCATGACCAATTCATACTCGCATCAGTGAAAAAGCAACCTTTTATTGTTGATCAACTGCTCAAAACATGACCGTAAGGCGCGTTCCCACGTTGCAATTTGTGTTATGCAACGTGTTGCATAAAACAAATTGCAAATATGATGTTGCAAACCGAATGTGTTCCCACGTTGCAACAGTTGCAAACAATTTCAAATCTCGCGAGAATATTTTTCCGAATGCGATCGCCATCCATAGCTGTCATGCAGTCGCCCATCAACTCCGATATGCTAGTGTAGGCAGCTTGTCGTGTTCCCTCCTTGAGTAGAACTGGCTCCCGACGTTCCACAAGCAATCATGCGAATGGTAATAATTAATTAACCTTTCGGTGTCGCCCCGGGAGAGCTCGATTTTTTTGGATTTCTGTGTCGACGCCATTATACTTCCGCGTTCCGTGTTTACGTAACGACGCAATGTTTTTGTCACGTGATAGCGCAACACGTTCTGAGGGGTCGGGTTCATGCAACACGTTGCAAGAAAATAGAGCAAGTCCTATTTCATGCAACATGCATCCAACACGTTGCATGCCACAAAAGTCTGTCCAACTTCGGGGTTCACACGTTTCAATGGGTTGCATGCCACAAAACTTATGCCACAAATTGCAACGTGGGAACGCGCCTTTAGTCATCAAAGCTTGTCGAAAACAGCAAAGCGAGATTGATTGGCGCTTTTTCTTCATAACTTGCTTTGTTATCAAATGGCTTCGGAAAGAAAGACGTTTCTTTGGTTGTTTAGTTGACAACATCAAGATGAAATCGTACATGACCACATTATTTCGTCTGGCACCTCTATTTGTACACATTTCTAAAAGTATTGTCATTATTTGACCATTTCCTCTCAAGTCATGTTTCTGTACTGTTCGCTGCAGAGTTTCTTCTTTTTTGGGGACTGACTGAAACTCAAACGGAGGCAGATGCGAGGGGAATATTTGATTCCTTAGGTTGCGGCGTGAAGATCTTGTTTATCCTCAAGGCCCGGGAAGCCAACTTAGCCAAGCGACACATAATCCATCTGCTAACGTGCTAATTAGGCCCAAAAACCTAATCATATCTCAAACTCATCATACCTATTATTTGAGCAATAGAAAGGTGATTTAAATTGATTCAATTATACTCCAAATGACAAATGGTGTCATTATGTTTGTGGGTGTGTATGAGAAGACATTAATCTTTTTTTTTTTTTTTGTACACGCAGAAATATGATGTCTGCAGTCATCAGCAACTTGAATGTTTTTTTGGTTTGTTTTGTTTTTTTGGTCAATGTCAAATTTGTTCTCATTAGGACCCGGGACAATGTCTGTCATAAAGTAGCACCCTCTAATTAGTAGCAAGGCAACGAATTGGAATGTTTTTGTGGTCAAATGTCACACTTAGCATATCTGCCGATTGTGGTTTGTGTTTGTTTCTTCTGTCATGATTTTCAACAGATTCCACAGTGTTAGCTGGCGATACAACGCAATCAAATGCTACGCTATGATTTTAACGTTTAGCTATCAGTCATCCTCTCTGAGTCTAGTTTCGTGTTTGTTGTTTTTTGTTGTTGTGTGCTCCTAATGCCAAAAACATAACCTCATAATATATGTGCCGGTTGTGGTTTGTGTTTGTTTCTTCTTTGTGACAGTAGTTAATGATTTTCAACAGAATCCACAGTGTTAGCTGGCAATACAACGCAACCAAATGCTACGCTACGATTTTGATGATTTGCCATCAGTCATCCCATCTGAGTCTAGTTTTGTCTTTTTTTTTGTGTGTGCCCCTACTGCCAAAAGCTTAATCTCATAAACCAAGGACCTCTGCAACATAAACACAGAATGTGCCTTAAAGAAAAAATAGCTAGTGTATGCTACATGCACAACGGTATTCATCAGTGGAAAGTGAGGAATGGGTGAAATGTTCTTTATACTAATTGATTCATTATTATTATTTTTAACAAACTTGGGAGATTCCCTGAATGTTTTGAACCCCTGTTAGTATCAATCGATTCCACAAAATCGACAGAATTATTAATGATGTCTTTATTGATTCGTTCCATCCTGAGTGGAAACGCAGGCCACATGAAAATTTACTGTGGTGAGCTAAACGGAGCTGCACCACTTGGTAGAAATGAAAAAAAAAGATCAAAAGTATTATATTCTACTCCTATTGTTTGGGCTATAGTTTATCATATTTTTTATGTACTTTAATGCTCTTGTTTTGTAATTCATTTATTTGCACATAATTGTGAATTTATCAGTTTTGATTATCGTGACTTGACTAGATTTTCTAAAAAAAAAAAAATGATAACACAAATCTGAGATTCAAAAGTTTTTACTCTTTCGTTTTCTGTTTTATCTTTATTTGTCCTGTTTGTTGAATTTGTTCGTATCTCATTTTATATGTCTCCATCGACAGCAGTATAAAAGTTCTGTCCTACTCCCGGAAAAGCTAGCAAACATTTACGTGTAGGAATTTCAAGGACTTCTGTGGCTCAAGAGCGTCTCCATAAACTGCAGATTGTGTGTTTTAAAGCTACCTTCCAGGGGCTTGTATCTGCTTATTTGAAACATATTCCTTCCTTTTCGGGCATTTCTTTCAATAAAAGCAATTGTTTATTAGTGTTGTGTGCATGTGCGTGTGTGTGTGTGTGTGTGTGTGTGTGTGTGCACACCTTTCTATTCATTATTGCAGTTTGAACACTTTTTACCCAACGGCGCCTTTCTTTACGTCCCCAAAATTCACACAAAAACGCCGCGGCATCAATGTGAAAGTGAAAAGCGTTGCTCGTTAACCAATATCACCTGCCTCCTTCAAAACGCTGTTGCCATCGGCGACGAGCGCACAATCTGCCTAAGGCTTACACCGAGTCAGTTGATATGCTGTCGAGTAAAAAGTTAAAGAGCGTGCATCTTTTACCATCTCTGAACAGTTGTGCTGTTGTGAATCGATGAAGGAAATATTGCTTGCCTTGGTATTTTTTTTTTTTTTTTTTTTTTTAAACCAAAGGTGTTAAGTGTCAAAAGCAGAGGTCAGTGCTGACTGGTGCATTAGTTCAGTGTGCGGAGTTATTGCAGTTGCTTGCGGCAAAGCAAATGTGTCTTTTGGGTGTTGTAATAATTGATGCAGTGGTTGTGTGGGTTTCCTCTTGGTGCCCCTCAGCAGTAGCATACGTGGTCTCTATGTAATTGTCTCTTACCTGGTTTCTGTCCCAAGCAGTGAAAAATGGTTGAGAGGTGGTATGGTATGCATTTTTTGAGTTTCGAGTATGACCCCGGTCATCTCGACATCCGCCTCAAAATAGCAATCCGGGAAACTGAAAACCACGCTGCACTGAATGCATCAGTGTGATTGAGAGATGCTTACAAACAACAACAATGAACAATACCACCACTCTTATGTTTTTAAATCTGTGCACGATACGATATTATTCAAGAGGAGACGAAGGGCTGCTGCAGGGACAGCGGTTACTACAGTGGACAGCTTATCATGTTATCAGGTTACACTGTTAAAAGAGCCGCAGCCTGCAGACCTCAGAAAGCGCAACAGGCGAAGCGCACATCTGTGTGTGTGTGTGTCTGTGTGCGTGTGTGTGTCGTTTCTCGCCACGATCCTGTTGTAAGACAAATCTGCTCAACCATTATGGGGTCAGCTAAGCATGTTTGAAGGCCCACCAGAAAAGTACCCCAAGAAGGAATCAGACTTCAAGCACATCACTGGAGATGTGGGCTGACTATTTAAAAAAAGAATAAAAAATTGCAAGTCTCGAACCGAGGAAATAAAACGAGGAGGATGTTGGGAGGAAAGAAAAACAAGAGGGTGACTCAAGAAAGCGGGGTGGTGTCGAAGTGAGAGATGATAGAGTGGAAAACATCAGGAATTCCTCCTGATGAGAGGAAGAAATGACTATTTTCATCCGCGGGTGTGTGTGTAGCGATGTAGAAAATGTGAGAGGCCTCTGCATCAGGGCCCAAGTGGAGGAGGGCGATTCATGTCGTCATTATCTAACCGCAATGTGGAGGAACCCGCATGACTGAAATTGTACTTGGTTTTGTTAGCTTTTCGCGCTAACTATAAATCTATTCCAGCATCATACTTTGAGTTGTATATGGCACTTGAGTCCATCTGTTTGTCCTTTTTCACAAGGAGTAATGCTGACTGAAAATGGACTTGGTTTTGTTAGCTTCTCGCGCTAACTATAAATCTACCGGTATTCCGGCATCATACTTTGAGTTGTATGTGGCACTTGAGTCCATCTGTTTGTCAATTTTGACAAGGAACAATGCTAACGTTAGATGTACTTGGTTTTGTTAGCTTCTCGCGCTAACTATAAATCTATTCCAGCATCATACTTTGAGTTGTATATGGCACTTGAGTCCATCTGTTTGTCCTTTTTCACAAGGAGTAATGCTGACTGAAAATGGACTTGGTTTTGTTAGCTTCTCGCTAACTATAAATCTATTCCGCCGTCATACTTTGAGTTGTATATGGCACTTGAGTCCATCTGTTTGTCAATTTTGACAAGGAACAATGCTAACGTTAGATGTACTTGGTTTTGTTAGCTTCTCGCGCTAACTATAAATCTATTCCGGCATCATACTTTGAGTTGTATATGGCACTTGAGTCCATCTGTTTGTCAATTTTGACAAGGAACAATGCTAACGTTAGATGTACTTGGTTTTGTTAGCTTCTCGCGCTAACTATAAATCTATTCCGGCATCATACTTTGAGTTGTATATGGCACTTGAGTCCATCTGTTTGTCAATTTTGACAAGGAACAATGCTAACGAAAAATGTACTTGGTTTTGTTAGCTTCTCGCGGTCACTATAAATCTGTTCCAGCATTATTGCCTTTGAGGTAACAAATGTAGCGTCCCCACCCCAAATCCACTCCCTGCACTGAAAAACACTTTGAAGTCAACTTCAATTTTTTAATTTCACCATTATTCACTAATAACCGTCCTTGTTGCTCTCCGGACATGAGACATGCATAGGTCCTCTGAGAGTCTATCTGACAGGCCCCAGTGTTCTGAAATCCCACTATAGCCTCTCAACATCTATCGCCCCAGGCAACAGGCGCAGGCAAATGGCCACACTTTGTGTGCAGTGCACCAGGCGAGCCTGAGGTAGATCAATGTCATCGCTCACAGTCGTCATTTCTATTGAGCTCCTGCATGGGCCGTAAAACTTCTTATCCAATGTCCCCCTAGGCCCTCACAGCAATCACAACAGCTCCAAATTAAGGAACCTGTTAACCTACATGGCCCAGTGAGCATTGTAGTTGGCTCACAGTCACACTGCACAATCTAATCAGAGCCACTAAAAAAAAAAAAAAAAAAAAACTGTTTAAAAATGGTTGCCTTAACAAAAGATACTAGTGTTTGCTTTAAATTGATGTGCTGCATTTTCCAGAACCTAAATAATTCCGCCTACCGTATCCGGCTAGCAATACTCAAGTGAATATCAATTTCATTCCCCTCTCAAGAAATTGAATCCACAAAGTGTGGGTTTTCACAAATTGCAATAAATAGTACGGTATATATTTTTTAAGCCCACTGTTTATCACTTTCAAATGTCTTTTCCATCATTATTATTCATAACCTCCTAACACGGTGTCTACTATTTATGAAAAGCCATCTGTTCTTTTTTTTTATTAAACTAAGCAGCTAATTGCATTGTTGAGCACAAACCTCTGCTGAAACAGGCAAGCGAGGATGGCATCGCGCTAATTTGACAGTGCGACTATGAACAAGATGTACTGTGATTAAAGCGCCGCCATTGTTCGACCTCGTCTGACACAACGCAGCTGCTCTGTCAGACGACTGCCGTCGTCATCTACCGAGTTAAAATGCCTCTTCACTCGAGGAAATTAAATTCCATAACCTGACAAGGATTCGTGGAAAACAATTAAGAACTGACAAAAATGATGGTGTTGACCAACAAGCTTTAAAAGCATGAATAAGAAAAATCCACCTCATACAGTACTGGCAAATAATGTTTTTGCTTATGGAATACATATGGAGAAATGTAAAGAACATGGAGAATTATTCTTTTGCTTTTGAAGAGTACGCATCCCAAATTTAAAGAACGTAACTCGAGCATTTTATGTCGCATAGTGGCCTCTACTCCACCAGGCGTCATGTCTTCAATAGGTGTCCACGAACGCACTACAAGTAAACGGCTCCTTGAAATCAGCGGTGCCCAAACTTTTTTGTGTCACGGACCAGTTGAGACAAGTAAGTGCTGTTTGCGGACCGGCAACCATTTCTTTTTAAATTGTCAGTTTTAAAGCGCTGGTAACTGGCAACAAAGATAATTATCGAGTCATTAAACATTTTTTCAAACAGTGTTATTCTATTCTGCAACAAATGAAGAATAAAATAAAATAACACAGTGAACTATTAAGAAACGGACCAATCAGGAAGAATAAATACGCCTTATTATGTAAACATACTTTTTAAAGTTATAGCCTACATAAGGCGTTAGCATCAGTGCTACTTGCAAACGTGACTGATCAAAAGATGACACGATTGATTGCTGCTTTCATCCGGTGGCTGCTGGCTAGTTATTAGCGACGAAACTGCTAAACTGCGTTACGCGGGCAGGCTCTACAAACTCTACTCGCATTTTCATGCTTTCCACTTGATCACTTGGGTGCTGCTTGTTTAAATGATTCAACAGGTTTCTGGTTTGGCCATGTTTTTGACAACATACCACGCACAGGTTTCCTCCTCCACGTCGCTCTAGATATACCGCCAGGGGAGGAACTCCTCTTGTCAAAACAGCTTCATCCTTTGGAAGTCATGGCTGCCGATCTGCTGCGCGTTTAGCTGTACATTTGCTGACTGCTTCTTCGTTCATTTATTGGTGGATTTGGTGTGTTTCAACTAGAACAAACAATGGTAGAAAAGTCTCTCTGTGCATGGCCCGGTCCAAAATGGGACGGGGCCCAGCATAGGTCTGCGGACCAGTGATTGGGGACCCCTGCTTAAAATGGTATTTCAGCAAACTCACTTTATGGACGCTATCGTTCAATTAAGAGTTACCGGGTAAACCCATTTGAACTCCATTTCTAAGCAAAACAGCAGCGCCTTGCAAGGTACCTAAGCCCCCTGGACCATTGACACTGGATGGAGGACAACACTGATGACTATGTAGTTTTTATTGACACTACCTTAAAATAACAGAAAGCATATCTTCAATACTAGAGCAAATAAACGTCTCCTGCCAATGTTTGAGTTCGGTCCCCATGTCTCCCATTCAGGTCGTCATGCACAACTCAAGTTGAGTGGCTTGACTTACGACTTGCTTAACCCACATGATGACGTGACTCAACTTGCTTGAACCTTCACGGGGACTCGAGTTGACTAGCTTGACTTTTGACACAGTAAATTGGGACTTGCTTTGAAAGGTGGCGTTGGAAGACTCGAGACGAGGATGTGATTTACTCCCATCTCAGCTGATGGAATGCTGATTCATACTCTCGTACACTCTGACTTGCTCAACATTTGAAGGTTGAGAATAAATCATTCCGGGAACATGTTTATTGGCTTCCACGATCGCATCTTTTGACCCCATAAGCTGCATTTAGGGGGTATGTAAAAAAAAAAAGATGTGCGTGTCTGACTTTAACACGTGATCGCCACCCAGCTTTCAGCCATGACCGCTGATGATTTACTGACAGTTAAGTGGAGGATTCGCCACCCGACAGACCAGTTTAAACATGGCTTCCATGTCTATTAACCTAACCCCACTTATACTTTCACCTCACCCTTCCATCTTCTCCTTCATTTTTTTTTTTACCAAGTCACCCCCAGTGGACCTGACGCCACCTCACTCTGCTTTCAGACATGCACACACACACACACACACACACACACACACAGCCTCCTTCTGCCCCTCGGCTTAACCGCATTTATAATGATCTGACCCTGAGACCTCTGTATGTTAATGATCTTCAACTCCTCCTACAGACACACACATGCACAACAGAGAATATCCCACACGTGTGTGTGTGTGTGTGTGTGTGTGTGTGTGTGTGTGTGTGTCCTTTTCTTACACAAAAGCAACCTCAGAATGCTAAACAAATGAGCAATTAGCCGGCAGACATAAACAAGCAGCCCGGGTTTCTTGAAGGAATTAGGAACAATGTGTTTCTTCCTCGTCCTTGAGAGAAATTGGATTGTCAAAAATGAAGGCCTTTATTATCTTTTGGCACTTGCAAGGTATCCAAGGATCCTTAATCCTTAATCCCGACGTTGAAAGACTTTAAAAATACCGGCGCCTCAGACACAATAATACATTGTTATATTTGCATATAATACACATATAGTTGCATCTTAGTATAACGGAAATCGGAATTAACTGAACCATCAAGAATTGTTTTTTTGGGGGGGGAGTATCTAAAAATAATATTTCAGATTGATCATCCAGATTTTTTTATTAAATGTTTTTTTTCAATTACTTTTTAAAAATAGCACACATGGCTAATTATCATATTTAGTTGAGATGCCTTAAATTTGATCAAAGTGGGTCTTCAGGAGTCTTAACATTGCAGACACTCTGACACTGATGCGCAGTTAAGTTCAGGGTTTGTCTTTTTCTCTTATATCTTCTGTGACATCAGTTTTATGCATTTGGGGGAAAATTTGGGTTGCGGGTGATGAGTCAAATTGGGTCCAAGGTTGGAAGGAGAAACTCGTAATAGAATTAACAGGTCTTTTTTGAGTTGCCGGTCTGAAATTTCAGATTTCCCAATTTTCTGTAATACAAATTTAGAATACAATTTAGCTCACAGAACCACACAGAAGCACTAATAATGCCACGGTGGTCACGGAAGTTTTGCTCTCCAAAACTTAAAGTCTATAATTATTTCTGAAATAACACTTGGGGCTTTGGAGGAGTTCACTTTCTTGTGGTATTTCCATCGATGTTCATTATTAGAGACGGGCGGTTGCGCCGTTGTGGGAATGAACACATACAACTTTCTTTCTGGCTAATGGAAGCGGCTCCTCTCATTCCCTTTAAATTCATGTGTTTGGTCTAGATGGCCGGAAGGTGCGTTTTCAAAGATATCAAACATGATAATAAAACAAAATCAATTGATTTCTACAATGATGATTCAGGGGGTTCGTTGCACACTTTTGTCATATTTCGGAATGAAATACAATGCTATCCAACACACACATTCATGGAGCTCAGAATCCTTGCGCCACAATTTAGACCTCCTTTTAGCTGGCTTAACGATTCGCTTTTTTCCAGCCATCAAAGTGTCAGGTGCCCTGGGGAGTGTAAAAAAACGTCTGCCGTAACACCCAGCACGGCACAGTCTTCCAAATTCCCATTCTCACAAAAGGAGGCGTGCACCTGCACGACAATCAAGTTACACCCGTTTTACAGTCATCATGCAAAGGTTGTAAAACGTTCATACTCGTTTTATAGATATATCATTTAGGTATTTTAATATAGTGCATAATCATGTTATGAACGATTGAGTCTATGTCGCCCACTCCCTGTGGTCATATTCATTAAGTGAGAGGTCTTAAATTTGATCAAAGTGGCCTTAAAGTATACCATTTCTCTTCTTTAAGCCAGCAGCTGGCAAAAGCTGGCAGTTTTCACCTTCCCCCCCCCCGCACCCCCTGTGTCGCTGTTCTGTATGAAAAGCGTCCATACAAAATAGGCGAATGGACTTCCAGCACGACGACAATTGCAACAACGCACAGCTTTTCTATAAAAACATCTACCGCTGGGCTGTTTTCATTCTGCTCCCCTATCGAGGCTTCGTCAATCCCCACGAGTCATCGACATGCGCACGTCCACGCCAGCTGGTCAAGCTTGGACCGCACAACACACACCCAAACACACGCTTTATTCTCGGCCACGTCCCCTTGGCTGCAGCTGGATGTTAACATTCATTTGAAGCGGCCGCATGAGAGGAAAGACATCCATTGTCATTTTATGCTCATGGGAAATCAATCCCCGCTCATAATGCACTGGCCTTGAGCCATGCTAATGTTTTAAATATGGATGTGTGTTTGTGTGTGTTTGAATATTTTTTCTCTGTCTGCGACGTGACCCAAACTGAGATAAATGTTCTCCCCGCTGGCAATTTTGCGATGCTGTTCGTAAGCTCACGCTACTCGCACACAAACTTGGCAACAATATCGTGACGGTGCACGAAGATACAAAGTTTCTGTTTTCACTTAATTAGATGCTAATGACACCTGCACGCTGTTGCCAAAACAAACCCATTTCCCTCTCCGTCGCAGGGGAAGACTCGCTCGCTGTTGCATCTTGTCACTTTCGCAGTCTTTCTTCAAGTTCACGCTGCGTTTTAGCTTTGAACGCCTGCTGGGTGTTGAGTGTGGAGGAAGGTTATTTTAGTTAACGAAAAGTAATGAAATAACTAAGATTAGAATTGAAAAAAAAAAAGAATTTGTTAGCAAAGTAAAATTAAAAACAAAAAAGCTTTTTTTTTTCCAAAAAAAGCCCAAAGCACCTGAAACTACACCTTCTGTTGATAAAACTAACCAAAATGAACTGGAATGATCCCAAACGTTCTTCGTTTTCGTCTTGTATCTTACATGAGGTCTTGTGGTTCATTAGATATTGCTGTACACCTTTCGCTGCACAAAAAGGTACATTGTTTGAGATTTATAGTTTACTTTATGACACAATACTTTCTTTTTTATATCTTGCACTTGCCAAATATTCCATATATTAAAAAAACTAAAACTTACACCAAAACTAAAATGAAGCTTTTTTTTTTTTTTAAATGTCAAATACTGTATAACACTCGACAGCAAATTTTAACCAGAGATGGCTGCATGTGTTCCTTCATGAATTGATTTTCGGAGTACATCAGGTTTTTCACATACCGTATTTAAATTTTTGCTTGGTTTAATTGTATTTCTGATACACAAAAAAAACAAAAAAAAGTAAATATTTGTTGACCAGTCTAATCAAAAACAAAGTTTCTCCTATGGCCAATTAAAACTAACTGAATTTTAAAAATAAACCACTATTTGATGAAATGCAATTAATAATTTAGAGTCCAGTCATTCATCGAATGTCACACGGGATTAATCTACCCAACAGGTGTTGGGACATTTTGAGTGACAAACATTTCGCTTCCCTACAGGAGCCTGTTTGGATCAATAACATAACTTAAGTGCCTCTCCTTAAGTCTTCATCTCCTCCATCTTGGCTAATAACAACTTAACAACCTAATAAAGTCTCCCGTGCACCTTACACAATTAGAGTGGCTGTGGCGGCCATATGCGGTGTGTGTGGTTCGGCAAGCCATCCTCATAAAGATACGATCCGCTTGTCTTCGTTCTCTTTCAGGACCGTCCTCGGTCATCAGCAACGACGACGACTCTGCCTCGCCCCTCCACCACGTCTCCAACGGCAGTAACACGCCATCCTCCTCTGAGATGGGCCCCGACGCCGTAATCATCGGCATGACGAAGATCCCCGTCATCGAGAATCCACAATACTTCAGGAGCTCCAACAGCTTGCTCAAGACAGACACCTGTAAGTAGCATACCGAGACCAACCCCGAAACAGACTGTGTCCAAAGCTTGACCCCGCCGCACATTTTTTTTTTTTTAGTGGCCCATTTGACACATCTATAACTATTTGCCTCATCACCTGTATCAGAAAGTTGCGATGCAGCAGTTCTTCCAAATAACTACAACATAACCCACTCACAAAAAGTTCGAGATATTCAGCTTTCGAGTAAAATTTCAGGATGATCTTATTAAAATGCGTGATTCATTGTTGCAGTACGTTCTGCACAATTTGGTGTTCTCCAACAAGGAGCTGAATGGCAAAATTCACCACCAAAGTTTGATTCATGAATCTCTACGCATGTGCTGGTTCAAATAGAATTGGTATTTTAACAGTCCAATTCAACATGCTGTTCACATTTTGACCTTACGAGACCAAGATAACTCCAAATTCGTTGACCGAAAGTTCCTTGCCATTCGAGGAAGTGGCCACTGATATTATGGTTATATTGTATGTACAGTGCTGTGGAATAATATTTGCCCCCTTCCTGATTTCCGTGTTCTCTGTATATTTATGAATACAAAGGTTTCAAGTCATCAAACCAATTTTAAGATCACACAGCGACTACCCAAGAAAATACATGCAGTGTGTGATAAATATGCAAAAAACACAGAAATCGGCAACATAAATGGAATGAGATAATCTATTGATGGATTGGTTTTAGCATGTTGTGAGTAAAAATGTAACAAAAAAAAAAAAATCAGTTGAAAAAAAATGTGAACACCCCTGTCCTCAACTGACAAACCCCCCATGTTCATGAGCATTTAAATTCTTTGGCGCAGAGAGAGATGGCTTTTTACACGAGCGGCAGGCCTTAAGTTAACTGTGAACGTTGTTTCTAGGTTGCCGTGGTGAAATAGCGGCTCCTATCATGGCAATGACCTTGTGGAGTATCAGCCATTGTCTGTTCCGAGGGATGATTAGAAACAGTGAGCAGGCGCTAGGCAACGTTACCGTTCAGAAAAATGTAACGTAACTTACCTCGTACTTGTGATTGGTTCACATTCACCGTTTACTAGAATCATAAAGCCAAAGAACATGAGCATGAATACACGCACGCACGCGCGCACACTCTCCGTTATTGACCTGTTCCATCAATGTGACATTATGATTATTGGCAAGTCATAAAAGCTCTTTCAGGCTGCGACCTTGTGTAGCAAATTAGCTAAGAGAGGTGGAGTGGGGTGGGGGTTGTAAGGGTGAGGGGCGCGGGGGGGGGGGGGGGGGGTTATATAATAATGATAAATGGGGGATTGACCTCTTAAGGCCTGCAACACAAGCGAGCAATACGGTAGGATTTACGACATGAGCGAATAATAAAAGCAGCCAGATCAATGCCGGTCAATATTGTGTGTGCATGTTTTGTGTATAATACGGCCATTAAAAGTAATAAACAGGGCGCTTACTGACGGTTTGATTGTGGTGCATATGGACCTATTTTTTTTATTTTTTTTTGTCAGCAGCTTTGATGAGGCTGCAGTATAATGCCCTTAAACGTGGCAAGTGAGAAATGTATTTGATCATCCACTGTGCTGATATGCTATAAATGCCTCATTAACATTAACAACACCTTACTCGACAACGATGATGTGGCATGAGTCAATGTATGGAAACACTCAAGGTTTACAGTTGCTTTCCTGTGGATGCGATGCAGGGGTCTAGCTGGAAATGTTACAGTGGGGTGGCCAGAGTGACAACACCTCAGTGAGGGGGTGGCCAGAGGTGCAGCGCACGCGTGATTGATAAGATATTAGATGCCTGCTAGAAATTCGATGCGGATGAGTGAGAACGCGAACATGAATGTTAAAGTGAATAGGAAGGAATTTATATTTGTTTCCTTCTTGACCTCACAGACCGCAATGATATTGTCCCATATAGAAATCGCTTACGTTAGAGCTAGCGGTACTACATTTCCCATGATTCTTAGACACAGAAGCCGGAAATAGTCCTAGTTCCGACATGACGAAAACATAGAGATGCCTGCTAGCGATGAGATGAGGATGAGAATGAAAATGCAAACATAATCGGAAGGAATTTGAATTCAAGACGACCAACTGAAAAGCATTACAAGGCGCACTGTCGACTTTTCAGACAAATAAAGCAGTTTAAGTGCACCTTACCATCTGAAAAATACAATAATTAAATGTTCTCAATTAAATGACAAGGTTCGACTTCTGAGACGCACGGTAGTTCTCCAGGAAGTCATGGTTGAACTCCACAAACTGTCGCACATTTGGAGCCTTCCACTGTAATATTATTGTGTTGCACAGGCAAAGAGCAGCCATCCAATTTTGTTTGATATAGCTTTTATATGCGGTTTTTATTTCAGGTCGGGTCGTGGAAAGATTTGGAAGAGAGATTGCGGGAGGCGATTCAGGAAATAAGATGTTGATGAAGGCGGGTGAAAGGTGTGTGTGTGTGTGTGGGGAGTGTGTCTGTGTGCGAGTGCGCAGATGGCCACATATTGTAAAGGGAGCAGGCAAAATAATTGAAAAACTGTAGAGTGCTTGATGGGAAATGACAGAGCAGGCGCTTTTAGACGTTGCCGCAAACAGAAAAACAACTGACGCAATTAGACTGCTGGAGTTGAAGAATGAGTGAGATAATGTGGCAGGGTGCAAATGATGGAAGGGGGAGGAATGTTAATTAAAAAGCAAGAGGGAGTAAACAACGGGGCCAACAGAGATCTTCCATAAAGACAGAGTGTGACGCAAAAGCACCTTTTACACTGCCTGTAAAAGCCACCATTTTTCTGCTGTGTGCTTTTGCTGGGTTACGGGCAAAAGGCAAAGGAAGATGAATGTTCTGTTCCAGCTCTGATGTGGCAATTTTACAGGATCTCTGTCGCAAAGAGGCTCAAATTTACATGTCTACATGCAGTTTTATCAGTTTTACTGCAAAGGAATGGTTAACTCATTCATTCCCAAAGACGTCATTTCAGACTTGGTTTAGAATTGGCTGGTACTGAATGAGTTAATCATTGGGTATTATGCATTTCGAGCACTAGAAAAGGGGCAAAACATTTAAAGCTAAATGTTCGATGTCAATACAAAAAGGGTTAAGAGATAATTTAACTCCCTGAATGAAAAGTGGTCCAAATATATACTGTACATGTATGTGTGGTTTAGAAAGCAAACATCCTCGGATCAGTTGTTTACAAAACGCCAGGCAAAAACCACATCTGAGAGAGAACATGGACTAAAGAAGGCAAAAAACAAAAAAATTGAATGACCATCATTTTTATTCTTTATTTCTTTTTTACATTATGCGCAACTCTCATTTATTTTGCAATAATCTAATTGTAACATGTATTTGTTACATGTTTTGATGCATTTTTATGCTTCAGGAAAAATGTATGTCTGAATTTTGTGGAGCTTGGAACGAATTAGGGCATTTACATGGAAAACACGTCTCTACTTACATTTTATTTTCTAGTTAAGAAATTTCTTCCAGAACCAATAAATTTCGTAAGTAGAGGTACCATTGTGGAACATTTGTGATTGTTGACCCCGACTGTTTTCCGCGCAAACTCGGGAGGAAATTCACTCATGATGTATCCCACACCACAAAGACAAGCACTCAAGATAATCTTTCAGCAACGTGTCATAATCAAGCCTTTGGTGACTTTAATCAGAAGTCTGGTTGGAATGCTCAAATTCGGCTAGCTTAGTGCACCCCGCTTCACCTAGCATACCGCTCCTTCACGCGCTCTTTCTCACTACTCTCACAAGCATCCGTTTTATTCTCCTGTCGAAGAAAAACCTTCAGGCCAGTTTGGAAATAAAGGCAGCAACACATCCACTTCGCCGCCAGGCCACCACCCCGACCGTTTAACCGGCTGATTGCCTCTCCGCACTATTAAGCAATAAGCACTGAGCCACATGAAGACTCCAAGCTTCGCACTTCTCTTGAATCAACATCTTGAATTGTGAACTCGGTGATGTGTGGACACCGCTTGAGGTTGTTTGCACATCTTTAAATTTGTGGCGCTATTGCGCCACGGCCTGCTACTGTACAGTGTATGCTAAGAATGACAATCAAGAACGTCCAATGAAGAGCAAGTTATTTTATCTTGCCTTTTGCGCGTGGCTTCTTCTATCCTAAATGAACTTCCATCTGTCATAGATGTCAACTTTCACTCAACATTGCCCCTATTTGCTGTCTCTTATATCATTTTCAAGAGCCTCTTTCACACACATACCGACAGTCAAATTTGAGTTCAAAGATTATCCTGAGTGATTATCATATGGTTTGGGATATTTTAAAAAGTTTTTATTTTTCCTTCTTGGTCTGCTGAGATAACGGGCAAGTTTGAAAACTAGATGTGCTTACCCCGCTTTAGATAATTAGGTGACATCAGATGTAAAAACGCTTCTAAAATTGTGATTTTTGCAGACAGTTTAAGGGGCTACTCTCATTCTCGCTCTCATTGGCCCTCAGTGTAAATCGATGCAGCCTCGAAGGGACCGGTCGGATCTTAATGTGAGATTCTGAGTGGACGGCTTTTCTTCAAATGCGCTTCCTAATCACATCATAGATATATCTCGCCGCGCGTGTGTGCGGGATGTGTTCGCACGCAAGCAGGCAGTTACACATCCGACTGTACGCGGTACATTGCCACGTTCTTAAGGGCTGTGCAGAATCAAGGGAAACACACATCACCACGGTGAGATGTTAAAGGTTCTCAAAATGATCTGACGTGGAGTCACAGGTTGCCAAGCAACAAAGCGGGTTTGCCAAGTGATTCAGCTGTAGGCGAGCAGAAGGCAGTGAAGGATAACGCACGCACAAAAAGACTCCCCAAATGTGAGACAATAATACCTTTCCCGATGTTTGGAATAATGATGGGCATGATAAAAATGGATGGATTCTGGGGGCTTTGAAACATTGGAGTGTCATTCTACTACAAAAACGCTGTCTGAAGAAGACGCAACGTAACATTCAGTCATCGGTGCTCTTCTGTCTGTGATTTCGGTTTCCATGCTAACGCTATTTCTCACTAAGAGGGACTTTCTTTATCCTCCTTCTCTAGTCGTCCACCACATCAAGAGACACAACATCGTGCTGAAAAGGGAACTGGGAGAGGGAGCCTTCGGCAAAGTCTTCCTCGCCGAATGTTACAACTTGTCGCCTGACCAGGAGAAGATACTGGTGGCTGTCAAGGTAACATCAATGACGTAGAGTAAATTGAATTTAAAGGTGGATTGCTTGTCTTATGTTTAATATTCAGTCCTGCCAACCACCCATTCTCTTTATTGCCCTGACTGCGCCGGAATCGAAGAGATCTGCGTGTCAAATCAAGCTGGCAATTGAAGCCGACTCTTTGTACACAAATAAAGCCAGTAACGTTGTTATCGACGGGGGAAGTTATTGTGAGCGCGGCAATATTTTTGCCGCAGAACTCCATCGCCGCAGCATGTTCGAGAATATTAAGCAGTTTACTGCACTGAATCCAACATGCACTCTCCTGAGAAATCTGGACGCTCAATGTATGTTACACAAATACTTCCTAAGCTCGAAAAGTCATGACCCGCTTCTCGTCTATCAACTTGCTGCAGGAAAATCCCAAGCGAATGGTGGCAAAGGGTTACTTTTTTTTTCAAATGAAACTCCTCTACTCACTTAAACATAGTCTGATAATTTACCCCATAAAAGAGCAAATATGGGATTTTTTTTCACCAGTGATTCATTATCTCTCTCTCTCTCTCTATATATATATATATATCTATATATCTATATATCTATATATATATAATATATATATATGGAGGTTTAAATAGTTAAATAGTCATCCTTCATTTTCCAACCCAGTTTTCGTCTGGTCTCGCAGTTCACTTCCTCACCGGGCCTTTTGTCGCCAGCAATCCGTCGAATTAGAACCTAAGCCGCAGACTTCCGCGTCGAATTGAGCCAGTTTGCCTCCACCAGCAAATCCTCATGTATTCATCCATCTCTCCATCAGGGATGTGAAACTCAATCTGACTGAGGAAGACTTGTCATTAACAATACATGACCTGTAAGAGACCCCCCTCCCCTCCAACCACCAAGTATAGTTCACATGCTCCACTTTCTCTTCACCTGCATTACCTTTACTTCTACTGTCACAATGGCAAATTGTTGTATTTTGGCAGCAGCACGATACTAGTTGAACCTTCATGTACAAGTTTTTGAGGTGCGAGTGTTTGCACGGTCAGTTGTTCCCAGCCAAAATTTTTGTCTCGAGCAGGGTTACTATAGTTAGTTTTTAATTTCATTTTAACTTTTGTTTTTTTAAATTCAGTTAGGTTCAATTAATTGGAATGGTTAAGGTAATTTTATTAGGTTTTGTTTTTCGAAAATGCTTTTTTTGGTTTAGTTTACCAGTCTTATAATTAATTTTAGTTTTTAGGAGTTTTTTTTTACAAGGAGTATTTGTAGAATGCAAAAAAAAATAACTTCACAATCAAGACGGTGTAATGAGGTAAAGTTTAATTCCCTCACGACTGTTCGCTCTTTCTTCTTCCATACGGCCATACAGTCATGCTGAAATAATTACAATTCAAATCAACCCCAAAAGCTCATGTATGAAATTAATTTACAGAGATGAAAACAAAGGAGGGGTGGACCGGTAGTCCAGTGGTTAGCACGTCGGGTTCACAGTGCGGAGGTACCGGGTTCGATTCCAGCTCTGGCCTCCCTGTGTGGAGTTTGCATGTTCTCCCCGGGCTTGCGTGGGTTTTCTCCGGGTGCTCCGGTTTCCTCCCACATTCCAAAAAACATGCATGGCGAATGATTGAGCACTCTAAAATTGACCCTAGGTGTGAGTGTGGGCGTGGATGGCTGTTTGTCTCTGTGTGCCCTGCGATTGGCTGGCAACCGATTCAGGGTGTCCCCCGCCTACTGCCCGGAGAGAGCTGGGATAGGCTCCAGCACCCCCCGCGACCCTAGTGAGGATCAAGCGGTTCGGAAGATGAATGAATGAATGAATAGTTTGAGTTATTTTGTTCATTTTGACTAACTATTATCACCTTGGTCACAAGCAAACTTCAGGTACACCACCGCTCCGGTGAAGTCGGGAAAAAAATAAAATAAAGTGCTTTTCTCATGTATGATGATGATGATGATTATTATTAATATTATTATCATCATTAATATTATTATTATTGATCGTGGGTTTTTGGGCGGGGGCAGAAAAGATTAAACGCATTTTGATTTGTTTCAATGAGGACATTTTATTTGATTATACAGTACTAAGATTGTACACGTGTACCTCAGGTTGTACTCTTAAAGCTGCTGCTTCACTAATGTGCATTCATCATTAAATAATTACAGTCAGTCCATTGATTGGACTCCACTGAGATTTTTTTTGCCAATTAGTTAATGTAATGTAGCACGTTTTCTCTCTCTCTCTCTCTCTCTCTCTCTCTCTCTCTCTCTCTCTCCCTCCCTCTGCTGGAATGCTGAGTCACCATTTCTCACCAGGGTTCCTCCTCCTCCTCCCTTTCTGCTGCATCAACTATTGGCACATTAAACGAGGCTGTCGGAAATAAATGAAATAGCTTCAACCAACATATGTAATTGTCAATCAAATAAATAGTTACGTTGAAATGTGACGTCAGGTGCTCCTAGTACTGTATTTCTACCATCTGTCGGATCGTAGTGTACCGTGGAAATGAAATACAATACAGAATGTATTGACTCAACTGCAGAGGGTACTAAAGTGTCTATTAATGCCAAGTAGCAACACCACCAGAGAACTTGATTCTTACCCCCCATGTGGATATGACTCACACAATAGTTACAGTACTTGAGTCAAAGTTTGTATTAGAACGAAGGCTACTATTTGAGGAAATGTGTTACTTTACATTATTATTTCGGGTTGTATGCTCTTTAGCCATTAGATCACGGACTGGAAGACACCTTACAGCAACACTTTTTTTTCTTGATAATGCACCTGCTGTAGTTGGGGCATTATTAGAGAGGAGGTCTTCATTTGAAGAAACAAAGTATTTTATTCTGTTTGATCTGGCTGGATGCTAATCAGCAATCCAGTCACATTCCTGAGGTTCCTTGAAGCAACATGTTTTGTTGTTGTTTGTGATACAGGGAGGGAATGTGTTTGTTTAGTTTTCTTTTCTTTTTTTAAGATCATTTATCCTGACCCTGTGTTAATTAGGCATTAAATTTGCAAACTGGAAGATCTGTAAAGCAACACTATTTCTCTTTGTGCATAACACACCTAATGATTCATTGGGGCAAGGTGTTTGTGAGAGTGGATGCCATACATGGTGATTATTTGGGGCTTGGCGTTTATCAGAGCGCAGGCCACTATTGGAGGGAAAATAGTTTAAGCAAAAAGATCATTTGATTTTTAAAAGGTGCACCCTCAAACCGGTTGTACAAGCACATGTGGCAAAGACTCTCCGAAACAACCCAGGCTAAACTTACTTCCTTTCTGTATCACCTCATCATACTCCTTTGAACTAATTATTTTACTGTTTTCCTATTTGGACAGGTATCTGGCACCACCTTGTGGTTGTTTCGGGCGTTTCAGAAAGACCACATGGAACATGAATTGCTCGTTTGTTCAGCGAATAGCCTGGTGACAATGTGGCTTTAAAATCTCCATAGTGACAGGAACTTCATCACAGCTTCACATTAACCTTCGCTGCATAATCTATGCATTTAATAAAGAGCCAAATTACCCCAACGCTCCGTCATGTACGATACACTATAGAAACACGTGCACGTCAAAATAACATACGCGCTCCAGCAGAGCTAACGATCCTAACTTACTGTAAGGCTTGGCTATCAATCAGTCACTGGCCCATAACGCCAAGGCAAGTTTGACTTGTACTGTATTATACTGTACTGTATGTACTGCTAGGTGGCATTGATCACTGGCTCTCTTTAACAGCATACAGATTTACATGCACACACACACACACACACACACACACACACACACACACACACACACACACACACACACACACACACACACACACGCACACACACACACACACATACACACGCAGGCTTCCCCAACTGCGGATCATCAATCATGAACTCTTTCAATAATGCTTCCTGCAACACATGTAAATGTGAGTTGCTACATCCCCCCCTCCCCAGCCCACGGATGTTGATTGTTTTTATTTACCGTGGGAGCCAAATGCACCACGCATGCATTACTTGTATTCATTGGACCCAGCGCATGGAGGCTCGGACAATGCATTCAGGGGATCATCACATTTGATTGCTGTCACCTCGCGTTGTCATGACGATAAATTTGCACCATGCCGCACTCGCATACTATTATTGTCTACCTGCATCAATGACTTATTTCACTTCTCGTTTCACACAAGTCAGGTCAAGTCAAGTCAACTTTATTGTCAAATGTGCTACAGGACAGAGAGGAGCCGCTGCGGGTGCCTGCGCCTGCGCCTGACCACGTCAGGGGCTGACCCCCAGTAGAGCAGTCAATGTTTACGCAAATGGAGATTCATAATATCAGATTTTTCTGTCCTACATTTTTCTTTTCACTACATCATCGCTCGGGTCTCGTTGGACCGATTCGATATGGAAATAAATACACAAATGCAGCCGGCAAACGCCACGCTATTTAATAAATCATGTTTTACACTTTCATGAATGTTTTATGCTCTCAATGCAAAGCACATTAGCGGTTTTCCAGCTGCTGTTCAAGATTTCTCATCATGAAACGTGAGCTCGATTTGGTTATTAATTAAGAAATCCGCGGGGTGAAATTGGAAAAACAAAAAGGCCGTTATTACATGAATACATTTAGTATTGTGTTTATTTTGCAGTGGAACCTTGAAGGTTAAAATTCTGTGTTATCATTTTGCTCCACAGGAAAGAATCAAAATGGAAATGAAACTTGAATTATCAAACATTGAAGGCATACAGTGTTAAAGGACCTCTTGCCCTACTCTGATGCAGAGTGCAGCTCTGCTTACCTTTTAACTTCAATGCCATGTCATGATTGAAATATATAAAAAAATCAAGATAAAGCATACAGGTGCATCACAATGAATTAGAACATCATAAAAAAATATTTTATTCTCCCCCCTGCCCCCAAAAATAAGCTTTGGACTGCAAAGGAAACTTTAGACAGCCCACTCTCAGATTTTCCATATAAGATCAACATCAATATTTCCATCTTTTGTACTGTAATAATCTCCATTGTCAAGACAGTGCGCATTACAGCCCATAATGGTCTCGGGCGAGACTCGATTGGTTGATAAGAGGTGGGGGCGGGTTTATGGTCCATCTCATTTTCTGGCATCTCAGCATTCCAGCTGCTACGAGGTCATCGTGTCATTTTTTTCCCGCCCCCTCTGAGCCTTTTTAGTAACTTGTCCTTGTGCCCCGGACCTATATTTGTAACCAGAGCTTTTGTTTCTTTCTTTGTGGAAAAGGGAACATATATGCACGGCATTTACAGTAGCAAGACTATCTATTATTCATGTAGGGCAAAAGTGATTGCATATATTTTTCCCTGCTCCGAGGCGAGATGCATACATAGCCGGTATCATTTTCATTTCCTGTGTCTCGCTTATGACAGTCGACGTTTTCAATCTGTCACATACACATGTGTTATGTAACCCTGGCTGATGGGAATGATGACAGATTGGATTCGAGCGAAGATGGGAATGTAATCAGCAAATAAGAGGGTCTGAGCATGCAGACCCTTTTCAAATTGCTTTATTTCTTCACTGTAATTACTAAAAAGCCCAAAACTAAACTAAAAAAAAACATTTTGACGGTTTTCCCATAGTTGAAAACGAACCCTGTTGGTGAGTGACTGATAATGTTCTTTTAGAATTCAACCCTTGAAGCCAGTTTTACTTAGCATCATAAAAATAAGCTTAAAAATTACTTTACTGGTGTTGTAACAGGTAGAACAAAGCTCAACATGTTCCAAAGGTCCTGGAACAAAAGTCTAAAAGTAACCAGGATGAGGTGCGCTGTCGTTCTTGTGCAGCAAAAAAAAAAAAAAAAAGTCATCCTCTGGGCCGAGGTGACAGCCCATTGAAATGTTTTCCTCTCTGCCACTCTGCAGCTCGAAAACCCCACGTAGACGCATTATATTAGGAAGCTCTTCATGGAGCATCGGAAAGAGAATGCAAACAATTTGTGTTGCAGCTTTGGTGATGGCACACCAGGTCAGATCATCCTCAACGTGTCCGCCTTGTAACTGGATATTGGAGACAGTCTCCACGTAATGACTATCAATGACAAGATGTCTGAAGGTCCCAAAAAGCCAAAAAATAAATAAATAAATAAATTAAAAAAACACAGAAAGCCAGCCATTTTTGTTGAAGCGGCCATTTTACATGACTTTTGACCTTTTCCATCCATCCCACTCTGAAAACACTCCTAGGCGCTCTACATGCATAACTCTGTTCCCGATACTCTGTATACTCACACTGAGCACAACTCTCAACTATTCGTCACCGCCCGCAGTAATTTCTTCTCGTAATCAATCCGTGCTAGGTCTCATTTACCGTAACTCACTTCTACAGGGCGGGAGAATTTTTTTTTCCCTCTCCATTCAGTAGACATGACTAATTGATCTTTCTAAGTGTGGCAGAATGTTTTTCCATTTGTCAGTTTAATAAAATGTCACCATGCGTGCGTGCGCCTGTCTGCGCTTTTCTGTTTGTGTCAGACACTTAAAGAGGCCAGCGAAAATGCTCGCAAGGACTTCCACCGCGAGGCTGAGCTCCTGACCAACCTCCAGCACGAGCACATCGTCACCTTCTACGGCGTGTGCGTGGAGAGCGACCCCCTCATCATGGTGTTCGAGTACATGAAACACGGAGACCTCAACAAGTTTCTCAGGCAAGGATCGTCAATTTTTTTTTTCCAAACTGAAGTGACACACACTGTGCACAGCCTCTTTTACAAAGAGATACCACAAAATGGTTGCAAGACAAGACAAGACAAGGGAACAACTCAAAATTTCCTTCTGCTTAACCTTCCATGTGCCCTACAGTAATCATTTTGTCCTCCACAAGCATTAGCGAACATGAAAGACAGGACAAACCTTCTCCACATGCTCCCCCATTTAGGGCTCACGGTCCGGATGCAGTTCTGATGGCAGAAGGCCAGACCACCAGACCAGTGGAGCTGACTCAGTCGCAAATGCTGCACATCGCCCAGCAGATAGCGTCCGGAATGGTCTACTTGGCGTCACAACACTTTGTGCACCGCGACCTGGCCACCAGGTTTGTCACTTATGTCGTGACTGTATAACACGATCCATTAATAGGCCCAATGAGGGCATAAAAATACTGACCGCCCTCGCTAGGTTTGTTTGATTTAAATCAGAGCACAAGAGAGTGAATTTACTTAAGAACTCAAAATTCAGCAGCCTTTTATTTCGGGTCTTCAAGCCAATCATTTTAATAAATTCAATAAGTCCCATAATTGCACTTATCATACTCTAGCCCAGAGGTGTCAAATCCATTTTATGTCGTGGGCCACTTCGGAGTTATGGCTTCCCTCGGAGGGCCGATGCATAATCTCAACGTTATGAATTACCCTTGACAATTTGACATTTCGGTACAGATTTCAGCAAGGATCATGAAAGTTGACACCCATGGTTTGCTCCCGTGGGCCGCATAAAATGACGTGGCGGGCCGGATCTGGCCCTCGGGCCTTGACTTTGACACCTGTGCTCTAACCCAAGCATTGCCATGAAATAAGGTTTGAAACTAGAATCGTAGCGAGTAAATCAGCCTATTCCAAAATATTATCTGATAATTCTTACAACAAATGCTAACCTAAATAGCGATACTCTCTCAAACTACTTCCCATTACATGTGATAATACAGAAATGCTTAGCGAATACTAATACCAAAGATAATCCCCGTTCAATGTGCTATAATAGTACTTGTCATAAATGCGTACGCTTTTCCTATTGATAAACAACAAAATCATTCATTGTAGCAAATGTTCCTGTTTTAATGTTACCTGTAGTAGGACCAACAATTTTTTTTGTTTGTAATCCTAGAAGAGGCCCGATCTGTTGTAATAAACTATTATCTCATATGGTGGTCTGACAGTTCCGCAAAGAGCATATGATTTTCAAAAGTAGGATCATAAGGAACAGTCTGTTTTAAAATGGATTAAAATCAGACCATTTGTTTGAATTTTAACAGGCATAGTAAAAGTCTAGAAAACGGATGGATGGAAATGAATTGTCATCCCAGGCCTGCACAAAATCGGACTTTTTCTTGTCCGTTAAAATGTTCAGTATGTAGCTGTTTCCCGAATTGAAGCCGGACACCACAGCTAATCCATAAAACGCAGCTCAATCTGCAGTTGAACCAAATGGAAAAAGTTACACTGCGATTTCCGCGCGCCAAATCAATACCTGACTATCCTGACACGCCGTGTTTCTCGGCTGACGTGTTTTGTCAACAGGAACTGCTTGGTGGGCGAAAACCTGCTGGTGAAAATCGGAGACTTTGGCATGTCCAGAGACGTCTACAGCACTGACTACTACAGGGTAGGTGTATGTGTCCAACTTCATTGCTTTTACACTTTTTAGCCTCACACCCTACACTACCTCCATGATGCACGAGGCCCCTTTTACTCCCCCAAACCTGCATGGGCACGGGTGATTACTTGCTAGTTACATTCCACAGATGCCAACAAACATAGCATTAAACCGACAACCAGTTTTGTCACTATTGAATTAGAAGTACACATTTTAACAGTGATGTCTGAGAATAAAGTTATTTTCAACCCTTCCATGCACAAAAATGATCAGCTACATCAGGATATTTTTGTATTAGTTTTTTATTAGTTTATTAGTGTTTTTAAAAGTCTGTAGGCATGAAAAAAAAATTATGGCAGTGGATGGCAACACACATAAAGATCCGTTGTAGTGGTTAATGCAAAACTGTGACAGTAAGATTAATTACTAGAAGAGAAAACAATATTTGAATCGCTGTCCACTCTCGTAACCACTGTCCCTGAAAGGGTTCAGGAAACCTAAAATAAAGACTTAACATCAGTCATTCTTTTTATTTGAACGCGAGTGATTTAACTTGACAGAAACGGCTACTTGTTTTTTTATCAAATAAAACGTTAAAAAATTCACCTACCTCTAAACTTGACTTACCATCCGTAACTGACGCTCTTTACGGTCGGTGCGTTTGCAGCCAATAATAACCGTGGGTTGTCCCGAATCAAAGTGACATGCCAATAAAATGTCATACACACTGTAGACAGTGTTTTGCCACAAAAATAATAAAAAGAAAACATTGGACTTTTTTTTGAGGGGGGGTCTCGTAATAGAAAAAATGCAAATGGATGAGATTTTCGATGATGAAAGGAGAGTAGTTTGCATTAAAAAAATTAAAAATCGAGAATAGCTGCATACTTGACTGCCCGACCGTAATATACTGGGTCCATTGTACATTTATTATTCTGCTTGCAGTTTGTAGTTGTAGTAAAATGTCACCGCATCACAGGAAGATCCGCTTCCAATGTCCTCACATGCCCCAGTTAACTGCAAGTGGATGGGAAGAATTGACAGAAGTGCAAGCCCAATGTAGTGTGTTTTTAGTGTAGCGCGTTCTTTATATTCATTTACTGTGACGTATGAGGAGAAATAAGAATGACTTTTACTCAATGACAATCATTGAGACTGCATAATTAATTAATTGAAACGCAGCTATTTTCATCTTTGACACTGTGTAAATAAATGTGCCCTTAACAACAGGAGATCCGAATACACAACTTACCCGGCCAGTCCGTGTGGAAATTTCCCTTTTAAACTGTCTAAATGGTGTCCCAATTAAATTCAATCAGGAATGTCAGTATTGTGCGGAATGAAAGGTGATGTGCAAATACGAAGATTCCCCTGGCTTTTTTTCGCACACTGTGACGGCAAACGATCGTTCCCCACAAATTTCCCCCAAGCCCCTTGTGTTCCACTACTCGCCTCGCATCCCCTCTTCTCTTCAATAGAGCTAAGTGTGCTGAGGCTGTCGCCATGGCAACGCACAAAGGCAGCGCCGGTGAGCCGCTGAGTTGTATCCAACGTTTTCTCGGGAAGAAAAGTAATCAGGGAACTTGTGTTTAGTATGCTTGGAGCAGCGCTGGAGATGGCGGGGAGTGTGTGTGTGTGTGTGTGTGTGTGTGTGTGTGTGTGTGGTGGGGGGGTTCAACGGCAAGTGAGAGCGAAGGAGGCCAAAGTGTTGGATACCAGAGGGGATGAAAGCAAGCTACAAATAAATATACCCCAGCTGAGAAAGAAGTCAGTGATAGAAGGATAAAGAATCACACGGGAATGTACAGTGGAGCTGGAGAGAAATGCAACAGCAAAAACCAAAAATGATTGCATCTCTCGTAAATGACACAAAGCACGGGGGACGCAAGAAGAGGTGCGAAAATATAATCGTGGTTTGGCATCCAGGCGAGTCAGCAGGATGCATGTATGTGTGTGTGTGTGTGTGCGCGCCTCTGCGTGTGCATGGGTGGGTGGGTAAGCGTGTTCACTCATGAGCTTACGTCAGAAAGAAGCCAAGATGACTCATAAAAGAATCAGCCTCCTACCTTAGTGTGTGTGTGTGTGTGTGTGTGTGTGTGTGTGTGTGTGTGTGTGTGTGTGTGTGTGTGTGTGTGTGTGTGTGTGTGTGTGTGTGTGTTTGGGAGGAAATAGAAGCAAAGCGTAGGACTGACGAAGCTGTTTTAACGTCACAGCATCCTCTTATACACAAAAAGCTGGCAGACGCTTTGGATGCCTCCATTCTCGGATTTATTCCTGGGCTCCCCTTTCAAACCTTTTTTTTTTTTCCATATTTCCAGCCAGGTGCTCCTAATGCTCCCCAGGCAGACAGTCTAAAGACCATTGGTCCAGACCCAGATGCCTCTCTGTACAAATAAAGAACTTGTATTGAATGGTTTTGGCGAACATTTTTCCAGCACTGCTTTTGTTGGCTTTAGGCTATTCTTATTTTACCCAGAAAGAGCAACAAAACTTTTAGGAGATTTGGAGTAGGATCATTTGAACATTCACAGTGTGGGGGCGGGGATTTGTGATAGTCTTACCAGTGTAACTTTTGGGGGGATATGTAGTACTATTGTTTAAACCAGAACAATTTTTAAAATAACTTACGGTACTCTAATATCAAACTTTTCAACATGCATAACATATTGAAACTTACCTGAACTTTTGAGGGATTGATGGTCATCTTATTTTAACTTGCTCCACTTTTAGGGGTTAATAGTGGTTTTATTTTAACTCGCGCAAATGCTTTTTCTCCCCGAACGACATCACGCATAAATATGAGCAATAAAATGAACGGATTTGGTTGTATTGCTTTTTCCTGATAACAAAGCACATACAGAGCCCTTGTTTTTTTTATTATTATTAGTACTTATTTGTTTCTATTCAAGGCAAACAAAAGAGCATCTTAATGAAGAAGCTGAGTGGAAGGAGATTCACACTTATCCCCCCTCGAAAAGAAAAAGCGCACACAGCTGTCAGACACACGACACATAAACGCCAAGACGTTACGCTTAAACACGTGTTAAGCAAACATTTTACAAAGCTTACAGAGATTAATTTCATTTTGTTTGCTGTTTTATCTAACGTGTGATAATTGTGTGTGGGTAGTTTTTAATTAGGGGATTTACGCTCATTAAAATTGCGTATTTAATCTTTGGCTGGCTGTTATGTAAGATTATTATGTATTTTTTAATTTATTTTTTTGCCCATGAGTACTCCGGTAGAGTAATCACAATATGTTAATTGAATGCATCAGGAGAGCAACTTATTTCCATGTCATGAGAAAAAGAAAAAAAACACACACATACACAAAGGCGCGTAAAAAAAAGAAAAAAAATGTTTTTGTTTCCATGGAAACACCAAGGCCAATTAATGTTTCTGTGTATCAAGGATTGGGTAGATTTGATCACTTAAGCCACACCCACATTTATTTATTTTTTTTTTTACTGGCCGTGTTGCCATAGATGTTCCAGCCTCCAAGTGGTCACCGGTGAGTGGCACAAATCTCCTCCGCTGCTGTTCTTGACCCCTCCCTTTTTACTCGAGTCATGCCCGGAACATTTAGGCGGCCGCCTGGCTGTAAAGATGCATATTCATGAGAGCGGGAGAAAGACAGACGGGAAGGCGACAAGAGGGAGGGAGAGGAGAGAGGGAGAGACACGAATGTCAGAAATGTAGGACTCATAATGGATGTACAGATTGATGGGAAGAAACAACAGTAAAGATGGATCAATGATGGCTGGACGATGGAGTGCAGAGAAGATAGATATACAGATAGATTGGGCATATAGAGATTAGAGAGTGCAATAGTGGGGTTTAATGGTCGGTCAAAAATCAGGGTATGGTAGCATATTAGTTTGAAAGCAACGGCTCATTTCACGTGCGGCACAGGGCAAACCACTCAACAAATATCCTACAAACACACTGAAATAATGAGAGTCTCGTCTCAATGTATGCCCTATCTGACTTACCGGTAGTCAGTGTGTAGTCTGGGCCAGTTTAGTCGAATACAAAGCAGCTAGACTCGCAGGGAGCCATGACCCCATGACTTGTGTTGAATGAATGGCAACAGGTGGAGGCACAGCTTCAATGGATCTTCTGTCAGCCCGTGGAAGAGTTTTTAATTGTTCTGGATGTTACTGTGCTGTGTGCCGCTAGCATATATTGATGAACAAAGATACTATTATTTGTAGTCAGCGTTTAGCTGTTTTGTATTGTATTGTATTCCCTTTAGGATGGCTCCATCTAGTGGATGCATAACGTAACCGCAACCACTCTTGTAGCTTCTATTCTATGCACCTTATAATGCCGTGCGCCTTTATATGAAAACAGTTTTGAAATAGGCCATTCATTGAAGGTGTGCCTTATATTCCGAAGCACCTTATCATGCGGAAAATACGCTACTTTGTCACCCTCGGTCCAATTAAAAAAAAACTTAGAGATGAGCCGAAACGGCATACACACAAATAGTAGAATACAATGCGTTTGTGGATCCTGATTTAATTTAGCATAATTAAGGCTTAATTAAGTCTCTCTCATCCTCCAAATGACACTTAATCCCCGCATCCACTGTTCTAAGGTCTTTAAAATGCGACATAATAAGTAAACAACATTGCAATAGTTGTCAAATTCGTAATTAGTGTTTTGCGTTTTAGTACAAAAGAAGAAGAGGAAGCGCCAGCAACCACTTGGTAGGACGTTAGTGGGCCAAGAGGGGAGCCAAGGCTGTGCGCTTTGGTTACCGTTCTTTATTTAATTCAAATGTTTTTGTTTGGAATTAATTTTATGGTTGAAATACTCATATGAAATCTTTCCCATATGGGGTGAATGTGTAATACTAATTTCGCACATCCTCATGCAAAACCAATCGGGTTATCTACGCTGCACATTGCAGAGTCACCTTTGGAAACAACCATTCATCCATTTTAGGGCACTGATAGCTAAACAATTCAGCCACACTCACACTCACATCTATGGGCAATTTGGAGTCTTGAATGAACCACACATCATGTTTTGGGATGGGGGACAGGGGCATGAGCCGAGATTCAAACCCAGAGCCTCAGAACTGTGAGGCGGACGAGCTAACCACAACGCCATGATGCTCTTGACCTTTGTCAACAGTAAAACCAAATTTTACCATTTCCCAATTTTCCCCAAATGATCATAATCAACACACCCAGACCAAGAACAAAAGATTTAGCTGGCGCACATGTTGCTGGTGTTCCTGTCATCCCTTACATTGGAGTTTTCCTGATATTGTATGATGCATTGGAAAACAAAAAAATACTGGATCGGCACCAAAGTATAATGGATGCCACACCCCTCATTGAAGTTGACTGGAAATCAGCTCAGGTAATTGTTGTGATGCTGGTAACATACAAACAAAAGATTGAAACCAAACACAGGCGTAACAAACAATCAAATGAGGTGGCTGAGCACTTGAGTTATAAATATTTCAGATCTTCAAGGAAAATGAGCAGCCATGATGAATAAAACAAAACATCTAATGGGTATGACCAGGTTGAGACACGTAAGTGAATAAATGATGTTTGAGAGCAAGAAGAAGAGAAGCATGTTTGAGCTCCACGATGAAACACAACAATTTATTCCGAGATCAAGAAAAGATACAGTATATTATCTGCACAATGGCGTCCAAGCTATACAGCGGTTAGCTAGCAGACTGCCCGCAGAAGTAAACGAAGGACGGGGGGGAGAAGCATTAAAAAAAAAAAACGCTACATTGAGATGAGGAAAAAAAAAGCAGACTTGACAAGAGAAGGAGAAGAAAGGTTTGCTTGTGAAGACTTAGCGCTCCAGAGATGGAGGCAGAACCTGATGGCTATCTATGTGACCGTCTACATTTTATGACGCCATTAAATAAGCCGCTGACTAGCACAAAAACGGGCCAAATGCGGCGCGCAGGCCATTAATAACGGACATAAACCTCGGAAAATGGACTGTCCTATCGGCGCGGTGCGACGGAGCGAGGACTGCCGGCGAGATTCATGCTCATGGAGAGCAATGGAGGAGAAGCCTGATACGAGACAAGATTTAATTCACTTTTGTGCCGGTTGAAGAAGGAGAAAGACTCGAGCTACATCGTCATATAGCGAACACTAAAATAAATAAACGGTTTCATACCCTCCGTGTGGATAGGCTATATAATACCTTCAAACGTGACTATAAAATATTCTTCCATTTCAAATAAAGCACATCACAGTGGTGGGCTGGTGCATTTCGGACCTGGGCCTTCAGTGAGGACTTGCGTGACCTCATCCACCTCACAGTCCAACCTCTGTCATGTCGCAATATTACAAAATGGAAACGAGACGTGTTGGTGTGCCGCTGGGACAAAAGACACAGACTCACGCATACACACTCATATAATCACACAGATGCAGCACATAACCTTATCAAGGCCTTCGTTGGCTCCTCCTCCAAACTCTCTCCTCGCTGTATTATGGCGCACCTGCAGAATGGGGTATGGAGGCACTCCACTCTGATTGCTACAAAGCCTGCCCTGTGCAGGAGGAGCTGTAATGCGCGCTCTTCGACAGGAGAACATGTGAAGGGGATTTTGTATCATTTACGTGTTGATGAGCTTGCTTTTTTTTTTTTCCCCCGGACAGTTGTTTAGTTCAAGCGTTGTACAATTTCATGCTAATAATGTGACACTCTGTTGAGGAGGTCAACCTGGGATGAGGTAACATGTTTTCGTCCAATTTCGTAATAGCACACACAGAATCAAGAGCATCACGCGAACGCGCCAGTGACCCTGATGAGGACAAGCACTATTGACAAATCTTTTGAGCAATTATTATGCCCATCCCTAGTTTAATAAGGGCAAGTGCGACTGTGTGACAGTCGCCCTCACGGAGCAAAGATGTTCTCCAAAGGCTCATTTGTGATTTTTTAATGAAAAGAGTAAAAGTCCCTCGGAGTTTGTGATTAGCCGCTGATTGCTGCTCTCGGCTGGCTGACGCTGCTGTTGGTTATGACGATAAATCATAATTGGATTATTTACACTGCTAACCTGAGACGCCCCAATTAAACCGCTATTGACGCAAATGTTTTGCAATGAAACTCACGCCCGTGCGTGTGCGCGCGCGCGTCACTGTCTCGCACTTTGATTATTTAATGGCACAATTAACTAGCCAATTTTTACCTGCATGCGTCAATCGCTCGATTTATTGAAATATACTTTTATTGCCAGTCGTGTATTCATCACATTGCGGTGATAGTAAATGTTGGTGACACTCGGCTGATTCAAACTCAGTGACGGTTTTTGTTTTAGTGTGGTCTTAGCAGGAGAATGCATTTCACAGGATAGTTGGGGGCAACAAATCGGGATGGCCTACTGGGTGTAAATCTGGCATTGACAAACAATTTGAATTGGTTATTTGGCTACTGCATTTGCTTTTATGAGGACATGCAAGGGAATAGCAAGAATCCAATTATAATCAGGTCCCACATTGCGGAGGTGCAGGACAAACCTGCTTATGTTGCTCAAAACTAATCCAGTTTAAGCCTTTCGGGGGTACAGCGGTCACTACAGTGGACATCTTATCATGTTATCAGGTGACAGGGGGCACGAAAGGGTTAAGCATAAGATTTTGCTTTTGTACAATTTCTTATTAAACTCTAAAAGAACACTTCAATGTGTCGAAGTTATTTTGTGCAGTTTCCTGCAGTTATTCATAGATGTTGTTATTGGAACATCATTTGCCGGTTTGGACGATATTCCACTTCATTTTTTGTGAGAACATTTTCGCATTCTCGTCCTGAGCCTGACTAAAATGTACGTGAGTTTGATTTGAATCGGGTGCAAGGGGTTTTTGCAATAATTCTGAAGCCCATCAAATTCCACTTCCTTAAAATTGTCAATAAGCACTTTGGAGGAGTGAAACATTTTGCAGCCTTGTTGAAAATGCACTCATCCACTTGATAGATTCACATTTAAATTGATGGCTGTGCAAATTTGAATTTCCTCCGCATCTCATCAGCACGCTGTGTGCGTGCGTGTGTGTGTGTGTGTGTGTGCGTGTGTGTGTGTGCCCTTAGGTGGGAGGTCACACCATGTTGCCAATCCGCTGGATGCCGCCTGAGAGCATCATGTACAGGAAGTTCACCACGGAGAGCGATGTCTGGAGTCTGGGTGTGGTCCTCTGGGAGATCTTCACCTATGGCAAACAACCCTGGTACCAGCTCTCCAATAACGAGGTACAGTGCGCCATTCTAACTCCCATCTCATCATCACTGCGCCTCTGACTTGAATAGGAAATATGACCAAAAGTAATGAACTGTAATTAGTCCACTGCGGATAATATTTTGACGGTTGATTGAAGAAGCTGATGGATATTCTGAAAATAATAAGCCCAAACGGAAACCCGCTAGCTTTGATGATGTGAATAAATGTATGAATGTCTTAGTGCACTTATGCTAATGTGTCCGGAAATAATTTGGTTTCTCACGCGTAAAAGCTTTTGTGGACATTTCTAACAATGATTGTGATTTGAGTTATATAGGAGAAGAGCATTTTTAAAATAAATAAAGTCATGACAGCTTCTTGAGGTAAGAGCACATATGCTAATTTTGCTCTAAAATAGTCTTGTTTAAACACAACAGTTTTGGTACGATTTGGGCTGTGAGAATGGTCTCGCCAGCACCGGCAAGTGCATACTTAAATGTAGCGTATTTATTTTGGTACAATGGTTTACTATTTTTGTGTTCGAATTTCCTGATAAACTTTGAGTTTGGGTACAATTTCCAATTGTTTGGGAAATAGTCCTCTTGGACAACCGCTGTGCCATTTCCAACTCAATTATTGTGAAATATTTAGAAGTTTGTACAAAGGCACACATGCGAAGTTTGATGGGAAATAGTCCACTTTGAACATAAGAATAGTGCTTTTGTATTCTGATTAGCTCGCACAGGCTTTCCTGCTAATTTTAGGTTACAATTTGTTGTCTGGTTCACACAGGTGAAGAGGTCGTATGGGCAAACTTATTGGTTCAATTCAAACTGAAGAATAGTGCTTTTGTACAATTTCCTCCTAAATGTTCACAATATCTCGTTGGCCAGCTTACTTGGGCGCACTTACGCTAATGTCGAGTACCGGTATGTATAGCCCGATGAACTCATACAGGCTTCTGTCTTTCTCTTTCTATCATTCTCTCTCCCTCACTCTCTTGCTCTTAAAAAAACGAATCCAATGTCAATATCATAACAGTGCTTTTGTAGAGCTGCCTTTTTCCGATTTGGATTCATTTGCTTTTCTTTTGGTCACCGTTTGACTTTGAAAGGGCATTTGAAGATGACATCCAAAAAGCTCACATGCTGAATTTATGACCACACAATGGGGGTCTTTTAAATATTTAATACGCATACAAATCTCCCTTTTCTCGAGCCCTGACCCAGTTTCGAGGAAAGGCTGTCATTTCGAGCCCTTTAGCCTGGCCTTTTAACATTTCTGACCTCTCTCATCATTTTCCTGCCTCTCCAAGTCACTCTGGTTACATCCATGTTTAACCTTTCGGCCTCCACCTTCTCTTTTACGTCCATCCTTTCAACTCCTGACCTGAAAGGGATCTGCTCAGGAAGTGATGAGGTTGTGTTAGTTAACACACCTGATTCAAATGAACGGGTTCAATGTTTGCTGATGATCTGATCATTTGAATCAGATCATCAGGACAACATGCAGGACAGCGACCCTCCAGGACCCCTGGTATAAAGGGTTCAGTGGATGTGCACGTCATCGGCACACTTGCAAAGTCTTGAAGCGATCCAAAACAAGAGCTGAAGCAAAATTGCTGACAATTTTTGATTGACACTCTCAGAGAATTGCAGCATTCATTTCACAATATGTGCCAAATGGAGAAATTGTTTCATACATCTCTTGAATGAGACAGCGTAGCCTTACTGAATGGAGTGTCTGATTTCAAAGCATCTTTGAAGATTTTTGATCTCCTACAGGCGCCAAAAAGTGACGTCGGACCCGTGTGCTTGTCAGTTCCGATTGCGTCCGACTTCATCACGCGGGTTAATAATTCATAGATGCTGACTTTTTTTTTTTATGCCAATCCTGCGCCGCGAGGTGAAGAGCATGCTCCCATCACCTTCAGCGAGTGTTCACCTCTCATGTTTGCCGCCTCCCTCCCTCCCTCGCCCCCCAACTTTCCCTAGGTGATCGAGTGCATCACCCAGGGCAGGGTGCTGCAGCGCCCCAGGACCTGCCCCAAAGAGGTCTACAACCTTATGCTGGGCTGCTGGCAAAGAGAGCCCCACATGAGACTCAACATTAAAGAGATCCACGGCCTGCTCCTCAACCTGGCCAAAGCCTCGCCCGTCTATTTGGATATACTGGGATGAACGCGGAGGAAAATGCAAGGTGTCACTGTACAGGATGTGAAAATAACTTTTAAAGGCAATCCAAAAAAAAAAAAAAAAAAAGAAAAGAACAATCCCCAAACACCTCCTTCCAATATTTCCCTTCTCATCTTTCCTAAAAAAGAAAAAAAAAAGGAAAAGATCCTTTTGGAACGCTTTGCTGAGTGACTCATTTCAACAGGGAATAGTTCTTGGAGCTTTTCCATGTAAATATGAAACTGTATGTTTTGCTGTTTTTTGGGGGAGGATTTGGCTCCATGCGATATGGAGCCCAAATGACGCCGTTACCGCTTCCTCTCCATTAATTAGCTCCCCCTGCACACACACACACACACACACAGATACACGCTCATTGATTAACACTGTTTCATCGTTCAGTGTTGGCGCACAAGAAAGATTTCCTTGGTCGAATATTGGCAAAGTAACTTATCATTTATTTATTGAATGACATTAATATAAAAAAAAGCTGTTTATATTTTAAATGGTATATATTTTGATGAATTTTATTTCATTACTCCATTATTTTGCCCCTTACATGCAGAAAGTATCTAAACGCTCTCCCAACAAAGTGCGCTGAAAGAAATAACATCGGTCAACAGCAAATTTTAATCGGAGAGGCTTTATGAGTCCCTGAACATTATTTTTGACACAAGTTCAAAAATGTCTTTACATTTTTGTAGCACATCCGTTTTGAGATATTTTCATATTTTGTTTTGAAATTTGACCTATAAAGCTTGTGCAACACGTATTTGTCCATGCACGGGTGCCGTGGAAAACTACTTGGCACCATTCCTGATTTCTGCATTTTGTATTTCCTTGGGTTGTCTCTGTGTGATATTAAAATTGGTTTGATAAACTGAAATCTTTGCGTGTGATAAGTATGCAAAGAACACAGAAATCAGGAAGGGGCAAATACTTTTTCACGGCACTTTAATTTATAGCTATGACGTTGCAGAAAAAAAAATCCACTTGGTTCAGAATCCACCTAACCCTTAATACATGTTTTTATATATTACATAATATTACGTATTATTATTATTACTACTACTAATAATAATCATATTGAAATCTGATGTGCTAGAGAAAAAAGAAGGGCAGATTCGGCATCAACGCAAAATAGAATCTAGAGAAGTTTACTTGCATCTCCGATTAAAAACATGTCTTACCGGTGTAATTATTAGAGATGAGCACGGAAATCATTTGGCAAGCAACTGTCATTTATTTAATTAAATTTAATGTTTATGTTTAATTTATTATATTCTGTATTTAATTGTCGTAATTGTTCTCATTTTTGTATTTATTTGATTACTACTACTTATTGATTTTTGTGTTTTTTAATTGATAACTGAAATCACAAATTCCTGAAGAAACAAAATTGAAGTTACATGCAAAAATTCAACCTTGAAAAGGCCGAACAGACAGAATAAGAACCTGAGGCTCAGGGCGAAACCACTTTGGATTCTTCTTGATGAAGTTAAAGCTCGCCGACGTGTCGAGTCGCTAATACCGCTGAGGCGGTGCAGACGTAGCGATGTGCTACAGTCTATTTGCCAGCCGGGGGAACCTCACTCCATTCACTGCCAGCCTACAATCTACTGCTGCGTTTATCCAGTCTTGCAATATTTATCTTAATTTCTTTTTTTAAAGATAACAAAACATTCCGCTTCACTCCTATTCTTGTTTTTGATCTCTAATAGCAGGCTCAAACTAAATCGATGGATTTCGGAGGGCCATCCCCAATTGTTTATCTTTTAAAAGCATGACCGGGCTTGCTGTGCAACATTATGTCATTAGACCTTTTTTAATAAGGTGTAACATGATGACCATCCAAAGCCTCTGCCCCCCATCCCCTGCCCCCTCCCCACCCACACTTTGAAAAGTAACAGATGCTTCAATTTTGCTGTGTCGGGGGGGTCGATTGATTGACATGGCTGCCTCACGTTCATGGCTATTAGTTTCAAAGGGGGTCGTTGTAGATGGACCTCTGAATACGAAACCTCAGAGGAAATGTTCCTAATATACGATAATGCGCATTATTATAGAGATGTAATTCCATTGAGCTCCTCATTAGTTTAGCCTCTTAACAATGAAATATTTGTACTGAGCAAACACAAACCTGAGACTTAAGAGCTAAACCTTTTAACTGCTGATATCCTCCCTTATAACTCTTCGCTTGTCAACAAGTGAAAAAACATCCTGATGACAAGAAGCTAAAACACATTTTCCCAAGTTTAACCCTCGTCCACCACTAATGATAACCTGTAACCTGATAACATGATAAGCTGTCCACTGTAGTGACCGCTGTCCCCAAAAGGGTTCAGGGAAAGCGCTAACTTGGCCAGCATGGGGAACTCCACTCCTTTCACCTTCCATCAGCTTGGATATTTTTTTTTTTTTTACAAACTTCAAAATGTACCACAGCGCGTAGATTTGCCATTTCTATGGCAGCCCATATAGCAGCAAAGATTGGTTTGTTGCGACCACTATTGCCAAGATGACTAAAGATAAACTCTTACATTTAAATTATTGTTTTGTTTTTTTTTATACGTTTTGTCAGCTTTACGCTGTCTAACAAAGCGTTGCCACCCTTTTCTCTACGCAGTTAGATACGTGGCAGGTGCGGTTCTTCTGGTCAACTCATATTAAATGCTCAGGCCTCTTAGCACTCAGACATGCTTCAAAACTGTGAGTGTGTGTGTTACACAAACTGTTTACCTTCTCCCGCTGTCCCTCCATCTTTACACCCATGCACACACACACACACACACACACACACACACACACACAACGCATGCGCACACACACACACACACACACACTCGCTGAAAGACACTCACGACGGTCCGAGGAGGAAATTGAATTGTGCATGTTTTATTATTTGAGCGCTGCAGTCCTCTGTAATGGTGTAATGTATATTTCATTACGGGGGGCCTAATGGGCTCCATTAGCGCGGGCCTCCTCGCAGACATTCAAGACTTATTGTTTTATGGCACAGGAGGAAAGGGGGGGAAAGGACGACAGAGAGGGATGAGGCGACGTGGTGTGGCAATGGGAGAGAGGAGTCGAGGGCTTGGGAGGAAAAGGTTGCAGGCGTGACGGTGGAGTAGACGAGTAAAGGTGGGGTGTCGCCGCGGGATAGTGAGCGTCCTCGAGGAGTCGGTGAGAGTGAGCATCCATCATTTTGCAACACAGTCACTACATGCCGGGAGTGGGCAAAGCATTTATATTTGTTTTTTTCCCTGTCCTTTTGAGTTGCTTTATGTCTGAACTGTTGTGTCATGGTACAGAGGAGTTTGATACACAGTAAACCAGGCTTTACACGGTCAGGATTTTGGAGTAGTCGCTGATGGTGTCTTGGTACACTCGCCTGACTTGTGTGCCACGCAGTGACGATGTGTATGTGGGTGTGAATGGTTGTTTGTCTCTATGTGTGCCCTGTGACTGACTGCCGACCAGTTCAGGGTGTAGTCTGCATTCGCCTGCGGTCAGCTGGAATAGGCTCCGGCAACTCCCCGCGATCCTGTTCAGGATAAGCGGTATGGAAAATGGATGGATGGATGAATGGATAGATAGATTTTGGAGTCTATCTCCAATCATCAATCAGCGAGTTTGAAAAAGAAAACGATAACCAATTACCAATCAATAACCAATCAAAAGACCACGACAAGCCAACTTTCATGTATAATTCACGGCCCCTGAAATGCATTGGCAATAATCATCACAATTAAAGCCTCAAAATTCTCCTGAAAACGTCGGTAACAATTAATACACGGACAATGGATAAGAAAACCTGTCATTCGCCCAAAGAAACCAAAATGATTTGAAAATATTGAAAAAAAAAACAACTGTACATGCTGAAAAAATGGCAGCATGGAATATCTCTGGAATGAAGAAGATTGTGTGTGCTGTAAGGTCTTCATTTTCATCAAAGCGGTCTCAAATAGAATACGACGGGATGGGCTAGGCTGTGATTGGCTGGCGACCAGTTCAGGGTGTGTCCACATCAACTGGCATCGGCTTTCGCTCATCCTTGACCCTAATGATGGGCAAGCGCTATCGAAAATATTAGGTCGACGGAACAGGAGTAGTGAGACAGGCAGTGATTAGTGGTGGTGGGGGTGCGGGGAAATATTAATTGAATTATTTGATCTCATGAAATCATTAATTTACTTGTACAATTTGAATTGATAATAAAATGAACATTTTCACTCTACCTTTAACACTTTTTAAAAATCAAATATTCGTAACTAATCAAAGAACCAAATTAAAAAAAGAAAGCTGAATGTGTGCCCACTCCTGTTACACACACACACACGTGCACACGCATTTCCATACATACACAGTCGCCTGCATGCTACAACGAGAGTCACGCTGTAAATACAACATGCATGAGAGGAGGGTTTTTTTTTAATTCTGTTACTATAAAGGGACCAAAAAAAATGCATCAAATCATAACCCCAAGCATTTGGTGTCCAGAAACCTTCATGTAACAACAATAATAATAATGATGATAAAAATGATCATATGATGTGGAATCACTTGCTTCATTTAATGACAACGGCACTTGATGCTATTGATGTTTGTGTACTTGACTGGATGAATTGTTTCACTGGGTTGATTTGTAGTCATTTGGTACATCGTCCTCTATACGTATATGCAGATACCGTCCATGAGTAAGATTGGCCAATACTGATCCCGATCACATATATCAGCTGCGCATTTTTCACTTTCACAGAAATTATTAATTTAATAATCGATGAACTAGTCAATTATTTCTTTGTTTCATTGATTAATCAGATTGGAAAAAAACAAAATCTATCCAAATTTACATTCCTTTACTTGTACAAACAAAACATGACATAATTTAAAATAGATAAATTGACCTACTGCAAAGTACAGGCTGCGGGTGATCGTTTTTGTGATCAGCAATAAAAGGCATTGATCAACATATATGATGTATATTCCACAGAAATCAACCGATTGGTGGCTGATCGATCAGAGCCCCACTGATATATGTATACTGTATACTGTTTTTTTTTTTCCATGGTTGCCTTTTGCAGCCCTAAGAACTGATGTTTTTCAAGGTGGTCGAGCGTTAAAGATACTCCACACAACCACTCTGGGCAATAATGCAGAAGGCTGAGTGCATGCTTGGGTTTAAAAAAAAAAAAAAGAAGAACAAATCTCCCCCAGCTTTCCATAAAAAGAAAAATCAGATAGACAGCACTGCTTTGTTGCTCAAGCCAAGTGTAAAAGTGTAAAGTCTAGCGGCAGTGTTTCGATTATTTGTCCTTTGGTGAGCAAGATTTTGGTACTCATACCAAAAAACCGTGGATGGAGGAATTTATTTTTCTTTTTTTTGTCATTTTGTTGACTCACAGTAGACTGTTCCCCCTGTCCCACAAAGTATGGTCAATGGTAGAGTTTTATCTGGTAGAGTCCAAATTCATAATGTTTTTGATGATCGTTTCCATTAACCAGGATTTCGTTTTGGTAACTAAGAAAATTCCTGATTTTTTTTGCACTTTTTCATTTTCTTTTTTAAGTGATAATGAAAGTGTTCCCCCCTCCTGAGAATCAAAATGGTATGGTTGCATCATCTCTCGTACTTTTTAACTTTTAAGATTTTTTGGGGGTGCGGGGGTAGTCATTATGCAACTGTCAATCCCTACCCTAGAGAAAAGCCCCCATTTTTTCACTTCTGTTTGTTCTTCCTTATCATTTTCAAGATGGTCTGCCAACTAACAAAATCCATTAATATTATCACAGGTTAAACCACGTTTGTCAAAACGGAAGTTCCCCACTCAAGAATTAAAAATGGTTCAGTCCCATCATTTCCCATCCACGAAGTAGCTTCCCAACGAACAAACACAAATACGGAACACTGCAATGTTTTCACCTTTGTTTAGGAATTATTTTGTCTTTTTTTGCCAAGTATTCCCCCTGCTAAAAACACGTTAGAACTGTTTCCCTGCCACCTTGGAACAAGAAATGGCCCGCTCCTGTCCTGAACCAGGAAGCAGCCTGCAAGCCTGCAAATGAACACCCACCAACGTGGCACCCCCGGATTTCCCCCCTCCTGTTTCACTTTCGTGAACTGTCCAGCCTTGGCGCAGGTCTGTGCTTTACTGAGTGACATGATGCTTTGAATTGTTTTGAACGGTCAAATTGACAAGTGGAACAGTGGAGTTGTGTTTTGACTCAAGAAAAACAGATGAGATTACTGCTGAGGGAGTGACAATCAACGACTTTGGACTTTCTCTCTTCTTTAAGTGACCTACTGTACCATAGACTCATTTTCACTTCTGTGCTGCCTATATTGTATGTGTGCGTCTCTAGCAGTGCTTCTTTTTCTTCTTGTTTTTTTGTAAAAGGGAAAATCAAAGTGGTGAGGAATGAACAACAACAAAAAACACGTGTATAAATGTGAATAAGCTGCTGAAAGAAACAAAGAGTTGCTCACTGTGTCCGACATTGTGTTGCCATGTCCTTTTTCAATCTCATCAAAACACTCAGACACAAAATGGCGTGCCGAGAGTCATATGAGCTCACCTTCGTAAGAAATGGTACAGAAAAGTGGAGTTCCACAATGTGAACTCATAAGCATATGACACATTTGAGTTGTCTCTTGGGAAGTAGGGTTCTAACAAGCAAACATCCACATCCTGAACAAAAAATGTCAGCTTTTTATTTGGATCTTCTGTTTATAGACCTTTTGACAGGTTTAAGAGTGATGGTAAGCTAAAGGAGAAAATACCATACAATACAATACAATAATTTTTATTTATTAAACCTTTGCGCTTTCACAACAGCTGCAGCTGTAACAAAGCAATTTACAGAACAGTTAACATAAAATAACAAAATAATACAACACAACAACGGACAGTCATGCAATCTTAACCACTTTTCCTGCATACGCTTTGTTGTTTGAAGCAGTTCTAGGTGAAAGAGGAGAGAATCAAAGTGTCCTTTCACCAGTGGATCAGAGACATACGTCATACAGAAAATGTGCACACGTCTGCTACGAGCTAAGTTTAAAAGCAAACAAGAAGCTGTAGCTTCTATCGACGAAAAAAAGAGATTGGCTCACTTCTCCTGTCCCATGTAAATCCGCTTCAATTCCAAGCGGCGACTCTCAGTTCCAAATACGCATTCGCGTTCCGCGCCGACGCTCCTCTCTCCTCACCCTCGGCCCCACAAGCTATCCATCCAGCCGCACCAATGCAGACTATCCAACAGCGCCGACATATCCGCTGAACAAAACGGGGCTGTGAAAAATGCTGCCCATTAGAGGTGCAAAAAAACACAAGCGCCCTGAGGCTGTCCAGCGGCAACAATCGACAGTCAAATGGTAAGGATGCCACTATACTGAAACCATCCATACTTAAATTTTGTAACCATTAGTGAAAGTGAAAATGAAAAAAAGTGATACTGAAAGCAATACCTGGGTAAAAGTATTTTTACAGAAATTAATGTAGGTAGAAGTTTGTTAGCTTGTTAAATATAACTCAAAGAAAAATTAAAAGTTACCAGAATTATAACGCACATGAAAATTCAACTACAGCACATTAACCCTATGTTGCATACGGGTTACTTACAGTAACCACAACTTTAACTCATATTGGTTATTCAAGTTACCAGTTTTAGTTTTTAAATCCACCGAGAGATGTCACTAGCGTGCGCAACAGCAGGAGGAAAAGGTGAAAGAGGGTCCACAAAATGTTGAATAATTTCTATCCGTGAGATGAAAAGGTCCAAATACCCTATTGTACTTGTGCAGAAGAGTATATAGAACATATAGAACACAATAAATAACAGTTGTTACCTATCAGTACTGCCATGCTTTTTGGCAAGGTAATGGTAGTGACCATTATGCACACAAGTACCCCCCTATTATGTATTTTTTTCCCAAAATTGTGAATTTATTATGATATTTGGCCATAATCTACCCTAAATTTAAAAACAAACCACAATTGAATAACTCCTGCAGAAGCCATGCAACATAGGGTTAACAAACTATTTGTAGCCTCATTACACTAGTAGACAATGTCAAGATTAGTTGGGCATTTTTTTGTCATTCACAGGTCAATGAAAAAAAATCTTCAAACTTTTAAGACAGTTGAGCTAAAACATTCCCTAAAATACAGTGTACTATATCTTTATTTGATAGAAAATAGAGAAATGTTACTTTTCACTTCTCACGATGGGAAACGGTGTCATACTTGAACAAATTCAATCAACGAAGGTTCATGAACTCGTTCATATTTTTGGTGAATATAAACTGAATATAGGGTATTTTTGCTCCGTCAAGGAGCTCACTCTGGGTCCAGTAAACAGTTTTTGAACGGCAGTTTATTTTTGTTCGAGAGCGCCTTGTTATATAACAAGGAAAAAACTCGACTGTACACGCTGTAAACGGGCCTTAATTAGTCAGAAAAGGACATGATTTGGTAACCTGGCCACCAAAATTATTTAGTTTCAAAGCGCAACATTAAAATCTAAAGTTTTTTTTTAATAAATAAAAGATACAATAGCTTAGAAATGTTGGACACATATGACTGAATTTTTTTAAAACCCTAAAAATGCTATATTTATTTGTTCCAACTTGTGTTATATATTTTACGACACGATGGCGGAAACACCGTGTGTCCAAATATGGTCGATTTCATTTTTTTTTTCACAAATCGATACTATTGGTCAGTTATTGACGATTCTTTGCCGATGCGATGTTAATGGTTCGCTAAACGTGCCATTTTTGTTGTGACTTTGGGAATGCGCGCATTGTGCGTATTGACGTCTATGCAAAAGGCTACTAAATTCTCATGAGGACAGCCTTAACCTAGTGTGTGTATGTGCGAGTGGTAGTGGAGGGGGGGACAAGGGGGGGATCTGGGGTGGAATTGATTTGTTGTCACTGATCACCACTTTATGACAAACGACCTCCTGGAGGAGTATTGATATGGTGGCTACACTGCTTTATTAAAGCCTTTTTGGACATGCAATCCGCAATATGATCCACTATGGTATGATATAAAACTAGATGGACTTGCGCTATGAACTGCTAGCCTCCGTTTAGGCTGTAGAAGTAGAGCTTGTATTCACCATAAAGCTCAGTAACCATTCTTGTGAACATACGAAATATGTGTAGTAATCCTTCGACCGTATTGTGCACGACAGTCACTTTGCTGCTGTGGTTAAAAACGTTGTGAGGAGCGGGGCGCACATCCATTCAAGTGAAGGAGAGCAAGTCCGTTTTTTTTCAAAACAAAAAGATGTTTGCCCAAAAAATAAAAAACGAATAAACCAGCTTTAAAAGCTAATTACATCAAATTGAATTTTAAAAATAGTCAAAATGAAATAAAAACTAATGACAATGACACATCTGGAAACAATTACAACCCTGGCTCGCGCAGCATCACATAATCGTAACAGACTGAAGTTTACTCCAGAGACAGCCGATGATGCTTCCGTGTGTCTTGATCCATATCCCTTAATCACCTCGTCTTTCACAACCTTTACATGACAGCGTTAGTTAACGGAGCGCAAATACCACAAAGGTCGTGCTTAAGATTACATTTGAGCTTCAATGCTTCCTGTACAGCTGATGGATGAAACTCTACTTTGATAAACTACTGACAGGGAACCTTTTTGCTATCAGGAGCCATTCCGATTTTTATGAAGTCCTTTGAGGGTCGTGATAAATGTATGGAAAAAATATGATGAGCTTGTGTTTTAAATTGTTTTGAAGGGTCAGAATTTCAAGTACAGGTTCAGGTTTAAATTTGCATCCGCATTTTGCATCGCATTTTTGACTGATTTTGAACCGCTTTATTCTCACAAAGGTCGCGGGGCATGCTGGAGCCTATCCCAGCTGTCTTCGGGCAGTAGGCGGGGCACACCCTGCACTGGTCGCCAGCCAATCGCAGGGCACACAGAGACGAACAACCATCCACGCTCACACTCGCACCTAGGGACAATTCAGAGTGTTCAATCATTCCTGCCGTGCTTGTTTTTGGAATGTGGGAGGAAACTGGAGTACCCGTAGAAAACCCACACAGGCACGGGGAGATCCTTTCCTATATTGGAAACGAAAGCACCTTTTCATCGCTCCATCCCCTGATGCCATAATCTAAAAAAGGTGAAGGAAAAGATGAGCAGATTTGACTTTCCGTAGAGGCCCAATGTTTTCCAGCTGTAGGTCCTCCACCAGTAGGAGCTGGACGAAGTGGCTTGGGAAATGGAAGTCTGGACTTCCCTACTTAAGCTGTTGCCCTCACGATCCGACCTCAGCTCAGTGTAATAAACGGATGAATGAATTAATCAATAAAGTGTCATTACCATTGTAGTTGCAGTTATGTTGGTGAGAGGATGTGAGCAGTGCAATTGTTGGTACTTTTGCCGTTCTCAATGTGGAACTTGGCATCCCCGATTGCACGTGCAGATAACTAAAGCTTGCCGATGCTTTAATTCCACCCTGGTCCTCTCATCCTGAAAGATGCGACAGCTGTGGGGAAGAAAAACTGTTGAGGGCAGGAAGAACGCACACACACACACACACACACACACACACACACACACACACACACACACACACACAATAAGGCAAGAGACTGGCGCTGATGCTTTGTAATGACGCCAGCTACAATTATGCAGTCATCATGTTCAAAGAAATCACACATGCTTATTAGGGCTTCAACATGCCCCGTGCACCTGTGGGTCACATCAGCCACACCACGGGGAGGATGACTGTTTGTGTAGGTGTGTGTGTGCATGTGCATGTGCCTACAATGGCACAGCAATGAATGTGTGCTGTGTGTGGTTTACATTGTGCATTATCCCAACAACACACCCAATACCATTTCTTGACTATACTGTACTCACACAAAATGTCCTGTTTTGTTGAATTACAACTCAGAAATATAGGGCTCATTATTCTCTGCCTATTCCATTTATTGATTTAGTTATTCCGTTATTGAGTGATATATGATCGATGGCGAGCATTTATTTTGAATTGTCAAAAACTGAAGGAAATCAAAAATAAAAATACACACTTGCAGACAGAAATATATTTATATAAAAGAGCGACACAACTATGAGAGGTTTCTGTGATATCAATAATTAAGACCGTTTAATGTGACCTGTAGTTTGTGCAAATTCATTAAAAAAATCTTTTGAAGAGGGGAAGTAAAAATAAAAACCTACTGAGATAATATGGGTGCAAACATACACCTGCCTTCTTATGACTGGAGATGTGGCTGTGTTCAGTGTTATTGCAGTGTTATTACACTCTTACTACAATGCTATTACACTCCCATTTCTATCAAATTGCACTATTACTATAGTAATGTATCATTGTGACAAATGTATTACAGGATAATTATATGTCAAAGTTTTAAATTTGATTTTAAAAAAGTATCTAGGTATTTCGAGGACCAATACGAAGGATGGCTGAAGAGATGTGAATGTGGTTGCAAACAATATTGGGCTTCGTAACTGTGCCCTATGGTGAGTGTCCTCACCATACAAGAGCGAATGCTCCGGGAGGACACAGTGCAAATGGAAAAGGCCGGAAAAAGAAGGACAAACTGGTGAACTGAAGTCATTCCTCATCCCGCGTGGTCTCCTCTCGCTCTCCTGCTCAAGTTTCCTGTTCCAGCCAAATGGAACAGCCAGCAGCGCGATCAAGATTTATGAGCTTAGAAATATAAGACACTTGTTGTCGGGCGGAGGGCGGGGGCGCAGGTGGCGGGAAGACGGCGAGGGCGAAGATGACACCACAAGGAGACGGAGGGAATAAAAACAAGTGGGACAAAGAGCCAGGACGTCGGCGCTCTCTCCAAATGCCATCATGATCATCGTCTTTGATGCCAATCTGACATGCCATTTGGATGCTGTTATGTCGTCGAAAAGCAAGCAAGTGCGGCAAAGATAAAGGGCTAAATGGAAGACATCAAACATGGGGGGAAAGCACCACATCTCTGAGTCCATTAGCTAACCTCGTTTGATAACACACTTATTTGTTGTTTTTATTGTGTGTTTTTTTTCTCGAAGACAGCACATGGAACCAGGAAGCAGCAGTAGTAAATGGGCTTGCTTTTCAGAAAATTCATTTTGCAGGAAAGAAAATAAAATTGGATCCTCAAGCACAAAGTCATTGTATGTCTGCTGCTTTTGGGCAGCAACAAATCCCTTGAGTTTCCTGTTTTATTGCCATCCAACAAAATTTAACAACTGTCTCTGTCAACATGGAAACTCAAATGCGGTGCTATTTTGCGTCAGCGGTTCATCTCGTAGAAATTTTTTTTTTTTTAAACAGCCTCACCTGGATACCTCAACAATAAGTAACTACTGGCTCTTATCAAACCATCCATTTTTGGGCAAAAATCGTTGAAAGGGCTGTTTTTCCAAATTATTCAGAAAATGAGTGGCTGAACCAGAATTTTCCAAATTACCACCTGAAAACGTAGCTCAAATGAAAGATTTTCTCTCTCAACCAGACACAGAAAAACGTGTTCATGCTTTTATTTTCAGTAGACTCCATTACTGTAGTGGTGTCTTGACAGGTATGATTAAAAAAAAGAAAATAAAAATCAATCAGGCAGCTGCAGCTGATCCAAAATGCTGACGCCAAAGTCTCTCCAAGAAACAAAATGACAGTAAAACAGCTGGTTTTTTTATGGACCGTCATCAAACTTCACCAACATGCTCCGACATGACATGACATAACTTAAGATGTTAATATTCAACACAATGCTTTGAGTGTCATTTCTGATGTCATCGTACGTGTTGTTGTTGTTCGAACTATTCCTGTTTCCCCATTTGCTAATTACAGTGCGGGCCTGTCCTTGTCCTGTCATTTGGGATGTCCCCATCCTTTCAAAGTGTCTCGAAGGAAAGTGAGGAGCGCAAGAAAGCAATAACGAACAGCTGAACGTAGCAACATTCGGAGAAAAATTCACCACAATTGAAAATTTCCAGGTGTTTAAAATTTCCAGGTGTTTAAATCGTATTCACAATAATATAATGTAACATATAATCACACTGAACAGAAAAAAACAGACTTTGTGTTATTCGACATTGTGTGTTCTGGTGATTGGGTCATTTTTTTAACTCGAAAAAACAGAATGTAACTAGGCGGATAATAAAAACTTGAGGATAGTTGGATCTGGAACAGATTATTAATCAAATAATCTTATATTTACATATGCTTTTAGAAACAGATTAAAAAATATATCAACATTTCTTGAGTTTTTATCATGGTAAGAGTTTGACGTATAATTGTATTCAAAAAACAAAAAACTCTTTGCATGTATGAAACTTTGCTTGTAGGACAGATTTTTTTTTTCCTTTCCACAATTTTTTATGCAGGGTGTGGGGAGTCTTTTGAAATCTGAAGAAACGGCATTATACCTTTCAAGCTCCACAATATTCATGACCGGAGAAGGCGTGGGAGTGTGTAAGGGGAAATACAATCAATGGAATAAAAGGGCAAATCATACGTAATAATAAAGCGGCTATTTTTTTTGTAATGAATAAAGCAGGTTGCAGACAGCGCCACGGATGCTCTTGATGGAGTCTCCAGCGGAGCAGTTATGACGGCCCAGCGCCAGCCGGCGTAATGAGCTGACGGACAGATCAATCCCTCCTGCTTTGGGCCGCGCGATCAATAGCTTTGTTTTGACATCCTACATTAACACAAAACTAATTGCCACCATCGCTAAATGCTCTTAAGAAAAACAAACAGACAGCGCATCACGACAATCAATAACAACAATGACAACGTTGGTTAGTGCTTTGGTTAGGAATCAAACGTGTATGCCACATGCATGTCAGATGGATGTGTGTGTGTGTGTGTGTGTGTGTGTGTGTGTGTGTGTGTGTGTGTGTGTGCGTGCGTGCATGCGTGCATGTGTGTGTGTGTCTTGAGACCTGGGACCTGCGGTCGTGGTAGAGCAGCAGATAGATTGGAAGGCCTCAGCGGAGCATTTGACTCAGTGGGCTAAAACCACCTTTACTGTTTCAAATAGCTTCATGAAGCTTCTCTAAATGTGTTAATAATAATCTTTCTGCCATACCACGTGATAAATTCCTCTCTTGGCTGTTATGAGCTCAAAGAAGGCAGCTGTCAGCGTCATTAAAATGTACCTGAGATTTTTTGGGGTTAATTGTCACTTGTTTATTGCAGTCCTTCCCTCCTCCAGAAGCGTACTGTACCGTAATTGAAAGTCTTTCCAGTTCTGAAGTTGGAGTTCACGTTATGTCAAACATTTGAAAGTCAACATTTGAATCCATCCTCTCGGCCTTTGTGAATGTTCTGATCCATCCCCTTGATTCTATATTGCCTCTTGCTATTAAAACAACTGAATTATTCATTCAGTAATAATGATAATCAATCGATAACACTCTTTCTTAGTGGGCTAGATCGTTTAATAATTGACTAATCCTGAGGGGGACCCCACAGAGTGAGTGTGTGTGTGTGTGTGTGTGTGTGTGTGTGTGTGTGTGTGTGTGTGTGTAATTGCACGCATGCATGTGTGCGCATGTAACTCAGACAAGGGTCACGGCGGCTAATTGAGCGCTTTGCTTCTCGGGGCATATGAAACGAGCGTCATTAACGGAGAGTTTAATCAGCCGCAAGAAAAAAAAACAGTTTAAAAAACAGCATAGAAGCCAAATTACAGATTTGGATCAATTAATATAAGATAGAAGATAATACATTGTTATAATGTATAAATTCAATCACTTTCATATATCAAGAATCAAATTAACTCTTTGATGAGCAATTTTGCTAAGCAGTGACTTCATTTGAGGAGCAATTTATTAATTTTGAGTAGCAATTTTTGCAGGTTAATGCCAGGGACCTGAAGTAAGGCTTTTATTAAACAATAATAACCGTATAACAGGGTGCGCAAATGTAAGGCTGCAGATCTTGCATATTTCAGTATTGGAGTATCCTACTGAAAATTCATTCAGGTAAGGCAGCGCAGTGGTCGACTTGTGATCACCTCCGCCTCACAATGCAAAGGAGCAGGGTTCGATTCCGGCTCAGGCCTTCCTGTGTGGAGTTTGCATGTTCTCCCTCGTGCCTGTGTGGGTTTTCTCCAGGTACTCGGGTTTCCTTCCACATTCAAAAAACATGCATGGCAGGTTCCAACACATTTACATCCAAACAGAGCATGCGCAAACCGGACGCTCCCCTGATTGGTTTTGCCTCCCGAGTTGATGTCTGTCGTTATTTACAAAACATGCCAGCATAATTTCGTTGTATAAATCGGGGGGGTCAAACTAATTTTTGTCGTGGGCCACATTTTAGTTTCCCTTTGAGGGCCAACCAAATTTTAAAAAGTCAATAATAACGGTTTATTCAACTATTGTTCAAGTTACTCTCATGAGGGGGTTGGTTACAAGAACATGCTCACAATATGTTTTTTGTTTCAAGAAATTAGCCAAACCGACTGAGAAAATCTGTAATATCCACCTCATACATGAGCTTAGTTGGCTCATACCGCCCCACAGCGAAGAGATGTGCCTTATTTATCTGTTGCCATGGCAACACTTCCAAAAATGGAGGTCCTTTGAGGTCACGGATCTTGGCTTGTTGTAAAACTGCTTGAAACATCCTGCAGCACGTTTCATTGTAGATTCATAATTCGGGTTGGGAGATGAAAGAATTAAAAAAGTCATATTTACAAAATCCAAATGTTATTTGTTCTTCTTAGAAATAGCTCATATAATGAATAACGGAACATAGATTTCTGTTTATTTAGTTTGTTAAAAAAATTAATATTAAACACAATCAACATGCCCAAAAATTTACATTCTGGGAGGTCCACATTTAAAATATGCAATTATATTTAGTTGAATGACATTTAGTTATAGAAAATAGACATATACAAACAAAATGAGAAATTAAATTCCCGATAGAAAACGATGCCCAAGGAGATATCGAAGGGAGGAAGATCAACTTTAGTTGACTAGAGAAACATCCTACAATATTATGGTACATTATAGTGGCTTTTATTATTTATTATTATTATAAAAAATATAAAAATGTATTTTCAAAATAATTAATAATGAATTTGATTATCAATTAGTTGTTGATTAAGTGAGTAATCGTTGCACCTCTTGAATTAAAGTGTTAACTATAGAATCCAATCCATGTAATTACATTTCTAAAGCTTTGGTTCACAACATCTCGCTTTCCTCCAGGACAGGTATTTCAATTGTGGCTTGAAGGTCATGAATGTCGGCCTGACAGGCGCCCAGTCATCGACTGGCAACACCCAGTTATCTGTCACCATGAGACCTGACCGGACGCTGACACAGGACGATTTGATCTGGTGTCTTTGATGGACAGCTGACACGAGACGTATCACTTCCTGTATGTGATGAGATGAATTGTGAGACTGCACTTGGGTTTGAATTGTGTGTCCCTCTGCAGGGACGCATACAGTATACTTCCTGTTTCTTGTTTTGCTGGCGAATGATAATTTGATACACTCCGGAGACCAACGCTAACAGGGTGGGAAATGACTAGGAAGTCAAGCTCAAATCTTTTAGGGTGGACTTTTACACAACAGCGATCCCGTAAAAAAACAGGAATCTTATTTTCTTTGGACTTATAACAAGTTTCAAACACTGTAATTTGCATGACAGGCCAGCAGTTGGGGATGTGATCTGGCCAAGAAATACAACTTCTCAGGTCCACAGCGCCAAGGTCTAACTTCATTAAAAAAAAGAAAAGAAGAGAAGAAAAGAAAGAATAGGGGGAAAGTACAGTATTCAGCTTTGTGGGGAGAAAAATCCCAATCTTTATTTAAAAAAACGTACTTGTTAAAAAGTGTTTCATATTTACCTGTAGTGTCTAAAATGTATGTCTAACAAGTGTAAAAATGAGTGAATCACTGGTATTTGTAAGTTAGTGTAAAAGATGGCAAGCTAGCTAGCTATAGCTAGCTTCCTAGATAGATAGATAGATAGATAGATAGATAGATAGATAGATAGATAGATAGATAGATAGATAGATAGTGTGGCATGTAACCATAGCCAGTGGAGATTTGTGAACAGCAGTATGGTTTCATGCCGAGGAAGAGCACCACAGATGCAATATTTGCCCTGAGGATGCTGATGGAGAAGTACAGGGAAGGTAGGAAGGAGCTGCACTGTGCATTTGTAGATTTAGAGAAGGCTTATGACAGGGTGCCAAGAGATGAATTGTGGTTCTGTATGAGGAAGTCAGGGGTTGCAGAGAAGTACGTTAGGTTGGTGCAGGACATGTATGAGAATAGTACAACAGTGGTGAGGTGTGCAGTTGGACGGACAGAAGACTTCAAGGTGGAGGTAGGACTGCATCAAGGATCGGCCCTGAGCCCCTTCTTGTTTGCCATGGTGATGGATAGATTGACAGATGAGGTCAGACAGGAGTCGCCCTGGACCATGATGTTTGCAGATGACATTGTGATCTGTAGTGAGAGTAGGCAGCAGCTACAAGAAAACCTAGAAAGGTGGAGGTCTGCACTAGAGAGAAGAGGAATGAAGGTCAGTCGTAGTAAGACAGAGTACATGTGCATAAATGAAAGGGAGACCAGTAGAACGGTGAGGTTACAGGTAGCAGAGGTGGCGAAGGTACAGGAATTTAAGTACCTAGGATCAACAGTGCAGGGCAGCGGAGACTGTGGAAGAGAAGTGAAGAGTAGAGTGCAGGCAGGGTGGAACAGCTGGAGAAAAGTGTCAGGAGTGATTTTTGATAGAAGGGTGTCAGCTAAGGTGAAAGGAAAAGTTTACAGAACAGTTGTGAGACCAGCCATGATGTACGGTCTCGAGACACTAGCAATAGGCAAAAGACAGGAGGCAGAGCTAGAGGTGGCTGAGTTAAAGATGCTGAGATTCTCCTTAGGAGTGACAAGGATGGACAGGATCAGAAATGAGGTTATCAGAGGGACAACTCAGACAGGAAAGTTTGGAGAAAAAGTGAGAGAGGCCAGACTGAGATGGTTTGGACATGTACAGAGGAGGGACAGTGGATACATTGGTAGGAGAATGTTAGAGATGGAGCTACCAGGTAGGAGACAGGGAGGAAGGCCAAAGAGGAGATTCATGGATGCCGTGAGGGAAGACATGCAGGTAGTTGGAGTCAGAGTAGAGGATGCAGAGAACAGGGAAAGATGGAAATTAATGACTCGCTGTGGCAACCCCTGAAAAGGGACAAGCCGAAAGGAGAAGAAGAAGAAGTAACCATAGCCACAGGGTTAGTTTACGACGGTGTGATGTCACGGCCGTAAAGTGTTAAATATAAAAAAGGTGACTACTGAAAATAAAGAGCACTGAAAATAAGAGAGTGAGCACAGAGTCAGACACCCTGCGTTTTATTAGACACAACATTGGCGACGAAGATGGAGTTTCCACTCTCGCCTCTTCCTCCGTTCCTCGCCCTGTCCCGTGGCCCCGCTGGTTGGAGTCCTTCGAGACCTTTATTGAAGCCGTTGGGCTAGCCGACGCTAGCGACGCGCGACGGCGGGCAATGCTGGTCCATAGCCTGGGCTGTGAGGGCCAACGCATCTTTCGGACCCTCGGACCGGCCACGAAATTCGCGGACTGTGTTGCATTGCTCTCCGGACACTTCGCTGCTCCACAGAGCATCATGGTACGGCGAATTGTCTTCCGGCAGCGTCGACAGCGGCCCGGTGAGTCGGTCCACCATTACGTCGCCGACCTCCGGGGCCTAGCCAGCCTCTGCAGGTTCGGGGATTTGTAGGACGAGATGATTAGAGACCAGCTAGCCAAACACACGACGGACCTCAAACTGCGGGAGAAGCTGTTTTTATCCCTGGACGACACGTCGCTGTCTCGGGCGGTGCAAATGGCCTTCCAGCTCGAGTCTGCGGCCCTGTTAGCATCCCGGCTAGCCGCCTCGGACCCAGCTGCAGCCCTTCCCCCACCTCGCTCCACATCGGCCTCCTTCATCTCATACGGTTGCTCTCACGGCCCCACTCCCCGACACCACTGCTCCTCTCGACGAGCCGGAGGTTAACGTCGCGGGACGTCGAGGCGCCACGATGAGGCAACATTGTGGGAACTGTGGCTCTTCATCACACTGCACACGTGCGCCCGCGTGCCCGGCGCTAGGACAGAGGTGCCAACGTTGTGGTAAGCTGAACCATTTCGCTAAAGTTTGCCGCTCTGCTCCTGCGCCTGTGGACCCCTGGCCCCACCCAACCAACGCGTCTGGCTCCGCCGCCATCCACTCGGTGGGCGCCTGCACCAGGCCATTCAAGTGGTGCGCGGTCGATCTGGACGGCGTGTGTCTGTCACTGCTGCTGGACACCGCGGCCTCTAAGTCGCTCCTGAATGAGTCCACAGTCCGGCGACTTTTCCCACGTATGACAATTAAGCCTGGCACGGAAGACCTGTTCGGCTATGGACGCACCAAGATCGACATGGTTGGCACAGCGACTTTTTCCGTGCGCTATGGCGTTCTGTGCCCTGGGCTTCTCTATTTCAGACAACATGGGTGCCACCGTGCTAACCGTCGCCACGCCCTGGCTGCACCGCTGGCCCTCGTTGTTCGCTGGACTGGGCTGCCTCACCGCCTTCAATCACCGGCCGCTCCTGAACCCCTCGCCCTATGTGCTGATGTTACAGCCGAGTTGCAGAAACTTCTGGACGCTGGCATCATCGAGCGGGTGGACGCATCGCCGTGGATCTCCAACCTGGTGGTGGCGCGGAAGAATACGGGTGGCCTGCGCCCCTGCATCGACCTCAGACGGGTGAACAAAGCAGTAATTCCTGATAAATATCCTCTGCCCACTACAGAAGAGCTCTCGGCCAAGTTTCACGGCTCCACGGTCTTCTCCAAGCTCAACCTCCGCCAGGGTTACCTGCAGGTTCCACTGCACCCAGAGAGCCGCAACCTCACCGCTTTTGTGTCGCACATGGGCGTCTTCAGGTACACCCGCATGCCTTTTGGACTTAGCTCCGCCCCCAGCTGCTTCCAGAAGATCTTGGCCACCATCTTCGCTGGCATCCCTGGTGTGGTCGTGTACCTGGATGACATAGTGGTGCGCGGCGCGACGGCAGCCTCACACGATGACCGCCTCACCAAGGTGCTTGAGGTGCTCACCCACCACAACCTCACGCTAAACGGCGAGAAATGCATCTTCTCCGCGCCTGTCATCGAATTCGTGGGGTTTCGCCTGAACGCCGACGGCCTCAGCCCGCTTCACTAGAACGTGGAAGCCATCCTGCGCCTGCCTGAGCCCTCTTGCCCCGCACAGCTGTCTTCCTTCCTGGGCATGACGGCGTTCTACCTGCGGTTTCTTCCACACTACTCCCAGACCACGGCGCCATTACGCGCACTCCTCAAACAGGATGCTGCCTGGTCCTGGACACCCATGTGCTCCGCGGCGGTCCGCCAGTTGAAGATGCAGCTCACCTTGCCTCCAGTGCTCGCCCACTTCGACCTCCAGAGCCCTACGCTGGTGACCTGCGACGCGTCCAATGCAGCGATAGGGGCAGTCCTGTCCCAGCTGCATGGCGGGACCGAACGCCCCGTGGCGTTTGCCTCACGATATCTGACTCCCACGGAGCAGAGGTATTCTGTGGGAGAGAGGGAAGCGCTGGCCTGCGTCTGGGCATGCGAACGTTGGCACATGTACCTTTACGGGCGGCACTTCACACTCCGGAACGACCACCAAGCACTCACAACCCTCCTGGCCACGACCAGGTCGGGACACAAACCGCTGCGCCTGTAACGGTGGTCAGAGAGGCTACAAGCCTACAACTTCACAACAGTGCTCACACCCGGCAGAGATAATGTTGTGGCTGATCTGCTCTCCAGGGCCACGCCCACCTCAGCGCCAGACACCACCCCGGATGGATCAGAGTCAGAGCTGATCCTCATGCTGCACGAGCCCCTCCGAACAACGTCTCCCTGCAGGAGCTCCAGGCGGCCTCTGCACAGGACCCTGTGCTTGTCCAGCTCCGCACGTTTATCCAGGAGGGCTGGCCTGCGAAGGTGCCAGAGGAGCTGGCGCCCTTCCATCGGGTCAGAGACAACCTTTCCTGCTGGAATGGTGACTGCGTCGCCCGGGGGCTCTGCACGGTGGTCCCCAGCTCTCTACGAGCACGCATCCTGAACATGGCACACGACGGTCACTTGGGCATCGTGAGAGTGAAGCAGCGTTGCAGGAGCCTGGTTTGGTGGCCGGGCATCGACAGGGACATTGAATCGATGGTTTGGTTTGGTTTGGTTTGGTTTGGTTTATTTATTGAACATAGCATAAAACATATACAGTAATAATAAGGTAAGTAAGAGAAATCAGTCATCATTCAACACAGTCATCATTAAACACAGTTATTATGATCAAGGGAGTAGGAAGAAGTAAATAACTTATCTAGTCCTACCCCGTGAAGGACTGCGCCGCCTGCCTTACCAGCGGTAAGACGGGCCCGCCCCCGACGCCGCCTTTGCAGCCCCTCCAATGGCCAGCGATGCCGTGGTCCCACATCCAGGTGGACATATGTGGGGAGCTGCATGGCACTCCTCATCACCAGCAGTTCCTGTTGGTGGCCTACGACCTCCATTCCAAGTGGCCGGAGGTCCTCCCCGTGGGGTCAGTAACCACACAACACATCACTGACTTTCTTTCCTCCCTGTTTGCCCGCTGGGGTGTGCCGGACACCGTTACCATGGACAATGGGCGCCAGTTCCTCTCCGCCGACTTCGCTGCCTTCACGGGGGAGAGAGGGATTAAGCACATCAGGACGGCCCTGTACCACCCGCAGGCCAACGGGGGGGTGGAAAGGTTCAACCAGACCCTCAAGAACGGCCTGAGAGCGCATCTGGCCGAAGGTCTCCCATTCAGCACAGCCCTGCAGAACACACTACTGCACTACAGAGCTACGCCACATGCCACCACAGGTAGCTCTCCAGCCCTTCTGATGCTAGGACGGGAACTCCAACTTCCCATGGATCGACTACGGCCTCCCAGGGAAGATCCTCCAGGCCCTCCGGCAGCAGGACCCTCTGTCGGCGACATGGTGGCGGAGACGCAACGCCGGATGAAGCACCGCTACGACAGGGCGCGTCGAGTGAGAGCACACACACGCAAGGGACTGGGTCCGTATCCGCCGGCTCCCGTTGGCATGCCAGCCGCCTTAGGCGCGTCAACCCACCGTCAGCACAAGAACAGGCCGCCGCGGCTGATCCGCGCCATACTGCCGGGGACTGGGATTTCCCTCCGGTAGCCCCGGGAATTCCACCCGAACCTGAGGTGCTGGGTGATGCCATCGGACCGAGGCCCCGCCCTGTTCGGGCTCGTAGGCAGCCCCTGTACCTGAGGGACTATGTTCTTGTTTCAGGCTTAGGTTAGCGCATAGCTGGCGGAGTGGCAGAATAAACCACATGGCTATGCGGGTAAACAGGTAGTCTACCCTGTTTACCCAGATAGGTTGGCCACGTTCTGGCCTTAAAGTTGTGTGCTGTTAATGTTTGATTGTTTTTGCACTTTAATAAAGGGGGTGAATGTGGCATGTAACCATAGCCACAGGGTTAGTTTACGACGGCGTGACGTCACGGCCGTAAAGTGTTTTATATATATATATAAAAAAGGTGACTACTGAAAATAAAGAGCAGTGAGCACAGAGTCAGACTCCCCACGTTTTATTAGACACAACAGATAGATAGATAGATAGATTTTCAAACAATGCCACTTCACATTTTTTATTTTTTATGTTGTGTTCTGCCAGTGCTAGTTTTATATGACCTTTTCTGTAACTCTTGTACCTTTCTTGTGTTCAAAATGTGAACGTGTTCAAGGTCTGCCTCATGGCTCTTTAAGCCTATTTTGGTCATCTTGCATGACATTGTCATGATTGTTGTTTTGATCGTTTTCAGTTTTCAGTGCTATGAAAATAATCACGCGCTGGTTTGAAAAGCTTCCACATTTTTTAACATTCACATTTTCCCTCTCCAAAACACTGGTGTATTTTTTTACACTACACGTGATGTTTCCACCTTAACCAAAATGTTAATAACAAATGCTGAAGAACACACTATCCTAAATTACTCATCTTGCCTTACAAGACTCAAATACAAATGTTGAGTTGAATTCCTGTTCAGTTGTCAGACCTTCCGAAAAATACCAATACGGTACTTTATCATCATTTTCTCTGCTTTTTTTTAAACTGGTGTCAGATAAACGCATTTAAATTCACTGTTACGTAACGGATGTATTTCCATTTCCCGAACTGGCACCGCGATGTGAGCTACTCCTTTGGTTTTAATTAGAGTGGATGGCCACCTCATTTGCATATGCCAGCCAGCGGGGTGTCTCGTTGGAGGAGAGCTTTGAAAAGTGTCAATGAATGAACAAAAGTAGCGGATAACAGGATGTGAGTAAGTGCTCCCTGAAAATAAATAAATAAATAAATACTCTGTCACCGGTTGCCACAGCAACGAGAGGTGCACTTTGGCTCGGCTCCCAACGTAGCCAATTACGTCGTATGTGTGTGTGTGTGTGTGTGTGTGTGTGTGTGTGTGTGTGTGTGTGCCTGCGCGTATCTATCGGACTGCCATTGAAATGTAAAATTGGAATTGGGCCCATGTGATACGTTGTTGCCATGTTCATGCCATGTTTGATGAAATGTTTTTCACACATACAGTACTCATGTTTGCAGATGAAAATGGAATGAGGCAATGCTTCCCCTAGTGGCACCTCATGTGCGCATGTGTTTTGTGTGATGTCAATGATTTACTTTTATGTATTATTTTGTTGCTTTATGGTTATTTTGTTTGAGTTATTATGTATTTTTAAGATATTCCTTTTTACTTACTTATCCTCTCGTTCCCTCAGATCTTTGTCCTCCCTCCTCCTCTCCGTTCCGTTGTCTCAGCCGCTCTGCCCCTTATCTTAATATATCCATGCATCAATTTTCTGATCCGCTTGATCCTCACAAGGGTCACGGAGGGGTGCTGGAGCCCATCACAGCCGTCTTCGGGCAGTAGGCGGGGGACACCCTGAACCGGTTGCCAGCCAATCGCAGGCCACACACAGACGAACAACCATCTGCACTCACACTCACACCCAAGGACAATTTAAGAGTGTTCAATCAGCCTGCCATGCATGTTTTTGGAATGTGGGAGGAAACCGGAATACCCGGAGAAAAACCACGCAGGCCCAGGGAGAACATGCAAACTCCACACAGGAAGGCCAGAGCCGAGGTCGAACCCATGACCTCTGCACTGTGAGGTCGACACGCTAACCACTGGACCACCGGATCTGTTTTCAACCAAAAATTTCTAGTTTTTTTATGCCTCGGATTACGACCGAAAATCGGTTCTCGACCAAACTGAGCGCACTTGAATGTGCCACTTGACTCCTCTTGCCTTCCTTACACGAGGAAGCAACGCTCCCTCGGGTAGACGAGGAAGTGACGCTTCCACATGTAGCGTTCCATTTTGAGCAGACGTGTTCAATAACTATTTTTTTAAAAAGAGCGTGGTTTCGGTTTTTGAACAAATCGGTTTTCCAACAGCCTTCTGGAACGGATTATGGTTGAAAACCGAGGTATGACTGTACATCAAAACTAGGAATCGGGAATCACAAACGGTACAGAAATACATTTAAATAAATCAAATGAATTGTTGTGGAACTTTAAGAAACTCTTTTCATTTGATTTTCACTAAGCCCTCATCTTGGCTGTCAAATCAGACTCCTCCTGCCCCGTAGCCTCTGTGTTTCACACGGTGACGTGTGCGCCGTCATGGCAGACAACAAGGTGAAGCTGAAGGAATTTATCCAAAGGGAAGATGCATTTTTGGGCTGTAGGCAAAGCTCTAGTGAGATCAAGCATCACACACACACACACACACACACACACACTGCAGGCCTCTTGTTCCTTGCGGTCTTGTAGTTTCTCACAGGAGCCATTGTGTCCCCTCAGGAGGACCACCAGAGCGCTTGACGAGCAGCCAAGTCGGACCAATGCGCTAATTGGCCCGCTGCGAGCTCCCACACTGCATCACAACTCTCACACATGCACACGCATAAAGGAAGATTGACTTGAAAGCAAATAGCGGGGATTCAATGTCTTTCTGAGAACAAGTATGCAGATTTCTGGACTTAAAATGAAAAATAATTTGTGGATGATGTTAGAGGGGATTTGGATGAGGGGACGAGGTTTGGAAATGCAAAGTGTGTGAGGGGGCAGAAAAGGGGGTTGTTTGTCAAGTGCATTTCAGCAACTGTGATTGACAGAAAGGAACGGAACCTTTTTTTTTCATCCTTTGCTTTCCTCATTCCTCAATGAGGACCTTTTGGAGCCTTTTTGTCTTGTTCATTGTGGCATCAAGATGCATAATTTTTTTCACATACAAACCGCACTCAAATTTTTATCCAAATACTAAATACTGGTACCTATTCTTTCTTGGCCATTTTTACGCACAATTCATGTATTTTTATTTATTTTTGCCATTCAAAAGAATTACAATAATGACACCCTTGCCAATGGAGGACCAACATCGGTCCTGCAAAAATAAACAAATACACATAACTTTAAAAAGAAAATATAACCATTTCCACTGAATTGGTAAATCTGTTTAGATGGCCGTAATGAGTTGGCTAAGCTGTTTCAGAAAGAAAACCGGCTGTATAATTTTATAGTGGCCCAAATAAAAGATGAACACCCTTGGCACAAAAAAAAAATAACGAGGTAGCTGAATGATGTTTTTATCCTCACTTGTAGGCTGAAAAAAACGACAATTTATAGTAAGGCGCTTTTGACCGAAAAACGACCATGTACAGTAAGGCGTTTTTGGCTGAAAAAAGCGACCATGTATAGTAAGGCGTTTTTAACCGAAAAAAACCGACCATGTATAGTAAGGCGTTTTTAACCGAAAAAAAACCGACCATGTATAGTAAGGCGTTTTTAACCGAAAAAAAACCGACCATGTATAGTAAGTCGTTTTTAACCGAAAAAAAACGACCATGTATAGTAAGTCGTTTTTAACCGACAAAAACGCCCATGCATAGTAAGGCGTTTTTAACCAAAAAAAACGACCATATATAGTAAGGCGTTTTTGGCCCTAAAAACGACCATGTATAGTAAGGCGTTTTTAACCAAAAAAACGACCATGTATAGTAAGGAGTTTTTAACTGAAAAAACGACCATGTATAGTAAGGCGTTTTGACCGAAAAAAACGACCATGTGTAGTAAGGCGTTTTTAGCTGAAAAAAACGACAATGTATAGTAAGGTGTTTTTGGCCCTAAAAAAAGGCGATGTATAGTAAGGCGTTTTTGGCTCAAAAAAACGATCATGTATAGTCAGGCGTTTTTGGCTGAAAAAAACGACCATGTATAGTAAGGCGTTTTTAAACGAAAAAAACAACCATGTATAGTAAGGCGTTTTCAAACGAAAAAACGACCATGTATTGGAAGGCGTTTTCAAACGAAAAAAACGACCATGTATTGGAAGGCGTTTTTAACAGAAAAAAACGCCCATAAGGCGTTTTTAGCCGAAATAAAGCGACCATGTATTGGAAGGCGTTTTTGGCTGAAAAAAACGACGATTTATAGTAAGGCGTTTTTGACCGAAAAAACGACAATGTACAGTAAGGCGTTTTTGGCTGAAAAAAAAATGATCATGTATAGTAAGGCGTTTTTGGCCCTAAAAAACGACCATGAAAATAATGCGTTTTTAGCTCTAAAAAACGACGATGTACAGTAAGGCATTTTTAGCCAAAAAAACCGACCATGAAAATAACGCGTTTTTAGCTCTAAAAATCGACCATGTACAGTAAGGCATTTTTAGCCGAAAAAAACGACCATGTATAGTGAGGCGTTTTTGGCTGAAAAAAAATGACCATGTAAAGTAAGGCGTTTTTAACCGAAAAAAACGACCATGTATAGTAAGGCGTTTTTAGCCGAACAAAACGACCATGTATAGTAAGGCGTTTTTCACCGAAAAAAAAGACCATGTATAGTAAGGCGTTTTTGACCGGAAAAAATGACCATGTATAGTCAGGCGTTTTGGCTGAAAAAAGCGACCATGTATAGTAAGGCGTTTTTCACCGAAAAAAACGACCATGTATAGTAAGGCGTTTTTAACTGAAAAAACGACCATGTATAGTAAGGCGTTTTTAGCTGAAAAAAAACGACCATGTATAGTAAGGCGTTTTTAACCGAAAAAAACGACCATGTATAGTGAGGCGTTTTTGGCTGAAAAAAAATGACCATGTATAGTAAGGCGTTTTTAATCGAAAAAAATGACCATGTATAGTAAGGCGTTTTGGGCTGAAAAAAACAACCATGTACAGTAAAGTCAGGCGTTTTTGGCTGAAAAAAACGACCATGTAAAGTAAGGCGTTTTTAGCCGAAAAAAAAACGACCATGTATAAAGGCGTTTTTGACGAAAAAAAAAACCGACCATGTATAGTAAGGTGTTTTTGGCCCTAAAAAACGACCATGTATAGTAAGGCGTTTTTAGCTGAAAAAAATGACCATGTATAGTAAGGTGTTTTTGGCCCTAAAAAACGACAATGTATAGTAAGGCGTTTTTGGCTGAAAAAAAACGACCATGTATAGTAAGGCGTTTTTGCCTGAAAAAACGACCATGGTGATTTTGATAAAAAAAAAAAAAAAAAGACAACCATGTAAAGTAAGGCGTTTTTACAGCCCAAAAAAAGATAACCATGTATATATAGTAAGGCATTTTTAACCGAAAAAAACAACCATGTAAGGCGTTTTTTGACGAAAAAAACGACCATGTATAGTAAGGCGTTTTTGACCGAAAAAAAAGACCATGTATTGTAAGGCGTTTTAACCGAAAAAAAACGACCATGCTGATTTTGATTAAAAAAAAAAAAGACAACCATGTAAAGTAAGGCGTTTTTACAGCCCAAAAAAGATAACCATGTATATATAGTAAGGCGTTTTTAACTTAAAAAAACGACCATGTTTTAGTAATGCATTTTTGGCTGAAAAAACGACCATGTTTAGTAAGGCGTTTTTTAACGAAAAAAAACGACCATGTATAGTATGGCGTTTTTGACCGAAAAAAACGACCATGTACAGTAAGGCATTTTTAGCCAAAAAAAACGACCATGAAAATAACGCGTTTTTAGCTCTAAAAATCGACCATGTACAGTAAGGCATTTTTAGCTGAAAAAAAAAGACCATGTATAGTAAGGCATTTTGACCGAAAAAAACGACCATGTATAGTGAGGCGTTTTTGGCTCAAAAAAAATGACCATGTATAGTAAGGCGTTTTTAACCGAAAAACGACCATGTATAGTAAGGCGTTTTTAACCAAAAAAAACGACCATGTATAGTAAGGCGTTTTTGGCCCTAAAAAACGACCATGTATAGTAAGGCGTTTTAACCAAAAAACGACCATGTATAGTAAGGCGTTTTTGGCGTAAAAACGACCATGTATAGTAAGGTGTTTTTAGCGAAAAAACGACCATGTATAGTAAGGCGTTTTGACGAAAAAACGACCATGTATAGTAAGGCGTTTTAGCCAAAAACGACCATGTATAGTAAGGCGTTTTTAGCGAAAAAACGACCATGTATAGTAAGGTGTTTTTGGCGAAAAAAAACGACCATGTATAGTAAGGCGTTTTGACCGAAAAAAACGACCATGTATAGTAAGGCGTTTTTAGCTGAAAAAAACGACCATGTATAGTAAGGCGTTTTTAACCAAAAAACGACCATGTATAGTAAGGCGTTTTAGCGAAAAAACGACCATGTATAGTAAGGCGTTTTTAGCCGGAAAAAACGACCATGTATAGTAAGGCGTTTTTGACGAAAAAAACGACCATGTATAGTAAGGCGTTTTAACCGAAAAAAAACGACCATGGTGATTTTGATTAAAAAAAAAAAAGGACAACCATGTAAAGTAAGGCGTTTTACAGCTGAAAAAACGACCATGTATAGTAAGGCGTTTTAACGAAAAAAACGACCATGTATAGTAAGGCGTTTTGGCTGAAAAACGACCATGTAAGTAAGGCGTTTTTAACGAAAAAACGACCATGTATAGTAAGGCGTTTTTAGCTGAAAAAACGACCATGTATAGTAAGGCGTTTTGGCTGAAAAAACGACCATGTATAGTAAGGCGTTTTGGCTGAAAAAAATGACCATGTATAGTAAGGCGTTTTGACCGAAAAACGACCATGTATAGTAAGGCGTTTTGGCTGAAAAAAACGACCATGTATAGTAAGGCGTTTTGGCTGAAAAAACGACCATGTATAGTAAGGCGTTTTTAGCTGAAAAACGACCATGTATAGTAAGGCGTTTTGGCCCTAAAAACGACCATGTATAGTAAGGCGTTTTAGCGAAAAAACGACCATGTATAGTAAGGCGTTTTTGACGAAAAACGACCATGTATAGTAAGGCGTTTTAGCTGAAAAAACGACCATGTATAGTAAGGCATTTTTAACCGAAAAAACGACCATGTATAGTAAGGCGTTTTTAGCAAAAAACGACCATGTATAGTAAGGCGTTTTGGCCTAAAAACGACCATGTATAGTAAGGCGTTTTAGCTGAAAAAACGACCATGTATAGTAAGGCGTTTTGGCTGAAAAAACGACCATGTATAGTAAGGCGTTTTGGCTGAAAAACGACCATGTATAGTAAGGCGTTTTTAACCGAAAAAACCGACCATGTATAGTAAGGCGTTTTGGCCTAAAAACGACCATGTATAGTAAGGCGTTTTGGCGAAAAAACGACCATGTATAGTAAGGCGTTTTAACGAAAAACGACCATGGTGATTTTGATTAAAAAAAAAAAAAAAACGACCATGTATAGTAAGGCGTTTTTACAGCCCAAAAAACGACCATGTATAGTAAGGCGTTTTTAACGAAAAAACGACCATGTTTTAAATTGCGTTTTGGCTGAAAAAACGACCATGTATAGTAAGGCGTTTTTGACGAAAAAACGACCATGTATAGTAAGGCGTTTTAACGAAAAAACGACCATGTATAGTAAGGCGTTTTTGACCGAAAAAACGACCATGTATAGTAAGGCATTTTTGACCGAAAAAACGACCATGTATAGTAAGGCGTTTTTGACCGAGAAAAACGACCATGTATAGTAAGGCGTTTTTGACGAAAAACGACCATGTATAGTAAGGCGTTTTTTTCGAAAAAACGACCATGTATAGTAAGGCGTTTTTGACCCTAAAAACGACCATGTATAGTAAGGCGTTTTTGACGAAAAAACGACCATGTATAGTAAGGCGTTTTAGCGAAAAAACGACCATGTATAGTAAGGCGTTTTGGCTGAAAAAACGACCATGTATAGTAAGGCGTTTTGGCCCTAAAAAACGACCATGTATAGTAAGGTGTTTTTGGCTGAAAAAAAACAACCATGTATAGTAAGGCGTTTTTAACCGAAAAAACGACCATGTATAGTAAGGTGTTTTTGGCCCTAAAAAACGACCATGTATAGTAAGGCGTTTTTGACGAAAAAAACGACCATGTATTGTAAGGCGTTTTAACCGAAAAAACGACCATTTTGTAAAAAAAAAAAAAGACAACAATGTAAAGTAAGGCGTTTTTACAGCCCAAAAAAGATAACCATGTATATATAGTAAGGCGTTTTTAACCGAAAAAAACGACCATGTTTTAGTATTGCGTTTTTGGCTGAAAAAAACGACCATGTATAGTAAGGCGTTTTTGACCGAAAAAAAGACCATGTATTGTAAGGCGTTTTAACCGAAAAAAACGACCATGTATAGTAAGGCGTTTTTGACCGAAAAAAACGACCATGTATAGTAAGGCGTTTTTGACCGAAAAAACGACCATGTATAGTAAGGCGTTTTTGACCGAAAAAAACGACCATGTATAGTAAGGCGTTTTAAGGCGTGATTTTAATTAAAAAAAAAAAAAAAACGACCATGTATAGTAAGGCGTTTTGACCAAAAAACCGACCATGTATAGTAAGGCGTTTTTAACCGAAAAAACGACCATGTATAGTAAGGCGTTTTGGCCGAAAAAAACGACCATGTATAGTAAGGCGTTTTGAACAAAAAAACGACCATGTATAGTAAGGCGTTTTTAGCGAAAAAACGACCATGTATAGTAAGGCGTTTTGGCCTAAAAACGACCATGTATAGTAAGGCGTTTTTAGCCGAAAAAACGACCATGTATAGTAAGGCGTTTTTAGCCGAAAAAACGACCATGTATAGTAAGGCGTTTTGGCTGAAAAAACGACCATGTATAGTAAGGCGTTTTTAACCGAAAAAACGACCATGTATAGTAAGGCGTTTTTGGCCGAAAAAAACGACCATGTATAGTAAGGCGTTTTTGGCCGAAAAAACGCCCATGTATAGTAAGGCGTTTTTGGATGAAAAAAACGACCATGTATAGTAAGGCGTTTTTAACCGAAAAAACGACCATGTACAGTCAGGCGTTTTTGGCCGAAAAAAACGACCATGTATAGTAAGGCGTTTTAACCGGAAAAAAAAACGACCATGTATAGTAAGGCGCCCTAAAAACGACCATTTTAAGGCGTTTTTGGCGAAAAAACGACCATGTATGATTTTGATTTAAAAAAAAAAAAACGACCATGTATAGTAAGGCGTTTTTGGCCAAAAAAACGACCATGTATAGTAAGGCGTTTTTAACCGAAAAAACGACCATGTATAGTAAGGCGTTTTTTTCCTGAAAAAACGACCATGTATAGTAAGGCGTTTTTGACCAAAAAAACGACCATGTATAGTAAGGCGTTTTACCCAAAAAACGACCATGTATAGTAAGGCGTTTTTGACCGAAAAACGACCATGTATAGTAAGGCGTTTTTAGCGAAAAAACGACCATGTATAGTAAGGCGTTTTAGCGAAAAAACGACCATGTATAGTAAGGCGTTTTAGCGAAAAAACGACCATGTATAGTAAGGCGTTTTTAGCTGAAAAAACGACCATGTATAGTAAGGCGTTTTTGGCTGAAAAAACGACCATGTATAGTAAGGCGTTTTAGCCGAAAAAAACGACCATGTATAGTAAGGCGTTTTAACCAAAAAAACGACCATGTATAGTAAGGCGTTTTAACCCCAAAAAAACGACCATGTATAGTAAGGCGTTTTTAGCCGAAATAAACGACCATATATAGTAAGGCGTTTTTAGCGAAAAACGACCATGTATAGTAAGGCGTTTTGGCTGAAAAAAACGACCATGTATAGTAAGGCGTTTTGACCAAAAAACGACCATGTATAGTAAGGCGTTTTGACCAAAAAAACGACCATGTATAGTAAGGCGTTTTTGACGAAAAAACGACCATGTATAGTAAGGCGTTTTTAGCGAAAAAACGACCATGTATAGTAAGGCGTTTTTGGCTGAAAAAACGACCATGTATAGTAAGGCGTTTTGGCCCAAAAAACGACCATGTATATATAGTAAGGTGTTTTTGGCTGAAAAAACGACCATGTATAGTAAGGCGTTTTTAGCCGAAAAAAACGACCATGTATAGTAAGGCGTTTTAGCGAAAAAACGACCATGTATAGTAAGGCGTTTTTGGCTGAAAAAACGACCATGTATAGTAAGGCGTTTTAGATGAAAAAACGACCATGTATAGTAAGGCGTTTTTGACCCTAAAAAACGACCATGTATAGTAAGGCGTTTTTAGCCGAAAAACGACCATGTATAGTAAGGCGTTTTTGGCTGAAAAAAACGACCATGTATAGTAAGGCGTTTTTGACCGAAAAAACGACCATGTATAGTAAGGCGTTTTTGACCAAAAAAACGACCATGTATAGTAAGGCGTTTTTAGCCGAAAAAAACGACCATGTGTAGTAAGTCATTTTTAGCCGAAAAAAACGACCATGTATAGTAAGGCGTTTTGACCGAAAAAAACGACCATGTGTAGTAAGGCGTTTTTGGCCCTAAAAATTGACGATGTATAGTAAGGTGTTTTTGGCCCTAAAAAACGACCATGTAAAGTCAGGCATTTTTAACCGAAAAAAACCGACCATGTATAGTGAGGCGTTTTTGGCTGAAAAAAACGACCATGTATAGTTAGGCGTTTTTAAACGAAAAAAACAACCATGTATAGTAAGGCGTTTTTAGCCGAAAAAAACGACCATGTATAGTAAGGCGTTTTTAGCCGGAAAAAACGACCATGTATAGTAAGGCGTTTTTAGCTGAAAAAACGACCATGTATAGTAAGGCGTTTTTGGCTGAAAAAACGACCATGTATAGTAAGGCGTTTTTAACCGAAAAAACGACCATGTATAGTAAGGCGTTTTAACCCAAAAACGACCATGTATAGTAAGGCGTTTTGGCTGAAAAACGACCATGTATAGTAAGGCGTTTTTAACCGAAAAAACGACCATGTATAGTAAGGCGTTTTGGCTGAAAAAACGACCATGTATAGTAAGGCGTTTTAACCGAAAAAACGACCATGTATAGTAAGGCGTTTTAACGAAAAAACGACCATGTATAGTAAGGCGTTTTTGGCTAAAAAAACGACCATGTATAGTAAGGCGTTTTTAGCTGAGAAAAAACGACAATTATAGTAAGGCGTTTTTAACCGACAAAAACGCCCATGCATAGTAAGGCGTTTTTAACCCTAAAAAACGACCACGTATAGTAAGGCGTTTTACCCGAAAAAACGACCAGTAAGGCGTTTTAACCCAAAAACGACCATGTATAGTAAGGCGTTTTACCAAAAAAACCGACCATTTATAGTAAGGCGTTTTGGCCCTAAAAAACGACCATGTATAGTAAGGCGTTTTTGCCTGAAAAAAACACGACCATGGTGATTTTGATTAAAAAAAAAAAAAGAAAAGTCAACCATGTAAAGTAAGGTGTTTTTACAGCCCAAAAAAGATAACCAGGTATTATAGTAAGGCGTTTTTAACCGAAAAAAACGACCATGTTTTAGTAATGCGTTTTTGGCTGAAAAAAATGACCATGTTTCGGAAGGCGATTTTAACCCCAAAAAAAGACAACCATGTATTTTAAGGCGTTTTTACAGCCCAAAAAAGACAACCATGTATAGTAAGGCGTTTTTGGCTGAAAAAAACGACCATGTATAGTAAGGCGCTTTGACCGAAAAACGACCATGTATAGTAAGGCGTTTTCAAGTCAAGTCAAGTCAACTGTATTTATAGAGCACTTTCAAACAGCCATCGCCGCATACAAAGTGCTGTACATGGAGCAATTTAACATATACAATAAACAGTAAAACAAATCGGTAATAAAGACGGTAGAAAGCACCAAACAGTAAAACCAAGAACAAATCTAAGTCATGCTGAGTCGAATGCCAGAGAATACAAATGAGTTTTGAGGAGGGTTTTGAAGATGGGCAGCGAGGAGGCTTGACGAATGTTCGTGGGAGGTCATTCCAGAGAGAGGGACCAGCAACAGAAAAGGCTCGATCCCCTCTGAGCCTCAGCCTAGTTCTTGGTACTTCTAATAATGTCCGGTCCGCAGACCTGAGGCGCCGGGCAGGTGTGTAGGGGCGGATGAGCTCAGAGAGGTAGGGTGGCGCCGAAAAAACGACCATGTACACTAAGGCGTTTTTGGCTGAAAAAAACGACCATGTATAGTCAGGCGTTTTTAACCGAAAAAAACGACCATGTTTTAGTAATGCGTTTTTGACCGAAAAAAACGACCATGTATATATAGTAAGGCGTTTTTGACGAAAAAAACAAACATGGCGTTTTTGACCGAAAAAAACGACCATGTATAGTAAGGCGATTTTGACCGAAAAAAACGACCATGTATAGTAAGGCGTTTTTGACGAAAAAAACGACCATGTATAGTAAGGAGTTTTTAACCGAAAAAACGACCATGTATAGTAAGGCGTTTTTAACCGAAAAAAACGACCATGTATAGTAACGCGTTTTGACCGAAAAACGACCATGTATATATAGTAAGGCGTTTAACCGAAAAACGACCATGTATAGTAAGGCGTTTTGACCGAAAAAAACGACCATGTATATATAGTAAGGCGTTTTAACCGAAAAAAACGACCATGTATAGTAAGGCGTTTTTGACCGAAAAAAACGACCATGTAGTAAGGCATTTTTGGCTGAAAAAAACGACCATGTACAGTAAGCCGTTTTTGGCCCTAAAAAACGACCCTGTATAGTAAGGCGTTTTTGGCCCTAAAAAACGACCATGTATAGTAAGGCTTTTTTCACCGAAAAAAACCAACCATGCATAGTGAGGCGTTTTTAACCGAAAAAAATGACCATGAACAGTAAGGCGTTTTTGGCTGAAAAAAACGACCATGTATAGTAAGGCGTTTTTGGCTGAAAAAAACGACCATGTATAGTAAGGCGTTTTTGGCTGAAAAAACGACCATGTATAGTAAGGCGTTTTTAACCGAAAAAAAACGACCATGTATATATAGTAAGGCGTTTTTGGCTGAAAAAAAATGACCATGTATAGTAAGCCGTTTTTGGCCCTAAAAAACGACCCTGTATAGTAAGGCCTTTTTGGCCCTAAAAACGACCATGTATAGTAAGGTGTTTTTGGCTGAAAAAAACAACCATGTATAGTAAGGCGTTTTTGGCTGAAAAAAAACGACCATGTATATATAGTAAGGCGTTTTTGGCTGAAAAAAACGACCATGTATAGTAAGGCGTTTTTAACCGAAAAAAACGACCATGTATAGTAAGGCGTTTTTGGCTGAAAAAAATGACCATGTATAGTAAGGCGTTTTTAGCCGAAAAAAACGACCATATATAGTAAGGCGTTTTTGGCTGAAAAAAACGTCCATGTATAGTAAGGCTTTTTTAACCGAAAAAAACGACCATGTATAGTAAGGCGTTTTTAGCCGAAAAAAAAGCCAACCATGTATAGTAAGGTGTTTTTGACCGAAAAAAATGACCATGTACAGTAAGGCGTTTTTGGCTGAAAAAAACGACCATGTATAGTAAGGCGTTTTTGGCAGAAAAAAATGACCACGTATATAGTAAGGCGTTTTTTGACCGAAAAAAACCCCAACCATGTATAGTAAAGCGTTTTTTGACCGAAAAATATGACCATGTATAGTAAGGCGTTTTTGACCGAAAAAAATGACCATGTACAGTAAGGCGTTTTTGGCTGAAAAAAACGACCATGTATCGTAAGGCGTTCTTGGCTGAAAAAAACGACAATGTATAGTGAGGCGTTTTTAACCGAAAAAAACGACCACGTAAATAGTAAGGCGTTTTTTGACCGAAAAAAAAAACGACCATGTATAGTAAAGCGTTTTTGACCGAAAAAAACGAGCATGTATAGTAAGGCATTTTTGTCCCTAAAAAACGACCATGTATAGTAAGGCATTTTTGGCTGAAAAAAACGACCATGTATAGTAAGGCGTTTTTGACCGAAAAAAATGACCACGTATAGTAAGGCGTTTTTAGCCGAAAAAAACAACCATGTATAGTAAGGCGTTTTTGGCTGAAAAAAACGACCATGTATAGTAAGGCGTTTTTGACCGAAAAAAATGACCACGTATAGTAAGGCGTTTTAGCGAAAAAACAACCATGTATAGTAAGGCGTTTTGGCTGAAAAACGACCATGTATCGTAAGGCGTTCTTGGCTGAAAAAAACGACAATGTATAGTAAGGCGTTTTTAACCGAAAAAAACGACCACGTAAATAGTAAGGCGTTTTTTGACCGAAAAAAAAAAGGACCATGTATAGTAAAGCGTTTTTGACCGAAAAAAACGACCATGTATAGTAAGGCATTTTTGTCCCTAAAAAACGACCATGTATAGTAAGGCATTTTTAGCTGAAAAAAACGACCATGTATAGCAAGGCGTTTTTGACCGAAAAAAATGACCACGTATAGTAAGGCGTTTTTGGCCCTAAAAAAACGACCATGTATAGTAAGGCTTTTTTAGCGAAAAAACAACCATGTATAGTAAGGCGTTTTTGGCCCTAAAAAAACGACCATGTATAGTAAGGCTTTTTCACGAAAAAACCGACCATGCATAGTAAGGCGTTTTTAACGAAGAAAATGACCATGTACAGTAAGGCGTTTTGGCTGAAAAAACGACCACGTATATAGTAAGGCGTTTTTCGACCGAAAAAAAACCCGCGAAAAAAAAGCCATTTTTGGCTGAAAAAAACGACCATGTACAGTAAGGCGTTTTTAACCGAAAAAAACGACCATGTATAGTAAGGCGTTTTTGGCTGAAAAAAAACGACCATATATATTAAGGCGTTTTTAGCCGAAAAAAAACACCATTTATACATAGTAAGGCGTTTTTGGCTGAAAAAAATGACCATGTATAGTAAGGCTTTTTTAACCGAAAAAAACGACCATGTATAGTAAGGCTTTTTTCACCGAAAAAAAACGACCATGCATAGTAAGGCGTTTTTAACCGAAAAAAATGACCATGTACAGTAAGGCGTTTTTGGCTGAAAAAAATGACCACGTATATAGTAAGGCGTTTTTTGACCGAAAAAAACCCCAACCATGTATAGTAAAGCGTTTTTGACCGAAAAATATGACCATGTATAGTAAGGCGTTTTTGACCGAAAAAAATGACCATGTACAGTAAGGCGTTTTTGGCTGAAAAAAACGACCATGTATCGTAAGGCGTTCTTGGCTGAAAAAAACGACAATGTATAGTAAGGCGTTTTTAACCGAAAAAAACGACCACGTAAATAGTGAAAAAAAGACCATGTATAGTAAGGCATTTTGACCGAAAAAACGACCATGTATAGTAAGGCGTTTTTGGCTGCTTAAAAAATGACCATGTATAGTAAGGCGTTTTTAACGAAAAACGACCATGTATAGTAAGGCGTTTTAACCAAAAAAACGACCATATATAATAAGGCGTTTTGGCCCTAAAAATGACCATGTATAGTAAGCGTTTTAACCAAAAAACGACCATGTATAGTAAGCGTTTTGGCGTAAAAACGACCATGTATAGTAAGGCAGTAAGGCGTTTTGACCGAAAAAATGACCACGTATAGTAAGGCGTTTTTGGCCCTAAAAAAACGACCATGTATAGTAAGGCTTTTTTAGCCGGAAAAAACAACCATGTATAGTAAGGCGTTTTTGGCCCTAAAAACGACCATGTATAGTAAGGCTTTTTCACGAAAAAACGACCATGCATAGTAAGGCGTTTTTAACGAAAAAATGACCATGTACAGTAAGGCGTTTTTGGCTGAAAAAAACGACCACGTATATAGTAGTCACGTTTTCGACCGAAAAAAAAACCGCGAAAAAAAAGCCATTTTTGGCTGAAAAAAACGACCATGTACAGTAAAGCGTTTTTGGCCCTAAAAAACGACCATGTATAGTAAGGCGTTTTTGGCCCTAAAAAACGACCACGTATAGTAAGGCTTTTTCACGAAAAACGACCATTATAGTAAGGCTTTTTTAGCCGAAAAAAACAACCATGTATCATAAGGCGTTTTTGGCCCTAAAAAACGACCATGTATAGTAAGGCGTTTTTCACCGAAAAAACGACCATGTACAGTAAGGCATTTTTGGCCCTAAAAAAACGACCATGTATAGTAAGGCATTTTTGGCCCTAAAAAACGACCATGTATAGTAAGGCGTTTTTGGCCCTAAAAAACGACCACGTATTGTAAGGCTTTTTTCACCGAAAAAAAACGACCATTATAGTAAGGCTTTTTTAGCCGAAAAAAACAACCATGTATCATAAGGCGTTTTTGGCCCTAAAAAACGACCATGTATATATAGTAAGGCGTTTTTCACCGAAAAAAACGACCATGTATATATAGTAAGGCGTTTTTAGCTGAAAAAAAACGACCATGTATAGTAAGGCGTTTTTGGCTGAAAAAACGACCATGTATAGTAAGGCGTTTTTAACCGAAAAAAAACGACCATGTATAGTAAGGCGTTTTTAACCCAAAAAAACAACCATGTATAGTCAGGCGTTTTTACCCGAAAAAAACCGACCATTTATAGTAAGGCGTTTTTGGCCCTAAAAAACGACCATGTATAGTAAGGCGTTTTTGCCTGAAAAAAACACGACCATGGTGATTTTGATTAAAAAAAAAAAAAGAAAAGTCAACCATGTAAAGTAAGGTGTTTTTACAGCCCAAAAAAGATAACCAGGTATTATAGTAAGGCGTTTTTAACCGAAAAAAACGACCATGTTTTAGTAATGCGTTTTGGCTGAAAAATGACCATGTTTCGAAGGCGATTTTAACCCCAAAAAAAGACAACCATGTATTTTAAGGCGTTTTTACAGCCCAAAAAAGACAACCATGTATAGTAAGGCGTTTTTGGCTGAAAAAAACGACCATGTATAGTAAGGCGCTTTTGACCGAAAAAACGACCATGTATAGTAAGGCGTTTTTCAAGTCAAGTCAAGTCAACTGTATTTATAGAGCACTTTCAAACAGCCATCGCCGCATACAAAGTGCTGTACATGGAGCAATTTAACATATACAATAAACAGTAAAACAAATCGGTAATAAAGACGGTAGAAAGCACCAAACAGTAAAACCAAGAACAAATCTAAGTCATGCTGAGTCGAATGCCAGAGAATACAAATGAGTTTTGAGGAGGGTTTTGAAGATGGGCAGCGAGGAGGCTTGACGAATGTTCGTGGGAGGTCATTCCAGAGAGAGGGACCAGCAACAGAAAAGGCTCGATCCCTCTGAGCCTCAGCCTAGTTCTTGGTACTTCTAATAATGTCCGGTCCGCAGACCTGAGGCGCCGGGCAGGTGTGTAAGGGGCGGATGAGCTCAGAGAGGTAGGGTGGCGCCGAAAAAACGACCATGTACACTAAGGCGTTTTTGGCTGAAAAAAACGACCATGTATAGTCAGGCGTTTTTAACCGAAAAAAACGACCATGTTTTAGTAATGCGTTTTTGACCGAAAAAAACGACCATGTATATATAGTAAGGCGTTTTTGACGAAAAAAACAACCATGGCGTTTTTGACCGAAAAAAACGACCATGTATAGTAAGGCGATTTTGACCGAAAAAAACGACCATGTATAGTAAGGCGTTTTGACTAAAAACGACCATGTATAGTAAGGCGTTTTTAACCGAAAAACGACCATGTATAGTAAGGCGTTTTTAACCGAAAAAAACGACCATGTATAGTAACGCGTTTTTGACCGAAAAAAACGACCATGTATATATAGTAAGGCGTTTTAACCGAAAAAAACGACCATGTATAGTAAGGCGTTTTTGACCGAAAAAAACGACCATGTAGTAAGGCATTTTGGCTGAAAAAACGACCATGTACAGTAAGGCGTTTTGGCCCTAAAAACGACCCTGTATAGTAAGGCGTTTTGGCCCTAAAAACGACCATGTATAGTAAGGCTTTTTCACGAAAAACCAACCATGCATAGTGAGGCGTTTTTAACCGAAAAAAATGACCATGAACAGTAAGGCGTTTTTGGCTGAAAAAAACGACCATGTATAGTAAGGCGTTTTTGGCTGAAAAAAACGACCATGTATAGTAAGGCGTTTTTGGCTGAAAAAAAAACGACCATGTATAGTAAGGCGTTTTTGGCTGAAAAAAAACGACCATGTATAGTAAGGCGTTTTTGGCTGAAAAAAACGACCATGTATAGTAAGGCGTTTTTAACCGAAAAAAAACGACCATGTATATATAGTAAGGCGTTTTTGGCTGAAAAAAAATGACCATGTATAGTAAGCCGTTTTTGGCCCTAAAAAACGACCCTGTATAGTAAGGCCTTTTTGGCCCTAAAAAACGACCATGTATAGTAAGGTGTTTTTGGCTGAAAAAAAACAACCATGTATTGTAAGGCGTTTTTGGCTGAAAAAAACGACCATGTATATATAGTAAGGCGTTTTTGGCTGAAAAAAACGACCATGTATAGTAAGGCGTTTTTAACCGAAAAAAACGACCATGTATAGTAAGGCGTTTTTGGCTGAAAAAAATGACCATGTATAGTAAGGCGTTTTAGCCGAAAAAAACGACCATATATAGTAAGGCGTTTTTGGCTGAAAAAAACGTCCATGTATAGTAAGGCTTTTTTAACCGAAAAAAACGACCATGTATAGTAAGGCGTTTTTAGCCGAAAAAAAAGCCAACCATGTATAGTAAGGTGTTTTTGACCGAAAAAAATGACCATGTACAGTAAGGCGTTTTTGGCTGAAAAAAACGACCATGTATAGTAAGGCGTTTTTGGCTGAAAAAAATGACCACGTATATAGTAAGGCGTTTTTTGACCGAAAAAAACCCCAACCATGTATAGTAAAGCGTTTTTTGACCGAAAAATATGACCATGTATAGTAAGGCGTTTTTGACCGAAAAAAATGACCATGTACAGTAAGGCGTTTTTGGCTGAAAAAAACGACCATGTATCGTAAGGCGTTCTTGGCTGAAAAAAACGACAATGTATAGTAAGGCGTTTTTAACCGAAAAAAACGACCACGTAAATAGTAAGGCGTTTTTGACCGAAAAAACCGACCATGTATAGTAAAGCGTTTTTGACCGAAAAAAACGAGCATGTATAGTAAGGCATTTTTGTCCCTAAAAAACGACCATGTATAGTAAGGCATTTTTGGCTGAAAAAAACGACCATGTATAGTAAGGCGTTTTTGACCGAAAAAAATGACCACGTATAGTAAGGCGTTTTTAGCCGAAAAAAACAACCATGTATAGTAAGGCGTTTTTGGCTGAAAAAAACGACCATGTATAGTAAGGCGTTTTTGACCGAAAAAAATGACCACGTATAGTAAGGCGTTTTTAGCCGAAAAAAACAACCATGTATAGTAAGGCGTTTTTGGCTGAAAAAAACGACCATGTATCGTAAGGCGTTCTTGGCTGAAAAAAACGACAATGTATAGTAAGGCGTTTTTAACCGAAAAAAACGACCACGTAAATAGTAAGGCGTTTTTTGACCGAAAAAAAAAAGGACCATGTATAGTAAAGCGTTTTTGACCGAAAAAAACGACCATGTATAGTAAGGCATTTTTGTCCCTAAAAAACGACCATGTATAGTAAGGCATTTTTAGCTGAAAAAAACGACCATGTATAGCAAGGCGTTTTTGACCGAAAAAAATGACCACGTATAGTAAGGCGTTTTTGGCCCTAAAAAAACGACCATGTATAGTAAGGCTTTTTTAGCCGAAAAAAACAACCATGTATAGTAAGGCGTTTTTGGCCCTAAAAAAACGACCATGTATAGTAAGGCTTTTTTCACGAAAAAAACGACCATGCATAGTAAGGCGTTTTTAACCGAAGAAAATGACCATGTACAGTAAGGCGTTTTTGGCTGAAAAAAACGACCACGTATATAGTAAGGCGTTTTTCGACCGAAAAAAAACCCGCGAAAAAAAAGCCATTTTTGGCTGAAAAAAACGACCATGTACAGTAAGGCGTTTTTAACCGAAAAAAACGACCATGTATAGTAAGGCGTTTTGGCTGAAAAAAAACGACCATATATATTAAGGCGTTTTTAGCCGGAAAAAAACACCATTTATACATAGTAAGGCGTTTTTGGCTGAAAAATGACCATGTATAGTAAGGCTTTTAACCGAAAAACGACCATGTATAGTAAGGCTTTTTCACGAAAAACGACCATGCATAGTAAGGCGTTTTAACCGAAAAAATGACCATGTACAGTAAGGCGTTTTGGCTGAAAAAATGACCACGTATATAGTAAGGCGTTTTTGACCGAAAAACCCCAACCATGTATAGTAAAGCGTTTTTGACCGAAAAATATGACCATGTATAGTAAGGCGTTTTGACCGAAAAAATGACCATGTACAGTAAGGCGTTTTGGCTGAAAAAACGACCATGTATCGTAAGGCGTTCTTGGCTGAAAAACGACAATGTATAGTAAGGCGTTTTTAACCGAAAAAAACGACCACGTAAATAGTAAGGCGTTTTTGACCGAAAAAAATGACCACGTATAGTAAGGCGTTTTTGGCCCTAAAAAAACGACCATGTATAGTAAGGCTTTTTTAGCCGAAAAAAACAACCATGTATAGTAAGGCGTTTTTGGCCCTAAAAAAACGACCATGTATAGTAAGGCTTTTTTCACGAAAAAACGACCATGCATAGTAAGGCGTTTTAACGAAAAAATGACCATGTACAGTAAGGCGTTTTGGCTGAAAAAACGACCACGTATATAGTAAGCCGTTTTTCGACCGAAAAAAAAACCGCGAAAAAAAAGCCATTTTTGGCTGAAAAAAACGACCATGTACAGTAAGGCGTTTTTGGCCCTAAAAAACGACCATGTATAGTGAGGCTTTTTTCACCGAAAAAAACGACCATGCATAGTAAGGCGTTTTTAACCGAAAAAAATGACCATGTACAGTAAGGCGTTTTTGGCTGAAAAAAACGACCACGTATATAGTAAGCCGTTTTTCGACCGAAAAAAACCGAAAAAACCGCGAAAAAAAAGCCATTTTTGGCTGAAAAAAACGACCATGTACAGTAAGGCGTTTTTGGCCCTAAAAAACGACCACGTATAGTAAGGCTTTTTTCACCGAAAAAAACCGACCATTATAGTAAGGCTTTTTTAGCCGAAAAAAACAACCATTTTTTCATAAGGCGTTTTTGGCCCTAAAAAACGACCATGTATAGTAAGGCGTTTTTCACCGAAAAAACGACCATGTACAGTAAGGCATTTTTGGCCCTAAAAAAACGACCATGTATAGTAAGGCGTTTTTGGCCCTAAAAAACGACCATGTATAGTAAGGCGTTTTTGGCCCTAAAAAACGACCACGTATAGTAAGGCTTTTTTCACCGAAAAAAAACGACCATTATAGTAAGGCTTTTTTAGCCGAAAAAAACAACCATGTATCATAAGGCGTTTTTGGCCCTAAAAAACGACCATGTATATATAGTAAGGCGTTTTTCACCGAAAAAAACGACCATGTATATATAGTAAGGCGTTTTTAGCCGAAAAACTGACCAAGTATAGTAAGGCGTTTTTGGCCCTAAAAATGACCATGTATAGTCAGGTTGTTTTCTTCACGCACACCTTATGATCAATGAGTCTCCCCCCCCCCTCCCACATTCCAAAAACATGCCAGTTCAGGGTGTACCCCACCTACTACCGAAGACAGCTGGGAGAGGTTCCAGCAGGCCCGCCCCCCTCGTGAGATGAAGCGGTTTAGAAAATGGATTGATCATACACATCGTCACTTTGACACTTAGCGAAAGATCAAAAGAGTCAAGATGAGAGAAAAAGTTACTGAACATGCACACTGTGTCGCTTGGAAAATGGTCCTCGTGTTGCTTGACATATTTGACGCGGTTCTGGTACTTGTCACCATGGTAACACAATTCAGCCATCCATCCATTTTCTTATCCGCTTCTCCTCACGAGGGTCATGGGGCGTGCTGGAACCTATCCCGGCTGTCTTGGGGCAGTAGGCGAGGGACATCCTGAACCGGTTGGCAGCCAATCGCAGGGCACACAGAGATGAGCAACAACCAGCACTCACAAGCACACCTAGGGAAAATTTAGAGTGTTACACTAACTTGCCATGCATGTTTTTGGAATGTGGGAGGAAACCATACCTAACCCAAGAGTGCTGGCCCCGCCCCTTTAAAATTGAACTGCCTTTCTATTCAGACGAGGTAGCTGAATGATGTTTTTATCCTCACTCGTACGATATGACGTGCATTCAAGTGTGTAGCCTATTACAAAAGCAAAGACAATCAGCTTATTTGCGTAAAGTCGAGTGGATGCTCCAAAGTTTAACGAGCTCATAAAACTTGAATAAGACCAACATTTTGAGGGAAAATACATTTCTAACCCTAGATATCATAACCATAGCCTTACCCTAACTGGACCCTAAAGCCTGACCCTAAACATCACCCCAAACTTGATCTAGCCTGTTAGTTGGCAGTAAAACTCACATATTTGTGATTCGTGACACCCTGTATGAGCTTCGTTGTATTGTAGCGTCTTGCTAATTGAGGCGATTACTTCGATGTAGACTCAATATGGTGGACAAAATGGTTCAATTTATACAACACACACACACACAAAAGTGCTAATGAGTCACAGTTGATTATGTTCACATTTTATTTCTGGCTTCTCTTTTTGACTGTTTTGTTTCAGCAGGCCCCCAAAAATTATGTTTTACCATCATCACACACACACACACACACACACACACACACACACACACACACACACACACACACACACACACACACACACACGCACACACATTATTAAGACGCGCATGAGGGAAACAAAATGCAAGTTAAAAAAAAAATAAGGATGGAGAGGTTTTTGATGGAGGGAGAAAATGGCGAGAGTGAGGGTGAGAGTGGGGGGCAGGAGGGGGAGGTGTAATCAAATTGAGAGAGGGAACGCACAGTACCGAAGCATTAGTGTTGCTGAATAATGGAATAACTTCAATCGTATACACACACACACACACACACACACACACACACACACACACACACACACACACACACAATTAGGCACTCCCATGCTGAGATGCTTAATATACATCCACACAGGTCGCATCCCAGAAACAACACTCCATTAATATCTCAGTAAAAAGCAACAAGTGGAAAGAAAATGCATGTTCACAAGCGAAGTGAAACAAACTCCTAGGTTATGGTTGGACTCTCAATACACAAAAGCACGCACACACATATTACATACATTCATAGACACAGTGGGTAAATATAAAGGTACAAACACCATTAATGTGATCTGTGCGGCTTCTGGCCCATTGAAGCTCGATATTTACTGCTGCGCGTTATACAACGTATGTACACTGCACTGTCTTTGTGAACATTCAGCATTTGTGTCATACAAACACGTTATTTTATATATATGTGTGTGTTTTGGGGGGTTAGGTAAACAGCAGAAGGGCACACAAGGGAACCTTGAAGGGGGAACCTCATATTTGTTGCTGTTTCAAAGCATTTTTTTTTCCAAACCAAAGAAGGGAGAGTGAATTCATCCCTGCCAGGGTCAAACTGTGGCCCTCACTGAATATTTATAGACGGCTCGGCTGGAGTTTAATGTCACCTATTCTCATGTAAAAGCGAAAATGACCCACTAAACTTTTAACGATAAATGACGACGGCTCAAAAAGCATGCTCTTAGCAGTCATGCGTATGGAAAATTACTCATGATTTCAAAAATTGCGGGAATTTTTTTTTATGTATAATAGTGCATGACCTTTTTATATTTTGATGTTTTGACATAACTAAATGGGGTACACACTAGATAAAATGGATGGATGACATTTTATATTACAAAAAGCAGTAATTCTACTCCTAGTAAAATCTTTTTTTTCCTTTGCAATGTTGCACCCCTAAATTGTGCACCCCCAAGTGACCAATAACTGACCCCAAAAAAAAAAGTTCACTGATCTTAGATCTCACATGAGATGGTGTGGAAATGTATCCACAACATTCAGATTTTTATAACATCAGAGGTGTTCCATTTTCAAGGTTCCGCTCTATGTGCAACACACTTCAAGGGGGCGGAGGGATGCTTGCGAGGCCAAGTTTCATCAAGCGTCTTTCTACAAGGGGGACACTTGGGTTCAGTCGTAGAGATTTCCGCCACAGCTCACGTTAAGACAGTAAGTGGGGAGTAAACAAGTTAAAGTGCAGGCTGAGCATGAGAAAGCATGCGTTTCGGTAGTCTGGGAAGCTTTTGTGTCATGACGGAGGCCCTTGCGAGCCTCCGATGCCACCCCAGGGTCCTTACGGAGGGAAATTTATGAGCAAGTCCAAGAAGTGATCTGCGGTGAACGTGACTGCTCCCATTTGCGGGCGGGGAATTGTCTTAAGTGGTGCACCAAACAGCAGGTCAAAAAGACCCGCGGTTGCGGAGGTTTATGCCGTGACCGGCTTTAAGGCTGGATTTACACTACATGGGTCAAGCGAGGGCAATGTGAGGTCGTCAAGATACAGCAAATGGATGGCATGTGTACACCCGCATGTTGACCCAAACAAATAAAATAACCTTTTAGAGGGAAAGCATGCGGCATTAAGTGAAGTCCAGATATGGTAAATTACAGGTGTGTAGGCGGTGTTTCTCAGCGGACGCCTCGCAGTGAGTTCAGTCGTACGTTAAAAATGTGCATCTAATGGTGGACTTGGCAGGCTGGGAAGAAAAATGTCTAGTTTTGGAACGTAATTCTTAAGTCATTTTAAACTTTGGGTACTATTTAGGACAGTGATGGACAAACAGGCAGCTCACTTGTCCATCACACTCTCTGAGTGGCCCCTTGAAAAGAAATACATTTTAAAATCTGATACATTCATTATGTTTTCCATTTTTAAAAAAAGAGGGCAAATTTGATTTTAAAAATCCTTGGGAAAATTTTTTGAAAAATGCAGAATATTGAAAAATATATTGTACAGAAAAAAGAAAAAAAATGAATATTATCGACTGTAGTTTTAAGATGGAATATCACCATTCATCACAAGGGCAGACATGGCTAAATTACTCTTACACCAGGTCTTATACTGTCCTAGAATACAACTTGAGTCTAAACAACTTTTTGCAGATTTGGAATGATACGCAGGATAAACCATAAAAATACCATTTTGAGTGAGTTGATTTTTATGAAAATGCACATAATGAGTTCTTGCAGTTAATATTAGTTTCTTGTTCAGCAGTTTTGTGCAAGAGGGGAAGAAAAAAAAAATCACATGAAATATATTAAGTGCACATATTTTGCGCATATGCAGGTATATTGTCCATATTTGAAATGGCATTTAAAACACAATTTTAAATGAAAAAATCTTGTAATTTTCGGACAAATAAAGTCAGAACAAAATGAGAACAAATGCATACCGTACTTGTTGCATGTGAATAAAGTTGTCATTTTAGCGCAAATAGGTTCAGGAGATTCCAAGAAAATGTGATGATTTTTGGACAAATCAAGATTAAAAGAACTTATTTTATGTTATTAAAAACACGATGAAAATAACACTACACAAATACTGTACACATAGAAAAAACTTTGAGAAGAATGAACAGTATTTTTTTTTAATCTTCACACCCCTCTTCAAATACCAGCTATTTTGTATTATTTAAAATTCTTATTATATTTTATTACACATTATTTATACTAAAAACAACAACACAACAAAAAACTTTTGATTGTGAATGTGGGGTGAAACCAATTTGGAGCCCTTTGTCCAGACCAAGTAGGTCACCTTCTGTATTTAGTCAGCACAGGCCGACTAAAGTGTAACAGTTAACATTTGCCTTGTACTTATTAGCGCTGTCGCTGTCCTATGTTCACACTTGCTTACGCGCAGGCTTGTATTCAAGTAAAGGTAAAACAGTCATATTTGCAGTGTAAAGCCAGCCTTTGAGACAGAGATACATCGACAGTAAGAATAAAATGGAAAATGTGAGTGTTGTTACCTTCAGTAGTTTTGGAATTGAAACTGCTTGGGGGTGGGGGGGGATAAATAAATAAATAAATGTTTGTTTTAAACAGTCATTGGCTGTTAGTGACAGGCTCAGATTTCCAAGCGTCGCGATTGTTCTCGGAGTCTGACAGCAGCTCCGGAACTTCGCCGGCGTCTGTGGTTGTGGTTGTGGCGGCGGCGGCGGCGGCCCCCAGGTCCACCTCGGTGTCCTCGTCATTGCTCTCTGCGCTGTAATCCACCGCCTCCAGGAAGGACGGCTCATCCTCGTCCATGACGTAGGTGGTGGGGCAGCTGCTGCAGGGCAACACAAAAGACACATGTAGTGTTATCAAGACTAACCCTTTCAGGGACAGCGGTTACTACAGTGGACAGTTTATCATGTTATCATGTTACGGGTTGTTATCTTTATTGGTACATGAAAGGGTTAAAAATCAGGAAAAAGTGGTACCTTGGCTTGCATGAGTGACCAATATTGCTACTGTTGAAATGAAATGAAATGAAATGCATGCCACCACGATTTTTTTGTGACATCTGCCATCGAATGAAAGAACCTTTTTTGCGCCTGTCACTTTGTGTCATTGGCATAAATAGTAGAACAAAGATCCATTAGGGGCAGGTAATACATAATTTTCAGAATGTTCGAAACCATTTTTTCAGACTGATAGCCTGAGTACGTAACCGACTACCAAGTAACCGACACCACTATTGTTCAAAGTTCAAAATAAAACAGGAACAACTCACTCTGGTTTAGGATCGAGTTGAAATAAATCAAAAGTGCAAAATAGGAGTTTCGGTCAAAATAAACTGAAGTTAACTCCCACTTGTACCTATGGAAAAGTTTTTCTTTTTAGTTTAAAATGGCTTACGTTAACTAGCGCCGCAGTGTGGCCAATGGTAGAATCCTTGTTATTGTGCCTATTGGTGCTGTGGCTTAATTAGCAAGCTAGCTCCGGAGGTGGTCCCTTTATTTTTTTGCCATGAGAGGCGGCAGCAAACACATCATAGATCACGTTAGTTGCACCAATTTTTTCTTCATTTTGTTGTTCTTGTTCTTATTCTTGTTCTACTACTACTTCTTCTACTTTCTTTGGGTGGTTGGCAAATACTTTTGGGGCATTACCGCCTCCTTCTGAAATTGGAGTCCTAAAATCATTATTTCAAGAAGCCACCGAAGATGACGCAGAAGTTCAGTTAAGCAATTTTAAACTAAAAAGAAAAACATTTCCAAAGTTAGAAGTGGAAGCAAAGTATTTAACCAGAACTGCCGTCAACACGATGAGGGAACGGGGATTTTGGGTGCCAGTCCGAGCTCTTCTGTTCTAGGATCTCGAATTTTATAAAATAAATTCTCCCACCCCAAAATACTACATAAAAGTTCACTGAGACTAGGATGGAAGTTTTTTTATACTTCATGGTGCATTTTTTGACTGATGCGATTTGTACTGCGGCACAACTTGTAGTCCGAATTATATATTAAAATAATATATGCTTTACCATATGTTCCCCTGTTATTTTGTCTTCAGGTCAAAAGGCTAAAAATACGTTTATATATTATTAAATGACCCCAAAAACTTTGAAATGCATAAAATCTGAATTTTTCCATTATTACAAAAAAGTCTAGTGGTAACTTGGAATCAAAATGGCTGGTGAAGGACACCTCTTTCTTTCTTTCTCTCTTTCCCCGTGGGTCCAGATGCTTAAACGCCTGCTGCATCTTTTGAGGTTTTAGTGGCTTTAGTGGCTTTTTAATGGTGTTAATGGTCTGAAATGCGATCCCGGGGAGACGGTGTCGTGCCGGCGCAAGTGGGAGACAGACACACAAATGGTGTACTGTAAGTGTGTGCGTGTAATGGTGATGAGAGTTGCGAGTGGACAGGAAATGTCCTTTTCTTTGGGTTCCAGTAGCTCTTTGCTCCATTCTACACTACACATGCGCCTCATCATTTCCATCCACGCACACACACACACACACACACACACATACTGACCGTATCTTGCCTTTTACAAACTGGCAGACGCTCCCAATGGCCGCAATATCATTGCAATGACGACCTATTAAATGCTAAGTGCTAGCATGGGCGTGCGCGCGGCTCGGCCTGCCTGCCTGAGAGCATCCAATCTCCGAGGAGAGAACATTGCGAGTCCCTTAATGATCAAAGGCATCAATGATAAATGAACACCTATCAATATGAGAGCAGAGGAGACGGAGAAGGCCAGAGGAAGATACTCAAGGGAAGGGTGGTGCTGGGGTTTGAGGTTGAGTGGGGGGAGTATTAAGTGGTTTTGGAGAATTAAGCCATCAACTGACTTAACAGAGACAGCAAACATCCAAATGATTACGTAAACAAATAACTTGTTGTTACACTTTGTAGTCTGTTGTCGTTTGAAAGAGAGCTGCAAAACGTTACGGTACAATTTAGGTGATAGACTATGTCTGGATCACCGCTAGGTAGGGAAGTTACCGTAGTTGTCCTTTTGTACACAGTAAATCCTATGAAAAGACTTAATAAAATTGGCAGTCGGCGTGTAGGCTACAAGTTAATTCTGCTTTATTTGACCTCAAATTGACCTTGAAATTTCTGACATGATTTACAGAAAATAAATTGTATTTATTTTTCAGCAATCATCACGATTGCTCTAAAATGATTACAAATTAATAGTATATATCAAATTAAATCTTTCTTCTCTCAAAACGATGGCTTTATTTCTCCCCAGAAATATTTTCGCCTACTGTCACAATCACTATTTGTGCTAAAATGCAGACCGCTCAGGTAAAATGACAACTTCTTTCTCTATTTGTCCTAGAACTAATACAATATTCACATGAAATTATATGCTTTTTTTCTTTGCACTTTATTTCTTACAATATAACTATTTTCATGTGGCACTTTTTTTTTTGCCCTGCTGATGTTACAACTTTGTTCACATACAATTACAACAGTCGTATTGACTTTATTTGTTCTAAAATGAAAATTTTCATGTAACACTTCAATGAAAAATTGTCCTAAAATTTCGACTTTATTAACGTACTTTTCCTCATAGTACTTTTTTTCTCTGAATATTTTAGGCCTAGAATTCAGATTTTATTCACATCAAAAGGTACCCTCTTTTAATATTTTAATACTTGATGTGTCTCACTGTATATTCCCATCGATATTTACATACCTAAGTTGACTTGTATGACTCCCAATTAATTCACACACAATTCGAATTTTTTTTTTCCTTTTTGGTGGGATAAATTTGGTAAATATCCCAAATTATTTTTTGAATTAAGCTTAGGGTTTGGCGGCATGGTTGAGGACTGCACCCTCATACCAAGTACTACCACTGAGCACTACAATGTGAGTGTGTTTATGCGGTCCTTATCAGGAAGAGTGTGCTTTCCCCCCCCCCCCAAATCAATATAAAAGTTTCCAAATCGTCAGCTAAACAGGCTTCTGCCCAATTGTATTCAGCAACTTTCACCACATCAAATGTCGCTTTGTTTATCTTAAGACGCAATCAACTCACTGTTATGTCCTCTGGGTGTCATTTCTAACCTGACTACTTTAGGCTGTGTCCCGATGAGGTCGCTCTCGAGGTCCAGCAGGTGCTGATGGCTGTGGATCCCCGTCATTCTCTTGAGCCTTAGAAGGGCCACACAGAACTGAGCTCCCATCTCTTCCAGCTCCCTTGTACCAATTTGAAAACCCTGCACGGATATAGATTCATCACAAGATCAATTGCACATAAAAGATAACCTGTCACACCATTACTTGGACATATATTGACTTGAATTTGGCACTGCGGTTCAATGCCGTAACGACCAGCCCGAGGAAAGGCTTGACTGTCAATACATGTTCATATACTGTCATCCCATTACAGGAAGTGCGGATTCATGTGCATCGTTATGAGGCCGTGAAGTCTCAACAGAGAAGTGCTCACACACTTACAGTACAATACACACACAGTCAACCGCACATTCACAGAGCACTTTTTGTTCCTTCTCTGCAGGAAGGCCAATGCTGGGCCAGATTCGTGTGCTTCTTCACATCTCAGGGTACAACATTAATGGTGGCCCGATGGTCCCAGGCCAGTACGCCTCTGTGTTAGGCCACTACCCAGCTTCAGACATTGGCCCAACCAGGCCAGTCCAAATTTCGAAGTCACAGTCGCCAAAAAGTGCATTTTTTTTTGTTTCAGACCAAAAACACTTTTATCACTGTAACAACCTGGCAGAAACAGAATGTGATGACACAATGACAAAACTCAACCAACACACACACTTGACTAGGTCAATGGGCATGAATCGGAGTAAGCCTCATGAAGCTTGGTTCGGCTCACCCGATTGCCGCTAGCCTTAATCGATTCATGCAAGTGCCAGTGGGACCATAAAATAGAACGACAAGGGCAGCAATGCAAAACGACCAGATTATTATGTCCTGCAATATGTGGATAAAAACTGTGTGCTAACAAGAAGAACGGAATTAATCACAGATATTGAAGGACAAGGCACATCAACAGCTAAATTTGTCTCTAACACTTTGGAATACAGCATATGACAAGGCTTGTTGAACAGTGCCTAATATTGAGTGCTATTTTTAATCATGTGGTTGTATTTGTTCCTATGTCAGCCCTTCAAAATAGGTCTTTACATGAAAACAGTCAGTGGAACTACAGCGTTTTTGCAATAATAGGAAATAATTGTTCTGGAAATTGCTTTGTTACAGCTGAAGCTGTTGTGAAAGTGCTATATAAATAAATTTGTACAGTAAATCATTACTAAAACGTAATGTATTCCATGGTTACTAGCGTATACGTGGCCATTACCACGGAGCCACCAGAACTTGGCTGATCGGGCCACCGCCCAAAAAGACTTCATGTCGGGCCCTGCATATGGACAAACGCTTTAACACACGAGAAACAACGGGGGTAGTTTTCAATGTCCAAAGCCTTTCATCGCACAACAGTTCCTCTGTTGCCAAGGCAGCCAGTTGGACTGCAGCACCACCTGGTGGAAGCTTCCCTCTTCGTTAGAGGTTGTGCATCAGAAAAATGTCTGGCATGTAAAATTATAATTTTATTCAATTAAAATGTTGTCTTTTGGGTTTCTTTATGGGTATTTTACAATGCAAATTATTTATTTGAAGCGTTTCATGCAGCCTGTCACCTGATAACATGATAAGCTGTCCACTGTAGTAACCGCTGTCCCCGATAGGGTTTAAAACCATGACTTTATTTGTTATTGGTTTATTATTACGATTATATCATACAAACCATTCAATAAACAAAGCATACTAAAAAATGCAACTTGGCACAGTTTCACAGCCGTGCAAGCAAAAATGAGGTCACAAGACGTTACCTTATATTTGCCCTGGTCGCAACCGCAGACGGTACTCTCCATGGTGTAGCTGCGCTGCACGCCAATCTCCCGCCACACCACCACGCGCGCCGTCGATTCCTTAGAGCGCTCCACCACAAAACTACAGCTGGCCATGCTGAAGGCCGGCGCGATCTGGGAGAGGATCTTTGGTAGGGCCTGAAAACATCGGCCAAAGTGAGAAGCAGACCACCGTGTGGGTTGAAGCGTGTGTGTTAGGAGCGTCTGCGCGCTCACCCTGTACGCGAGGTCCTCTTCTATGTCATTGGACGCCGTGCTGATGTTGGACTGCCATATTGTTTCCTTCAAACTGCAGCCGTACATGAATACGTTCTTCTTTCTGGAATGGCCGTGGTAGTCGCAGAAAACCTGAGCGCACACACACACACACACACGTAACGTCACAAATCACACAACAAATCCCGAAATCAATAATGTGGTATGAAGGTGTACCAGCGGTGCTCGTTGCGTGTGTGCAAGGTACTGCAACAGGCTCTTGGTGTGGTAGATGGTCGGGTGCAGCTCAGGATTGGGGTTCTGCCACTGGCGATTCAAATCTTCCCCGCTCAGAGAACAACGATGACTAAACCCAAACAAAAGCGCTTTTAAAAGCAGCCGGTCTAGTCTAAGCTCCCGTTTTGCACACCTGCACACTCACTTTCCATTGATGACGCCATCCGGGTTGAGCATGGGCACGATCTTGAAGATGTAAGACTCTCGCAAAGTGGCCGCCAGCAGGCTCGTACCCATCAGAAACTCCAGCGTCCCTTTCATCACCCAGCTGGCATTGGTTTCCCCGGGGTGCACTCTGGCTGAAAGGAAGATCAATGGACGATTTCCTGCAGAGAGGGAAGATCTTTTTTTTTTCTTTCAATATGTATCAAGTTTTAACTTTTTTTTTCCTCACAGGAATAAAGTAGAATTTTTTTTTGTATGAGAATAAAAGTGTGTATTATATATTTCAGTAAATTCGTAATATCCACCCATCCATCCATTTTCTGAGCCGCTTATCCTCACAAGGGTCGAACCAAATCAAAATTTTAGTGAATAAAGTCCTCATTTTTGGACAAATTGTAATTTAGGAGTCAACATTTGTGTCACAAACATTGTGATTTTAGGACAAATATCAACTTGTAACTTCATGACAATAAAGTTGTCATTTTAGGATAAATGCAGTTATAATATTATGACCATAAAATTATAATTGTATATGACAAAAGACGAGAGAAAAAAATGTTGCTATGGCCCAAGGGGAGAAACAAGGTTTGCTAAGTTGACTTACTAAACTGGCAGATGTGATCATTGGAGTTAGACTCCGGCATGGCGGTGACGGTGAGGAGCGGGCAGCTGTTTCCCCAGCGTCTCGCAAAGGACATCCTCTCGCAGGTAAATCTCAGGGGCCCTCAAAGCCTCTAGCTTTGACAAGTGCATCTGAAAACATACAATGCCACAAATTGGCATTTGACTTCTGAAAAATTCTGCGAACGCCCGGCGATCTGTATTAATACCTTAAGAGAGGAATACGTGTACGGGTAGTGATAGGAAAAGTAGCAGACGTCATCCTTGTGGCTGAAGGCGGTGCTGAAGCTCATTGTGTAGTAGGACTTCCCTTTCTGACCGCCAGTTGCAATGGAACTCCTGGCAAAATTGTTCCTGGGGGGGAAAAAATTGCAAAGAAAAGCCTTAAAAACTGTTTGTATAAGGCACAAAAGATTCAATTTTAGTATGAATAAAATCATGATCACGTAATGTAAGAAAAAAAAAGTTATCTGATCTGAATGGAGAAGCATATCATAAGAGAAAATTAATGTGAATATCCAGAAGAAAAAGTGATATTCTTGTTTTATATGAATCCGACCTACTTATAGTAACAGATGTCTGTTCCTGTTCTGACCCAGCAAGGCCTGCCACTGATGGCCTCCTGAACCGAGTACATCAGCGGCTGCATGCCTAAACACACAGACACAAATTGGGGCTTTGAGAAACGAGTGACCTGACTTCGGAGTATTTATGATGACAGTGAACTCAACTCAACCCATTTCACGATACGTAGCATATTGGCAGAAAATTCTTCCAAAAAGAGACTTAAAGCTGTGGACTGCCACCCCGAGTTGAATTTTACTGTCACACTAAATTGACAGTACAGTACAACAAAGAGAATGACATATTTTGTATTTGAAACAACCACATAGCTTTGCTTTCAAGTCTGTTTAGCTAAATGCTAAATAACAATGCTAAATGCATAGATGGGCTAACTAAGTTATAATCCTTTAAACCATGGACATTTGAACATAAATGAAGGAGCAACAACGGTAGACAGACAATACAGCAATACTCACAAGCATATACGTATTTTTATCCACTGTGAAGAAAAACTACTATCTCCATGCAACTGTACGTGAGTATAATACTGTCACTGGTAGCTAAGATTTTAATTATTTCCATTAAATTATGTGATTACGATTAAAATTTTTTTTTATAAAGTGCTATTTTTCCTTTTGAAAAACACTTAAATCGTGTGTTGGTTTTTTTTTGGGGGCTAGAGCGGATTCTTAACATTTTCACTCATGATTTGGTTTTGAGTCAGAAGCGTGATCTAATATTTCAAGGCACCACTGTTTATATCTTGAGTAATTGAACTTTATTTCATAATAAGGAAAGTGTAGTAGCAATCTCACCATAATTGAACTGGCTGTTGGACTTTTCACAATTGATGATGTTGAAGCGGTACGTGGTTCCCACACGCATGCCGCTCACCTCAAAGTAGAACCACTGGTGGTGGTGGTTGCTGTTGATGTCCGAGTTCAGAATCAGGTCGTACTCGTACCTGCGCACAATGTCTGTATCATGTGCCGAGTGAACAGAACACCTTGTCATCACAAAGGTAACGGATCTGCATGCTTACTTCCTGATCTGAATGGCCTTCCGGAGGTTGCCGGACTCAAACTGAGAGTTGAACCTCAGTGAATCGCCATTGCTTTCAATCACGGGACAACTGCAAAATAATAAAAATAGAATAAGATTTTTTTTTAAATTAAAGACTCTATTCAAGATATTGTAGATTAAAAAAGAGGTACGAGATGAAAAACTAAAAACCTACCCGGGAATGTCGAGGTCGTAAACGACTTTATCCATGATGTCGTTTGGATGAATCAACCTCTCAATATCCTGGAATATCTTAGACCTGCGTGGTTACATGAGCAAATTTAGGAGCTTTATTGCATTTTAGGAACTTGGAACCCCGCGTAGTCACAGTTTGGCGAGGGCAAATTCACATATTTGCCGATTTTGGGGGGTAAACTATTGTCCATTTTTCTCTTATTCACTGATTTTGTGCTCAGGACAATTCCTGTAAAATGAGAGGTATTGCTAAAATGCCATTCTGGTGCCACATAACTATGTTGACATAAAGGGAGATGCAGCATTAAGTCAGGCCAGAGCCTTGTATAATAGAATAACAGATGCTTTGTCGCAATCTAGTGGCAGCTCACAGCAATCAAAAACCTTTTGGGGGGGGAATCAATATACAGTAGGGCTCTGTCCCTATGACAGTATATGAAATAGCTTGAACTAACCAAGCAGAATGGGTTCTGTTTGACTTTTAATTTGAAATTACTCTGACACAAATAGTTGGGTTTCTGGAGCGCCTACCTATCAAGTGTGAAATTAAACAAGTACATCAATGTGTTTGCTGCGTATGCCACAGGCAAGAATCATCCTGCACACTAATTCACAAAAAGTGATTTCATGGCTTGGTGATGAAATGCTGCTTCCGGGAGTGAAAACATGATCTGTGTGGTTTTTGTGGGTGTTATCAGTTTGTACTCTCTGAAAGATTGGACAAGTAATCCACCCACAGGCTCTGTCTCTAGTCTCCATGATTTAAAAAAAGATGCATTAAAGTGTTTGCCTGATATTTAGGGATAAGGGCAAACCTCGGCTATGAATAACAAAAATCGTCAAGTAACTGACGGCCCTGATGAAAATACTTGAAATTGCCAAGACAGTGGCAAAGCATCAACTCACGTCAACATAGTTCCGTGGCACTTAAAAGCCACAATAGGGCATGAAATTAATACTTTTATTGCACATTTTAATGAAAGCATGGCATGCCAGGCAACAGTTTCAAATTGTGAACAAAATATAGGGTTTCTCCTCATCTCGATCATGAGTGAGATGGAGGCTATATCAGTCTTCACTCTCACATTCACAGCGAAGAACAATTTTGAGTATGACATGCATGTTTTGGAATTGTGGGAGGAGTATTTGGAAAAATGCCACATAAGCACAGGGAGAACATGTAAAGTCCACCTTGAGCGGTCTAAGCCAAAACCTGAACCCAAAACCTCTCAACTATCATTCCGGCGTGCTAACCATTACATCACTGTGCTACCCTTGACTTCATCAATTGTATTAAAATGTTCAAAAGATTTTCACCAACTGTATTTTCTCACCTCTGTACCCCGTACAACCTCTCCAGAAGGGGCTCTCTATACGTGGGGGCCACATGTCCAAAGTAGTCCGGGTAGGCTACGTCAGTGTAGCACGGCACAGACTTTGTCCCCTTCACCATCTCCACATAAAGGTCCAGGTCATGCAAAGGGAGAAGCTGAGCTGTGTCGGGTACCTCCAGGACAGCCCCTTCGCCGACCTCATCCTCCGCGCCCTCTGAGCCGCAGTCTGATCCACCTCCTGCTAAACAGCGAATGGCGATGCCCTCCAAAAGCAGAGGGGACTGCGTGGCCTTCAGCGCACTAACTGGCGTATCTTTTTGTTTGACTCTCATCTGAGCCGCATTTAAGGAGACACGTTTAGGCAGTTTCTGCTCCGCTGGTTGATTATGTGCCTCCACGTTTTTGTTGGGGCCCTTAGCAAAATCACTGCCGTCCAGCTGCAAAGGGCGAAGAGCGGGAGTGGGAGCAGAGGAGTCACAGATATCTTCAGTGCTCCGTGCAGTGACGTGATTTGGGGACGGCACCTGAGCGGTGGGCACAACGATGGGCTGAGCAGATTGAGCCGATGAAGATGTGGTAGAGGATCCAAAGTTGAAATCCTAGCGTGGAGGAACATGTGCAAAATATTATTCCACAATGTTTTTTTTCTCTTTCCTGTTTTCAGAATGCTACTGCATGTGAATTATTACATTATAGTCTGCCTTAGTTCTTGGAGGTTCAGTTTTATTTTTATTTTTCGTATTCAGTAGTTAGTTAGTTAGTGTCTTGATAAGTTTAATGCTTAAGAAGTGCAGTCTACATACTCACAAATAGTAGTAAATAGAGTATGTGGGTGTGAATTACAATGACATTTTTTTTTTAATCGTTCAGTCCTACCTGGAAGTCTTGGGACAACTCCATGAAAAATTTCTCGTAGACTTTTAACTCTTCGTAAGGTCTGCTCGGGATCTTCTGGGGGTTTAGCTTGTTTATATCCTTTTCAATGTCGTCATTCTGTATAAATGATATGCACGACAGGATGTGGGCATTTGCATACGTAGAGGCAAGAAAAGAAAGCAGTGGAAGAGTTACCAGGGAGCGACAATCCTTCTCATCTTCCTCGTTCTCCGTATCGTTCTCCGTGTCTGCCTCTGTGTCCTCGTTATCGTCACTTTCATCCACCACGTCGTCCACTGGTGGGACACACATACATACACACAGCGCGTCAAATGCACTTCCTGCATGTTTCTCTGGGGGACATATTATTCTTGTGAGGGGTCACCAGGATGTCTCCAAACACAAAATGCATGCAGCCATGATCAAATGATAATGTTTTTTGAAGAAAGCTGAACATTTCTTCAAGTACATACATGATGAATATTAGACTTCAGTGAAAGTTAATAGACGACGGTTGGTGTTCGTGGTCTATCTATCGATATTTTTATTTTGATCTTATATTATGAATTAACAGTGGTCGAGTACGTGAGAGTTAAATGTATATTAACCCCCCCTGTTAAACTGCTAGTCAATTTGATCCCCATTGTAAAGTTTTAAAAGCAATGAAAATATTTTCTTAAAATTAGAATGACACTTTCTGCTGGCCTTATTTTTGTCCTTTTGCTCTTTCATTAAGCAGATTATATATGTACACACAAAGACACACACAGATTTGTTTTAATTATTTATTAAACACGCCTTGGGTTATTTGAGAATAATTTTGTTGTGGAAAAAAAAAACTAAACAGCAGGGTTGAAACATTGCATGTTTGGTGAATAAAAGTTTGATGATGAATGAAGTTTGAGCCTGAAACAGATTCGTTCAACCTGGATTATTTCCAATGGGAAAAACTGAATAGTTCAACTTGATCTCTGTAGCCACAGCATTGCATACAAGGAGCCTTGGGGAGTAGACGACCTATACTGTTGCGCAATGATCTTTGAGAGCATGAAACAAGCATTATATGATGCATGTATACCACTAGTTTAGTAATGACTCATGCAGGCATGATGAATGGTAAATGTTATTCTCTGCTTGTCTTGAATAGTCTTACCCTTCTTTAAGGGCTTGTTGAGCTGTGCATGTGTTCTTCCTGTAAGTGTAGCAGTGTGTGAGAAACATTGAGTGTGCACATGTGTCCATGAATTGTACGAGGACCCCCCCCATCCCCCTTGTCATGTTTTTTGTGCATGTTTTCTCACCTCCGGGGGGCTGGCTGTATAGCTGTGCGACAGGCCCTGAAGCCAGCACGTGCTCCAGCTGATAATGGAAAGTCGACTTGATGGTCGGCAAAGGCAGGCGGTTTTTGGGGAAGCACTTCCTCATGATGAGACTGGAGGCATTGACAAGAGGATCCAAGGTGCGCACCGAGAGACACTCCTGGAAGAAATACCACAGTGGAAATATCACTACTCATAAGAGGACATTTCGGTATGAGTGTAAAATGCACGATGAAGGCCAAAGTAATTACATTCCACCAATAGATTTCTAAGGATGTTTGCTTCTCTACCTTCCGGTTTCTTTGGATCGCTATTGAAACGTGCTGATGACACTTCCCTCTGACATCATCCTTTTTGAGGGCCCATAATGGTGGTTTACTGGTGATCAATTATTAGGCATCATTTTGATCTCAAAATGTCGAAATGTGAACAGTATAGGGTGCGTTTGAAAATCCGCCCCAAGCCTACACTGGTTCATTCAGAGTGCACGGAAGACGGAATGCCACCATGCACTCTAGAAAATGAGTCAATTCATGGATTGAACACCTGCTGTGAATTTTAAATTCAAGCACCTTGTTAGAGAAGACGTGCTCAAAAAATGAAAAATGCTCAAATTATGCTCACTAGTAAAAGCGACTGTGCAATTTAGGGCCATACTAATATTTTACCCGACAGCCAAACAACCCAAACTTTTTGGGAGGACTGTAGTTTGTAGGCAATGCTATGTGTTGGCATTCACTCAATACTCTCACTCACGGTGGAAGAGTTGTACAGAATGCGCATGCCATCTGCTTTCGTAAACGCCCGCCTGCCCAGCTTGATGTTGGTGACATTGCGCAGACAGCCCAGGAGTCCCTTGCGGATCACCGTATGACGATGCCACGTGTCGTTGCGGTGCCAGTCCAGGTAGAGGGCGAGCAGGGTGGGAACGTAGCCACCCTCCACTGTTCGCCGAGCATTTGTTTCTGGATGGAGGATGAGAAGATACAATGACTTACAGCCACGTGAAAAAGCATTTGCTCCTTTCCTGATTTATGATTTTTCTTTTTGCCTCTTTATTTATTAAATATAGTATGTCAAATTATATATTGTCGCTGAGAGAGACAACCAAGTGTCTCTACCCTTGTTTGCATAAAAAATACAAATAAAAAGATCGGTATCAATATTTTAGTCCCAGTTCCATTCCCATCTTCCTGCTGATTGATTCTTTTAAATGACCATTTTATTTTTGTTTCATTTGTTTTAGTGCTGTTGCTTCCCTGTATGTATTCAAACCCTTGCATCCAGGCTCGCATTATTACTTGCCGCATCAATTTTGAAGCAGTTGTGATCATTCATCCTAATTATCAATCAAGGAAATTGTTTTGAGCCCACCCGCAGTTCAGAACAGCTTGACATCAGACTGTCACGCGACAGAGCCATCACAACCAGTGCACCCGGTAAAATCAATACTCACTGGATTTGAGCAGAGCAACGAGTGCATCCACAGCGACCCTGCAGAGTCAAACACAGGGAACATCATTACAAATGCGGCTAAAGAGACACGAGACATTTTTTTTTTCACAATTTAGGCTGTTCTATCAAATGAAGAGTACAGTTTTTGTTACCATAACAACCATGGGAGGAGCTGCAGTATTGGGAGAGGCAAGGACTACTCAGTGCTGCGCACTCAATGACTTTTTGTGGAGTTTTTGGAGATTTCGAGAGAGTCCAAGGCTCCTTCCAGAACAAGAAATGTTCAATCCTCTGTATCCAGACTGCAACTGAATAGGTAACAACCGATCTCGGCTCATTTGTTTCATGAAGTTAAGCCATGATTGGTTATTAAATGAGCTCTGACTAACTATGATGTCATTGTCAGTCGACAGCATGTGGAAAAATAGCCACCTTCTGAGATGGATAAAAACGGGTGGATTTTACTTCTTAACTCATACTCCACAAACGCAACATTAATCAGAATGTTGTGTTTAGACTAGCGGGGCTGCATGAAACATTTTGGTCAATTAAACATAGGTTGAACATGATTTGCAAATCATTTGTTTTGTTTTTATTTATGTTGAACACAACGTTCCAACTTCATTGTGTTTGCTGAATGGCTCATTTAGGAACATGCATTTAAAAATAGACACAAAAAACCTTTGGTCTTCCACATACGTACTTAATCAGGCTCGCGTTCTTCTTGCTGTATGGTGCCACAATCTTGAACATCATGTCGATGGCTCCACTTTTGCCCAGGGCTATGGCGTTCACAACTTCACAGAGCACAAGTCAAAACAAACATCAAACAAAATGTTCTTTTGGGTTTTTTTTTCTTGGAGAATGAATGACAATTCAGCAAAGTTCCAATTGACTTACTGTTGGCCGAGTACACCCTAAGAACCTGCAAACAGGGCAGGACCAGCTTGACATTGTGGAGGTTCTTCTTGATCAGGTTGATTGTGATATGCAGAGCGCCAGTCAGACGCGCCTTTACGCCCAACTTCCTGTCTACACACACACACACACACACACACACACACACACACACACACACACACAAAGCTCAGCAATGCAATGCGCTAGTCCTACTTTTTGTGCAATGTACTGGTCCTTCGCAATATCGTGCTTCACATAGCAGGTATTTTTTTGGTGTGTAACTTATCAACTTGTCTGTCACAGGTATCCATCCCTAGAGTAGAATCCTGCAGTTTACAGGACAGTATGCTTGCTTACTGTAATGCCCCTGCATGTTCGAAAGGAGTGCTATATTCATCAATGCACTTTTCAGCAGTTCAATGAAGTCCAGAAGAACAGTTAAATTCATACAATGAGCGCACTGTAGCAGGAGATGCTGTCGGCCGCAGCTCACGGAAATGTCACGACACATGCCACCAAGCCCGACCTCTTAAAGGCACTGACACTACAATAGATACATACAAGTGTGTTTTACCAAGTTTAAATGTGTTTAAAGTATGTGAGAGGTGTACAACTATCTCACAGATTTTAGCCTTTTGCAGGTGGGTGTGGAACTTATCCCCCCGTATGGTGTTTGCAAAACATCCTACCTTTCGGGCCCACCTTGGCCAGTAGGGAGTGAAGATGCAACATGAGCTCTTCGTTGGGGTGAAACTCTTTGCTGGCATTGATTAGAATGCGGAGTAACACGGCTGTTCCTCCTTTTGATACAAAGACCCCCACCCTGCGTCCTTTGCCTAAAACAGCAAAGAGATGACCGCAAGTAAAACAATTTGAATGTAATGATTATAACTAGTAACGGTAAAATGTAGTCCATAAAAAAGTGGCAAGGGAGATGGAGAAACTAGTAGCAGAAAACTTAAAAACTTAAATGATTAGAAATAGTGATCCCACCGGGCATCCTCTGATTTTTTTATGGGATGTAATAGATTATTTAATCCCTTCAAGCAGAGTTCATTTCCACACTACATAGTAAAAGTAGAGTAATCCCCCATGTATCCGCAGTTCACTATTCACATATTAAGTTGTTGTTTTTTTTGGCTCGTCAATGAAAAATTTACCGTTTTGTACTTTTCGTGCTCTTTCTAATCTATGCCACAAAATAGTATCAAAGGAAAATATGGGAGTTCAGGAATTGGTGCAGAGGAAGTATGTAGAAGTGAAACACTTCAACTGAGAGTCAAGCTGTTGTTATGTTAGGCGGGAAGTAAGTTTAGCCTGGACTGTCAGTAGACGTTAAGGACAGTCTTCATTGCATGTGCATGTACATGCTCATGTTTGGTGCATTTTTTTTTCTCAACCAAATCATCCATTTATTTTTTAGGTGTAAAGTTGTAAATCAAGTTCGAAATTATATTTAATTACTTTGGTATTATAGAGTGTAGTAAACTACTACACGCGCGTAGTTCTAATCATTTTTAGTGGGGTCATTATTTACCTGTGTTTTTCCCGCTACATCCAGCAGGGCTTTGTCACCATCCCTATCCTCAAGTCTATGTTTTTATTGGATAACTGATTACTGCATATTAAACTGTTTTTAAGGAGAGCAGGAAGATAGTGATTAGTACAGGTACTGCAGCTTCCTCCCATATTCCAACGAAATAAATGCTACGTTCATCGACGACATTAAATCACCTTTATTTGTAAATGCGGAAGTGAACGCTTGTCTATCTGTGCCCGACAACCATTTCAGGGTGTACCCCACCTCTAAACCAAAGTCAGCTGGGATAGGCTCTAACTCACAGTCATAAACTCCACAGAAAATGGATGGAGAGAATATCGACATACATCTTTTCTCACCCAAGGTCAGTAGTTCACTGAGAATGTACAGGATGTTCAGAATCGTCTGGATGTCCCGGGTGGTCTGTTAAGAGTCAGATTGTCATGAATTAGCTTTTGCAAATGATCAAAAAGCAGATAGTAGTCAAGAGCTTTTTATTAAAAAAAATAAAAAAAACTAGAAAAAAAACTTGACATTCATGACAGTATGTGTATTGTTTATTTAGAGGGTTTTATGCTCGTTTGATATGAAAAACCCATTAGACAATTCATGAAGTACATCTACAGTTAATGATATCTAAAGATATGTAGGGAGGTTGGTGGTTAAGTAGGTTTGGTTGGTTGGTAGGTAGGAAGTTGCATTAGTATGTTGGTAGATGGATGGGCGAGGTGGATAGTAGGGTTAGGAAGATCCGGTATGTAGGTAGTTACGTAGGTAGACTGGCAAGCAGACTCATCTGCATGAAGTGGTGCCAACTGACCTCCAGTGAAGTCAGGATGACCTCCATGCCGCTTGTGCCTTTGGACATCACCTCCTTCGATGTCTTCTCTGCAAGACAAACAGGAGACAGCCGTTCATCCGTCTACTGGAACTTTCTTTGCAGTCACCACAGCATGTCACTAGGTCAGATTGGTTCGATGCTTATTCGGACAAAATTAGTGTGGCATTTTGTATTTTGTGGTATTTATTTCTTTTTTATGCTGTCACTTGTCTTTCACTTCACTTTTATGTGAAACATTTGTGAGTGCCACACATTTTGTAGAAATCATCTGAAGCGTTCAATGTAACTTTACCTGAAGAGTCAGGGTGGTCGCCGCAGAACCTCCTGGTGTAGCGGCGCTCCATTTATAATTTCTCGAACACTTTTATTTTTTGCTTATTGTATTTCCAAAGCAACATGTTCTGACTGCACACAGAACACTGTCTGCACAAAATACGCCATGTGTTGTCTTAAAAAAATAACAACCTAACTTCATATATTTTTCCCAATCAGCACGGGGAACCATGAGGCGGGGCAAGAAAATGAGAAAAAACTTGAGTAATGTGCCTCTCATGACACATTAGACAGTCCACTAAAAAAATCCCGGTCATTGCCCGCCCCACCCTTGTTCTTGACCTCCAAGTCTCGCACAGTTTAAACGTGAAACCTGAGGACACCAAATTGCAGCCCAGGGTTTACAGTTACCGCCAGACAGATCGGTACCAGCGTCACACACCCTACAGGGGGGCGGTGTTGCTAAATGTGTGTGTGTGTGTGTGTGTGTGTGTGTGTGTGTGTGTTGCAGATGAGAGGAACAGCTGACAGACAGGGAGGAAGGGCGGCCATGAGCGGGCGTGAGAGACATACGATTCTTGCTGCACCCATTCGTCATGGTAGGGAGGTGTAACCACGTTCAAAATTCCAGAAAAGTGAGGTACTATATGGTGGCCTCCAGGGCTCAAAATATCATTTTTGAACACAGCCAAGAACTGAGAAGCATCTCTGACCACTAGAGGGCGACATGGGACCCATGCCAGCAAAGTCCCGGACAATAGTTTTTCAAAATCCTGTCCCGTCCCACTCCCTAGTCCCTAGTGAAAATAACTCCCACTCCCGTCCTGCTCCCGGTTCAGAAAGACTCCCACTGCAGTCCTGCTCCCACTTCGCACTTAATTCAGTTACTGGCACAGGAAAGACTGATGTAATAACTTATCAAAATTTAATAAAAACAAATAAATTAATAAAGATTAATCAATACATGAACGAGATGTAAGAAAATAAACAATACACTAATCATAAAGGCAGTGATTTAATCATTTAAGAGATTCCTTGGCCCTTACTATATACATTTTAGTTATTTGTATTATTATCACTAATACCAATGAGTTCTCTTACTTAAACCTCAAAAGATGCATCGGGTGTTTTCCAAAAAAATGTTACTCGTGTGTGACATGCGTGACGTCACGAGTGATTTCACTTCAGTAGCTCCAGGATTTTCACCCAAGTGGGGGTCATGTTTTGTGCTGTGTAGTACATGCCACCAGAGGTCAGTATATAGCAGCGGTAGGACAGTAGGTAGTATGTTGATCATTTTGAGCTTGAGTCAACAATTTGTACAACTATTTCAGTATGTATCCAACATTTAAAACAAAACACACTATTCAAGGCTACTCGTCGTGTAGTTTTAAGGCTGTGTTAAACAATTAGGCTGGTGTCCATTATACTTTATGTTTTGGCTCCAACAGAGAACCACATCCACACCTTCATTCACGCTAGCAAAACCAGTTTCGCTTTGGTTTGTTGTTCTTGTCAGTTGTCAGGTCACCTCCTTGTAAGATTAGTCTATTTTTCTTTGAATCTAGTCTTTTGGACCTTTGAAGTGATTCCAGAGTGCCTTGTTTTCCTTTTTAAGTATTTTGAAATTAAATACTTTAAGAAAGCACCTGCCTTGCCTCACTGGTTCCCTGCACTTGGATCCTCAACAACGGGTGTTCTTGACACAAGCTTTCCAGTGTCCCTTTAGAAGAGGCTACTCCATCTCGAGGCAGTCTTTCGATCTTCTGTGCACTTGGGCTCGGCGATTATGGAAAAAAAAATTCTAATCACTATTTTGACTGATATTGAAATCACGATTAATAAAAATAATTTTTCATTGAATTCAACTCCTAAGTATTCATTCAACTATTCCAAACTACCATCCTACCCTCGTGCCTATATTCACCGTGCATGTTGAAAACTTTATTCTTGAAAACCGTATTCTATCCATCAAGTCCAAAATGACTTTGTAAATATCATGTGTAAATCAAGACTTGCATTTTCATTCTGCTGCAGCCACACCTTTCCTGCGTTGCATCTTGCTTCTATTTATCATATTTACTTTTTCTTATTTTGTTGTTATATTTTTATTTTCACACGTCTTGGCACTTACTGTGCGAACCTGGGCCCTTGGATATCCTACTGCGTGGCATATCATGTGGAAATGGCTTCATGTGTTCCCTCTGCATTTGTGTTTGAGTATTCGTTATTTGAAGGAATGCTAATTTCTCATTAGCATGTCAATGGGACTTTATACTCCCTTTAGCATCAGCGCTAGCAACTCAACTCAACTGTATTTATAGACCACTTTAATTTTGAAATGGAAAAATACTGCGTCCTAAATACCGCTATCATACATTTTTGTCACGGACTGAATTTCAAGTCAGCAGTAATCTTTCTCTTTCTGCCACCCGGTAGTCCAATGGCACCTATTATTGAAAGATGTATAGATTTATTATTTGTGAGCGCTTACCTTGTGTCTGTATAAGATGCAGGAGCTTGGAGGTGATCTGCCGCGCCATCTCGGGATCCTTCACCATGGAGTCCCCGGTCATCTTCTCCAGCTGGGTCAGCAGGATCTGCACTCTGGAGTTACTGGGAACACTGGGAGAGAAATGAGCGCAACCGTCAATTGGATTGAATTTGCTTGAATTTTGAGTTTTGTGCAAAAAAACAACTGCACTGTAGAGTAGAAACGGGACACAGCATTGCTTTCATCTATTCATTTGTGTATTGGAATGTTTGGGAATAACATCCCGTTGGGATACATCAGGGTCATCTGAGGTTAGCCATTTAAATTATGTGTTCTTTTAGTTTATCCCTGTTAAGTTCAAAGACAGCGCAGGCTCCAAAATGACACTTAATACTCAAAACAAATAATCAATGGGTTTCATAATGACAACAACAATAACAACAAAATAATTTTAATCCTCATGGGCGAATGATTAATAACAAGGCTGCATTTAAAACAGCCATGTTTTGACAGACGGAGGTGGTATTTATAGAACTAGCAAAACACCAGGGTTTGCAATGTGGACTTTGGTAGACACGATTTCAGAAAGTTTAGGGCAAGCCTGGATGAGCGGGGTGAAAGGTTGCTGCTTGGTACGGCAACAGCAAACATGGGAGAAGAGAATCCAAGTTGTACCCAGCGCAGCTCAATGTTCCCCATGTCCTTATAAAGACACAGCAGAGAAGAGTGCACACTGGGGACAGCGCAAGTAAAAATGGCAAGCGAGCGCATAAGAGCGTTCAATACATGCCCAAATAAACACATTGCATCAGTTATACATGAAGGGGAATGAGGGCCACACTAAAAAGAAATACCGAATCATTTCCTCATATTATGTTACTCGTTATTCTCATTAAAGTATTCTGGAAATAATTATCCTCCTAATATCATGAGATTTTGTCATGTTTCATAATCTTGCAAATTTCTTTGTATTTATGAATGTATTCTCACTTTAAAGAATGACTTAATTCTCAAAAGATTGTAATATCGCAAATGTGGAATATTTGTTCAAAAAGGGTTTTGTTTAATTTTTCTTGTATATGAACAGTTTTGTGATATTAAGACTTTTGGGAGACGGGGGGTTGGGGGGTGTTCCCCTACTCACAAAACCATGGCTTTATTCTTGTAAAGTAATTTTGTTGTGACAAAAGAAAAGTTAACAAAAAAAGACAAAATACAAAACAACACATGAGACACAGACAATTGTGCACTCTTAACCACTTTCCTGCATACACTTTGTTGTCTGAAGCAGTTATAGATGAAAGAGGAGCGAATCAAAGTGTCCTTTTCACCAGTGGATTAAAGACGTCATGCTGCAATGTGCACACGTCTGCTACAAGCTAAACTTGAAAGCAACAACAAGCAGTAGCATCCATTAACGAAAGAGATTGACTCTCTTCTCATGTCCCATGTAATTATAAATGCAATTGCATAAACGTTTTTTCTTTATTCCCTTAAGTAAACTTTATTTAATTTTTGTGTTTTTGTTTCAGGCTGGGCGGATTTGTTCCTAGAGGGCACTCATTCACTCTCCACCTGCAATCAGTTGATCAGTCATCAACTCGGTTTAAGTGCCTGCCTGATCTTTATGCAGGTGCCAGATGATTCCCACTTCTGGAAGTGGTATTTTGGCGAACGAGGTGTAGCTACGTGTTTGACAGTGTCCTCTTTGACTCTTTTCCTTCTCACTCGTGCCTCCACAAGGCTTGCTGCCAAATCCTTGGTCCAGCCTTGTTCCATCTTGTCACCAAAGTCTCACATTTACTACTGTCTCGTTGCGCACAAAGCAGGAAAAAGAACTGCTTCGTACGCAACAGAGCAAAAGTGAATAAATGGATTAAAAACGAGAACCAGGAAAAATACTGTAACGTGAAAACAAAAGCGCCTGCAAAACGGCAAGGAAAAGATAAGACAATTATTTGTTTAAGTATACGTTCTGAACGATCCCACTGGGATGACGACAATGTAGAAAACAACGATCGTAATCGAATAAGGTAGACGAGCATGGGCAATAACAGTGGCACGGCATGCAATACTCCGGCAACGAGTCGAAAGCCGGAGTGCCTAGATATAGCAGGTGTAATCACTGACAAATAGGCAGCAGGTATGAAGGCAGCACAGAAAAGAGCCCATCGCATCGCCATCTGCTTCAATAAGAAATTTATCCTGCACCCTGCTCATACGTTATGCTTTTTTGTCATTAAACCCTGCCTCAGCTCTAATCCTGTTTCCTCTTCACTTTTGAGTCTACAAAAAAATAACAGCTCAATTCTCACAAAATTAATTATTTTAACATTAAAAACTGATTGTTGAACATATTTTTATTTTCTCCTAGGATTATTTTTTTTTCTTTAGATATATTACAAATTTTTGAAGTAACTTTTTTGCCCTCATAATGATTTAATTCCCATATAGTTTCAGTTTGGTGTGTAATATTTTTTCTTGTAGCATAGCATTACAGTTCTTTCTTGCAACATTGAGTAAGTGCACATTATACATTTGCATAACACACATAATTTTAAAATGGAGAATTGTGAAAAGAACAAAAAGAATAATAATAAGAATAATTGCCCATGTTAACTTCATTCACGTGAAATTTTTGTGCACAAAAATACATAATAGGGCACAAAACAAGCATTGGTGCTACACTGGGAGTTCAAAAGGGATGAGAACACACTCAAGGGTGCGTAACAGTATGAAAGAGTAGAAAGAAGCGTGGACAAATATCATTTTGCTTGGAAAGAAAAAAAAACACTCACCCCTTCTCTGAGGCCATCTTCGGTTTGTTCATTTTCGTCACATCAACATGGCATGTCGTCTATGAAAGACAGAAACACTGAATGCATGCAGTTTCAAAACGAAGTGGCTTGAGTGAACGGAGCCAATACAGGAGCACTTGAGAGGCAAAATAAGGCCAGTCATAAACCGTTTTAGAAGTGCATCAGTAGTACATCAAATCTTAACAATATTATGCTTTCATTGAGTGTATAATGTGTCATTCCAGGACAACATGCAGCTGTGTTGCTGTTGAATGGGTACCAAAATGAGTCACGAGTCAATTTTTATTGACAACAGTCAGAGGCAACTGTTTTAATATATTTGTTTTATTCATTCAGGCACATCCTTTCCTGGCAAAGGGCTTCATGATCCCTATTTGTTGCACTAAATTAAAGTGTTCTGTGTTATATTTAGTTCATGATAAAATGTTTGGGTGCACGATATATGTTGGTTACTTCCTGGTTGGGTGCCACAAAATCATTTCCAAATATGGGCAAGCTGGGACTCGGGTGTTGTCATCCATGCCTGTTGCCCCGCGACAAACACATTGAAAACCAAGTGCGGTGTGAAAAGACAATGTAGTCATGCAGACAACAAAGAAGAGTTTAATTCAACGACTGGAAGTACCCAGTAATCAGCAGTAATCGTACCTGCTTTTCGCATAGGATAAAGAACACATGCCTGTCAGTATTATTAAATTAGATTGTCTATATGTGTTACTGCACCGATTGTGTACAAGCCTCTGATCCTGAAAACATTATAGCACCGCCATTAGTCACTATTCATTAGCATTAAGTTAGTAGCCTTGAATGCAAATCATGCAGTTGTTTTACATAACAAGTGTGTCTTTTTGTTTGTGACATTAAACTTGACTGGGAGTGCCCATCAAAATGCTTGAAGTCTCTTTATTGAAGATTTACTCACAGACTGAACCGCTGCTTGTTGTGAGTGAGCAGAGTTGAATGCCTTGCCACCATACACCAAACATAGCAATTTTTCCCCAACAAGTCAAAGCATGACTATTTTTCTAAAAAATAAATAAACTAATAAATAAAAATACCCAATTTGTAGCAATTTCGTGCATTTTATGTACTTTATTTTGCATGTATTATGTATTTTGGTAAACTTGGGTCTGCATGGGGGAAAAATATATATATTTCTAATTAAGGTTGACAAACGGTCACATAAGGTAAATACTAAGCAATAAACCGCAAAACGGGGAAAAAAGATTGGGTCAAATGTTTGAAGTAAGGGATGAGAATTGGGAACTTCCTTTTATTGTTATTAGAAATGAGCACTTATGTTTTGGGGGCCTTGTGGGCTGATTTACACTTGCAGGTTTCCAAGCCCTGTTTACATATCAAGCGATCTTGACGTTGTTGTTACTATAAGGTCTTTCTGTCACTTGACAGCCATTGCAATTTGAAAGATGGCTGATAGCCTTCCTATGACCCCTTTACAAATCCATCACAAAGCAAAGTGAAATAACAACGCAGATGAAACACGAGACCGCCGCCGTAACCACGTCGCCGTAACTGTCTGGAAGGACGTAAGAAAACACTCAAGAGGCTACAAGCGTTAGCGGCCCGGGGGCCGCTGCACCTGCCGTCGCGGACGAGTCTGTTACCGCCGGACTGAGCTCACAAGAAAGCCGATTTTAAGAACGCCCCCGCCGCGTTAAGACAAAGCGGTCAACCCGGGAGGCGACGTACGGAGGATGGGCATGACTTACCTCCGAAGCAAGGAACGGCTGTCCTCCAGAGATAACGGCGGCAGCTAAAGGGTGTGTATTTATTGTGTAATAGTGTGTGTTCGTCTGGCTGGCTGGTTGAAACGCCCTGGTGATGTTGTGATGAGGGGCAGCCCCAAGACTGTCAGAGAGAGAGAGGCTGTCAAAATGCGCGAGCCACGCGAGAGTACGACTCTTACTGTGGTTTTACGTGCTCATACCCCTTTGATACAGCCAGTGCGCCATGGTCGTCACCAAATACAACACTTATTGTATAATCTTCAGCATTGGGCGGTGAATTACAAGCGGGAAGTGTCCCGCGGGGGCTGGGTTTTGAACGGGATGCCAAAAAACTACAAATCCCAGCAATTTATGTTTACTGATGACGTCATATTACTGAGCCGGACTGTAGGTCCCGTGAAATTATTCCCCTTCAAGCTAAAGCTACATGGCTATTGAAAAACAATAAGGTATGTATCGGATTTCATTAAAAGCAACACTTTTTAAACTGCTATTATTCATGTGTGGGACGTTGGAGGGTTAAATCAGTAAATATAAACATTTTACCTAAGACAAAATGGTCTATTTAGCAATACTGCCTCTAGCTAGCTCTGCATCTTTTTGTAGAATCGTACATTTTTTTCGTATTGCCTATGTCCCTCGAGTCATTTACTTTCATTAACCAAACAGTGTGTGTGTACATGTACCTTTCTTTCACTCCGTTGCATGATAAATTAAGTTATTGTGAACTGTCACTATTTGTTTGTTTATTTATTTGGAAAGTAAATTATACTGGCACGAATCTTCCAGATTAGAATCTGTCTAAAGCGGTAACATCCTCTGATTTTGCGTATCTCCTATAATAATTAACTGGAATCGTTATCCAAACCCAATTAGACATGTCAGTCTGCGTTGAACCCCTAATTTGAGATCCTGATCCTTGTTCCAAATCCTAATACTTGAAAGCTTGAAACCCCGACGTTCTCTTCAAACTCTTAATTTGAAACCCTAAAACATATTTGCTTTTGCTCTCGTTACTTATTTTAGTTGTAGTAGAGCTCTTGTTCTAAATAGGACTTCCTAAGTAGTTTAATGCTTCCGGGAATTTATTTTATAGTCATTCACTGTAGCCTCAATTGTTATCTTAAGCCAGTTCGACATGCAGCAAGCAATGCAGTATTAAATAAATAAATACATACACACATACATACATAAATGCTCTTGTGATTCTCTAGTAGTGTGACTGCAGTAATTGTTATCTTAATCCAAATAGACATGGTTTAGTCGTGATGGGCACTCTCCCCTATTGCAGTTAACCAGAGAGTATTTAGTGCAGCCAAGCATGCCATTGACCTACCATGAGCTGCCTCTTCGTGTGATGCCAGAGTAGTGAAAATTAATTAGAAATGTGTCTCTTCATGTCCTCTGTGTGAATGCACAGTTGTCACCATGGTGATGAAGTCATCAGGGGAAGAGGATGATTCTGGGTGGGGTCTGGACATCCCGGAAAAGATGAAGAACAACGCCAACTGGGTGGACATTACCCATGATTTCAAGAGTTCTTGTAAAGGTACATAATATTGGACATCAGATAGATCTGTCTTCCTCTCTTTTTACATTTACCTTCATTTTTTTTTTATGTAGAATTGAGCCTTGGGGAGTTGCTTCATGACATGCTGTAAGTATGGAAAGGACCAGAATAGTCGAGCAGAGTAGATGCAAGTGTATTTACAGCAACAACAACAAAAAACACTTTTCTGACGGTGGCAGGTTCGGCTTGTTTGAGGCCATGTCGGCCATCGAGATGATGGATCCCAAGATGGACGCTGGGATGATCGGGAACCAAGTCAACCGGAAAGTGCTCAACTTTGAGCAAGCCATAAAGGTACACCACTGCTCGCATTGAGCACATGTAAACACAGCCCATTGCATGCACAAAGTCAATTTAATGTGCGCGAGGGAGAGCAAAGTTTTTCCCTACAACAGAACTTAAGCCTTGGTTTGAAACCCAAACCCAAACTCAAACTTGAAACCCTAAAACAGGCTTGAAATCTTAAACCCCGATTTGAAATTCCAACCCATGCTCAAAGCCATAATGTGAAACCCTAAACCAGGTTTAAGACCATGTTTTGAACCCCTAATTTTAAACCACAACCCAGGCTTGAAGCCCACAGTAGAAACCGTGTCCCTTGTTCGAAATCCAAACTTGGGTTTGAAATCCAAAATCAGCTTTGAAACCCTCATTTGAAATTATTTCCCTTGTCAGAATCGAAACCACAATGTGACACCCTAAAATGGATTTGAAGCCAAACTTAGAAATCGTAATTCAGGTTTGAAACCCTAACACATTTTTTAAATTGACAAAACAGGCTTGAAATCGACTTGAAACCCTTGTTTGAAACCCTCTTTAAAAACACTAAGCTAGGCTTGCAACCCTAATATGTAATCAGAGTAGTGAGGGTGCGTAGAACATATTACCGGTATGGTAAAGAACATTTTGGACTTGACTTCCCCTTTTGTTGTTCCTCGTAAGTGTCCATTTTATTCCCTGTAGGAAAACGCCATCAAGGTGAAAGATCTGAGCCTCCCTGAACTCATCGGAATCATGGACACGTGCTTCTGCTGCTTGGCGAGTCACCCATTGAACATTCAACAATCTCTCACCAATGTACCCGTGCGGATATTTGAACATGTACTGTATGTGTGACCGGGTGCAGATCACATGGCTGGAGGGCCACTCCCTGGCTCAGACGGTGTTCACTTGCCTGTATGTCCACAACCCCGACCTGATTGAGGAGCCCGCCCTCAAGGCCTTCGCCCTGGGCATTTTGAAAATTTGTGACATTGCACGGGAGAAAGTCAACAAGGCAGCTGTGTTTGAAGAGGTGGGCCGTAGTTTCGACACCTTCATGGGTGTGTGGGAGCACCAACCCGGAGTGACATCTGCCCTTTGTTTATGTAGGAGGACTTCCAGGCCATGACGTACGGCTTCAGGATGGCCAACAATGTCACTGACCTGCGGGTGACAGGTACAACATGATTACGCTTTCGCATGTTGTCTCATCCGAAAATGTCAAACAAGAGCAAAGATCAATACCGTCGCCCCACTTGTCTTCCAGGTATGCTGAAAGATGTGGAAGATGAGTTGCAGAGAAAAGTCAAGGTAACCTATTGATCAAGATTACCCCGTGCCTGCCGACTCCTTTGGTGTTTTATGTTTTGTTTTTGCGTCCACCTTTCAGAGCACACGCAGTCGTCAGGGCGAGCAGCGAAACCCCGAGGTGGAGCTGGAGGTGATTGTCTTTTGGGATGCATAAACGCTTGCAGATAAGTGTGTGGACGGCTTCAGATGTGTTGGATAATAGAGGCTCACTACAGATAGCTAGACCAGTTCTTTTTTTTTAAATGATCGAGTAGTGGGTCATCCATCACTGCTTTTATTGTCTTATAAAAACTTAAATTAACATGTAGCTTCCCTTTCTTGTACAGACAGCAAATAGTTAGCGTGACTCATGAATAAAATTTGCCAGGGAAATCAGATCATGTTCCCAACTTGTCGTTTCTACTTCCACCACTTTTTTTGTAAGGGTAGCACCGACTTGTTGCTAATGTTCCCCTAAATTGCTGTTCCTGTGTGTGTTTTACTTCCAGCACCAGCAATACTTGGCGTTGTTCAACCGCATCAAGTTCACACGTCTTCTCTTAACGGCACTGATCGCCTTCACCAAGAAAGAGGTAACTTGGCTAACTAAGTTCCCCCTTCAAAAAGGCACACAGTGACAGACACGGAAGTGAGCGACACGTTTGCGTTGTGTAACAGACCAGCTCGGTGGGGGAGGCCCAGAAGCTTGTTGCCCAGGCAGCTGACCTCCTGTCAGCCATTCATTCTAGCGTGCAACACGGCATCCAGTCACAGAACGACACCACCAAAGGAGGTTAACAAAAAAAAAAAAAGCTCACACGTCTAATATGTATTTTTAATAAAAATGACTTGCTCACCTAGTTTTTGGGGGGAATGAAAAAATATAATGGCAGATCACCCCATCATGATGGGCTTCGAACCACTGGTCAACCAGCGCCTGCTGCCGCCCACTTTCCCTCGCTACGCCAAGATCATCAAGAGGGAGGACATGGTGGCTTACTTCGGCAAGCTCATCGAGCGCATCAAGACCGTCTGTGACGTCATCAACACTACCAACCTGCACGGCATTCTGGTAATGGCGGAGGATTGTACCTAATGCAAGTTGAAACCAAACGTTTACATCCACGATATAAAAAACACATGCACATTTTTTTTTCTTACTGGCTGACATGAGATCATATTAAAACTTTCTGCCTTCTCACATTATTCTGGCATTTAGCAAATAAAAATAATCTTTGTAATCCTAACAGGAAAAATTATTCAGATTTCATGTCAGAAAGTGAAAAAGTCTATATTTTTACATATTGTGAATGTCTTCTGCTTTATTATCTTTGTTACACTGCACTATAGGACTTCTTCTGTGAGTTCAGCGAGCAGTCTCCTTGCGTGCTGTCCAGATCTCTCCTTCAGGTGAGCTCACGCCCGAGCGTATGCTTGTTAAGGCACTGTGGACACTGAATGTGATTGTTGTGGTCCATCCAGACGACCTTCCTGATTGACAACAAGAAAGTATTTGGCACCCATCTGATGCAGGACATGATCAAAGACGCCCTCCGATACTTCGTCAGCCCACCCGTCCTTTCATATAAGTAAGTCTGAGATTTCTGGATCTTGAAATCCTGCACATGGAGGCCATCACTACATCCAGCTGTGCATCTTGCTTTCTCATCTTGCATTTTCCAATGAATACAGAGTATCATTCTATTGTTCCCGCCCGTTGCTTGCTGTTCCTGTTCCCGACTTGCTGTTGCTCTAAATCTCTCCGTCTAGTGGCCTTTGTCATTCCGAGAACCTAGTGAGCATGTTTGTCCATTTTTTTTTCATTGGCCCAGCAACTACTCGCACCGATGGACAATTAAGAGCCTTCACTGAATCGAACATGCATGTTTTACATGTAGTACATGTAGTACATGCATCAGAAATTCAAACGCAGAACCACTAACTGTGAGGCATCCGTTATTCCACCAAAGGAAATACTCATAGTACTCGTGTGTATCTCGTGTGTGCAGGTGCTGTCTGTTCAACAATCACCAGGCCAAAGACTACATCGACTCTTTTGTCACACACTGTTCCAGGGTACTTGAGCTGTCCTCTCTGCTTCTTGCCCAGTCACTCTCCTTCATCGACGTAACTTGCATCCTATTATCTTCCGGTTGATTTTTGCCAGCCGTTCTGCAGCCTCATCCAGATCCACGGACACAACCGAGCTCGGCAGCGGGACAAGCTGGGTCACATTCTGGAAGAGTTTGCTACCTTGCAGGATGAGGTGACATTACCTTGAGGATAGTACGCAATACGAAAACAAATATCGATCACCTAAGAAGTAACGTGAGCCATGCTGAGACATGACATAAGAAAAAGCAACGGGTGGTATCTCACTGAGCGACCCCCGCGACCCCGAGATTTCACTGCTATACAGTAGCCATGTGTGTCCCCCACCCCTCTCACCGGCAGGCAGAGAAGGTTGACGCAGCCCTTCACAGCCTGCTGATCAAGTATGAGCCCCAGCGGCAGCACTTGGCCTGCTTGGGTACCTGGATCCTCTACCACAACCTGAGGATCATGATCCAGTACCTGCTCAGCGGCTTTGAGCTTGAGCTCTACAGCATGCACGAGTACTATTACGTCTACTGGTACGCCGCTCAGCCTCGTAGCCGCGACAGCTGCGCTCAAGTGAACCGACTAACGGCTCGTCGTTGCGCAGGTATCTGTCGGAGTTTCTGTATGCGTGGCTGATGTCCACCCTGAGCAGAGCGGATGCGTCGCAGATGGCCGAGGAGAGGATCCTGGAGGAGCAGGTGAAGGGACGCAGTAGTAAAAAGAGCAAGAAGAAGAAGAAAGGTACATGGTTTTTCTTTTCACACCTCTATGAGAAAAGCAATCTGACAATTTAGCATTCCTGTAGCATATTATATTTTAATAAATCTATATATTTGCTCATGTATAGTTACCATATTTTCCGGAATATTAGGCGCACCCAAAAGCATTCAATTGTCTCAAAAGCTGACAGTGTGCCTATATTCTGATGCGCCTTACATATGGATCAATATTCTGATTTATTGGGCATACTATTTGAGATGTTCTGTAAAGTGCTTTGTTACAGCTGCAGCGGTTGTGAAGCTCGATATAAATAAAGCTGTATTGTATTGTATTCTTTTTAGCGTAGCTCCATCTAGTGGATGCATAATGGAACCGCAGGCACTATTGTGCCTTCTATTCAATGTACCTTGTAATGTGGTGCACCCTATTTATGACAACTGTTACGAAGTAGGCCATTCATTGACGGTGCGCTATAAATTATACAACGAAGCACCTTACAGTGCAGAAAATACGGTATTTTGTTTTTTCATATCATTAAAAATATATACTGTGATTATATCTTGATATCTGTATTTGATTATTTATATGTATAGAAATGTTTCAAATTTTTAAGGACAGTATATTAATGACACTAAATGTTCATACATTTGTTAGCATTTTGGTTATTAAAGTATTTAATATATTTAGATACAATTGTTTTCAATTTTATTGAATATATAATTTATGTATTTTTTATATTTATTTCAGCATCTTACATTTAAATTGTATTGACTGGTCCAGATGTAGAAAAAGGGACCAATACATATTACATAAATATGAAATTAATATTTGGTCATCATTTTGATCTACATCAACAAACCAATGACAATGGAAGAAAGAACGTTTTCATGATTTTAATACTGAGTTGTGTTAATTATAATTGCGTTCAAATTTTTAAAAAATTATAAGCGTTTGAAAATAAGAGTCATGACCTCTGTGGATGTAGCATTGCTTCACAATTTGTGCGCAGTTCGTCCCCTGAGCAAAGAGATCACCATGAGTCAAGCCTACCAGAACATGTGTGCCGGCATGTACAAGGTACAACGGCGCCACCTTTCTTTAGACTCCGCTCAGTTTGTCAGTCAGTAACCCTCGTTCACTCTGTGATCAGACAATGGTGGCACTGGACATGGACGGCAAGGTGCACAAGCCTCAGTTCGAGCTGGACAGCGAGCAGGTTCGCTACAAGCACCGCTTCGCACCCTTCAACAGCGTCGTCACCCCCCCGCCCGTACACTACATACAATTCAAGGTGGGTGCTTTTGCTTTGGACTTGTAAGACTTCTTTTCTCAGGATTTAAGTTATAAAGTGCTGAGACACTTTCAGTAAATTTCCACAGTTAACATTGGGGAATTTTGGAAATATTGGAGGTAAAGGTATCTTGTTATATTGCTATCTATGACGCTTTAACCTTCAAAGCATCATCGCACGTCATGTTGACAAACCTTGTGAGATTTCAGTTCAGTGAGAATGTAAAAGGATGAACGCCCTCCACTCCACAGGAAATGTCTGACCTGAAGAAGTACAATCCTGCTCCAGGCTCTGCCGACCTCTATCTGGCTGCCAGCAAACACTTCCAGCAGGCTAAGTTCATCCTGGAAAACGTCTCCAGCCCGGACCAGGAGGTCTGAACATTCATTTATATTTGCTTATGACCTTAAGTTATTCCAATTCACTCATGTCGCAAATGAACAAAAATACCATTACCGATCATCCATTGGCCCCTTTGCGCCAAAACAAAAGAGATTACATTTCTCAATGCATGTTAAAAAGATCCACTATTCAACAACAAAGAGTTTAAAGCAAACAGTAAAATAAACAGCGAGTGCAATAACTCATTTTGTACATTTTTTTAAAACAAAAATCATTGTCAATTTTTTAATATTCTAATATATATTAGATATAGAATATTGGTTGAATCGTTGGTGTTTATTAAAAAAATATGGTGGGCGTGGCCACAGTTGCCCATACGTAATTAAATAGAATGTAAAGATTGAAAACATTTTATTCAAAGGATGTTGAGTTTTTGGTATGCGCACCTCAACATTCGTACGTACAATCCATGTAGATTTGATGAATAAGCATTTTGTGTTGTGTGACCGCAGGTGAACGGTATTCTGAGAGTGGCGAAACCCAACTTTGTGGTGACTAAACTCCTGGCTGGAGGACACAAGAAGGAGACCATGGTATGAATGACTACAATTCTTATTACCACTATGTCACTTGAATTCCGTTGCATTTTAATCACCAGGTTTTGCCCGAGTTTGACTTCACGGCTCACAAGTACTTCCCTGTGGTCAAGATCATGTGACACTACAGATGCAATCACCTGCCGTGCTTCAAATCCACCCATCGCAACTGTGTGTGTGCGCTTTTGTGATGAAACTGTAAATGCGTGTGTGTGTGTGTGTGTGTGTGTGTGTGTGTGTGTGTGTGTGTGTGTGTGTGTGTGCGTGTGTATTGCCAATGTAAGTGTTAAGACCAGTGGCGGCTTGTCAATGGAGGGTGCTGCCCTCCCGCTGAGTCAAAGGGACAAAAATGAATAAAAATGACAAAATACTTGTAATAAGTGTGTTTTTTGATGAGCAGGATAGATAGTATAAAGTATTATAAAGTTATTTTCTCAGGCTTCTCAAATGAGGGCATACTAGCAATTTGGACACACAGAACGATGTCCGCGTACTCAGAAGTGTGAGATCCAGAGTTGGCCCTTGTGCAATACACGCACACTGGCACAGATGGGTGCTGAATTACACCGCGCCCAACAAACAACAATACATAATTTCCTGTCCAGCGCCGAGTGGCTCCTGCATTCCACGAGAACATGCCACATCCAAGTTGCGACTGGCGTGTCATTGTGGTGGCCATATTGGATGTGACTCAGCCAAGTTCCTACAGCGTTACCTCGTTTTAGTTTGTCTTCATATTCACCTCAATGAAGTTACTTCATATTTTGACAGAACCCTGAGCCCGGGCATGAATAAGGATAGGTAAACTATATTTTTGATGACCGTTTACCTGAGAGTTAAAAAATATTTCAATAGTTTACTTTTTTCCCCCTTAATCTTCCATTTTTTTCTAAATAATGACAAACTATAAATCCTTTCAACAACACCACTTTAATTGTATGATTTTCATAGTCTTCAGCAGGTCTAAATATATTTACACTTTTTTTTTTTTTAATCTGTCTACCCCCACATTTAAAATCAAAGTGATCTGCTGGGCAGAGATAATAATAATAAATTTTATTTATAAGCGCCTTTCAAGACACCCAAGGACACTTTACAATAACAAAAAACAATAGATTTGAGTTCATTCTTCAACGGTTCTGGGTCCATTTGTTTGTACGTGACAACAAATGTGCTTTAACTTCCTTCAGTAGTCATTTTTGCGAATGAGTGAGCTCGTCCATCTTGCCAGCTCAAATGTGACTCAGAAAAATTGTCATTAAACTATCATGTTGGTGCTGTTGAACATGTTCGACCAATCAACTGGCAGTCAAAAAGCCAGCAATTCCTCACATGTCCACTGGGTGTGCTTTCCTGCAAGGAAAACATCGTCCAGTGATATAATACAGTAAAATAGGATGGAGTCATATTCTACTTATTTAGGTTCTATTTGAAGAATATTTCTAAATATGAAATTGCTAGAATATACAGAAAGTCTCACCTTAACCTTGAGCCAGTTCAGCTTGCTTGTCGGCCTCAAACTCTCCTTCGTTGTCGTCGTCACCGTTGTAGTCGGCCAGCTCCTCCTCCATTATTTTGTCTAGGGGGTTACAAGAACACTTTGTCAACTTTTCCGCTTCTGTGGTGCCGACACACAAGAAACGCAAACCGAGCTCACGAAAATTCAGCTGGTTGAGATGACATTTACAGAACCACCAATTCACACACACACACACACACACAAGCAAAAATTAAAACACACACCCACACACACAAATACAAATTAACAGTTATTTAACACACATGGAAAATAACTGACAGACACACAAACACACACAGACATACTGTACCTATGGTTTCATCCCGTCTCATTTGCTGCTGTTTGTCCTGACCCAGTTCTCCTCCTCCCAGCACCTGCTTGTCATCATGGTCATAATTATCCAGTTTCTCTTCCAAGGCGGTCATGTTGGCTTCCCCTCGGCCAATCAGAACGCGTCCTGTTCCCGGGTCCACTCCTTGAAAAGACACCATAACGTGTCACGGAGGGAGAACCCCGGCACAAAAACTGACACACTGGCGGACTGGAGAAATTTACTGTCTGAAGCGATGAGGAGAAACGCGGTTAAAATAACATGACGGACTGACGATTAGGTTGGTTTGGCTGCGCTTGAAAAAATGACGGACTGACAAAGGCAGCTGATGAATGACAGACCGTCAACATTTTGTAAATTGTGTGTGTAAAAAGGAGACACAATAAAATGGGTATATTCCAACTAAAACAATTAAGGAATGACCAAAAAAAACCAAGATCAGCTGTTTAAAATTAAAGTCCTGCTCCATTCACGATTAATGACACACGGCCATTTATACGTTTACGTCAAGTAGCAAAAAGCAAAGTAAGGATCAGTGATTCCTTGATTGTAGCTTTTCCAATGAACCTCTTTGATGCTCAATCCTTAAACTCATCTGTGCACGTTTAGGACAATTTTTTTATCATGGTGGAAGTACCGCAAGTAACACACCTGAGATTCACCCAACGTGTCTTACCTTGGCCCGGGGTAGCTAACACGTCCATTTGCGTCATGTTATTCGACAAAGAGAATTTGCTGGTATGTGCCGGAAGGGCCATGGCAGGCTTTTTCATGCCATCTTTTGTCATATCCGACTGGTGGACGTCCTCCTCGTCCGCTGCAGCATCTTGCAGGTTGGGAAAAAAAAAGTATTTATTTTCATTTCAATTAAATGTTAATTAGACAACTAGACGCTTGGGCTGCAATTAACGAGTTTAATCATCCATCTGTCTGTCTGCTCCGTCAGAATTTAAACAAAAAACTTTTTTTAAATGTCTATCCATTTTTAAAAAATAGGACAACAAATTGACAGCGTAAAAAATGTACAACTAAAAAATAAAATTATGATTCACTTACTAGATTGGTACGTACCATATCAGAGAATAGCCTAACGTAAAAGCAGATATTCGTCCATGTCTTATTTTCATTGAAAACAAAGAAGGGAACACGTTTTTTGTTGAGTTCGCCCCAGACTGTCACACTGCCACCACCATGACAGCTGTTTTTGGGATCGGAAGCCAAAACTGATCTCATTTTTATTTTCTATATCACGTCAGGTTTGTGATTTATAGGATACCCATTTTCTTAAAAATAAATGAAATAGATATGAAAATAGCACTAATCGTCTTAATTTCTACTACGCTAGCTTTCTGTTTGTAAATATTGAGAGTGGTGACCTATTGGGAGCCGCACACCCCTCTCACCGCACTGTCTCAGTTGTGACTACCGCATAGCTGTAGATGAATCCAACTGTAATCAGGTCTTCTTACGACAGTCTGACTACTGCTAATCGGCGGAATTTTGTTTATCTGGGGATAAGCTGTGGGAAAAAAAAAAACTTGACGTACTGGAAAACATACCACAATTTTGGAATCAGCATGCCAATTTGAGTTGGAATCGTCGGAAAGGTCTGACACGATATTTGTTTTCAAATTGTTCCCCAGTGTAATCAGTCTGCTTTCATATTTTCAGTTGAGAGTCTGGAATTCCAAGAATTCAAAATTAATCAGCCCTCTCAATGATGAATGGAATATGTAAATAATCAATTTGTTTGATAATCACTTAGCTGTCGATTGAAGGAACCATACGGAATGCGCTTTCACCTCGCTCCTTGAATATGTTGTTGGCGTACGGTGCAAAACGCTCGTCGGCTTTGGCCGTCGTGAGATTGGAGGAGTGGCTGAAGTCAGCCCGGCCCTTCAGGGACGCATTCGTCGTCGCGCCTTCCGCTTTGACACCGTTGTCCTCTGCCTTCTCATCCTGCCGGCGGTTCGTGAGTCATTTGACGTGATGTCACTCAAAGGGTGGGCTGAGACGGAACAGGCGCATCAAAGCTTTGGGTTACCTGGATGCTGGCGAGCTTGGTCATCTTCTTCTGGACTTCCAGTTTGGCGGCGGCCACTCGCTCGTCACACAGTTCCTTCTGGGTCAGTATCTGTGAGCTGCATTGTGTCCTACACACGCATACATGACACACCTGTTAACATTAGACCACTGATGATAGCATATCATTCTTATGTGTGTGTATCGAATAAATTACAGCTGTCTCACTTCAAAATGTATTCAGTAGTGGCCCCTGAAAGTGAAAGTTTTATCAGTCATCATGAAATAGGGTGGAGTCGTCTATCACAACAGGACACACGGAAAAAAATCTCAAGAATCCATGACCGGCAGTCGGAAATGACTGTGTGGAGCGGCCAAACAAATGAGGCCCTTTTTCGCCAATCATCACAAAAAGGTTTAAACTTGTGGCTCATAATGGAAGAGACGAAAAAGGATCAACCGGACAGAAACTGAAGAGAAGGTCGGTCATTTTAGTTGGAAGCAGCCATTTTTGTAAATTCCAGGGCTCAAGCTCCTTCAAGGGAATCCAGCCAAATGAGGCCCCATGGAAGGCGGGGATATGAGATGCAAAAAGTGGGGGCAAGAGAGTATCCATTGTTGCTTGAATCGCTTACTTTATTTTCATTTTACGCAAAACTATTTTGGATTCCCACATCTTAAAATGTATTTGCGTGGGTATCTTTCCAGGTATGGCTTCCACACACATTTCAGTCAGATTCAATGAAGAAACTAGATCCCGACTCTGTTCCTCGGGGGCCGCTATCCTGCCTATTTTCGATGTTTCCCTCCTCCTATGCACCCGATTGAAATGATCAGCTCATCATCAAGCTTGGCAGAAGCCCGATCGCGACTTGACGGCGTTTCTTACATGTCATACGTGAGTTTGTCGTTGAGGGTTTTGACGTTGCTCTGGCAAGCCTGCAGCTCCTTCTGAAGCTTCACCAGGTCATCATTCATTTGATTTAGTTGGCCTGCCAAAGCAGAGGATGCAACTTTTTTTTTAAACGGCTTGAAATTGACAAAATGGAGACAAAAACAAACCACATCTCTTAACAATGATCACAGCATTGGCCACTTGTCACGAGGCAGAATTTCAAAATGACCCACAGTGGCATGGGAAGTACAGGGATAGTCACCACAAACAAGAAGTCAGACACACATGAAGAACATTTTCGAATTGGGTTAAGCACATATAGGGGGACGGTGACTATTAAAGCAAAGTACTAAAATGGCTACCTTTAAGTTCTTGTATGGTTTTGGTGCTGGTGGAAATGTTCTGCTGCAATGTTGCCTGCAGGACAGTGTATCGCAAAGTGAGTTTAGATTCCTCAAGACAAGGAACTCAATTGTTATATTTACTGCACCTTCTCTTGGCTGCAGGTGTCCCGCGCCCCCTCCAGCTGGTTCTTATAGTGACTCTCGAGGAGTCCAATTTGATCCTTCTGCCTGTGTATCTCTTTCTGGAACTCTGATTTTTTCACCTCGTCAGCGCCGCGCTCTGCCGCCCCGCGACGCACTTGGCCCTCCAGTTCATACAGCTTGGTCTATCGCCAAGACCCACAGGGAGGCAATCAGATGACGCCGTCACATAAACCCTCACCGAGGCTTCAAACATTCAAATACGGACGGTGGAAATCACAGCATGCACTGCTCCGAGTTTGAACAAAAGTTAACCTGGCATAACATGACTTGACAGACATTATTTCGTAAGGTGGAGGTGTGGAGAGGACAACATCACTCCCTCTTGTGTGATAAAGCTTCTTCTTGTTACCACCCAACAAAAATGATTAGACAGGAAATTAGCATCAAAACAAAGCTACACACGCTATATAATGGTAAGAGGCTACCTGGAGCTCGAGGTTACGCGAGCTGGACACCCAGTAGTTGAAGCCCAGAACCAGGATGCACGCAACCAGGGCGCCGATCATTAAAGGCGGAGACCTTCCTCCACGCCGCCCGTTGACCAGACCACCCATTGCTTGTCTACAAACACACCATAGAAAGGGTTCATCAACTTATTATAATTTATTCAAGCCATAAAATCAATCTGCTGTGAGAGGAAAAAAAAAGAACATTTTCAAATTCTACCACACTGACACAAATAGAATTTGGTCAATTCACGTTGTGGCGGGCGGCACGGTAGCCGACTGGTTAGCACGTTGGCCTCACAGAGCAAAGGTGCAGGGTTCGATTCCGGCTTGGGCATTCCTGTGTGGGGTTTGCATGTTGTCCCCGTGCATGCGTGGGTTTTCACCGGGTACTCCGGTTTCCTCCCACATTCCAAAAACATGCATTGACGTCAGGTCAATGCAAAACTCTAAATCACAGGGGTCAAACTCAAGGCCAGATTCGGCCCGCCACATCAGTTTATGTGGCACCCTGAAAAAAAATCACGTGTGTCAACTTGCATGATCCTTGCTAAAAAATGTACCGAAAATGTCTGAAATTGTCATGTGTAATAAATGACTGAGATTTTATAATAATTTTGTTACCCTTACAAGTAATAATGCGATTAAACATTTTTTGTGGTTTCACTTCACAGATTTCTACATTTCTTTAAATGTTATTTTATGGATAGCTTTACAGAACTTGTTGAATTGTTATCGTTTCTATTGTGTTAAGTTTTTGCTTTACTGATTTTTTAGGTTTGATTTTTTTTTCCTCTCCATTTGAACTTTAACGTTTCGCTCAACAACACTGGATTGCACCTGCACAAGGTAACGAGATCTAGGACAACTGCCGTCGTTACGAGGACAATGCTCATTTACATATTGCTAACGTATATTATTGCGGTTGCAGCTTGCAATGGCAATGGGTGTCTCTGATGTCAAGACACGCGAGCATTAAATCAAAGCGGACAAGCAGGAAAGATGAGCCGAGGAATTTTACTGAAATCACAGCTAAGAATAGGCAATGCTTTTTAACACCAATATGCCACATTAAAATCCAACTTAAGCGGCGTGTGACGCATTATTCGGTCTCGGACAATGGCAGAAACGTCATTACAAACCAAGCGTCAGTGTTTATTTTAAAAAACATGCCGTAACACCTTAACGATGACGGTTTCCTTCAAATTGGTCGAAGCTAAACCTAACTCTGCTAGCAATCTATCGGCTGCCCTTTTTTCAGTCATTCCTTCCCTTTGACACGTTAGCTTGCTAAGAGGTTAGCGTCATTTTACCCGGTAAATCCAAAGACAGGAGCTGGAATTCCTCGGCAAGACGATTCGACGGCTTTTAATTTTATCCAAGAGTGTCGCAACGTTGACCCAATTGACAACAAAGACGCATCACGATGTGTTCAAATTAAAATTTGAGCTAATGGTCAAACACGAATAGCAGCATACTTATGTTTACAACCCCCTTCGACTGGGACGGCAGGTGCGGCGTTCCGGTGCTGTCGTAAAAAAAGAAGCACTGCTCTTCGCACGGCAAAACGTGATAAATTCCGCTTGTTAAAATAATCCACCGACGGACGACGTATTCCAGTGTGGAAAAACGTTTAACTGATTTAAATTTCGGGATATTACATCAAACCGTTAACCTGCCATTTGACCTTTTCACAACGAACGCGTAAGGCTGCCAATATTGTCTACCCACTGACATTATTGGCGATAGCCTTTTTGCCAATTACAAAGAACACGTAAGGCAGAAAGACTGGTTAGCATTCATTTTACTGGAGATAACCTCAACTACGCCAAACATTTGACGACAGCATCTTTGTCAAATGTCTATCAAAGCATCGAGTGTCACAAATGTTTATCAAAGCATCGTGTCGTTTCCTGGTGACTTTCTTTTACGACGGATCGTGAAGGCAGCACAACTTTTTATATTACTGAGCACCGCCTATTTTTACAACTGACCAAAAGCGCAGCACAAATTGTCATGATTGTCTCGGGGAAGGAGGGACGGTGCCCTTTGTTACGACGGGAAACTCCTCGAGGGTGTCACAATTGAAAATGATGACTTAAAAATTCGGGGAAAATGCAAAAAAAACGTTAATGTTACATCTGTATTCTTTAATAACTTACCAAAGAAATTCCTCATAAAAATGAACATTTGCAGAAAAAAACGACACTACGTACATCACTCATGTATGGTCACAGTTTCTAGGTGTGCATCATGGAAAGCGTGTCAGAATACAGTACATGACATTAATGCTCTTGGCAAACGTATCTTTCCCACTTGGTAGACTCAGATGGGTGTTCTTCAAAATTTTCCTGAGAAGTTTCATTAAGACCTTCTTAAATAAAGCCAATGTTAAACAACACAAGCATCCTTTCTTCCCTTTCACGCTTCTGGATGTCATATACCACCAAAGATTCACAGTCACAGGGTAGACCTCCTTATGCAAATAGTTCCAAGATCAAGTTGGACAACAAGGTTGTTCAGTGTTAAACAAAATAGTCCCTTCTAAAGCAAACATTTTATTATCCATCGTCACTGGTGTGCAGTAAACTCCTCTGCTGCTCGTCTGACTTTCGCCAACCGAAAGAGATAACTGCAAAGACAAAATAATATTACGTGAAACTTCTAGCAAGAATACCAATTTATTCTGCATGTTTTATGAGTCCCCACTGCTTTTCTTGACTTCTGTTTCCCGGTCGTCTTTAATTTCAGTGTAACCAGTTCTGCTCCCACCGGAGGCCCCTTGGGTTCCTCCATATCGCTCTCTCCATGCCTGACAATACAAAGCAAAATCACAACAACTGAAGTCATATTTAACATTCCTAAATGTTAAAACAAGTTAATCGCTTTGAGTAGGTAACCACTGAATATGTAAAAATGAAAATTTATATTTATTTTTTTGCTAACATGCAAGAAAATAAACAATTGAGATTCTGTTCTTGTCTTACAAGTGTATAATGAAGTTAAACACTGAATATTAATGTTTAAACAATTCTAGTTTTTGTTAACACTCTTCTGTCAAAAATAAGTTAACCACAGTGATTTGTAAAATATAAAAGCAAAGCTAGTAAGATTTTAAATTCTTGATTTGCAAGCGTAAAAGGAACGAAAGAAAATATTTTTGTTTAGTCATGTCATACAAGCGTAAAAAGAAGTGAACCACAGCAAAAACAAAAATGTTTCACAGTGTTCTGAGTTCAGCCACCAAACACAAGAATTCATGAGTATGTCAGAGTGCCAAAAGAATGAAAAGTTTCCTATAGATGCCCTTAGATGAAGGCAAAGTAATGCATTTTTTTTAAATGAAGCTTGTCAACTCACAAACCAAAGTTCGTGGGCATCGAGAGGCCAAAATATGGATCTTACATAAACACAGATTTTGGTGGGGCAAATTCTCCATTATTTGCTGAAAAAAAAGACCCATTTGAATTTTTGTAAGCATGCCAAAGCCCAAAAACAGCAAACTGCTTTGTTTTTTGCAGTAAATACTGTAATGGAGAATAGATTCCGAAAATACAAACTAAAATAATTTCACCACTCCTTAAAAAGAAAAAGCAAATGCATGTTTTTCACGATTTTAGAGCAGACCCCCAAAAATTTATTTTGACAATTTTCAACTTCAACGACCTCATTGGATTTTATGGCTTCCTCTGAACATGTGACGGAGAATTCATAAATGTGTCATTGTCAGAAGTACAATGGAAAATACTAACAAATCTTGCATTCGCTGCATCGATACTTTTCTGTCGTTTTCTTCTTTCTGCAAAACAAAATATCAGCATGATTAATATGGCTTTAAAGGGAAAAAGCGGATGTCATAATCGGGCAATGATTTTAAGCAACCGGTGAAGTGATAACGCAAAGGCAACCTCTCCTGACAAGCTCCTTCCCCTCATCCACCAGATCCAAGCTCAGGTCGTCATCTGTGACATATTGATGGACGCCCAGCAGATTCAAACAGCGAGAACCAAGGCTACGGGCATGAACACATCAAATTCCCGTTAATTATTTAGCCTTTTATGTACAATATGCATCAAAAGTTTAAAGTACACTTCATTTTTCCATAAAAACACACCAATGTATGTATAACGTTGCTTAAGACATACATGATACAAAAAAGACAACACCAGTTTGTAATAGCTTACTTGTAAAGTGTGGCAAAGCAGAGCAGCAATACCAACACAGGGTAGTAGATGTAGAAGCCGTTGGATATGAAGGACAGGAGATGCATGGAGCCCATTATCTAGTAGAGACATAACAATAAGCGAGTGTCAGTCATAACATACAGTGGTACCTTGACTTACAAGCGCCCCAACGTACCAGTTTTACAGTTGCAAGTTATCACTCGTTTTTTTTTTGTTGTTGTTGCTTTGTGTTACAAGTAAAAATGTGTTTATCAAGTGTCATTCGCTATCCAGAAAATCACAACATCAGCCGCCATCAATTTGTATTAGTTAGCTGGCACTTGCCGTGTTAAGTATCTGTCGTGTTTTGTGTTGCCATTTTTGTGCCATTGAATTGCCATTTTCTAAGATCGGATCCGAAGAAAGCGTTCTGAATAAAAGACCAAGACCATTGAATTAAAGCTTGAAATTATAGAAAAACACGAGCAAGGTGTTTGTGAAATCGGCTTCCCTTTGACTTGTCTTATTATTCTGCATTTTTTTCAAATAATTTTGTATTTATTTGTGATATTTTCTGCATTGTTTTGCCTTTCACGAGGGAGCAAAAATTTTAGCCGTTACGCAAAGTTACAATTTCATTATATTATGACTGAATGTTTTTGTACAGTACAATAATGTACAAACCAATTTTTATTATTAGAAATCAAACGACAAAATCTTTGGAGTGGTTTTGGAGGCGTAGAACAGATGAATGGTATTTTGATTCATTTCAATGAGGACAGTGATCTGAAATCCCAAGTGATTTGAGGTACAAGCATTGTCACCGAACAAATTCAGCTCCTAAGTCAAGGTACCAATATACTTCATGGGACTGCATTCTGACAGTAAGTACACCCACAGATGTATAAGACGTGTGTAATCGGTCCTGTTGGGATACGGCAGGATCCATGTGGATCAGACCCAGGAAGTTGAGGCACAGAGGAGGAGTCAGGCGACAAAACAACCTTGAGAGAAGATACGCGACACCTTACATGCGTGCAGGTTTATATAATAATGCGACCATGAGTGTGCTGTGCATACATGCCGCTGAACTGCAGGCTGTAGGCGTCTGTCTGGTGATGCGGCGCCAGGTAGTAGTAGTTGAATACACGGATCTGGAACACGGTAGAGTAAACGCAAACGCACAGGAAGATGATGGTGATGAAACACACCGCCTGGTGGACATGGACAAAAAAAAAGGCAGTCAATGAAGGTCTTAATGTGTACTCATTCCAAAAGAGATGAGTTATTCATTTTTTTCCACAATTCAGAACACTTGACTGTGAAACACTTTGATCAAAATATTCCAAGAGTAATCTACAATTACATCAACATAAATATGGAAAAAAAAATCAGACACCTTACACACCCTATATGTGGTATTGACTGAAGTTAGTAAACTGTTTGAAGGACGACCTATCGAATGCTAGCGAGCCCTTCTTCTTCTTGTCATGGTTGCATTCTTCTTCCCTAATCCTGGGTCACATTCTTATCTCAAATTAGTTTTCCCCATTGAAAGGGCACTGCCATAAACTGATACATTATCCATACATCAATCCATCCATTTTCCGATCCGCTTTATCCTCACAAGGGTCGCGGGGGGTGCTGGAGCCTATCCCAGCCGTCTTCGGGCAGTAGGCGGGGGGACACCCTGAACCGGTTGCCAGCCAATCACAGGGCACACACAGATGAACAACCATCTGTGCTCACACTCACACCTAGGGGCAATTTTAGAGTGTTCAATCAGCCATGCATGTTTTTGGAATGTGGGAGGAAACTGGAGTACCCAGACAAAACCCACGCAGGGGAGAACATGCAAACTCCATACAGGGAGGCCGGAGCTGGAATTGAACCCGGTACCTATGCACTGTGAGGTCAACGCGCTAACCACTGGCCCACCGGGCCTCCCTGATACATTATTATTAAATTATTAATACTTTTCAGCCCCCTGGACATATGGACTGCTTACACTTAATGACAAAATGCGACTTTAAACATTCCCTGTACGAGTATTTCAATGGCGATGTAGTGAATGATTCCAAAGAAAATGGATGTCAATGGGAAATGTTATTTTGAAAGTCAACCAAGTAGGTGCCAACCTCAGTACAAACATAGTAGCGTTGCTGTTCAGTCATACGGACAATAATGGCGAAGAGGGAGAGGACGGGACGCATGCTGAAGAAGGTGCACTCGGACCACACCACCGCCACAGAGAGGAAGAAGAGCAGAAATGCCAGCAGCTTGTAGAACACCTGACGGAACACACACTCCCAGTACCACTCTGGACAATACACACGCACGCACACACACGTAGACACACATCACCAAGCAAAATCCAAATTGGGAAAAATAAATACATCCATTTTAAAAAATAAATCAATTTTGAATAAAAGAATAAATATCTATATATATATACTAGAGCTGTCAGTTTAGCGCGTTTTTATCGGCATTAATTTAAATGAATTTTATCGGGATCAACGCGGCAGACGTCACAGCGGATGTTACGTTGCTCTCTAAATAAACCAGAAACAAAACAACAAGCGCGCTGCACAGGTCCACGCACGTTTGTTTTGCCAGCCACGGCAGCGCGAGACACCGAAAACGGATACTTAAATAGTTTATGAATGGAAAGTTTACTTTTAAAAAGTTGCCAGATGGTTCCACTGACAAGACCAAAATTTAAACAGCGTGGGCTAAAATGTTGCTAGAACAGGGGTGTCTTTATTGAGCTCTTTTTTGCATCGTTGTCATGTTTTTCCGGCTGCAATCTGATGTTTAAACGAAGTAAATTGCGTTGCAGCTGGGGTAAATCATGCCGGCGCTCCACTTCCGGGTTAGACCTTTGGGACTTGTAGTTCTTTAGTTCGATTCGACTTGAGATGTTTGTGTTGTATGCTTTCTTACGTTTAAAACAATGAATAATGATGACGATAATGATACATAGTGAAATCAGGGTTGATTACATTATTTATGAAACGTATTGTTAAATAAAGGTATTAATTAATGTCAATTATATACATATTTACATTGTGATGCAGAAAGATAGATATATTATTTTTTTACTGCATTTATGTGTAGTTTAGGCTATTACCTGCTTCTGATACTTCTGTTACAACTACTACTACTACTACTTCTGCTGCAAAGTGCTCCAATAAATGATCAAAAAGTACAGAACGAGAGATCCTTCCATACTGACCGACAATCCCTATTCAGGGGGCCGTGAAAAACGGAATTAACTGAACAACTCCACTACGGATTGCCAGCGAGAGCCTCCATTACAAGCATCCGAAATTATGTCGACACAAAACCGTAGAGAGACTTCCGAGCAAGAAGGACCAACAGAATCAGCTTAGGCTGACTGCTGTGTTCAAAGCAAATTTGAGGAAAACGAAGTATGCAACCATTGCTTAAATCCATTATAGTCTGAGTACTAATTTACCTTAGATGTGCACTTTATAACATATATTGCGCTGTTTTGATTCCATAAAAAGAGCTATTCAAGCAGCTGTTGTGTGACAAAATATTTTTTTCACTGTTGTTGATGGACAGTAATATTGTGTGAGAGATAATGTGTGAATAACTGCTCCAAGTGAAAAATGTTCATGTCAAATTGAAAATCGAAATTGTTATTTCAGTAAATATTTTCATTTTGGACATAGAAAACTGATTCATGATTCTATGTTGATGAGAGCATTAAAATGGGGGAAAACAGGACAAAAAATATAAAAGGAAATTCAGAAACGATAAAAAATGCGTGAGTAATCACGATTAATTTTTAGTTAATTTGAGTTAATTATGACAGTTGAGTTTTTAATTAGATTACCGTATTTTCACGACCATAAGGCGCCATTAAAAGTCTTAAATTTTCTCCAAAATGCACAGGACGCCTTATTATGCGGAGCGTCTAGTGTATGAGCCGAGTTCCAAATCCTGACTGAGAGCCGACACCCTGTTTATATAGAGAAAAGGCGGAAGTGAGCATGAACAGGCATGCGGGAAAGCAGCCAGCCAATCAGTGAAGGATGGGCGTGTAAGTGGCCGCGAGTGAGGACGTAAGTGAGGCCACGCATGCGGGAAAGCAGCCCGCCAATCAGTGAAGGGTGGGTGTGTAAGTGGCTGCGACTGAGACCAGGAGTGCGGGAAAGCAGCCGGCCAATCAGTGAAGGGTGGGTGTGTAAGTGGCTGCGACTGAGACCAGGAGTGCGGGAAAGCAGCCGGCCAATCAGTGAAGGGTGGGTGTGTAAGTGGCTGCGACTGAGACCAGGAGTGCGGGAAAGCAGCCGGCCAATCAGTGAAGGGTGGGCGTTTAAGTCGCCGCGCATCATTTCTGTGGAGCCACACGGCAACAAGAGTGACTCGGACAACGAGAGCAGTGTTTTTTATGGACTACCGGTACTTGCACAATTGTTCAATTCGGATACAGAAGATGAGGACTTTGATGGATTTCTGGGTGATGATTGATCGAAAAACGTGAGTACATTGTAAGATGGCTAAATAAAGTACAACCGATCTCAGTTTTGCTTCCGTTGCCTTGTTAAAAACGTGTTTTTAGCATGTCTTAGCATGCTACGCTATGCTTCAAGCTAACGTGTTTTTAGCGTGCGTGCATGCATGCCTTATGTTTAAACTGGCGTATGTTTTACCACGCCTGGCTGCGCCCAATAATACAGTGCGTTTTGTGTATGTGTAAAATACAGAAATAGCACCCGTTACTGAGACTGTGCCCTACAACACGGTGCGCCGAATGGTCGTGAAAATACGGTAAATATTTTAATCGTTTGACAGCTCTAATATATACATGAAGTAAAAGTGGACCATATGGGCATGCATTGGAGGCCAACACGAAGTCCTTGCCAGTGCTCTCATTTCGTATGTGTATTTGACTGTGTTTCATCAAAACGTAATTGGCGACTGTGGTACTCCTTGTCCCCAAATATTAGTCAAAATAGTCTAACAAAATCCCCCATTCACTCACCTACTTTAGGTGTGTAAAGAAACCTTCGGATGCAGCCGTCTCGCTCTGTAGCGGCGAAGCTGCGCACAAAGTGGTACATCGGGTTGCCACGGCTATTAGCGGCATCTTCAAGATGGAAAATCCGCTCCAACAACATGGACCACTGAACGCGACTCTGACAGCACCGCTGCACAGCAGAGATCACCTGAAAAACAAGCATTGTCACCGTCGGGGGGGTGAATCTCCGATGTCTAAATTCGGTTAAGTTGATGTTGTTCACAAATCTGCTGTATCTATTTATTTATAAGTCATTGACCAATCTTAAGTGTTGCAAATGGTGTGCTCTTTTGACCATGCAATGCTAATGGCTCAGCAAATGAAGGGCATGTAGAGGAAAACAAGCATTCCCACCTATGGACAATTTAGCCTTCTAACATGCATGTTTTTGGCATGTGGGACCAAGCAGGAGTGCTTGGAAAACTCATGCAAGAAATAACATGCAAACTCAACACAGGAGGGCAGGAGGCGCGATTCAAACCACAATCCTCAGAACCGTGAGACAGATGTGCTCACCAAGTCAGTTATATTTTACGAATGTTCCTCATATTTTTTTCTATTTATCTCTTTCGTTTAATATATTGTAATATTGTTTTCTAATATTTTTCTACACTACTTTGTCACGTTTTGGCATATATTTGTCCAACGGTATTGGTAATGTATGTTTAATGTTTACATTTTTTTGCCTCATGTTGTGATGTATGCTCAATATGTTGTGTTTTTGTCATTTTTCCTCTACTAACGGTATTTTGTATTATTGTTTAATTTTTACATTTATCTCCCTAATATTCAAATTATTTTCTAATGGACTATTTTTGTGAAGTTATTAGTTTTTGGCGATAATTTTGCTTGGTCTAATATTTGGGGGGTTTGTGCATGGTGTAATGCAGGGGTGCCCATTAGTAACTATTTTGATCCAGAATATTTTTGTATTGTTGGAATATTTGTAATTTTAATCAAATATTGAATATTTTGAATATTTTTGGACAAAAAATGAGTATTTTCTGGGAGATTTTTCTGTGTAATTTCTGAGGATGATTGCTTATTAACATATGAACTGCACCGAAGTCACTTTGTGTACTTTTTTATGAAGCTGAACAAGGCCTCTTTTGGTTGGAAGGACGGTCTGACCGTTACAGGAATGTTCCGCGTCGCTGCCCATCTCCTGCTGGTACTCTATGGGACACTAAAGTGAGATGATGTTAGCATATTGACAACAAAAGAAGAGCAAATAGGGTACTTGAACGCTTCACCTTGGTCAAAATGGTGTCCACACACTTCCTGAGCGAGTGGTTGTACTTGACTGACACATTGATGACTGACACCTCCTGATGATGACATTGGAACAAACGCTCGTTATGCAAACATAATGCAGTGTGTTCATTTGTTTTAAAAAAAATATATGAAGAAGCATTTCAACACCCTCACCTCCATGACATCGGCCAAGTTCTCCTCGGCCGACGTCTTTTCGCTGGCCATCTTTGCTACCTTGAAGTAAGTCTTGGCCAATAAGTGGGCGTGGCAGGATGACAGCCAAGAGGAACGTGGGATTTCCACCAGGCCATAGCCCAGCAACAGCACCAGCAGAAAAAGGCCCCACGTGTTAGCAGCTGTGATGCAGATGGTCTGAAACTCAGTCCTGAACACAGGTGAGCGCGACATTTTTGAAACCGCTCGAAGACAGCTGGGATAGACTCCAGTACACCCTAATGAGGATAAGCGGTATGGATAATGGATGGATACCTATTACTGTTGTATTTTTCCTAGTATTTTTGTATTATCTGTTTTATAATTTTGCATTTTTCTCTTCTAATATTGAAATATTTCTCGGATTTTGCCTGATATCTGTTATCTCTTCTGTACAATTTTTGTACTTTAAAAAAATTGTGTTTGCATTTTCTTTTATCGACTTCTCATAATATTTGTCATAGCAAAGTTGGTGAGAAAACTGACAAACCTGAAATAATTATCGAATTTTTGTATTTTTTGCCTGATATCTGTTCTCTCTTCTGTACAATTTTTGTATTTTTTTAAAAATTGTGTTTGCATTTTCTTTTATCGACTTCTCATATTTGTCATAGCAAAGTTGGTGATAAAACTGACAAACCTGATCCTCTGTTCTTCCTATAATGGTGATCTGAAATGTTCATTCAGTTTCATGACTAGAATACAGGGAGGCAGAGAACTGACCATGTGAGTCGCCACTTCGGGTGCGCAACGACGTAGATGACCAAAAAGACGAAGATGAGCAGGTAGGTGCCATAGTAGATGGCATTCTCAACAATTGCTGCTTTCACCTTTCCCACCAGGGAGAACGCGCCCGACCGCACATACGACTGCATGAAGGGCAGCAGCAACCTAAACACATGCACAAAGGAATGGTTATGACCATCTACTTCTTTAGAAAGTGTGTGTGTAGTGTATACACGGGGTCTTACCAGGTGAGAAACTGAGAGGTCCAATACACAACTCTCCAGAAGACAGGTAGCACACCCTCTGGTATGTAACTCCATGGCTTTTCACACACACTTGGTGCACTGTCAACACACACCATCACTAATATATATTTTTTTTGAATGCATTTTTTTAATTGTTTTTGTTTTATAATATCTTTGTATTTTTGTCTAACAGATGTGTATATATATATATATATATATATATATATATATATATATATATATATATATATATATATATACATACACACACACACACACATACACACAGATATTCGCACGCACGCACACGCACACAGGTGTCCGTGATCGTCTGATTTAATCGGCCAGTCGATTAATCAGTGGGACCCTAATAAGTGGTACCGAAAATGGATGGATGGCTGTACAGTATATGCAGTGTACTGTGGGAGACGACCACCATGTAGCTTAGTTACCTCTCAGTTGGGTAAAGAGTGGAGCCATTTTCCGTCATATAAGAGATTCTTGTTGGCGAAACAGGGGAAGGATGATGTGTGTTATCCAACAGACACTGCTTGTAGATGGTCTGAAAGAGAAGTGCATTTGAAACTCCTCACTGAAACACACTCAAGAATATATGTACATACCGTGCTGACATCCAGGGGCAGGACAAACACGATGAGGAAGCAGAGGTACCAGGATGCCAGAGTCCCCAGTAGGACCATCGGCTGCTGCTTCTTCAGGTCACCATAGCGATGGAGGAGGGCAAGCGCCAGGAAGAACACAGATGCGAGCACCAGGCCCAGCGCCACGCCGCTCATTGTGATAGGCAGACGCAAGTGAGGGCCAGCATCAGGGCGTCATAATGAAATATCAACTGCACATCAGTAGAGGCATTCACTTTATTTGACTGTCAGGGCCTGTATATCTTTATCAATTGAAAGTGTCATTTATAACATAATAACAATGACTGTTAAGTTTATATGAAAAGAGCAGTCAAAAATGCTATTTTAGTTAAAAGCAAAAATATTTGATAGATTTGTATTTTTTACTAATTGTTTCATATAGCATATTAATTTTGTACTTTATTTACACTTTATATATATGTTCGTGGCCGCACAGTGGTTGACTGGTTAGCACGTCAATGGTTTTAATGTTTGTGTTGTTTAGTTATTCAAAGAGGCTGTTTCTTTCAAGGCGAAGTGGATGAGGTTCACCTCCAACTATTCCATCAGTGCAGAGTCTAGTAAGATGGTATACGTTAAATCGCGTTTGCAGGTCAGTGGTACCCTGATTTTACAAGTGCCCCAAAGTGGGAATGTTTCCAGTCATGCCTCCGTAGACGTTTTGTTTTGTCCAGGTCAAAGCCAAAATTTCAAGTACAGTACAAGAAAGCTTCTGTGCACTTCATAAAAAACAACATTATTTCATTTACTATTATGTCTTAATTTTTTTAATACAGAGCTATTTATGTTTATTAAAACGTGTTTTAAAGGCACACGAATTGATTAAATATCTGCTTGCGAGCATGTTGTAGTTAATTTCACTAGTTATACCAGAACGCTCTTCATAACGCTAACATGATCATATGATCAGTCCTATAGAAAAAAAGTCTATTTAAGACTGTTTTGAAAAGCTTTATGGTCCAAGTGTCATTCCCTATGGACCGCTGTTCCTATGCATCAGCGAAATAGATTCGTCGGCAACCGTTTACATTGACATTTAGCCTTTTTACCCCCATCTTAAGATATTCAAAAGTGGCTTCTTACCTTCTCTAGGTCGAGATGCTGACACTCTTCTCTTGTGACGTGGAAACGCATACAAAAGCACACAACCTTTGAAATTACATTGCGTAACAACTGAAAATACAACATTCGTTTGCTAGCTAGTCGACTAACGCGGCATGGAATTGTGGGCGTTACAGGTATACTGCCGACCGGAAACCATGGTGCAGAATATTGCTTATGCTACCTTAAACTTGACATTTAAAAAAGACGAAATATTGAACGGCTATTTCAAACTGAATGTAACTACATTACTGGCAAATAATGTGACTTTGTATTTATTTTTAAATATATATACATGGAGCACAGGAGCAATATCATCGTATTTTGTCTTGTTGAGAAGATTACAAGAAACCATGCGACCGGATGTTCCGTTTATTTTGACATATTTTTGGAAAGATGTACAGTATAATGGCAAGGTATCAAAAACTTCATACATCACATTTACTATAATCATTATTATCATTATTATTATTTGTCTAAAAATGTTTCCAATATTTTAATATACAATCTCTCCCAGGAAGCATTTGTTTGGTGGGACATTTTACTTCAGATCTTTTGCACTTTTGCAAATTATAGCTATTTTTATCTATGCCAAAACCAAAAAACAAACACCTTGATAGCTAACACATGAGAACAATGGATCTTGAGAACAAATTTTACTGCATTTTAGTCTGCATTAGTGCAGACGATTCAATCCTAAAATTGTTGAAACGTTGGAGAAATTGCAGTTCACAAGACACTCTATATAATTTATATATGCATTGCGTGTTGCAATGAATCTGCATTTTCTGATCAGATGTGATTAAACAGCCACATGTAGAAGTCATCCGAAGAAAGTGGGCCTGCCACGCTGACGTACGTGTCTCTGTGCTCCAGCAGAAAGTCCATTTTTCCCAGCAGGTCCAGGCACATGTGCTCCACCAAATTCAGACAAGTGGACCACCCTCCTTCGGGGCTACCGATCCACCCAGAGCCCAAAATGTCCAAATGTTCGGACCCTTCCTCCAGAAAACTCTCCATCTTGGAAAATGTCTTTGATCGTGTCAAGCAGCAGTTGCAAGTACTGGTATTGAGTAGTGGGGCCATCTGACAATCTAAATGCGCACTTCATCCCTTAATGGGATTATTCTAATTATAGCCACAATACTCTAAACGCTCAGTTGTTTTTACATTTATGATGATGATGATGATGATTATCATTATTATTTTAAATACAGTAGCCATTCATCCATTTTCTAATCTACCTGTCCTCACAGGGGTGACGGGCATGCTGGAGCCTATCCCAGCTGTCTTCGAGCAGGTTGCCAGCCAATCGCAGGGTAGCCTATTCCAATTCATGAAATTAACATATATATATATATATATATATATATATATATATATATATATATATATATATATATATATATATGTTATATATATATATATATATATATATATATATATATATATATATATATATACATATATATATACTAATAGGAACGTGAGCTGGGATTTTATATATATATATACTTTCTTCCTATATATATATATATATATATATATATATATCCCACACATATATATATACATATATATGTATATTATGCATGTATACAAAAATATGTATGTATATTCTGCATGTATACAAAAATATGCATGTATATTCTGCATGCATACAAAAATATATGTTATGATATTATTGTACTTTTATCTACCGTAATATTTTTAATTTGGGCATTTTTCATTTACCTCTACTTTGTCTTATCCTTCACGAAGGACCTGTTTGCCAGAGGCGAGAAGCCCCAGGCTCTCACCACTAGATGCCACCAAATTCAATACAATGGTCCACGGAGTTTTGCTATTGTGTCCTAAATTAATTGGGGTGTCACCAGTGTCTTTTCTTTTTTTTTTTTTTTTTTTTTTTTTTACACCGAATTTTCACAAATAGTTTACGAGCTTGTTTATTGACACTCAACTGGGGGGAAGCATTTATTGGTTGACTTACAATACTTTGTGCGTTTGACTATACAGTAAAGCAAAAGAAAACGTCACCCACACTCGTTCCTGACTACTCGCATATTTGCTGTTTTTGTGCTCAGGCCAAAGCAAATCGCAGAAATGCAATAAACCAGTGATGAGCTCATCAACCAACTCTGAGAAGCCTGATAACGATCTTGATCATTTGAATCGGGTGTGTTGAAGGAGGGAGACATTTTAAACGTGCTGGATTATAATCCGGGAGTACTAGAGTCATACAGGTACTGTACTGGACAGCCCTGCAATTAGCAGTAGGCAATACCAGTAATTTTTGGCACCATCTGGTGGTATCTCCGTGCCAAGGGAAAAAATTAAAGTGAGTTGAGAGATTTCTTAGAGAAAAATTGCTTTTTTTGGTGCGTTTTTTGTGGCATCTGCATAACACACCCTTTTACAGGGGACAGTAATTTTCGCTGTTTGCAACAGATCTTTGGCCCTTTTCCACAAATTGTGGCCTGGTGATCATTTATTTACTCAATTGCAAATGGGTCAGCATCAAGTCAAGATGAACAAAATGTGGCAAGATGACATATTTTATTCCCCCTCGGAAAATGTATGCCTCATTCAGCGCTGCTGTTTTGGTGAGCAACGGTATTTGAACAAAATAATCTTATGTCCATGTGAATAACATCTATTATCTCAAATTATGACCTGATATGCTTTACTTTTGTTGATTTGATGGGGAAAAGCAAGGTGTCTATTTGAGGGTGGCATTTATTTCTCTTTAGTGGATGACACACCCAGTGTCAAAAAAGGGGCGGTGCCTATTCGAGGAACTGTAGTAAACTCCTTGTATGTAAGATCATCTGTCAGACTGTACAGGGTGCTCATTTACAACATGTGATAAGACTCCATGCTTCCATCCATATGAGACAATATCTACACGTCTTGGGAGGTGCTGCTGGTTTTGTTAGCAGCAGGGTTCAAATCGTGCAGGTTGCGGTGGCCTCAATGGCAAAACAACGCTTGAGCGTCCAAGTCACTGAACGGCTGAAAAGAGCGCGCTGGGACTCTCCCCATCTCGTCTCACAATACCTGTTCCATGGGAAACCCTCCTGCACAATGATGACGAAACAATGCGACGTCCCTTCGGGAGAGGGGCACTGCGGGCCGCAGATCTGATAACCTGACCTGGATACATCAGCCCCTGGGGAGCAGTGTAGATTTATCTGACTGCGTGTGGTTGTGAGAAGGGCACAGAAGATGTAACATGTGTGTGTGTGGGGGGGGGCGGGGGGGTCCAGTACCTGTTTACCGTGTTGTTTCTATGTATTTTATGGCACTTCTCTCAGCTTTTCTTACCTTTCTTCCCATTTATAAGCCACTGTTCTTTAGTGCAGTGGAAAACAAAGGGCTCTGTTGTTGGTTTTCTGTGTGTGTGTGTGTGTGTGTGTGTGTGTGTGTGTGTGTGTGTGTGTGTGTGTGTGTGTGTGTGTGTGTGTGTGTCACAGTTGCCATGCGGATCACTGAGGCGAGGGTGAAGATTGGTGGGGGCCCCCACTTCAAAGCTTTTAGCTCAGTGATGGGAATGTAAGGGGGATCGGTGTTGTCTGTATTGCTTTGTATTAACTTTAAAGCACATACTATCTCGGTTATATCTCTGTTTATTTCTTTTTTTTGAACACACCTTTTGAGTGGTTGATCCTAGATCGTCGTGAATGTTTGGATTTCACGCAGGTTTTGGAGGTTATGTAACATGTATTGTCAGTTCAATTCGGAAAGTTGAGGCATTGTGTAACAGCAAAGTGAACGCATACACTTTCACTCAGTCCAATGTAACATGATCAAGTACACTGGGTTTCAGTCGGGGATAACACAAAGGATTTATATTGCACATTTCGTTTGTTCTTTGTTTTTGCATGTTTGGAATAAATGTTCAATTAATTAATGTATCAGTGGTTCAAAAAAGTTTCAGGACTAAACACTAGAAAATAACATATTTGGCCACAAAAATTAATTTAGAATAAAAGCAACAATATTAAGCAATTGACTATATTTTTTCTGAATAAATTCATCACCACAAATGAAAAATATTGAAATATTTAAAAAATATATTTTCTTAATTCTTTTAACCTTGTGTTTAAAATGTATGTCAGTCTTTTTACAGACACAGTATCTGGCCATAATTAGGGTTATTTTCAATGGTTTAGAAGCCCTTGTAAACTCTTACTTGCATGACTTACTTTTTACTCATTGTATTCAGTGTTGCACAAAAAATGACATTATAAGAGCAAGCAATTGCTTTAATTTAGGCTTGTATGCTCAAATATAAACATAGATTGTTCAACAAAAGAATAACTTTCCAAATATTTAACTTAAAAATGTAATTTCAAATTTTTATTTTGGATTATTTGTTTCGGGGTGGCACAGTACTTGACCGGTCAACATGTCCACCTGACAGTGCCGAGGTCGTGGGTTCAAATCCGTACCGGGCTTCACGAACACACCGTCACACACATGCATGCATGCACGCACACACACACACACACACACACACACACACACATACACACTCAGACTTTGGTTTTAGTGATAAGAGTTATAGGCCTTCATTCCACCACACTAAGGAGAAGAAAGTAAGGTGAACTGAATAAAGGTGTGGACTGCTAAATTAGGTTTTTGCAAACTTGTGATCCATATGTGTGTGTTATGTTATAAGGTCTTACATAACAAAAGTCCGTGTAGTGTTGAATGCAGCCTAGGGAGATTGTGTGAACACATTTACACATTTGTAATTGCACGTAATGGCATACTGAGCCCAGAAGGGACTTCAGATATGTATTTAAAAGTCTTAGGTTAAACTCAAATCTTAACCTTTGCACTCCCTGTAAAGTGAAAAAAAAAGTCTAAGAAATTTGACAGACCACAGAGAAGTGTTGTTAACAAGCCTGTCATACTTGAATGAATAAAAAATCGGCAGGTGCGTTAAAATTGTGAAAAATGGAGCACTCCTCTCAACTGTCGAACATTTTGGGCATATGCACCGAATCCACTGAACACCCTCCACTCGACTCTTGTCACTCAAATTTGTCCCAGTAAGAACATATGTGCTCACTTCTCTGTAGTGTGAGCGTCAGGCTGACCTACGTGTGCTGTGCCATTGTGTTCAATTAACAGTTAACTTTACCTGAACTGTCAGTGTTATGTTGATCCACACACGGCACAACTCCAAGCGAGGTAGTGACCTATTAACCGATGCCGATGCTGGTCCGCAGGTTAGTGGGCTAGCCAGGAAGGTAGTCTTTTAACTCACAACCGCTGAACTTTGAAGCAGAAGTGCTCACCAATTCGAGCACCATGATATCAAGTTAGTCAAGACTTAAAAATCTTGCTTAGTCAAAACATGCTGTATATTTGGACAAGTAATTTTGCTCGCTATACCTGTTCTTGCATTAGCATCGCTGGTGGCATTGTCTTCTCCTTACCAGCCTCTTGTCTTCAGGGATGAGGCGTTAATCCAGGCTGGATAGTGCTTTTGAAGGCTGGACTTGGGCACCCTTGATCTAAACCATGCAGGATAGTGTCCATTGAGGACCAGATGTAGACACCTTTGCTCAAGCGCAAAATCATTGAATCCTTGAAAACTGTTCTAACACAGTTAAAATAATCATTCGCAATTCCTTCAAGCCAGTCTCTGTCTTGTCTTCCCAAATAAACACATAACTGCCATGAAGCTCAGTTAATTTTTTATCAGCTCCCTGTGAGCAAAATTGTGAAGTTGACATAGCTTTACTGACTTGCGGTGACGGATGAAGTGGGACATCATAGTTGTTGAGCCTCTAATACTTTGTATTTGAGTCGCAAACCTTGCATGTTGCCCTTCTCTTTTTCCTCAATTTTAATCAAAAACAATCCTTGAGTCCAAGTGTAAGAATCTTGTATCCTCCTCCTCCAGGAGACTTGCTTCTTGAAGTGACCTTTACATTGCACATCGTAGCATATGCTTGCCATATGTAATTCAAACAAATATTTTTTGTTCAAAAACTCAGTAACGTGAAAATACAGATTTTTTTTTAACCGTAACAGGTCAAGTCACCTAGTTCAAGTCAAAGTCAAGTTCATTCTCATGATTAAAGTCTACACAAATTTTGCACCAAGGAAGCCCCAATTCCTATACAGTAATTGTCCATTTTAGTTGAGTCAAGTCATGTGACTTGAATCCCTAACCTAATAAAATAGTAACCTACTCTTGCAAATGGAAGTTAAGTGAACAAAATCCAAATCAAAATAGGTCATTGCTCTCAGTGAGGTTTATTTTTCCTACTCTCAAATGGCTGAGACAGATACTGCCCTCTGCATAGACTTGGGCGTGTGTTCGTGTGCCTGGGTGTGCATGTGTGTGTGTGTGTGTGTGTGTGTGTGTGTGTGTGTGTGTGTGTGTGTGTGTGTGTGTGTGTGTGTGTGTGTGTGTGTGTGTGTGTGTGTGTGTGTGTGTGTGTGTGTGTGTGTGTGTGTGTGTGTGTGTAAGTGATTACTGATGCAACTCACAACATGGCTGCCAAACATGCACTCCCACCACATGAGTCACGAGTGATGCATTCAACTGTCTGGACCTCTTCAAAATTCCTACTCACAAAGCAAAACTAAAGCAGAAGTATCGTTACAACACCAAAATTTCACTACTCAAGAAAAACAATGAACAGAGTCTCTCTCGTGGTTCTTTTTAACTTGAACCAGCCAGGACACCAACAGTATTTTGTCGTGCTAGCATAAGCGTCGTTGCTAATGTCACAGTCATGCTGTGTTTGTATAAACTTTGGGCTGAAAATGATCAGTCACTGAGGACATCTGTAAGAGTTATCATTTAATGTTTTTAAATACAGTGGGAATGCCTCGCCTTTGTAATCTTTGTCCTTGCTTACTAAGGTTCTGTGACCATGTTGGACAATACACTAAAAATAGTCGCTGCAATTGAAACAATCACAAGATGTGTCATCTGCTTGAACAAGTGAAGGTCACACCTTTAACATGCACCCCATTTGTTCCATCGAAGAAAATAAATTGTGAAAAATAACTATTGTTGTTATCAACAACTGTTGTAATAAAATTCATTTGTAAAATACAGGCCTTCCTGCAAATAAATGATTCAATTAAGTGTCATTATTTGTGGTCAGGAGATACATGATATTATTAAAATGTAATTGCTCGAATAAAATCCTTTTCTAATAAACCCTTGGTTTACACATTCCACCTTGAAAAGACAAAAAAGACATCTATAATGTGACATAGTTGCTGGTCCCTCTCTCTGGAATGACCTCCCACTGAACATTCGGCAAGCCCCCTCGCTGCCCATCTTTAAATCCCGGCTCAAAACACACTTGTATTCTTTGGCATTTGACTCAGCATGACTCAGATTTGATCTTAGTTTTACTGTTTGGTGCTTTCTACCATCTTTGTTACTGATTTATTACTTTACTATTGTATATGTTAGTTGCTCCATGTACAACACTTTGTATGCAGCGATGGCTGTTTGAAAGTGCTCTATAAATACAGTTGAGTTGAGCTGAGATAGTATGATTATAAAAATGTATTTGTACAAATAAAGGCATTGCTCGTGGTAGAGACTCAGCTCCGTTCATTGAAGCCAACACAATATAATAATAATAATAATAATAATAATAATAATAATAATAATAATAATAATAATAATAATAATAATAATAATACATTTTATTTATAAGCACCTTTCAAAACACCCAAGGACACTTTACAATCAGAAACAAGAACAATAATACAGCAATAGACACAATGCCTTAATCAATTTTGGCCAAGTTTATCATTAATCTGACAACACCTTACCTGCAATAAACAAGAAGGAAAATCCTGAAAATATATTCATATATATGCACATTGTGCATAGTATTATAAAAAAGCATTTGCAAAAATGAACACTTTCCACCTAATAAATGCTTTAACTCACCAACGCCTTAGCCCAATTGATTGTGGAAATATGTAAATAAAAACCCAATCAGATTTATGAATCTTATAATTTGCACATATAAAATACTTGACACACAATTCATCTCAAATAGTTTGTTACTATCCACTTGAAAAAATAAAAATAAACGCCTCACCTCAAATAGACACCTACTTTTTTCACCCAATGGAAAACAAACAAGAGAAAGGTGACTGAAAATATGTGTAATATCAAATAATATTAGAGTAACATGCAAATCTGTTACCTACCCCGAAGAGATGCCTAGTAAATTTGCAATTGAGTAAATAAACACCTCAGGCTGCCTGCTCAACAAACATACACTTACGTGATTGTTCCCATTTTCCATTTGTATTTACCACAGTTGGAGTTCACAGCTAAGGGGGGAGCCCCGCAGCAGAAGAAAAAAATAATAATGTTTGATCAATCATTTTCCAGGCGACGCTGAATAATTACCTTGAATAAATGCAAGATCATTTCCTTGTACAGAACACTTGGGAAACATTGACCTCATCTACATACAGAATCATAGATTTTGCATGGCATCAACAATGGCGTTGTGTTTTGGAAATGTTCTTTCAATATAATTATAATAATAATAATAATACCTCTTCAAATAAAAAATACAAAGTGAATCCTTGGCAAACACTTAGTTCAAATAAAAAATAGCATTAACTTTGCATGGCACACACCTTTTGGAAAAAAAATAGATCACCATAACTTTTATGGGCCATGTTCTGATATATGCATAAGCGAGAACAATGAGCAGATTCTTCTGTCCGCTTAAGTCATTGACATACCTTCATACCATCTATGCATTCTGGATGACGCAACTCTAAAATGTGTTCCCTGTCAGATCCACGTGGTCTTTCATAGATTCCGCAAATGCTTAAGAGGCTTGAGTAAGTCAAGCAGCCCAGAAAGTGAAACATTGTATTGCAGTTGAAATGTGGATTCAGTTACATTCAGTTTTTCCAGACAATACCCCCAGTACATGTCGTCAGCTCTTGACTACTCACGATACCAAGTAACCGATAACGGTATTACTGGTACTTTTATACCAACCTCCTATGCCAGCCCCGAACAAATCTCTGAACCATGGGAGACTGGGCCTTTAACTAGTAGTAGTAGTGATTGTAGTAGTACCGGTAGTCATATTTTGATACAAAAAAGTTTCGATGAAACAAGTGACTGATCATTTTAAAGAAAAAGTTCAGTCAAAAGACAGAACATTCACTCCACAATAGAGAATTTAGTAATTTTTAAAGCGTACAAAATAAAGTATTTTGTCGTGCTAGCATAAGCGTCTGTTGGGTGACGATGTACGCCACTAGCATTAGAGTTTAGTGTTGGTACTATTTTGTGTGGAGGGATACCATGTTCTGGGGTGTATGTAAATAAAGGGGGTGGAGCTTCCTGCAGTTCGCTTCTGGCAGTGAAGGTGCACTGTGGCACGCCAGGTGTTTAGCGACTCAGTGATAGCGACCACACAAAGAAAAATAAGAATCGTCTCCTGTCTTGTGCCTCAACCGAGTGTAGTCACCAGCAATGATGCCTACACATGAACAGCGAGGACTTCCGCAGCAGAAGGATCAACAGGTTATGGGCCCAGGTGGGTTCCAGGCACAGCGGCGCTCCATGGGAGAGGGTTACCGCCGCGATTTGACGGAGATGAGGCCCGCTATCACATCTGGGAGGCGAGGTTCCTAGCATACTTGAAAACCATCGGGCTAAAAGATGCTATCCTCGGGTGTGATGGAGCTACGGGATCCAGCGAACAGGCCGCAACAGAAACCGTGTGGAAAACGAACTGGCATATGCTGAACTGTGCGGCTGCTTGGATGATAAAACACTGACACTCATCCTGTATGAAGCACCAGAAGATGGTAAGAAAAGTCTGGAAATATTGAGACGCCATTTTGAGTCCGAAGAAAAGCCGCGAATTGTCGGGCTGTACACAGAGCTAACCAATATGCTAATGGCTAACGGCGAGAGCTAGCGGGCTATCTAGCACGTGTCGAGAAGCTAGTGGCGCGCTACAAAGAGCTAAAGAGAACCTAAGCGATGCACTATTGGTGGCTATGGTGTTGAAAGGACTCACTGATGAATACAACCCATTTTCTGTGCATGTGACTCAAACGAGGAAGTGTTAACCTTTGCTGAATTCAAGACTAGGCTGAGAAGTTTTGAATGCACCTCCGCTACCGAAACAGGCCCAGACCAGATGAAGTAATGACCGCCAAGTCATACAAGCCGAAGCCCAAAGAAAAGACAAGAAATACGTCTTCAATGGAGAATGCTTTATTTGTGAGAAAGTGGGGCATAAAGCAAGAGACTGCACGAGTAAGGATAAGAAACCACACAAGCGAACGACAAAAGCTGATAAGAACAATAAAGTGGCTACAGTTATGGACGATTCGGAAAAAGTTTTCCGTGGCAGAGACCAAGCCAAATCTTCGAGGGAAGAAGAAGAAACATTATTGTTCGGGTGAGTGAATGGCGACCCAAGGAGCGCAGCAATATGGACTACTCGTGGACAGCGGTGCTTCTGCCCACATAATCACCGACAAGACCGCATTCATCCGATTTGATGAAAGTTTCCGCCTAAAGATCACATCATGCAGCTGGCTGATGGAAGACGGATCACCGGAAGTGTTGAGAAGAGGGGGGACGCGCAAATCAAGCTGGCCGACAGCAGTGGACGAGTAGTGAGTGTCAAGCTCACAAATGCTCTCCTCATCCCAGAATACCCGCAGAATATCCTTTCTGTGGATGCAGCAACTTCGAAAGGAGCGAAGTTCAACTTTGCGAAGAATGACAACAAAATGATTCTTTCAGATGGGACAATATGCAAGATGATTGTAAAGGACCGTATGTACTATCTTGACATTGTCACAGAAAATTCTGAATGCAGTGAGGACTCCTGCAATGCATCTTTAGACATGAAAACATGGCATGAGATAATGGGCCATTGTAACTATGGTGATATTGCTAAGCTTGAAGCTGTGGTAGAAGGTATGAAAATTAGTAACAAAACTAGACCTAACCAGTGTGAAACCTGTATTCAAGGGAAATTCACCCAGAATAGAAACAGGAAAAGTGATGTGAGAGCTAAAGAGCCATTAGGGCTGGTACATACAGATCTAGGTGGGCCTATTGACCCAGAGTCATTCGACGGGTACAAATATGCCATCACTTTTACTGATGACTTTTCTGGAGCTGTTTTTGTATACTTTCTCAGGAACAAAAACATGGCAGTCGAGGCTACAAAGCAGTTCTTGGCAGACACAGCACCATATGGTAAAGTGAAGCGAATGAGATCGGATAATGGGACAGAGTTTGTTTCAAAAGAGTATCAATCTCTACTTCGAGATAATATGATAAAACATGAGAGATCAGCGCCCTACTCCCCACATCAAAATGGGACAGCAGAGAGGAACTGGCGCACATTGTTTGAGATGGTCAGGTGTATGCTGATAGAATCAGGCTTACCCAAAGAGCTATGGCCATATGCAGCCAGAACAGCAGCAGTTATAATGGAACAGATGTTACTGCGAAAGAACAGGGGAGACTCCTTATTTCCTTTTCACAGGAAAAGACCAGATTTGTCAAAAATGAAAAAGTTTGGTTCAGAATGCATGGTGTATGAGCAAAACAGGAGAAAGCTAGATCCAAAGGGCAAAAGGGATCTTTGTTGGTTTTGACCGTCATTCACCTGCTTATTTGATTTATTTTCCAGAGACGAACAAGGTTCAGAAACACAGACTGGTCCACTTCATCACAAAGACCGTGACTGAGAGTGAGACGCAGACCGAGAAGACCCAACTGGAGGACCACTATGTAGAGTGGGTAACTATGCCTAAAGCAAGTCAGTTACAGACGGAATATGTAGGAAAAGATTCTGACACTGAACCAGAGCTTAAACCTGACTGCGACACGGACTCAACCAATGGTAATGAGACTCCTCGACTTCTGGTAGAGAAAGGAAGACACCAAAATATTTAGAGGATTATGAATGTGTGATAAAAGGCAATGAGATCACAATTGATTACTGCTATAGAGCAACAGTGGGATTGCCACAAACATTCTATTTGAGGCAATGGCATCGCCAAAGTCAGAAAAGTGGAGAAAGGCGATGATAGCTGAGATGACTTCTTTTAAAGAGAACGACACTTTCACCCTTGTGCCATTACCGGAGGGTAGACAGACAGTGGGGGAAGGTGGGTGTATGCTTTAAAGGAGGATGACAAAGGCAATGAAACATATAAAGCGAGATATGTAGCCAAAGGGTACAGTCAGAGAGAAGGACTTGACTATTCTGAGACATTTTCGCCGACCGCTAATCTGACATCACTGCGACTACTGATGCAGCTTGCTGCACAGTATGAGTTGCTGTTACACCAAATGGACGTGAAGGCAGCATACTTACATGCACCTATTGACTGCGAACTATACATGGATCAACCTGAAGGTTTTTGTGTGAAACAAAGGGATGGTGTACAACTTGTGTGTAAGTTAAACAAATCCATATATGGCCTCAAACAGTCTGGGAGAAATTGGAACATGATGCTTCATGAGTTTTTACTTATGAACGAGTTTGTACAGAGTCAAGCAGACCACTGTATTTACACCAAAATGTCTGACAAAGAAAAGTAATTTTGTTAGTGTGGGTCGATGATATCATTGTGGCTGCCAGCAATGAGAGGTGTTTATGCGAGATCAAAAAGAAACTCAAGAGTAAGTTTAGGATGAAAGATCTCGGATGCCTCACTCATTTCATTGGGATTGATTTCAAGCAAAATGTGGGCTCAATCACATTGAACCAATCCAGATATATTGAGAAAATATTGGAAAGGTTTGGCATGTCTGAATGCAAAGCAAGAGCCACTCCAAGTGAAATCAAATGTGACCTGGCTCCAGAAGGGGACAAAACTGATCAGAGGAAATATAGAGCAATGCTGGGCAGCCTCATATACATCATGACCTGCACTAGACCTGATATTAACTGGATTGTGAGTAGACTATCTCAGTATATGTCTGATCCAAGGGAAAAGCACTTGACAGCATTAAAACAGGTGTATAGGCAACTAATGCAATCCACAATAGAGAATTTAGTAATTTTTAAAACGTACTATCTCAGTATATGTCTGATCCAAGGGAAAAGCACTTGACAGCATTAAAACAGGTGTATAGGCAACTAATGCAATGTTAGTGTATGTGGCGCCATCGAGTGGGGTGTTGGGTGACGATGTACGCCACTAGCATTAGAGTTTAGTGTTGGTACTATTTTGTGTGGAGGGATACCATGTTCTGGGGTGTATGTAAATAAAGGGGGTGGAGCTTCCTGCAGTTCGCTTCTGGCAGTGAAGGTGCACTGTGGCACGCCAGGTGTTTAGCGACTCAGTGATAGCGACCACACAAAGAAAAATAAGAATCGTCTCCTGTCTTCGAAAATCTCTTTATTTCTCAAGCCCCCCACCAACAAACCCTTCTCTAATCACCTCCCTCCTCTACCTTGATTCCCATCCACCTCCTCCCTCCCCTCCCTCGCCTCCCAGTGTAGTCACCAGCAATGATGCCTACACATGAACAGCGAGGACTTCCGCAGCAGAAGGATCAACAGCGTCGTTGCTAATGTTAGTGTATGTGGCGCCATCGAGTGGGGTGTTGGGTGACGATGTACGCCACTAGCATTAGAGTTTAGTGTTGGTACTATTTTGTGTGGAGGGATACCATGTTCTGGGGTGTATGTAAATAAAGGGGGTGGAGCTTCCTGCAGTTCAGCGTCGTTGCTAATGTCACAGTCATGCTGTGTTTGTATAAACTTTGGGCTGAAAATGATCAGTCACTGAGGACATCTGTAAGAGTTATCATTTAATGTTTTTAAATACAGTGGGAATGCCTCGCCTTTGTAATCTTTGTCCTTGCTTACTAAGGTTCTGTGACCATGTTGGACAATACACTAAAAATAGTCGCTGCAATTGAAACAATCACAAGATGTGTCATCTGCTTGAACAAGTGAAGGTCACACCTTTAACATGCACCCCATTTGTTCCATCGAAGAAAATAAATTGTGAAAAATAACTATTGTTGTTATCAACAACTGTTGTAATAAAATTCATTTGTAAAATACAGGCCTTCCTGCAAATAAATGATTCAATTAAGTGTCATTATTTGTGGTCAGGAGATACATGATATTATTAAAATGTAATTGCTCGAATAAAATCCTTCTCTAATAAACCCTTGGTTTACACATTCCACCTTGAAAAGACAAAAAAGACATCTATAATGTGACATAGTTGCTGGTCCCTCTCTCTGGAATGACCTCCCACTGAACATTCGGCAAGCCCCCTCGCTGCCCATCTTTAAATCCCGGCTCAAAACACACTTGTATTCTTTGGCATTTGACTCAGCATGACTCAGATTTGATCTTAGTTTTACTGGTTGGTGCTTTCTACCATCTTTGTTACTGATTTATTGCTTTACTATTGTATATATTAGTTGCTCCATGTACAACACTTTGTATGCAGCGATGGCTGTTTGAAAGTGCTCTATAAATACAGTTGAGTTGAGCTGAGATAGTATGATTATAAAAATGTATTTGTACAAATAAAGGCATTGCTCGTGGTAGAGACTCAGCTCCGTTCATTAGAGCCAACACAATATAATAATAATAATAATAATAATAATAATAATAATAATAATACATTTTATTTATAAGAACCTTTCAAAACACCCAAGGACACTTTACAATCAGAAACAAGAACAATAATACAGCAATAGACACAATGCCTTAATCAATTTTGGCCAAGTTTATCATTAATCTGACAACACCTTACCTGCAATAAACAAGAAGGAAAATCCGGAAAATATATTCATATATATGCACAGTGTGCATAGTATTATAAAAAAGCATTTGCAAAAATGAACACTTTCCACCTAATAAATGCTTTAACTCACCAACGCCTTAGCCCAATTGATTGTGGAAATATGTAAATAAAAACCCAATCAGATTTATGAATCTTATAATTTGCACATATAAAATACTTGACACACAATTCATCTCAAATAGTTTGTTACTATCCACTTGAAAAAATAAAAATAAACGCCTCACCTCAAATAGACACCTACTTTTTTCACCCAATGGAAAACAAACAAGAGAAAGGTGACTGAAAATATGTGTAATATCAAATAATATTAGAGTAACATGCAAATCTGTTACCTACCCCGAAGAGATGCCTAGTAAATTTGCAATTGAGTAAATAAACACCTCAGGCTGCCTGCTCAACAAACATACACTTACGTGATTGTTCCCATTTTCCATTTGTATTTACCACAGTTGGAGTTCACAGCTAAGGGGGGAGCCCCGCAGCAGAAGAAAAAAATAATAATGTTTGATCAATCATTTTCCAGGCGACGCTGAATAATTACCTTGAATAAATGCAAGATCATTTCCTTGTACAGAACACTTGGGAAACATTGACCTCATCTACATACAGAATCATAGATTTTGCATGGCATCAACAATGGCGTTGTGTTTTGGAAATGTTCTTTCAATATAATTATAATAATAATAATAATAATAATAATACCTCTTCAAATAAAAATTACAAAGTGAATCCTTGGCAAACACTTAGTTCAAATAAAAAATAGCATTAACTTTGCATGGCACACACCTTTTGGAAAAAAAATAGATCACCATAACTTTTATGGGCCATGTTCTGATATATGCATAAGCGAGAACAATGAGCAGATTCTTCTGTCCGCTTAAGTCATTGACATACCTTCATACCATCTATGCATTCTGGATGACGCAACTCTAAAATGTGTTCCCTGTCAGATCCACGCGGTCTTTCATAGATTCCGCAAATGCTTAAGTGGCTTGAGTAAGTCAAGCAGCCCAGAAAGTGAAACATTGTATTGCAGTTGAAATGTGGATTCAGTTACATTCAGTTTTTCCAGACAATACCCCAGTACATGTCGTCAGCTCTTGACTACTCACGATACCAAGTAACCGATAACGGTATTACTGGTACTTTTATACCAACCTCCTATGCCAGCCCCGAACAAATCTCTGAACCATGGGAGACTGGGCCTTTAACTAGTAGTAGTAGTGATTGTAGTAGTACCGGTAGTCATATTATATTTTGATACAAAAAAGTTTCGATGAAACAAGTGACTGATCATTTTAAAGAAAAAGTTCAGTCAAAAGACAGAACATTCACTCCACAATAGAGAATTTAGTAATTTTTAAAACGTACAAAATAAAAATGACAAGTCCTTGAGTTTTGGTTTCCGAGCAAAATAAAATGAAGTGCAAAATAAAACAGGTTCAACTGACACTATGAAGTTGGCAATAAATGAGGGTAGCACTCTATATAATACAAAGGATAAGTCATATGTTGCCTGTACTCCATTCAGCAGGATAAAATGTTTAATCACCTCCACATACAGTATTACATACACACAACACACACACAACAAATTGATGAATAACTAGTTTTTAAATCAGAAGTCAATAATAATGACCGTTAATTGAGGATTACATAGGACAATTTGAAATTTTGGTTCAGACTTTAGCAAGCATCATGGAATGCTTGATTTGCTTTTGGGGGAAACATAAAATTATGTGGCGAGCCAGATCTGGCCCCCGGGCCTTGACTTTGACACCGTTGGTATAAACCTTACCAACATGTATATGTACAGAATTTCGGCTCTATTTTACCAATACGTTTGACCAAATACGTTTGAACGACTTTATCAAGACGTTTGAGCAACTTTGTCAATGCGTTTGAATGACTTTGAAGTAGGTTCGAAGGACACAGCCCAGTCAAAAAGATTGAATCCACATTGGCAGTTCCACGCTTTCGTAAATTCAACTCAATTTGATTCAGTTAAATTGAACGACATCTGCTCAGAGAGCTCCTTGTTCTCCAGGCAGGATTCTGCAATCAGTCCCAACTTATCGGGCGTGACAAAAAACCTTAGAAAGAGGCAAACAAGAAGTTCCTTTCTCTTCTTTCCTGCTTGGAAAATCTCTTTATTTCTCAAGCCCCCCCCCACCAACAAACCCTTCTCTAATCACCTCCCTCCTCTACCTTGATTCCCATCCACCTCCTCCCTCCCCTCCCCTCGCCTCCCCACTCTCACCCCCACAAGGCAACAACTGTGACTCCTGTGGCACCGCCTTCATTTTCCCTCACTGGCTCTTTCACGAGCAATGCTCCCCCTCGCTGTATTTTCTGCCTCTCCTCTCGCCCCAACTCCTCATTTCTGCACACTCACCAGCACAGAGTAACCCTGTGACCACCACCGCAGTAACCCTCCTCTCCATCCACCCACTGACAGAACTTCCAAACCTCCACCAAAGCGTCTCAAGTCTCAAGGTACGAAAGCGATGTTGTTGTCATTTCACGTGTTGTGCGACATTCTGGAGCTCAACTACATGCTGTGCGCGTGCGTGTTTGAGAAAGGGGTAGGGGTGGGGGGTCATTGTGAGTGCGCGGGACGCGTGGTGGTTGTGTTTGAGGAAGTGTTCCGTCAGTTTTTCCTCCATGCCACATGTGCCCCCCTTTCAATGCGTTTTAAAGAGCTTGCTACGTTTTTTCGATGACATTTGTTAATTAAGTTCGGACCTTTTTTCGGTGGATTTTAATAAGGCGGAATGATCCGCAAGCTGTAAAGCAACGGGTGGAGCATCTTTTTCCTAAAGGTCCTGAGACAAACCTGATGCAACATTTGTCAAGGACGTCTTATAAAAGTAAATGTAATTATTCTCCAAAGGGACCGGAATATTCGAAACGAAAGGACATTTCCAAGGCATCCGTCTCTTAACTGTCAAAAGTTAATTGGAAGCAATAAATTCCAAATAGGCTGCTACTTTACTCAATTATCAAAGCAGACAAGCATAACAGACAAACCTCATACAACAACGACATTTTTATTTATATAGTGCTTTCAAAACAACTGCTGCTGTAACAAAGTGCTTGACAAAACCTTCAAAATAAAACAAATCATACAACTGGCTTAAAAGTCTCCCCCCAATAAAGAAAAGTGCAGCTTCTTACCGGTGACAGATTAGTAGTAACACGAAAAAATTTAAATATGATACTACATCTTTATTTATAGAGGGCTTTCACAACAGCAGCAGCCGTAACAACGCGCTTTTAAGAACATTTAACAAAGGCCTTGTTGTAAGAATTACCGGTAATCTAAGTCTAGTTTCACCAGTGGCTCAGAAACTTCATGATCACAGCATGAATGACATCACACACTTCTGCTACAAGCCAAGTTTGAAAGGCATTTCCCCCCCAGCAAAAACATGTCAACGGAAAGCGCGGGAATAAACGAATAAAACCGTGTTAAAATGTTGTCAATATTTTGACAATTATGACATTTTAAAGGCTCTAAAAAAAGCTGTCTAAAATATCCAAACTTTCTCCATTGTTCTGATGAAATGGCCTATAATTCAGTGTCTGTGCAAATCGGTGTGCGTCTGTTTTGGGACGAGTAAGAGCAAAGAGAAGCATTTGGAGTCGAGATAAACATAGAGAACGACTACGACTGCCATAAAAGTCATCTGTGCAGTGCGACCCTCGTCTGCCTGTTTGTTTGGCTATCGAAGATTCCCACACGTTGCTGGCAACGCACGACTGGCTTATCCTGGTAGACGGCTCCCCTCCGTCTCCCCCATTCATGCTGAGGCGACACAAATTTTACCGCAATGTATAATTTTCTTCCGCGTTGGACACATTTGATGAAACTTCATCTGCATGTTCCCAAATACCTCAAAATTATGTGCTATAAAAGCAATTACACCGACAACTTCTCTCATGAAATGCGCAACAGTACAACTTTAATAGAGTTAATAAATGGTAGAATAAGTAAACAGGTCTCAATAGTAATCAAAATATTGTGCAAGATGATACATTACGATTACATTCCAAAGAAACAAAATGAAGAATGGTGCTCAAGGCTCCCATCAGGCGCACAGATGTTCACAGTTTCTTGATAATTTCTAGTATACCACCATGTCCCGTCAATACCACGGTGAAATTACTGTATTCATCTTATATTTTATTACGGTACCTACGTGTTTTTTCCCCACAACTACAGGGTATATATGTAAAAGTTATATTTATGGCTTCACACTGATGGATTGGTTTAGTGTTGAATCAAAGCAGCCATCAAAGCAGCCCGAGGATGCCTTCTTGTTTTTCGTGATGTGACCCTTCAAAGTTTGGGCACCATTGGTCGAAATGGAGACACTAACCAGTTATTTTTGAATGAACTAATTTGAACTCTACAAATTCATTTCAATTAATTTTTACTTTTTAAAATGTCATTTTACTATGAATATTGCACAGGGTTATTTTTAACCAGTATTTACAGTATATCAAATTTATTAACTTGAAATTCTATATATATTTATATTTATATTTCCCTTGAGCTTTATTTTTGAAAACTTCATGAAAATAATATTCACATGAGTGTAAATGAGGATTCACCAAGCTTCCATTGGACTTTTTGATTGTTTTCCAAAGCAAAAGCAGATGTTTGCAAATACAGTATTTTGATTCAACACAGATGATATCAGTCCTCTTTTATGAAGGACGACAAAATTGGGGAATAATTACTGTTGAAAGGCCGAAATCAAAGGATTAGGGAATTTTAAGTTTAGCATCGGCTCAAAACATTACTAGTTTATTAAAACAGTGGTTGAGTATTTGGGTAATTGATTAGCTATGGATTCATCGATTAACTTTGACACCTCTACTTAGAGTGTGTTATTCGTTATTATTATGCCCCACACGGAACTTTCAGGAATTCCATCTGAGAGACTGTCTCCTCTCTGCCTTTGACGTTTTCTACCTTTCGTTTGTAGACAGTTCCTCCATGATGCAAGCCAACGGGGAGGACCCGCAGAGAGCACGACGAGGCCTTCGGCAAATCCAGGCCAGCATCCACTCCCGTTCGCTGCTGGCTAGGAAGAGAGTGTCGAAAATCAGCAAGAATGATGTAAAGGGATTCTTCATAAGGAACGTCTTTGTCATATTCACTGTGGCAGCTGTCATCATTGGTAAGTAGGAAATGTTCAAATGTAGAGCTGTTTGGAAATGCAAAAAAAAATAAAAATGCCCTGAAAGAGCTCCGGACGTAAAACTGTTGCCTTTAATAAAAACTGTGAAATACTGCTAGTAGTTAGTGGTCATTTAAAAAATAAAAAATGTAGGGCAACTAATTTTGTGCCGCCCCCAGCCAGACCGATTAATATCGCTCAACACAGTGCAAAGCTCCATCTGTGCTGATTCAGTGAATGATGCCCCTTTGGGCAGCCATGTATTTAAACTGCAGTTGCAACGTTGCACCGCTATGGAGGCGCTATATCAACAGCAGTGCACAGGAAAGACTTGAAGCAACTACGAAAAAGAAACAGATCGAATCGGGTTTTTCCCCGCTAGTCGGTGCTATCGGCGTCCTGATTTTTCTTGGCGGGTGGAACAAACAGGTAGATCTTGTTTTTTTGTTGTTGTTGTTTTTGCATCCAAGTATGTCATGTTTATTAAAATAACATTTGGGATTTTTAGCGTTGCAGATATGGTAGGGAAAATCAGCCACTTTTGCAAAAAAGTGACCTCGCGAGGAGCGAAGTCGCATCCACGTGATACAGAATTGATTCTTTCTTGATTTTCATGCATGGTCTAATGATAAAATACTCACAATGCAGTTTGTGTCAGACTGTCTGTAGCATTGAGACCAGCTGTCTTAGAAATAAACTTCCGCAAGTGAGGGCTAAACTTCAACCCATTTGGACCTCACCCGACCCATGTGGCTGACATTGGAGTGATTTGGAATTAACCTACGAATCATGGTGTGGCAGGAAGTCAAGCGGGGGCCACCCACGCGCGCCACATCTGTAACCCTACTCGAGTTACGGCGCACTTGTGAGTCAACCACTGTGGGTTCCACTTCAGTGAGAGTGCATTGCGGTGACGTACATCACAAGAAAACCATGCGCATCCATTTTCAAACAAAGAACCTCATGACTTGATGTCCACCTTCAAGTGAATTTAGACCAAAAATTACATTTTTTTTCCTCCTTTGACAATGACATATGACAATCTCTACAATGTTTCATCGATATACTTTGTTTAAATTGTTGTGTAATAATGTAAATGAGTAAACTAATTAAAACAAACAAAATTAATTGTCTACATATTTGTTTAACTTTGCGAATGAACGAAATTACTCAAATCAACCCAAAAAAGTAAATAAAGGAATTCAAACATACAAAACCGTCTCGTTGGCTCACTAACAAATGAAGCTAATAGCTAGCTAACTAACAAAATAAGAAACTAAAGGAAATCACAACATACACATCCCTTAATAGATGTACAAACTACATGAAGAGCAGGCTTGGGGAGTAATGGAATTGATGTATGGGTGCTAAATATTGAGAATACAAAAAAATATAACTTTAATCCATTACAGTTACAGAAAAAACACATTATCAGTTCACAGTTACGTTTATTAAAAATGGGGTTTGTTTCGCAATATTACCTTTTTAAACACGGAAAGAGTGAAACTGTTGTTGATTTGAGCACTCGCTGCAACAAGTGGATAAATTGTCACAATTGTCGTGTACTTCAATGGAGTGCCGTGACTCCTGTCACTTGGCGCGGTGTTACTGAGAACAGTCTGGTGAAAATGTCCAATTCCACACACGGAAGAACGGAGGAAGTGGTGACCGCTTTTCACTGTTTGGAATTGGAACATACTCTCTGAATTAAGGACCGAGTCGCCAGTCGGCCATTGTAATGCATTGTTGATTGTCCCGTTAACGGCTCTTTGGCATTGTTGTAGAGTTATTCAGCCAAATGCCTCATCGCTGTGTGGCGATGCACTGTTCGTATTCAGTCTTACTATTCTGGAGATATGCAAAGATAAAAAGATGGGCCCCTAGACGCCGGACCGTATTTACTTTCAGAAATGCTGGACCACTTGACGTCATTGGTGCACGTCAGTCAACGTCGTCCTTTGTGCGTGTGCGTGTCACATCACGGATGCATTCCATTCACATTAGAAGTCACATTTGATTTTGTAATGTGAATGAGTGCATGAGAAGATCAGATTCAACAAAATATCCAAATTGGGCACCACGCCCTGCAGAGTGAGTGTAGCCTTACTACTTACTGCACATATGTCAAAGTGCCGGCCCGCGGGCCAGATCCGGCCCGCGAGAAGGTTTTCAGTGGCCCCTGGGATGATGTTGATTTATTATTAGAACCGGCCCGCGGACGGCCGCAAGCCGAGAGCCCACAGATCTTTTATACGCGCCAATACTACATTTCCCACAATGCAACGGTGCCGCGCCAAGCAGTCGGGCGCTTTATTTCAATATTTACTAGTGCAGCAGTCGTTCGGATGACAGTGACGTTAGCTTGCAGATATCCATCAAAAATGGCAAAACGGAAGGTGGACACCGAGAACCGGGGGTTTCAAACAAGGTGGGAGTCAGAGTACATGTTCACGGACGTAGCTGGAAAACCTGTGTGTCTTCTGTGTGGAGAAAGTGTGGCCGTATTGAAAGAGTATAATCTGAGACGACAGCATGAAACGAAACGCGCGGACAAAAACAAGAATATGGACACCGAACAAAGGCTACAGAAGGTTGAGGAATTAAAACGAAGCCTCAAATCTCAACAGGCTCTGTTCAAAAAAGCCAAATCACAAAGCCAGGCTGCTGTCAAGGCCAGTTTTATTGTGGCAGAAGAGATCGCTAAATCAGCCCGGCCATTTACGGAGGGGGATTTCATTAAAAACTGTATGCTTAAAGTTTGTGACGAAGTTTGCCCTGAAAAAAGCAACTCTTTTTAAACGTGAGCATGAGCAGAAACACCATTGCCGAGCGAGTAGAGCAGTTGTCCATTAATCGAAAAGAGCAGCTTGTGAAAAGGGGAAAACATTTCATCGCATACTCCTTGGCTGTGGATGAGAGCGCCGACATTTCTGACGTTGCCCAGCTGTCAAGCTTCTTCCGCGGAGTGGACTGAAGCCTAAGCGTGACAGAGGAGTTTTTGGCGTTACGTCCTATGCATGGCACAACTACGGAGCATGATTTATTTGAGGAGTGAATGATCGAAAATTGCTATTATTTGGGGGGTTTTCTGTAAATGTAGCCCAATTTTGCTGAAAGAGAAAATATGGGCTATTGCTGGTGCTTCTTTTCATTCAATGTTGATGGGTATTTTCATCCAAAGAAACTTTGTCTTTTGTGCCTGTCGAAAATTCAAGTTGACTGACAGCCATAAGAAAATGTTGCTTTATTTATTTGATCATATTGAAATGAAGTTGTTAGGTTTTCAGTAGATTCAATTCGGTTCAATAAACTACATGCGGTAGGTTTAAAATTTTTCAATGAACATTCGATCAGTCCGGCCCTCGGCTTGGAGCAAAGTTTTTTATTTGGCCCTCCGTCCATTTGACTTTGACACCCCTGACTTACTGTATCTCCTGCCGAATAGGCAACTCTAATATTGCTACCTAAAAGGCAAACTAATGAGCCAAGGGACTTCATAATTTACATGTATAACTTTGTTGAATTGTGTTCTGTGCATAAAATCAATGGTTGACTTATAATGTGACAAATGTGTAGGTATCATTCTGGGGTTTGCTCTGCGGCCGTACAAGATGTCCTACCGTGATGTCAAGTTCTTCTCTTTCCCCGGAGAGCTGCTGATGCGAATGCTACAGATGCTGGTGCTGCCCCTGCTGGTGTCCAGCCTCATTACAGGTCAGTCACCGCAACGTGCACTATACTCGAGACCAGCAGTGGGGAAAATTATATGTGACTTGCGGATACTTGCACCTCTGCTGGGAGGTGTACGAACAGTGCAAGCATAATGGGCAACAGAGTTTGTTTAAGGTACAATGATCCATGCTAACGCTCGTTACTTGGACCATAATGTTTCCATCTTTTCCACTCTGTGCAAGTGATTTTAGGTCACAGAAGGAAAATAAGAAATGGGAGATGAACTGATGATCGATTGACTGAGCAAACACATGATGTAGCTATTTTGCGCAGTCATGGTGTTGACAACGGTCTTGTCGTATGTTTTGACGTGCAGCAAGCATATAGTGCGTGACCGGGTCATTGAGAGAAAGACGTAATTGCCGCCTGCAGGAACACAGCACAGATAAGACAGGCGACCTTGTGCTCTGCATGGAGCGGAGCACAGTTTAGCATTCTGTGACATCATGTCATGTGACTACTGTGAAAATACACGGGCAAAACAACAAAAACATGAGGAGGGTGTTTTTTTTCTCATTGGAAATAATTAGAAATAATTAAAAATAATCAAATTCTAAATCAAATGGTTTCAAGTAACATTTTAACATTTGTAACCATGATACAAGTGTAAAAAGAAGCTAACCACTGTAAAATGTAAAAACAAGAAGACAAACACAGGGGTCCTCGAGGGCCACTGTCCAGCTTGTTTTACATGTTTCAATGAAAGCGCTACAGTAGCCTGATAATGATCCTGATTCATGAATTTGGTGTGTTGGAGGAGGGAAATCTAAAACATGCAGGATAGTGGCCCCCGAAGACTGGGGTTTGACACCAGATGTAAAAACAAAATAAGGCGAGACACCAAAGCATAGGCAAATCATGTCTCGTCTCATTTTGAGACAATAGGTATCATGTAAGTATCAGAAGATTACCACTGAAAAATCTCAAAGCAACAAATGACCTTTCTTGAACATAAGTTGTAAAATGAAAAAAGTGAAAAGCATAGGCAAGTCGGGTGTCAACAATTTCTAAAAAAATAATAGCTATGGGCGGCACGGTGGTCAAGTGGTTAGTACATCGTTGTGAGTGTGAATGGTCATTTGTTTGCTGTGTGCCCTGCGATTGGCTGGCAACCAGTTCAGGGTGCACCCCGCCTACTGCCCTAAAATAGGATCCGGCACGCCTGCGACCCTTGTGTGAGGATAAAGCGGTTTAGATCATGAATGGATCTATTAGTAGCTATGATGCAAGTGTGCAAAGAATTTCACCATGCCAACAATCTTACTACTTTGAATATGAGTCTACTTCCAGGCGCCACAACCAAAATCTTGGCCATTGCAAAAGATAGCTCCATTGAAATTGTTGCAGACGACCACAATGTAACGCATATTTAAAATTTTTCTTGCACATACTGTAGTCAAACTATCCCATAATGAGTTGGATGAGGCGAACGGTGACCAATTATATTGAATGACTGTGTTTGAGTTAAAATAGACACAGGCTTCCTCGAAATGAAAGACGAGGCAATTATCCATCAAAGTGAAACTGAACAAGAAAATGCTCAGTCAGTGGAATTTGGAAGACAAAGTCCCTTGCACACACTCGGATCTTGCTGCATTTTGAATCAATGTGGTTGTGTCTTTCTAATTGGCAGACAAAATGTTTCTATCGATGTATGAGTTTAGAAAGTCAATTCGGACAATTGTTTCGAACTATGTGTCCAGTATTCATGTAATTTTTTTGTGTGTGTGTGTGTGTGTGTGTGTGTGTGTGTGTGTGTGTGTGTGTGTGTGTGTGTGTGTGTGTGTGTGGCTAAAATAGAGCCCAGTGACCTATTTTCATCCCCGCTTGAGTCATCCCCCTGCACTATAAAAGTTCTTGAGCACCTTCAAACGCAGCCGCGGTTATCCGTTGCAATTGCAACATGCAGTTAAGATAGTGAAGCTAGTCTCTATGCCTACACCCCGAAAATGCATCTACGCCTTGTGCCAGTCGGCCGCGAGTATGCTTAGAGCACACAGACAAAGGCAAAAGAGCAGAGTTTAAAAAAAAAAAGTGTCATAACAGCCAGTGTGCAGATATTGGCTTTGCGCTGGCATGGCTTCTTTAAAGCGTCTGATGGTCATGGTGTGGATGAGGTGGCATATATTCCAGTCATCGCAGACTTTAAGCGAATATTCAGTGTAATAGGACACACCAGTTCCAATATGCTTGGTCACATGAAAAATTGTCAGGCGATAATGGGGTGGATGAGGTTCCAAAAAGTCTGGACCACTTCGTGTGCCCCCAACTTCAACTTGTTCCTCTCTGAAAAGGGGTCTGCATTTGTAGTTGTACCCCCCACCACCCTTCTAAAACTAGCCCTCCTTGCTCTCATTCAACCCTGCCTCTTTCATTCTTTTGAGTGGAAGAAATTAGTGAGCCTGCGTATGTTGTTGCTCAGACGACAGTTCAGGGATCATTTGTGTGTGTATGTGTGTGTGTGTGTGTAGGAAGACTGAAGTTTCCCAGGCTTGTCAGCAAAAGGACAGCGAGGCGAGGCATGAATGTGTTCAACATTTTTTATGTGACCATAACACATACCACAAAAATGGATGACATGTTGCTGCGAATAAGCAAGATTTTGACACAGAAACTATATTTTCTTTGTCATTATTTTTATGTGTTTAATGTTATGTGTTGTGTTTATTATTTTACTTTATGTTAACTGTTTTGTTAAGCGCTTTGTTACAGCTGCCGCTGTTGTGAAAGCGCTATATAAATCAGCATGTATTGTATTGTATTGTATTGTATTGTATTTCCAACACACACACACACACACACACACACACACACACACACACACACACACGCGCACACACACACGTATTGGTAAACAGAGTGACGCATATGAAAGGCCGACATTAATCTTGATTTCAACAAAAGGGAAGGCTTTGCCTGTTCCTGCTCGGAATGAACATCAAGGCCATAAAGGGATGTGACATTATGTCACATTTGTTCCCCTTTTTTTTTTTTTTTTTTTTTTTCCGGAAATCCACACACTCACTATTTCTCTGACCACCTATGTGAACTGAATGCTGTCACAATGATGAAAAGTGGTTTAAAAAAAAAAATTTGAGCACTTCATTGACTGCAGCACTCATAAAACCTGGTTTAAACACTGTCTTCTCAGGGAGAAAAACAAAACAATTACCTGAATGACAATGTGGTATAAAACCAAATAAAACCCACAAAGGAAGTCTTATAGAAGACAAAGGGCTTTGTAAGGAAAAAAGGCCTTTAAATAATTTTTTAAGTTGCCCATTTTTTTAATTCAAAAGTCCATCCATCCATCCATCCATTTTCTATCGCTTATCCGGGGTCGGTTCGCGGGGGCAGCAGCTTTAGGAGGGAAGCCCAGACTTCCCTCTGCCCAGCCACTTCTTCGAGCTCTTCCTGGCGGATCCCGAGGCGTTCCCAGGCCAGCTGGGTGACATAGTCTCTCCAGCGTGTCCTGGGTCGTCCCCGGGGTCTCCTGCCAGTGGGACATGCCCGGAACACCTCACCAGGGAGGCGTCCAGGAGGCATCCTAATTAGATGCCCGAGCCACCTCATCTGGCTCCTCTCGATGTGGAGGAGAAGCGACTCTACTCTGAGCCCCTCCCGGATGACCGAGCTTCTCACCTTATCTCTAAGGGAGAGCCCGGACACTCTGCGGAGAAAACTCATTTCGGCCGCTTGTATCCGGGATCTCGTTCTTACGGTCACGACCCATAGCTCGTGACCATAGATGAGGGCTGGGACGTAGATCGACCGGTAAATTGAGAGCTTCGCCCTTTGGCTCAGCTCCTTCTTTACCACGACAGACCGATACAGCGTCCGCATCACGCTCCCTTCTGCCCTCACTCGTGAACAAGACCCCAAGATACTTAAACTCCTCCACTTGGGGCAAGATCTCCTCCCTGACCCGGAGAGGGCACTCCACCCTTTTCCGACTGAGGACCATGGTTTCAGATTTGGAGGTGCTGATCCTCATCCCAACCGCTTCACACTCGGCTGCGACACGCTCCAGTGAGAGTTGGAGAGCCCTGCTTGAAGGAGCCAACAGTACTACATCATCTGCAAAAAGCAGAGATGCAATACTGAGGCCACCAAAACGGACCCCCTCAACGCTTCGGCTGCGCCTAGAAATTCTGTCCATAAAGGTGATGAACAGAATCGGCGACAAAGGGCAGCCTTGGCGGGGTCCAACCCTCACTGGAAACGATTCCGACTTATTGCCGGCAATGCGAACCAAACTCTGACATCGGCAGTATAGGGACCGGACAGCCCGTATCAAGGGGCTCGGTACCCCATACTCCCGAAGCACCCCCCACAGAACTCCCTCAGGGACACGGTCAAACGCCTTCTCCAAGTCCACAAAACACATGTAGACTGGTTGGGCGAATTCCCACATACCCTCGAGGACCCTGCTAAGGGTGTAGAGCTGGTCCAATGTTCCACGGCCGGGACGAAAACCACACTGCTCCTCCTCAATCTGAGGCTCGACTTCCCGACGGACCCTCCTCTCTAGCACCCCTGAATAGACCTTCCCAGGGTGGCTGAGGAGTGTGATTCCTCTGTAGTTGGAACACACCCTCCGGTCCCCCTTTTTAAAAAGAGGGACCACCACCCCGATCTGCCAATCCAGAGGCACTCTCCCCGATGACCACGCGATGCTGCAGAGGCGTGTCAACCAGGACAGCCCCACAGCATCCAGAGCCTTGAGGAACTCCGGGCGGATCTCATTCACCCCTGGGGCCCTGCCACCGAGGAGCTTAATTCAAAAGTTTTCCGCTCAAATATTCAACTTTTTTCCACTAGTTTTTTTATAGAAAACTTTTGAATTAGTTTTCTATAAAAAGACTAATATCCAACTTTTTTCCACTAGTTTTTTTATAGAAAACTTTTGAATTAGTTTTCTATAAAAAGACTAGTGGAAAAAAGTTGGATATTTGAGCGGAAACAATTTGTTTTAAGGTAATAATGTATTTTTTCATATTCAAGAAAAAAAAACTGCATAAGTTGGCTTATATTTTTTTTTAAAAAGCTGTATTTTACAAAATGATATATTTTTATACTGTCTGAATTTTTCCAATAATTAAATTTAATAAAAATTCAAGCCTTGATTTAAATCTCGAGCGATCACCGAGGGCAAGCTCTCATTTCGATAGGGTTTAGAATACATAAAAGAATGGATTAAAGTGTAGAGTCTGGTAGCATTTAATTATGATTCCACATGAAGTGGCCACTGCCATGCGGTCACTCCTCAATGTTGTGTGCGTCAGATGCCAAAACACGCTTTATCTTTTAGCCAAGTTGGTCGAGGTCACTGTGTTAATCGTTAACTGGCATCTTTGTGCATACCAAGCAGTCACACTTGGCTTCCCTTTGACCCTCAGGTTTGAGTAAATGACTGAAGTGTCCACGTTTGAAGGGGGCTCCTCTGATACGCTTTCAAACAGTGAGCGCCATTTAAAATGCTGTATACAAAAAAAAGTTAAGGAGATATAATCGTTCCCTGGGTGCTGTCCAGTAGGTGTTGCTTACCCACCGTGTAGATCAGAGACAGATTGTATTTCTTACTGCGCTTTGTTCCTTGTAAAATAGTTGGACAGATTATGTAGATGGGTGTATTCCATCTATAATTACAAGCGTCTTTTTCCCAGGCTCACTTCATGTCTGCTCGCTGAGACACACCACTTTATTTACATGGCTAAGTACATGTCTAAGCGGCACTGTTCTTTTTTTCATATTGCCAATACAAACACAACTGTGTTAATTATTAACTCTTCACTTTCCCATAAACTGTTTTGGAAAATAAAAGAGGTGCTATGTTGATACTCTGCAGCAGCGCCCCCGTAAGTAAGTCGTATGTGCAGCAACTGTGCTCATGCAAAGATAGACACAATCAGGATGTCGGAGCATAAAATACTAAAATACCTCTCATGATGTACATTTTGTAGTTAACAAAAGAAAGAAAAATCTATATATTCAGGGGAATATATATTATATACACACACACACACACAGTATATTATATATATATAACTTAAAAATATTTTTTAATTCTCAAAAATAAAACAAAGTAGAACGTTTTCATTAAATAAAAGATGTATTTAATTTTCGATATGTGATTGATGAATTTGAAATAAAAGATGTATTTAATTTATGATACGTGATTCATGAATTGATAAATTCATAGCATAATCTGGTTAATAGATCATATGGATTGTTAAATATTTTAAAAACTGCATTTGGATGAAATGCGCTCAAAGAAAAGCACTGAGGGCTAGGAAATACACAAGACACATTATTTCGGGGTGGAATTCCAATTGAAACTGCGTGACTTTTCTGATTTCAGGCATGGCCGCATTAGACAGCAGCGCGTCAGGTAAAATGGGTATGAGGGCGGTCATCTACTACACCACCACCACGGTTATTGCCGTGTTCATCGGCATCGTCGTGGTGCTTGTCATCCACCCCGGTAAAGGCTCGAAGGACGAGTTCACCGCCCCACAAAAAATCGACAGTGTTAGTCCTGCCGACGCCTTCCTGGACCTTATCAGGTATAGATGGACTGTCTCATAATGTTTGTAAACCGCAGGTGCCAGGGGACTATCAGGTGGCGAAAATAGATTCACTACCACTGACTTGAAATGAAAACAAAATGATAAAAACTTATTGTGCTTGGGCTTGCGCTATGGGATATACCACTTTTTTTTTCAATTTCCTATAAAAAAACAAATTAATTAACTAGAGCTACAAGCAGCTTTGAAGGACCCTCACAGCCCAGGCCACTTTGGGGAACTGGCAAGTTGGGATACAGGCACATCAAAATTTGGATTTGGGGGGAATGGAACAATAAACTTCCACAAAAAAGATGTTTGGGTTTTTATTTTTTTTTTTGCCAGGCCTGATGTGTGTGCGGAAGTTTTCACGCTCATCTGGGGCCTCTTTTTGAGGTTTCTTCTTTTTCCTCCAAAATGGGATTTGGAGATTTTCCCTGCTCAGTTCTTTTTTTGTTTGTTTGTTTTCCGTGGTCAATTTGGGGTTTGGACCCTGGGATGTCACCAGCCTTTGTGAACTGTGGGCCAGTGAAGTTCTTTGTGACTCTTATGGGCATAACCATAATCCTTCTTGACAAATAATCTGGGTAAACTCGCCTGGGAACACCCCCCGCATCAAAGTTAGGCCTTTAGGGTAGATCTACAAAAATGTAATGGTGTATGTAATAGCTCAAGGGCTACAAAAATCTCCTGGAGCCCTACTGTAAACTCAATCCAACAGGAAGTCTTCCATTTTTAAATTACTTTAAAATGTGGCCTCGCTGTGACTACAAAAGCTGCTGTAACTTGATTCACATCATCCTATTTTGGCAAAATTTCACACGCTAGTTGAAAGTCCAGGTCTGAAGGAATCTACAAACTCATTTTTCATTGTAGTGGTAGTGCCACCTACTGGCTAAAGTCTGACTTCTGCTTTGAAACAACAATAACAAGCATTTAAAAGGCGCATTAATCCACCAGGATTGTCCCTCTGACTCAATGTAGTGTCATCCTTATTCCTTTGAATTTTTTGCTGTCCACACAGATGGAATGCACTGAAGCCTTTGCCCCTCCTAGCTTAGCATTACCCTATGCACTCAACTCAAAAGGGACACGTCGTATCTACTTAATGTTCCTTTCTATTGACAGGGTTGGGAGGGTTTCTTGAAAAATGTATTCCGAGACAGTTACCAGTTACTTGTATGTGTGGTTTTGCAGGAACATGTTCCCTCCGAACCTTGTGGAAGCGTGCACCAAACAGGTAATGTGTTATATTTATTCACATGCTCTTTTCACTTTTTCACATTACTTAAATTAAATTTTGAATTTGATTACTTTTTGTTTATTGATTGCCAAAGTTCAACTAGAGTTGATCCACTATGTTCATATAAACAACACCAATTTTAATTCATAAATAGTTGTGTTGCATTAATTGTGTGTGTGTGCGTGTGTGTGATGAAAAGAACCTAAAGAAAAAAGTATTATTCATTGGAAAAACAAGTAATTTTTTGAGAAAAAAATGTCATCTAGTCATAAGAACAAAGTCCTTTGTTTCAGAGAAAAAAGTAAAAAAAAATTTTGATGAAATTTGCATATTGACAAGTGAAAAAGTCATTAGAGAGGGTGGGCATATTATACACAAGTGCGTTGTTCACGGGATTTTATGGTAAGTAGAGTAGCTAGAATACCTGTAGACAAATGCAAATGTATTGTGTTCCTACTTCCACTATAACATGAATGAAGACACGCGTGTTGTACCTCTATGTCTGGAAATGTTTGTTCCATATGCTTTTCTTTACAGATGTAGTCATATCCCGAGGATCGTCAAGGCACTGTGAATATATGGCAAGCTATTAAATTGCCACTGCACTGCTACCAGCATGGCTAAAAGCTTCACCGGCTAACCTGTCGCTCTCACTTTTCTTTCAGTTCAAGACACAGTATGCCAAGAGGGTGATCCAAATCAATGTGACGGTCAACGAGTCGGTGTTCCTGCTCAACGGGAGCCAGGTGATGACAAGGGAGGAGATGATCCCTGTGCCGGGTGCTGTCAATGGGGTCAACGCATTGGGCCTGGTGGTCTTTTCCATGTGCTTTGGGTTGATCATCGGGAAAATGGGGGAAGAGGGACAGCCCCTGAGGGACCTCTTTGACTGTCTCAGCGAGGCCATCATGAGGCTGGTGGCCATCATCATGTGGTACGTCTAAATTAAACTATCCGATGTCACATAACTGTTTTGAAATGTATTATTTACTAAAATTCTGGATCTTTCTTTGTCCATCTACTGTATGCCAGCAAGGCATATGTCTCAGGGACAACAATTAAATACTATTTCACTAGATGGCACATGTAGGTCTGTCACAATTTAAAAAAAAAAATAAATAAATCTGGATGATACATTTTCCCATAAACTATAGATAAACAATAGTATGGTGGTCTGTCTGTCAGTTTTGTCATTCAAAACAGGTATATGGTGTAAAAAGAGCACCGTATACGATAGGTGTTAGCCAAATGCTGGTTAGCATGAGCGCTACTTGGTTATTATTATCGATGTGCCTTAGTCAAAGCATGAGATGACAAGTACGTGCGCGATACATGCGAACCGAATTGGAACAGTTGTACTGAAACGTTTTTCAAAAGCCATTTCACTGTTATAGTGTGTGTGTGTATGTGTGCATGCACTTGTGAGTGCTGACTCCTACAGTGGCGTACAAGTTGAGAGACAGCAGAGGGAAGGAGCATCGCGATGAATGATAATGAAATAGGGTAAACAAACATGCATGCAAATGACCGTTTATCGAGTCACCGACATAAAAAACAAGAGAGTTGCTGTTGGTGGAAACGCAAGTAATTATGAAGCTGATGGAAGACAGAAAATCCATAGCACCTTTTTTGGATCAGGTATGCCCCCATCGGTATCCTGTTCCTGATCGCGGGTAAAATTGTGGAGATGGACGACATCTCATCAATGGGCGGCCAGCTGGGTATGTACACAATCACCGTCATCTGTGGCCTGCTCATCCACGGTATCGTGGTCCTGCCCACGCTCTACTTTGTGGTCACCCGAAAGAACCCCTTCATCTTCATCTTGGGGCTGCTCCAGGCCCTTGTCACGGCTCTTGGAACATCCTCCAGGTTTGGTGACCATTCTTTCACTGTTAACAGGGTCAAGGTATGCGCTAATGTGCTCATTTTTACCGTAGCTCTGCCACGCTGCCCATCACGTTCAAGTGCCTTGAGGAAAACAACAAAGTAGACAAGCGTGTAACCCGCTTTGTACTCCCCGTGGGTGCCACTATCAACATGGACGGCACCGCCTTGTATGAAGCGCTGGCGGCCATCTTTATCGCTCAAGTGAACAACTTTGACCTCAACTTTGGGCAGATTCTCACCATCAGGTAAGTGCCCGCACACACTGTATCATTTCTATACTGCTGAGACAATAGACCAGCAGTTCTCCAACTATTCACACCAAGTTTCACCTAAAAAAATAATTAGCTCTCCAAGTACCACCATCACGACCAATATTATAACACAGGAGCGTAAGAGCACAAGAGGAACCTGTGCCCCAAATGTTGAGGATCACAGGTTGACTTTTGTGACACTATTCACTGCTGTGCGTGCATGCTTGGAGGTCATTTTGAGTTAATGTGGGTCAAACAGATGACCATAAAAATGCCTGCATTTATTTTTCTGCAGCATCACAGCCACAGCAGCCAGCATCGGAGCAGCTGGAATCCCCCAGGCGGGGCTGGTCACCATGGTGATAGTGCTCACATCTGTGGGCCTACCCACTGATGACATCACACTCATCATCGCCGTTGATTGGTTCTTGTGAGTACTTGCTGTACCTAGTGGTCAAGCTTTATACTTTCACACAGAGATCCTGCAAAACTGGCAGCGTTTGCAGACATTATTAAGGACCCTTCTCAAACTACCAGCTTTGACCTCCATTAAATGTCAGGTGCTGTTTATACAAACAGACTAAAAAAATATATCCGCTTTTACATGTAGTGTAGACGAGCTTTCTAAAAAAATATATCAGCTTTTATATGTAGTGTAGACAAGCTTGTTATACTACCTCCAAAGGCAAAAATTCAGCCATTCAAAAGTCACCTCCAGCCTCATCAATCCGTCCAAGGTACCCTTGGTAAAAAACGGTGGCATGGGAAATTGGAGGAATAATTTACTGCTTTTTCAGGCAGCTTAAAGGGGCTTGCAGGGTATTTCTTTCATAACATTTTGACTTCACATGTTATCGGTTTCAGGTTTCAGCATAGCTGTTTGAGGGTGATACAGATGGTCTCAGCGATTTGGTGATGAGAACAATATGTGTGAAAACAATGCCTCTCTTTCAATGTTTTGTTACGCAAATGCTTTCTTCATCTGCGTCCTATTTGCGCTTGCCACAGGGACCGATTGCGTACTGTGACCAACGTTCTGGGAGACTCCATCGGGGCTGGTATCGTGGAGCATCTATCTCGTCACGAGTTAGCCCAAGACCCAGAGGAGGCCCACTTGGCGGTAGCGGAGGAAGTGGACAAGAAGCCCTACCGACTCATCTGCCAGGAAAACATAAATGAGAGGCCCATCATTGACAGTGAGACAAAAATGTAGTCAATTTTTGTTGCTTTAATTCGGTTGATCTTTTTTTTTTTTTACAATGTCAAAATCTTCCATTATCAGAATTTGACGCTTCATCCAAAACGATCAAAGGGTGTCAGTCAGGGCTCTGGCGTCATCTTGTGGCTTGAGTTTTTCAGCCAGTTGTTGAAGATAGTTTCCACAGAAACAGTCCAAACCTGAATTCTTGAAAATAGTTGGGGGTTCCCAGCACTCTATACCATGTTGTCTATATTATTTGTCTACCAATAGAAAAAAAAAATGCTGTATTCTTGCTTTATTGATTGTAAATTACAAAAGGGGAGTTTTGTTTCACATTTATTGCAGTGCATTTAAGACGTCCTGTATAGTGTGTTCCATTATATGTTTTTTTAGGTTTGCCTGATGGGAATGTTTGGGAAACCTTGTTGTAGAGGATCGTTTTATGTAGATAGATAAATGTGTACGTTAACTGTAGTCAAATTGCAAAACTTTACTTGAGGATTATTCTGTTATAAATCCAGTTACCAAATTCTATGTTAAAATGTGATGACAAAAGGGAGTTTTGTTTCACATTTATTGCAATACATTTAAGACGTTGTGTATAGTGTATTCCATGATGTTTTTTTTAGGTTTGCCTGATGGGAATGTTTGGGAAACCTTGTTGCAGAGGATCGTTTTATGTAGATAGATAAATGTGTACGTTAACTGTAGTCAAATTGCAAAAGGTTACTTGTGGATTATTCTGTTATAAATCCAGTTACCAAATTCTATGTTAAAATGTGATGTAAAGAGCCAAATTATTGGGTTAGTTCATTTGTTTGCAGTTATTGCCGTCACGTCCACAGGACGCAGTGTTTGTAACTGTACGTTGTATAATGGTTTCTTAAAATAAAGGGGGAAAAATACTCATGTGGCGTTAATGTGTGAAGTGGACTCCTGCTTTCTCTCCAAACCTTTCAGCCCATGCGCTGTCCTTCGAATGAGCTCATTACTTACTCATCCTGTCTCCAAACCACACAACACTATCCTACTTTCCTTTGACTTAACTGGTCCTCGTCTCAGAAGAGTCTTTTTCAACCCTAACATTTTCCTCCATCCGCTCCATCGTCAGCACTCCCCATTTCTCTGTACGTTCGAGTCCAAGTTGAACTACTTGAAACCTAACCATTCCACTGGATTACATTTCATTCGCACACTTGTACTGTGTATGACAGAAAATGTACTCCAATTTTAAAATGACATATTGTATTATATTTTATCTTTTACAGAGATAACAATGCTAAGTTTTGAATGCCACTGTCTGGGTTATTAACAGTATCTTAAACACATTTGGAGAAATTACGCTGCGTCTAATTCAGGCCCAGTGTGATTTGTAGCCCGGCCTCAGTCTTATGGGGCTTGTGCCATATACAGTGAGACCGTGGTTTTCGTATGCCCCAACTTTTCATACAATTCTGTGTTTTTATGGGGGGGTTTTCTCCCAACAAAATTGAGTCCCAATCTTCATAAATCTGCTCGGTTTTCTTCTGATCCAAACCAAACTCATCTTTACAAATTTACGAACTCTAACAAAACCACAAAAATGGCTAGGTTCGCAAACTTTTGCTGCTCAGTGAGATATGACTGAATTCACAGTTTAGATGCACAATAAACTTTTTACCAGTGGAGGGTGCTAAAATACTACAGTATTAACGTGGTTATCGGGACCGGTACTTCCATCCAGCCATCCATCATCCAAACCGCTTATCCTTCATTGCCTTAATTGTCAATACAAGTTTTTAAAAATTGGTTAATGTTTGTTCATCCATTTCATTAGTAACGATAATATTAATACACCCTTTGAAAGTGCACAGTGAACGAGTGGTTAGCAGATCCGTCCCATAGTTCTGAGGTTGGGGTTGCCTGGATTTTCTCAGGTACTGTGATCCCCTTCCACATTCCAAAAACATGCTTCCTATGGCGAAGTGAAGACGAAACTCATGCTATATGGGCATAAGGGTTTACATAAATCCAGTCATCACAGTGAACGTTTTAATTGTGTCAAGTGCCCTTTGTTTAATACTTAATCGAAATGATTTATTCAAACCAGTACAGCATAGCTTTCTTTCAAGGTGTTTACAAATACACTGTAAATAAAATGTTGGATGAACTCAAAATTTCAAGTCAACACACTTCGGTAGCTTCACATTTTAACTTGGGCAATTCAACTGCATGTTTCAAGTGTTACTGTTGTGAAAATTGTCTTTCCTGCATTTCACAACAAAGGAATACGTGGTTACAGAATGGCTGTCACTTTAATTAAACCCACATTTAAGTAAAAAACAACTTGCTTGCTTTGTTGCTCCAACCAACGTTGTTGCCATTAATGTCAGTAATTTATATATATATATTTTCCAGATTAACTACGTGCTCTAACCATCATTTTGAAACCAATACAGTACTGTATACAGTATAGGTATTATAGAGATTTGTACGGAAGAGAATGTCTTTGTTATACCAAGTAAAAAGTTGTGAGGTGGCAAACTACGCTTGTTAGACGAGAGACCAAAAGCGAAATCTTTAGACAGTGACATTTGTTGACTTTTGAGGTGGATTTATTCTATTCAATCCAGAAAATGGAACTCTATTCGAAGTGTGGCGTCATAAGCATGCTCGTATGCTCGTAACGTTGTCTTAGAGCGCCCTCTAGCTCACGGCGGGCGTGGTGTCGCGTGGCATTTCGTTTTGGCGCCGATGGAGGGAGTCACTCGTGAGATCATTGCTCAAGTCAGACGGCGGCACTTCCGGTCGGCATTTTGTTCTACGAGAGGAGGAGAGCCTCTTTCGGCCGATCGCAACAAATCGTCACATTTCTCCTTTTTACGCTCGGGGCGAAAAAACAAGTGGCTCGCGCTCGTCGCACGCGTCAACCGCGACGCCGAAGAAAGGACGTAAGCCTCGCCGAAAAACGTGGAAATAACTTGGCCGCGAGTTGTGTGACGGAAGAAGGACCGAAGCGAGCCCGACCCCGGATTATTGTTGATAGCTAGCGAGCTAGCAACCTAGCTCGAGCGGGGCTAGCTCTGCGAGCCAATCCGAGTTTCTTCTGGAGGAGAAGAAAGGGGGAGCTAGAGACACGGACACAAATCCAGCGAAAACATTCCCCTCCCTTTGGGCGCCACATCTGAAGGTAAATACACTCACCTTTGTGCAGTCCCGCTTCTAATCAATTTCGCACGTATTAAGCAAACTGAAGTGTTCGGAGCGGGGGGCACACGGCGTCGTTAATCGCTGACCGGGAAGGGAACGGTTGCTAGCGGGGCTAGCCGTGCCAGCTAGCTAGGTGTGTTTTCACTCTTGCCCAGGCACGGCCTCGAAGCTGGATGTCACTCGTCGAAGCCCGCGGACCAGTTCCTGCAGCGAACGTCAACAGCCCCGCCGTTTCCTCTCGAAACTCGGTTTAGCACCTCACTTTTTAGCGTCGTCGTTTCGCTTCCTTACCCCGTCCTCGACTGCAGCGCTTAATATTATGCTAACTTCATAACATTCAAAGCTAGCCAGCGTTAGCCGAACCAACCGAGGAAGCCACCGAGTCGTGGGAGAAAACCGACCCGCGGATTGAGCTCCTTTGCGCCGCTTTAGTTATCGCGGTTAGCTCGGGGGCTTCTGGCTTTAGTCAACAACTTTGAGAAAGTAGTGACTTGATGTTATGGTTTTTAAAAAGGTGACAATTACCAATTTGGCGTTATCGTTTCATCGTGTTCCTAGTAGTATTTTTACGTTTGTGGTCTGGCGATGTTGACGATAGCCACCATTCACGGCGCATCTGCTCTCCTTTGTGCCGCCTCCTTGTCTGCCTGTCAGTCTCCCAGCTGTCATCTTTAGCCCACACGTCCTGCTTGGTATGGGAGAACCACACAGACGTGCTACTACGAGCTTATGTTTACAACACCTCCCCTACCCTCAATCTTCGTTTGCTTGTTTTCTAACTCCTGCCTTTTCCCGAGCTTCGTCTCGGAATAGCCAACGGCAGCACTGGTGTTGTTTGTCAAACTTGTTGCATTTTATTGCAAGTCGTTTAGACATTCGCGAAAACGTTACCTTTCGCGTTCGTAGACCAGTATAGCAGAAGCTTAAAGGTCGAAGGAAGTACTGTTCGATTTCTTCAATTTTTTCTCAGGAAATTGCATTAATCAGTTCCGTGGCCCAACTATCACGTCTAAGATCTAAGGAAAGGTACACTGACGTGTTTTACATCATTCTTAAATGGCATACAAGTGTAAAAACAATTGATTAGGTTCTATTAAGTAAAAGAAAATTAAACGGAATCACCCCTTTATGCATGCATTCACTGAAGTTGACTTGATGTTATTTAACATTCTTAAAGGGACAGTATGTAAAAATGTGTTGATTTTTTTTTTCAATGTTCATTACTTCAAAACCCCGCTATTAATTACAATAATATGCAAAAAAATCTTCTATCACATCAACCAAACATTTTTTTAAATGTAATTGTCATGAAGTAATTGCCAATTACATTACATTGTGCGCGCCTGCCGACTGGAGGCTTGGAGGCTGCCATGTTTCACCACCGTCTTTGGCATATGGATACCAAAAGGAGACAAAGTTAGTTAACACTGCGCCTCACAATTATGACAACAGCATATATAGCAAAAGCCATGCACTTACCCCATCACTTGAAGGATTACTACAAATCCTTTGGGATGATATTATGTTTGCACCTCTGCTGAATGAATTGGTGGTTGGCTTGCCAAGTGTGGTCTTGCTGAGGCACCATAATGCACGTACAGTACTTGTAAATGCACGCTATTTGAGCTGAGGTCCTTGCATTTTGTTAAGTCATCAATAGATGGCACTAAAGTCCACACACCGTACCTTTAACTGTCCTAGGACAAAGTTAGTGAAACAGTACTGAAAAGTCAGAACCGCTGCCAGAGACCAGCCTTAACGGGGGCACATAAAATGCATGGGGGGGGGTATTTTTTAATACCCAACAGCACTTACTTTGCTCCATTTATTTGGATATAGATATAGATGTGTCACAATTCTAGTATAGTATAGAATGGCGTCTTTGCGACAACCACTGGCAAGTATTATCATAAGCAACATTAACAATACTGTACATAGACACCTTATATCGCAGCCGTATTGATTGTGAAGCTATTTGTGAAGATGCCTTGTTTACTTGGCACTTGGAGATGTATTATCAAGAAAGAACTCACTGAATTAATACCGTACCATTGCTTTTGATTGCATTGTGTGATTAAAACTAAATTTTACAAATATTAAGTATTATTTGCTGATTTTATGGCAAGTACAATGAACTCATTTAATATGGCCTATGCGCTGACATTTCACAGGTGTCTGCCGCAGAAATAAAAAGAAAAATGGGGGGGGTCTATCTTCATTTTAGATGTCCAAAGGGTTTGTGGCTTCTGTGATTTATTTTATGAAATGGGTTCAAATAGCTCTTTAGTTGCCGTCACATATACATGTCATTCCTCACTTGGCACAGTGTGACGTGCCATGATAGTCTACAAGCGTAATGTGGGAAACTAACTGTCGCCAAATGTCCAAAAACTGCGATCAGTAGTCATCCAAATGTATGTGGACATCTCTACCTATGTTCACATCAGCCTCTGAAACTATATCAGAATTATCAGGCTAGTATTGCGGACTTGAGAGCATTTCCCATTCCATAGAGGCGCTCCCTACACAGTTTGTCACTTAATGAGAGAAGCGCTTTACCATAAAATACCAAAAATTGGTGATATTTTCAGAGGTTGATGAGGGCATAAAGTACAGATGTCCACAAACATTCTGTTGTCAAATTGATTGCATTTTTCTGACATATGAAGCTACGCAAGTTTTTTTATGCTTATGTTGAGTTTTAAACTACCGCCCCAAGTGCTGGTATACTGCAGTGTCCTCCGCTCTCGTTACTTACAAATATGTGCATATTTTACAGACATATCTAGGCATATTACGTAATGCTACAAAAGAAAACTAGCAGATTCACTTTGAAAAATGTGCAGGATTCTCTCACACAAAATTTACGTATTTTGTCACACTTAAGCTTGTGTACCTAACATTATTCTGATTTTCAATCAGCCTCTCATTGGCTGTTGCTGACTGGTCATTCAGTCAAACAAAAATCGCAATACTGTTTCTTTACATTTTAATGTCTTAAGTGATACAAAAGACTGGCTACTATGATTTAAGAATAATAACAACTATTATCATAAAACAAGTTTATTTTTAGAAATCCGTGCCTCAAATGGGGTGGGGAAAGTGGGGGGGCACGGCCCTTCATGACCCACCCATGGTGATGGGTCTGCGTATAGTTAAACTACAGGAAAAAACAATCAGCCCTCGGTTATGTGGAGCATTTAACACTTGTTAACTGGAAGCCAGTTTCGTGCTTTTTTACTTTATCATGCAAGTGTCAAAATAAGTGGAACGCTGTATAATAAAACCAAAAGAAAATTAAGAACCTCAAATAAGGAGGGACCCACTGCATGCCTTTAAAGGTGAGGCGTAGAAAAAAAAGTAGTGTGTTTCCGGTAACCCGACCGACCGAGAATTTCTACCTCGAACAAAAACTTTACGGTCGGCATTTTTTTCAAACCTTCTACATTTTTGTTTAATAATAATAATCGTACATTTCATTTATACGCACCTTTCAAAACACTCAAGGACGCTTTACAATCAAAACAAGAACAATAAAACCACAGACAAAATTGTAAATAATAAAAGTAAAGATGAATTTAGAGCGTTTACATTGGTGCAAACTCTCGCGATATTCACGTTGAGCGTGACTTTTATTTCTGGTGGGTTTTATTGTAGTTCCTATAGTTGTAGGACACTAATTAAGTACCGGGAAAAGACGCCTTGTTGGTATGACAGGGTCACAGATCATTTTCTTGAAAAGGAACGGAGCTAGAGTAGAATTCGCGTATAAATAAACGGACACATTTTATGATTTCGACCAAAATTGAGCTTCCCCTCTTTGACAGACGAGCATCCGGCACTGGTTTCAATGTCTCCTTGTTTTATGTTTTATGGTTATTTTGTTTACGTTTTTGATGGGAGAGGGAGGGAGAGAAAAAAAAGAGTTAAAAAAAAAACTTTGTCCGACCTACCGACCCTATGCTGAAATTTCATGTTACCGGAAACACACTACTTATTTTTCTACACTTGAGCTAATTTATTAAACATACAAAGCATTTCACCTCTCAGGGCCTCATATATTAATAATCCTTTAATTATGCATTGGTCTACTTACCATTTAAGGAAGTCAGCTTCATTTATTGCACTGTTATTATACCTTCTGTCAAGTGTAAAAAAAAAAGGTAACACTTTTAACTGTCATACAAGTGCAGGGAAAAAAAAGATCCACGGTTTATATTTTTATTTATTTATTTTTTCAAAGCAAGAAATAATCATCGCTTAATTATCCGTAGGTGGAATGTTTCGAGGAAAAGTTTATGTACTGGGTTCCTCGGTTTACAGTGCTCCTGAAACTTCTTTTCCACGATTATACATGCCTTACAACTGTTTTTCATACAAATATTTAATGTAATTACGACTTGACTCTGTTAGCGCGCGCCTCCCCCAAAAATAGCAATTGTGATTTGAAATGCAATTTTAATTTTTTTTTCCCAAGTGCCTCAACCCATATATATTTTTTAGTAAACACAAGTAATAAATGCTATGTTTGCTGAATGCAAAGCTTGTTGATGATTCACAAACGTGGTGTCATGAAACAAATTTGTTACCTCTAGTTCTTTTGGGGAATAGACGGTCCATACCGCCCCGCCCTCTACCCATTATCCAAGAACTGTTCCATCAATAAGCTCAAAAAATTAATTATGAAATGGACTGACATATGTGAAAACAAAAGACGTTTTTATAAGTCTTTCCAGCACAGGGTTGTGCAAAATTGCAAAGAGCCACGATACAGGTAGATTTGGATTACTGTTTAGGGATTTAATGGCTAGAGGGAAGAAGCTGTATTAGTGTCTGCTGGATTTGGTGCGCATGGATCGGTAGCGCCTGCCTGAGGGGAGTAGCTGGAAAAGGTGATGGGCAGGGTGCGGGGGGGGGGGGGGTCTAGCAGGATTTTCCGTGCCCTTGTCTTGGTTCTTGTGGTGTGCAAGTCCTCAAGAGTGGGTAGGGCGGTGCCAATGAGCAGCCCCAAACCAAACCGTGATGGAAGAACACAGGATTGATTCGATAACTGCCGTGTAGAACTGTCGTAGCACCTCCTGTGGCAGGCCATGCTTCCTCAGCAGCCTCAGGAAGTACATCCTCTGCTGGGCCTTTTTCAGGATGGAGTTGGTGTTGACCTCCCACTTCATGTCCTGGGAGACTGTGATTCCCAGGAACTTGAAGGTCTCGACGGTTGACACAGGGCAGTTGGATAGTGTAAGGGGCAGCTGTGGTGAAGGATGTTTCCTGAAGTCCACGATCATCTCTACCATCTTGAGCGTGTTCAGCTCTAGGTTGTGTCGACTTCACCAGAGCTCCAGCTGCGCCACTTCTTGTCGGTACACAGACTCGGCGCCGTCTTTGATGAGACCGATGACTGCGGTGTCATCTGCGAACTTTACGAGTTTGACGGCTGGGTGTGTTGAGGTGCAATCGTTCGTGTAGAGGGAGAAGAGCAGTAGAGAGAGGACGCATCCCTGTGGGGCTCCAGTGCTAGTGGTACATATTTTAGTAACATGACCTATAATTTCACTTGAGATTGGCTTTGTGGATTACGTGACCTTAAAATGTTCTCTTAAACATAAATGTTTCTGAGGTGTATTTTTGTTTTGTTTTGCAGCAATCAGTCATTTATCCACACCCTCAGACTTTGATTAAATCTTGGGTGATTATTCACTGTATATTCAACTTTGAATGAATATTCAACTTTCAATTAAGCAAATTCATTTTTCAACAATACCCACTTTGTGAAGATTGATCCCATAGTTCCTGATCTATAAGAGCTCAAAGCAAGGTGCCCGTTCCCCTTTTTTGCCAAAAACGTCAACATTTCGCAGGCTGTAGCTCCCAAAGTCTTGCTCTGATTTACCTAAAATTTGTGATTTGGTGTGTACCATCTTTATCAACAAGTGCACCAAGTTTCATTAGAATCAAAATCTGCTTGATCAGACACACTGGGTGATGTGCCATGGAATGAATCACCCTGCATTGTTCTCCTGACATGCAATCATAGACATTCATATATAGTTGCAACGAGAAGTTAACATACACGAAAAGACTCACCCCTATTTTCTTCACTATCTTACATGATACCAGACTTTTTTTTTTTCTTGTTTTAGGTCAGTTAGGATTAGGCGTAGGAAAAAAGTAGTGTGTTTCCGGTAACCCGACCGACCGAGAATTTCTACCTCGAAAAAAAACCTTACGGTCGGCATTTTTTCCAAACAACCTTCTACATTTTTGTGTAATAATAATAATAATAATATGAAGAAAATAGCACCCATCAGAGATGAAGGTCCTCTGGATTTTCCCAAATTCAAATTTTTATGAAAATCTCTCCGGAGAATTGAGGAAATTTGCCTAAAATTAATCCGGATATTAGTTGACAACATTGAACGAAGACGCGTTTGAGATCGTTGTTTTGCTTTCAGGAGCGTAGCCATGTTGAGACACTAACACTAGTAACAGTAAAGAGATTTTCATCTCTTTGTAAACACACTTGCTAAACCCCATGGGAACGAATAAACACCGTGGACAAGACAGTTGTAAAAAGTATATTTGGACAAAAAGGGAAACACACAGATTGGGAGAAAAACGTGTCCGTCCAACTTCGAGTGTCGTCTCGGCTAGCTTAGCTTAGTTTACCTGTTGTTGTGTGTGACGTCGGGTTTGTGACGTCATTGCGTCGGCGCTGATTGGTTGAAATCAAAAGACGCGCTTGCGTACATGTTCGCGCTGAAGCACGCACAGCAGAGAGAGAGCACTAGAAGCGGAGCGGACTATCTATTGCTGAGGCTCGCTTAGCTTAAGTGGCGTCGCCACAACAGTAATAAGCTCGCCTCGCATTCTCATGGCCTCGCCATATCTCGGAGATATTTTGAAATTTCGTCGAGAACGGAAGCCGCAAAGGGTGCAGGTGTGCACACAAAAGGAAGATTAATCATTGAATGTCGAGTATTTGAATAGCGTTTTGTGTAGACTAATTCATGCGTGATCGACCAGGTGTGTGTGTGCGCGCGCGGATTTTCAGAAAAGTCCACTTTCATCTCTGATCCATTGATGTACTGTATCGAAAAGATTCAGCGAACTATTTGACGAACACCACGGGCCGTCTAGGTAGCTGTAACACCCAGCCGCCGGGGAACCCAACTCGGGGGTTTCAATGTCTCCTTGTTTTATGGTTATTTTGTTTACATTTTTGATGGGGGGGGGCAGAAAAATAAAATAAAATAAAATAAAAAACTTTGTCCGACCTACCGACCCTAAGTTGAAATTTCATGTTAGCGACACTACCTTTTTTTCTACGCCTTACCAAATTATTTTTTAGTTGCTACATGCCAGTGATAATGACAGAATGCTTATTGTTGTCTCTTCAAAGGCAGTAGTTAATATACAGTAAGATACGTTCCTTTAAACAATAGGGGAAACCTCAGATAATGTTGGTTCTATCTGTGTGCAGTGCCCAGATAAGGGCATAACAGAGTCCACACAGACTTTTGTTGCTGAGGACGCTCTTTTCTGGTGACGAACGTTCATGCCGATTACTTGAGTAAATTGTTGAAATAATCGCTCAGATAATCGATTCTAAAAAGATTAGTTCGTGACAGCCCTAGGAAAAATAAAAGGTGCTTCATTCATAAAATAACCCATTTTGCATATATAACGAAGTACTTTTGGTTGAGTCATTTAATCAGATGGGACGCTACGCTACAGACAGGCTGGTCTTTAGCTGGCTGCAGGCTACAAAGTACAAGCTGCGCATGATCTGTGTTTGTCACATTTCCACATAAACCATCCAATCACAATCAAGGGGCTGATCGGAACTATTTACGCCAATTTTAATCCCATGTAATTAGATTTATATGGTTGGATGTAAGGTTCACAATGTTGGGTTGAAGTGCATTGTTTTGATTTTGTTTTTTTACAGGTTTGGGAAGATTTGTTTTCATCTGAAATGTCACTGTGTCCACCTGCAGCGGCACAGCATTCTTTGACAAGGTACGGTGGTCGTAGCAGATGTGAATTCATCCTCCTTGTGATTATTCAGGATGAAAACAAATGGTTTCTTTTTGGGTAAAGGTTTCTGAGCCGGTTGAAGGCAAGTGCTGCACTTCTCATCTTGGCATCACGCAAGAGAACAGTAACAATGAAACTGTTTAGATAAAATTGCCACTTTTTTCTCAATTTAACTGTGAATGTACTTGTGGGGCTTAAGGACTTTTAAAGATTATATTGGAAGATGAGATGCACATAATATGTAATTGAGTTAAACATATTCATCAGAATGAATGTGTACTTGGAGGCATATGTACAGGCTCATCAGTTTCAAAAGCAGAGAGCAAATATGAAAAAAAAAAGACAATGGCAAATTGGAATGGCAAGGATTTTTTTCAACCAATTACACAGTCACCCGCTCTGCAAATTATCATTGCCACAACCTCCTGTGGTTACCCAGTCACCAATCCTGAGTGTAATGGTAACAATTCAAAGAATCGACATGAAAGACTTTCCCTTCTAGTCTTCATTTTAGTGGTGATGAATGAAAGTGATTGGTAGCACAGATGGGGTTTTTTTTCATTATCTTGTGACATACAAATTGTACAAACATACAAGTGTAACCCTTCCGCTAGATAGTCATATTAGTGTGTAAAAACAACAAAACATTTAATCTCCACTTGATTGCCTAAGAATGTGAATGATGTGTGTGACAGAGGTGGGTCACATGTCAGTTTTTAAAAAAATGTATTATTTAACATATCACTTCTGTCAACAAACCAGTGTAGAAACAAGTCACTGTTACTATTAACAATGTCAATACAATAAAACATGTAGTCTTGACTTAAATGAGGAATCGTGATTTCTGTTGATTACTTACATCTCACATTTTATTTTTTAAACAATAGCCACACAAGTCTAAAATTAACCTTTGTATAAACAACAAATGTAAGCGACACATTATGGCTTTCATTTACCTCACATAACTTGTCGATTCTGTTCTCACAATCTTTTCTTGACACCTCTTACTCAAGTTGCTTCTGCTTAGCTCTGACTGTAAGTGTTGCCAAAAGCCACAGAAAAAGTGCAGACTTATTCCTTTGAATAGTCATACAACTTTAGACCTTCCACGGTACGGTACTTATGTGATTCTCAGTAAATCGGACCCTAAGTCCTATTTAATTTCCTCCCTCAGGTGTCAGGAGATGTGAGGACGGGTGTCGTCCATCGGCCCCCCCGATCTACCTGTGTATCAACACACTCCCCCCACCCTCACCTCAAGCATGAATGGGGATATGCCTCATGTTCCCATCACCACTCTCGCTGGGATCGCTAGCCTGACAGACTGTGAGCAGCACCTTCTGTTTCCTGCATCAGCACACAGTTGATCAATTTCCGTTGGATGAGTACTGGACATCTTATTTTTCCATCTGTCATTCCAGTGTTGAACCAGCTACCCCTTCCCTCCCCCCTCCCGGCTACCACCACTAAGAGCCTCCTGTACAATGGGAGGATCGCAGAGGAGGTTACCTGCTTACTGGGCTGCCGGGATGAGAATCTAGCCTCGCAGCTTGCTCATGGCCTCAACCAGGTCTCCACAGAACACATGTAAGAGGCCTTAACAGAGGTGGTGTGCATGCGCGCGTGTGCGTGTGCGTGTGCGTGTGCGTGTGCGTGTGCGTGTGCGTGCGCGTGCGCATGCGCATGCGTGCATTATATAGCCTGCCCTCAAAATAATGTTAGTTGTATCCACCCAGCCAGCCATTCATCCATCCATCCATCCACCCACCCACCCAAATCCATCTATCCATCCATCCTTTACAGCGCAGGTTTCAAAGTCAAGACCCGGGGGCCAGATCCGGCCCGCCACGTCATTTTATGTGGCCCGCGAAAGCAAATCCTGTGTGTCAACTTGCTAAAATCGGTAACAAAATGTCAAATTGTCATGTGTAATAAATAACATTGAGATTTTGCGATCCTGTATACACTCGCTTGAACAATAATTGAACAAACTATTGTAATCAACTTTACTGATTTCAAAATTAGTAATCTATTAATTAGTTGTGTACAAGTAATCATTTTGTGGTTTGACTGTCATAACGGCCCTCCGAGGGAAGACGTAACTCCAAATTGGCCCTCAGCTAAAATGAGTTTGACACCCCTCGGAAAAAGTTGTTCTTACAGTCTGTTAAGTACAGACGCTCCCCAGGTTACGAATGAGTTACGTTCCGGACGATTGTTCATAAGGTGAATTCGTTCGTAAGTTGCTTCAGTGCTATATTTTGTCTGGAATGTATGTTTAAGGCTTATATGTTTGACATCCATATAACGGGGAGAGAGCTTTTCGTCACGTTCTTCAGGGCTCGAGGGTTAGCTGCCCGGTAAACTAGCAGCGGCTTCAGCGGGGCAGAGTAGACGACCGGTCGTTCCACAGTCACACGCCCGCCCCCTACGCCTCTCCCCGCGGCCGCCTTTGAACGTCGCCTCCGCTGTCCTCCTCTGCCCCGTTGGGCACTCGGAAAAAGGCGCGCAATACAAAATCTAACTTTTTATTTTTTTTTTGACATACCCGTGAAAATGTTCCATATGTACCGTTGTTCGTAACCCGGATGTTCGTAAGCTGGGGAGCATCTGTACGGTATATTTTTTTAGGAATGTGGGCGGAAAAGCAGATTGTCTGGAGAAAACCCATGCAAGCACTGGAAGAACTTTAGCCCACACTTGAACCCAAATCCTCTCAACTGTGAGCCAGCTAACCGCTATTCCACCAAGCTACCTTCTAAGCAATTTTAGTTCTGAAATGATACTAAAGCATCAAATTAAAACATCACTAATAAGCAGTGGAATAAAAGGTTACAGCTGAATGAGTTCACACTGTTTTTATTTATATTCATAAAAACATAAGTAATGGTGGAACAGTGTCTGGTTAGCGCATTCGCCTCACAGTGCAGAGGTCATGGATTCAAATCGGCCTACGGCCTTGTGTTGAGTTTGTTTTGTGTACTTGTAGAGAGCTAAAGGACAACCTGGGAAGCGATGAGCCCGAGGGAGATGCACCACTGCTGCTACAGACCATGCTGGCCAGAAACCCAGGCATCTTCAGGGAAAAAAGTATTCCCCTCAAACCATATCACTTTTCAATGTAATTGAAGCACAATGTTCAGCGTCTGAATGATTTCCCCTCCTTCCTTGAACAGATGTTATGCAGCAGCCGATGGTACAGCAGTACAAGATCACCCAAAATTCCATGCATAGTCCGGCCCAGTCGGCAAACTTTCAGCCGGCAGCAATTTCTCCCAATCCTTCAAGGTAGGTTAGAACACAAAAGTATCTATCTCATCAACCACTTGAAAGGGAACACCAACCATCAAAGTGAAACATAATAAATTCACTATTCGATTTGTTTGGGCTTTAAAATGGGGGGGGGGTCCATGATTGATATTTTCAGAATCATTCCTCCCAGAGTCTAGACCAGTGGTTCTCAACCTGGGTTCGATCGAACCCTAAGGGTTCGGTGAATAGATCTCAGGGGTTCGACGGAGCCTCTGCCTTGGAGGTTAAGACACATCCAACTCAACATGTCTATTAGTTATGACACGCCCGCTGCAGATGATCACATAACAGCGCTTGTCCAAACCGTGCTACAGGAAATTTAGTTTGCTCAGTTGTCAAGGTGTGACTGTCATGATAGATATTGTGTGATTTTTTTTTCCCCCCGAATGTTTTTTTAATACATGCTAACAATGTGGAGCAAAAAAATGAAAGTGGTCGGACGAATATGTACAACATGGTTTCACATGCCTCACGGAACATGATGGAACTCAGTGTCCTACCTGCATGATTTGTTATGCCAACTTGTGCAACTCTAGTCTCGCAACTGAAACTGAAATATGTATACTATATACCCTTTAATTCTCTTGCTCATATTTGCCCTATTTTCCTCTTCCTTTTTTAGCCGTTTCGTGCCCCCCCAGACAGGCTCTGGCAGTCGATACTTGGGCCAGCAAAACAGTCCGGTTCCTAGTCCCTACACGCCCCAGAGCCCCGCCCCTGGTTACATCCAGCAGTACCCCCACCAACAACCACCCAGCTACAACCAACATCAACAGATACAGCAAGGTGAGTCTTCCATCACTTTTATCACATTTTATAAACCACAAGTTCCTCCAATTCTTTGTGATTTAAGGAATATCCCTCACCGCCATTTCATATTCGCAGTAATTAGCCATTTTTAACAATGCATTATAAATGAATGTTTGGAAATGAAGGCAGGGTAACGTGATGCCAACTTTGCGAGCAGTACAGTAAAAGCCTAACAAGGCATTCTCCATGTCATGATTGGTTTGACGTTTATTTTGAAGCTGGCATGTACTCTGCCCAGTGCTGGGCCGAACGGTGATGGCGGCGTGTTACCGTAATGCATAGTATGAAAACCTGTTGTGGTTTGTGACTTGACTTTGACTTATTTGTGCCTGAAAACATGACATGCGGCACTGCACCTTCCTCGTCTGAAGGAAGATATCTCTCTTTGGGCCTATTTGTTCATCTTGGTTCCAAATGATGCGGCTTATTGATTTCAGCCCCAAAGCTAGAGGCATTTTGTTGAAGCATGCTTATTACTAATTGATGATTTCACAGGGTAATACTTGAGGATTTTACAACTCAATAAAATGATGTTTGCTTTCTCAAAGTGTCTGTGGCCAGTCCGATGGTTCCGGGAAGTGTCCGAAACATCCACGAAGGCAAGGTTTCAGGGCAAATGGCCAACGTCACCAACCACCACTCAGACAGGCACGGCACTGAAGACTACTTGAACATTGTGCACCGGCTGGGCAGTGAGGTACAACCAACTGTTAAAATAAACTTTTCAGTCCCAGTAGATATTTGTGAATGACCAGAAGGAAAAATACTCTATTTTCAAGACTATAAGCCGCTACTTTTTTCCCCACTCTTTGAACTCTGTGTCTTTTAATGTGATGCAGTTCATTTATTAATTTTTACTGACAAGCTTCAATCCGTCAGTAGATTTACCCGAAGTCTCGTCACATCTGACGATTGAAATTAACAAACATGTCACGTTGGACTAATGAAACTGTCAGTTTTCCCTCCTAACTGAGTATTCACCAGCCATTTGCGGTTGCGCACACGTGTTGGTGGAGCGGGCTACCTGAAGAGAGAAACGCAGAAGTCTGTATGCGTAGCGAGAGCAACTGAGAGCAAAAAGAAGAATCTTGAGTTGAGTCATAAGAGCATAGGGAACGAGGGTCCTAAATAACAGCCACCTCTGCAGTGTTGTTTGTTTGGTGACTGGCCCCAGCATTGCTGGTAATGGACAACAGGACAGTAAGTCTGGCCACGGAGCGACATCCCCTCACTGACTGAGAAAGGTTCAGGGATGCAAGTGTGTAACTAGCTCCGTTTGGCATTCTGTGTGTGTGTGTGTGTGTGTGTGTGTGTGTGTGTGTGTGTGTGTGTGTGTGTGTGTTGTTGTTGTTTTTGGGGGGTATCTATTGTTGTTTTAAAAGGATTTTTTAAAATCCATCTTTGTGACCTTTTTCTTTGTCGATTTCCAATTTTATAACATTGAGACCCGTGACTATTAATACAAAGCGGCCGATGTATGTACAAATTTGTTTTTATGGCTTCATTTAGCTGTTGTGACTTTTAATCAGATGCATTTTATAGGCCGGAAATTTCTGGATTAGATTGGTGGTGGGAAGCCGTTTTTCTTATATGGACCATTTAACTTTTTATAAATTCATACAAGAAATGATGTATTTTTATTATGAAATATCATGGGCATTTGGGGTTGGATGTGTTTGTGTCTAACAGAGGGATTTTTTTTCTGATGAAACCCCTTTGACCAACTGGAGATCGGTCTCTATTAGAGGGGATGGCTGCGATTTGAGGACATTTGTTGGTTACTGAAATGAAGCTTTTCGGGGGATAAAGTCCGAGTTGTACAAAAGCATTTTGTGTCACTTTATCTAGTCACCCCCCACTGGAGAAATCTTGTTTATCCCTCTAGATCAGTGGTTCTTAACCTTGTTAAAGGTACCAAACCCAACCAGTTTATATGCACACTCACCGAACCCTTCATTATTGAAAAATAAAAATATATAATAAAACGCATTTATTAAAAACTGAAAAAAGTAAATACAGTTTGTAGAAGTATAAAGTACCAGTATACGTTTTTTAAATTGTGCACAAAATGAACCAACTAGTTATGGGCAAGCGGGCGTGTCATAACTAATTGACATGTTCAGTCGGGTGTGTATTAACCTACATGGTAGAGACTCTGTCGAACCCCTGAGACTGATTCACCGAACCCCTAGGGTTCGATCGAACCCAGGTTAGGAGGTACTGCTCTAGATTCGACTGTAATTGAATGATCCTTGTGCAAAGCCATTGTTTTATCAAATGTTGCTAGATTTGGGTCTAAATACATTCTGGAGAAGTAGCCTCGAAATGGGTTTGATGTCGGAAACACCGGTATCTAAGTACTGCCCAATTATGGGCGGAGAAACCTTCTCTGGAGGCGGTTAATGTAAACTTACCCCATCGTTATGTAGTAGTGGTTCGGAAGTGTTGAATGGCTTGCTCACAGACATTGTCAGAAATAGGTGGGTAGAAAAACATTGCCTTGGTTAAATTACACATTTGGTGGGTGGGAACTCAGTCCTGACACTAAACTATTTTGTATACAAAACCTTTAAATCTCCCTTACGTGTGTTTTATTCAGGAGGGTGACTCTGCCTTGAGAAATCCATCATTCCCTCTGAGGTCGCCGCATTCTGGCTGCTCTCCAGCAGCGGGTGAAGGGACACCCAAACGTAATGAATTGTTTTCTTTAAGATCAGCATTGCTCTCAGATGGGATTCACATGTTTGAGTTGGCATGGGGTTCACTCTGTTTTTAATTTTGTCCCACCTCCTTACAGCGGGTTCTCGTCCTCCGCTGATTCTGCAGTCGCCACCACCATATGCGCCATCACCGAGGGAGGGGGGACTCGACCAGAAACAGCAGCTCCAGCAGCGCAAGAAAATTCCCACTGTGAAAGAAGAGAAAGACATGTACGACATTGTCAGCTCGCCAAACAAGGACTCCACCAAACTCACGCTCAAGTTGTCCCGGGTCAAGTCGAATGAGTCTGATCCAGCAGGTAGGCAAACACACACTAAGTCTGAACAGTATTTAATAAATTAGCAGACTAATCGAAGCCTGTTCTATCAGGTGACACCATGCCAGGCATGGACCACAACTCAGACAATATGGAGGCGGAACTGGGCTTCCAGCAGGTTCCTGTTCTCCAGCAGAACCTGGGAGCTCGTCATCAACAGGCCCCCCAGCAGGCCGGGGGTGCTCTTGGTCTCCAGCCTCCTAGTTCCCCCTATGACGAGGTGGAGCTTGACGCGCTGGCTGAAATCGAGCGGATAGAGCGAGAGGCAGCAAGCGAGAAGTGTTCAAAGGAAGTCCAAGATAAGGGTAAATAGGGAATCATGATTTTGATTGTATTTTTTTAATCAGAAGCATGGAATCTAGAATGTTGGGTTTATTCATTTTTTTCTTTTTAAACAGACAAGCCACTGAAGAAGAGGAGGCAAGACTCATTTCCCTTGGAGCCAGGTGCCGGGGGACCTGGTGGTCCCACCGGAGCACCAGGAAGCGGACCTGCGGGAGGGGGCAATGCTGGCAAACTGACCCCGCAAGAGGCCACGGCAGCAGGGAACGGTGCCAGTCGACCTCCCCTCATGGTGAGCATCGACCTCCAGCAGGCAGGGAGAGCTGACGGCCAGCTTGACCCCTGTCTGGCTGCCCCTGTCCCAGCCCTAGAAGCCCAACGCTGGCCCGAAGAACCAGCTAGCGGGCTCGCCGTCGTAGAAGGTTATGACACCGCCTTGCGTTTGAAACCGGATGGACGACCAGAGGTCATCAAGAACAGGGTTGATAAACATGACGGCAGAGGAGACAGTCGGGAAGCGAACAAACCCAGACAAGATGACAAGTCTTCAGACAGGCGTGTGGAGATGCCCAAGTCGTCGGGCCGAGGGGAACACGGACGGGACAGGGAGAGGGAATCTGACAAAGATAGGATGCATCGAAGCGAAACCGGCAACACCCGTTTGAGAAGTGACCGAGATAGGTCTGGCTTTCGGGTGTCCTCTGCCGGAGAGCCTGGTCGTAGCAGCCATAGGCAAGACGGTCTTAAGCCCGCTGTCGCTCCCTCCAGCGCTAAGTTTCCAGATTCTTTCCCCGCTCACCTCCTGGGAGGACAAAGTGGCGCACTGAAGAACTTCCAGATCCCTAAGGTGATCTGGATCGACCCAAACAGCAATAACTTCCAACCATTCAGTTGTCACTGCCTGCAGTCTCACTGAATCATGCCACCGTTCTCTCTTGTTTTCACATTAGTCTTCCCATTTTCAATTGTTTGGTTTGTATTGAGGTTTATTTTTAACACATTAATCCGCCTAAACCATTTTTAAAGTAGGTGTTTGGTCTTGTTTATAAATTAAGCATCCCTTGTATAGTTATGAGCAATAAGGCACAAATCTTAAAAAATACTCCACTGTAGTTTCTCAGATGTTTTCCAAGCGCAGGTGGACAACCGATGGCCCATGGGCCACACTTGACTTTTTCCAATCTCTACTTTTTGACATAACACTAATGTTGGACTGGAGTATTTCTTTAAGCATTTGTTACTAGAACTATACTGACAACTAACATCAGAGTTCCTTAGTTCATCAGTGTGCACCATTGACACTAGAGCTGTGCAATATGGACAACATTTTATTTCCTCATATCTGTAATTTTGCACCTTGATAACGATATATACGTTAGAAGAGCTATCCATCATATTTTTCCTTAAAATTGCATTTCATTGATGGAATTGTCTGTGATCTTTTCTGTTTATTTATACAATCCATGGTTTATTTAGACCATACAATTAACTAAATAAAAGATCATGAAAAAAAAACACAACTATCCAATGGCCAAATATACCATTAAAAATGGCTGGTTGTACAACCACTTTTCAAGGATTGCAGTGAAGTGCAAAGAATTCAAATAAATTCCCTCAGTAGTGACAAGGTAAATCTGAGGATATAAACGACTGATGATTATAAGGTACCAAAGACGTTTTATATTGCATCAACACTATATTTCAATATATTGCACGGCTCTAATTTACACTGTACCATTTCATATTTTTATATTCAGAATCCAAAACTGAGCATTTGTTTTTAACTTTAAATGGCAGACCAACACTGTGGAGCATCCCTAACTGCTTTCTCTTCTTTCAGATCAAACACGACAAGTATTGTGATGTTCCAACCGAAAGTCACGTGTGGGGCCAGCCAAAAGTGAAACTGGAACGGCTGGGTCTGGTGCAGGACTTTGAGAAGAGGCCCAAGCCTGTTGTGGTCTTGAAAAAGCTCTCGGTTGACCAGATCCAAAGAATCATTCGTCACAGCAAATCTGGAAAGAACCGGTTTTCCTCTGGAAAATGTGGCAAAAGTATCTACCACTACTAATATAGCAATCGGTCCTATGTCGTCGTCCTATATTGCATCTAATGAGATCTTGTCTTCTGTTTTAGGCGGCATGGACCCAGCTGTTTTGAAGGAACTGCCTCCAGAGTTGCTTGCGGAGATTGAGTCGACCATGCCCCTCTGCGAACGAGTCAAAATGAACAAGAGGAAACGGAGTACGATCAACGAGAAGCCCAAATACGCAGAGGTCAGCTCGGATGACGATGCAAATGGAGAATGTAAGTTAACCATTTGGATTATTGTTCTTTGAAAGCATAGTCGCTGTTTGTCAAAGCATTTATAGAGAATTGCTCGATGTCCTCAAATGGTCGCTGCCCCTCTTTCAGACTTCTACCCTAATTAGTCTGCAGGTACGCCTTCCCCTTTAAGGAGAAAATTGTGCATTTTTTACAGACAATTCAAAACAGTAACCAGTTGTCTTCCGTATAAATAAAAAAAAAAGATAAGGAATGACTCTAGACCTAACATCCACTTTGTACACTTTGGTTGAAATCACTCCATTCTGGAGGGGGTCACTTCTGTCTGGTGCAAAGGAGTCAAGGCTCACCCTGCTCCTCTGAACTGTAGCGCTAAAGTTGAGTGTGCTCTTTCTTTTCTATGGAACATTTTATCGAAGGCATTTTCTCTTGGTATTGAATTATCAACCAGCCCTCTACACGTGTGTGTGTCTCTGTCTGTCTCTTATTGCCACTCTGTTCGCAGCCTGCCTCATAAAACAAAATGACAAAATATAAGATTGATGATTAATTTGACAAGATATTTATAGTTTTGGATTATTTTGTGACTCTGACCTATAAAATGTCATTAGAGAAAAAACAATATTTTTCCCCACTCAGCTGAAAACCACCTGTTCGGCCCCGATTTCCGATCGTATGATTGGATCGGGACACCCCTTGTCTAAGGTACATGTTCTTGAATATCCATAGCCGCAAGGAAGCGCCAGCGGCGAGACAAAGATAGGACATGGGACTTTGAGGAAAGAGAGCGACGGGTCTCAGGCGAACATCGGAAAAGTGGTCTCAAAGAAGGCCGGCGAGGCTTGGGTAGCCGTTACCGGGACTCCTCCGAAGATGATTCGCCGCCTCCCAGCATGAGCGATGGTCTGTTTTCCCATGTGTCACATTTTTTTCCCATCTTTTGGCTTGGCTTTTTTTGTCTTTGAGACCAAATAACAATTCTCCTTGCTCAGTTGCCCGGAAATTAAAAATGAAGGAGAAGCAGAAAAAGCGGAAAGCGTACGAACCTAAGCTCACGCAAGAGGAGCTGATGGACTCGTCCACGTTCAAGAGGTTTTTAACCAGCATAGACAACATCCTGGAAAACCTGGAGGATGTTGATTTCACCAACATGGGTAAAGTATCAGAGCTTCATATGTCAACGTGACTGAGAACCTCCTCTTTAATTTGCACTCATTGTGGGTTGTGTCCAGCAGCAGATGATGACGAGATACCTCAGGAATTGCTACTTGGGAAACACCAATTAAACGAGCTGGGCAGCGAATCAGCCAAAATCAAAGCCATGGGCATCACCGGCAGGGTAATCATATCTTTAGTTCATTTGAGCTACTTTTGTTGGTGAATCATAGTATTATATTTATACGTTTTTCCCCCCCTCTTCATTTAGATCCCATCAGACAAGCTAGTGAAGCTGCTCAACATACTCGAAAAGAATATCCAGGATGGAGCCAAGCTCTCCACCATGATCAACCACGTGAGTTCCCACATCCTCGACTTCCTTTGTACTGTATAGCCTCAAATTAGGCCCCACACGAATAGATAACCCAGTTCGTTGCTGGGGACTCCAAATATGTAGACAAGATAGAAAATAACAGCTGGTTAAGTTAGGACTGCATAGAGATGGACAAAATGATAATCACAATTATTTTGAGCAGTATTGGTATCTCAATCATTAATCACAATTATTATTCATCATGTTAGAAAACATCTGTGTTTTTGTTGCCCAACTTTTATATGTATCTGTAAACAGTTTTCTATTCAACATAAGACTTAAAAACAAATGAATTACCACTTTTGAATAGTGATAATTTAAAAAAAAAAGCGTATTTACTAAAGAATTTAAAATTGACGAATTACTAACAGAGTAGATGTATGATTATTTTCTTTAAAGTCACTTGCCCTGAATCCAAAGCAAGTCCTCACAACAGATGTTGATCCCTTTCACTTGCTTTTTTTGGGAGGCAGCTTAATGAAACTTTAACCATGTGCTTGCCTAGGGGCGGAGCAAGGTGTGGCTATTTTTTTAGCCCCCCCATACGGAAACATTTTGTGAACTGTTTAGCATGAGTGAGATCGCAATAAAGATAGCATCAATTTATGTTCACTTGTGGACACAGCACTTCTTTACCAAGCTGCCCACTTCCACTTGTGTGCGCTGTTCTGTCTACTGTATGTGGTACATGCAGTAAACAAACCTCAAAATTCAAACTCTTGTCAACTAATCAAGAAGATGACAGTTGTGGACTCAGAATGCTAAAATGCACATTGGCGTGGACTTACAGCTGTGCAACGCGTTCAAACTGGAATAGACATGTCCCGGCCTGTCTGTCTAAACCTAAGCAGCTCCGCTTCCAACTACACTGAATTATTGATACATTGATTTGAAAGACTTCCTTTGAATTAAACATCGCCTTCAAATAAATGCCTGATACTGTCTGCAGCTCAGTAAACAACTGCTTTTGAGGACACAATTTACACATTTGACTCATTATTTATGAAGTTTAAATAAATTGATCTCCATTTGTAATGTCAGGACCACGACGCAGAGGATGAGGAGAGATTGTGGAGAGACCTCATAATGGAGCGAGTGACCAAGTCGGCCGACGCCTGTCTCACGGCCCTCAACATCATGACGTCTGCGCACATGCCGAAGGCCGTCTACATTGAGGACGTCATAGAGCGGGTGCTGCAATACACCAAGTTCCATCTGCAGAACACGCTCTACCCACAGTACGACCCCGTCTACAGGGTGGACCCGCACGGCGGTGAGGATTGAACAGTCATCTGATAATGATGCCATTTAATGTTGCCCTCTGGCGAGAGCAATCGTCATGTCTGTTTAGCCATCTATCTATCTATCTATCTATCTATCTATCTATCTATCTATCTATCTATCTATCTATCTATCTATCTATCTATCTATCTATCTATCTATCTATCTATCTATCTATCTATCTAATCTCATGTACCTATCTAATCTATTTCATCTATCTATCTAATCATTCATCTAGGTGTCTTGTTAAGCTCCAAGGCGAAGCGTGCCAAATGCTCCACACATAAGCAACGTGTCATCATCATGCTGTACAACAAAGTCTGTGATGTTGTAAGCAACATCTCTGAGCTCCTCGAGATCCAACTGCTCACCGACACCACCATCCTGCAGGTGAAAAGATTGTACTTTGTTGTCCGGGTACATACAATGCAAAGCATTCAAGGGACATTGAAAACAAAATTTCCCATTGAGGTCAATTGTATTTGGAGTTATTTGTACAGTTCAAACCGCCCGCCACTGTCTTCAGCTCCTGCTTGTTCTTACATTGTATTAATAGTACTTTTCCGCTCTTTATATTTTGTTTCGTTTCCCCCCTCCCTCAGGTTTCTTCAATGGGAATCACTCCATTTTTTGTGGAAAATGTCAGTGAGCTGCAGCTGTGTGCTATAAAACTGGTTACAGCGGTAAGTGTTCTGACATTTAGCCCCAAGAACTGTAGAAGTTCTTGGAGGTAAATGTCAGACACCACACTTCAACATTTTTTCCCTCCAGGTGTTCTCACGCTACGAGAAGCACCGGCAGCTCATTCTGGAGGAGATCTTTACGTCACTGGCGAGGCTGCCCACCAGCAAACGCTCCCTCAGGAACTTTCGGTACAAGTTACATTGAGAGTAAGCCCTAACAGCTATATGAGGCTCTGATACTGATCCTAGCCATACTCTTTCAAGGTTGAACAGCTCTGACCAGGATGGTGAACCCATGTACATTCAAATGGTGACCGCCTTGGTGTTGCAGCTCATCCAGTGCGTGGTCCACCTCCCCAACGACAAAGACACTTTAGAGGAGTATGACAGCAAGGTAGGAGAAATTACATGCACCTCTATGCTCTCTCAATATAGTACATGCGTGTTCATTGTATTTATTTTCAGGTGGACCAAGATGTGCTGATAACCAACTCGTATGAGACGGCAATGCGAACAGCGCAGAATTTCCTCTCAGTATTCCTCAAAAAGTAAGCAAACTCCTTTCTATGTTTTTGGTTAGAATATAGATATTTATTTTCAAAATTACAGTGTAACCTTCAAAGTGGAACCCAGTCCATTCTGTGATCCTGGTTGATTTTTAAAACAATTATTAGGGATGTCCCGATCACACTTATTTGGCACCTGAGTCTGAGTTTGGTCTTATGGATCTGCCGATACGGAATTGTTGTCTCAGTGTTTTTCCCGTATTCTTCCTCAGATGTGGCAGTAAGCAAGGAGAGGAAGATTATCGGCCTCTGTTTGAGAATTTTGTCCAGGACCTTCTCTCGACGGTGAACAAACCAGAGTGGCCCGCTGCCGAGCTGCTACTCAGTCTGCTTGGCAGACTCCTGGTTAGTGTCATCCAGCTCATTTGTTAGTGAAATCTTTGACATTCTATTACTATAGTTGTTGTTGTTGTTATTGAAGAATGACATGGCAGGCGTTCTAAAATTGTCTCATGCCTAGATACTAATTGACAAGTGTAATTCTGCATCTTACTTATGAAGTGCTGCCTCCATCAGGGAAATTACAGTCCACGCTTTTATGGGCACTCAATTTTGTCTTTGCACTCTAGGCTCCCCCATGTAGGAGCTGCTCACTTATTTCTAAATTTTTGCTTTCTAAACTTTGTCGCAATCTGCTAGCTCCACTTTTGTTCTTCATGATAATGAAAGCCTTACTTTAGAACTGCTACATACTTTATTGCTCTTTGAAACTGTCAGCGCAATGTGAGTAGGAGATTATTTGAGTTTGACAATGTTTCCACTGCATGCGCCAAATACATGCATCCACTCCATAATTCGCAAGCGTAATTGGCAGCTTGGTGGTGAAATGCTGTCACCATAAGTAAATGTACAATCCTTTTTTGTTCTTATTTGTTCTTTTTTTGGGGGAGTGAGGGTATATGCTTTGCAGTTCACACTCACGTTTTAGACTTGGGACGTAACAAGTAGCCAATCCCTTAATAAAGATGGGCAGGGTGAACTTAGTCTCTCCCACCCCAGAATGAATCGAAACAATTTTTCTATTTTTCCTTGCTCTATGCTACAAAATATCAATAGCCTGCAAACATTGTTTGATTATACCAGGTGCACCAGTTCAGCAACAAGCAGACGGAGATGGCACTCCGAGTGGCGTCTCTTGACTACCTCGGCACCGTGGCCGCCCGCTTGAGGAAGGACGCAGTCACCAGCAAGATGGACCAGCGGTCGATTGATCGTATTCTACAACAGGTTCAACAACTCAATGTGTTATTGTGTTGAAAGATCAATATTTATCCCTGTGATATTTCTGCAGTCTCAGGGTGGGGATGAAACCCAGCAGCTGCAAAAGGCTCTACTGGACTATTTGGAAGAGAATGCTGATACCGATGCCTCCCTAGTGGTGAGATTTAATTTGCACCAAAGATGGCGTCAAACCGTTTTGGAGTTAGATTAAGCTTCACCTTTTCTACATAAAAAATGTGTCTGGATTTCTTACTTCTTAGACAAGAGTTTAACCACTGTGGTATAAAAAAACGTTTTGTAGGGATTTACTTTTTTCCCTCAAAATTTTACACACAACTGCCCATAATGACAACTTGAAAGTCATCCGTAAATGGAAGAAGTTCTGGACCAGCAGGAATCTTCCTAGAGCTGGACGCCCATCTAAACTCTCTGTCTGAGCTCCAGCGGTCCTCTCTGAGGAGAGCTGAACCTTCCAGAATGACAACTATCTCTGTAGCACTACACCAATCAGGCCTGTATCATAGGGTGTCCAGGAGAAAGACACTCATTAGTTAAAGGCACATGGCAACGCTCCTGGAATTTGACAAAAGGCACTTGAAAGGACCACGAGGAAGAAAATGATCCAATCTCATGAGACAAAGATTGAACTCTTTGGTATAAATGCAAGGCGTCATGTTAGGAAGAAACCAGTAATATCAAACAAAGATGAAAAATTGAGGCAGACTTTGCTTTCTAGTTTGCAAGAAAGTTCTACATCGCCCAGTGGTTCCGGGACGCAACAACGGAGGCGGAGAAGTCCATGCGAAATCAGAACCCGAAGGACGACGACTCCTCAGATGGGCCACAACATGCCAAGGAAATGGAGACCACGGGTGAGATCATGCAGCGCGCTGAGAAGCGCAAGAAGTTCCTGCGCAATATCATCAAAACCACGCCAGCTCATTTTGCCATGCTGAAGTAAGCACGCATCTCACTGGAATGGCTGTGATGTGATTGGGTATCTTTTTTGCAGCGTCTTAGTCTTGTAACGTCTTCTGTTCCTTTCTTCAAGGATGAACTCCGACACTGTGGACTATGAGGACTCCTGTCTTATTGTGCGTTATTTGGCCTCCATGAGGCCGTTTGCACAAAGCTTTGATATTTATTTAACACAGGTAATCATTGAAAACTCGTACCCTTTTTTCACCATGTTTATATTTTACAGCCACTTCATAGCGAATAAAAATAGTCTTGAGCAAATTTGGCGCTGATAATTGTTCGGGTAAGCTGGGCGATGCATCAGATTCGTAATCCATGTTGTGTATTTCGCTCGATATGGTTAATATACTGTACAACTAACAGGATTTATTGAGAGGACCTTAATAATCACTGCCATCAAAAAATTTAATCGACGGACAATGTTTCAAGGACTATTTTTACATTCTTAATTGGCATTCACACAAAAAATAATCATTGAATAGTATGAAATTAAAAAATATTAAACGTTAATTTCCGACTATCATCATCGGGTTTCCTCTTTTCTGTTTGTTACTTTGGGGTACAATATAAATGAATCATGCTCAGTTGAATGCATAATGGCCATTGAATTTACATTTCTATATTTTATTTATTTGTATTGGGTTTCTTTTCCCCCAAGATATTGCGAGTCCTTGGAGAAAGTGCCATAGCCGTGAGGACTAAAGCCATGAAGTGTCTGTCGGAGGTGGTGGCTGTGGACCCCAGCATTCTGGCGAGGGTACCTGTTGATGTTTCTGTTGAAGACTTCCTCCCATTTTTACTGTCCTTCCCTTGTCGTGCTGTAAAGTGACACAAGTTTCTCTGCCTGTGCAGTCCGACATGCAGCGCGGAGTTCACGGACGCTTGATGGACAATTCCACCAGTGTAAGAGAGGCAGCCGTGGAGCTGCTGGGCAAGTTTGTGCTAAGCAGACCGCAGCTCACAGAGCAGTACTACGACATGCTCATAGAGAGGATCCTGGTAAGTGTTAGCCCACTCTATGTATATTCCAGAAGTGTGCAAATATGTGTGTTAATGGGCCACATATAATTTTCATTCATAAATGAGTTTTTTTTAAAAAAAGGAAAAAGGTGTATTTATTTATTTAAATAAATGCATGACCCCAAACATTTTAGTGCTAATGACAGTTTTCATGTGAAGACATTTACAAGCACCAAAATGAAAACAACTGATTAAAAATATCACTCACCGGAGTTGGACTTCAGCGAGCTGTGGCCTTTTGTATTCCGACAAGTATCAACTCCGATTATGACAGGAGGACAGAGTGCAATCAGTGTCCTAGTGTTTACTGTCCAGCCATCCATTTTAACCATTTATCATCGCTTATAAAAAATATATACATATCATCATTTATCAAAAAAGCCCTTGTGTGGGAAACAAATGTTAAAAAAAAAAAACCCCACTATCATTATTGTAGCAGAATAGATTTGCTTTGTTTCAAATGCACTCCCTCCCTATCTCCTTCCAAGATCTGAAAGTGTTACATTGATATTGTTATACCTGTTGTCATGGAAATCAATCGGGTTCATGTCGAGTTCACCGTCCACTGCAGTCCTACACTGCCACCTAGTGTTTTAAAAATGTTGTTCCAACACGCCACTCTTCACAGTCACCCTCTTGTTTACAAAATCTGTCAGTGGGGTTTCATAAACCTTTGTGTGCCCTGCAGGACACTGGTATCAGTGTAAGGAAGCGAGTGATTAAGATCCTGAGAGACATCTGTTTGGAGCAGCCCACCTTCAGTAAAATTACAGAGATGTGCGTCAGAATGATTCGCAGGGTTAATGATGAGGAAGGAATCAAGGTGGGCTCACTGCATTGTTTTGCGTTGTGAACATTATTTTGAAAATAAATACATTAATAAATAAATTCACTCTTGATGATCCCCCCCCCCCCCATAGAAATTAGTGAATGAGACATTCCAGAAGTTATGGTTCACACCGACGCCAGCCCACGACAAGGAGACCATGACCAGAAAGATCCTCAACATCACTGATGTGGTTGCGGCCTGTCGAGACACCGGCTATGACTGGTTTGAGCAGCTTCTTTCCAATGTAAGTGTTACGGCAACAGCCTGGTGCATTGTAAAACCATTGTTGATAGTAAGCACAATGCCATTCTGTCCCTTTGGTGTTAGCTTCTCAAATCTGAGGAGGACGCGGCGTACAAACCTGCCAAAAAGGCCTGCGTTCAGCTGGTGGACAATCTTGTGGAGCACATCTTAAAATACGAAGAGTCTCTCGCAGGCAAGTAAGCTCTTTAATTAAGGTTGTTGTTTTATTTAGTCAGCATTTATTCATCCAGGTAAGACAATTGATAACAGATTCTTATTTGCAATGCCGACCGGACCATTGATTGTTCGAAGGGGTGACGTTCAAAATAAATTGATCATAAACACTTTAATTGATGTACGAGCCCTGTTTTAAGCGATGTATGTGTGTTTTTTTTTCACAATTTAAAACAGTTGCCAGGTGTATTAATAGATCTGTGACATTTGTTGGTCAAAACCAAAGAATTATCACACACTGGTTCAAATCATCTCTCTCCCCATGACGAGATGTTCGTGCTAGAAGTGAGCCAATTGGCTGAGCTTTATAAGAGAAATAATAGTCTCGCTTATAGATATTGATCTATTTGCTCATTATTGTCTGGGAAAAAAAGTTGTTTCCTTTACATATATGTACATCATTAGTTTTTCATTATCACACACAATAATAACATTATTAAAAGGAAATTGAGTACATTTATTTCAGAACTAGTATCCCTTTGAATTAATCAGTACCCAAGTAGAAGGTCTCAGTTTCAACAAGGTCGGTGACCACTGAACTAGACTAAAACATTTTTGAGTTTTCGTTGGCCGAGACTAACACAGAGATGATTAAAGTAGAAATGTGAAACAACACTGATTTAAGTCTACCTGGAAATGTCCGTCAAATGCCAACATTTGTGAGCTCAAAGGCCTTCAACTTTGGGGAGACGGCTCTACTTACACTGAATGTCAATATTTCGTCTTTCTCATGCAGAGAGCAAGGGTGTGAACTCCACCCGCTTAGTGGCCTGCATCACAACCTTGTACCTGTTCAGTAAGATCAGGGCCCAACTCATGGTAAAACATGCCATGACCATGCAGCCTTACCTAACCACCAAGTGTCACGTAAGTGTCCTGTTTGTCCTCTGCATATTAGCTCACTTTAATTGGAGTCAAAACTAATCGCTCTTGTGTTTTCCGCAGACTGCCAACGACTTCATGGTCATTTGCAACGTAGCAAAGATGTTAGAGCTGGTTGTGCCTTTAATGGAGCACCCCAGCGAGACGTTCCTTGCCACAATCGAAGAGGACCTCATGAAGCTCATCATCAAATATGGCATGACGGTACGTTGAGGAGCCTCCACATGAATGCTCAGTGTTTCCACACCTTTATTGATACACAAAGTTTATGGGTACATCTAAAAAATATATAACATTTTGTGAAAAATGCCAACAAATTTTCTCATTTTAGAAAGTGAAACTATTATTTTATATCAGGGCCAGCCAGTCGATCGCGATCAACCGGTAGCCCGCGGACTGGTCCTAAATCGATCACGGGCGATGTATCTGCAATTGCAACTTGGGATCAGAGATGTTGCGATCTCTTTTTCAACCCCCCCAGCCCCTTTTTTTTAATCCTACAGTCAGAATTTGCATCAGATCCTCCTGTACACTCTTACTTGAAAAAAAATTGTGTATCTGTACGTCTTGGGAAAATGAATTACCTGAAATTGCATAATTGTGGCACAGTGGTTGGGAATCACTGCTCTGATACTCTATGACATGTGCACTAGAACTGTGTATCACTTTTGTATAGGTGGTCCAGCACTGTGTCAGCTGTCTGGGGGCTGTTGTCAACAAAGTGACGCACAACTACAAGTTTGTCTGGGCCTGCTTCAACAAATTCTATCGTGAGATACACATTTCTCCATGTGTAACGTTTCCGCTTTACTGCACTTCTTAGCTCACCATTGCATCCCCCTGCCACCCCCCCCTTCTTTTTATTTTTTATTTTATTTAATAGGTGCTCTTAGTAGGCTGAAAATCCAGCATCAAGAGGATCCGAACAGGACGACGTTGGCAGCAAACAAGCCTGTAATACTGAGATCACTATTCACTGTGGGTGCCCTGGGTCGACACTTTGATTTTGACCTGGAGGAGTTCAAGGGCCCATCCAAGGTACCATGCTGGTTTTCAACAGTTTCCAACTGTCTTAGTAATCTGTCTGTAATATGAGTTTGTCAAAATACCCCAAATATTAAGAATTGTTGGAACAGCCTGATCACACACCCTGGTACGTGCTTTTCCCAGACTTATTGGTATAAACGCATGCCATACGTTACATTTTCACCATAGAGACAGAAATATCGCATGGAAATGCCATGGAGAAATCAATGTATTTAAGTTATGCAGGCTTTTTGCCGGTGGCTTCACTTCTCTCGTTTGCGTTTGCCAGTGCATTCATATATACGTCCGTGTCGGTCACTGACTTGAGAAGACTTGGATGGGAAAATATCCCAAGATGCGTTTCGTGCTGCTGTCAAAATAGCTGATGAGTGGACTCACATTTCTTGGCTTTTTCTTGTGTTGTTGAAATCAGACCATGTTTTCTATTCAGTTTTTTTTTCCTGGCTTCCTCCCACATCCTCCAAAACATGTCTGGGTTCATGTAGCAACTAAGCATTATTTTAATAATTGATTAAACTGTCAGTTATATCTTGAATGTATCCATTAATCAGAATAAACATTTTTATATTTTCATCCCCACAATCAAAAAGGACATTTAAAATTCACAGCGCAGAAAGTGCATAAACATAAAATTATTGTGATTAAATTAGTGGTTTGTTCCGTACCATGCCGGGAACACACGAAAAAAAAACTATATATAAAAGATGTTTGCAATGGCTCAAAATGGGTTTTCTATGATCAAAATAGATGTTGGCTCATTTAATAATCAAGTAATTGTTGCTTAATCGGTTAATTGTTGCACCTTTAGCTCAAACGTTTTGAATTGTCCAGAGTTGTGAGTGATTGTTTGTCTCTATGTTCACTGCGTTTGACTGCCGACCAATCCAAAGTCAATTGGGATAGACTCCAGCTCACTGGTGACCCTCTTACAAAACAAGCGATATAAAATAGGAAGGAACAACTTGACCACAAAAAAAAAAGGCGACTTCTAGAGACAGCGTAAAAGAGGCTAGAAAAGTATTTCCGAAAGAGTGGAAGTTCTTGTAGCTTCACTTGGTGCAGCACCTTTATATTCTTTCCTCTGTTTTCACTTCCAAGAGATGTAATGGTCACATGTCTCAATACATTTGTCCATATAGTATCGGTCTGAATTTGCCCCGCCATTGTTTCCCCGTATTGATGCACGGAGCCTGGCAACATGATAAAAATGTACTTTTTGGGGGGTTGCAGATCATCATCAAGGAGAAGGTTCTGGAGCTTCTTCTGTACTTCACCAAGCATGAGGACGAGGAAGTCAAGACCAAAGCTATCATTGGCTTAGGTAAGGTCAAAAACCTGGAAGTAGTAGCTAGTTCTTGGGTCCCTCGGTTTTCAACAGTCCCGGAATACTAGCGCTTAAGGTTACGAAAAGCAAGCAGGAGTACTTTATTTCCGCAGTGTTTTTTTTTTCCATTTGATTTTTTTACCTTAATGGCTTGCAAGTCTTTTTCAAACAAATATTTTCTGTAATTATGACTGTTAGTGTAGGTTAGTGATAGACTGCACCACATTCCTAACTTTTGGGTGATGTCACCACCGTAGGAACGGAACTCAGTTGTAAACCGAGTGCCTCCCTGTCCATACAGGTGCAACTCAATAAACTTAGAATTTATAAATATGGAAAACTTAATTTTGTTCAGTGGTTAAATTCTTTAAAAAAGTCATATAGTTTGACTCTGTGATGTGGAGCATTTTGTGGATTTATTTCTTATACATTTTAATGATTTTAACTGTTAATTTCACCGTCTCAAGAAATTAAAATATATAATTAAAAAAAACAATCCAAATATTTTTTTTTATTGGGTAGATTTAGTCTTTTGACCAAAGTATTTTCCCATGTTTAATCAGTCTTTATAATATGATTTTCACTTATTCTAATTGAACAACTAACAGACTCAAGTTCAAGGAGCTCTAAATCTGTCATGTCAAAATGTGGTTGCTCACATCATTCAGGCTTCCTCGTGATCATGCACCCCAGCCAAATGTTTGTGCCTGAAGTAAAGACCTTGTACAACGGCATCCTGGCTGACAGTACCTCGTCCGTTAACCTCAAACTCCACATCCTCAAAAACCTCCAAACATACCTACAGGAGGAGGACTCAAGGATGCAGGAAGCTGACCGAGAATGTACGTTCCACAACCCAATGAAGTGCATAATTTGCTACGTCAGTGCTTCAATGTCTCATATGGGTGAAAATTCTGTTTTTGCAGGGAAAAAGCTTTCTAAACAGGAGGATCTGAAGGAGATGGGGGACATCTCTTCCGGGATGAGCAGCTCCATTATGCAGCTTTACCTGAAGCAGGTTTTGGAGGCCTTCTTTCACACGCAGTCCACCGTACGGCACTTTGCGCTCAACGTCATCGCGCTCACACTAAACCAGGGTCTCATTCATCCGGTTCAGGTAAGACGCTTATTATGATTTGTCCCCATTGTCACACTAATATTTAAAGACTGTAGGAAAGAACACGTTATCCAATTTGTGCGTCAGTGCGTGCCGTACCTAATTGCCATGGGAACTGACCCGGAGCCTAGCATGAGGAACAAAGCTGATCAGCAACTAGTGGAAATCGACAAGAAGTACACAGGATTCATCCATGTGAGTTGGCATGACAGACATTCATACATATTTGCTGTTTTGGATTCACAAATGTACCTGTTCCCGTTTTTTTTCTGGGGATCCTATCTCGAGGTATACTCTTCAACTGTATTTGTGTAAGCACCTCAGCCTTGTCATAATAGTAAAATAACACAGTCCTGTATTTTCACGACCATACGGCGCACCATATTTTAAGGCGCAGTGTCAGTTATGGGTGCTATTTCTGTATTTAATACATACACAAGACGCACTGCATTATTGTATGCAGGCATGGTAAAACGTATGCTATCTTAAAAAAATACGGTAGCATGCATGCACAGTAGCGTATGTTTTTAAAAAGACAACGGGAGCGAAACTGAGTTTGGTAGTACTTGATCTAAGTATTTAACAACATACTCACATTATTTTGGGATCAGTCCTCATCCAGGCGTAGAAAAAATCCATCCGGTCTCTTCACGTACACCTCATTCAGCCACTCTCATTTTCTCCTCATCCATCCAGCCTTTTTGATTTTCCTCAAATTGAACTCGCCCATTGCCTCACTGTCTGAAGTGGCAAAAGTACAGAAAGTAGTATACGTACATTGTCGCTGACCACTTTTTTAGATCATCCTTTGATCCCGGATTTAAATGTTTTTTAAATGATCTTTTAAGATGCAACATCAGATATATTTGTAGTATACTAACAAAAAAAACATCATATTGGTTATCATATCGGCCATACAAAGCAAGAAATGATCAGTTATCATTATCAGTTGAAATGTTTCATATTGTGTTTAAATATTGATTACCTTTCATTTCTCCTGACTCTTTCCTCTTCAGATGAAGGCCGTGGCTGGGATGAAGATGTCATTCAACTTACAGCAGTCCATCGAGATGTCTCGGAAGACCATCATTCGAGGCTTCAGGCAGGACGAGACACACTCGGCGCTCTGCTCCCATCTTTTCACCATGATCCGCACCAACCGGCAACATCGGAGGGCCTTCCTCATCTCGCTGCTAAACCTCTTCGATGACAGCGCAGTGAGTTTTTCTGACCTGAAAGCTTAAACCTAACTAATGTGAGCTTTTTTAACATCAGCTTACCTCCTTTTATTGCACAGAAGACAGAGGTGAATATGTTGCTGTTCATCGCGGACAACCTAGCCTACTTCCCATACCAGAGCCAGGAGGAGCCTCTCTTCATTATGCACCATATAGACATCTGTCTCTCAGTTTCTGGGAGTAATCTTCTTCAGACCTTTACGGAGGTAAGCAAACTTGGCGAAATATGCTGGACACATCTATTAAAAACCATACAGTGGAACCTCTAAAAAGGGTAAAATATTAAGTTCATCCAAGATTGTCTGCCTCAAAAGTACAACAAACCTGGTAAATCTTTTTCTTCGGTACCAGTGATGGCAAAATTGGAACGTGGCTAGATAATCATAGAAACAAAAAAATGCCACTTACAGCATTGGAGAGGGTTCGCCAGACATATTGAGTGAAAATACAACAACATGAACACCAAATGTGCTGTGACAATGCGGCCATTCCGCCTGCTGGTGTGGTGTCGGGAATGACACTGTCTGAAATGTTGATGCCCTGATACTAGATTTTATACTCTAAAATGGACATGCAAATTTAAATATTGATACTTCACTCAGTCACTTCAATACTCTGTTAGCACTATTGTTTCTGCAATGAAAATGGTGGTATTGATTAGCAGACACACTCAATGAGCAGAACGGCACAATCTACTGTCAAAAAAATATGATATATTTGATTACGTATTGACAAGTAGCTCCAAAATGTATTCATGGCAGCCAAAATTCAGTTGTAGTGGTCCGCCACAGTTAAATGTATAGGTTGGAAACACTGCGGCTCTAATACACTGTTTGTAGCCAATTACCTATGGGGAATATTGTTTTGCAATAAGAACAACTGTGAAGTCAAAGATCATCAAAGAATGAATTGTTCAACTTTGACGGTTCCACCGGGTTAAGACTATTGGTGATGATGAATAGTCACATTGTGCTCGTGTGTTCTTTCCTCTGTTCAGCTTCTGTTAAAAGAGCCAAGGCGTAAAGAGAAGGTGAAGGAGTGGAAGAGCACTTCAGACGGTGAGGATGACGATGAAAGAATGAACTGCAACTCCCCTGTGAGCGATGAGGGACACAACAGCGAAGACGACGACGTGGTACAGCGGCCCAAAAAGCCCAGAAAACCAGTAGCTGACTTGGAGAACTCTGAGTCAGAGTCAGACCTTGATGATTTGAACGTGGATGATACGGAGAGGGTCATGAGGCGCCTACCGGACAATCCCGCTAGCCTCTTAGACTTTACCAACTCTGTTCAAGGCATCCTGTTGCTGCTGGTCCTCAAACAGCATCTGAAGAACCAATATGGATTCTCAGACGGGTATGTACTGGAAGACTTCTCCGGGTTCTGATATTACAAGAGTGCTGTTTGTAACTCTTACTGTGTTTTTACTCTTCCCTCAGCAAAATTCAAAAGTACTCGCCAACAGAGTCAGCTAAGGTGTATGACAAGGCGGTGAACCGAAAAGTCAACGTTTACTTCCACCCGCGACAAACCCTCGACTTCATTTCCAACAACATGGCGCGTGCCACACTAACAGAAGATGTCAAGAGGCGTATCGTCAAACAGTACCTCGATGTAAGTGATGATGGAAGTAAATGTTGGTAACCGCGTCACAACATGTGTCCAAAAACAAAGGGTAACCTGGTGCATAATAGTTGCAATGATATTAATGTATATTAAGATAAAAATATTGCATTGTTTAACAATGTATTATTCCTATGGTGAAATTACAAATAGTCCAACCGACCACCAGCACCAGTCCAAATGCACGTTGCATATGAACTGCTCAGAAGGTAAAACTACAAGTTTTTGCTTGCCTAATATAGTGTTAATATAATAATAGTTTTGTGACCCCCTACACACATAAGAATCATAACTGATGTTCATTCACCTGGCCAATCTTGTCAGTGGTTTGTCGTACAGTGTAGGCAGTTATTTTCAGAAAACTACATGTTCGCTTCTCCTTTTATGTGAATTAAAAATATTGGTCACAGGGTAATTTTTTTCACATTATTGGTCCAATAGTCATCGTGCATCCCTAGAAAGGAGTTTTGTTTTTTTGAAAGGAAACTAATGACTCAGAAAATTTGAACATTTTGATTTGAAAAATCCTGTGTGAAATCTGGTGCTATGAAGTGGAACATACCAAGCCCATGAAAAAAACTTAACAACATTACTGTCTGAGATGTGCTGCAGTCAATAATGTTTGTTCCCAATTGATGGCAACTGGACGAGCCGCTGACCAGTGCTTTTGACATTTGTCCTGGATGTAGTTCAAGGTGCTGATGGAACATCTGGACCCAGACGAGGAAGATGAGGAGGGAGAAGCGTCAGCAAGCGCCAACATCCGAAACAAAGCCATAAATGCCCTGCTGGGAGGCTCGGGACCCTTGTTGGGGCCGAGTCCGCGTAATCAGGCAGGACCAGAGACAGATGACGACTACAGTGACAGTGACGAGCGGACTCCGGGGGTGAGACCTATGGAGAAACACTTGATCACTGTCTGGCGGATTCCTTGCTTGTCCAAAAACACTACTTTTCGAGAAATCAAAAAACGGCATATTTCTTGACCTTCTTTAAATTATTCATGCTCGTGAATCAAAGCAAAACATTTTGGATAAATAAGCGTTACATGTAAAGATAAGAAAGACAGTGTTTAATTTTCTATTTTATTCGATTTAATTTGCACCATTATTTATAAACATATTATGAATGCTGGGACAAGTTGAATGTGCTATTATCTTAATCGTTTTCATTTTTAATTTACACATAATGTGGGTTTTTTGGTTTACATTTTGAATTAGTAAAGCTGAGTTGGTTTTAAAATAAAATGGAAAGAAACACTATTCTATTGTGTTTATTTGCAGTTAACTTAAATTAATATAGGTTTATTTACAGAAAAGCCATTGTTATGGCATTTAAATCGCCTTTATTGTATCGAATGCCTGTTTGCAGAGAACCCCCCAGAAGCCGCCTGTTTGAGGTTAATTATGAGAGACCAGTTTTTTTCCTCCCCTCTCCTCCTCAGCTGAGCAGAGGGGGGAGAGGTGAGCAGTTGCACACACACACAGGCAATCGGAGAGGAGGGAGTAAGGACAAAGAGAGAATAGACCTGACTTTTGCTCTCGACTAATTTACATTGTCCTTTAAAAAATAAATGGGAGAGGAAGGGTGCGATAGGGTGAGGGAGAGAGATTTAAATAGGGCATTTTAGAACTGTAATTTTAATTGTGTGGTATTTTTGCGAATGGTTATCATACCATCAGAATGTAATATCAGCCCATCCATACATCAGGGTAGATATTTTTTCTCCGACTTCGCAACTTGGACCTCCCAGTTCGAGTAGTGTTCCAGTGCACTTTTCCTGGTCAGAGGTTGGAAACCTGTGGCTTCGCACTTTTCTGGAGCACGGCATAAGAGTCATGAGTTGATGCAATATTTTTTGAAAATGGGTGCTTTGCACCAAAACGCCATCGGATGGCGCCAAAGCTAAGCAAGTAAATGTGCAATTTTAACTAATTTTAGAAGTGAAAATGGCTAAATTGATGCAAGAACAATTACAGGACATCCCTTAATCCCTCCCGCAAGCATTAAGTGTGCTCACTTCTGCCATCATTGTCCTCTTGCCCCCTTGTAGTCTTCTCGGAGGTCGAGACGAACAGGCGACCCGTCAGACCCGGGCCGAATGAGCGAGACAGTGGACGTGATGGACGTGATTGCCCTGTGCTGCCCCAAGTACAAGGACCGGCCGCAGATCGCCCGCGTGGTCCACAAGACTCCCAGCGGCTACGCCATCCATTGGATGGCCGGCTCCTACTCCGGGCCATGGGCGGAGGCCAAAAAGCGCGACGGTCGCAAACTGGTGCCTTGGGTGGACACTATCAAGGAGTCGGACGTCATTTACAAGAAGATTTCCTTGACCAGCAACCACAAACTTAGCAACAAAGTAGTGCAGACTTTACGGTCACTGTACGCAGCACGGGAAGGAGGAGCGAGCTAATGGCTCCTGTGCTTTTGTTTTTGTTTTTTTGTTTGTTTCTTGAATTCCTCCTCTTTTCCCAATCCCCTGCCGCCTCCTTCAACACGGCCAAACTTCACTGGATTCTCACCCTTTCTCTTCCTCTTCCTCATTTTTGTAAGCAAAACACAAGACACTACATACTTTTACATGAGTTCTTCTTTCAAAAAAGACTTATAATTATTGTTATTATTATTATTATTATTATATGAGAGGGACTGCTCATGTTTGTGTTTAAATGTGTACACGCACAGAGAGGATATAGGATCCAGAAGGCATATTGAAAGGAAATCATAGGCTCCATTTTAAACCCTCTGTTGGAAGGCTTTTACCAGAAGAGACCTGGAGGGGCTGGAAATGTTTGGTCAACATTGTCGTGGGAGCTCCTTCGCTGTTGTGCAGCCGATTCTAGTCGCTCATTTCTACTCCCACTGTATCATAGTTTAACACAAACAGAAAAACTAAACAATGTTTATATCTCTGAAGACAAAACTGTAAAAAAACAAAACAAACAAAAAAAAAGAATAAAACCTTAAGTGAATGTTGGAAACTAGTCTTTTTGATGTTCTTATTAAAGTGTTTTTGGAGTTTATTATACTACTAGCACCTAATGTTTTCCCCTTCAAGCTTTTAGATATTTGAAAGAAAAAGAAACAAAAAAGGAGAGAAAATAATTTTTATTTTTGTTCACTTTTATTTGTCCATGCTGTACAATGGCAGAGTCCTCTGAATATAATTTATTTCGAACTACGCATGCAGTATATATGTGGCCTATTGCAGAAGAATATTTTGTAAATGTAGATATTTGTTGTCTTAGGTCACCTTAGTAATAAGAGCTAAAGGGGATTCATAACCTTTTTTGGGGGGGTGGAACAAATACTGCAATAAATTTTCTACTTCTCTTTGTCATTTGTCTCCTGAAAGTGTCACAATGATCTTTTCAGATTTTTTTCCAAACTAGCGCTGTATATTCGTAGAAAGTGCAGCTGTAACTGGATTGCCATGTATCTGGATACCCACAGGGAGTCCTCGGTTAATGATGCCGTTCAAAATTTCTATGCCAACTAATTTGAACAACGCGCTCTTATGTCTGTATCCTCTTAACCATTTGCATGAAAAGTACTTTTGGGCAATGAATATGAAAACAAATGAAAAACGGAGTTACAAACTGAGTGTGCTGGAAAGCGACGTTTTTCAGAGGTACTACCATATTTGAAAGGGTTTTGAACGCCTTTCGTGCCCTGAAAATGAATTTAACTGCATACAAGCGGAGCTACACTTATCCAAGTACTAGGTGAAAACAATTGTATGATTATATGAACATAACTTTTCGCCAACGTCACCCACCATGCGTTTAAAAGTATGCTATTAGTTCTTTTACACCGTGAAAGATGTTTTCGCCGCATTTATTCTCTTTTTGACGCAAATGACTTGCCCTACTGCGATGATGTCACGACGCGGCCATTTTGAATGGACTGTTGGCGGTTTTTGCGATTTTATTTATCAGTCCGTTTATTTCCGCCCCTTGCTCAAGAAGGATAAAAATGGAGCGGTATGTATCAGATTTAACTACCAATTCCTTCTAGAATACGTTCTTCTAGCCTTTCGAAAGACGGATAAAGACTCCCTCTTTTTTTAAATTAATGATCCTGTCTTTTCAACATTGCCAATCCAAAAAGAAGTGGTTGCAAGAAACGGCTTCAATTGTCCAATATACCTATGATTGACGCAAACTAGTTTTAACTGTCATGGCAGGGCTAACAAAAATACCGCAACTCTGTAATAGTAAAGTCGTATTTACAGATACTTGTGTAACGAAAGTCTGCTAAAAGTACGGATTCATCTTTGGTACTTGTCTAATTTAGACCTCAGACTCTGAATCTCTGATATGTACGATATAACTACACAAGGAAATAAATACTGCCAGTTATATAAGATAACACAGCCGAGATCGAAGTTTCTATTTCAAGGGTGGTTTGGCCAAGAAGGCGGAGCACAACAACAATAATAACAATACATGTATGTATGTACAGTAGTATACATCAATGAAAGTCTAAAACTTTAAAATTTGAGTTGACTCTGAACACGCTGTGCTGTGAACATTTTGCGTTGGGTATTCATCGTGTAACATATTGAACATATTCTTTTATTTGTATATGTGACTTTTGTGGCCAGAGGAAGAATGGGCAGAGCCTCGAGCAGAGTCGCAAGCAGGCTGTCTGAGCTGCCCATGCGAGTGCATGACTCCAACAGGATGAGCACTGCGTACACAACTCCCCGCAGGTTGGTTCTTTGTTTAAAAAAAACTGCATCGCCCATAGGGTGTTAAAATATTAAATCTCTTTTGTGATTTCGTTCACAAAAATTACAGTCAGAATATTTATTGTCATTGCGCAATGTGAAGAGCGCATTTTGGGTTTTAGTTTAATGTAATCCGATTTTTCATTTTTTTTAAATTCCTTTCTGTTACAAAAATACAGCTGAATTATATTGCCATTATTCAAAACAAGTCTTCTTTTTTTTTGCTTTATCTCTACCATTAGCAAACAAGTTCTCCCCAGTCTTACCTTGCATCAACTTCCACCAGATTAATTGCAAATAATGTCAAAATGTCTGTTTTCTTCAAAACAGGAATATAAACATGATCCATAATATCCATAAAATCCATAAAGTTCTTCTACTTCTTCCTTTCATAACTTTGCTGCTGTGAATTGGGAATTTCTCCATTGCGAGACTAATAAAGGTTTTCTTATCTTATCTTAATAAATTATTTACAGTCATAAAATCTAACATCTTCACTGTCTGAGTCTCAACCTCCGTTATCATGTTCTACTGTGATTAGTGCCTTCATCTTTTTCTGAAAGATGTGAGAGACTTTTAGTCAGCTATTTGACTCCCATGAATACGGTCATAGAAAATGTCACGGTTTACTGACTGTTTCAATCCTGTTTTGTTGTTTAATTTGTTCGTCTTGGCTACCACAAATATATTGTAATTTTGCTCATAATGTTGTGTTGCAAGTTCATTTAGGGACGCTTTCTTGAAAAAACAAACCAAAAAAAGGAAATTGCAATTAAACTGCTTTGTTTTTATTGACAGTGACAAGCCTTCAATGGGAAAGCTCAGCATATCCAAACCACTGTCACAGACATCTGACCGGCAGAAAAGCTTCTTTGGTCAACGGTATGTGAACAATAGAAATGCTGTAAACCAGGGGCCCCAACCTTTTTTGTGTCACGGACCAGTTGAGACGAGTACGTGTTGTTCGCGGACCGAAAACCTTTTTTTCCCAGCGCTTTTAAATTGCCAGTTTTAAAGCAATGGTACTGACAACAAGGATAATTATAAAGTAATTAAACATTTTATTCACATTTTAAAAATTCATTTCAAACTGTTTTATTCAATAGCACAACTAATTTAAATTTGCAAACCAATGTTAGAATGGGGATTAGCAAGAGTCGCACACGTTTCCGCCATGCATAATGGTGTAAATATTCTCATAGCTCGCTAAATATTCTCGTAGCAGTGTAACCCTCGCGGCTTTCCCGAGGGTTACACTGGAACTCAACTTCCACAAAGCCTCGATTCAGCACTTGCTTCAGAGTGTGATAAAACAATATCTGCCATCTTTGGGTTGTTGAGCATGGCAATCGTCTGCTTAAAGTCTTAGAACAACCTGACGTCAGTGCGACGGGGCTGAATCATGAACTGAACGAGCAAGCACCTTAAAAATTCTGTGAGGGGGTAACCTGAACGATTCCGTGAAGTCCTGTCTTGAACTACGACAAATGTGTGCTGGTTTGCACGTCACAAGCAAGTTATGCTGTATATTTTACACATCACAATATTATTACTGGGTTGAAAAAAAATCATTGAGAACATTTTGATTTTACCTCAATATCATGTAGCCTGAGAATACACCGACTTTTGGGACATCTTGTATGCAGTACATACATTATTGTACATGTAGTTTTTGTTGTTGTTGAGCGCAGTGCAAGTGGAGCCAGTATGCCACGCAGCAGCTCCATTTATGGCTTTGGAGGACCAGAGAAACTCAAAGATACACGGCCTCTGCATGACAAAGCCTTTGTTCAGCAGTGCATCAGGCAGCTTCATGAGGTAGGTTTGGCTGTGGCAATGCTTTACGCGCCGCATACACATTTTTTTGTTGTTTTTGAATTGAATACAACTTTATTGTCAAATGTGCTGTACGTATGTGTAACATACAGCACAGATGAAATTTCTTGCCTCTCAACATAAAACAAGAGCTGCTGCGGGTGTCCGCGCCGCCATCAAAAGAAAAGTTAACAAAAAATGACAAAATTATACAAGACAACAAACACATGAGACACAGACAATCGTGCAATCTTAACCACTTTCCTGCATACACTTTGTTGTCTGAAGCAGTTATAGATGAAAGAGGAGCGAATCAAAGTGTCCTTTTCACCAGTGGATCAAAGACATCATGCTGCAATGTGCACACGTCTGTTACAAGCTAAGCTTGAAAGCAACAAGAATCTGTAGCATCCATTAACAAAAAAGAGAGTTTTGTTTTTGTTGTTTTTCAAACTATTTCAGGCAAAAAGTGGTGAGTCTGTAAAAGAAGGATACAAATCTGCTGTCATTCTTGATCTTGGGGACAGTTTGACAAAAGCACATCACAAAAATGTAAAAACCCCTGGGCAATGTTTGTATCCAGTATCCTCTAGTTTAGTGGAACCTCCCAAATTGAATGGTGGGACATGAACGTGAAGTTTGAAACCCTGCACTCAATTGTCAAATTTAGGTGTCGTGACGTAGATAAGCTACTGCTCATTATCCACGTACCTGCTCAGTCCATGGTTGAGACACGCACACTCAACTCAGGAAAAATGGCTGAGCAGGCTCCCTGGCTCCATTTTGTGCAAAGCTAAAACTTTGGCTCACTTTTAAGCCTTTGAGGAGTCATTCAAAAAAATGGCTTCACTTTATTTTGGGAGAAATTCTCCAGCATTTTGGAACTGAAATTGCCATGTGTTCGAGCACATTTCATGGAAGATGAATGTTTTTGTTTTTTACCCTACCAGCCGCAAGTATCCAGCTTGTATTCCAAAAGTAATATTTTACTACATTACATCACAACCACATTTCCAACCCGAACTATCCTAAAAATCTTAAATGAAGATTATTCATTTTAAAAAAGAAAGAAGTGTGTCACGCGATCTTTAATTAATTATTTGGTTTTTCTTTTGGTTTAGTTCCTGACAGAGCTTGGATACAATGTGGCACCCAAGACGCTCCAGTCACCATCCACCAAGGAGTTTGTCAAGCTCTTTGAGTTCATCTATCGTCAGCTGGATCCCACTTTTGAAATGCCCAGCACCAAAGTGGAAGAGGAGGTTCCAGCTCTCCTTAAGTCGCTCAGGTTACAAAATGTCCTGTTTGCCTTAAAAACAGTTCCTCTCTGAGGTTTTATTATATAAATTGCATGGGAGTATATGGCCAAGACATTTCCCTCCCACCAACTTATCCCTTCCTTTTCCATAGTGCACGTGCTCATTAGGCAAAGCAAGGCAGCACACATAAATGAACAACCCTCCACGCTCACACTCACACCGAGGGACAATTTAGAGTGTTCCATAAATTGCTATGCATGGTTGTGAAATGTGGGAGTACCCGCAGAAAACCCACGCACAGGAGAACATGCAAATTCCACACAGGAAAGCAGGAGCCGGAATCAAACCCTGCACCTCTGCACTGTGAGGTGGTGCTAACCAGTCGACCGCCGTGACACCCTCAGTGAGACCAGACTTTGCTAAATATTTATCTATCTCTCTCCCTCTCTCTGTTTGTGTTGCAGATATCCGTATGTTCTCTCCAAGAGTTCCATGTACTCCGTGGGAGCTCCCCACACATGGCCCCAGGCACTGGGTGCCCTGATGTGGTTAATTGACAATGTCAAGGTGAACAGTTACGTTTAAAAAAGTCAAATAAAATAAATGTTGCTTGAGTAATTGAAATTAGAGATCACTGCTCTGTCATGTCGCCAGATCTGCACAAGCCTGAACCAGCAGGATCTGCTCTTCAGCGACTTCTGTGAAGGCAGCGACAACATTGATGACAGCGCAGATTACAATCGGGTACTTTGATTTACATTGACAGGATAATTCATCCAGCCAGCAATTTTCTCATTAGGATTGTGGGTGAGTTGGAACCTATCCCAGCAGACTCTGGCTAAAAGGCAGGTGCCCCCTTCATGATCGCCAGCCAATCCCTGAGCGCAAATAGCACCATGCATACTTTAATCTATTACGATCCTGTGCAAGAGCTATATGTTTACAAAGCCATAAATTGATTCAGATATCAGGCCGTGAACTAAGGAACTGCCTGACAACATCTTTACTGTGCGGGTGTGCTTATTTCATCCAAAACATTCTTCCGCCTGCAGCTTTTTCTGGACTACACAGGAACCACATACACCAAATTCATGCAGGGCGAGGACACCTATGAGGAGGACGACGAGGCCTTCATCTCTGAATTGAGTAAGCTGTATTTGAAACAGTTATGTTATTTTGACACATAAGATGAAATACGTTCATATTTTATTGCCCGTGTTGGTGTGTCTCTCTCCTTTTTTGTGTTGGGATACTGCCTTCGTTCATGTGTTTGTCCATACGTATGTGCATTTGTTGATGTGTGGGTGTGTGTTTGTGCGTGATTTCACAGTGAAGATGTGGCATTATGATGAAGAGCTGCTGGTTGCCATGGAGCAGAAGCACAAGATGGTGATGGAAGAGGTTGAACGACTGGAGAAGGAAAACCAAAAGGTCATTATTATCATTAAATATTTGATTGTGACTGTGCGTTAAACCTAAATTTCATGCACAGCGTACGTCATCAAGTGTGTAATCGCGGGCAATCGTGACACTGAGCTCATTTGCCGTTGATTTTATGACCAGCAAACGCATCCCTATTCCCTGATAGGACCGTCTCCAGGTCAAGAGGACGGAACAGATGAGGCTGCAGTCAGACCTCCATAAGCTGCGTGACTATTGTGCCCAAGTGGAGGCCTTCCAAGCAAATCAAGAGAAAAAGTACTCAGAGCTGGATGATGAGCTGAACCGCGCTGGTAAAAGGAAACATTCGTTTTTGTCAACTTAACTTCTTTGCTCATATAGTGGCCCGTGGAGCATAACAGCCTTTTATGGGGGATGAGGCACTTTTTTTCTACAAATGGATTGAATGGGAGTGCAACATCAGTACAGACGCTCCCCAGGTTACGAACGAGTTACGTTCCGGACGGTTGTTCATACGGTGAATTCGTTCGTAAGTTGCTTCAGTGCTATATTTTGTCTGGAATGTATGTTTAAGGCTTATATTGACATCCATATAACGGGGAGAGAGCTTTTCGTCACGTTCTTCAGGGCTCGAGGGTTAGCTGCCCGGTAAACTAGCAGCGGCTTCAGCGGGGGAGAGTAGACGACCGGTCGTCGACCGGCGCGCCGTACGCCTCCCCGCCCGTTCCACCGTCACACGCCCGATACCCCACGCCTCTCTCCGCGGCCGCCTTCGAACGCCGCCTCCGCCTCCGCCGTCCTCCTCCGCCCCGTTCGGCACTCGGAAAAAGGCGCGCAATACAAAATCTAACTTTTTTTTTTTTTCCCCGACAGACCCGTGAAAATGTTCGTATGTACCGTTTGTTCATAACTCGGATGTTCGTAACTCGGGGAGTGTCTGTACAGTTGACCTCTGCAATTCTTGTGAAGTACAGACGCTCCCCGGCGTTCATTCATTCTCCCAGGTGTTCATTCTCAGCAAAATTGTCAAATGGAAAATGAATTACGTGAAATCGGGACTTTGAAAAGTGTTATACAGATGGAAACGTAAAGTGGGTACGTTGAAAAGAGGTCCGACTGTATTCGGAGAAGTGCTTTCACCCATTTGAATAAATGAACATTTAATTGAACTCTTTTCATTTTGTTGTTCTCTGCAGTTGGCAATCTCGGGTCTCTTAAACTCGAGCAGGGCGAGCTGCAAAAGGTCCTGCGCAACCAAAAGTACAAGCCGGAGGACGTACAACGGATCAACCAGGAGAAACGGGAGCTTCAGCAGGCCATCGCCAGTCATAGCCAGTCTCTGGAACATGCCCAGCAGTCCAAGTGGAGCGAAGAGATCGTGCTGGCCAAAGTCAAAGAGAAGGTATTCTTATCCAATGATGACAGACATTAAGTGTTGAGCTTCCTCACCGTAATTATCTCACTTCAAAGACACAAGGTAGGTAACATGCTTTACCTGATGTGAATGACATTTTCTTTTATTGTGACTGTCCTTTCCCGTAAACATTCCAGGCTGAGCTGAAGCTTAGCGAGTATCACAAACTGGCTCGCAAGCTGAAGCTGATACCGATATCTGCGGAGAATGCCTGTGGCCATGACTTTGAACTCAGGCCCTTTGAATGCGGACCCGCGAACGTCCATCTCAACTCACAGACACAGGTACTCAGTGGATTTGTTCTCATGTGATACTTTGGTCTGTATTCCTTTTGCTGTCAACCGCTTTTTATGTCACATTATAGATCCTTTTGAAAAAGCTGACCAACGACGTGGAGGAGGATCGCAGTCGACTGTCCAACAGCAAGTTCAGTCTGGAGCAGTCCTGTGAACAGGTGATGAAAATTGTTTCGGGTACACACTCACTCACTCACTCACTCACTCACTCACTCACTCACTCACTCACTCACTCACTCACTCACTCACTCACTCACACACACGCAGTGAAGAAAAAAATTGTGTGATTTTACAGCTCTGACAGAATAGCATAGTGCTATCAAGGTGACCAACACTACACACCTCACATTTTAAACATCAAAAGAAATGCACACGGTTCGCGAATTGGTTGGTGAAAAATAAATTGTGAGCGTTCACGTGAAGGCATCACAATCAGTATACGTTAACTTTAATAGCAGCAGAGGAAATTAATCAAATGAAAGGTGTGAGTTGAATCGGACTCCTCAGTTTGTAATGCAACAGGACAGGGAGATGATGTGACCAAAAATATGGATTTTGTTGAATGAGAGTAATTTGGTTTGATGTGGTGTGCCACTGATGATGGCTTCACTTTTGTTGCTGCTAAATTGGAGGATGTTTTTGCCATCCAGATCCTTATCTCCCTCACGTCGGTGTGAAATGCAAATGGGATGTCTGATGGGAGTGTTTTATGTACAATTGAGTATCATCAGCGTAACAATGCAAGAAAACGTGTTTATGGATTATGTGACCTCAGGGAAGCATGTATGTTGTAAACGGGGTTGGGTCTACGACTGAGACTTATGGCACACGACAGATTATACCAAGTGCGGTGATGATCTTGCCTGCCCTAAGGCCACATGCTCGGTTCTGTCCGTGAGATATGACTGGATCCATTTTAGTATGTTCCCAGAAAGTTCAGCCATAGTCAGCAGTCATTAGTAAATTGTTTATGACGTGGACCAAGGCTGTCTCTGTATCGTGAGCTGGTCGGAAACTGGACTAAAACCTTTATGTTATTTTAATTTATGGGTGCGAAGATGGTTGTGGAGTTGAGCTAGAACAACTTTTAAAGATTAACTCCTTTGTTCCTGCTTTAGGCGATGTCCAACATCTTCGACAAGGAAAACGACCTGAAGCAGCTGAGAGAGCAGATCCGCAAGGTGGATGACCGCTGGGATGCCAGCCGGAAGGTATGAATACACTTGCCATCTGGCGCAGACAGAAGCAGCTCTGCACCTCTCATCTGTGCGGTGCTCTCCGTGTGTGTGTGTGTGTGTGTGTGTAGGAGGTGGAGCGAGAGGACCAAGAGTGGGCGAAGGAGGTAGAGATGGTGGAGAGCAATCGCAATCTTCTCGAGGAGAAGATCAACTGGGGTTACGAGGAAGCCATGCAGGAGAATAAGGCACTGAAACAACAGTGAGTAACTCGCAGGGTGGACACTCAATTAGGTACACTAGTGAGATCCACTGCGAGAGCCGTGTCAATTAGTCTCTCCTCATTTTTGAACAGCATAAGAGAGGTACTGTATGTACACACACACACACACACACACACACACACACACACACACACACACACACACACACACACAAGAAGGGGAGCCTTTTGTTCGTAAAAATTACATTATTCTTGAAAAAATATCCCTTGACTAAGAAAAAAGAAAAGACTTTGATCATGCAGATATCAGATGTGATTATAATTATAGAGCTTTTTATTGGGCCAAAGATGTCAGGAGTAATTGCGTCATTGTCTATTTTATTGGCCCGTTGGACCTCATATTTAGCAATGCACAAAAATATTTATGATTTAAATGATGCAATAATAATTTTGAGCAAATTATTTTGTGAAGCGTTAGGGTTAAAATAGTATCTCCCCGATGAGTTTCATGATGATAATTGCAAGAAGAAATAGCAACCACACAGTATAAAAGTATTTTTTTCTAAAATTCCCCCTCAAAGTGAACCCCTGCTTATTTCCACCACATCATGGTGGTGAGCAGGATGTGTGTGTGGGTGTGGGGTGTGTGTGTGTATGTTTGTGTGTGGAGTGGGGGGGAACCAGTAGAATTTCCCATGCCCTTGGTTCTTGCGGTCATGTGTTACAACAATAAGAGGATTAGAGGTTCATTCCTAGACACAATTTCAATTTGGTTGGCATTCCAGAGGGCAGAGACCCAAGTTCTATGTTTTTACACAATAAATTAAAAAGTCAATTTTCCAGAATGTCCCTTTAAAATAAAAATTTTTGTCATTGAGGTACCATCTGGTGCTGCTGGAAACCAACGAGCAGAGACGAACGGTCTGCAACAACCTCACGAGTGTGTTCACCACAGCAGCAGACCACTTGTCTGCCACAGAGGTAGCTTTCTCGTGCTCCTGTCCACATTTATCCTTTCTGCGCACCTAGGAAGTAGATGCGAGAGCCTTAAGTGCTGTCTCACGTTCCTGCTGTGCTACAGAATTGTCTGAAGGACCTGCTCGGCCACAGTCAGCACTGCTACTCTAAGGCCTTGGAGGACGATGAGAAGGCCGTGCAGGGGCTTAAGAAGGTGGTGGAGGACTTCAAGTTGAAGGTGCAAAAATCCTTCGAAGATTAAACGATGTTCATCATTTTTCCGATTGTTTGTTTATAAGAATAGTCTTCTTGTGTTCTGTTAACATGTGATTAATAAAGCATATTTGAAATAAAAACCTATTGTAGCCCTGAGAGTTGCTCAAACCCAAAGCTGTAGAAACGTGGGTTCCCCGGACGGTATGAAGTATTTTCCAAGCAAGTATTTCCTTGCCGGCGTTGCCACTATCGCCGGTCCTCTTTCTATTTTAATGATACGCTCCAAATCGTCCCCAGGTGTGAGTGTGAGCGCGGATTGTTGTCCGTCTATGTGTGTCCTGCGATTGGCTGGTCAACCAGTTCGGGGTGTACCCCGCCTACTACCGGAAGACAGCTGGGATCGGCTCCAGCATGCCCGCGATGCTCGTGGGGATAAACGGATTAGAAAATGGATGTAATCAATTCTGCAGATGCAACAAAAACCAGAGTGGTTTAGCAGTCCTTTTGCAATGATATTTCCATTTGCGTTTCAGCCACTGAGAGTCTCTGCATCGTTGTTGTGGTGCAGCTGCTAATCAGATGCAGAGATGAGCCTTTTCACTGCATTCAAACCAAACACACACACACACAGTGGTGGACTCGTTAAAAACACAAGCACAAGAAAGAATGACTATTCCCAACTTCTTTGGTTCACATTCAGCAAGTATGTGTGGCTATGAACCGCAGCGCAGCGGCCAGCAGGAGTCTCGCTTGTTGTTTTGTGAAACAACATCGGTTTAGTAGTTCATAAGGACTTGGGAAGACGAATACCAATTTTCAAATCATTTTGAATACCCATCAATCTTAGCTTAAAGTATTTTGGATCTTAAAAATAAGAAAAGTGTATAAAAATACAAAAGCGGTTCGGATAATGGATGGTTGGGTGGGAAAATCCTTGAGCCATAAACGTCAAGTGATGATATGTTCCTTATGCGGAACTGACGTTTCTGCTACGAACGAAGATTCTTAAAAGCCAAAACGCAGCGCGAAAATATTTTACCCTCATAACGTTGTGACTGTGCAGTCAAATAGGTATTTACGTTGTTTCATTCCGATGCTGAATGTTTCGCATTTATGCCACGCTCCATTACAAAAAAATATGTTTAAAAGCTATGTCGTGGTTATGTACGTCAACAGTTACAATTGTGTCGCATCAGGAAGTGCAGGTGTACCGAGCGTGGCAAGCTTTCAATTAGTTTAGGTTTATATTTGTGTGTGCCTTATTTAAATGTTATGCTTTTTATTTCTTTGGGGCCAAGTGTTGCCTTGATTATGTCACAATGGCTGCCTGTGTTGTGCTGCTTGCAGTTTTTGGAGAGCAGACAAATGATTATGTATTGTTATGTATTTATGAAGTCCTTTGTGTTTTCTCAGTGTGGGAGATCCAGACAGATGTTTAAAAAAACTGCTGTGTGTGCCTCAGTTTCAATATGTTGGAGATTAGATGTAGCCTCAGCATGTGGCATCTTTTTTTAATATAAGATGATGCAACTTTCTTTACTGTCTCTCCTGAGTAAAAAACATTGCACAGCTGCACGCATAGAACACAATAAAACTATCGTGAAACACAGTCGATGTCCAAATAGTCTGAAAATAACGCAATAAAACAAATACTTTGGCTGCTGAATCAGTTCATCAGGGTCTCATATTGACAGGCCCGTCCTTACAATGCCCACAGATATTTCCTGTAAAAGATAATGCCTGTACGGTTTACGAATGGTTCATGAAAGTCTCAGTTTGACGTTGGAATATATTTGTTTTATATTGATATGAATAAACTATTTTCGTGTTGTCTTTGTGAAGTTGGAAAAGGTTGAGGCGTGGCATGAAGGTCAATGATGTGCTAATCTATGTGAGAAAGTGTTCACTTTCCTGCATATGGTATCACTTATGTGAATGGTTGCAAGGCCAAGCAAACATGTTCTTTGGGGTTAAAACAGTAATTTAATTTGGAACATGTTTTAAAATATGAATTATTGACATTAATGTCAACAATGTAGCACAACAAAGCAACCAAATTGTGTGTGTTCCAAAACAAATTGCTGCGTTGTTTTGACTTAAAGTCAAACCTCGGTTCTCGAACGTCTCTGTTCTTGACTAAATCGGGTTTCGACCAGGAAATTCGAAATTTTTACGGTTCGGATTACGACCGAAAACCGGTTTTCGACCAAACTGAGCTAACCTGAGTACGTCACTTGACTCCTCTCGGCTTCCTTACACAAGGAAGTTAGGCTTCCTCATGTAGCGTTTGTTGTGATTTACGCAAATCTGACTTTTTTTAATGTTATTTCTGCATAGTGTATTAGCCCCTAATCATGAGATAATAAATATTTTCGGATTTCGACCAAATTGTTTTTCGAACAGCCTTCTGGGATGGTTTATGGTCGAAAACCGAGGTATAATATATGACATATCTTGAGGACAATAAGCGGCAACTAGTTTTGTAAACTCCCTATTTCTTTGTTGAAAATTTCAATTTTCATATGAACAAAACTTAAAATGTTTTATTGGATTGCCCAATTTAAAAATTTTGTCGAAGTGAAATTTTGAGTTCACCCAATATTTTTTTTAACAGTGTACTACAAGAACAACAATTCCACGTGTGTGTGCGTGTGTGTGTGTGCGTGCGTGCGCGTGTGTCCTCAACACATGAGACCACCAATCCTGCCATATATCATGTTTCCATCCGCGCCGTCGCCGCCTGGCTGGGGGGTCACGAGGGTCCTGCGAGAAGTCATCCGAAGGTGGTTGTGGATGAGGAAAGGTCACGGCGAGTGTGTGATGTTTGAACTGGTTGCTCCGTGTTTTCGCTGTGTGAGCCATTCAATGTCTTAGTGGTGGGATCCATTTCAGGCTGGCTTCACCCTGCAGGAGGTGAAACAGATGTCTGACGGAACTGGCAGCTCAGAAATACCCGAGGACATATTTTTACAATCTAACACAATTTTCTCTTTTATTTGTCTGACAATTTCAGCTGTTGTCTGTTTTTTTCCAGCGATTTGGAGAGTTCATAGGCCGCATCATTAGGTACACCTGCACACATTAAATTCAAATGCTCAGTTTTGATTGACGCTGTCAGGGGTATTTATTGGTTTATTATTGGGGTTGTAATTATTTCTGGAACCTGATAAGCTGTCCCCTGTCGTAACCGATGTCCCTGAAAGGATTAATGAATTCTTTTCAGACAAATTAAATGTAACCCTAAATTCATAATACTGTATTACCAATATTCTCAACCCAACTCACCTGTATTTATACTGTACTCTATAGCACTTTCACAACAGCTGCAGCTGTTAAAAAAAGAGAGATTTTGTTGCCCCTCAATAATAAATATGCTCTTTAGTGTTTATCTCTGTTTTTTTCTTTTTTTAATTCAACACATTTGCAAACATCTGTTTTTACTTTGGCAAACAATGCTCAACATTTTTGCCCTATTTTCTGACTCGTTACAGATTTTTAAACAATGTCTTATTTTTTAACTAAAGGATGGATTTTTAAAAATACAATTAATCAATTATTAAAATACGCATTAATTGCAGCCTCGTGTAAATGACACCCCAACACCGTCAGCAACATGATAAGCTTTTTCAACTTCATGATTAACATCACCTGCTGTGTGAGACTGATGACTATATGAATATATAACAAACTTAACATTCATAGTACAGTATAAAGTAAAAGGGGGTTGTGTATGTGCACGTGTGTATCCTGTGTAATTTTTGATTTACTACATTAATCTAGATAGTTTATGATGGCTAGGTCCTCTTCCCATTGCATTAAAACCGTCTGTTGGCCGCCCACTTTAGATCATTTTTCTTCTTTTGATTTCCCACTGTTGTTTTTTCCCCACAGATGAAGATGAGAAAACATTTGGGCGACGTCGTCCGAGGACTTGTTGCCTCGAGCGTTTGCAGACAATCACTAGATTTATGAACACGCGGAACAGCGGTATGTGCTCTTTTGGCATGTTCTCTTTTGGCTCATCGTTACGTACTCTCCTCTTTGAATGTCCTTTGTATGGATTTGTATAAGTGTTTTTGTGTTTTGCAGAATATGTGAACATATTTGCTTTTATGTGTGCTAACAAAACGTTTCATGCGTGTTGGTAGACATGTGTCAAACATTTGCCTTTATCTTAACTTTTATTGCAAACCAATGTGGCATTTTAAATGGGACAATTATCTTTCAGTAGTAATACTGTCAATTGTTCTTGATATGCCACGCCGAAAAAAAATAAGGCACAGAGGAATTTATGAGCAACGATTGAGAAATCTATCCATCCTTCTCATTCATTTTCGAAACCACTTAAGTGTTAAATCATGAATTTATTGTGGTTAATCGCATTTGTCAGTTCATTTTCACCGACCCCGTCCAAGGCAGATTACCTCCAGACCTATTCAATCCAGAAATCAAAGAGATTAAAGAGATCCTGTCATGAAAAAAATGAGGTCGGCCAAAAAAACGATCTCAAAATGCTGGAACAAAATGCCACTGTCATGGTTACATTCTGTTAAGTCTCCAGCAGGGGGCAGAAGTGAACCTGTCCTTCCAGCTGCACACCTGTCACCCATCATCATATCAACGGACGACATCAGGACGCTCAGTCATTCAAAGAAATTCAGCAACAGATGAGGAATAAAGAAAGTGACAGCTATTAGTCTGGAAAGCATTACAAAGTAATTCCTAAAGCTTTTGGACATCAGTGAACCACAGTGAAAGCCTTTGTCTACTAATTGAGAAAGCATGGAACAGTGACAAACCTTCCCAGGAGTGGCCATCTTCCAGAAATTATTTCAAGCCCAGCAACGACTCATCCAGGAGGTCACAAAGAAACTCAAGACAATGTCTAAAAAACTGCAGACCTCCCTCGCTTCATTTAAGGTCAGTGTTCATGACTCAATAACAAGGAAGAGACTGGTCAAAATGGCATTCATTAAGTTCTAAGGCGAAAACTATTGGTGACCAAAAAGAACATAAAGGCTCATTTTACTTTTGCAGAAAAAAAAATTTTGGATGATTCCCAAGACTTTTGGGACAATATTCTATGGACTGACGAGTGTTGAACTTTTACATCTGGCGTAAATGTACTGCATCATTTCAGAAAAAGAACTTCATACCAAGAGTCAAACATGGTAGTGTGATGGTCTGTAGCTGCAATGCTTCTACAGGACCTGGACGACTTGCTGTACTTAACGGAAGCATAATGTATTCACGAGTGTGCCCCGCAATAGCGCCACAGAGACCCTCTCATTGTACCAAAAGAATTTCATGATTATGGATTCTCAATCAGAAGGTAGATAAAATATGACCATGTCTTACAAATGTTTGGATTGTGCGTGATGAGCACCTCTGAAGATGATATCCAAATGTTCCCTGCAGAGAGGGGGGCACGAATAAGGGAGTTGGAGGTCTGCTTAGCCTCTTGGGGTGCACACACACACACACACACACACACACACACACACACACACAGGGACCAGTGCAGTGTTTACAGAGAAGATTAGAGCAGTTCCACTCTGTGCCTCAGCTGCCACATGTGGAAACCATGAGAGGAATGCACGACGGCGGTAGCGATGATGCGCTGACAGCGTCTGCTGCGTGCATCACCACATTTCTAACGCTTCGAATCCTCCAAAATACCAACTCGGGTTTTACCACACAGTTGCCATGCTGACACACATGGAGCCACGGTATACTTCGTTGCTTTTAAAGGGGCCAAAAGTGCTACGAGTTGGATTTCAGCTCAGAATATTCTGTGGGGGGGTGGGGGGGACAACTTAATTCCCATAATATTCTGACTTCATTCATAGTGCTGGTGGAACAGTTTTGAATTTTACACGTTAAAATATAATTTTCTTTTCTGGATAAATTGGAACATTTCACAACATACTGACTTCTTGGGAGGGAAAAAACATTTTGAAAACAATGTTTTCTTAAATAATAACGTTACACACAGCACATTTGGGGAGATAAAATATTAATTCTTGTAAGATTCCAACAAGTGGGAAAATTACTACCAATATGTTCTTGTAAAACACTCAAATTTCAGCAATACCTTTCATGGGCAGTATGTGGGAGCTTCCTGGTCTCTCTCCATTTTGTCCGTCAGGTGTCTTCACAGGGAGAGTCGTTTTTAGTAGTGTATAGTTTTGTTTTATTATTTTGGTTAACTTCCCTTTACACTTGTATGTGTTATAAATAAATAAATTGCAAATGATGCCGCACAGGTGTCAGACCGACACCTAGGGCAACGTATCCTTCGGTTTCATCTCAATATTTAATGATGCGGTCTAATGCCTCACAGGTTGCATTTCATTCCCGCGACTGTAACTCACTCACGACAACCCCTTTGAACACGACACAGGAAGTGCCGCTTTTTGTCCTCAACCCACAGCTTGGTTGCAAGATCATGATGTGCTCATTATCATTTTCTTTATCGCTGGCTTTTTGGGCACTCAAGTACACTGTGCAAAATGTAAAGAAAAAAAAACTTATTTGAATACAAACTTCTGCTTATGTTTAGCACATATAGCGTAAAAAAAAAAAAAATCTGTATTCAGCACCTGTTGGCCAGACGATCCACTAACGGAAACGTGATCGTTCATTACAAACTCGTTTGACGCTCTGAACAAAAGCGCAAGAGAGTCATGGTGCTAATGACATGATCCTCTCTCGAATTGCCTCCTCCTTTTACACACTGAGTTGTAAACCAGCTGATTCTGATAGTACAGTCCTAACACAGGGTGATAAATTAAGAGTTGGCTGATATGGTCCGTCAGCAGCTACGAAGAAGTTTGCTCAGTCGCAAACAAAACTTTTTTTTGTCACGCTATGATCTCAATAAGTTGAGCAGATTTCAAAACCCAGTCGCAGGAAAACTGAGCTCAAGTGACTACACTCATGCCGGATCAAATTGAAACCACACTCATTAGCTTCACCAGTTATCACCCTCTTGCGTCCTCTTGTCGTCTCTTTTACAAAGACATCTTTCGAGCCAGTTAGTCACCCACCAGATTCAGAAATCGGGTCTTTTTTTGCTTACAAAATAGAGGTCACACTTTAATTCTGATCGTGTTCAGATTTTTCGTGCTTGTAAGCGTACCCGGGAGGTCAACATGGGCCAAAATGTGCTACTGTATTTCCATTCAATTCTGTAGAAATTATGACATCCACAGCAGACAATATCATAAACAATTGGCAGATGGATTGCATGACCTTCCCCAAAAATATTTAATTTTTTCAACTCTGCAACAGCTTTATTATATTGATGTTATGGGCAGAAGAAGCCACAGCTTGGCTTGATAAAAAGGATTCTCGACAGGTGGGAGTGTTTATTGTCAAGTTGTTGTTTATGGAAAACAAGATGCGTTTGTTCCAGCGAACAAAGGCCAATTGAGGAGGGGATTTAATTTTCTTAGTAGCTCAGTTCTGAAGCTTTGAGTAAAGTACAGTGGATCACGATGCTTTTCTCCAGAGAGCATAGCAAGTCTGAGTTGTTTTGCGTTAGTTTGTTGAATTCTGGATAAATTTGCCTGCCTTTTACTGCAAAGAACTCAAAACGTGCTTCGTCGGGAAGCAGACGTTTGCCATAAAGAAAGATGCGACAACACGAATGAACATGTTTTCATTTTATAAAAACCAAAATAAATATGAATAAGTTAATACATCCATTTTCATAAATACATACTATATGCTTGCTCTCCAGTAAAAAGTATCTCCAAAATTCATCTTTCTGACCCCCCTCCCAAAAAATACATGGGATTAAAATGCATGCGAAAGGCTTTGAGCAATAAATGTAATTTTTTTTGTTTTGTTCCTGGTTTAAGAAAATAATCAAACATGACGATACACGAGTTTCAAGTGATTATATTTTCTTTGTTTTTCTCAATTCCGGAGATGCATGGATTTGCCCCCCCTGGACCCCCGACCCCTCACCCCCCACCTCTCCCTCTTCCATCTGTAAAGAAAAAAAAATCTGTATTAAAAAAAAAAACGGTAGTTTTTGCATGAGTTTGTGGGTTTGAATCCATCTCCGGCCTCCCTGTGTGGAGTTTGCATATCTTCCCCATGCCTGAGTGGGTTTTCGCCGGCGACACCGGTTTCCTCCCACATTCCAAAAATGCATTGCAAGTTACTCAAATTATCCTGAGTTGTGATTGTGAATTGTTGTGAGTTTGATTGATAGTTTGTCTATTTCTGTGCCCTGTGGTTGGGTGGCAACCAGTTCGGCGTGTACCCTGCCTCCTGCCCGAAAGCACCCAATTGGTCAATTGGATAAAAAAAGTGTCCTATTTTTTATTTTTCTGGATCATCAAATAACTACACATGGAAATTTGGAGATACTTTTTCCATTGGACCCTGCCATATCTGCTATACTGTCGACACAGAGAGAGTGTAGAAACCTCTTTTGTGTCTGAGTCATACATGAAAGAGAAGGTGTGGACTGTCAATCAAATACATGGTTGATGATGGTCATGTGACGTATGAAAAAAGTTGATCAGACACAAGCACATTTTCTAGCCGAGTGCTTCCTGAGCGTGTGGTAGACCAGGTTATCATCCAGAAAGGACAGGTTGTCGTCAAATGCCACCGGGCGGCAACAGGCCTGCGGGGCGCGTCCTTGGCCAGCAACCTCCCGTGGCGGGCCAGGTGGCGCAGGATCTTGTCGTAGTTCGTCTCCGACTTCCTGCAGGGTCCTGCGCAGTACCTGAAGATCATCTCCTCGCCCGAATGGTAGCCCAGGCCCAGGTCGGTCACATTGAGGTGGACCTGCTGGAGCGAGCAGCCCTTTGCTCGCCTGCCGCCTGCCTTCCGTGCCTTCATACCCGGGACCCTTTTCCGGCTCGACCCGGTCGTCCTCTCCCGTCTGGACCTGATCCTCTGGCTTTGATTAGACTGGGGGATCCGCTGAGTCAGGGAGGACTCGCTGGGTGATCCTCGTATTCTGCTCATGGTCACCTTGACCAAGTCCGCCACCTCGTCAAAGTCGACTGGGATAGCCTCCTCCATAATGTCTGAAGGAAAAACGGATCATTGCCGTAATCACGTCATGAAGAGAACAAGAACATCCATCCATGAGTGCTTGTCTCTCAGCAATTATTTACCATCGTTAAGATGTATGTGAATGCTTGACTTCCAGCATTGCTACTGAAATACTTTGGATGTGCAACACTGTGAATGCTTGACTCTCAGCATTCACGTCATAAAGATTTGGGACACACAATAAAGTGCCGGTAAGTGTGAAAGTGTAAAATTCCCATGATGATTTTGTGTCTCAACAATCATCCAGAAAGCTTTGGACACCACGACAATGTAATTAATTGCTTGTCTGTAAGTATTCATCACATGTTTGTCTTGCTGCATTTCCACTACAATACTTTGCACCAGTGTGATGCTTGTCATTCAGCATTCCTACATTGTATTTTTAAACTTAGCAACCTTACGAATACCTGTCTCTCAGCATTCCCTCTTTTTTTAACCATAGTAGCATTAGTGTCAATGTATTCCCATTGAAATACTTCTTGCAAGCAGCATTTTTTAAAATATGACAATGTCTTGTTTTACCCCAATAGTAACATTAGGATGACTATGTTTCATTCCCATGTTGTACCATCGGGACATTCTTTTTTTTACATCAGCAAGACTGCTGGGCTCTCTCAGTATTCCCGCAGTAACTTATTGCCTCCCAAGCTCTTCCTTACAAGCGTCTGTCTGGTGGTCCACGTCCTCCTGGCTCTGCGAAGTGAATGACAGTCGGAACCGGAGCGGCGGGCTCTCCAGGGGCCTCTCCTCTGCGACGAGCACCAACCCCGGGGGTCCCGGGCCGGCGTGCACGACCCCGAGCACAATCAAACAAGTGGTCAGGCTATGCCATAGCGTCATGGTCCGCTCGGGTCCGGCAGCGGGACATGGCGCGCCTCGGAACTAGCTGCTCTCATTCGGCAGAGAGAGGCGCTTCCCAAAGGATTCCTCAAAAAAAAAAAAAAATTGGAAAAAAACTGTTTTGCAGAAGTCCGTCAGACATGCATTCCCACTGAGTTCAAGTCCACACTGAAGGAGAAGAACAGGAGGCGTGATGGGGTGTGTTGGTGACGTGTGGTGATCCACTCCCGGGTGGGTGGAGACTCCACAGGTCAGTCAAAAATGTGCTTCCAATCATTGGGACATAGTATGCGCTGCTATTTGATGCTGCTCCCCCCCCCACCCCCCAATGACATTTGATACACCCTCATCAGAAATACACAGCTCCACATAAATATGATATATGATACAACAATGACTCAGTATTGTGTCATCTAAATCAAGCGAACATAACTTGTACGCTCGCATTTCATTTGCAGCAAAGGAGTGAGCTAATATGTTCGGACTTTTTTGTGATATTTTTATTTTTCTGAAGTATTATTGCAAAAAAACAAAACAACCCCCCCCCCAAACAAACAGCAATACTTGGGATACTAATCCTTAAAATGCTCATTTTCCATGGACGCATGTCTTACTGCTGTGTGCTTTGTTTGTGTTTGTGTGTATAGAGAGTCGTGATATCAAGAACTGGATGTCCGTCCAAAATTGATGAGAAGACGAGAAAAAACCCAACTTGTGGTCAGGGAGCCTCCAAAGAGGCTGACAGCAGCATGAGAGGAGTTGAAGGAATTTCAGGCAAGTCATGGCTGTTTATTTAAAGGGATGACAATCTCCTGTCCGCTTACTGTTTGGGCTGCAGGGTAATGTGGCAAGAATATCGATATCGGCTGATTTCACTCTTGCATGATATAAAACCCATCTCGGAACACCCTATAGTTATAGTTTACGTTAATGGTGAAAGTGTGTTTGTGCATATTTTGTGTAAGTGTATAATTATGGGTGCATGGGTGCATATATTGTATGTGCAGTAGATGCCAACATACAGTATTTACTACTCACTGCATACTAATTCTCGTGTAAGCTCTAACACACCTTGAGGTGTCAGTAAACACACAACTATTCCATTTACTGTAAGATGTTAAGTAGCGCTTTTACTTTTGAGTTTTATTTGACCGATCCATTTCTTTTCGTGTGTTTTAGTAAGGTCTAAAACAAAAGACTACAGTTAGCATTATTTTCTATTTGGGGGAAAAAAAAATGTTTCCTTCCCGGAGGACTGATTAAAAGCTGTTTGTTTAGCTTTAAATCAAGTCTAACAGCGTGCAGCTGTTGGCTGAGGTATAGACAGACATATTCTATAGAAGTGACATATTAAATCCAGAATGTACAAGCGTTTTGGTTTTGTTTACCTCCCGCCCCCTCATTAAAATCATTCAAGGAAGATGTATTGTTTCCCCAAGTCCCGCATAATGCAACATTTTCAGCGCCAACGTAATGTGATTTATGGAAGCCAGCTGATGCGCGTCGTGATGAATCGTGTTTGTGTCCCACGTGGTTTTTTTTTGTGAAACGTCTCAATGGAGCCTCATCAGGTGAATGGCTACGTTTCCCCTTTGTGCAGCCAAAAGCTGTCAGGTGGACCTCTTAAGAAATAATCACGCGGATCGTGCATCAAGGTCACATCTTCAATTAATTAGAGGTGTAAGAGTAGGTTATTGCTGAACTAGAGAAACAGGCATAGATATAATAAAGTATCGCATACTAAATTTTCAAATACAAGTTATAAAATACAGTAGATTTTAGGATTTAAATTTTTAGATTTAATCTGAAGTACTCATTGCAGGAGCAACGTTTGCCACCAGTGGGCGCTATTTACTACCTTTATGTCTCGCTCATTTGAAAGTTAAGAATTGCACTGGCTAGAAAAAATACTTGTATCATTTTTTTAATTTAATATTCGTATTAAATAACGTTTATATTTACTTATAACACCTTATTCATCTTATTATGAATGTATTCAAGTAGTTATATATTTTTTAATTAAAACATTTAAAGTGTTATTCGATATCGTTTGGTGTGTTGTGAAAACAATCATTCCCTCCGTAATTTAAAAACATTTATTTAAGTAATTTAATCACAATAATAAGGCTTATGTAATTGTATCTGTTTAATGTGTTGGTAAAGAGCCAACCCTAAGTGCACGAACCTTTGTATTTCTTTCTTCTTTTGTTATTTTAACGAGGCTTTTTTGGGGGACAAGTGAGTACAGTATTGACTGTAGGCTATCGTAGTGTAGTGCTTGTGTGGGTCAAGACTGCGTGGCTTCCATCTGCGTGCGGGGCCTGCGGTGTGCGGATTAGACGCTCGTTATCCTCTTAGCCTCTAAATGGCTCCACGTTGCTGCATGCGCTCCTGGGTTGTCGTTTGCTGTCAGGGACGCACACGCACGAACCACCCAAAAGCGAAAAAAAGAAAGATACAACACACGCGCGCGCCTAGCGTGCCCACCCATCGCGCGTCGATCTCGCGCATTACGCACGGGTGTGTCCACCCCACATTGAAAAACCGCCTGTCCTTTTGCGCGCGCGCAGTGGCGTGCCTAACCCGAATTGATCTTTCGGACCCTAATCTCATCAACTCTTCTCCTCGTCCATTGGGAAGCCGCATCATCCCTAACGCCGCCCCCCTCAACTTTCGTAGTATCCTTTGTAGTATTGGTCCGGAGTGAAGCGGTGGCGCCTCGGGCTGCGTGTATACGATGAGTATTTGAGAGCAGTGGAACGATGGCGAGCCGCAGCTGGACACGGGCACGGACCTCGTTCTTCCTGCACTTTGTCTTCTTTGTGATCTGCTGCTTGGCCACTCGCAGCTCCGCCGCCAGGAGGTCCAGTGCCAGGAGAGCCGGTCAGTCAAATGCTGGGTCAGGAGGATCATATTCGTCGGGTTCCTTAGCTAAAACCTCCTCTTTCATTTAAATGGAACCCCAATCATCACTTCAACCAGGGTTCCCAAATTGGGGTTGGTCCTGTGTCAGTTTTTATTGATTTTAATAGATCGCTCAGGTTATTTATATATATATTACACTGGTTACCAGAAAATTGTAATCAGAGATGGCTTTGTGTCCTTAAATATATTTTTAATGCTGTTTAAAATAAAAACAAAAAAACTTTCTCGTCAGGTTTTTGAAATATTATTTTTGTTTTAGTTTTTAAATTGGACCTATCTTGGGTAATACAGATTTAACTCTGTGTTGTATTTTACCCACCTGTTGCTGAAGCTGGCCATTTATTTATACATATTACTAAATAGATTACATAGTATTTTATTATTCTATTATTAGTGTTATTATTATCACGGGTTGGAGAAAAATAAAGGCAGATTAGTAATCCGTGAAAAAAAAAAACAAAACAACAAAAAAGAAAATGCTCAACTACTGTTTTCTACTAAAATTGTTTAATACTCACAAAATGTGTTTGCCCTCCTTCTCGGTAGATGCTTTTGCCATCTGCAGAGGAGTAAACACTTTTATGTTAAAGCTCTTGTATTGAGCTTCCGTCAGGTGGCCCTAATGTTTTGTTCTATAGGTGCCTAAATTATGTGTAATAAATCCACAAGAACAATGTATCCCTCGAGGCACAAGCTAGCTGCTTTCTTTGTTTTCTCATCAACGAGACATCTTCCTCTTGTTGTCAGCCCGTCCACTTCATCCTCGCCTCCTTCGCCTCCCATCACATCCCAGTCGTTCGATCCCTCAGGCTGCATGTGAGCCGCGCGCACACACACACACACGCGCACACACACATATACACACACGTGCACAACTAACACGCACTGTTGCATCGGTTTCTCGCCAAAAAGTCCATGCCTGCTGACATTTGGACTTGTGTAGTGGTGGTCTTTGACGAGGGGGTGTTGGTGTGTCAGTCCACATCAGTCATGTCAATGTTAGCATTAGCATTAACAAAGGCACTGACCCTTGGGCACAACAGTGGAATGTCTGACACAATCTATTGTGATGTGCTGCTTGCCGTCTGATTTTGTTGTCGCAAAAGTACAAAAAGACGCTAAGCACTTTACGTTCCTCAAAGGTGGAGCACAATCCGCTCTTGTGCACTGCTTCACTTTCATTGTTCTTTTTTGTCTGTCATACAAGCAGAAGAAAAAGTTAACCACAGTAAAGTGTCAATTGTCAAAATACACCCCACATATCATAGCAGTCAATAGAAACCAGGCAAATACACCAACCTCGTTACAGGTTGTCAGACAATGTCATGGCATCATTTGCTTTGAAGAAAAATCCAATCTTTTTTCAGCATTTGGGCTGAAACCATTCTCCACCTTTTTATTGATTCCCAACTGAAGTCTTTGTCCCGATGCTGACATTTGCCTCTTTGAGATATCAAGGCTGCACAACAACACCGTACGCTCATTAAAATGGCATCCTGGTGCTTTTAAGGCCCCACCAGCCCACCATTGATCTCCTCAGTTAAATCCGAGCAAGCGGCATGAGTCGCTCTGTGGCATGTCCAACTTGCCATCACCTGAATGGATGGATGACTGCTTGGATGAATGAATGCATGCAGAATGGAAGGATGATGAATGGATGGATGATAGATGGATGATGAATGGATAGATGCTGAATGAACTAATGATGAACGAATGGATGGCTGGGTGGAGGAATGGGTTGATGGATGAATGAAAGCATGATGGCTTAATGATGGATGGATGGAATGATAAATGGATCATGGATTCATGTGGAATTGATGAATTGATGGAGGATAATGAATTGATTGTTGGATGAATTGATGATGGTTGGATGAATGATGGATGGAAGGAAATATGATTGAAGGGTGGTCAATTGATGAACATACTGTATGATATATTTACAATGCCACCTAAAAAATAAAGAAACGAGATTGTGTGCTCTTGTTGCAAGATCAAATTCAAGAGGACACAATTATTTGTCCAATAAAAAGTGTTGTACGCTTAACACTGCTTTCTTGGCAACTCGAAGCACTGTCCCATATTGTCGACAAAAGACAGGCCCAAGCGGCAGTATCAAGAAGTCTGACAGAAATAACACAAAGCAAAACTGTCTCAGTACCTATTTGGCCCATGCGAAAGCAGGTACTCCCAGGAAGCAGGAATAGTACCTGCTCAACGTGGGTACCGAGTGGATCAAAGTGTGCATCAACCACTGGGTACAAAATAATTGATGTTACTTTTGAGGATTCACAACTGGAGATAGAGAAGTCTTCACTTTGCTGCAGAAGCCCCATAATCTCCTCTTGGATAAATTGTGCTTCCTTACCGTAGCCAAGTGAAGTCAAGAAAGGTGATCATCATTCTCCCCCTCTGTTGTTGTTTGTCTGCGAGTCAACTTTCGAGTGGTTTACGTTTGTTTAGGTTTCTATTTCCTGATTTGGTTCCCAATCTGATGTCCTTGCCTGTTTGGTCCCCTCCAGATCGTCTGAGTCCCCCGTTGGACATCCAGTTGGAGAGCGTCAACTGCAGTGCCATCAGTGTGCGATGGAAGATGCCGCGGCGACATGTTAGCACCATCACCGGATACAAGGTTGCCACTCGTTTCTTTTTTTTTTTACCATATTCTATCCTGTTCCACGGTCCACACCACTGGTGGCTTTCCGTGGGGACGTTACCAAAACAAACAAACCCCCCAAAAAGCAAAACTGCACTTCTGGAGTTTGGCCTTTAAATTCTTATTGAGCTGAAGTGTAGAAAGTAAATGGATAGATTTTTTTTTTAACTACATTTGAAGTCAGTCGGCTAGATGTTTAATATATGAATGAATTCATTAAAATGCAAAATTGTAAGACGTAATATATAATAAATACCCCGAGCAAGATTAATAGTCACATATTAATTCATTCATTCATCTTCCGAACCGCTTGATCCTCACTAGGGTCGCAGGGGATGCTGGAGCCTATCCCAGCTGTCTCCGGGCAGTAGGCGTGGGACACCCTGAATCGGTTGCCAGCCAATCGCAGGGCACACAGAGACGAACAACCGTCCACGCTCACACTCACACCTAGGGACAATTTTGAGTGCCCAATCAGCCTGCCATGCATGTCTTTGGAATGTGGGAGGAAACCGGAGCACCCGGAGAAAACCCACGCAAGCCCGGGGAGAACATGCAAACTCCACACAGGGAGGCCGGAGCTGGAATCGAACCCAGTACCTCTGCACTGTGAAGCCGACGTGCTAACCACTGGACTACCCGGCCGCCCATAGTCACTTATATCATCATCTAATTAATTATTGAGCATAATTTGCATTTATTAATATGCATTTTATGGAAACAACAATGTCTATTTTTACATACCAGAAATGCCTTTCAATTAAAAAAATTATATAAAAAATAATGATCAAATGAAAGTTAATGGCTACATCCTAGTGAAAATAAAAAATACCCTGAATACTTCAACATTTTGGTAAATCAATGCAAACGAGTTAAAAAAAATTTTAAATAATTTTCATCAACTCAAATTCAAATAAATATAAAATGCCACTCTAATAAAAAAACATCTAGATGAATAAAAATACATACATTGATCTTGAATAGGTTCAATATACTTTTGAAAGGAGAAGTCAAGCCAAAAATTACTTAACTCATATTCCACAAACACAATCCTAATCAGAATGCCATGTTTAGACAAGTGGAGCGCATAAAACATTCATCCATGCATTCATTTTTTTTTTTAAATCGGCCTATCCTCACAAGTGTCGCGGAAACAATTTAGAGTGTTCCATCAACTGCCACGCATGTTTTTGGAATGTGGGAGGAAACCTGAGTACTCGGAGAAAACCCACGCAGGCACAGGGAGATCATGCAAACTCCACATAGAACATTTTACTGTATTGTAAAGACCATTTTTGACTTGACTTCTCCTTTATGTATCACTGCACTATTGATATAATGAATTTCAAATTTATATTTGTCTTATATTCATCTTTATATTTGATTTTGCTCCTAAATGTTTACATGCATGTGATTCTCTTTAAAAATCAAGAAAATAAAAAAAGCCAAAGTATTGCACTGCCATTCATGTCACTGCAAAGCAGAAAAGAGATGACAGTTTCCACTCTTTTCTATTGTGTGTTTTGTCAATGCGAGCCAGTCGCGCGGGTGGCTTTTAAAGTGTCTGTTAAATGGAATCCACACGGCACTGTGGCCTTGAGGCGTCCAATTGCTTTTTCAAATTGGATGGGTTCCCCATTTAGCACCATGTTTTCATAAAATAGACCTCTGATGGCTCTCTGTGCCATGCACCGAAGTGGTGCCTCACTCGACCCCATTTCAGCCAACATCAAAAGATGAACTCTGTGTGTTAGCATTAGCATGGCATCCATTAGCATTGTTTGACAAAAAGCACCGAGTGAAGATGTGGACTGCTATGTTAGCTTCTGGTGCTAGCAAGCTGGCCACTGGTTAGCTATTCATTTTTCTGACTGGATTTGAGTCCATGGGTTTGTGCTTTTTTTGTGTACCTTTAGATCATTCTTGTTTTTTTGATTGCCTCATTCATGCTTTCACCAAGCGAGCGCTTTCTCATTTGTCTGTCTACAAAGTAATAAAAATCACAATACAGTAGCAACGCATACATAGCCTGGTTACAAAACACAGGAAGAAGAGCATCAATCTTAAATGGATTCAATTAAAATGAACTTGTCATGCTGAATGTTCTGAACTCCTGTTTTCACGCCACCACAATACTTCAGATGCGATTAATCCACCATCGGTTCTGCCCAATCGACGCAATTCGTAACGGTCAATTAAATGCTTATCGTGCCTGTATCACGGAGTATTTGTTTGTGTACACTAATTGTAGCTCACCCAATTGACCTTCTTTGCGTCCTTCCTAATTGCCGTCACCCGTTAACAAAGAGTGAATCAGTGTGTGCCCTGACCATATGTCCGCACTAAGAGGATTAGTCAGCGAGCTGTACCTAGCTTCCAAACAACTCACAGTTAAACATAGCGTCCTTGTTACCTCTTATGTGCGATCCTATTGCTAATTACTAAAACAAAACCTCATTTTAGCTCCTTGAGACTGTTCCCACATTGATTCAAACCTTGGCAGAAGCTTTTGCTCTTGTGTTTAGATGAGCTCCCTGTGTGTATTTCAGGTATTCTACACAGAAATGAAAAATGGCCGCCCCTGGTACGGCCTCTGTACTGGACGTCCCTCTTAGTTTGGATATGCTAACTACGGTGAGTCCTTCTTGTTGCTAGCAATAGCAAGCAGAGCTGCAGTGTTGTTGGATACATGGCGCTTGATGCCAGCCTTATTATTCTGAGCTTCTTTCATAGCGCTCAAGAAATTGGCATCAAGCATCCGCTTGATCGTTCAGGAAAATATAAGGCCAGTGTCGCCAGTAATGATAGTGCTTATGATAAAAATAATGGCACAGATTTTCTCATTTCAAGTTTAAAAAATTATATTCTTGATTTTTTTCCCATTTTTAATTTGTTTTCTGTGTATATACTTATAATTTAAATACTTTTTCACCCTCAACTTTTTATGACCTTTAAGTGTTTTGTGATATATATATTTTTTTCTTAGAATGAATAATTAATTAAATACCCAGGACAGAATATGGACAATGTATACAGGTGAATATAAAATACTTAAAATGTATTAATGCAAATAAAATGGCATCATACCATTTTTTTCAATGCCCGCTCATTGATTTATTTTCTTGTATAAACCAAGTGCCTAAAACGATTACTCCCGCCAAAAAAGCACATTAACCCTTTCAGGAACAGCGGTTACGACAGTGCACAACTTATCATGTTATCAGGCTACAGGGTGCATGAGAGGGTTAAAATATTCTTTGTGAAAACACAATATTGTTTAAATAGCTCACCCCCTTGTGAGGATAAGCAGATCGGATGGATGGATGGATAGCTCACCCCCCCATCCCTTGAAAAATATCAAAAATGATAATGACCCATGTTCAATTAAACAGTGCAAGTATTGATATCAGTTTCAAAGTTGGACCGATGTACCCACCACTGAACTGATAACTGCACCTAAAGAAACACTATGAAACGTTGCCTGGTAGAAGTCAGAAACCTGATGACCTGCATTGCCTGCAGTCTGACAGCACAAAAAGAAGCACAATGTGATACCCCGCAGTAGAAGGGGCAGGTTGAGCAGTCGAGCCCAACACTCAAAAGCGGCTGATTGACTATTGACTAAAGCACTCATTAGTATCTTTTGTTGTTGTTTTTATAATCCAAAGGGCCAATTTGATGGACAGGCAAACTTTGTAAGTAACATTTCCTTTTTGTATGTGTCACATTTTATCTGAGCAACTGAGAACTAGAATGAGCTGAATCCATTTTTGTCATTTCACGAGAATCACTCAAAGTTTTAGGGCTGCAATCAAATTTGGGACGTTGCTATATCTTGGTTCAAAGTGACGGAAATGGAGCCCAATCTAGTTGCCACACGCTCATCTTGTTTGACGCTTCCTTTGTACATCATGAAGGATGTGGCTATAGGCAACCTAAAGGTCAACACCAAGTACAGAGTGAGCGTTGGTGCCTACGGTTGGGCGGGTGAGGGTCGACCCAGTATGCCTCGAGACATCGGCACAGCCTCGCATGGTGAGGGTGGGGTGCGTCGGGGTAAAAAGACAAAATTACAAACGAGATATGTATCTGATGCTATCACGGTTTATTGAATTTGTCATCCGCCATCAGATACGTGCATGCCGCCCTCACCCCCGACCGAGCCCATTGTCGTGGCGATATCCGACACAGAGTTGGCGTTGTCGTGGCAGCAAGGGGAGAGCGAGGGCAGCGCGCCTGTCCTCCACTTCCTGGTTGCTTACATCAGGTGAGCCACCACTGATCATGGACATCGCTCTGTGTGTTAGTTTAGATAACAGTATCAATACATATTTATAAAATGCTTTTGACATTTGATCATGATATATTTCATTCTCTTGTTGCATTTCTCCTGTGGGATATGCTATATTTACTGTTTGATTTACATAATGTCCATTATTATTATTGTTAAACTTTTATGAGGCAATTTGTAATATCGAAGGTTTATTTATCATTGAATAAGTTCAATTTCACCCTTTTTTTTTTGTATGTGACAGTATTTATTTTGAGTGTATTGGATAAAGTGTTCTTTATTTATTACAAATTCAAGACATTTTTTTGATTGAAATATATAATTTTAGATGAGGCCGCTTTATTTATGCAGTATATTTTATTCACAAGGTAACTCAAAATGTTTCACATAATTAAAAGAACAACATTTAAAACATTTACAAACAAAAGAGGTTAAGACATTTCAAAGCAAAGGAAAGAAATAAAAGTCACTTAACAGAATGTACAGTGCAAGAACGTGATTTTGGGGACCATGATTTTCAAAATGCTTTGAAAGACCTCAATCATACAGTCGATGTGAAAAAAAGCGCATACTCTTCATTTTTAACCTGGATTTAAAAGCATTGACCTTTGAGGCTGACTTGACGTCTGTTGGCATCTTATTCCATTTGTGTGCAACATAACAGCTAAATGCTGCTTCACCATGTTTGCTTTGCCTTCTGGACTCCACTAATTGACCCGAGTCCACAGACTTCAGGGCCCTTATGGATTTATATTCCATTTCTTTAACCCAAAACCATTCAGCGATTTATAGACCAGCAGCACCGCCAGTAAAAGTTTTCACTGCCCACCCTCCCTCATGTGCAATGTCAGGGGCAGTCTCCAGCACTCCAGCCACGCTACTAAAGATAAGCATCTACAGAGGATTGATATGTTGTTCAATCTGCTTTTAAAAGTGGTGACAGTGACATCTGTGTTATTTGGAAGACCCTGTCTAGTGTATTCCGTGCATCTGCCTCGCCTTCTCAAACTACTTTGTAGAAATATATACAGTATTTTTTTACAGTAGAATATACAGTAAGATGTTTTCCACAGTGCTATGTATTTGAAGTTGTCCATGTCTTTGGTGTGACACTGAGACAAAGCTCATTGGTTGTGTGAACAGAATAGTCCGACAGGAAAAAAAAAGAAGCTTTTTAAGAGTCTGCGACAAAGAGCCTCTTTGTCTTAATGTCGAGCCAAGACAAGTTACAGTCAGACATCATTTTCCATCAAAGTCCCTTGATGGTTTGCTCGGAGACGACGGTGACAAAAAGGCAGCTTGTTGTTTGAAACACTCTTCTCTTAGCACCCCGCTGTGACTCCACCGCGTCAAGATGTGGCATCGGATATAAAAAGCATAAAGGCAGCTGTTGCTCTTTACTTGACAAAGACAGGCAGACAACTGATCTGAATCTGTGTTCTTTCTTCACAAATAACACACACACACACACACACGACTGTAAACTGACGACATCAGGTTAAATTACCGCACATCAACGCCACACAGAGGCTTGAAACTGACAGGCAGACAGGAGTAAAAAGGGAGAATTCAGAACATTTGCCTGGAGTATTAAACATCCAATGAACCCCCATTTATCACGGCAAATATGTTCCAAACTCATCTCCGCCAGATGAAAATCTGTGATTTAAAGAGACTATATACATTCTTTCTGTCATTTTGATATAGTTTGACTCCTCCCATAACCATCAAACACATTTAAAGTAATGAAAACACAATTTTTAACCTTTTCGGGAACAGCGGTTACTACAGTGGACAGCTTATCATGTTATCAGGTTACCGGGTGCATGAAAGGGTTAAGTGCCCAAAAATCAGTCGTGTTTATAAATAGGTGTGAGAGGTATTTATGTACTTTTTGTTCTTCTACTTCTCCCCTTCATAACTTTGCTGCTGTAAATTGGTAATTTCTCCATTGTGAGACAAATAAAGGTTTTCTTATCTTATCTTTATCTTAATCCTGAATAAAAACAAAAATAGTAATCTCTCTGAAAAATATGGATTGGGAGGTCTTGACATTTACTTTTTGGAGCTTATTTGTTTGACTTTATTTTGACTATTTTCTTCGTCTTGTCCTATACAGGCCGGAAATGGACACAGAGTGGACGTACATCCGCGAGCCCATTGAGAGCAACTCCATGGTTCTGAAGGGCCTCATACCCGAGACCGAATACCAGTTTGTCATCCGAGCCGTCAACATGCACGGGGCAAGCCCGCCAAGCCACGTCAACAACCCGGTGCGCACCCTGGGTAAGATGCCACTTCACACCGCCTCCTGCTTACTCCATTTCCCACTTGGAAATATTCTTTACTTTCCAAGTAGCACCATCATGACCACCGTTCCAAACAGGGGAATACAAAGGGTGGGGTTGACGGGGGTGTGGGCCCCTGGCATCAATTGGAGGCAGGGAGCTTCACGCACCTCCTCTTCGACTGTCAGACAAAAATGTCTTAATTCGGGGTACTATAATAGAATAACCTCAGTAATGAAAAAGTTCCTGAAAAGCAACCCCCCCACCCCCCCTTTTAAAAAATATCCCAGTTATGGAAAGGCGGCCAGACAAACGGTCAGAAGCTGTGCGGTGGACGAGCGTGGTCTCCCAGCAGGGGACCAAAGCGGGTTACGTTCAAGTCTCATCAGATGGGATTAAGAACGGCATGCCAGACCCTCTTCTCTGCCTGTCTCACACACACACACACACACTATGTTGCTTCTTGAATGGACGACAAGGGTGGGCCTGACGAACTGACATAGTTTTCACGAGGCTCCCCTTCACACAGCCTCGTGTGTGTGTGTGTGTGTGTGTGTGTGTGTGTGTGTGTGTGTGTGTGTGTGTGTGTGTGTGTGTGTGTGTGTGTGTGTGTGTGTGTGGAGGGGCGTTGTTACACAACAGCAGATTAGTTTCCTGGGGACCCCTCCCTGTGTTCCAGTGCTCAGTATGCAGGATTTAATGTTACTTGGCTGTGCCAATTAGCATTTTGAAGAAACAGTCTGTGCTGATTTAAAACACTGGTCGCTCATTTTCTCGTGATTAAAAGCATTTCTCTGCCCGTTACAATATCGGCGATAGTTTGGAGTGACGTACTTTCTCATGATCGCATTTGAACGCTGCTGAATGCAAGCATTAATATTTGATTATGATTGTAGTGCACAAGGAGACATGAACTGGGGGGTTGTTAAATTACTAGTTGGTATAAGGAAGCTTTCTCGAGGGAGCGTTGATGCTGCGCGTATGATGGAGAGTTTCCATCAGGCGGACACATTTTGTTCTCGGGAAGCACTTTAGAAGCTCATTCTCTCAACACTATCCCCATCGGCATACTCACAATGCCAATGATTATGCTGTTTATTTGTTCAGCGAATTGGCACTGCGTATACTGTCTGTACTCACAATCAACGCACAAGTTTAGGATGTTTCTGGGAAATAAGGTGTCTTTCTTGTTGAGTTCTTGCAACAAAGATGAGAAATTGAATTGAGAAGTTGCGAGGAATGCAGTACACGATAACGCAGGAATATAATGATCCAAACGTCACGATAAGATATAATTTATGATTAGAACCTTATCATACAATACTTAATCACGGTATCGTGGGGAGGTTGGTGATATTAAAAAAAAGCACACAATACTGTATAAAAACTCATAATATTGTAAAAATAAATAAATAAATAAATAACACTTTTTTTTTTAAATTGCTCATAATATAGAAAAAAAGGACAATACTGTATTGTGTTTTGTACATAATAATAGCAGTGAGCAAAAAAAACCCCAAGCTTAGCCAGTCCCTTGATCGTCATGTGTTCCTATTGGCTACGTAGTTCTCAATCTGTTTGGCTGAAGCGGGCGAAAAGTCGTGTTTTTTTTGACGGGGATGTGCTGCATTTAGTATCATAACATGAAGATGACGGTGGCAATTTTGATATCGTGGTATTGCCATGATCCATACATCCCTGCAATATTCAACATCGTCCAGTGAAGTCACATTTATTTCTATAGCCCTTAAGCACAAACAGTCTCAGAATCCCCCTTCCATAATGATTTGACATAAGCTGCCTCAGTATCACAGACACATTACCGAGTGCATGAGAATGAGCCACATGCTGCTTCACCAAGTTTAAAGCCATTCTTAGAGCATGTGATCACATGTATATCGGTAAATCACTGAGGCGGGATACACCAATCATGGTATACCTCTTGTATGTTGTGAGTGTATCACTATTGGAATGTTATTGACACACCATTAATGCATAACATCAGGCATGTCATTGCTGATACGTCAGTGGTGCTTCACTGGTACATCACAGTTTCATAACTGGTATATTATAGATACATTATTGGCAGATCACTGGTACATCAATTATACACCACTGGTGAATTATTGCGACATTACTTGGTGCTTCATCTGTGTGTCATTAGTATTGCGTATTGGTGTATTATGGGTGCATAATTATTGCATGTTTTGTGGCTGAATAATTTAGCACCACATCAACTCTGACTCTCTCGACAGGAGCCTCAGACGTGGGCAGCGGCGATTACGGACGTTATTTCACGGATACGCAGATCAAGGACGATGACGGTTTTGACATGGACGACTCCGACTATGATATCTTTATTGAGGAAGTAAGTCAACTATATTTTATGAAATTAGAAAGATTCATTTGTGTTGATGTGTTGTTGTTTGGGCGGGAAAACTTTTTCAGCTGAAGCCGTTCCCTACTATCGGCCAAGACAGTGGCAAGTCACAGCTTCGCTCTCGCTCTGGTCCATCGAGTCAAAACATTGTTTATCGCATGAACGCCATGGTGCCGCCCAACACCACGACGTTACCTTCGGCCTCTTCCTCCACCAGTACTGCCATCTTCCCAGACTTCTCCGATTTGATTTTCCCCACCAGCTCGGAGAGCAAGGTCACAACAACTACCACCACTACCAGGTACCTGCTAAAAACTTTAACAACTTCAGTGATGCCAATGTCAAAGTGTCCCTCGCTGATACTCTCTAGCACCGCGACGCCTGCGCCCACCGCCGCTGCCACCGTGTCTCCATGGAAGGGCGATGTTCCTCGGGTGTACCAACTGACCTGCGACGACACCGTGTGCCCGCCCGACAGCTTTTGCCTCGCAGACTTGGAAAGAGGAGGATCGAGATGCCACTGCAACCTTGGACGTGCCGGTGACACTTGTTCTCAAGGTAAACTAAGTTGTGAATAATCAATAAAGAATAAACATTTTGTAAGAACCTATCAGGTGGAAAACTGAAGTGAAAAATTAATTCAAAATGTAAAAGTAAAAAGAGACTATCAAAAACATGAAAAAAGTAAAATGCAATGCATGAAACACAAAACAAAACGAATTGCACATAGTATGCTAGCATGCTTCATGCTAGCACGGAATGAAAGTTGTCATGGAGAATGAATTCTCATGACTTTAGCATCGACATGCAGTAATTTGAACAATGATATATTTGAACAGAAGCAGTAGCAACTCATGCAGTAACGTGTAACACCGACAAGCATATTTTCTTTATCCTCTGCAAAAATGCAGCTGATTGTAGACAGTCTGTGTTTCGTCGTCAAAGCTACATGTAGTATTATCTGCATGAGTTATACTGCCGCCAGGTGGCTAAGTAGTATTTTTCTTTTTTAAATTCAATTTAACATTAGAATACAAAAGGTTTGAGTAAAGCTATTTTTAAAAATTATACATATAGAAACAGGATTTTTTTTTAAATAATGAAAATGTTGAAAAATAATTTTAAAACTGTGTTTTAAATAACAATTGAAATGTTAAATATGTAAATGTGGTCTAATGAAATTTGTGTGCATGGTTCCAGTGTGCATTTCTTTTGATAATCTTTTGACTACTCTGTAGAAAGCATTCGGTGCATATGGCCACTTCATTCACGCCTGCATGATGTAATGATGTCCCACTAAATCTTATCGAACAACATAATAGCGTTGTTATCTTCCGCCGATGACAAATCAAATTTCTTTGTATTGTGCTGTTCCTGTTTTCAGAGTTGTCCGTCAAGTTTCCCAGATTCTATGGTTACTCGCACATGACCTTTGAACCTCTGAAGAACTCCTACCAGACCTTTCAGATCTCAGTGGAGTTCAAGGTGGAACTGAATGGTTAATGGAAGTCATTTTGGCTCATCCCCATGACAACCATGATGATAGTAAATATGGCTAATACTAATTTTGTTTGCGTGCCGTACAGGCGGATGCCGAGGATGGTTTGCTGTTGTACTGCGGTGAGAACGAACACGGCCGCGGAGACTTCACCTCTTTGGCCCTGCTGCAAGGGAAACTTCATTATAGGTGATGACATCCCAGTGGTCAATAATAGCGACGTTAGACCAGCAAGGATGCGTTTTCGATTCTGGCATCAGTGCTCGTGGCTGCTTTTTAGAGTTTAGTTGTGTGCATTCCAAACAAACTTCTTCCAAAACTTCTACAAAACTTCCAGTATGAGCACAAAACACAAGTTGCGTGTACTTTCACTTTCTCGGCGATGTTGTGACGTTTGCTGCAGCCATCTAGTGTCTGAGTTTCTGAAACTGATTAACGAGTCACATATTTGCTCACATCACAGAGCAAGATTATTGACCAAAGTGAGCACTTGTAACTCAAGGAATCCCTGTACTACTATTACTGCTGCAGGAAATGGAATTATAGAGTCTACTTCTTGTATAGTTATTACACTGTGGTTACACTGTTATTACACACCAAGAGAAGTCATTCATTGTTTTCTCCATTGAAATCTTTAGCACTACTGGTTTACTATGCCCTTTAATAATTTAGAGTCTAAATCTAGCATGACATTCTGGCACAGCTAGTGCAGTGCTATATATTTTAGTGGCTTTATCTATTATTACAGCATTATTGTACAGATGTAACCATTTAAACAGTTTTCATTGTCTTTGTTTTCCTGTTCAAAAGCAACCATTTTTAATTGCAGGTTTAACTGCGGAACAGGTGCCGCACAGATCGTCAGCGAGAGCCGCGTGGTCATTGGTCAGTGGCACACGGTCACAGTCTTCAGGGACGGCACGAGCGGCTGGCTACGACTGGACAACGACACGCCCATATCTGGTCGATCCTCGGTAACAATACCAAGTCCGATCATGTTCAAAGGCTGCAGGTATACCTAATGAAGCAGCCAATGACTGTATAGCAATTCTATGCAAAATAGGGGTTCTCGTGGACCCTTGAATTGATGCCGTGTCTCAATTAGTCTCTGGGTGTGTCATCCACTTCACTCCAACAAACTCCCTCAAATAGATGAGATTAAAGAGTGTAAGAAAGTGACATGAAAGCGTTAACTTTTGCAAACCAAAACATTGTGGATGTATATTATGTCCTGTGGAAAAGAAGTGAGAACAAAGTATGTTTTGCCATCCAGGGCCAGTACACCAAGATCACGTTCCGCTCGCCGCTGTACATCGGCGGAGCTCCGAGCACTTACGGGCTGGCGAAGGCGACAGGCGCCGGCAGAGGCTTTGTGGGCTGCATCCAAAGCTTGAGCCTCAACGGCAAGGCCACCGATGTCAGACCGTGGCCTTTGGGCAAAGCTCTGAGCGGCGCCGACGTAGGTGGGCGGACGGCATCGCGTACATCCAGAGCGAACGTAAGCGGCGCAGCATCTGAGATCTTTCGACATTGCCGCTTTTGTGCGTGTGCTTGCAGGCGAGTGCAGCGACAGTGTGTGCGACGTGGTGGGCTGCGGTAACGGCGGCGTGTGCTTTGCCAACCGTGCCGACACCTTTATCTGCCTCTGTCCACTCGGCTTCAGGGGAGCACTGTGCGAAGACAGTGAGACCACTTTTCTTTCTCCATTCATTCTATCACACACGAGGGTCAAATTTAGTCTTTATTGTGTCCCACTCGGTGGTCAACTGGTTAGCGATCGGCTTCATAATGCAAAGGTGGAGGTTTCGATTCTGGCTCCGGCCTTCCTGCGTGGAGTTTGCATGTTCTCCCCGTTCCTGCTTGGGTTTTCTCTGGGTATTCTGGTTTCCTCCCACATTGCGAAAACATCCGTGGCAGGTTGATTGGGCACTCCAAACCGTCCCTAGGTGTTAATGTGAATGCTTGTTTGTCTTTGTGTGCCTTGCAATTGGCTGTGTGCAAATGGTGTACCCCACCTGTTGCCCGAAAACAGCTGGGATAGGCTCCAGCATCCCCGCGACCCTTGTGAGGATAAGCAGTTTAGGGGATGGATGGATGCATGGATGGATGGATGGATGGATGGATGCGTCCCGCTTGGTAATGATTCTTCACCTTTTTTAATGTTTTTGTTTGAAGCCTGAAATGTGGCACACAGGGTCAAAAAGGGGACTCAATACTTTCGCAAGCCACTACATACTGTACATGAAACTGCCACATAACCTTAATTTACTACTAATTTAGTTACATTTTTTTTGTATTAAATTTTAATGTAATCCAATTTAAAATGGAATTGAGTTTTAATGGCATGTACAACAGATTTATTAAATATACATTTCATTTTGATTTCTTGCCTTAGTTTACTAATTTATTGTTACTGGATTAAAAAAAAAAACGGATTCCAAAATAAAGGCCCCCCCACAAGCTTTTTTTTCCTTCCGACCAGGCTTCTCTCTGTTCTCGCCGCTCTTCAATGGGACGATGTTGTCTTATGCCGTGGTGTCGTGGCCTCAGCCCACCCAGAGCTATTTGTCCTTCATGGAGTTCGAGATGACCTTCCGCCCATCAATGCCTGATGGCACGCTGCTGTACAGCGACGACGATGGCAGCGGCGACTTCCTGGCCATCAACCTGCTGGACGGATACGTGGAGTTCAGATTCGACTGTGGCTCTGGGGGGCTGTTTTGAGGTACCTTTAGATCCTGTCCTGATGTTGTCCTGCATATGCAGAAGACTTGAGGTCAAAATAGCGTCAGTCATCCATCCTGACATTCATTTTATGTCCCGCTTATCAGACAGCGAAATCAAATTTGTCATTCTATACACGACCACCTAGTGGGCAACTCTTTCATGTGCACTGATCAGTAAAGTGGAAAGCTTCTCAAAAGCAGTTTTCTTCATATCTTCTGATGTTGATGTCAGTTTCGCAAATCAGTAACTGAAGTTTAGAAGACAGTGATTCAATTGATGTTTTTTCCCCATAAGAATGAGTTTTGATGTCAAAGTTCAGTCACTCCAGTGGCAGCTACTTTATCCTACCTTACACTGCCACCTAGTGGTCAACACTGTCATTCATTGTGCTCGCTACGCTCACTCGTGTCCGCTGTAGTGACTGATGCGCATCTTTGCACTTACATTCCCATGCTTTATGATGATGCTTCAGGAGTGAAGAGCAGATTGATATGGACGCGTGGCACGAGCTGAGGGTGTCCCGCACGGCGAAAAGCGGAATCCTGCAAGTGGACAGCCAGAAAGCAGTGGAAGGATTTGCTGAGGTATTTGCAGAATTGACCACAAGGGGCAGACAAACTCCTTTGTATGGTTCTTTCAACTCATTGCTGAGTCGAAAACACACACTGAATATGTGCTTTGATTGTGTGTTTGCAGGGAGCTTTCACGCAAATCAACTGCAGCTCAGCACTTTACATTGGTGGTGTAGCGCAGTATGACAAAACCAAGAGGACGGCGGGCGTCAGGAAGCCCTTCACAGGAACGATTCAAAAGGTATCATAGTGAATTTCCAACGTGCAATCCCCAGACACAGTGTGCATACTCTCATTCTTAGCTCGGTTGCCTTGCATGACATAAAAGTGTATAAAGAAGTTCACCGCCACAAAATAAGTTCAAAACAATAAAACACTCTGTTGCAACTTTTGTGGAAAAGCAGGCAAATAACATGTTATTTTAGACATTTTTATGCCATAAAAAATTGCCAACTTAAAAAAAAAATGTTGTGCCCACTTAGTTGGTGCTGAACGATCGCACTATCGCCATCACGAGCGGCTCGGCAGGTGGCATCAACGTGGCCAACTCGGATCACCCGTGCGTGCAAAGCCCTTGCGCCAACGGCGGCACCTGCAGACCCAAGTGGGACGCCTACGAGTGTGACTGCCCCCTCGGGTACGACGGCAGACACTGCCAGAAAGGTCCGTTGGCTGCACGCTAACTTTTAGTTCCGTAATTACATGACAAAGAGGAATCGGATTTGCTTTGGTTTTGTACTTTTCCAAGTGGAATGGTTTAATCGAATGTTCATGGTTGTGATCGTGAAGGCAGCACTTCTACAACTGATTTCAACCATTTGACAGGGTTTGCATCTGTGCATACTACAATTCATACATATTTGGGGAAATGCCTTCCTTTTAAGTTTTTCTATACTTATTTTGATCAATATATATTTTTTTCATTGAATTTCATTTTTTAATCAATTTATCCACATTTTATTTCGTGTTGTAATGTCCCTTATAATTCCTTTTAGATTCCTTTTTTTCATTTATTTTTCTCTTTCATCACTTAATATTGTATTTGATATTTTTATTCTCAATTTTTTCTATTTAATTTATCATTAGAGATTATATTATTTTTCAGTTTTGTTCCTTTTTTATTTCAGTTTTTAATTGCATTTTGTATTTCTATTCATTAAAAAGAAAATTGTAAGTCTTTTTTTTTTCATTTGTCCATTTTTTTCTTACATTTTGTTTGTGGACGGACATAAAAGTTTGCACTTCACTGTCGATATGCATCCGCTGAATGATAGAGGGAGTGGGGTTGCGAGCTCCCATCTCAGGTTGATTTTGCCCTCTCTGCCCACCCCCTTTGCATGTCCCTGAAGGCATCACAAGTCTCATAGGCCTTCAACCTTATGATATGAGCTTTCCTCTTCCTGTCCGCCACTAAATGTTTTTTCCCCATCCTTATGAAAGTCAATATGACATCACGTAGCACACATAATAATCCTTTAAACCCGTCTGTGTCTTCTCTGTTTTGTTTTTTTCTCATGCAGAATGTGGAAACTACTGCTTGAACAGTGAGTCATGCTGCATCTGCAGTGCTCCACTTCTTGAATAATCAAATATTATTTCCATCAACATATGTGGCAGTAACTTGTGATGTACTGGTGCTGCCACTGAGCGCGCATGGTCATGACAAGTAAGTGTGTGTTGTGTGTGTTTCCCTCCTTGTCCGTCGCAGCCGTGACGGAAGCCATCGAGATCCCACAGTTCATGGGTCGCAGTTACCTCACCTATGACAACCGGGACATCCTCAAAAGGTCAGAATGAAGTGGGCACAAAATGTTTGATTTGATTTTTTTTTTCAGTTGATTTGATTTTCATATCATTTATTCATTTTTTTTCCAGTAGATTCTTTTTTTATCTTGGTTATTTCAGTTTTTTTTGGGGGGTGAAGGACTTCATTTGATTTCAATCATAATTTTTCAAATGGTTTCATTTAATTTTTCATTCATTTTATTGTACCCCAATCATTAATCTTTTAATTTATTTTCATAAAATACGTTTAAAATAATGAATTTGAATATATTTTAATTTCCTTGTTGTCATTTCACGTAATATTTTTTAAATTATATACTTTTTACGGTATTTTAAAATGTTTGGATTCAAAATTTTTTTATTATTGTATTTTTATGAAATGAAGTGGTGGCACGGTGGTCGACTGGCTCGCCTGTTCGCGTCACAGTGCAGAGGTGCAGGGTTCGATTCTGGCCCCAGCCTTCTTGTGTGGAGTTTGCATGGTCTTCCCGTGCCTGCATGGGTTTTCCCGGGGTACTTCGGTTGCCTCCCAAATTACAAAAACATTCATGTCAGAATAATTGATCACTCTAAATTGTCTTTAAATGAACCTTTATGACCTGGAATAAATTTCAGTTCACAGCTCTTTATTCTCAAGAATCAAGAGCTTGACTTTCTTGACCCTCAGAGTGTTTGAGACCATTTTAATTTGAAGGGGTTTCCAAACTTTTAAAACCGGTACTCTGCACCGAGAAGATTCCAATTAAAAGGAATACAAAATGTCCATGTACAGTATGTATGCACCATTAATGTTTTGTCAAGTTGCATCTTAGAAATTGAAGGTTTTTTGTTTTCTATAATTTTGGTTATACCTATGAAGTGTGTTGTTTGTGTTGAAGGGTGTCAGGGTCAAGGAACAACGTGTTCATGCGCTTCAAGAGCAGTGCCGGGGACGGCCTGCTGCTATGGAGAGGAGACACACCCATGAGAGCCAACAGCGACTTTCTGTCCTTGGGGCTGCAGGGCGGCGCGCTCATCTTCAGGTAGCGGGGAACAGAAACAACCAATGTAGTCCTACTCCTCTTCTACTCTTCGTGACTGTCAACATGTTGTCGTTCTGGTGGAGCTATAACCTAGGCAGCGGTGCGGCAAACATCGTGGTCAACGGAACCTTCACTGATGGGAAGTGGCACAGAGTCAAAGCTGTCAGGTGAAGTAGCAACACAAAGGAAGACATTTCAAGACCTTGATCATTATTATTCTTACTTTTAGGAACATTTCAGAGCCTATAACAAGTCAGATTTCAACTGCCCTGACCTACGTGAGCGACTGAATATGTGCAGGCATCTCCGTCTGCATATTACAATTCATTCCCTCATTGTTATGAGTTAATTCCTCTCAAAGGAAACTTTATTGGCATAATATTATGAACTTTATTTTCATAGATTAGACATTTCTTTTCATAAGATTATGATTTTAGTTTTGTACAAACTCCGGCTGAATAATCTTGTACATTTTAAAAATGCATTATTTCTAATGAATTCTCCTAAATTGATGACCTAATTGACCTAGTTGAGTTGCTGGAGTGGTGGAATGTTGTGGAAGGTTGTGTTGTGGAATGTGTAATGTAGAGTTTGCATGTTCTCCCCGTGCCTGCGTGGGTTTTCTCTGGGTACTCCGATTTCCTGTCACCTTCCAAAAACATGCATGGCAGGTTAATGGAACACTCTAAATTGTCCCTAGGTATGACTGTGAGCGCGGATGGTTGTTTGTCTATGTGTGCCCTGCGATTGGCTGGCAACTAGTTCTGGGTGTACCCCGCGTACTGCCCAAAGACAGCTGGGATAAGCTCCAGCACACCCGCGACCCTCATGAGGATAAGCGTATTAAAAAATGAATGGATGATGACTCAATTGACCATCTGTTTTGCACGTGTAGGGATGGTCAGTCCGGGAAGCTGACCGTGGACGACTACGGTGCCAGAACGGGTCGGTCGCCAGGCAAGATGAGACAGCTCAACATCAACGGACCCTTATATGTCGGTCAGTGACTACTCATACGGCCATCTAGATATGAATGCTAAGAATGACATTGTTGCTTTGTGTGCGTGCCTCTGTTTGTTTGTGTGCGTTAGGAGGCATGAAGGAGATCGCCCTGCACACCAACCGGCGGTACGTGGGCGGCCTGCTGGGCTGCGTGTCACACTTCACGCTGTCCACCGACTACCACGTGGCGCTGGTGGAAGATGCCGCCGATGGCAAGAACATTAACACGTGCTCCAACTAGGTCCACTCCAATGACTGTTTTGGAAATCTTTCCATCCCCAAAAACTGAAACGATTGTGGTTAGCAGCGGGTAAATAAAAAGCACAAAAAGCTTACAGCTAATTTGGATCTTTGCAAGGACTTTTTTTGCTGGGGTGGTTTCAAGCACATTTCTATTTTTTCTACTGCAAATCCTTATTTGATTGCTGGAAGGAGCGACTGATCCGCGGGATCAAGCTTTATGTGTTTGTTTTTCAGCGGCCTGACCGAGAGCAGCTAGCGGTGATCAAGTTCTTTGTAGGGGATTTGCTTAGGGCCTTTAGGGACCTTCACTCACTTTTCAAGCCCTTCTTCTGTGTTCTTCTCGTGCTCGTGTAGATAAAGCGATAGTCGGCCAAAGTGGAGCGTGTAGCGGCGTTTGTGTGTTTTTAGTGTACGCCCTGATGTTTTTATACAGAGAGATGCTCGCCAGCTCCTCTTGCTGCTCGTGGACGCTTATTGTTGTGAGGGAGAATCCGTAGGGTGTGGTTGTAATTGCCCCACCGGCCAATAAGAAAAAAAAGACTGCTGCTCCGCTGGACAGAGAGCTGACATGAACAGGAAGTCAGATCAGACATGCAATCCCTATAAAACAGGAAAGAAATTGTATCGAGCAAGCACAGGAAACATCCGAGATCAACAGAATGACTGAAGTTCTTACTCCAGCTTCTTGTTGAAAGGGCACAATTGGAACTGCCCCGTAGGCCATGGAGAGAAAATTGGCATGAATTGGTCACGGCCAGGCATCTGGGCAGAGTTGGCAGGAACAGGACCAGTAAGTCAGGAACAGCATAACGATCCGGAAATCAGACAGACTTAAATATAAATTCATTCTAAAATGTAACAATGAAAATCAAACAGAATCCAGTGAGCATATTTGGTATCCACAGCATGACTCAAGTTCCTGTTCCTGTTCCCAGTCACATGCGAGTTGGATTGTATTAGTGTTCAATCCTCACTGTACCACAAGCCACTTAAAAAAATGTCATTTATCGATCACGGCCACAAAGCTGAATGGCAAAATATCTGCCCCTGGAACAGATGGTCAGCAGGAACAGGAACAAATCTGGATCTTCTGATCTTTGGTTCTGTCTTATTCCTGTTTGTATCTCAGGCACTATTACAGTGGCACCAAATGAGTTGGTTGGGCCACGCGAGGTGAAATTCGACATATTGACAGTCATGAGTCAGCAGCGAATAACACACAGATCAGCATCAGTTTGTTTTCAGCAAAAATAAAGCGAATGTCACCTGTGGCCATTTTATTTCATTTTAATGAGTGTGTCACATTGAAACCGAAAGACTGAAACAAAATGTGTGACTTATTTTATTTGTAAAAACTAATTGTCAGTAGATATGTGGACAGCAATCTTAGTATTTTTTTACTTGTAATTTTTGCTTTTCATAAGATGTTAAACATATTTTTTCAATGATGGCAACTGATATGTTGTCATATCAGTTTTTTAAATTGGATTGCAATTGTCCTTTTCAATTATGAATTAAACGGGATTTTGCAATCCCCCCCACCCCCTAAAGTTCACTTTTTGTCATATATCGTACAAGTGTCAGTCTGACCTGGCAGTCGTACAAGAGTAAAATGATCTGTGAAAAAAAAATCTGCCCTCTCTGGTCCCATTTTGTGACTCTAATTTGATGTGCAGAAACAGACTCGCCCAAGAAATAACAACCAATCAATCAGAGACCGAAGACGTGACTTTCATTTCTCGTACATTTGCGGGCACATTCATAGCTGCAAGAGTGATTTTAAATTGGACCGGCTAATTTTTGCCTTTGTTAAATTCAGCTTCTTTCATCTTAGGCAGATGGCTAAAATAAAGCCTCTCTTTTCTCAAGAGCACTTTGAAACAGTAACTCAAGCCAAGGTCACATCTAGGCTGGATTACTGTAATGCAATCCTCCATTAAGCGTCTCCAGTTGGTCCAGAATGCTGCTGCTCGCCTCTTGAATGGTCTCGTAAGAGGTAGTGCATAACTCTTACTCTGGCAGCCCTCTTCATTTTAGAGTTCTTGTTAAGATCCTATTATTAGTTTTCAAATCTTTAAATGGCTTCGCCTCACCTTACCTCTCTCAGCTCCCCTAGGCACCTGCCTGGTGCCTCCGGTCTACGGACCAGACACTATTAGAGGTACCAAGAACTAAGCGGAGGCTCAGAGGGGATTGAGCCTCTTCCGTTGCTGGGCCCTCTCTTTGGAATGACCTCCCACTGAACGTTGAGCAAGCCCCCGAGCTCCTCATTTTTAAAAATCATTTTTATTCTTTGGGTTTTTGCTCAGCATGAGAATTGATTTTTTAGTTTTACTGTTTTGTGCTTTCTATCGTCTTTGTTATTCATTTATTGTTTTATTGTTTGTTGTTGTATAACTATGTTTGGTTCATACACAGCACTTTGTATACAACGGTGGTTGTTTTGTGCTGTATAAATACAGTTGACTTGACTTGAGTGACTTGTCCACCGCCTTGGACTGACCCGTTACCTTAGGCCTCAGGAGATTAGCTGAAACTATGGCGGAATATCCACCATCAGAAAATGAAAAATGCACACCCCTTGTTTGCCAACAACTGAGCATAATACTTAGCAGACAGAAGTGAAACAAAAAACAAAAAAAAAGAATTGGACAGATTCATACACAAAAGAAGGGCATGCATCAGAGTTGCTGTTCGGAGGTGGAGGCAACTCAGGCAGTCCAGAATTTTGTTTGACATTGAATGGAGTGGGCTGTGTTCACGCTCATTGCGGCGCAAACAGACAACTTTTTAAAAATACGCCAACTCGCGGAAGTCAGTGAAATTAACACCCGGTCTAACTCGCTTCTGCCCAGATTGCGTGCTGTGGGATGCTTTTTAAAGACAGTAATTCACAGAAACACTTAAAAGCTTTCCACCAGCTTCCCTTTATTGCGCTTCTTCTATTTTTATTTCGATAAGATGAGGTCTTGAGGTTCAGGCAGTTCGGTGATGTCAGAGTGAAGTGAAGCTACATTGTCCAGTGGTGAAGAGGAAATGGCAACGTACGCATCAGGTTGATGGACATCATCAGTTATAGAAGATGAAGATGTGGTTAACCACCGTAAAACATTGAAAACAATAAAACAATCCATCTTAACTTTGATAGGAAATCTAACTGATGCAAGCCGAACTGAGGTCACATTTTGTATTTTTCATTTCCAAGCATTAGCATTCAGCCTTAGTGGTGATTTTCAAATGAATTCAAGATATTGTCTGCCCCTCTCAAAGCATGTCAATGTAAAAGTATGTCAAATTTAGTGCTCCTTGTGACGCAAGCAGCTACTTAGCAGCTAATTAACCCACATCCCTGATGTGCCTTGCACCAGGTTCCAATGTCCTGGCATCCCTGCGTTATGCCTCGCTTGACCTTGCATATGCTCTGTACCGCGCAGTGGAATATTCTATTGAGTTAGGTTTGATTATATTACATCACACACTCATACACACACGCAGACACACACACACACACACACACACAGACACACACACACACACACACACACACACACACACACACACACACACACACACATTTACACACACTTACTAGTTACAAATAAGTCCATGGTAAACCTCCATTTTGCACATAGAATGTCTTTCCTCTCTGAAGTCCTATTTGATGGCCAACATGTCAGAGCGTACCTCTGCGGAAACATCATAGAATTTACTTTAACCTCTATGAACCATCACCACACATTGGGCAACAGTAGAACCCAGCATGTTGGACTGCTTTTGGTTATATATATAAATATATGTATATATTGGATGTTTCAGTTCGGTGCAACTGCTTTCTGTTCGGTCTCTCCTCTGGATAAGTCCTAACCATCCAAAGCTGCTCACTCAAATTCTTTTCCCCAAACATAGTTGAACATTTTCATAAATAACTACTTTTGCATTAAAAATGTTTTTTTTCCGATTAAATGCAAAATTGTGTTGTAGCATGTTTATTACATATTATTACATATTTCTTACACAACTCATTTTCGAAAATATTCTGCGGTGGCTCAGTACGTTCATATTCCACTCCAATATACAAGCCTTTGTTTCATTGGGCAACCCAACACAAACGATATTTGTTTATTTTGTGACACACAACGACACAATGCACAAACGCATACAAAAAAATAAGTAAAAAATATGACACTAATCCTTTGCACAAAAGATTAGAGACTACAGTGAACTTCCAAGAAATAATTTCCTCATTTGCAGAAGAGATTTGGGACACCATGTAAGGATTGTGAGCAGCTAAGTCCCCTGAGGGAATGCTATTTCACAATGACTGCTATGTTAGTTATGGCGTTTTACTGTACTCTATAGTTTTGAAAGGACAAATCAGTCCAATAAACACAAATTAATTCATAAAAAATAAGAAATAAAGAATGAGGTTCATTTAAATAAATACAGTACAACTTTAAACTTTTCTTGTCTGCAAAATGCCACAAAATGTGATATATGCCTTCATATAGTCGATACGAATAAATAGGTTTGCAAGAAAAATGCACATAAATCATCTTATTTAAATAAATGAATACATATAGGTTATTTTACATAAATGAATGCATATGATGGAATGACATTTCGGTCCACCTAGCAGTCGCTATCATGTGATTCTCTCAAAAGATGATGGGAGAGTCTGTGCAGCCAAAAAAAGTGCACTGCTTCACATCCTTTGTGATGCACGTGGGAGGCCCCATCGTATGTGGTGAACTCAAGATGTCCAACACAGAGCAGAACATACAAAATCATGACTGTTTTAGTTAGTACCAACAAAAGCAAAACATTTTTAATACAATTTTATTATTCTAAGACGCTTTTCTCTAAGATTCGTGAAATAATCAATTGTTTTGTCTTCCTCAAAATACTAAAAACCTTTTTCTTGAAAATGTTTTCATTTTTCAAAAAGGGTAGATTTTTTCCTCACAAAAAATCTGTGCAACATCATGACATTTTTCTTTAAAAATACCACTTTATTCTTTTGAAATAATGACTTTTTCTGAAAAATAAAGAAATTTCATCAGGTATGGAGGTTTTTTTTCTTGTCAGATCACAACTTATATTTTCCTATTCAGCGTGGCCCTTGGTGTGCCTTATTAGACCATCAATATGTTTATAACTCCAGTTGCAGCAATCGCATACAACTACCGTACAACTACTTTCTAATATTTTGACTCTATTATGTAGCAAAATACGGGAACCAAAATCATCAAAATAAAAATGTCAGGAATTTTGAACTGGATGATTTTGATCATCTAATGTGTCCGGTGCCCTCAAGTCTCCTAATAACAGCACGTCATGGTAATCCCTTGGCTTTCATTTCATAGGGCAGCGATTCTCCTCCAGGTTTTGTGGCATCCAAGTATCCCCGTGAGAAATCATCAAGAATACCTTGGGAAATCATTCAATTTCACTTCATTGAGGCAAAAACACTTTGTTCATCGACAGTTGTCTCGACGCCAACGACACACACAGGCAGAAGAATTAAATCCTCTTCCATTCGAGGGCAAGAGGGCACAATAATCCTGTGTGCCCAACCACCTTTTGCATTTCATGTATCAGCTTTGTTTTCCGTTAGTCACATCGTTATTTAAATACTTATCCATTTTGTGACATTTGTTTGGTGGTGTGCTGTGAGATATTTGTAATGTACAGTGTCACATCAAAGGTTGGGGAAACACCGTGAGAGATGGGACGGGATCATGAAAGGTCTGCCATTGACCGAAATGCATTCCATTTATGGAAGTGTTTCCTTTGATCTGCATTTTGCAAAATGTTTCTTCCATAACCTACATTCCCACTGGCTTGGATAACGCAACACACACACACACACACACACACACACACAGTATTAAAGAGGCTTAAGACTACATTACTTGTTGAGCCCTAAAGCTCCATACTCTATGATGCAGCCTTTCCTCTTTGGCTTGACCGCATGTCAGGATATCTTGTGAGATTTTGTGGGATTTCAGCATCAAAAAGAATGAATTTTCTTTGCCTTTTCTTACACGTTTTCGTGACGCACTGCCCTTAGAACAGGAAACAGATGCTAATATAAATACGATTCTTGCTTTACACTGTATGCATTATTCACATATTAATTTCTCATATAACTATAAATGAGAGTCTGTCAAAGGCTGAGGACAGCCAAGCCCCCCCCCTCCCCACACACAAATTAAAGTAAAAGTGAACCCTATGACACTGATAAGAATAAAGGTAAAGAGAATTGATTAATTGAAGAGATCATTTTTAATCAAATCACTTGTTAGCTACTTATTTTTAAGGCTAATGTTATAAATATGTTTGAAAATTATACTTAAGTGTTTGGAGTTCATGGTTTGAATCAGAAACTATTATAATAGGAATCAACGAGAATCAAGACGCTATAATGATTACGGATCTATTTAAACACATTCCACATTGTACTTGAACCACTTCTCTGTATTAGCTATGAAATACAAATAAACAAAAAGGAGCAACATCAGATCGGACTAACCTAGAGTCAAGGCACATAATGGTGACAAGTTTACTCTTTCCATGTTTGGGTGGTCACTTGTTGCTAGGCAGAGTTCGCTTGGCTCAATCAAATTTGCCACCTAAGCCGGTGAAAAACAATAATGTGCATCAGTCATGCCTGCTAGTCTATTTGCATAACAAACTAGGGACAGAAACTGGAGTGCAGGGGGTGGGGAACTCCGGTAACGATGGCAAGCCGCACCTTGCCTCTTGGGTTATCCAAACAGATGTTGGTACTCGTGAGTATTGCACATCCTTATGAGTAACCTACACTTAACGTGTTTGAGCGTGTGCAACGATCGCATACCTATGGCCTGCGTATACGGGACGATATAGTTTTAGATCCCTCCATGATCAGCTCATAGATCAGCTCATAGCAAGCTGCGTGCAGGCCTGAAATGATCACGAGCAATTGAATCAGGTGTGTCAGAGTAGGGAAGGATCTAAAAGAAGCAGGATATGGCTCTCGAGGAGCTGGAGTTCTCTACCCCTGTTGTAGTGCATCGTAATTCAAACGCATAAAGAAGTTCCTTCAAAGCATCTTGTGAATTTTCACTATTAACACAATGGAATAGTTTTACGCCATTTGACTTTTGTGATACAGTGGTTCACTTCTCTGGCAGGTCACCGTATCGATTGCCTGCAGGCTGGTTGTCCCGCTCCCAGAGCTCAATAGTAATTAGTCGGTCTCCTGACGCTGTGGCACAAAAGCCCAGCGCGGCGTCCTGTCATCCCTGAACTGGACATTCACACCAGTAGAGATCAGCTGCTCCCTCATGTTAATTGACTCATTGACGTGTGAAACGCTGACCTGCATTGTCCACGACGTCAAGTTGACACCATTGGCCACTTTTTTTTTTTTTTTTCCGTGGACAAAAGGTCAATGGCAGCCACTTGAGCATCCCGCAAGGTGGATCCAGTGCAGTGTCACAGGTAATATTAGACAACACTGATGTCTTCAACAGCCATTTGAGGAATTACTTTGCAAAGGTACTGTATACACGGTGACACTTCAATATGTCTTAAGATGGTGTTATCTTCCAATGCGCTCAACTGCACTGGAAAGCAGTCTGGGATTAGAAATAATAATCATCCCTGTGTGTGTGTGTGTGTGTGTGTGAGTTGTGTGTGAGTTGTGAGTGAGTGAGTGAGTGAGTGAGTGAGTGAGTGAGTGAGTGAGTGAGTGAGTGAGTGAGTGAGTGAGTGAGTGAGTGAGTGAGTGAGTGCGTGCGTGCGTGCGTGCGTGCGTGCGTGCGTGCGTGCGTGCGTGCATCACACTGGATGGATGGAAATGTAAAACTCTTTAATCTTAATTGTCATTTTTATTATGATTTTTCTTTGCACATGACGTGTTTTCAATGAGGTGTTCGGGTCCACCTACCAAATACCGTATGGTTTATTGGCCCATTAAAAGTCTGCCGATCCATGCTATTATCTTGCAATTTCTAGCACATATTCTCTCTGAACACTAATCTTTCGATGAAATGTATTATACAATCATGATATCATATTTGTGACATAAAGGTAAATACTAGTTTCCATCAGAGAAATAATCCCTGAACACATCTGCCATGTGTTGAGTGATTAAGTACACATTCACATTCAAACGTTGACACATACACATTGCATGTCGAGAGTGCTGTCATGTTTTTATTGCAGTGGGCCACATGCATGCAACAGTGTTCAGATTAAGGCAATCCCCGCCCACACTGTCTTACTTTATGTCTAAACTCTGCACCCACTCTTCTCGCTTTATCTGTGTTTCCAGCACCATAAAAAGCAATGAGCTGCAAATGTGGCCTATTCTCCAACCAGCCACGCATCCTCTCCGGTAGTCTCCAAAGCACTTTTTAGAAGAGGGGTGGGCAATGTACAAAATTGCATGGAAGCCAAGCCACATTTACAAAAAGTATATAAGGATTTCAAGGAAGTGCGGTAGGTTCGGGGGATGATGTTACTCTTTTGTCAAATGTGATCTGACATTTTGTGAGGCCTACACAAGTCAAATTGACTTGATTTTAAGATCAATGTGATTTTTTTTTCTTGACCCCTTTAACTCATTCACTCCCAAAGACGTTTTTAAACGTCTTTTCAGTCTTGGTCCAGAATTGGCTGGTACTGAATGAGTTAATGCAGTCGTTGTTTTTCCGCCTAAGAAAAAAAAACGCTGGTTAGTTGACATATTTCTGCAATCTTGCTGTAGTTTCTGAAGCAAACTTTACAGAAGCGTCACTCTGATGAGTCTAAACAGCTGCACGGGGAGTGAGAAGGCCAAGCGTAGCCTACTTGCAAGTACACGACAAGCCCAAACCAGAGTGTGTGTGTGTGTGTGTGTGTGTGTGTGTGTGTGTGTGTGTGTGTCTCATGCAGTAATTTCAAGCTGAATAATTGGGCCGCACCAATTAGTCGCCTGGTTCCATTGCATGCGTGTCGGTTCCAGCCGCGAGCCACGCGGCCCGCAATGACGACTTGATGCTCAGCGTCTTGTTGATTGGAATCAGGATGCGCGTTACGTAAGCATCTGTCAGGGAAAGAGGAGAGGGGTGGTGTTATGGCTCAGGGCCGGGCCTGGTGACATGAAGGCTGGGCAGGGAGAGCGAGAGAGAGAGAGAGAGAGTGAGAGAGAGGTGATGGGAGGAGGAGAAATGATGAAAGAGTGTGGTGCACAGCTGGTGTGAAGGCACGCCGGAGGAGGACATCAGCAGTTCTTCTGTGAAGACGCTTTCAAATTAAGGACATTTTCTCATCTCTGGACCACTTGTGAACTTGCCGTTGCAACTTTCCTCTCAAGAGTCAGCTCGAGGGAACGGTCTGAACATGGAGGTCAGAACGCAGGAAGTGGATGTCCCCCTTGACGACCATGACGCGGTCCACTGAGAGCATGGAGCCCGAGAGAGCGCACAGCCCGAGCAACTTCTTCAACAAGGCGGACGTGCCCGACCACGCGCATTACGTGGTGGCCGCCTTCATCCTGGTGATCGGCACGCTGGGCGTCACTGGCAATGCGCTGGTCATGTTTGCGTTCTACAGGTAAGCAAGATGGCGGATATACTGTAATTGATTTATTTCAGTTGGGGGGGTCTGCAATAGGCGGAGTACGTTCTGACAATACCGATGCAGCAACAGCCATTAAAAGTCAACATACATCAACATCAACATGCTTAACTCCGTAACATTGTTTTCTTTTCGTTGGTACGCTGTTAGGTTTCTATGCGATACTATTGGTGATAGCATGTGTGTTATTCTCTTCCATGGGTTTTCTCCAAGTACTCTGAATTTCTTTCACATTGCATGCATGCATGTTGCATATCAGTCCCTAATACAATATGCTCCACCTAATCGAATTTTATAAACATTTGTATAACTGTAGCTAATTTCGATGGAGCTAGTTGCATCACATTGCATTAGAACACATAATGCCATACCACACACACAGTCTCATTTGATCAAAGCTTATTTTATTGCGATAAGTTTATTGTCTTGTTTCGCATCACAGCGTATCGTGCTACAAACCGTTTCATCTTTTTTGCCTTTGTTTTATCTCAGTCTTATTTTAGTGTACTGAATTATTCCCTATATAGTAATTTCTCATTTTTCACGGTTAATGGAGAAAGATGGAAATCCGCGCAGTAGGACTACTGTATTGTCTTACTGTATCATGTCGCATTCCTCTCGTATTATCTCATAGTATACCATAACGTAAGGTAGCGAATCGTATTACACAGTCCGACATTGTTGGTGGCCCGGTAGCCCTGGGCCAGTCTCGCGCCACCATGTAGGCCCGTAGAAATTTCATTCAAAATAACTGTCTTACTTTTTTACATCTGAAATACAATGCACTACACGGAAGTAATATTTTCCAAAAGTCTTAAATAAAACACCATACCTGAAATAATCACTGACATGTATGATATTATATCAAGAATATACGGGACCTGTACTGATCCTGACAGGGCCACCTTAACGTGGCTCCTGCTGGCCCCACGGGGCCTCTACTCTAAAAGGCTGAATGCCGGACCCTCTATCATATTATGCTATCAATATTTTTCTGAATGAGTGACTACAAATGTCACACACTCTATGTCCACAAAAATACCCCCAGTTCAACGTACCCTATCGTATTCGACTGTCCAATGAAATTCAAGTGTCTCGAAAGATTGTATTTTTATCGCAAATTAAATAACCAAATAAAATTCTTCTTTTTCCCAACATGAATGAATAAAATCATGTATATTTCCCTTTTTATTGTAGATTTTCCCTTCAATATTTCCACAACAAATTTGAATTGCATATTCGGCTCTCTTATTTCCTGTTCCGACTGATGTGAACAGGTTCTTGGAAGAGGAAATGGGTCAGAAGGGGAATTGATGTGTGAGCATGCACTCTCGCAGCATGTGTGCATGTGTGTTTGTGTTAAGGGGATGTTTTCGTCAGGAGCTTTCATACCCCCCCCCTCCATCACAATGACGGATACTTTACCATTGTGTCCACACACACACACACACACACACACACACACACACACACAATATGAATATGCACATACATATTACACGTTCGCATATAGCGAACGCATTCTCTTTGGTTGATGTGCAACTCGGTCCTGTGCGCTGATTGGATGAATTTAATAATGTAATGCACGGACGCGCGCACACACATACACACACACACACACACACATTGAAACATGCATGAAAACGTCCACCGTGAGATAATGTGTTCTCTTTAGACTACTGCATCGATGTGCATGACCTAAATAATATTCCCGCTCTTACCTAAGCTGTGGTGGCAATGCCGGTAACTTTGTAGACTGTGTTAATGTGTCAGTTACCCGAAGTACCAGGGTGCATCCAAAAACATTGCAGCCATGCTTGGTTTTTGGCGTTGACGTGATCTTGGTTCCATTTCCAATGCTTCACCTAGATTAGATTTGAAGTCAAGTACAAGTGTTCAAACAAGCCTTGGAATGAAAATAAAGGCAGTGGTACCATGAGCCAACGTGCTGTTGTTGTTTTTGGAAATAGGATTTGTAGCTTGACTAAGTTTGTATTTTTCTTTTTGCCTTGATTTGCGAGCAAGGATTTCAATTTTTTTACTCTTAGGCATATTACAGCACTTTTGGAGCATCTGTCACCTTAGATAACATTTGCAGTGCACTCACTGTTTGGCAAGCACACGTTACTATTTATAATGGGCTATTAAAACATTAGCTGTGGCCTCATGATTTATCAGACATATGCCAGATGCACAAAAGATTTAATATTAGTTGTGGGCTCAGTATTTGGTAAGCACTTTAGCGGACAGATCTGATGACAAGCTGACATTTGGGTCACCATCACTCAAAAGTGGTACCAAACAGTTCTGGCTCACACAGGCTTTAGATTCTAATCCAAACTGCACCACTGGTCATCAGAACGAGCAATGCCTAATCCGGAATAATACTTGATGTGAACACTCGCTTTTCCTCTCCTGTCTTCACGGTGCAAAAATAAGTTGCTGTCTTTGAGCACAAGCTACATTTTGTGGTGGGCAAAAGTACCTAATATTTGTTGTCATACTGGCCTGGGTACCCATCCGTCATTGTCAGTCCCTCATTATTTCAAGACAAACTGTCATGGGTCATGCAACGAGGAGTATGTTCGGAAATTCACCCTAGCACCAAACACCACACTGCCATACTGTGAGAGTGGTGTGTTTGGAGAGGCAGAGCCTGCTTAGAAAGTCTTTCCAAATGCACCTGAGAGTGGATTTACTCACATCTTCTGGTGAAATATAATCTATCTTTTTCTTTCTACTGTAGTAAACAGTGCCGACGAGCCACATATTCATTTTGAAGAGAAATTTGAACAAGGGCACCACTTGGCACTGAGGCTGGACTTTGGAAATGGTTTATACAGTAAAAGGAAATAGGAGAAGATCGGTGGATGCCACTATTTGGCAAGCCATGTTTATGTTTATAATGGAGAAGGAAGGAAACATAATATTGATTTGAAAGATCACCATTCGGCAAACACAAGCTACTATTTATAAAGTGCAAAAGGACATAGACCAGGGGGGTCAAAACTATGGCCAGGGGGCCATTTGTGGCCCGCTTTCCATTTTTTAGCAGCACACAGCATATTCTCAAAATAACATTTGGCATGGCTTGCATCACTATTTTATTTATTTTCTTTTAAGGAGGGCGGGAACTATGTGTCCCTAATTCCAGCAAACTACGAATTTATCACTATGTGTTGTGTTTATTGTTTTACTCTATGTTAACTGTTTTGTTCAGTGCTTTGTTACAGCTGGAGCTGTTGTGAAAGTGTGATATAAATCAGGATGTATTGTATTGTATTGTAGTTGCTATTCAAAACTTGTCTTAATGTAGAGCTTTTCTAAATAGAGTAATCCATTGTTTTTCGTGGGTAATTGGTACTGGACCCTCCTGCAAAAAGTGAAAAACTGCGTAGTAGGATTTGACAGCCAAGAGCAAATGCTAGGTCCTTTCCTTTATTGGAAACAATAGCTTGCACCTAAAAAATTACTAGTGAGCCCACAACTAATGCTGCATCCATTGTCCATGAGAAACCGTAGGTTCTACCACAGTAATAGTTATCCCCCCCCCCGCCCCTTGTTACAAACAGCAGTTTAAGTTGTAACCAAATCGGTGAAAAGAAGATAGTCTCTTCAATCACAATGCTGGTCCTGTCATGTTTCATAATGGTTTTTTTTTTTTTTTTGTAATTAGCAGGACAATTGTTGCTCTTTCTGTGGCTTTTGCAAGTTTCGTGTTGTTTTTCAGTGGCCAAATTGTACAACTTTCATCATCGACTGCCTTGTAATAAATTGTACGAACATCTCATTTGTGTGTGTGTGCAGCAACAAAAAGCTTCGTAGCCTGCCCAACTATTTCATCATGAACCTGGCAGTCAGCGACTTCCTCATGGCCTTCACCCAGTCACCAATCTTCTTCATCAACTGCCTCTACAAGGAATGGGTGTTTGGAGAGATGGGTAATTTCATCCTACATCATACGTACTTCCAAACCAACATCCAAAGTATTAAACATCTGGATTGCCACACAGGTTGTAAAATGTATGCTTTCTGCGGTGCCTTGTTTGGCATCGCCTCCATGATAAACCTGCTGGCCATCTCCATCGACCGCTACCTGGTGATCACCAAACCATTGCAGACCATCCACTGGAGCTCCAAGAAAAGAACCACGCTGGCCATTATCTCTGTATGGCTCTATGCACTGGCCTGGAGTCTGGCTCCTCTTGTTGGATGGAGTGAGTCCCTTACCACCGTCCACCACATTTAACGCCAGATAAAGCACATTAACTCAGCCAAGCAAACACTGAATACATCATATGTCACCAGTATAAATTTAGACAAGTAAATGCTTTACTGATTTCCATAAAACTTTACTTGGCCTCACTATTTGGCAAACACTGGCTATAGTTTACATCGTACAAAAGCATGATGCAACCACTTTCTTTCTTTTTTTTTGCTCGACAAAAAAAAAAAAATCACATGACTTACAATCACGAATCTGCGAACTAAATTTCCCGCAGCACTGATTGAACAAGCAATGTAATGTAATCATCTGCAGCCAGTGATGCCCAAGCGGGTATGTCATAACTAATTGACATGTTGAGTCGGGTGTGTCTTAACCTGCATGGCAGATGCTCCGTCGAACCCCTGGGACTGATTGACCGAACCCCCGGGGTTCGATCGAACCCAGGTTAAGAATCACTGCATAATTGCTTCCTGTAAATTGTTTGAACTCACTATATGCTACTATTTATAGCAGGGACAGTGATGTAACTTTGGCTGTGGGTACACTACTTGGCAAGTAAAACCTACTATTTAACCGGCAAAAGATCATAGTTTTAGTTGTGGGATCACTATTTGGCAAGCACAACCCACTATTTATAGCAAGCAAAATAATGTCACTTCAGTTGTGGTGGCCCGGTGCTGTCACGTTGCGCGGTGGTGGTGGACCCCAAAAAGCAGGCAGGAGGAAGGAGCAGGGTGTACTTGATGAATTGTATTAAAACAGAAAACTAAATCACAAACAAACAAACAAAGTGCACTTTGTGGCAAACACACAATCCTAATTATTCATTCATTCATTTTCCGATCCGCTTATCCTCACAAGGGTCGCAAGGGGTGCTGGAGCCTATCCCAGCTGTCTCCGGGTGGTAGGTGTGCCAGCCAATCGCAGGGCACACACAGACGAACAACTGTACACGCCACACTCACACCTAGAGACAATTTTGAGTGTTCAATCAGCCTGCCATGCATGTTTTTGGAATGTGGGAGGAAACCGGAGTACCCGGAGAAAACCCACGCAGCCCCGCGGAGAACATGCAAACTCCACACAGGGAGGCCGGAGCTGGAATTGAACCTCTGCACTGTGAGGTCGAGGCGCTAACCACTGGACAACCAGGTCGCCCAATCCTAATTAGAACACGCAACATTTTATAACATTAGCTCGGGGCTTACGATTTGGCAAGTACACACTAGTAAATATATGGGCAAAGTTATCCAAAATTTGCTGTTGGCTCTCGATTTGACAAGCACAAGATATTGGTACAATGAACAAAAGAGTGGAACTTTAGCAGTGTTCTTACCATTTGGCAAGCACAGATTACTGTTCATAACGTCAAATATGACTTTTGTTATTTAATGATGAACTTTGGACTCACTATTTGGCAAGCACACGTTACTATTTACAAGTGGCAAAAGGCTCTTTTCTTGCCTGTAGGCTCACTATTTGGCAAGCACACTACAACTTAAAACAGGAAAAATTAAGTACCGTAATCATAGCTGTGATCTCGCTATTCGGCAAGCACAAGCTACCATTTATGAAGGGTAACAAAAAGATGTTATTTAATCATTAGCTTTGGGCAAGCACACGGCACTGTTTACAACAGTTAAAACAAGGTATCTTTAATAGTTAGTTCTGTGCTGGCTCTCAGCAAGCAAAAAATTGTGGGCTCACTATTTGACAAGTGAGCACTACTCTTTATATTTATTCAAAGTAATATAACCTTATTCAATAATAACCTGTGGACTCACATTTCGCCAAGCAAAATCTGTTTTTTATAATTTGCAGAAGGACCTAACAGCTGTGGATCACAATTTGGTGAACATAAACTACAATTTACAATGAGGGAAAGGACATTGTTATTTGATAATGAACTTTGGACTCACCATTTTGGACGCAGGCGCTTATCCATTGATATATAGTTGTTTCGATAAGAATTATTGCTGCAATTTTTCCGTGATGACAGCTACATCCTTAATTTTCATTTTACTTTGTGTAGGCTCTTACATCCCCGAGGGCCTGATGACATCATGCACTTGGGATTACGTCACATACACAGCGGCCAACAGGAGCTACACCATGATGCTCTGCTGCTTTGTCTTCTTCATCCCGCTTCTTATCATCTTCTACTGCTACCTATTGATTTTTCTGGCTGTCAGGAAGACCAGCAGGTGAGCAGGAGGCCTAGGTCATGTTTGTGGTGTACCGATACCTCGAATTGCGAGTCATAACGCAAGTTGATATTTTGATTCTTACTATGACCAAAAATTGAAAAATTGGACCCGTGAGTGAGCGAGTTATATTTCATTACTATTACTATATTACAGTATATTGTACTTTGCTAGATTTCTTATTTTAAAAAATTATGTTGGTGTTTTTTTAGACATTTGGAAAAAAGACATTTCCATTCATTTTATTGGGGAAAGTTGATTTGCAATACAAGCGATTTGAGTTACGATCATCATCACTCAACTATTCAAACTCAAGGTGCCAATGAACTGCTAAACGCTGAACTAATGTTCTTGTCTTCAGGGAGGTAGAGAGACTTGGCACCCAGGTGAGGAAATCCACATTAATCCATCAGAAATCCATCAGAAGTGAATGGAAACTGGCCAAGATCGCCTTTGTGGTCATTGTGGTTTATGTCCTCTCCTGGTCACCGTACGCCTGCGTCACACTCATTTCATGGGCCGGGTAAGAATGCTTTAATAAATTACATCAAGACAAATTGGTAATGAATGACTTTGTTGACCTAATGAATTAAAATAATGAACTGTACATGTATGTTAAGGCTCTCAAACACTCAACCAAAACCGACTCACTAGTGCCCCCTAGAAAGTTTGGAAAAAAAGACGATGGGCGAACAGGAGTAGATGGGAGGGGGGGATTGTTCCAAGTGTTTTTAATCTGCTCAAACAGCCTTTGCCCATATAAACACAGTTGGTGAAATTGTGAACAATATATGAATATATTACAATATCGGATTTCTACTCATTCAAAGGGAAGTCACCAACACACAGATGGATTTAATCTACATTTTCAGATAATCCCTGAACGCGCATGACCCAATGATTATGTAACAAAACATCAAGAGATCAGGGATAACTTTGAGCTGTTGGACTCATCTTTTTCCATGCTCTACTAAATTAAAAAAAGGACATTTAGCTGATGTTAACATTTTATAGTGACAATGGAAATGCTGCATATGATTCAACCTGATTTTATCTCTTTGTTTTATCCAGCCATGCCAACATCTTGTCGCCATACTCCAAGTCTGTTCCTGCTATCATAGCAAAAGCCTCCACTATCTACAATCCTTTCATCTATGCCATCATTCATAATAAATACAGGTAATCAGCTCAACCCTCCTATCGTGAAACCTCAAACATCAGCCTCCACTGTCACAGACACGTTCCACAATTCAGCAGTGGGTGCTGAAAGACAGGGGCCTTTATTTTCTTTATACGATACATCTGCATCCACTGGATACAATTGCAGAGGATGGGGCATGGTTTTGTACATCACGTGCTAAAGGTCATCTTGCATTCTGTAAATTTTGCACTGTCTGTATATGTTTTTCTCATTTCTCCTCTTTTCAGGATGACTCTGGCAGAGAAGTTTCCCTGCTTGTGGTTTTTGTCTCCCACCCCTCGAAAGGAGTGTATCTCCTCCTCATCCATCAGCGAATGCTCCTTCAAAGACTCCACCATCAGTCGCCAGTCCACCGCATCCAGGACTCACTTCATCAGAGCGTCCTCCAAACCGACTGACATGGTAGATAAACACGACTTACTTAAGTGTTTGCATTGTGTCACAACAAACAAAATAAAATTCTATGGAAAAGAAAATTACATTTAACCCAAAAGCAATGCTGCATGCTGCACGAGAAAACCTGAAATGAAACAAATGACAACTTTAACAAAATATATGGCAAATAAAATACAAATCAGCATGGTCAGAGGGTGGTGTAGCAAAGAGCAAACTTCGAAAGAAACAGATAAATGCGACGCTCAATGAACAAAACCTATGGTAAACAAAATACAATACAATATGGTCTTAACAGAAACAAAACACTTCATTAATGCAGCATATTCAAATCTCAACTCAACTTTATTCAAACATTTTTAACAATGTAAACCAGAGCAAAAGTACTGTTTTTTTCAATGATGTGGAATCGAAAAATTAGGTATTGATTCTTAATGTATGTGTCCACATCGGTTGTATAACCTATTGCAGGTCCCAAGGGATGTGCAGATGGAGTCTTTCGGAAGGAAATCGGGAGATTCCTTTAGGAGTCTATCATCCTACCATCAGTCCAGCAGACGCAGCTCCTGCAGGAGGCCACTGGAGCACAAGACCACCCATAAAGTGGAGAAGGTTGGTTTGAGGATATACAGTAGACCACTGGTGTCAAACTCAAGGCTAGGGGGCCAGATCCGGCCCACCATGACATTTTATTAGGCCCGCGAAAGCAAATCATATGTGTCATCTTCCATCAACCTTGCTAAAATCTGTACCGAAATTGCCATGTGTAATAAATAACATTTTGCAACCATTGTATTACCCCGTTTACACTCACTTGAACAATAATTGAACAAACTATTATAGTTGACTTGACTGTTAGACTATCATTGCATGTACTGTACTCTCACATTCTTATTGCTCATGAACATATGTTTCTTTCTGTTTGTTTTTGTTTTTTTGTTTTGTTTTTGTTTCCACCACCAGCATCCATGTACCATGACTGAGTCATCAGGCAACTGTGACCATGAACTGGTTTCTAGCACGCTCACCAGCGCCACTCTCCCCCTACTAGTTCTTACCAGGAGGCGTAGTCGCAGTCTGACCCACAAAGACTCAAAGAGGGACAAAACCATTCCCGCCAGGCCGCAAGGCTGCAAGAGCAACTCGGCTGACTCCCTGTGCATCGGACGAGCCTCGACGGCCGAGCCGCAGGCATCGCAGCAGCAGGGTGTCCCTCGAATTGTCGTCATCAGCCCCACGTCCGAGAGCAGACTGGTCCAGCAGGACAGCCTCTGCTTGGACGAGGCGATGGCAAACAACGTTTTGGTTAGTCTGAACTTCTCGTCTGAGGTGCTGGAAGCGGTGGAGTTGCTATCCTGACTTGTTGGAGGACGTTTTGGCTCTTCCCCATCTTGCTTGTTGCGTCGCTACAGTTTTTTTCAAAGGCTTCATCTTTCACGTTGTCAATGTATTTCAATCTTTCAGTGATTTGTGGTACCCTAATGAGTTTGGCAAAAAGCATACAGTCCTCTGAGCCCCAAACCCTAAACCTTGGACAGTTTGCTAGCAAACTGTTGAATGTTGGTCGTTTAGCAGAAATCAAATTCCACACTAAGTCAGCTGTGTGAAATCCTGGACAACATCGGAAGAAAAAAAACGCAATCAAGGCTACAGGTAATGATAAACTGGCCTTAATGCTCCTGCACTGGGTGCAAATATACAAAGTTTGAGGGAATTTGGAGCCTAACCTTAGATTTAGAGTTCGAAGATACGGTTAGAGTTAAGGTAGCTCAGAGGAGACGGGTCGAGCAGTCCACCAGCCAGCCTGCCTCTGCTTTGAGGAGGAGATGGCGAACAATGTCAATTGGTCTGAACTTCTCCTAAGAGAAGGTGAAGGTACTGGAGGCACTATCCTGACCTGTCAGAGGAATTCTTTTTTCCACCCCCCTCCGCAACTGGACCGTCTGTTGCTGCTACGAACTACCCTTTTGTAAAGGTTTGATCTGTCAAGTTGTCATTGGAGTCTAATCCATCAATTTGCTCGACTAAACCAACTTTGGGCAACTAGCAGACCATGCAAAGCCCTAAAACAAGGTGTGATTGCTTGTCAACAGTCTGGGTGACCGGACGGAAAATGCTCCCATGTCAAATACTATGTGAAGCACTACACGACACATGAGGTTAAAAGACAATCAAAGGTACGTGCAGCAATGGAGTGGCCCTGGTGCTGCAGGACAAATGTACCTAGCTTGAAGGAAATTGCAGCCTTGGGTTGAGAGTTCCACCTTGGCGTTTGAGTCAGCGTTTGAGTTAAGGTTAGGTTTAGCGTAGGGGTTAGAGCAAGATGTGAACCGCCCCTTGAAATTCTTGGGTAATCAGATCACTGTGCAGAAATCACTCCTGCACCAACCACATAAAAGATGTGAAAGATTCCAACACACATGAACAAAAACGGCAATAAAATCTACAGGCACAGATTAATGGGGCCTCATACTCCAAGACTAATTGTGCATGGACAATGTTTGATGTGCAGTAGACTCTCTATCCTGATTAAAGGAGGACTTTGTCAGCTTTTCTCCACACCTTGCAAAACTAGGCTCTCTGTTTATTTGCTGCAATTTCTTTTAAGGTTTCGTCTTTTCACGTTTTTCTGGAGTCCAATTACAGTATTCATCAATTTTCTGTATCTCATTGATTTTGTCCAAACGGCAGACTAACAAACAACTTATTTCCAGTCAACAACTTTGGTCGAGTCACTGATCCCACGCAAAGTGCCGAATGAAACACTACACAAAAAAAGCTAGTCAAAGCAACAGGCAAAGAACGCACCCTTACTCCTGGACTGTATGTGAATGTACAGAGTTTGAAGGATATTGAATTCTAATTTTAGGATTAGGATCAGTTTAATCTTTGTGGGTGAGGAGTTAGGGTTAAGGTTAGGATTGGAGTTTGAGTTTGACATACTGTAGTGTTAGGTTTGGGAATGTATAGTTTATGAATGTATAACCTATTCAATTCTCATCATTGTCACTAGGTGGCACTGTGATAAATTAGATAAGGTGGCATTTGGCATTACAAGTTCTCCACCACACAAAAACTTTGGTTAGGAGCTGGCTGACCATGTAGAATGATTTAGATGTTTTGGGGGATAATCATTGAACTTCACTGACATACTCGAAAGCCTCACACATTCGCAGGACTCAATTAAAGTAGGACAAAATCCATTTCAATCTGTGTGATTCACAGCATGGGTTCTTGAGAGGTTTTTTTGTTTGTTTGTTAGTTTTTTGCCTGACCTGTCACCATAGACGTGACCGTTGACTTTCATGAAACAAAAAAAAAAATGTAATTGTCTTGTCGGCACTCCTTTTCCTGTACCTTTTGGGAGAGACAATCATAAAGAGACTATTGTTGATACAAATCAACTGTGGGTATAGTTATTTAATTTATGTTGCCCGCTTATGTTGAGCCCATTGTATGGATGCAGTGTATAAATTATTATGATCGTCCGCGCACAGGCAGTAAAAACGCACATTTTATATCAAGGCTTTTTTGCTTGTAAAATGTACAGTATGTGACCACTTATACAATCAGACAACGAAGCGTGTTCAGCATAGTAAAGTAACAGATGAATAGTTCGCTATCTAATAGCTGCACTCCAAATGAAAACAATCTCTTGTTCTACAGTGTAGCTCATTTTATAAACTTTATTTGAACATTTTCATGTCTCAATGATTTGATGAATACAAGCATACACAGATATATACATTTCATCAAACTTATTTGTCACTTTAAGTTTTTTTTTTTGTTGGTTTGTTTTCTTTAAACAAAACTGATGTTTGCACAATATCCACAATGCTATTTTATAAAACACATTTTCTCCTACAACATGCTGCTGTATTGCCTTCCACGTTTCCTGCAGGCATAATAAATGGCAAAACATTTTCTTTCCAACTTAGTTGAGCACTGCATGAGTTATTTTAATGGTTCTGGAAAGAACTTGAGGACTGCATGCTGTGAAAAAAATATCGACAATTGCTGGGAAAAAAATTATTAGAGTCAAAAGTTTAAAAGGTATACCATATTACCTTTATATTTTGGGAGAGGAAATTTTCACGTCCACAAATCTAAATTTCTAAAAGCAGTTACTAGTGTTTACATTAAGAATCTAATAACAAATCAGAAATGTAGGTCGGTGATTGATTAAGAAATGTTGAACAGATTGGTTTAACTTTTTAAGGGATTAGCAGTGTAAATTGGAATGACTGAGATCTGACCCATGTAACCATGCGGGGGGCTGAACACTCTCTTGCTTAAAAATAAATTTTGGAACGGACCAACACATCTTTTATCGACAACACGGGCGCCTTTTTATTACGTCACTCCTCACGCATGACTAGTCAGCTGTTGCTGCGTCCAATTCTTGCACCATCTCCATTTTTGACAGGTAAGTAATACTACTCACACAATTATGGCTTTAATTGGAATTGTTAACTTTCTAAAACTCAAATGAAGCATCAAAATTGATTCAAATCTTTTAACCGAAATGGTTTAGTCACGAGTTCCCGGTTTTAGGCGTCGGTTCTCTCACTCCGGCTCAAATGACACAGTCAGCTGCTAAGTTACTTTAAAATGATGCTAGCAAGTAGCAATGCTAATAAGACACGAACAAACTTACTCAACATTTTGGATGTCGGCGTAGTTTGAAGAGTGACGCGACCAAGTGTGTAGTGTGTCAAAGTCTAACATTGAGTTAGCGTGGGTTGTTTAATTGTACGAGGATGTTGTTTGAGGAAGTCGGGCAGAGATATTTGGACAACTTGTAAAATGTTTCGGTCCTCACTGTTTTGACTTTTGTGTCAGTGCCTGGAACAACTATTGCCATTTTGCGAACAATATTGGAAAAAGTCAATTAAAAATGAATCTATGGAATATCAATTTCTTGTTTGGTTTTACAATGTATTGGTCTTTTCTTTGCATAATATATAGTATTAAATATTTCTGATAGTATTGATTAATACATAGTATGGTAAAACTAGGGCTGAACGATAATGGAAAAGAATCAAATTTCAAAGATCTTTTTTAAAAGTATTTTTCAACAAACAATCTTCGTTACAACAAACAATATCAGCTATATTCTGCATTATAGGATACAAATATGAAGCATTAATTAGTATGAGAGAAAGCTTATCTACCACAATTACAGATATAAATTTACCAAATACTTTGATGTAATAATCCAAATAATCCTGCCACACATGACATGCGGTGTGAACATAATTCCAGACTGTAAATCAGTAAGATATAACACAAAATAAAGTGCATATTACAACAATGATTTGTACAAAAAAAATTATCTCAAGCCAGTAACATCACATGCTCGCGTGTAGGAAAGTATGTTTTATAACTTTTTTTGACATATTTATATTGTCAAATGAATGAGAAATATATTTGGTCTTTTTTTTTTAAGGTCAGATATGTTAGGTTTTGGAAATATTGTAATTTTTTGTTTTATGTGCAAGATAATAAAAAATTAGAGAAAGTCATGATGTGTCAATTTTGTAAGATCATATCACTAAACTCAGTGTCACATATGATCGCTATCCAACGAAAACCACATAGCTCCAAAATATTGTCATTGTTTTTGTAGTTCCTTATGTCCACCAAGAAGCTTGATTTCATCTCCCATAGAAAACAGAAAGGAGTGATTGACACGCACAATGTGGATGGACAAGCAGCGAGGGATTCGACTGTCTCAGCAGGAGCTCCTGTGCAAGAATTCCTGTGGTTACTATGGCAACCCTGCATGGCAGGGTTTCTGCTCTAAGTGCTGGAGGGAGCGAGTGCGGCCTGCCGAAGCCCGCCGACAAGACAACAGGTAAACCTGTACAGGCGGCATTTGAAGAACGTTCTCTCTTTATAGTCATACAAGTAGAAAAAGAATTGAACAAAGAAGTTGACCAATGTAAAAGTTAGATGCATTCCAGACTCACCCAAAATATCTGAAAACCTGTGAGGGACCAAGATTCTGATCTGTCTGACTTCCTGTTGGTGACTTCTCGCAGAGCGGGTGCTGACGGCACACCACCAACCTTCTCCAAATTTGAGGAGAAGAAGAATATGGAGAAGGGTCGTCGTATCAACACCATGAGGAGACTCTTCTGGGGCGGCCCGTCCCCTCCCAAAGCTGGTAGGAACATTATCAACAACACAATTCAGGTGACCCGCAGTAAATAAACCACGGTTCTGCCTGGCCAAGATGGCTGATTTCAAATGAATTTACCACGCTCCTCTTCGGTTATTTGTTTCTTTTTATTTCAATTTACTCCTCTTTCGTCTTGACTTGAAAATAAGAGTTATTTGTAATCATTGGTTTTAAATGTAATAACATTGGAGTTGAATTTGCAGCTGGGTTTTTTGCATCTTTGTTTGTTTTTTTTGTGTTTGTTTTTTGTGACCCTAAGAGTCCATGGCACCCTTAGCATCTGCCTAACTTACTCAATGGGCAAGCCGGCCCTGCTTGCAATGCAAATTAAAGCTCCTCTAGTCGTAGGTTCTTTCAAAGACTGGCTGTGAAATGTTTGTCCACAGACTGTAAAGGATTCTTAAAAGTACACATTGGAGGTTATTCCTTTGCCAGCTATGAAACTTGTTTGTTTGCTCTTCGTCCCACCACTGCCTTTAGAACCTTCCGACAGTCAGATGAATGTGTTAAAAGCCTTCCAGAAGCTGGAACCCGGAGACTTCACCGGGTTCTTAAAAACACTCCGCAGCCCGTCCTCCCAGCGTCTGCAGTCCCGTTGCACAGCCTTCCTCAACACAATGGAAGCTTACCATGTAATCACCATCTCATATTGAGAGAAGGAGAAGGTGCCGTTGGGTTGTTCTGACCGCTTTTTTTTTTTTATGTAGGCTCTGCCAGTGCAGAAGCAGTCGGACCTCGTACAAGACTTCTACCAGTCCTTTGCCGACTATTTCAGCAGTGAGTGCCCATCGCCTCATTGCCATTCAAGTCGTCCATTTAAGCCAACCTCGAAATTGTGGATTGACCTGTGGGGCGTGGTTTTCTTCTTATTTTTCTTTTCAGGATTTTCAGAAGCCGAGCTCGCTCAGACGATGGAGCATGTGGAGAAGCTCATCATGACGCGCTTGCACAAGTGGGTATTCTGCCATGACAGCTGTGACGACGAGCAGAAGGACCTGATTTTGCAAAGGAGGATACGGTTAGTTTTGCCCCATACTTTGTTGTTTTTAATTCCTGAGGTTTCTTTGTTTAGTTGCATGTTTGCGGTGTTTGAATCATCAGCCTGCATTGTTTGGGATGGGTTGGTATTCTTTCCAGGGTGTCCCTATTAAGTTTTAGTTACATTTCTTCCATGTATGAGAGTGTAAGAAATAGACATTTTCAATGTTTAACATAAAAAGCGAATTTCCCTCTAAAAATCCCTTGTGTTAATAGTTGGCACACACAATTTTCAACATTTGCAATAAAATATATTTAATTAACTAAAATAATTGAAATTCAGAATGGGCAATTGAAATTATGTTGTTATAATTATATTAATTTAATATTTTTTTTCTCCAAATCACAACCTATGTAGTGAAAATATAAAGAAATCATGCCAGAAAAAAATAAAGCTAATTTAAAAAAAAATGCCTGGTGGGATCCATTCTAATTTAAAACACCAAATTTCTAGTTTTTGAGTCCTGTTGGCATCAAAATTTGCAATTAGATGCTGACTCATTTCCTATTATATTGCTTTTTGGCAGTTCTTTGAACTGGGTCACCCCGCAGATGCTCAGCGTACCTTTCCCGGACGTGCAGAGCGCCGTCATGGGCGACCCCTTTCTACCCGCTATAACAGCCATTATCGAGATGGATGCCAAACGCGCCCCTCAGGACAAGCTGGTGTGCGTGTCTAAGTGCAGCCAGCACGTGTTCGAGGCGCTCTCGGCCTCCAACAGTGAGCCAGCCAACGCCGACGACTTCCTGTCTGCCCTGGTCTACGTTGTGCTCAAGGCCAACCCGCCTCGCCTGCACTCCAACATGCAATATGTCATCCGCTTTGGCCTCCCGCATAGCCTCATGGCAGGAGAGAGCGGCTACTACTTCACCAACCTGGTAAGTTTCGTACAGGTTTCAAATGTTTTCTACTTTTCTCATTCAATGCTTTCAGTTATTTTGTCAAAGTATTTGTATTTCAACCCAAAGTCCAGACTGTGAGTAATTTTACAACTTCTAAAATGACCTCATTGCTATCATTTGGTTCCAGTCTTGCGCGGTGGCCTTTATCGAAAAACTGGACGGCCCCTCACTCAACCTCAGCCCGGAGGAGTTTGAAGGCTACATGCGGCGTAGACGGACCCCAGCAGCAGTGGATGGGTTGAGGGAGGTGGCCTGCGAAACGCGCCATCTGCTGGATGAGCTGACGTCCCGACAGGAGCGGCTGGACCGCGGGGTGGATGCCCTCAACGTGCAGTTGCAGACGTGGGTACAGGCAGTTCACGCCCAGATAGACGAGGCCACGTCCGAGCTGGTCCTGGTGCAAGAGGAAGTGACTGATCTCTGTTCATCATCATCGCCACCTTCCTCCTCTGATTCAGTTGTCATAGAGCAGGTAGTGCTTACGGATCAATATGCAGGGCCTCCCGATACAGACTGTTAATCACAACCCGAGGAGGTACTTTGCTTTATTATTCAACCCTCTGTACTGTACTAACTTTATCACTTGATCACAAAAGCACAGGTTGTATTTCCACTTTGTACAAGTGAATTGGTTGAACTTGTTAGCTATTTCTGTGAGGAAAATGAAGAAAGTTTTAAATGCATTCTGTGATTACCAGCAACTGTGATAGCGTACCACTCAGGTTTGTTTGTATGTTTGTTTCCCAAAAAAGAAGTTATAATATATTAAAATGGAGATTTATACAAATCTAAGATGGTCCATAATACTGCTATATGGGGATGTGAAATAACTAAGCAACCTCTTACTGTACTTATAAATTGCACTGTTTACATGCATATTCTTGCTTTTGAAGGGTTTCCATAATAAAAATCTGAATTGACTTGATTATGCAAAGTCCTTGGTTATTTTCATGTTTTGGAGGGGAATTCAAGGTTTCTTTCTCCCCCGCCCCCCCCCCTTAAAATCTAACAATAAATTCTATTATTTTGTTTGGTAGATATCGAAATGCCCTCGTGTGATCAGGAATGACACAGTGGCTGATTATATAACACCGTGTACAGAAAGCGTTGTTTTCGGCCCAAGCACTGCACACACGCACAGAACACAAACTTCAGCCCATTTTTCTTCTAAAATACTAATTTGTCCGACTCCTTACAAATTGAATCTTTAATGACATCACAAGCCCCACTCAGTACACTCTGACGTTTCCGCCTCGAGTTTTAAATCTACCCGGACACAATGCGACGTAACGCACAGGTTCCCAGAGTGACACAAGACGGTTCCACCTGAATTACAAAATCTGCCCGGACACAATTGTGCTGCACAACTAGGAAGTCGCAATGAAGATGACAAACGAACTTCGTCCAGAAACCTCAATGGATGATGTTAAAAACCTTATTAAAAAGAAAGATGACATCGAAGAGCAGATTAAAGCGTACTACGACGTCCTGGAAGATGTAAGTTGCCGGGATATAACCATCAGTTTGTCGCCGATGTTGCGAAGTGGTTGTATATTTGCTGGAGTTTTTGTTTTTATAGCAAGGGGTCGGACTTGATGGTCCCTTGGTGGACGCAGAAGGTTACCCGAGAGCCGACGTCAACTTGTACCAAATAAGAACCGCCAGACACAACATTTCAAGTAAGTAACGTAGCGGGTGTTCTTTCTGGCGTTTTCTACACGATGACGTGACGTCAACTCACCTTATACGTCATTCAACGCAACTAAATCAAGCCTCACAAATGATCAAAACGATGACGGAATACGTATTTGTGTGCAAAAATTACAGTATTAGACATGAAAAAGAATGAGATGCAAGTCTTGAAAAATATTGGAGGGGACTACATTTAAGATGAAAAATACAGAATTGTTTGTTTAAAAAAAATAAAATTTAATAGACACACTGAAATATGAGAAAAATGCTGAAAAAATGGCAATTAGGTAAAACCTGCAAACACAAATACAATACACAAATACTGCATTAAAAGTGGGTTAGAGAGTTATTAGATGAAAAATGCAAAACTATTAGACAAAAACATCCAATAGGAAAAAGTATCCCAAAATATTACTTGTAAGACTCTGGTAACACAATACTGTATAAGTATGTGACAACCAAATTATTTATTTATTTCTAAAGTCTGCAAAACCAATGTCGCCAGCCGAGAAGAGCTGAACTAAAGGAACAAAACGGTGATTACATTTTGTCAATATGTTAAGAATTAAGGAAGTTATGATATTCAAAGGCTTCAAAAAGCAGGCAAAAATATCCTCTTGTTTCCAATTCAAAACAATGGAACGACCTTTGATTGAGTGTCTGTGCGAAGCGGCGACTGACTGTTTAGGAACAAGTAAGAGCAAAGAAAAGCATCACAAGTTGAGATAAACATAGGGAAGGACTACGACTGCCATAATAAAAATAAAAAAAACATCTCTGCCGTACGACCCCTGTCTGTTTTCTGTTTGTTTGGCTATCAGATTCCCACACCGTCACTGGCAACAGACAGCTGGCTTATCCCAATGGACAGCTTCCCTGCGCCTCCCCCCAAATCACGGTTAGGCGACAACATTTTGGCACCGTATAATTTTTTTCAGCATCATGCAAATTTGATGAAACTTTGTTTGCATGTCTCTGAATACCTCAAAATGTACAGTGTGCAATAGGTGGATATTAAAATGCAAGCTAGGCTTCAACACAATTTGGGTGGTCAGAAATGAGCTATCCCGTCGTGTGTGACGTGAACACCGAAATACTGCATGGAAATCATAAAGTGAGGCACAGAGGAAGTTCCATCGTACATCATATCTAAAAATAGATGCGGAAACAAGCCAGTGTCCATTTTTGTCAGAGGTGCGCAAAACAGACCTGCGCGATGTGATGATACGAAAATTGTGTCAAGAAAAATGTCAGAAATGAGTCAATTGTCACCTATATGTACAATACAGTATTTGAAAAATATGTAATATGGGTACTGAATATTACGATACTTAACATATTCAAAGAAGTTTAATTATCTAATTTTCTTCATGCAGCAAAAATAAGCAATCTCAATTTTTTCTTAGCTAATTATATTAAGTTTTTCATAAATACATTATTCAAGTTATTTAGTGTTAGTAATGCCCTCAGATACTGTTTTCCACAGAAATCTGACAATATTTGAAAACGTATGTTGAAAAAAAATCACATGCTTGTATGAAAGAAACTAGAAATTATATTAAATAGTAAAATACACAATTTGTCCAAAAATATGTACATATATTTTAAAGAACTAATATTAGACAAGTACTACATTCTTGGAGTAAAAATACGTTAGCAAGAACATTTTTAAACATTTGAGACATTTTACAAAGGTACAGGAAACTATTAGCCAAAAATATACGAAATCCCAGAAAAAGTACAGAAACACTAACGTTCCTAACTGCCTTACAAGTGTAAAGAAATAAAGGTGTATCCTCAAGCTGAACAAAGTAAAATGACTCGTCCTTTGAATACACCTGACACAAGTTGGAGCTTCTCCAGTCATGACCATTTTTATCTGCCTTCTAAATCAAATGTGTACGTCTCAAACTCTACAGTAATGGACGTCTCTCACCGTTTGCAGGCCTGCAGAACGACCACAAGGGCATCATGGCGGAGATCGAGGATGCCTTGCACAGGCTTCACGCTCGGGAGAAAGCCAAGCGCCTGCACGACCGGACCGAAGCTCTTGAAGAGGCCATGGAACAGCAGGATACGCTTCCGTCCGCTTTTGCGCGGGTGGATGCAGTCACACAGGGTTCTCCCGCCTCCGCAGCTGTGAGTGATGGGAGACACTTTGGCGGTGGTGTTTGAGAGCCTTTCTTGACTTTTTGCTTTCCTTTCTTGCAAAAGGGTCTCAAAGTGGGAGATGAAGTCATTGAGTTTGGTTCAGTGAATACTGGCAACTTCCAGAACCTCCACAACATTGCCTCTGTAGTGCAGCACAGTGAAGGGGTAAGACTCCAGATGGACGCTTCGTGTCTTAACCTGTCAAGATGCTAAAATGGCTTCCCTTAATAAAAAACAGTCATTTTCCTCGATAAACTACCAAAAGCAACCATGAAAAATTTTACAAACTATTTGCACGCTACTTTGTAGTAGTTTTCAGTGTGTGCGCGCACATTATATCATTGCTTCTACTTCTAAATTTTAATAATCTCTGTCATCTTTTCTTTCTTTTGTGACACTCTTTGTAGTAGATTGAACATTACAAGCACTTGGATCAACCTTAAAATGCTTGGAACAGTTCAGAATCTCCAGAGATTTGTGAAAACTCATCCACATGGGCTCCAACCACCAAAAAGCTCTTTTCCACTATTAGCAAACTCATCAACCACAGTGATCACACATCTAACCAATTCACTATTGACAAATCCCTCCTTATGTTCTTCCAATCTAAAATCATGTCCATGTATAACTCTGGCCGCAGTAGTCCCCTTCCCAGGATCCCGATCCCCCCACACACACACACACACAGACTTTCCCCATAACTTGGTATAATTGCAGCCTGTTTTGGTTTTCTCAGAAGCCGCTGCGAGTGACAGTGGTCCGCGGGGGGCAGAGAACCCACATGAGCTTGACTCCGCAGCGGTGGTCTGGCCAGGGTCTGATGGGGTGAGTTCATAACAGATGTATTTACAATATGATTGATTAGCCACACATCATTCTGCATGTTTTCTTGCCAGGTGTAAGATCGTCCCCATGCCTCCACGTTGAACCTCTTGATCTTAATATAATAAAGAACTTTTCAAATTCAGACAGTGTGGTTTTATTTTTTTAGTTTCTACATTTGAAAAATATTCATCACTGGATAAACAGGATTCAAAATTACAAATTGTAAAGGATAAATCATATACAATATTCATTCATTCGGCTGATGAGGTAAATGATCACGATGCTTTGAATTTCTTCTTTTTGCCTTTGACCATTTGTGGGAGCTGGATTTTGAAAGCCGTCCTACAAAACACAAACAATCATTCAACGCAAAATTGAACATTTAAATATAAATGTGATTAAAAATACATTTTTTAAACTCACTCGCAGGTTGTACAGATAGGGCTGAAGTTGCAGAATACTGTGGTGGAGAAAGAAGTAGCAGAAGTAAACATGGAGATGAATCACTGATATTTTTCCTTAAACTTGACTCTGTATAAAATGAAAAACAATCAGATTTTTAATACAACTTCATGGACCATAACTATGGCAGTGCCTGATACATGTCTGATGGAAAGATCAGGGGGGATTCGAGTTTGTTTATTTGAAGAAGCTGCGGTTAAGGGGATTGAAAATATGTCATTTTCGGTAACTTAACATCATTCCAGCAGATGGCGAGTATATTTCAAAGAGTTTGATGCTATAAATGTTTTCGCTATGCATTAATTAGCCTACCAATCGGATCACACCAGAAACCTTTTTTTTTAATCAAATAAAATGACTGCTGTGATACTATTCCAACTTTCTTTCCCTGATAAAAAAAAGCTTTATTCTCATAATATTACAGCTTGTTTCCTTAAAAACCACAAATTAGATATTCAGACTTTTGCACTTACTGGAGAGGCAAACGGAGCAGACGTAACCAATCTGGATGAGGTTACGGTGGCAGAAGCACGCCGCCCTGTAGTCTACGTGGGCCGGCGGCGGCAGCAGCAGCTGTGAACGTTGCTCACCGTCTGGCAGGAACACCCACTGTGCCATAAAGTCACACAAACTTTTATAGCACCTTGATGTCTATTACCAATAGACGTGAAAAATTGGAGCAAGTGGCGGCGGTCACCAGCAGGTACTGAGCCAGAGCCGCCTTCTGGGGAATTTTCAGGTACAAGCCTCCTGTTATATCGCAAGCCTGTCGGTTCAGAAAGTAGAAGGAAGGACAACTGGCTTTTCAATCAGAATCATCTTCATCTTCATTGGCCAAGTATGTAGAACACACAAGGAATTTGTCTCCGGTGGTACAGGCTACACTAGTATCATCAATAATCAGGCCTCTCCCTTTAGTCAAACTTTTATACAGCAGCGAGTATTACTATTTCACATTTTTTTAATCATGACTACTGTGGCGTATCATCACAGACCCGCTTCCTTCTGTGCTTTTATTTTGGTGAGTCCACTTCCAGGGACCTTCTGTGTCTGTTTTCTTTCCATTACCAGGCTGGGCCGGAGGGTGCTTCCACACCTGCAGCTGATCAGCATTCACCTCCTGCATATAAGAGCTCTGCTGATCTGCAAGTGGGTGCCAGATGATTCTCGCATTTGAGTGGTATCTAGGCCATTGCTCGTGCACACGCTTGCCATTTTTGTATTTTTGTGCATACTCAGTCGGTCTTGTTTGTCTCGTTCCAGTGCCTGCCTCCCTGCCCAGCCTGGCTCCACATTTTCCTCCCCGGACCACTTGACCCTGCACCCTTCCTTCCCCCATCTCCTTTGCTTTTGGATCCTCTGCCACCATTACCTCTGTCGACCGCAACAACTACAGTCTCATTGTAAGTTGAATGTTTGTGTGTGTAAAAAGAGCTCCTAGGGCAATAATTACTTGCTGTAGCAGCCCCGAGTCTGACTCCAGCACGCACGCATCTATCAGGATGCTCTGTTTTTAAAACATAATATAAAGAATTTGACAGGCGTTACTAAAAATGTAGTAAGAGGATCAAGAACTGTGTTCAAATTAATAACAAATGAATCCTGACCTGCTTCTGGGCGGCGAAGATCACATTCATGAAGTTCATGTACTGCAGGGCGCAGTCGTCTGCTGCCTTGATCACCTAATCAAGCCCATTTATTCGATTGAAATTTCAATGCATAAATATGACAAGACTGATTTTCACACAATACATCATTCACACACACGCGCACACACACACAAAAGCTTACCAAAATTCGCGATTTTACCTCCTGTCCCACTGACAAAAAACAAAACAAAAATTACACATGAAAGACAATTTATGACTCAAATAGTCAAAGATGGAAGTACCTTCAAGTTCCTTTGAGACTCTGTTAATATCTGAGTTGAAATAATTAAGATTAATTGCTGAAAAATATGAAAGGGCATTATGAATTCCCCCTCCAAAAGTGTTTTATTATATATTTATACCACTTGTATTGTCCTAACAGCAAATATGCAGCTTGTAGGGGAAGGATACAGCAGAGAGCTTTGGCGAGGGATCCCGCTAGCAAAGTGTCTGTGGAACCTCCTGTCACTTCAACTGCAAAGTGAACACATAGAAAATAGGATTAAATCATTAAAGCCCCCCATCTCCCCCTTTTCAATGTGAATCCTCAAAATGATCATCAAACTGTGATGCAATGCAATAGTGGGCCTCATTTGGCAGAATTCTACCTGGAGGGCATCAAATCACAAACCCTGAAATTTGTCTAAAATGGCTGCTTCAAGCCAAAATGGCTGACTTCTTGTGGAATTTTGGCCTCAGATACTGGAGAAGACTGTGTGTGTGTGTGTGTGTGTGTGTGTGTGTGTGTGTGTGTGTGTGTGTGTGTGTGTGTGTTACTCGCCACAACAGACCTGTCCACCTAATTTTGCCTTGCTCTGCAAAACTGGTGTCAGGGAAAATTTTTTGGGGGGGGGGACTTTCCAGGCAACACGATTGAGTGAAACCAGTTGGACACGCTTAGAATCCATACATTTTCACCAGGAAACGCTGGGTTGAACAAACTGATACAATTAGGTGTGTGTTGATGCCCCCAAAGGTAATTTGTCGAAAGAATTATTAAAGCTGAAAGCAGCAACAAATGGGCCTACACACCACTTTTTTTTACGAAAATCCTCGAAATAATCATCAAACTTTGACACCCCCCCCCCAATTTCCTGGCAAAGTGATTCTCAAAATGTGTTTCTCGAGGTACAGTACATGGGCTCCTCTAGTGGTATGAAAAGAATCAATGGAATACATGTTAAAATTGTGCACAGCATAGTCAATCTTTTTTTTAAATCCACAACAGTACCTTTGTTAAGTACAGTTCAGTTGTATTTAAATTGAAAGTACAATGTCCATGGTGTCATCATTATTAAGTAGCGGGGTCAACCTACTGTTGGACATCAAGTTTCTGATCCGGTCAGCAATGATGCCGTTGGCGATAGACAGCAGCTCATACTTGCCATCGCCGCTAGAGCACGCATCGTCTGGGGTGCCGTTGCCGTCTGGCTGACTTTGACTGGGATACAGGAAGTGACTGAAATGAAAAGCATGACATTGAGTCTATTCATATACAAGCTATTTTGATCAAATCAAGAAATTATGATACATTAAATCAGGGATGTCAAATTATTTTTTGTTGCAGGCCACATTTCAATATCGGTTTCCCTCAGGGTCATTAAGACTGTGAAAACATATCAATGTTTAAACCCCTCCTCATATACAGCACACTACAAGTTGATGGATAGTTCGTTGTTAAATCAAGTAAAAAAAACAATACATTGTTGAACTGTTAGTTACTGTAAAATAATATTCGTGTTACATCGGATAATTTGACATTTTGGTGATTTTTTTCATCAAGCATCATAGAAGTTGACATGCTTGATTTGCTTGTGTGGGGTATATAAAACGATGTGGCAGGCCAGATGTGGCCCCGGCCTTGAGTTTGACACCTGTGGATTACATGAGCCGTAGAGATAGACAGACAGACAGACAGAGACGAATGGCGTGAAACCTGTCTTGGCAGTGGCTGGCGATGACGGCCAGCTTGTTATTCCTGCTCATGGCCACGTGAGAATTAGCCATCACCATAACAGCGTCCACACATTTGGACAGCGTGAACTAGGGGCCACAGAACAAACAGTTTATGACGGATAGCAATAGGATTACTGTTTGGTATCCTCATTCACGTACCTCCGGCTCACGCTGGGCTTGCTGGCCCCACCAAATCGGGTTAACGTCCACGACGATGACTAACAGGCTGATTTCCTCCTCTGCGGAAAAAATGAAATATATAAATTACAAAATATGCATTATTTAATTTGAAAACACGAAAAGCCAAACAAAACCAACCTGCTGCCATCACGGCGGATCACTTGCAAGTTTTATCCTCTTTTATCGTTCGCATTTTCTAAAAACAGAAACCGACGAACAAAATATCAGCGCTAACATCAATTTGATCAAATCTTAGAAACGTGTGACAGTTAAGCAATGTAATATTATTAACTCTTTGTCGCAGGTGATGACGTTTGGTCGCTTCTTTTTCTCTCTTCTTTTAGATTAAAATTGTGCACTGCTGCCCCCTGTCGCATGCAGCGGTTTGGAATGGCTAGTTCCAATTATTCAATGCAATTTGCTGTATTCATCCACGTATATGGCACACAATAAGAAATATTTATTTATATAGCACTTTGAAAACAGCTGCATCTGTAACAAAGCGCTTTACAGAACATTGAACATAAAACACTGACAATCGGGGCGTTCTTCGTGCGAACATTAAAATAAAGCCAGTTAAATATAGAAAACTCGCTCATTAAAGTATGGGTGGAATTCATTAAAATGTAAAATAATTTAAAAAGATGCCCATTAAGTAGAGTTGTATAGTCATTAATTATTTATATTGACCTTAAATAATAAACATGAACTATTTATGCAATGGCAATCTAATTACTCTAGTAGTGTATTCATTTACATGAATGAATGTGCGAAATTTAAATAAAGCTAATTAAATATACAATAATTTATTAAACTGTCCATTATTCATTTAAACTGTGGAATATTTTCAACTATACTGACCCGATATAATTATACTAAATATATTTTTTGTAATCAATTATTGCATTTCTTATTTAAATATTTTACAATCTTTGTAATTATTTATTGGGTTTTAATTCATTCAAAATAGACTCTGATGTTGTAGTGGCACATTCACCTGACTTCGGTGCAGGCAGTGGTGACGGTCTGAATGATTCTCTATTTTGTGTGCTCTGTAATTGCCTGACAACCATTTTAGGGTGTAGGGCACCTTTTGTCCAAGTAATCTATCTGGGATGGGCTCTGGCACCATGCAACCCTAAATAGCATACGCTGTGTAGAGAATTGGATGAATGGATTTATTTATTTAAAATGTTTGGAGTTACTTGTTCATTCATTTAATGGCTGATTGAAGAATTCATACCTAAAAATATAGTTTATATTTTAAACAGAGGTTTCTTGTAATCAAAACATTTCAGTTCCAGTGGAGGCCCCCATACACATGTTGTGGTGGATGGTTTTTTTTCCCATTTTCTTTTTTTCCACCCATTTTTTCCTGGAAATGCATATTGAATGCTTATTAGCATTACTATTTTTTTCTCCAATTCAACAGGCGTCAATTGTAAGCAGATTTTCACAATTCGTAAGGCAACCAAGTTTCTATCCCCCGCGAACAGTGATGGTCCCCTACTCGCCTACTGTATGTATCCACCGTACTCATAAAATAATGATTTGACCACAAGAAGGAAACAGTGTGTCTCATAATATATCAAAGAGACATACTGTACACTACATACAAAACATGACATATTCTCGTCAGCTGACTTTTTGGATCCGTAAATTGGACCTGTATGTGTCAGTTTGGTAGTAATCAGACTCAATGGTCTCTCTGGAGTCATTCAGTGTGACATATATGTCCTCGTTCACTTCAGTAACTTTGTGGACCCTCTGTTTGACACCCTTGGAGCGCCAGCGAGTTATCAGAGGTTTGACGGTGGGGTTATCCACGGCTTGGTACAGCCCCTCGCCTTCTACCAGTGTGATCTTGTACTTGTGCCATGGACAGACGATGCACACGCGCCCATTGAACTCCTGATGATTAGTAAAATCGACACAAAGCTGAGATGTCATATTGATAATAGAATATGCAGACGCTAGAAAACTCACCTCAATGTCTCCAAGTTCCAAAGCACCGCCAGCATCTATTGACGTCAAAGTAATATCATGTTAGCCTGCTTTTTTTCCTTCATTAATTTATGGTTTACAAACAGATGAAGGGACAGCAAAGAAGATGCCGCAAGATGCAAGGGGAGAAATGCTAGCACAAGTGAGGCAATTATTTTGGTGAAAGATGAAAAGGAACCTATGCTAGTGAAAGTAATGCTGGCTAACAAAGATATTGTATTCAACTGAAGGACTCTTACGGTAACAGCGCATGTCCATGGCATGGAATTCCCCGTGGTGATACACGACAAGGACATCCCGGCATCCATTCACCAGCTTGGTCACACGGCCACGTCTGATGATGTCATCCCGTTTCCCGACAAAATGAGAGGATGGTGGGGGAGGAACAGATGAAGACGAGATCTGCCAAGTCTTCTCCTCGGAGGACATGTTGGTTACTTGCTACATGGGCACTCCTGATCAAGAAAATAATCATGAAGGCTGATCCTCAATGGGGCATTTTTTGGTATGAATTTTTAGCTAAAACTAGTAAGAATATGTTACAATTAGAGTCAATATGTTGATGAAATAAGACGCCGAAATATGATGTGGGAGCTTGGTTGGCACAATATGTGGAACCTATCACCCTTGAGTGAGAGATGATGCTGAAAAGTAAAGCGGAAGTTATGGTCACTAAAGAAGCACCTGTCGAACCTTTAGTGGCAAAAGAACTGGCTGTTTGTGAAAGAACGATGCTGACGAAAGAAACTGCAACAAGATGTCAAAGCTACACTGGTGAAAGATGATTTAACGTAAAAGGAAAGGAACCCATACTAGCAGAAGAATAAGGTGAAAGCTGAAGAGGAATCCATCGAGGAATATATACATAACCTCAGAGTCTCTCTCAATTCGGTAAAAGCCAATTCGACAAACATTACAGAAAGATATAACTCAGATACTGTGATGCCATTAAGCGGTCAATATAACTCAGATACTGTGATGCCATCCTAAGTGGTCAAGGGTTGACACAGTTGCTCGAGCATTCAGTGGCCATGAGCAACAGGATCCACATTCATTCAAAATGTTGACTACACATTCAGTATAGCAGTGTTGTCCGCTACAAATCACTCCCAGGTACTCCCCACGCAGACCGACAGACTGTCAAACTCGAATAAATCACTCCCAGGTACTCCTCACGCAGACCAACACAGACTGTCAAACTCCAATAAATCACTCCCAGGTACTCCCTATGCAGGCCAAGACACAGTCTGACAAACTCCGACAAAAGTGACACTGTCCCTTTTCCCTTTGCTGACTGCACAACGGCGGTTTGGACTCTCCCAAACAAAAATTCAGGAGGCCAGGTGAGTAGGTGTCAGAGGCACAACCCTAATTGAGTCCTAAATGTGTTTATTAATTACGTTCATGCTCAGCTGGTAAATACATCGATATATTTTAAATGGTCTTTTAAAAGACGCCCAGGTTTGATATTTAGTGAATAGAACCACAAGCAACAAACATTCGAAAGTGCCGATGGTGTTCTAAACTCCACGCTAATTTGAAACCTAACTCAATGTCGACTTTCAGTTTTTACATTGAATGTTACAGTACGAGTCTGCTAAATTTTATACATATGGATTACTGTTTGCATTTCCCAATAAGATAACTCAACTGCAACAACCGAGGATTTTGGGGTGGGATTAGCACGGCGTGCTAACGACGCTCATCATATTGTGTGTTACCGCTAATACTGTTCGCCGGCAAAATATGCAAGCCAATAGAATCGCAGAGTAAAACACGGTCGACGGACCACGGACGTGTAAAAATAACCTGGACGCGTAATTTAATTGAAGTCTCTGGCGGCCATCTTACGTTGCCACTCGCTAAAGCAACTCACTGGGATACATTGGTTTCTCTGCAGCTCGTGGCGTATAGTTGTACCAATGACTACGGGAGAAGGTCAATCTGCTTGCACATTTGCGGTCAAATTTTGGTTAAAAATGTTTCTCTTATAAAATACTGAATATCTCTATTGTGATTTACATCATTATCTCAGAAGGTATATCTCCCGAACTACACTCAAATGTTCGTCTACATTATGTTGTCAAAACAAAAATAATGAAATGGAAGCAATGGCTATGTGGAAAAATGCCAGTAAATTGATAATATTTGCGCATCAATCCTCTATGATGTGAAAACCTAACTTCGTAAGTCATGGTTCACGATATTGAGATAATATACACTGAAAGTTCGTTTGCCTCTCGGATCCTAATACCTCATATAGAGATCCTAGCGTAAAAAACACGCATTGATGAAAGAATCTAACCGAGTTGTTAGTAATAGTGGCAACGCAACATGTATTCCCTCTTTCTTCAACCGCAAGCGGCCACCGTGAGTCCAGGTTCATTTTCGACGTCCATGCACCCGGCGAAAAGAGCGAGCAACTCCTTTATTATCGTCCGGCAGAAACACGAGGCGACCACGGCGGACTGTTTGCATTGTATCATAATTGAAAACAAATATTGAGCGTTAATGTGTTTCCTTTGAAACAATAATAAAGTTCTTATAAACGTTCTGAGTAGCAATAATAATCAGAATACTCGCATTAATCGATGCAATGTAAATCTCTTAAAACTTCGTGACTAATTGATCTAATCGTATTTTATTGGATTATCAACTTCGAGAGCGTCGCCATGGAGACCCAAGTGTGGGGAAATAAGCGATAACGCAAACTGTCGCAAGGGAGCGATTTAATGCGTCTTTTAATCCCGTGCTAGCAATAAATGAGCACCATCAGATCGTTTTTAGTCAAAAGGCTCACATATTACGACGCCCCGTATGACGTCCAGTGCACTTTTCAAACATCATCGGACATTGGAAACGTGCGACGCTTTTTCTTCGGCCTTCTTCAACGTTCATCTTGTGTTTGCACGAAACTCACACTGGTAAGTCAATTTTCTTTTTTCTTTTACGTTTTATAGGACAAAAAAGAAAATTCCAGTTCTCAAACCTAGTTGGCACTTGGTGTCAACTCAACATCAATATGACAGTCTTCATTCACTCTTCATCATCAGTTGATGTCATATCAATGTGACGGTCTTCAACACCATTTGATGTCATATTGATATAAAATGCCCACTGGGAAATGACTCTCAAGTGGCTTATTTATCAACCGCTCAACTATCAGATGAACATGTTCAGTAAATGATTTTCAATATGGCCAATCAGTCGAATTTCTGTTTTGTTATTGTAAATGTTTGTGTATTTATGCGCTTGTGCAGTCTGTTGTCATATGGTCAGTGGTGGGCCATGTATTTGGTACATGGGCCATGAATGGAGATTAACTTGATTTAATTCACCTCTTTATACCTCTTACACTGTCACGACACTATTATAGAAACTATCAATACTATACAATATAACAACACACAGTTTTGCCACGTACTGTACATCACCTGGAGTGGTTCAGAGCCAATATTTAACGAGAGGTGCCATGTCAATTTAAATGGGGCCACTATTACAAGTAATATATTTTTCACGTTTTGTCTGCTTTCCTCAAATAGTTTTGTGATGACATCGTGGTCAATGTTATTGACTGACAGAAAGCACAAAGGAGGGGAATCAGCAAGGACACATTGCCATGGCAGCGGTAGGAGGCTTTGTATCATTTGGATCCATCACAGCATATGGATGGATACAGTAATCCCCCAATTCACCAACCTTTTTGAAACCGAGAGCTACTTCTTGGGTACTGATTACTGCAAAGTTTCGTTATTTACACCCCATGATATTGAGTGTTTTTTAAAAGTGATTATTTTGGGTTCTCATGGCTTTTACAGCCAGCTTACTGTACAGTGATGCCTTTACATGTGGGAAAGGAGCATCACAGTCACCAATACACTTGTCAGCTGTTTTTAGAACTCTGGCAGAACAGTAAAACATGAGCACACTCACAAAGGATCTGTTGTCAGCCATACATGTGGCAAAAATTCTCTCCCAACTACTTCAGCTAAAAACCCAGGTTAAAGTTAGCTCCTCCCCGACACACAAAGCTTGTCTGTCAGTTGAGATGTGAATAGGTTAACTTGTGAGTACCGCATTGGCCCGAATATAAGACGGCCCTGATTATAAGACGACCCCCTCTTTTTCAAGAATCAAGTTTGAAAAAAGACTTTTTGAATACCAAATTAATTTTTATACAGAAAATAATTACAGTACATCTGAAACAAATGATTATAACAATATATTTGAGAGAAAAAGCATGTTATTTTGCCTCATTCAAATCTTAATATCTGAACCTCGAAATAAGTAAACTAAAGTGTAATCACATTCGTAAATGAATGCCATCTGGTTTTGAAATGTAAATTACATCATAACTTCTCTAAGCTGCCGGTTAACCTGGCCGATCTTCGACCCACTTTTCTCCAGATTGTCACTATGTTTCTCCATTTTCTGTTATCTCTTCTATTATTTTCTTCTCTTTTCCTTCTTACCGCTATGTTTTATTTTTCTTCTTCGTGCTACCGCTATTTTTATTCTTCGTGGCAGGGGTTCACTCTGGCCTGGGGAGTCAAGTTCAGCATTCGCTTCAATGATATCTGGCGCCATCTAGCGTCGTGAATGGGTAAAACGTCTAAACGCCGAATATAAGACGATCCCCACTTTTTCAGTCTTATTTCAATGCAAAAAGCACCGTCTTATATTCGGGCCAATACGGTAGTGAACTGTGAACGTGGAGAATTACAGTATTGATTTGACGTTTCATTGCATAATTGATCACAAATTTGAGTGACTGATCCCCACCAGGGTCTGTGGAGACAAGTGGAAGATCATCCAATCATGACACTGAGCATGTTTGAGTGCCTCAAGGTGGTGGGCCTTCAGCATCTTCACGAGCGGTAATTACAAGATCTTCCATCCAAACTCGGGCCAACCAGCACTCATTCCTCCGTCCTCCATATACTTTTCAGCTTCACTTCAATGGGGATCTGCCACATAGCACATCTCTTAGCCCTCACTTCGGAGGACCTGCCCCTCCTGGACATCCACACGGCCCAAGATAAAAGCCGCATCTTCAAGCTAATCCACCTTGTCAAAATACTGGAGCAGGAGGGGTTGAGACTTGGAGAAGTGGCGGATGACCAGGGCGCATCCCATCAGCATTCTGCACTGCAGCGTACCCACACGGCGCTACCAAAAAATGCCAGGCCAGACATTAGTAAACGATTAGCCATGTACAATACGTACTCCACACTGCCACACCCAAAGAATGTCGTGCCCCACCATCACCACCAGCAGCACCCAAAACCCAGAGCTGCAGCCAAGAGGTGCACGGATAAAGCAAGTCATCCAATGCCTGTTTACGAAGCTAAGAGAAAACCGGGGTACAACTATGGACTTCCTCTTCAGCCTGTTTCTGCAAAAAAGTGAGTTGAGTGCTTGTGCAGCCCAGTGAACGACCCACCAGCTGTTCTGAATGATCAAGTCAAGTGTATGAAAAGGATGTAAAAAGGGATGCCATAACTTCAATGGTCAATCAGCAAAGAAAGCTAGATTCAGACTCATAAAATAAAATACACATTATAGACATGTAATTCTACTTACAAGTTGTATTTATTTATTCTTAATCGATGCCATTCCTGAAGTAATTTTGTATTCTGTAACATACTTACTGGTAATGTATTTTTATCATTTTCACCAAAACAATTCTATCAAGATGATGTATGCAAGAACATTATTTATTCCAAATATAATTATATAATACAGTATATGAAAGTAATTTTCTGAAATACTTTTTTGTACACCCACACAAACACACACACACACATGCACATACTCATGCACACATACACGCACACACACTTACGCACTCATACATACACATCCGTATCAGTTTTAGAAGGGGAACCATTTTATTTGTGCACATGATTATTATTTTATTATTGCAATAATATATTCAAATAACTTCCATGTGACCCAATAATTTCCTCAAAATGAATTTGAATTAAACAATGTATTTTATAGTACATAGACCACATATTGTATTTATTACTAATAGCCATGGCCTCAGTTAGATGCTGAGTGTTTTTATTTTTTATTTTTTTTTTTTTTAATTCTCAAATAATTCCTTACCTCAAATGCATTCTCTTTTTCCCTCTTTTGGAGAAAAAAACCCTGAAATAACTAAGTGTAATTCCTGACAACATTTACTACCTTAGTTCGTATTCGAACCATGACCATGCACAGAGCAAATGTGGCGTCTGTAAAGCTGAAAACTGCAACATTCATAAATTTGAAAATTGACTTGCTTGCACATTCACGCAAATTTGCACAAAACACAAAAAATGCACAAAAAATCTTAAGGACCAATACCTAAAAATAAGAAAGCATATTGACTTACCGTGAACATTCTCAAGATTTGCAATGGTTTTATTTTGCCACACTCCTCCAAAGGAAATGATTGGTTTAGTATCAAACGTGCATTAGGTTTAGTAGGCAGATGCAAAGTGATGGCATAATTTAATTGTAGTTGCTTCATTTTCTTTCATTTGGACTCTGTGTTGTTTGTAGGCAAACCCATGGGCCTAGGATCATTGTTTGCGTGAGGAAACGACCTCTGACACACGCAGAGAGAAGGAAGGGCCAGACGGATGTGGTGATAACTCCCAGCGCGCAGTGCGTGATTGTGGAAGAAGGCAAAGAAGCTGTGGATCTCACCCAGTACATTCTACAGGTACGACAATTCAAATTTTCAATTTTAAAATGATAATACCCTGAGACACCAATTACTGTCTCCAAAATGCTTAGGTCACATTATCTGATTTGATTTGTAGCACCCGTTCTACTTTGACCAAGTTTTTGGAGAGGGTCATTCTAATGAGGAAGTATATAAGAAGACGGCATATCCTCTGGTGCAGCACATGCTCGATGGGTAAGGTGTCAACCTACCCACTTGTTTCCTTATAATTATCAATTCACTTCTATTAGTTTTTTTGCTTTCGTTTTTACATTTACTGAGTTGTACGTTTAAATTTTTTTTTAAAGAGATGTTTCCAACTACTATAGACTTTCTCTCGGTATTGAATGGTTGCAGTTCAACAAACTGCAATCTTTCATTTCAGCTCAGTTTTATTTTATTATTTAAAGGATCTCCCCTGCTTTAACAGACTCTGATTGGTATTTAATGATACTAATTACACCAGTTGTATGTGTATATGTAGGGGGAAGGCCACTTGCTTTGCATTTGGCCAGACAGGCGCGGGCAAGACTCATACCATGATGGGTTCCACTCCTGGGGAAGCGGGTTTATACATGCTGGCAGTCCAGGACATCTTTACCCACTTGTCGGCAACGCGCAGCCCGATACTGGTGTACGTCAGCTTCTGTGAGATCTACTGTCGTCAGCTCTATGACCTGCTCAACAACAGGAAAAGGTGGTCTTTTTATTTACCAGCAAATGGGCTCTAAAATAGCTTCAAATGGGATATTACTTATTGGCCACTTTGGCGTCAGAGGTGCGAAACCAGACGTCCTTTAGGGGTCAAAATTCTCCATCCTGATCTCCTGAGGTTCTAAACTCCTGTTTTGCTCTTTTTTAGGTTGTTTGTGAGGGAGGATGGTCACAACGTGGTGCATATTGCAGGACTTTATGACGTCAGAGTGGACTCAGTCAACTCACTGCTGAAGGTCGGTATACAACTGCCTTTGACTTTTAAGACAAATGAGGGTCCTTCTGCATCTACTGTATAAGATAATCCCATCTGTATCCCTTTATATTGCTTTTCAAGGTGATTTCACAAGGTTTAGCAGCACGCACAATGAGGGTTAGCGGCGTCAACCCGCTCTCGTCTCGGTCTCACGCCTTGCTTCAGATTCAACTCAGATCCCCCAACCAGCAAATCATTGGCAGGTGACCTACAACACTACTGTCAACCTGTTACCTGCATGTTTTACTCGTGTACCACAAAACAAGTATACTAATATTGTGTTGTTTTTTTTCTAAGAATGTGGTTTATTGACTTGGCGGGAAGTGAACGAGCGTCAGATACCACAGCAACAGACTGGCAGACTCGTATGGAGGGAGCTGAGATCAACCAGAGTCTGTTGGCTGTAAGCTACAACAACACTCTTCCTTATGTACTTATTGGCTAATTTGGCATCAGTAGTTGGAAACCAGAGGGTCCTGGGGGGTCATAATTCTCTTTCCTCATCCTTTGCAAGTGTAAGATGCAGATGACTTGTAGCTATTGGTCAATATGGTGTCAGAAGTGGGACACCGCAGATAAAATTCTGTCTTTATCCATTATACGTGTTTGATGCTCATTTATTGTGCATTGTACTTATTGACTAATTTGGCATTAAAAGTGAGAGATGCAAAATGAATTCCTTTTCCTCAACCATTGCATGTGTGACGTCTTTGTCGCAAATGGGAGACCTGAAATCATTTTTCATTTTCCCTCCCGCAGCTGAAAGAATGTATCCGCTCCCTTGATCAAGAGCAGCGGCACACACCTTTCAGACAAAGCAAACTCACTCAGGTGCTAAGACATCAATGCAGTCTTTCTGAAATGTTATTTCCAGTTCATGAAACTCAGATTTTTTTTCAAATGCTTAGGTCCTGAAAGATTCATTTGTTGGCAACTCCATGACTTGCATGATTGCCAACATTTCACCTGGTAACGTCGCCACAGAGCACACTCTGAACACGCTGAGATATGCTGATCGGTAAGTGTTCAGACTGGGAAATGATGTTGTTTCAGTCAATGATCCAATTCTCAAATAGGACTTTGTCAAAGAAAGAAAACATGGAATCTGCCCAAAATGGTTGCTTCAAACACAGACTATGTTGCACACGTTATGATAGACCGCAGACCGAGGCTGAAGACTGTGATTTCACAAAGAAATGAACTGCTGCTTTATTTTCCACAGTGTGAAGGAATTGAGGGGTCGCGGCCAAGGACAAGAATGCAAAAGCACGCCACCTTCCAAATGTTATGGCATTGGGAAGAATCTCCCTAAGACCCCAAAGACAACGACACCCAAAGCGTCTTTTGCCGCCATTTCACCAACCCCGAGGATACTCGTGGGGTGTCCCGTTGACTGTTCCACACCTAAGAGCAGCAGACATGGGGAGGGAAGATCTGCAAGAGTCAAACTTGGGGTCAGACTCGAAGACACAAGGGACTCTCAGGAAAAGGGCGATGGAGGGCTCATTTGCGACAAAGAAAAGAGGGGCACCAACTTCTCGTGTCAGGAAAGGCCAAGTGAGGGAAGGCAAAATCAGAAAGCAGAAGAGTCAAAAGAAAGTGGAGAAGACGTGACGGTGGATAAGGAGATGCAGCAGCACCTGCTACATTATCACCAGCAGCTCCAGATGTTCGTGCCCTTCTCCATCACGCCACCTTCCTCTAGCCGCCGATCCCTCTGCTCCTCTGCATCATCCGTCGGACATCTGGCATTTTCTGCCCGTCCCGGTTCGAAAGACTCTCCGACCGTGTACGACAGCGGGGTCGGAAGCAGTGATTCGTTCGGAAAAGACACGCCGCAAATGGTAGATATGAAGTGGCTGACTCATATACAACAGGCTGACCCCGCGGCAGGTGCAACCACTGTGTCCTTCAACCCTGGAGAGAACGGGGAGGACTCGCTCGAAATGGACCCTTCGCTCGACGGGCTGTGGACGGACTGTTTAATGTCGGTCCACAAGACACTGTGTGGCTCCCCTGCTGTTGAACTGCCACACCAGGATGTGCAGTTTGTCCATCCCATCTCCTCAGCTTGTGAATTTAAGAGTGTAGTGCGAACCCCCCAGGAAAGGAAAAAGCCACCTAGACTGTTAAAAAATACTCAGGGACACAAACATGTGGAGGATAAAGCAAAAACATCTCAGGATAATGCCTTTAGCATTTCCCCCCTTGAGGTCTCCACAGCCTTACCGGTTCAAGGAGATCGGATCAATAGCCAGTCACTTGGGAGAGAAAAAGAGCCACTCATGCATGCAAAGAATACAGACAGACAATTCAACTCCCAGTCTTCCACTTTTGACACTAAAATGACAAAAAAGTACACAAAGGAGCTCACACATGCAAAGGACGAGAATGCTGATTTATGCCTACCAAACGACTTCCAGTCTCCCACTTCTGCCAAGAAGTTGGCCAGAAAATACACAAAGGAGCGGCTCACACATGCAAAAAATAAAGATGACAAAACTTACCTCAGGCCGCCTACTTCTGACACCAAAATGACTAGAAAGTGCAGACGGGACCATCTCACACTAGCAAAGGATGAGTCCGAAATCTACCTCCCGATGGATCGCTATTCTCCCACTTCTGAAACAAAACTGGACAATAAATACACAATGAAAGAGCAACTCACACATGCAAACAAAAAACACAGAGAATTTTACGTGCAGGTTCCTACCTCTGACACCAAAGTGTCCAACGAGTATATAATAAAGGAGCATTTAATGCATGCAAAGGATGAAGATGCAGACCTCTGTGTCCCCAAAGACCCTTGGCTTCCATTTTCTGGCACCGAACTGGCCAATAAGTGCAATTTAGAGCGAATGGGACATGCAAAGGATGAGGACACAGACCACTGCCTACCAAAGGATCGCCGTTCCCCCACCTCTAACGCAGGTAATCTGTCAGGGCTGACATGTGGACCTGTCTCATGTGCACCAAAGAAAGCCATCTCACCCTCTTCGAATAAGAGTGAAACCCCCGCACCAAATCAGACCAACCGTGCTCCACCAGAACCAGAGCACCCCTGCAAACCTCACCATCATGTCCAAATGGATGATCCTGCAGAGTTGCACTGGAAAGAAAGACCCTGCAACCCAGAGTTTTCCATAACAGTGGATCATGCCAAGTAAGTAACATGGATCAAAATCAGGAGTTAGGGAATATGTCTCCGTACATAGAAAGGTGGTTAACCCTATGTTGCATACGGGTTACTTACAGTAACCACAACTTTAACTCATATTGGTTATTCAAGTTACCAGTTTTAGTTTTTAAATCCACCGCGAGATGTCACTAGCGTGCGCAACAGCGGGAGAAAAAGGTGAAAGAGGGTCCACAAAATGTTGAATAATTTCTATCCGTGAGATGAAAAGGTCCAAATACCCTATTGTACTTGTGCAGAAGAGTATATAGAACATATAGAACACAATAAATAACAGTTTCTATGTGTTACCTATCAGTACTGCCAGGCTTTTTGGCAAGATAATTGTAGTGACCATTATGCACACAAGTACCCCCCTATTATGTATTTTTTTTCCCAAAATTGTGAATTTATTATGATATTTGGCCATAATCTACCCTAAATTTAAAAACAAACCACAATTGAATAACTCCTGCAGAAGCCATGCAACATAGGGTTAATAGTGAGACCACTTTTTTTCCGACAACATTCGATATGATCTTGTTTAGCAATCAGTAGGGCGCAGATCTCGGCCAAGGTGACCTGTGAACATGTTTTGGTCCAACCACCTTGGGCCTACGGTTTACTGTCTGTGGTGTAAAATTAGCTAATAAGTACACCAAAAAGAAAATATTTTTTTTTGTCACACTTGTGATTGTGTCAGAGGACTTTCGATTGGCCACTTCTGACACTCGGTTGTTTCATATTAGTTAAAAAATAAAAAACAAAGTGGAGTGTAAGTAACTAACGAACCCAATTTATTCCTACTTTTGGATAGTTGGTCTTTTAGTAACGCTCTGTGAACTACCATGTGACATTCCAAAATTCTTTTCTCAACTCAAGATGGCGTGTCATCCAGGCCCACTGGGAGAAACTGAGGAAGATGGAGCCTTTGCTGCATGAGGAACAGACACTTCTATGCAAGCAGCCTCATATGGTCAGAAGAGTTCACATTCTGCAGTTGACAGTATGTAAGTCTTTCATGCTACTCTAATGGACTTCCTGCTTTTTTAATAGGCATTTGTGGACTACGTGGACAAGCTAGAGGAGATCCTGGATCGCAACTCTCAGTGTCTGCGCAGCATGAGAACCAAGCTTCGCTTATATCGTATGACCAGCTCCTTTTCTGAGCTTGAGAACAAACAAGGGGCACACAATAGTTAACCAGTGGCTTGAATAAAGCAACGTCATAAGCAAGTTTTTACATTTTTCACTCAGGAAAAAAAAAACTGACATTGAGTTAAATTTAACCTGTTTTCATCACTTGTAACTGGAAAACCTTTTCCACATTTAGTTTAGTTAATGGTTGTAATTTAAATCGTGTTCGATTGTATGGATAGTTTTTATTTAAATTAATAAAATTGTTTTTGAATTTTAATGTGTTTTTTGTGACAGTAAACAGGAAAGGGTCATTTGCTTCACACCTGAATCATATATTTAAATATATAATATTTAAATATTTAAATATATATTTGTGTTTTTTGTCTCACAAAGGCTTCTAAATAGTAATAATAAAAACATTCTTGGAGTTACAGTAACAGTAATCCAAAATATTAGGCTTGAATGGGGTATATCTATATCAATCTATATACATTCATTCATTCATTCATTTTCCGAACCGCTTGATCCTCACTTGGGTCGCGGGGGGTGCTGGAGCCTATCCCAGCTGTCTCCGGGCAGTAGGCGGGGGACACCCAGAATTGGTTGCCAGCCAATCGCAGGGCACACAGAGACGAACAACCATCCACACCCACACTCATACCTAGGGACAACTTAGAGTGTTCAATCAGCCTGCCATGCATGTTTTTGGAATGTGGGAGGAAACCAGAGTACCCGGAGAAAACCCACGCAGGCCCGGGGAGAACATGCAAACTCCACACTGGAAGGCCGGAGCTGGAATTGAACCCGGTACCTCTGCACTGTGAAGCCGACGTGCTAACCACTAGACTTACCGGGCCGCCATCTCTCTCTCTCTCTCTCTCTCTCTCTCTCTCTCTCTCTCTCTCTCTCTCTCTCTCTCTCTCTCTCTCTCTCTCTCTCTCTCTCTCTCTCTCTCTCTCTCTCTCTCTCATATATATATATATAAAATATATGGTAATGGAGAACCAACCGGATATCGTGTTCATTGATAAAGGGCAGAAGAAAGCCGTTGTAGTGGATGTAGCGGTTGTTGTTGTTGTTGCGTGGCGGCGGCACAGGCTCCCACAGGGGTCGCCCCGCTGGCCCCGCCGAGAGCTACCGTTGGGAGACGGTAGCCGTCGACGGTAGTAGCCGAGGGTTCCCCCCGAGGAGGTGGCCGTCGGTGAAGTGATGTCCATTTGGTCCGTCCGGTCCTTGGTCCGTCTGGTCCTTGGTCCGGCGGAGTCCAACCACCGTGTAGCGGTCCCAAGTGATGGAAACATCAGAAAGAAGGAACACGAGAAACTCGAGAAATACCAAGGGCTCAGAGAGGAGCCGGAGAGAGCTTGGAAGGTAAAGGTGACAGTCGTGCCTGTGGTGGTCGGAGCACTCGGGGCAGTGACCTCCAAACTAGATGAGTGGTTGCAACAGATCCCGGGAACAACATCGGACATCTCAGTCCAGAAATGTGCAGTGCTGGGAACAGCAAGGATACTGCGCAGAACCCTCAAGCTTCCTGGCCTCTGGTAGAGGATCCGAGCTGAATGGGGGACGGACACCACCCGAGGGGTGAGACGAGGATTATTTTATTTTATTTTTTTATATAGATAGATATAAACAATACATGTAGTCTCCCATATATTTATTTAATGGAACTAACTGTACAACTATATATTTCTAATATTTACATACATTACATTATATAATGTCATCTGAAAACTCATTTTTATTCTTTGGCTTTTGACTCAGCATGAGTCTTAATTTTTAGTTTTTTTTTAATACTGTATTATTAAGTTATTGTTTCTTGTATGAATTTTTGCTCCATGTACAGCACTTTGTACACAGTGGTGGTTGTTTTAAAGTGCTTTATAAATGCAGTTGAAAATTATATATTTTTTTAATTTTCACAATTATAACTAAGTTATGAAAAAAACGTGCTCAGCATTATTATTTTTGTCTGTTGACCCACGTGATCCACACGGCTGTTGCCCGATTGGCGGGGAAAACGCTTGCGCGGTGTTGTTAATTTGCTCTTTGATCAATAAAGCAATATGAAAAAAACGGAAAAGCTTTTCACAACGGCGTGAACGACGGCGCGGTGGGTCACGTGACATCTGCTGCTGCTGGTCTGAGCGAAGCGTGTTAGCAGGTAAGGAAACTGACACTGAAGAAGGTTATTTTTAACACTGGAGCTTTACGCTTAAATCATTAGTTTGAGGGAAGCGACCGACACTAGAGGTTTCGTGTTATCTGTCCTTTACCCCTGGATAAAATGCAACGCTCGCCTGCGTCGTATCCGGATTGTCTGAACAGGCCGTTCGCATGCCTGGCTAGTTTGGGGCATTTTCTCCAAATCTGTTATTTAATATTGTTGTTCGCAACATATTTCAATTTAAACAACTTGTCCTTTATATACTGAGACGTTTAAACCATTTGTATCAAGTAGAAAGTGCTGTCTTGGGTCACGCTTGTTAGCTCACCTCGAGCGTTAGCTTCCGTTGACGCTCTCTTAATTGACTCTCGCGGCGTTGATAATAAGGCGAGTTTTTTTTGACGCACTTTTCTCAAAAAGGTTGTTTTGTTGTTAAGTTACCTCCCCAAAGTGATAAAGTCGATTCATCTCGACATACGTGTGGGTTTTATCGATACTGTGCAGTTAAATTTCGAGCGGGGTATCGTGGGAGAGTCGCACGCACGAAACAAAGACAGAGTTGCGGCTAAAAGCTAAGCTAACGTGGGCATCAGCCCGCTGCGGCTCACATTTGTTCATAAACACGCTTCCTTTACATACATTAGCCGCTTACCGCTATAAATGAGTGTAAACTTGATACCACAACCAACAATATCGCTTAATCTATTTTGTGATTTGTTTTCGTGACCAACGTATCCTGCCAAACGATCATTTGGTCAAGTTTGTATGCGCTGCATTGCTACTTATACACGTCGAATTAAAACTGAGTAAATTGAATTATTTTAAGAGGGCTTGCTTGCTGGTCAGTCATAGTGTTTTTGTGTGGGTGACAGTGTGGAGCGGGGTGTTTGTAAGATGACACCTCGACTGTCCCCTCTGGAGTTCTATATTTAACCCTAAGAGGTAGGTGGGTGACAGATGGAGTTATACTCTTACATGGTATACTCCAACGCCCCAGCCCACTTGCTTATTTACTTGAAGGGGACATGCTTTAGAAAGTTGATGTTAATTTTAGTATGTAAATACAGTAAATGCGTGTTTATCATGAGTATTGAAGATCACTCTACAATAATTGAAAGTCTATGTTGAGAGGCAGGATAAACCTTTCAAAACATATTTTTCTGCTCCCGCACAACGCAAAAATAATTTTAAAAATCGGACAATGGGGTCCACAGAAATTGAGGGTTTTTTTGTGTTGGGGATAAAACTGCCTTTTGAGTAATGTTGTGTGATGTCACCTTTAGAAAATCTGATCCAAGGCACCTTCAAATTAGAGTAAAATGGTTTAACCTCATAATTTCTCAACATTCTCCTCGATCACAGAATGAATTGCAATTTCCCAGTGGAAAGCTGTACAGGAAAACCTTGGCTTTAGTCGAGGTTAGGGATCAAGGTCCTGCGCAAATTGCAAAAATGTACATTGGTACTTTAATCACTAAATATACAACTACAGTAATTGTAATTAGGCGTAGAAAAAAAAGTATTGTGTTTCCGGTATCCCGACCGACCGAGAATTTCTACCTCGAAAAAAAACTTTACGGTCGGCATTTTTTTCAAACAGCCTTCTACATTTTTGTGTAATAATAATACATTTTATTTATAAGCGCTTTTCAAGACACCCAAGGACACTTTACAATAACAAAAGACACAAAACAATACGGGTTGAGCAGCGGCTGCCAAATGCGCCAGCGTTCACTAAACCCGGAAGTCAGAAAGAAACCACAAGGGAGGGATGCTCTCGCGATATTCACGTTGAGCGTGCATGTCGTTTGCCCTGTCGTCTGTCCACAACGTTGAATCATGGCGGCGGCCACAATCTCCGACAACAGTTTAAACCACGTTTTGTGTGTTGCAGTCACATGCTCGCACCATAATATGAAGAAAATAGCACCCATCAGAGATGAAGCTCCTCGGGATTTTCCCAAATTCAAATTTTTATGAAAATCTCTCCGGAGAATTGAGGAAATTTGCCTAAAATTAATCCGGATATTAGTTGACAACATTGAACGAAGACGTGTTTGAGATCGTTGTTTTGCTTTCAGGAGCGTAGCCATGTTGAGACACTAACACTAGTAACAGTAAAGAGATTTTCGTCTCTTTGTAAACACACTTGCTAAACCCCATGGGAACGAATAAACACCGTGGACAAGACAGTTGTCGTAAAAAGTATATTTGGACAAAAAGGGAAACACACAGATTGGGAGAAAAACGTGTCCGTCCGACTTCGAGTGTCGTCTCGGCTAGCTTAGCTTAGTCTAGCTGTTGTTGTGTGTGACGTCGTGTGTGTGTGACGTCGGGTGTGTGACGTCGTCGTGTCGGCGCTGATTGGTTGAAATCAAAAGACGCGCTTGCGTACATGTTCGCGCTGAAGCACGCAGAGCAGAGAGAGAGCACTAGCAGCGGAGCAGACTATCTATTGCTGAGGCTCGCTTAGCTTAAGTGGCGTCGCCACAACAGTAATAAGCTCGCCTCGCATTCTCATGGCCTCGCCATATCTCGGAGATATTTTGAAATTTCGTCGAACGGAAGCCGCAAAGGGTGCAGGTGTGCACACAAAAGGAAGATTAATCATTGAATGTCGAGAATTTGAATAGCGTTTTGTGTAAACTAATTCATGCATGATCGGCCAGGTGTGTGTGTGCGCACACGGATTTTCAGAAAAGTCCACTATCATCTCTGATCCATTGATGTACTGTATCGAAAAGATTCAGCGAACTATTTGACGAACACCACGGGCCGTCTAGGTAGCGGTAACACCCAGCCGCCGGGGAACCCAACTCTCTCGCCGCCGTTGGCGGCGAGCGGGGGTTTCAATGTCTCCTTGTTTTATGGTTATTTTGTCTACATTTTTGATGGGGGGGGGGGAATAAAATAAAAAACTTTGTCCGACCTACCGACCCTATGTTGAAATTTCATGTTACCGGAAACACACTACCTTTTTTTCTACGCCTTAGCAACGTAACAAGTGGCCACCAAGTTTGTGGAGTTCTCTTTAAAAAAGCAAAACATGGAATGGTTGAACACTTAAGGCGTCTCTAAAATCCTTTACGACAAATAAATTCACGAAAATCAATTGATTAGTACTACAAAGTACACAACCTATTCTTTTGCTCACACTGCTCTACTTGCGAATGATGTTCCATTTCTGATTTGAAGTTGTTTTTACTGCAAGTTACACCTTTTGCAACATCTCGGTAATTTTGCCACTGTTAAATTGGAGAATCCCTTGGAATTTCATCCCGTGTGATCATTAATGGTGGATATTTTGAACTCATTAGCCAATCAGAAGTGGTTCCCCAAGTAGCAGATGAAATAAAAGAAGAAATTTGGGGACAAATAAGAGCCAGGTGACCAGTAAAACAAGTAATTTTTTCATGCCATGCTGTAAATTAATATAATTCTTGTTCCTTGTGGTATTTTGTCAAAAGTGTGTCCCAAAAATGTTAAGACAACTAGGAACTGTTTTAAATCGTGATAAACTTCCTAATACAGCTTCCTTAATTGTAATTAGCACAACACCATTGTGCTTTTGAATTGTCATTATTTCAATCGCAGTGCTATTTTCCAGGAGCCTGATGATTCTCCCTTGTCTCTCTGATTTCAGATTTTTTCTATTTTGTACATACATTGTTTGTGTATATACTGTATATGATGACTTCTTTGGTCAGCAATCAAACCCGGGGGACACGGGACAGAACACTGCCCACTCCCACCACCACACAAACCCCACCGCCACAGAAACACATACAGGTTAGTGGTGAAAGAACTGTATATAACAGTGAACAATTTTGCCAACAGCTTGCATATTCTTTTTAAAATATATCAGCTGGTCTATATGGTTTGGGTAGCAAGATACTTCTCTGCCTACGGAGCAATGTGTAATTCTTTGAGCACGAGGAGATATGATCGAGTTTTAGAATAAATAATACAGAAACACCTTTTTTTGCTCTGTGCCACTACCTTGTATGGCTCCTGCCGCTGTTGATTCATGTCTGTTGTCTTGCTGAGAGTGAATGAAGTCTGATGACGATGAATAGTTTCATGGTGTTTGGTAGTCTCGCACATTAGCATACATGACTTTGAAATCCATGCGTTGGATTGTTTGACTTGAGTGGCTCTGCTGTTTTCTTCATGTATTCTGATTAATCTTATATTTTGGAATAATTAGTTGATATTGTGCAGTAGTGCCTGTTGTTGTTTTTCACTGAAGTCTTTCTGTGTACCAGGCAACAGAAGAACAGATCCGTTTGGCTCAGATGATCTATGACAAAAATGACGCCGTCTTTGAAGACAAAGTCAAACAGGTGTTGTTTCTCTCGGTTGTCTGCTTTGTTGTGTGGAGTGTTATTGATGACGCCATTTACTTTATACACTCGCAGCTGATTGAAGTCACTGGCAAGACTCAAGACGAGTGCATGGTCGCCCTTCATGACTGCAATGAAGATGTTAACAGAGCCATCAACTTCCTGCTAGAGAGCACCTCGGACACAGTGAGAGCCCACACCGTGTTCGCTTGTCGTCCATCTACTCGAATGGATAACAAAGCTGTTTTGTTTGTTTTTCCGTGCGTGTGATCAGAACTCCTGGGAGACGGTTGGGAAAAAGCGGAGCCTTGGGAAAGAGGGAGGTTCTTCAGAGGTAAAGGAGAGCCGCGAGAAGAAGGGAGGCGAGCGGGAAGCTAGTCGTGGGCGAGGGGGGGCCAACAGGAGAGGCCGTGGGATCAGCAGAGGACGCGAAGGTAAATAAATGTGTGTGATGGAATCAAACGCTGACTTTGTAACGATAGCTTGCGTGTTTGTCAAGAAGATTGAATTTAACTTTAAAATGTGGGGGGAATGGTGGTACCGTATTTTCACTACCATACGGCGGACTGTCTTAAAAGGTGTAGTGTCGGTTAAGAGTATTAGTTCTGTATTTAACACATGCTCAAGCATCCACAATCCATTCACAAATTGTGGCTTAATTCGCTTGACGTTGCCTCCCAGTCTTAGTAAAGCTCACTCCCACACCGCTCTCAACTTCACGTTGGCTGTTTCTGTTCATTACCATGGCAACCAAGCACAACAGTAAAAGCCGACTTCACGCGCCTTGTTGTGCGTATCACTACTGTGCTGGTCCCCTTATTCTCTCCGGTGTGGTTCACCAGGATGTTGAAAGTGAGCGCCACCTCGTCCATGTTGACATGGTTTGGCTGGATGTGTTTGTAAGCAATGGTTTTGTTGCATTTCAAAATGCAATGTATGCTTTTTCCTCATCACTTGACGTAATGGCCCAAACGGGTCTGCCGGAATGTGGGGGTTGGTTGAGAGAACAGTCTCCACAAAATGAGAAAGTGTTTTTCCTCAAATGAACTAACTAATTTGCAAAACTGCTCTGAAAAAAAAATATGGGCCTTGATTGTGAAACAATTTTCAGCCATATCGCCCAGCCCTACCTGAGTCAATAACTACTCTGTCATTAATGCATTGCATTACCACTTAACACACCAAAGTTCTTGCAGAGATGTACTTAAAATAAACTCTCTTAACCAGATTCTTAATCATTTTAGGGCCATCATAGTGTAAAATATAGATTCCTTTTTCCATTAAAAAAAAATTCTACATACAAAACTGCGTTCTCGAATGATGTGGTTGATATGTTTGGTGTCGGAGTTTTGTGCTGGTTCAACCAAAAAAAAGTTAGGTGTACCACTGCAAAAAGTTAGCCTAGAGCCCTGCATATGGCCCACAGTTGTATGGCATCTCCTGAAACGTGAACAGCCTCAACGTTGTATTGTTGCAATAAAGCTGATATTTTATGCAGAGTTGTCCAGTCGACTCTTAAGTGGTCGCCTTGCTATGTTGTGCGTGTCCCTGCTTGTTTTTTGGTAGTGTGGACATCTAGCTCATCCTGTTCCTTTCGTTAACTCTCCGTTTCCAGGTCGTGCTGAGGAGAATGGCTTTGAGGTGGTCCCTGCAGAGAGGGGGGGAGACCGTGGACGCAGAGGACGAGGCAGAGGTAACTCATTTTAAAATGCTTCACATTCACACCTCCAGACTATTTTACAGTCTTCATTCAACCTACCATGCATGTTTTTTGGGATACAGTAATCACCAGCCACAATAACAGCTGTGTGAAACCTGTTTTCAAAACCTCTCAAGGTGCTTTGTGTTTTTTCAGGGCCAGGCGGTCGTGGTCGAGGAAGAGCAGCTGCAGGCACAAGGTTTGCCCAGGTTATGGGGTAAGAACATGTGCTCAGCACTCATGAATGTTATTAGAGGTGTTGGTTTGTTACAAGCACATATCTAAATTGTCAGCGTGCAAAAAAAAAACTTTCTGAACCTCTTTTTGGAAATGTAGCGTTTCAATGGCAATATCATCTGTTTGGTCACATCTATCTGCTTCCTCTCTCAGCACCTTCAATCCTGCCGAGTACGCGGGCGGTCGCCACGGGAATTGGGAGAATGATGCCAACGAGACTGCTGAGGCACCCGGTAAGGAAGAAATACCTGGTATCAGTATTCACCCATTCCTGCCTTGAACAATGTATCATAAATTGCCTGAAAATGTAAAGGGAATAACTGCAAAAATAATTGTAATATAAACCACCGGAAATAATGTAAATAACTACATATCTTTTTGTGACATTTTCTAACTTGAATTTACTTTTAATAAACTTTAAACAACCATTGAATTGGCTGAGTCGCCTCACCCAGGAGTTGCAAGGCACTTAAATGGACTGTGCATTTCCCCGTATGCATAAAATTAGTACTAAAACAACCATTGCATTTAGATGCGCGTGGCGTGCGGCATTTCCTGTTAGTGAAATTATTACAGAGTTGCATCATTGAAATGGCTGCTGTTGTTTTTCAGCAACATGGGGAGGCAACCCAGAAGATTGGACTACAGAAGACTGGAATGAAGACGTGAGTGGACTCTATACCATGATAATTAGATTATTTTCACGGCCATACGCCGCATCATGTTAAAAGGTGCAGTGTCAGTTATGGGTGCTATTTCTATATTTGGCACATACACAAGATGCATTGCATTATTGGACGCAGGCATGGTAAACTGTGTGCTAGTTTAAACAATACAATTGCAAGCATATGTTGTTAAAAAGGCAGTGAGAGCAAAACAGTCCGGTTGTACCTTATTAAAGTATTTAATAATGTACTCAGATTTTTTAAATCAATCCTCATGAGATCAAAGTCCTAATCTTCTGTATCTTAAATGAACAGCTGGGCAAGTTCACAATCAAACACCCCAGGTTCCCTCGTGTCATTTTCAGAGTCAGTCTCATTCCCATGCGAATGTTGCTGCACCCCGGTTGTCCTTGCTGGATTGGCGCCGTTTCATAAAACAAAAACACCAAGCACCATGGATGAATTGATCTTGAATTCTCTCGTGGCTGCTTGATTCCTATGGTTTGCCACGTAACTGGCAGCTTGCAGTTTAAGGTGTGCTTCGTACGCGTGTCGTAGGAGCCATTTTCGGGATATTGTTTTGCACAATGCATGTACCGGCACCAACTGGGGGTGTGCCTTTCGTGTCCTCTTTCACAGCCACCCTTCCCACTTTCACGCGAGCATGCTTTGTTCTCGGTTATGTCCGCCTTTTCCTCTATATAAGGCGTAGAAAAAAAAGTAGTGTGTTTCCGGTAACCTGGCCTCGAAAAAAAACTTAACGGTCGGCATTTTTTCAGACCGTCTACATTTTTGTGGAATAATAATAATAGTACATTTCATTTATATGCGCCTTTCAAAACACTCAAGGACACTTTACAATCAAAACAAGAACAATAAAACCACAGACAAAATTATAAATAAAAGGAAGATGAATTTAGAGCGTTGGTGCAAACTCTCGCGATATTCACGTTGCGTCGTTTGCCCTGTCGTCTGTCAACAACATTGAATCATGGCGGCGCCACGATCTCCGACAACAGTTTAAACCACGTTTTGTGTGTTGCAGTCGCATGCTCGCACCATAATATTAAGAAAATAGCATCCACTGCTGTATCGAAAAGATTCAACGACCTATTTGACGACCACCATGGGCCGTCTAGGACGCGGGACACAGAGGTAACGAGATGGCTGTAACACCCAGCCGCTGGGTACGCTACTCTCTCGCCGCCGAGCGGGGGTTTCAATCAGTGGCGATTACTCTCGGACTGCAAGGGAAGCTCAGCTTCCCCTAAAATGTCAAAGAACAAGTGATCAAATATATGAATGTAAATGTCATTGTGTGTACATGTCATTGACTAAATATGCGCTACAACGTGCTCAACTTTTGTTCCGAATCAGCTTCTTCTTACTGGTTATGACGCGACTCCCTTCTCATCCATCTCGCAGCTTCGCTGTGCTTTAAACGGTAGTGAGTTCAGGGTAGGTTGTCCCAATGCGTTGAACGGAGACGAGTCATTGGATACAAGCTGGTTTTTGTCCCGCCTACGGACGCTCGTCATCTCTGGGACTGGATGGCAGTGGGAGGGTACGGGACGCCAGGCTTTTCTGCATCATATTGGATGATCTGTCTGAGCCTGTGGGCCAGTTCGATTGACATTGAAATGAGCCAGTCACCGAGCTTTTAGTGTAGACATCCGTCGCAAGCAATTTTTCAACTCGCATTCTGTTCAGAGTTGAGCTGGAGACTTCTCCTAATCATTTTAGCGACACTCTTTGTTGTAAACAAACTAGCGACAAATTAATCTTTTATTTCTGGTGGGTTTTATTGTACGTAGTTCCTATAGTTGTAGGACACTAATTAAGTACCGGGAAAAGACGCCTTGTTGGTATGACAGGGTCACAGATCATTTTCTTGAAAAGGAACGGAGCTAGAGTAGAATTCATGTATAAATAAACTGACACAAAATTGAGCTTCCCCTCTTTGACAGACGAGCATCCGGCACTGGTTTCAATGTCTCCTTGTTTTATGTTTTATGGTTATTTTGTTTACGTTTTTGATGGGGGAGGGAGGGAGAAAAAATGATTTTTAAAAAAACTTTGTCCGACCTACCGACCCTATGCTGAAATTTCATGTTACTGGAAACACACAACTTATTTTTCTACGCTTAAGCAACATGTCGGTATAACATCAGTCTGTCAAACGAGCCGTCATCAGTCATGCAACACCATTCAGGTTTTGGAATTTGATGATTACACAAGGCAACCATCATTATTAGGTGCCCCGTCCATTTTGGAGACATTTTCAGACTTTAATATCCATCTTATGGTCGTGAAAATCCAATAGATGTTTTTCATAATTTAGCTGACTATTTAAATTTTGCTTCTTCGCAGTTATCTGAAACCAAAGTATTCACTTCCTCTGCAACTCCGGGAAACCACAAGTGAGCCCTCCCACTGACTTAATCTATTTAGAACATTATTTCATTGAACTGTTTTTTAATACTCTTGTATATTTCTTTCTCTCTAGTGTGGACCTGACCGGACTCCTGCCAAAGCCTGGAGTCTCTGTGGAGTCAGACTTGGTCGATGGACCCTCTGCCGAGGATCTGGGCCAAAGTCTGGTTTTCACCAACTCCCACCATAATGGACGCACAGCCACCCACAGCTACGCTCACGCTGCCTCTGCTAGCACCACCTATGCGCACGCCGCACTGGTACATATGAGCACAGCCATCTGACACTGCTGCTTGCCAAATTTGTTGATTTGATGTACGCGATAGTCCAAAACTAGGTATTAAGTTTATTATCTTATTCATCACAATTACATTTATGAAAATGTAATCTGGTAAATGTTCAAACAGGCCACAATGACAAATTGCATCTGCAATTATTCAATAATATATGAACTATTAAATGTGCAGCCAAGGAAGGTTTAGGATTTCACCACGGTTAAGATTTCAGAATAGGGGTTGTCACTACAGTTGGGGTTTCAAAGTAGGGTTTTTATCTTGTTCGGATTATGTTTCAAACCAGGGTTAGTGTTTTGATTAAGAGTTAACGTTTCAAGTTTGGTTGTGGGTTTGGGTGCATGTGTTAACCTGGTGCAGACTCTAAAAGATGCACTCAGCCCCTTCCTTTTATACCATCCTTATTCCATTCTCTTTTTCCTGACCTGCCACTTTCCATTCTGGCTAAGTGTGTGTGTATGTCGGGGTGGGTGTAAATTTAGAATGTGTTACCTGCTTTTGCCTCAACCTGTATTTATATTATTTTTTTATCGTGCTCAGTCTTCAGTCCCAGGTCTTGGTCTTGGGTCCCTGAATGCACCCAAGCCGGCACCAGTCTCTGATGCCAGGACAGCAGATCAGCTCAACGGGCCTCCGCTTGGTCAGAGAGCAAGTCAGATTCCGGCTGCTCCTGTGACCATCACCGGTAGCGTTTCCAAAGATGCTGTGCCACCTGCAGTACCCGCAACCACCCCCTCGCCCTCGGTCGAAATCAAACCTCAGAGATTGGACAACGGACCATTAACTGGTCTAAACAGTAAGTTATGCCACTTTTCCTTTCGCCCTTTCTTCTTGGACCGGCATCACATCGCACGGCCTCCGTTGCTTTTCCATCACAAAAGGGCACGCGATCACCTAGAATGTGCAAGCTTGCGGTGCACCATTCACACTTGCAACGTGGTGAACTCTGCCACTATTTTTAGGGTAATTCAAAAAATAAATCGCCATTGCATGATGTCACAACATCGCAAAGTACAGTCTGTCAAATGAACAAGCTTTCATATACTGTATAGACAAAGCTCATTTCCGTTTTTAAGACACTCATTGTCGAAAGTCGCCATCAAGACAAAAATACATTGTATACAGCAGCCTTCCTCAACTGGCGGACCGCGATCCACGACCGGACCGCCGACCTCCTCTGTCTGGACCCTCAGCAAATTGTCTAAAATAATAAATTAAAGTGATTTTTACGTTATACATTTTATATTTGTGGACTATAATCTGCACATTACCGCGTTTGCTTGTTAAAATTATCCGTTGTATTCTTTGCGTACACTAACAGATGTATTGCAGAGGACCGCAGCAGTGCGACTGTGTGTTGTACAATGTTTGACTAACTGGAGACCCTGGCTTGAGCAGTGCATGTCGGCGATAACGATGCGCTGATTGGCTCCTCTGAATTTAAGGTGTGCCCATACATAAGCGTCAGCACGCGTCTCTCCCAATACACACACATTCAAAATGGATGATTGTGTCAGGAAACAGACGCATGCGCGACGCCACAGTGTGCTCACAGAAGAGCCGCACACAGACAATTAGACAAGACGAATCACGGGAGGTTTCGATTGTGTGCAGTTTTGCTCCCGTCTACCCGGGGATCTTTGCAGCTGTTTAACAGCATAACACCGCAACATGGTAAATGAACATCACAATGGCGTCCTCAAATAATATTTGCATGCCTCAGACATTGCATTCACCTTTAGTGGAAGAACAGCACTGCACATTCCTCTGCTCCCTTGTGTCAGTATTTAAAATGGTTCTTAACTCCTCTTCTGATATATTTTTCAGTGATTTCAGAGGGAATGTGAAAAGGGGAGTTGTACAAATGAAAAGGATATTTTTGTTTTCATGTTTAGTATTTATTTTGGTAAAATTAGTATTTTGTTTTGTTTTTGTTAAATTAAAGGGGGGGAAAGACAACTAGTGTTTAACAAAGTTAAAGTAAAAATGTCTTATTTCCCTAAAAGGGCTATTTCTATTATTAAGCAGGCACAACTTAACAAAATAAGAGTTCCTGTGCCTCAACACAATACCTCTCATTATTTGCTGTGTACTGGCAAATTGAATAATTGTTATTTTCATGCACCCCATTATTGGTTGGTTGTGAGGAGTGTTGATTTGTGTAAGCTTGGCTTGACCATACTAAATGGGCATATAGCCCTGCGCCCCAAGATCGCCGGACCTTGGTCTTCTTAAAAAAAAAAAAAAAAAAGTGGACCGACAGCATTTCTAGTTGAGGACCACTGGTATACAGCATACCTATATTTTGTCTTGCAACAATAGTGAACCATACTTTTCATTTGTACTATGGATGAAATTGCAGTTGTGATTTTCTTGAGCGGGATGCAAAACCCGCCACTAGCATTCATTTATTCAGAATGGAGCACTCGCTCTCATTCATTTGGCGACCTCTGAGTTAACGGCGCATCATCCTAATTCTGCTGCATCTGAAGCCCTCTGCCAGCTACTAAAACACACAGGCGGTAGGTGGGAGGTTCAAATGCACGTCTCCTTTTAAAGAGTGTTTCATTTCTTTCTGTAGTGGAGATGAAGCTTCAGCCAGAACCCTCTGCGGTGCTCAGCCAGCTATCACACAGGCACCAACAATCTTCCATCCTTCCCAACTCAGAGCCTCTGCTTCTGTCCCATTCACACGCCCCACAAGTGCCCACACCACCAGGTACGACTGCGTCTATGCTCTATACAATTTTCGACCCACCCGGGCTGAACCTGCTATTTTGGCATTGAAATCTTGATCTCGGAGGAGGTGATTTTGTGATCATCAAAACTGCATTTACTGATCCCACACTCTGTTTAAAGCAGTTAGGTCTCTGACAAAAATATAGTTAAAAAACATTTTACATTTATGTGCAAAGAACATGTAAAAGACAAAAGTTTTTAAATGGTTAAAAATATTTTTTATATATGCACAATTGCATCTTCATACATTATGGCAGCCAGTATCGTGAATTGGATCAAAGGCAATATCTACTGGAAATATCACAATTTAATCCTTTCCTAAAATCATTCAGCCCTATTACACACCATTTTAAACGTCCAATTAGATCCCAGCTCCTTTTCTGTATACTTCAGGTCACGAGTCGTCAGTCCTGCCTGCCAGAGATGGAGCTTCTCCAGGAATGAAGCTGCCTGGTCTGGACCCTCCTATCACAGAACCACCTCCCATGCGACAGCTCAAGACGCAGAAGCGCAGAGTACCACCCCCATCTAAGGTGCCCCAATATATTTATGAAGAAGATTGTCGAGTCAAGAACCCCCTGAACAAGTGCATTTCCAATAATACCTGTAAATCATGTCCCTGGTTTGAAGTTCTTGATTTAATGGGTATCAAGGTAACGATCGACATGCCGTGAAATTGTTTGTACAGCAAAGATTAATTGGTCACATGGCAAAAGGGCACTATCGCTTACTGCTGTACTTGTTTTTCAATTTAAATTAGTTTAAATATTCACTGTGCAATTCACCAAAAGTCTAAAAATGTTTACATGGGGAAGGGAGCCATGACCGACCACCTGTGGGAGCTTTAAATATTTACATCTTTTAGCTCAAAGCTGATGGCTTTGTTCGTGCTTACATATATCACACTTGGATGGTATAGTTCAGGGAACCAGCTAACCTGTTTTCCGGGGGGTTTCACTTGGTCTTGGACATACAGGGGATTTTGACAATACTACTGCGCTGGGATAGGTTAATAGACTATGGCACATTTCAACTTAACAAATTTGTGTTACTTTGCCACCACTGTAATGCAACAGCGTCCTAAACAGAGGACCCACTGGTTCGACATCTATGCCCATCTTGCAGTTGCAAGATGGGCATAGATGTTCCTTTTAAAATATAACTTCAATATATATTAAACCAAACTTCTTTGTCCCCAGATTCCCTCGTCTGCAGTGGAAATGCCGGGCTCGTCTGATGTCTCAGGCTTTAATGTTCAGTTCGGTGCACTGGACTTTGGTTCTGAGGCAGCTGCCGTCGATGTGGCTCAGAAGGAGTCTTCCCGGGAGCAAGCACCATTGGCACCTTCAACGGTGGCAGCTCTGTCCATCCCCACTGCTGCCATGCCCACACAGCAGCCGCAGAGCTTGTTTTCCAAGCCTGCATCTGTGAGGTGTGTGTGACTTTACTGCCTGTATGAGGATGTTATAAATGAAATAAAATTCCCTCCATGCTATCCGAACAGCGAACACATGAGCAGCATACCCAACATGCCAGATGTCAGCTTCCCCTCACCGTCCTTGGGCTTACCCAGCCCCTCGGCCTCCCTTGGCCTCCCCGGTGTGGCCCCACAGTCTTCCTCCACGGCACCGACCCCTGGAAAACGGGTGGAGAGTGCCGTACCCAGATCGCTGCCTCCTCACCTGGCCTTCTCTCAGAGCAAAGAAAGCCCGCCATCTGTTGCTGCACCTCACAGTAAGGCTCGAGCAATGGTGCCCAACATGTGTGATGTGGCACATTGGTATGCCATGGAAAATTATCCAGTTTCACTTAATTAGTCCGAAAATTATTTTCCATAATTTCCGGAATACAAAACATACCTAATAAAAGCTGCAACAGCTAAATGTAGTCATAGAAATACATTTGTACATATATTGGCCACTTGGCATTAATAGCCACTGAGCTCCACTATATTTCATGAGATGTTTGGAAAGAGAGAGGTCACGCACAAGGATTTTTAAAAACATTTATGTGCCTTTAACACTGTTGGTTCCCTCCTCCCTCAAACACTAGTGAATGCAGCTAGTTATAAAGTGGTGTCCCAAAACCTCTCGGTCTCTCTCTCTTGTCACATGAGACTGATTCGCCAACGAGCTTAATCAAGCACCAGTGCACATAAGGCCGTGGCAATGTAATCTTTGGAAAGCCATTTATGTGTTTGGTAAATTGCAGGGGATGTCGTCTGTCGCCAGCGATTGTGTGAGTCAGTTGTCAAACGGAGAGATGGATGTTGCACTGAAGAGATGGCTTTTTTAAGTCACTCGTTCCATAGCTCACTAAACTCAACTCAAAATTCTTATTTTCGCTCTGCTATATATGATAAAGTATTCGCTCGCACACTTCCGCATTCCGCTCCTCCCGCGAGTGTGCGCACTCCAACCACACACAGCAGATTAACATTCAGTTTAAGGGCGGACTGTGTTCTGTTTGGTAATTTCATCGGCCAGATGTGACAGGGCTATGGGTAAATCTATTGACGGCTTGAAACCCGTCAGTAAAAATTCATAAATGAACCTCCTCACATTTAAAGCCGCAGGGTTCAAAGTGGGGGGGTGGAGTAGCCGCTTATAGTCCGGAAAATATGGTATGACAAATAATCTTTACCTACACTGTATGCCAACTGTGTATAGTGATGGAAGAAAAAAATTATGCTCTTGCGCTACGTGCCAGCAGGTGCAATTAACCTGTGTATCCATCATTTCAATTATACTTTTTTGAGATTTTGTTCCCATACTAAATATGTGCCTTGGTGCAGCATCGGTTGGGAAACACTGGGCTAGAGCGTTCTGCAACACACATTATGGAAATTGAGTGATTTTTATTTCATTTCTTTTTCATTTATTACAGAATGGTTACTGTGGCATGAAGGTGCAAAGCACACAGGACGGTAAGTTTATGATGAGCGAACTCCTGTCAAATTCACATAATCGAAATGAATTTGTATTTTTATTTTAGCCGTACCATCACAGAGAACTGTGAAAACAGAATCTCAGATGAGTGACGGTGGCCCTGGCCACCACACACCTTCCCCCACAGCTACCACCACCCACTCGGCTGTCCTTCCCTCGCTCAACAGGTAGAGAAAGGTTAAATTGTTTTTCGAGTGGGGAAATACAGGGCGTCCTAAAATTGTGATTGAGTTAAATATGAAACGGTCAAATCAAAAACACTAAGTATGGCTTCCGTGTGACATTCTTAATAGGCATGGGAATTTACAGGATTTTCCTGATTCGATTCTGTTTTATGATTCAATCTTTATCCATACTTTGGGGGGAGGGGGGGTCAAGGGGATGAAACAAGTAGATTACCACCCACTGTTTTATTTCTTAATTGTAAGATACATTTTTAGAAGTAACATAACCTTGCAAACAAACCCAAAAGAGTACAATTACACATTTTTGTACGTGTATGCCTGTACGTTTGTTCTACGGATTGTTTATTTCGCTATTTACCATTGATCAATCAAGTAATTTCATGAGAAATTAATTTTAAATAACCAATACTTTGGTTTCGCGCCCCAAAAAAAAACAAAAACAAAATGGTGTCATATTACAGAACCCTAGAAAATATAAATGCTAAAGGCTATATGTCACCCTCAGGTCATACTTTGTCTTTGGAGGAGTACTTTTGTCCAGAAAATGTTGATTTAACACCAAACTGGATCATTTGACAGTGCATGCACACTCGCTCAGTATTTTTAACAGGACAAGAAATGTGAAATGAAAGCTGACAATTGTAAATGCTGGTAATTTGCTTTACAGCCAGGTGAGCAGTTCTCAATCATCTGGACTAACCCACACATCAAGCTCATCTCTGCAAGTAAGTGTGAACTTCCTCCTCCTAACTTGAAACAAAATTATGTACAGGTCTACAAGTTTTAGCCTCATTCTTTCTTTGGCCATATTTTTCTTAGACAAGTAATGTGGAGAGCGTTGGGGGCAATCTCCACACCTTCTCCACGCCGTCCAGCCAGCCCCACAGTGCCTCTTCCTCGGCTCCGCTGGCTGTTAGTAGTTCAAGCACCAACAGCGCTACGCACCTGTCTGGAGCCCCGGGACTGACTCAGAATGGCACCAATGGTGCTCTTTCTGCTGCAAACAGCCGCACTGCGCCCCTGCTCAACACCACCGCTGGTAAGCTCTGCCAAAATTAACTGCTGTACTGATTGTCTTGTTGTAATGTATTTCTTGGCCTCCCTGAAAATTTTATAATCTCCCTTATTAAAAGTCAAAGCTGTAAATTAATCCCAAACTATGATCACTAAACACTTATCGTTTCAAACTCGTATTACTTTTCCCTTTACCGTAAAAGCCTTAAAACTTTGCTCCTCGACATACAAAAGTCATCACTTCAGCATACTTCCTTCACGCGTTGGCATTTTTCACTATACACCACCCCCCATTTTTGGGGTAGTATAAGTACTTACTATAAGCCTACGGTGTTGGTGCTCTTTTCAGCCATTGAATGCCTGCAGGATGGTGAGAAACAGTGAGCGCACTGCAGGAGCTGCTCTCAGCGGGTGGGCAATTTTGCGAAGGGCCTACTTGAGAAACTGGTTGGGTGGAGACATCTGATAGGTGACCATTAAACCCGTTTGTATTAAGGACTATTATCGAGAAATGTTGAGAACTGAGGTCGACTGGGCAGAACAAATATTAGAACATGAAAAGTACAACATTGTGGGAGCGACCACATTACTCTATGCCAGTGGTTCTTAACCTGGGTTCGATCGAACCGCAGGGGTTCGGTGAATCGGTCTCAGGGGTTTGACAGAGCCTCTGCCATACAGTTAAATAAAAAACTACTTATGTCTTGACATTTTATTTACTTTTTTTCCTTTGTTTAATAAATGTGTTTTTAATGTCTTGAATTTGTAAAAAAAATCATATTTAGTATTTTTCACTAATGAAGCGTTCGGTGAATGTGCGTGTGAACTGGCTTGGTTCGATACCTCTAACAAGGTTAAGAACTACTGCTCTATGCCATTGAGGCATTTATCTGAATAAATGTGGTGTGTTAACATCATAAAAAATACAAAGTCATTTTGATTTTCTCCCCCACTCAGGTAAAACTCCCCCCAACTTGGCCCAAGGAGTACCCCCTCTGCTAGCCAGCCAATACATTATGGGCCCTGGTGGCTTACTCCCTGCTTACCCGGTAACAATAAATGTCAACTACAGATGTATAATAATGAGACAAACATATTTATCTTGTCATTTGTGTTAACCCTGATAGCAGATCTATGGTTATGAGGACCTGCAGATGCTGCAGTCTCGTCTTCCTATTGTGAGTCTCATTTTGTATATATAAGGGAGAGCATATGAACAGCTAAAGGTTATATAGCATGGTGACGCGATTTACACTCTGTGTCTCTCCATCTATGCAGGACTACTATGGTGTAGCATTCCCTGGTACAACGGCAGCCATGACTGGAAGAGAGAGCCTGGCCAACAATCCTTACTCGGGTGAGTGCTGGTGGATTTTCGCTGAGTCAATCTGGAAAAAAAAGTTCTATCGAAACAGAGCTTGGCACCATCTTGTAGCATCTTAAGGCAAGAGTTCAACAGCAAATGCAGTGGTCCCTTACGGTTCTTAGTTCTCGCCTCCGCTGTATTCTTTTTTTTTTTTAAGTGGCCAATTGTTTCATTTTTAACACTACTGTCAATGTAATATCTTTGCAAATGTACAGCAGCTCCTCAACATACGAATACAGAGGGTTCAAAGAATTTAGCTGAATTTTTCTGAACTCGAAACTTCGATCCGGCACTACAGTATGTGGTACCATGCTGTAACTCAACATTTAGAGAGAAGTCGATATGAAGACGAAGGAGATGAGAGTAAGTTATTGGTGATAGGCAGAGTTGTCATTGAAGTAATCGTCGCTGATAGATTTCTTTTCTTCAGTGGATTCCTCTGAGAGTGCTAAGTTCAGGTGAATCTGCTTTGGTTGCATGGTTGGGGAGACAGATTCTGACGAAGGCTTTGCAGTGATTTTGCTTTGAACACACAGGCACAAACATAAAGACACAATTATTCCAGTCTTCAGTTAATTGTTGCGGCCTCAAAATCAACCCTGCTGCTAACTTGATAATTGTGGAAACACAGTCCTAGTTTACACACGGGGGCTCAATTAGCTATCAGTACATCATTTGTTTTGTTTTGTTTTTCTCCCATTGTCCAGGTGAGGCGACAAGGTTTGGCAGAAATGACTCTTCGTCCCCGGCGCCGCCAACCAGCCTGTCCGCAGGCGGCGTGCAGTCGCAGGCCCAGCAGGCGCCGCAGGCCGGTACGCATGGGCAGGGTCAAAGCCAAAGCCAAGCCCAACAGAACCAAAACCAGACCTTCCTCAACCCGCCCCTACCACCTGGCTATGGATACACTGGTATAGACAGATAGGTTACTATAGGCTTCACACTCTACCTTGACACGTTTTTATTAAGCCGTAATTCGTGTGTGTTAGGTCTGCCGTATTACGCGGGCATGCCTGGCGTCCCCTCAGCGTTCCAGTACGGCCCCACTGTCTTTGTACCTCCTACTTCGGCCAAGCAGGCCACCATGGGCCTGGCCAACCCTTCCAGTCAGTACCACCAACAGCACCAGCCCACCTATGGACAGCATGCATATGGCACAGGTAAGGCCCACAACATGAAACAAACTTGGATTATTTTTTCCATAGGGCTGAACGATTTATCATTTTCGGATCAAAACTGTGGTCTCGGGTAACAGAATACTGTGATCACCAAACCTGCATGTAGGGTGGAGTGTTTTTTAATTTGATTGAATTTTTCTTTCTTTATTTTTTTTTTTAATCCTCCCAAGAATTTAGATAATTCTCTCTCCGCATAAATTTTGGTCTGAGAAGTGACGTCAGAAGCACTGTCACTAATTTGTGGGCAAAAACACACTTGAATAGGTGTGGTTTATTAAAAAGTGATCAGGAAGAACAGCAAATTTGTCAGGCTGGTTCAGTGTGCAGTCATTTATGTCTAATAGCTTGACTGCTGAAAGCCTTGCTAGCGTTGTACAATACAGTGTTGGCGTAATAAGGTCATGGGGTTTTTTGTGTGTTTTTGTTTTTCTCGCCCTTAATTAGCCATTTTTGGGAGGCACGGGGGGCTCAACGGTGGTTCACTTATGTGCATGTCAGATAAGATTATGTATTTGTTTTTTGAATGATGGTAGATTTATAGCTTTAGATTTTCTTTTTTTCTGAACATTTTTGTGGGGTTGAATGTGCACTATAATTTTTGTTTTAATAGTGCTCAAAAATGTTTCTCAAACCATGGTGACTGACGCTAAAACAAATTTAAACAAAACAGTATTTGAGCAAAATGTTCACACATCGTGTTGGAATAGATGGTTTTGTCTCGGCATTCTTTTTGCTTATTTTGACCATAAGCAAAACAACTTTGGTGTATTTACTGCAGGTAGGTGAAATTTATGTGCAAAATGACCAATTTCGGTGTGTTTCAGTGAGACACCATTTAGCAAAAGTTAAATGGAAGGCAATTTGACAGCTTTTAGTCTGTTTGCCTTCCATTTTGTGGATTGTGTAAGTTTAACCTTCTACACTGCATGCGTGTTGGTTGTTGGGAGTTGGGCCCCTTTATATGCGCGTGTGTGTATTAGGTTTATACTGCATGCATAGCTTAACGCCTCCCCCAACACTACCGCAATCATCAACATCATCACCACCACTGTCACCGCTCCCTTGCAGAAGCCGGCTCAAAATAGACAGAGCTGCCATTGTGGTCAGGTTACCTTACTGCCTTTCTCTCCCCCCTTCACCTCCTCTTCACCTCATCTGTCCTGTCTGCTCTTCTTTTTCTTCACTTCCTCTTCCTCCTCCTCCTTCAGCCTTTGATGACCTGTCTCAAGCCCACGCTGGGGAGTACAATAAGGGAGGGTACGGAGGCTCTGCCCAGTCTCAAGTCGCCAAGTCGGCGGGCAGCGGCCCAGGGAAAGGTACATGTGCCAACTATGCACGTGCGCTCACACACACATACAGACAGTCAGTGGGCATTTAAAAAAAACACAACAGTGTGTGTGTGTCTGTGATTGCACGTCATTCACATTTGAAAAATGGCGTGCTTTCTGCTTGTGCAGTGCTTCAACTTCATTAATCAGCATCTTCTTACTGGCTGACCTTTCCCCACGACACCCCTCCCACCACCTACTTATTTGTTCAATTGACTTGCATCCATGTGGCACTGACCTGTTTCCATTCGTAATGGCTGCCGCTCCCTCTTTTGCTCTCAGCACCTGGAATGTCTGGATCGAGCAACACTGGAGGTGTACCTGACATGAATGCATCCATTTACAGCAAAACACAGGTGACTTGTCACTTTTTCACTTTTGTCGGTTTCAAAAGAATTTGGTCGTAATACATTTGAACCCCCAATTATTGCGGGTGATGGCTTGAAACCCAACTGTAATAGGTGAAAATCTGCAATACGGAGATAGTTAGGAATTCCTTTGCGCCTGTTCTTACTGTCTCCTGCGGTATTTTACCATTTGCGGCAGGGCTCGGTCCTGCGAATTATGGGCAATGCCGTGAAATAAAAAAACTGAATTGCCTACATTAAGTTTAGAATGTAGATCTACCACGAACGACGAGCCCAAAACTTGTCTCATTTAAAATACATTGTACATTACCCCCTCAAAAATAACTGGCTTGATTTGATCTTCAAAGAATATGCACCTTATTGACTGTCAATGAGTTCTAATGAAAAAATCTGCCCTTTCCACATCCCTTTTTTTAAAAACTTAATTCTCACTGACACTTTATCATTCTGGAGATGTCTGGCACGAATATAGAGAGATGAAATGTTGTCCCTATTGCAGAGCCCTCCGTACAAGCCATGCTAAAGGCGCGTTCCCACATTGCAATTTGTGTTATGCAACGTGTTGCATAAAACAAATTGCAAATATGATGTTGCAAACCGAATGTGTTCCCACGTTGCAACAGTTGCAAACAATTTCAAATCTCGCGAGAATATTTTTCCGAATGCGCGTTTAACGTTGCTAAGCAACATATTTCGTTCTGCGACTATGGCGGCTAATTGTCAATACGACAGCGAAGATGATCTCCTCGAACTGGCAGCTATCGGTCTACTAGCCGAGCTAGAGGAGCCAAAACCCAAACGGTCGTTTTGGGTACGACCGGGAGACGGCAAGAACTCCGCGCTTAGAACGCTCTGATGCAGGAGTTGGCGGCCGAGGACCCCGATAATTTCAGAAATTTCCTTCGAATGGATCGCACCAATTTTGAACTTTTAATAATTAATTAACCTTTCGGTGTCGCCCTGGGGAGAGCTCGATTTTTTAGGATTTCTGTGTCGACGCCATTATACTTCCGCGTTCCGTGTTTACATAACGACGTGATGTTTTTGTCACGTGATAGCGCAACGCGTTCTGATGGGTCGAGTTCATGCAACACGTTGCAAGAAAATAGAGCAAGTCCTATTTCATGCAACATGCATCCAACACGTTGTATGCCACAAAAGTCTGTCCAACTTCGGGGTTCACACGTTGCAATGTGTTGCATGCCACAAAACTTATGGCACAAATTGCAACGTGGGAACGCGCCTTAAGTTTAACTCCTCCTCTGCTTACCGTTTAAGATTGTGGCTCAGTTGAAATGTATTACTTCATCATACTTTCTTGACACCAATCTCTATTTAGACACGGTATTTGGGTGCAGCTTTCACTGCTTGAGGGTGCGAAACATATTAATAGGCGAATTTTTCAGCAAATCACTGGGGATAGGTTCCACGGGGGAAAGAACACAAATGTGTGGAATTACTGTATAACTCTTTTGTTCTCTAAAGAGAGAACATCATGTCAGCTCTGGGAAAATGAGCGTCATCTGCTTTACTGCATAATTCCTGACATGCGAAAAAGGTGTCCGGAACATTTCAGAGCGAGAACATTCAATCTCCTAACAATGAAGCACAGGGGCTCTTAAGTTACATGATGTTGCTTTGTTTTTCTTTTTAAACCAGTCCTTCGACAAGCAGGGCTTCCACACGGGGACGCCGCCACCCTTTAGCCTGCCCTCAGCTCTGGGTGGTGCTGGGCCTTTGAACCCCGGGGGAGCACCAGGCTATGCGCCAGCCCCCTTCCTGCACATTTTGCCCCCACATCAACAGCCCCATTCTCAGCTGTTACATCACCACCTCACACAGGACACCCAGGTATGGCCCAGAGGACACAATGTTCATTATTGCCAAAAACAATAAGAAATGTGGACTCATCAGACCACAACACACTTTTCAACTTGGCTTCATTCCATCTCCAATGAGCTTGGGCCCAGAGAAACCAGTGAAATTTCTAGATGTTGTCGATATAAGGCTTTAGCTTCAAGCCTTTAACTTGGATTTGTAGATGTTGCAATGAACTGTTATCCCACAATAATTTTCTGAAGTGTTCCTTAGCCCACATGGCTACCTCCTTTACACACCGACACAGCTTTCTAATTCATCAGAGATTTCTTCATATTCTCTGAATCATTTGATGGTAATCTGGATTTTGGGATGGGTATCAAGATCAGGTACCCAACTAAATAAAAAAAAACTGGAGTATCAATAAGCACCATCCTTAACGATTCTGTTAAAGGCCTTGGACAAACTACTCAAATCAATTTTCTATTTAGGCTATATGAACGTTATGTTGCACCTTCTCTCTAATCTTGTTTCTCACTAGCAGTAAAATTAATATAGTTGTCTAACGGGCATTATACCACGATCACAGGTGAGTAGTCATCTTTCCACTCCAGCATCATGCACGGAGGGCCTTCCTCTGCCAAGTCAGTGGCTTCGAAGGCTACGGGGAGTCTTTTTCAATATAGTGTGCAGCCCTATACGTATTTTGCATTTAAATATGTACTTAACTCATTCATTCCCAATAACTTATGAATGTATCTTAAGAATCCAAGACATTCAATCCCAGGCACATATTTTTTATTTGTTCACATAATCAGGTAAAGCAGGGTCCGAAAGTGGCTGTCAGTGTCCTCGTATTCATTCACAGGGTCAAAGTCTTATGAAGTGGTGTGGTTTGTCTGCCTCTCCAGGGCGGTCCGGGTCAGCGCAGTCAATCAAGCAGCATGCAGCAGAAAAGCCAAGGCAGCAAGTCTAGTTACGGCAGCTCTCCCTACTGGGGCAACTGAGGATTGCTTCTAAAAAAAACCAATAACCCATTTTCCTTCCTCTCCCTTTTGTGCGCTCAAAGAAACCAAAAGGAAAGACACACACACACACACACACACACACAAAAGCAACCATTCAGGCCCTCCCCTCACCCCCACTTCCATTAAGTCCTCAAAATGGTTCTCTTCCTCCTCCGCCTACAAATTGGTTGCTCTTGTAAGATATTTATGTATGTATTTATATAATATATATATATATATATGTAATAGTATAATTTGATGATGTGGGTTGCTACATTTTTTGAAGGACTTTTTCTGGTTAAGTTTGAACACTGCAGGAAGAGAAATTACAGGAAATAGAAACAAGCAGAGAACAACAGCACTGATTGAGATATGAGGACTGTTCTGGTGGGGGCGAGGGACTTGACCACCACAACTACTGCGTTTCTCTTTATTTTTTTTAATGTACATTACACAATGCACCCCATCTGTATTTTGTAACTTTCCCCATCTCTCGTGTCAAAGACGCAAACCGCCCGCCCAAATTTTATATTTTAATTTAATTTTAATCCTCATTGCCCTCCAATTAAAGGTTCTGAGACTTTGAAAGTTTAACCTGCCTCCTGTTCTTTATTTACTTTGTATGGTCTAATGAAAAAGGCACGAAAACGTTTAATCTTTAAATCGTTTAAATGAGCCACTTTTTTGATTGCAACGACGTTGCAGTTGGAAGCTTTTTGTATTTTGGTTTTCTCAGATTTTTTCCCCATTCTCCCTGGTTAATATTGGCATATATTTATCTAAATATCAAAGATGGGCTAAGATAAGTTGCGAATCATATTTGAGATGTCATCCTTGTTTGGAACATTTTGTGCGATTATAGCCATTTTTTAATGGTAGCAATTACGCTCTGAAATGGTGTCTTTTAAAGTGAGCATTTGGGGTTTTTTTTGTTTTTTTTAGTGAGGTGCTGTTGGCACACGACTCAGCAGAAATCAATGTCATCAAACTAATTGCCCTGATCGTTGGGTTGGCATCAGTTCTTGGTTTTTTTTTTCAATGTTTTAGGGGGTAATGGAACATGTAACTCAAACTGACGCCACCCTGTTACTCGTTGCTCACATTATCAGAAAAAACAATAGCAATGTATTTCCTTTAAAAAAAAAAAGTGTGTTCTTGACCACTTAGCATTGCAGCTAATTTGGACATAAGGGCAAAAACTTAACAGTCTTGCTTTGCAACCCTGTCATTGTAATTTGAGTAATATTAAAAGAAAACAAGATTAAAATAAAATTATACTTTTAACTATGAAAGGTTTATTTAGCAATATTTTTTTGTTTTTGCCATCTTGAATGTAACAAGGTTGTGCTAGACACAGCTGAACAGATAAAATGTATTTTAAAAAGTGATTTGTTTATGGTTGAACCGGACAAATCTTATGTGGTTTTTTACAGGTTTGTCCTGACAATTTTCATCTTTTTTTTTTTGCTCCCCATAACTGCAGCGTGTAATTTAAGCCTTTCGCCACTAGATGGAAGAGTGGCCCTTTCTACTACTGTATACTGTACTGTAGTGAAGAACGCTGCGCTCCCGCCGTTTTATTTCTTAAATTGATCATTTCTTAAATTGATCATTTTTGTGAATCGTCTAAATCCGTTGAGAATGTTTTTTTTTTGGGGGGGGGGGGTCAGGTACCTTGTCGAGTTTTCACGAGCTCTCCCGATCAGTCTTTCTATCTTCCGATTGTAAACAGCCCTGCGATTGGACGTGTATGAAAGCTTCAACTAATCAGATCACTGGAAGCATTATTTGTTGCGGAAGTCTTAGCTCGATTGTATACGGCCCAGCGATTGGTTAACTACAAACGATTGGACCAATCAAATTGCATGTAACATTTTTTACCCGATTCCTGGCGGCCTGCTCGTCTCGCAAATTCATTGTTCTGGGATCGATTTGAGCGGAATTATGAGATTTTTGACGAAAGATCAGTTGTCTTCAATCCTAGAAATTGACTCAAATGTCAAGAATAAATTCCGATGGGACTGGCTTGAGAGAAAAGTCACTGTAAAGGTTAAAATTGGTTCCAAGTTCAACGAAGTTACAGAAGCTCTTGGACAATTTTTGAAGTTATTGTATTGTGTATTGTAGTGACTTAATTAACTCTGGCTCCCGTGGATGCGTGGCACTGACAGACCATGCAACAAAAGTGAAAAAACATGCCGACAAAATCGCCATTCGACGGAGCAATTATTCTTTGGGATCGGCATTTTCCAAACAAACTTCGTCAGCGGATACAACGAAAGACCTTACGCACTGGGGTACTTTGGAGTAAAAAAGTGAGTTAAAGTTATATTAAATTTGCCGATTAATGTTATTCCACAATATAAAATTTCTGCCCTTTTTTGCATTCAATTATACTTTCATTTCACTGCAAACCTCTCAGCTTCAGGGCTGCGCCCCCCAAGTCAATCGTTACAACATTTCAGCTGAAAAACAATCTGTGTTGCCATCCCTGGCTCCGCCTCCTCCGTGTACTGTACTCAACCTCGGGCCAAATTCTCCACCATGGGCGACAGGGCCTTAACATTCGCCCCACGGCTGTGGAATGCCACACTAGAGACCGTGAGGGTTCCACAAAATGTGGAGGTCTTGAGAAAAGGCCTCAAGACATGTCTGAATGGAGAATGAGTTAGAATAGTCATTGCACAAGACTACTTGTACGTCTTTTTAAAATTAGGCCCCTCCTACCAAGGACGTACTTGTAGGTTGAAGCCTTTTTTTTTGCGTCATAGAGAGGAGGAGGGTCTGACGGACTCTGTGAATGAGAATAAGCAGTTTGCATTGTAAATCGTCTAAAAAAGCGACCAGTAAAGTGGCAGTAGTGCCTCATGTGCTTGAAATGCATGCTTTTACGAAAAGCTCTTTTTCTCCGTTTTTTGCCCAGGAATCGCCATTTTCACGAAACTTAGCCATTTTGTAATGCCGATTGCTGAAGAATGGAAAAAGATAGAAACGTGTTTTTTTCTGCTGAAAGAAGAGTCCAATGTTCAACGAGAGCTCAATGTTTGTATAGCATAAGCACCAAATATTCTGTGAGCCTTGCAAGATCAGTCAAAATCCAGTAAAACGCTGGGATTGAGGGGGTTGCTCCAGTGAAATGGCTGTGATTGAATGAGTTAATGACGATTTCAAAGTTGATTTTTAAGGTGTTTGTCTAGATTATCTTTAACACTATTTTACTTTAGTCTTGATTGTCGCAAAATTATATTTTAAACGCCATATTTTACCGAAATTGTCTTTTCTCCTGTGTTGCGCCATGCAAGTTGTCGTTTTTTCTTCCCCCCCTCCAAAACCTCATGCGCCCTGTTATTGCCTCCAAACAGCATCGGACTGTCCCTCGGTGTTGACATTTTCTTGGGGTTCAGCGGGTCCACTTGCTTGAGGGAATGGAAAAGGGGAGGGGATGAATTTAGTCTACTTTTAAAGGCCTGAAGAGCTAAAATAAATACATGAATAAATCCCCATTCGCTGCTTCCTTTCTTCCCGTTCATCTCCATCTCGGAATGAGGGACGGTGCAGGACACGCTTGTCGTGTTCATTCACTGGAGGAACTGAGCCGCAATTAGCATGCGATTAGGACGCCCCTTCCAGTTTCTCGGGGAGGGGGTTTAGGTGAGGGGCGGTGACAAAAAGATGTCAATCAACAGTGAATGGGCGGATATTCACCGGCACATTCCAGAATGACAGCGTTTAGTCAGCTGTGACCTGGACTGCGTGGCCGGGAGGTGGGAGGGGGGTCGATGTGTTACCCCAGGGCGAATTGCGAAGGGGGTTTGGACATGACATCTAGAGTAAATAACACCTTCAATAACCTCTAGCGACTATTCTGGCAATGTGGTGACATATGTTGAAACATTTTTCATTTCACGTTTGTAGGTAATGAAATAAATCTATGAGTGTACCGTAGGGTAAATAATTTGTTGTATGCACTTTTACATACATTTTCATTTACCTATTTTTTTTTTCAACGCAACCAAATTGGTTTCAATATTTTGGACATCAAAGGCTCGATGATGTCGAGAAAATTGTACAATGGTCCCTTGATGTACGGTTCACATGAGGTTTTCGAAATACTGTACAGTGAACTCAACCGACTTCACAACAAGCTGTAGTTTGGCAGAAAGTGAACAATTCTTCAAAAAGAGAACCTTCTGTTTTATTAGTTTAAGAATACATTCTATATTTTATATTGTAATAAACCAAAACGTTACCATTTACAGCACCTTGATTGATATGGTTAAACTAGTGTATGTCAACATCAGCTTCTAATGCAAATGGAATAAGCTGCTAACGGAACTCAGGAAAGCACCAAGTGTAAATGCTTTTAAATTCAGGTTAAAAACTGTTTTTCCCCCCGCCATACCTATGGTTAAGGTGTTTTGGAGCATTTCTAAAACACATTTTTCCTATATCATGTTCTTGCGCTGTAATTTAGTATACTTTTTATTTACTCTGCTTTTAACAAATTGTTTAGTCTTTATGCTAAGTATGCGGACCACATTGAGTTACCGTATATATAAGATGCCTTCCACTAATAAATAAGATTTTCTTGATTACTCTGTGACGTTATTGATGTTATTAACTCCCGAAACATCAGTTTGGCATCAAAGGATTAATTCTGCAAAACTGTGTGCAGGAGAATGTGTGCAGTTTAGTTGTTGAGTGTTAAGGTGGAGGTCATAGTTGAGCTAACTCTGCTCTGGTATGTGTATGTCAATATGAAACGGCGCACTGACAAGGCCCGCATTCAGCAGCACATCTCAACGAGATGTTTAGTGAGTTTGTGCGTGTGTGCGCGTGCCCGCGTGTGTGTGCGCGTGTTTGTGATGCCACCACCGAAGTACAGTAAACGTGTGATGGCAAAAAGGAATTATACCACAGAACAAAAAAATTGATTTACTCATTTTCTTAGGAAAGCATCCGAATGCTAAATACAATTTGGAGCAGTACAACACTGGACAATGCTGTTCCATTCCAGTACTGTAGGTGGCAGTAATGTAATTGTCAAAATCTTCAGAATTTCACCCACTGAACAGTTAATGTTATAAATACATGTATCTGTGGTCCTTCATGAAAGGAGAATGTTTATATTTGCGTTTAATCAAAATAACACATTTGCAAGCATCTGTTTCCACTTTGGAAAACAAAGATTTTTTCCACCTTATTTTCAGCTATTTTACAGACCAAACCAGTCACCAAATCATAATCAATTAATGTTTGCCCATTTTCTGAAGCATCAATTTGAAATATTTTGGCCAGTATTTTTATCGTTAGTTGCAGCCCTACACCTACGAATCGATTCGGAAATTCCCTCTGATGCTCTCACATCACTTTGATCGTGTGTGTGTTCGGAGAGGCAGAGCCCCGACCTCTCCCATTAGTTTCCGTACACAGCCTATGTTATAATCCAAATAGCAGCTGGTGCTTCAAGTGTTTGCATCTGGACTGCCTGACGCATTGGACGCATTGTGTCCCCAGTCAGTGTGCCACTGTGAATATCCAAATGGTCATAGTGAAGCAGTGAATGCTTTGAGAAAATTCCATCCATCCATTATCGGAACCGCTTTATCCTCACGAGGGTTGCGGGTGAGCTGGAACCTATTCTAGCTATCTACCATGCATGTCCTTGGAATGTGGGAGGAAACCGGAGTACCCGGAGAAAATCCACACAGGCACAGGGAAAACATGCAAACTCCACACGAGGAGGCCGGAGCCAAATACAAACCCATGACCTCTGCACTGTGAGGCCGATGTGCTAACCAGTCAACCACAGTGCTTCCCTATTTAACTGTTAAGTAAGTAACTGACTGCCTCTCTGATTAACTAACTCATGGACTAGATGGCTGATAAGTTACTAACTGACAGACTGACTGACTTACTAAATAAATACCGGATGGGCTAACTAACTGACTTTACTCTTTCCAATACATGACTACGGTATATTAAGCACTGGTTTAGTGGTACATGCTGCAGGCTTTCGTGCAAACTTGGGAAAAACGAGGGAGGGTTTCAATTCGCGATCCATTGCTGGTCCCAAGCCTGAATGAAGAAAATGTGAGTTTCGTCAGTTATCAGGAAGGTATGAAGCCCCTGAGGTGCCATGGAAGGAAGGGGCACTCGGCACACTGAATGTTGTAACACAGTAGCCTACTTTAGGCCTATATGGAAGACCTCTACGGAGCAGTGACACTCCTTCTGGCTTCTTCCTCCAGGGGCACTGTACCATTACCATTATCCATCCATCCATTATCCAAGCCGCGTATCCTCACAAGGGTCACGGGCGTGCTGGAGCCTATCCCAGTTGACTTCGAGAAGTAGGCGGGGTACACCATGAACTCATTGCCAGCCAATCAAAGGACACACACAGACAAACAACCAGTCAGTCACACTCCCAATCACACGTAGCGACAATAAAGATTGTTCAGTTAACCTACCATGCATGTTTTTGGAATGTGGGAGGAAACTGGAGTACCTGGAGAAAACCCACGCAGACATGGGGAGAACAGGTCAACTCCACAAAGGAAGGCCAGAGTCCAGAATAGAACCCCAGATCGCTGCAGTATAAGGCAGATGTGCAAATCAGTCGACCACTGTGCTGGCCTTCAACAGGTCGTGGAGTGTGTTGTAGCTGAAGTGTGTCTTCTGCTGGAGACTTTGTGGTGACGGGTTGATACAAGCTAAGAATTGGTTTAGGGAGCCACTGAAGTCTCGAGGTCGCACCACAATCTTCGTACCGCCCTTCTGATGATATAAATATGTTGTGTGTCCTTGATGTGGGCGCACTCTGAATCCGCAGCCATTGTCTGTAAACCATGGGTGCCCGGAATATTCTGCAAATAAAACCTTTGAAGGTACCGTTCATTGACTCCAGCCTGTATTTGGATAACCAACATCCTCATCATCCGCAATCAACGAACACGCGGAAGAAAGAAGGCCACTCTCCTCCAACAGAGTCTATTCCAACGAAGGGCCATTACCATTATGTCTGGCAAAAGCCTATTTCTTTTTAGCTTATGGGGCTGTTATGCATGTGCCCTATGAACTCCGCTTGGCAACAAGTGACTTGGCAAGGATCCATCCAGCTGTTTTCACTTGTTTATCTTTTGGGCCTTGTGCAAAGCTATCAAAACTTCTATCGTACTTGAAGTACAAATCATAAATTGCAAATCCTTTTCAACCTATGTTCATTATAGTCAGTGCATTCAAACACCACAAAGGAAAGTTCTATAATGCTCGAACCGATGAATGATTTTTATGAATATTTTTTGTTGCCAGTATTGTCCCGTTTGAATTTAGTGCCTGCGACACGTTCCAAAGCTGGGTCAGGGGCAACAAAAGTCTGGGAAAGTTGAGGAATGTAAAGAAAAAACAACTTTCTGAAACATTCCACAGGTGAACAGTTTCATTGGAAACAGGTGTGTGTGATGATTGGGTCTAAGCTGAGTTGTTCACCACTTTGTGAGCAACTGGGTAAGCATATAGTCAAACGATTTAAGAACAACATTTTGCAATGTACAATTACAAGGAATTTAAGCATTTCATCACCTCCGCCCCATAATATTATCAAAAGATTCAGAGACTCTGGAGACATCTTTACGCATAAGCAGCTAGGCCGAAACCCAACATTGAATGCCCGTGACCTTTTGTCCCTCAGGGGGAACTACATAAAAACAAAAAAATGACATCATTCTGTGAAGGACATTGCCTTGTGGGCTCAGGAACACATCAGAACACCATTGTCAGTTAACACAGTGTGATGGTAAATCTACCATGCTAAGCAAAAGCCTGAAATGCCACCGGCTTCTGTGGGCTCAAGCTCATCTGAGATGGGCTGACACCAAGTGGAAAAGTGTGATGTGGTCTGATGAGTCCACAAATCATGAACCTTGTGTCCTCCCGGCCAAAGAGGAACATTACCATCTGGATTTTTATCAATGCAAAGCTCAAAAGCCAGCAGGGCACACAGAGACGAACAACCATTCGTGTTCACACTCACACCTTAGGGCCATTTAGAGGAGGGGTGTCAAATTCATTTTTGTCACGGGCTAGATTTTAGCTACAATTCTCCTTGGAGGGCCGTTTTGACTGAAACCATATAAAGAAGTCAAGAATAACAGTTTATTCACCTATTGTTTAAGTTACTGTAATGAGGGGCTTGGAAACAAAAAATGCTTGCAGTATCACTCTTATTTATTTCAAATGAGAATTTGAAATTCTGGTAGAGATTTTTGCAAGCATCATGAAAGTTGACATCTTTGATTTGCTCTCGCGGGCCACATAAAAAGATTTGGTGGGCCAGATCTGGCCCCCAGGCCTTGAATTTGACGAAAATTTTGTGTACTGTATTCGGCTGTATTTTTACTCAGAGTTGAATCTGTATTTTGTGTTTTACTGGAGTATGTATGTGCTTCTTCTGAAGTACAAGTGAGACTATTTTTGCCACCTCTGGGTGTTTGTTATAATTATTAGTAATTTTTTCATGATAAAGGGCTTTCAAGTTTCCAGGATGACTCCCTTGTCCCCTGCATGACTGCCCCCCAGGCCGATCTCGATTAAAAAGTGGCTGTGTTGAAATTAACTCTCTTTAAGACCCGGCGGCGCGGCAGTAGGGAACCTTCACCCCCTCCCCTCGCCCTCCTCCCTCCCTTGGCTTGGACTCTCCTCTCCAGTCTGGTGTTCCGCGGACCAGGCTGCTCCAGCTAGTTAGTCGTTAGTGAAGAGCCGCCGTGTGGACACTTATCTCAGTGGAGCGCCCTGGAAGACAACCGCTTCGGAGGAGCCTCCGTTTACTACCGCTACCACAGGAGTGAACTTCCAACTCTCCCATGTGGACATTATTAGAGCTTTGAGGGTAAAGGGGAACTTCCCACTATCACCGCTACCCTCCGTCCCTTTCTCGGTCCTTCTCTCTCGTTGTCCCGCTTCGGCCGTCCATGTGAGATCCGTGCTCCACCGAAGTTAGCTGTTTTTATAGGGGGAAGAAAAAGAAGAGGAGGAGGAGGAGAAAAGAAAAGTTAGCGGGGGGAAGATGGTCCGCCTGCTGTGCGTTCTGGCGCTCAGCCTCGGCTTCTTCACGCCGCCGCCGCCGTGCCACGCTCGGATTTACACCAACCATTGGGCGGTCAGGATAGCCGGCGGGGCCGCGGTGGCCGAGCGGATAGCGGAGAAGTACGGCTACAGGAACATGGGACAGGTAGGCGACATTCCTCTCCTTTTCCTTCGCTCTTACCAAGTTGTCAAAAGTGTCTCGGAGGCGAAGCCGTCAAACCAAAACCAGTCAAAATGTTGTTGGAAGCGACTAAAAGTCCGCCCTGAGGAAAGCCGCGGTGGGACGGAGTCGGACCGCACAACAGGTGCCACAGCCTCGCCGGGCCGGGAGAATTCTCATGTGCTTGGCCCATTTCGCCAACCGGTTTGACGCTTATTGGCCAGATCTTCATGAAGCACATCTATGAAAAACAAAACCATCCTTTGCCTAAAACAAGGATATTATCCCGCACGTGTCAAAGTGCGAGACACAGATTAAAGTAGAGTACTTCGAGTTGATGATTGTAGGCTAAATAGTTGCACTACCTAGATGTGACCTGCGTAGGCGCTCTTGAGTCACCCACAATTAGTTTTCCAGATGAAGAACAACAATACAAGGCAGTTGATCCACGAACGTCTTGAAGCAACATGAGTGGCCTCTGGCGGCTGTGAAGAGCCATCCTGTGTTGCCACTGCTACTGGCATCTTCTGTTTGGGTTTCAGTGAAAACACTGTTATCAGTGCGTGCTTTACGCCAGCATCACTGTATGGAGTCATGAGAGACGCGCAAAGAATGTACTTAAATGTTTGCTTCGACCATTCAGACTATAGAGTGGTTTGACCTTTGTGCTAAAAATAGTAATATAACCCACAACCCAATGCGCAGAACCATACTGGGAGTCATCTTTGCCTTTTATTTGCAATTGCCGCCATGCTAGTATGTATAAGTATTTTGGTTAGTTTACGCAACAAGAAGTTTTAAGTGGACTTGACAATTTGTAGTTATGGAGAAGTGCAGGCGAGTGTACCGGAAATTTAATTTGATTGGCGATTTGGATCCTTGGAAACTTCAACAGGAAGGCTGGATTATTGACCTGAAGATACTGCTCAGCGTGATTTATATTGATCTTGTCAGTTATGTACAGTATCCAAATCTCTGCAAAATAGTGAACTGAATGTGTTGTCATTTATCTACTACATTCAAGAATATCTCAGGGCAGCACTCTTTTCAACCACTTCTTTAAATAAGAGGCAAACGTTCTTATCTCAAGTTATTAATTTGTCATTCCCAAGTTGTTTAAAACAACTTTAACAAATTAACCAATGATTGTCCGCTAGCTAAATGCTATCATTCAGTAAAAGATAAGATAACATAAGGCGTAGAAAAATAAGTAGTGTGTTTCCGGTAACATGAAATTTCAGCATAGGGTCGGTAGGTCGGACAAAGTTTTATTTTTTTAATCTTTTTTTCTCCCTCCCTCCTCCATCAAAAACGTAAACAAAATAACCATAAAACATAAAACAAGGAGACATTGAAACCAGTGCCGGATGCTCGTCTGTCAAAGAGGGGAAGCTCAATTTTGGGCGACATCATAAAATGTGTCCGTTTATTTATACGCGAATTCTACTCTAGCTCCGTTCCTTTTCAAGAAAATGATCTGTGACCCTGTCATACCAACAAAGCGTCTTTTCCCGGTACTTAATTAGTGTTCTACAACTATAGGAACTACAATAAAACCCACCAGAAATATAAGATTCATTTGTCGCTAGTTGTTTGTTTACAACAAAGAGTGTCGCTAAAATGATTAGGAGAAGTCTCCAGCTCAACTTGGAACAGAATGCGAGTTGAAAAAAATGCTCGCACGGATGCCTACACTAAAAGCTCGGTGATTGGCTCATTTCAATGTCAATCACTAAAAGCTCGGTAATTGGCTCATTTCAATGTCAATCGAACTGGCACACAGGCTCAGACAGATCATCCAATCTGATGCAGAAAAGCCTGGCGTCCGGTACCCTCCCACTGCCATCCAGTCCCAGAGACGCCGAACTCCTTGGGCGGGACAAAAACCAGTTTGTATCCAATGACTCGTCTCCGTTCAACGCATTGGGACAACCTACCCTGAACTCGCTACCGTTTAAAGCACAGCGAAGCTGCGGCATGAAGAAGCTGACTCTGAGCAAAAGTTGAGCACGTTGTAGCGCATATTTAGTCAATGACATGTACACACAATGAAATTTCCATTCATATATTTGATCACTTATTCTTTGACATTTTAGGGGAAGCTCGGCTTCCCTTGCAGTCCGAGAGAAATCGCCACTGATTGAAACCCCCGCTCGGCGGCGAGAGAGTTGGGTACCCAGCGGCTGGGTGTTAGAGCCATCTCGTTACCTCTGCGTCCCGCGTCCTAGACGGCCCGTGGTGGTCGTGGCCCGGCCTGGACTAGGGTGCCGTAAGACTAAGGCGGACGGGGGGGTCGACGTTAACGAGTGCGCGGACGCGCGGGTCGGCGGGGGTGGGCGGCCGGGGGAACGCCGACGGGCGCCTGACCGGGGGTAGTGACGGGGGACGGGCGGGACGCGGAGGTGGCGCGAAGCGCACCGACCGACCCCGCGCCTGACACCGTCCCCCTCCCCCCGCGACGCCTCCCGCCGCCATCGTCCCGCCGCTCCGCGGCCGGCGCTGCCGCCGCCGCCGCCTATTTGGGTTTCGCTCTCGCTCTGGGCTCGGGAGGCCGGGGTGCGCCGCCGCCGCCGGCCTCGCGGGGTTGGGCCGCGGGGTTGGGCCGCGGGGGCGGGCGCTGGGTGTTCGTGGCGGGGGGTAGAGTAGACGACCGGCCAACGACCGGCGCGCCGCCGTCGCCTCGTTGAATCTTTTCGATACAGCAGTGGATGCTATTTTCTTAATATTATGGTGCGAGCATGCGACTGCAACACATAAAACGCGGTTTAAACTGTTGTCGGAGATCGTGGCCGCCGCCATGATTCAATGTTGTTGACAGACGACAGGGCAAACGACGCAACGTGAATATCGCGAGAGTTTGCACCAATGTAAACGCTCTAAATTCATCTTTCCTTTTATTATTTATAATTTTGTCTGTGGTTTTATTGTTCTTGTTTTGATTGTAAAGCGTCCTTAAGTGTTTTGAAAGGCGCTTATAAATGAAATGTACTATTATTATTATTACACAAAAATGTAGAAGGTTTGAAAAAAATGCCCACCGTAAAGTTTTTCTTTGAGGTAGAAATTCTCGGTCGGTCGGGTTACCGGAAACACACTACTTTTTTTTCTACGCCTAAGAAGATAAGAAAACCTTTATTTGTCTCGCAATGGAGAAATTCCCAATTCACAGCAGCAAAGTTATGAAAGGAAGAAGGAGAACAACAAACTATAGGAGCTGCTGGAAAGGCAGCCACTCTCGCGGCGCCATCTTGAAGTCAAAAATGAAAAAAATTACACAACACAACACATAGGACACAGACAGTTGTGCAATCTTCACCACTTTCCTGCATACACTTTGTTGTCTGAAGCAGTTATAGATGAAAGAGGAGGGGATCAAAGTGTCCTTTTACCAGTGGATCAGAAACGTCATGCCAAAAATGTGCACACGTCTGCTACAAGCTAAGTTTTGAAAGCAAACACAAAGTTGTAGTGTCCATTGACAAAAAGAGATTAGTTCACTTCTCCTGTCCCATGTAATCCGCTCCCGGTTCCACATGCGCATTGGCGCTAGCGCTAATGCTCCTTTCTTCTCATCGTCGGCTCCACAATCCTTGCATCCATCCAGCCGCAGACCGTTCAACAGCACCGATCTCTCTGCTGAATAAAGCGGGGCTGTGAAAAATGCTGCCCATTACAGGCGCAAGACACAAGCGCCCCAGAGCTGTCCAGCAATGACAGTCAAATGCCGCAGACATTCCTCCAAATCAAAAACAGTGCTGGCATACCCATGCTGCCGAGAAGGCGCAACCACCAAGCACCGAGTCTCCTCCTAGATATGCTAACCAAAATTAGCGCCAATGTTACGGTAAATTATAAAGCTTATGTTAGGTTTACATTGAACAGCAATTTTTTTAAACCTCATGGGCTTTGCTTTCATTTGATTTCTCATTGTTCTAACATTTAAAAAAAAAAAATATATATATATATAAATATATATATATAATTATTATTGTTTTTACATGTTATTTTTTTAAAAGTCTGAATCTCACAAGAATAGTCATTCAGCAAGGTAAAAAGGCTGGTTGGTAAAAAAAAAGTTGTCCATAATAAAAGGATCTTTTTGTTCTCATCTTTTTTGCTATGATTTTGTTCATATGTATTTATTTATTTAATAATTAAAGCCTGAATTTTCAAGGGAACAGGTAGTCATTTTTCAAGAAAATATTTTTTAAAACATCAAAATCTAATTATAATTTTGGAGTATTGCTGGAAGGACAAGTCTTGCCGTCGCAGGGTGTTGACTGGACATCTCAATTTTTCGACGGCTGACATCTCTATCTTCCTTAGGCGTAGAAAAAAAAGTAGTGTGTTTCCGGTAACCCGACCGACCGAGAATTTCTACCTCGAAAAAAAACTTTACGGTCGGCATTTTTTTTCAAACCTTTTACATTTTTGTGTAATAATAATAATAATAATACATTTCATTTCATAAGCGCCTTTCAAAACACTCAAGGACGCTTTACAATCAACACAAGAACAATAAAACCCGTGGAGATGTCCTGGAGGTGAGAGAGACTCCTCTGGGTTGAGTGACCGCTGGCGCGTTTGGCTGCCGCTGCTCAACCCGTATTGTTTTGTGTTTTATGTTATTGTAAAGTGTCCTTGGGTGTCTTGAAAGTCGCTTATAAATAAAGAGTATTATTATTATTATTATTATTATTATTATTAAAACCACAGACAAAATTATAAATACTAAAAGGAAAGATGAATTTAGAGCGTTTATATCGGTGCAAACTCTCGAGATATTCGTCGGCTAGCCCAACGGCTTCAATAAAGGTCTCGAAGGATTCCAACCAGCGGGGCCACAGGACAGGCGGCTCGCCAGGCAGGGCGAGGAACGGAGGAAGAGGTGAGAGTGGAAGCTCCATCTTCGTTGCCATTGTTGTGTTTAATAAAACGCGGGGAGTCTGACTCTGTGCTCACTGACGTTTATTGTCAGTAGTCACCTTTTCATATGAACACTATTATGGGCGTGACGCCACGCCGTCATAAACTGACCCTGTGGCTGTGGTTATAACATGCCACAAATTTATAAGCGCCTTTGAAAACACTCAAGGACGCTTTACAATCAAAACAAGAACAATAAAACCACAGACAAAATTATAAATAATAAAAGGAAAGATGAATTTAGGGCGTTCACATCGGTGCAAACTGTAGCGATATTCACATTGAGCGTGCGCGTGGTTTGCCCTGTCGTCTGTCAACAACATTGAATCGTGGCGGCGGCCACGATCTCCGACAACAGTTTAAACCGCGTTTTGTGTGTCGCAGTCGCATGCTCGCACCATAATCTTAAGAAAATAGCATCCAATCGAAAAGATTCAGCGAACTATTTGACGAACACCACGGGCCGTCTAGGACGCGGGACGCAGAGGTAACGAGATGGCTGTAACACCTAGCCGGGGGGTACCCAACCCTCTCGCCGCCTTTGGGTTTCAATAATAGTAAAAATGTCTCCTTGTTTTATGTTTTATGGGTAATTTGTTTACATTTTGGATGGGGGGCAAAAAAAAGATTTAAAAAAAACCGTTGTCCGACCTACCGACTCTATGCTGAAATTTCATGTTACCGGAAACACACTACTTATTTTTCTATGCCTTAGACAGCAAATTAGTTAAGACTGGGCAGTGATATCCATACAGTGCATTTCATTTTGCCTTCGTCTTTTCAACAACTCTTAACCGACTGATACCTAATGACAAATTTGTTGTATTTTTCTGACCCCATTACTTATGAGCTTTGTGAGCTAGTTGCGGCATGGCCACATTTGGTTTCTTAAATTGGACAAAGTGGCTTCAAAATGGGGGCTAAAAAGTCTTTGTGACTTCCATCATCTTGCTTGAGCTGGCCTAAAATGCTCTCATTCCTAAATGGGTCATTATTTCCAAAAAAGATGGACACATTCACATTTTTTCAAGGTTAATTTGGAGTCCTATAGTACATTCCCTCCACCATGTTGACCATTGTCAGTAAAGACCACAATGAGGCATACATCCATAAACAAGAGCTTTTCATTGACAGTGGAGGTGTTGTTGAGTTGCGGGTTGGTGGGAGGGTGGGGGGCGTGTTTGGACACAGTTAAAGAGCCTTTCGTGGGGGTGGGGAAAAGATATACACCCCTCCAGCGTGGACCTCACACATACTCGGCACACCAAAATATAGTTCAAGCCCGCACTTGCCGACATTAGGGGGGGGGGCATTCTGACAGGTTGTTGTGGGGTAGCCTAGTCAACAGCTATTGAACCCCCACTCATTGCCTCTGCTCTTCTACTATCTCCGCCTTGCCCAGCCAGCCCGCCCACCCACTACACTCCCCGAGAGAAGAGCCTTAATGGCCTCGTTTATCCCCCTCTCTTTGACGGGAACTAAACATGTCGAGCCCACCACCTCCCCAGCATCACCTCTCACTCACCCATACCCTCGTTCATGTTCTATTCCAGCTCATCATAGGAATTCCCCTGTGGAGTGTAACACCACCCCCAATCCATTTGCCCTCATTTCCATGTCAATATGGTGTGTTCATTGGACGTCAACACCTCATAGATGAGCATTTTACTTCTCTTCCTGGTGTGGGAGTTATGCGTGCGTGTACGTGTGTGTGTATATATGTGTGTGTGTGTGTGTGTGTGTGTGTGGGGGGGGGGTTCAGGGGTGTAACTCTTTTTGACTCCCACCCACATGGAATCCTCCACTTTGGGTAGCGCTAATGGATCACGACTTTAGACGTATCAATCGAGGTTGTCAGCCATGCTTTCTTTTATGTTCAACTGGAGAATGTTCTTTTTGCCCGCAGTATAAAATGGCAGCATTAAGGACCCTGCTGGCCGCCACAAAAAATGTTGAACAATTCGACAGGTTGCAGAGGAATGACAAAAAATTCTGAAACAAAATTATCCGATGAGAATTGTTGTATTTTTAAGGGGAAAAAAGTTATGAGAGACTCATAAGAGAATAGTCAGTTTTTCAACCTTTATTTTTGTCAAGATAAATTTATAATGTAGGAAACATTTTTTTCTAGGAAAAACATTTTTGAGGAAAATATTATCTTATGAGAATATAATTTATTTGTTTTTATTTATTTTATTGTATTTTATTTTTTGTTTTAAAAAAAATCAGTGGTTTAAATATTTTTGTTTTTTAAAAACAACTTATTAGATCATGTAATTATTTGAAAATTTGTATTTTAGTTATATATTTTCAACAATCATCTTATGAGAATCAAAGTATTTTTTTCATTATGATTTAGTACAAATCTTTTTAAGAAATATTTTTTGTCGTGATTTATGATAACTGTCGGAACAAATTTGGGGGAAAATGACATCATATTCACCTGACACTCTCTAAAAGGGCTGAAATAAGTAATTTGGGTACCTTGGTTAAAAAATAATGCTAGAAGCATTTTTTCCGTCTCGAGTACTCACTTATGAAAGCATACACTGTCAGGAAGAAGAAGTCAAGCTGACAGCTTATATTACCATCATAAGCTGTTGCTACCAACATCAGCAACACGCCATCCTGAAATCATGTTCAATCACTAATTGAGGGTGCTGAAAGCAAACAACTTAAACTGACACGATATTGAGAGTCAATCGTAGCAATCTGGAATGTTGCATCCAATTTTTTTGTGTTGCTGTTCTGTAGACACAACATTGAAATGGAATGGGCAAGTGGGGCAAAGTCATCTCGCATATATTCTGCCTTTAGAGGTAGTATAACAGCAATATAAAAGAGCTGTAACAGTGGCGGGAATTAGTCATTGCGTGGACTAGGTGGTGTAAAGTTTAACACTTAAGGTCACTAGAGTTAACCCGTGATGCTGAATGTATTGAGGTCTCAAAGAACAGACCTTGAAGTTGTGCCGGGATGCAAGTGACGCGATGGTGCCTGTGGGGTCTGGATGGGAAATGGTGACAGAAAGACAACATGAACTCCATCACAGGACTGGAAGGGGGCAGCACACACCGATCTGGCAACTAAAGAATGGAGCGATGGTGGCAAGATGGATGAATGGATGAAAGGAGTTGGCATCCGGAGAGTGAGCACCTTGTTGGGGAATTCTGGGTAATCCACTTAAGCGTGGAGCCCCCTTCCCAGACTAAGACAGTGGCTCAAATGGAGTCTAAATCAGCTGACAAGGTCACGGGCACAATGCGTCTTCAAAGTGTTATTTTTGAAGTGCTTGGAGATAGGTGGGGGTCTTGGGCAATTGGAGTGTGAGGGGGTCAGTCCATGGAAAAGTAAACAATGCCAGGTGTTTTTAACCATTAAAGCCAAGGCACATACTGTATTTTACGTTTGAAAACTCTCACGGCGCACTGCTAAACAAAAATATCCAGAGATCATGGGTATTTGTTGTCTTGCGTGTCCGAAAACCGCCTCAACTACTTTTTGTTCAGATCCAACTGTCACTTCAATGTTCGTACCTTCTTCGATCGCAATAATGCAGAAGCAATGTCACATTACGTCATCCATGTGCCTCACTCTCTTGGCATGACCAATCAGTCCTGGCCCAAGCCAACTCTTACATTTGTGTAACACAGGGATGGGCGACTTGCCCAAACTTGGAGTGGCCCTTGGTTAATTTTTGAAAATAAACATGTTTACTATAGCTGAGCAACCTTTAGTGTTCAATACTGGGTGGCAATTATTATTATGTCATTTTTAGAGTTGCCTTTTAAGACACATACTGTAATACACAACCTCTAAAACTGATGTGCCGCCCTTTTCACTCACACAAAAAAGATTTCACTGTTTTTCTTGGTGTAAACCACTGCTCCACTAGACATAAAACTTGCCATGTTGGGATAGTTTTTGGATGTGATCTTTTTTTCTTTCTCTTTCATACATTGCCGAGGTATTGGATTGGGACTCGGGAAAACTGACATCAGGCGTAGAAAAAAAAGTACAGACACTCCCCGAGTTACGAACATCCGAGTTATGAACAAACGGTACATACGAACATTTTCACGGGTCTGTCGAAAAAAAAAAAAAAAGTTCGATTTTGTATTGCGCGCCTTTTTCCGAGTGCCGAACGGGGCGGAGGAGGACGGCGGAGGTGACGTTCGAAGGCGGCCGCGGGAGAGGCGTGGGGCGGGCGTGTGACGGTGGAACGGGCGGGAGGCGTCCGCGCGCCGTCGACCGTCGTCTACTCTCCCCCGCTGAAACCGCTGCTAGTTTACCGGGCAGCTAACCCTCGAGCCCTGAAGAACGTGACGAAAAGCTCTCTCCCAGTTATATGGATGTCAATATAAGCCTTAAACATACATTCCAGACAAAATAGAGCACTGAAGCAACTTACGAACGAATTCACCTTATGAACAATCGTCCGGAACGTAACTCGTTCGTAACCTGGGGAGCGTCTGTAGTGTGTTTCCGGTAACCCGACCGACCGAGAATTTCTACCTCGAAGAAAAACTTAACGGTCGGCATTTTTTTCAAACCTTCTACATTTTTGTGTAATAAGGCGTAGAAAAAAAAGTAGTGTGTTTCCGGTAACATGAAATTTCAGCATAGGGTCGGTAGGTCGGACAACGTTTTTTTTTTTATCTTTTTTCTCCTCCTCCTCCATCAAAAACGTAAACAAAATAAACATAAAACATAAAACAAGGAGACATTGAAACCAGTGCCGGATGGTCGTCTGTCAAAGAGGGGAAGCTCAATTTTGGTCGACATCATAAAATGTGTCCGTTTATTTATACGCGAATTGTACTCTAGCTCCGTTCCTTTTCAAGAAAATGATCTGTGACCCTGTCATACCAACAAAGCGTCTTTTCCCGGTACTTAGTGTCCTACAACTATAGGAACTACAATAAAACCCACCAGAAATAAAATATTAATTTGTCGCTAGTTGTTTGTTTGCAACAAAGAGTGTCGCTAAAATGATTAGGAGAAGTCTCCAGCTCAACTCGGAACAGAATGCGAGTTGAAAAAAATGCTCGCACGAATGTCTACACTAAAAGCTCGGTGATTGGCTCATTTCAATGTCAATCACTAAAAGCTCAGTGATTGGCTCATTTCAATGTCAATCGAACTGGCACACAGGCATCCAATCTGATGCAGAAAAGCCTGGCGTCCGGTACCCTCCCACTGCCATCCAGTCCCAGAGACGCCGAACTCCGTGGGCGGGACAAAAACCAGTTTGTATCCAATGACTCGTCTCCGTTCAACGCATTGGGACAACCTACCCTGAACTCACTACCGTTTAAAGCACAGCGAAGCTGCGGCATGAAGAAGCTGACTCTGAGCAAAAGTTGAGCACGTTGTAGCGCATATTTAGTCAATGACATGTACACACAATGAAAATTTACATTCATATATTTGATCACTTATTCTTTGACATTTTAGGGAAGCCGAGCTTCCTTGCAGTCCGAGAGCAATCGCCACTGATTGAAACCCGCCGGCGGCGAGAGTTGGGTACCCAGCGGCTGGGTGTTAGAGCCATCTCGTCCCGCGTCCTAGACGGCCCGTGGTGGTCGTGGCCCGGCCTGAACTAGGTGCCGTAAGACTAAGGCGGGTGGGGTCGACGTCAACGAGCGCGCGGACGCGCGGGTCGGCGGGGTGGGCGGCCGGGGAACGCCGACGGGCGCCTGACCGGGTAGTGACGGGGACGGGCGGGACGCGGAGGTGTCGCGAAGCGCACCGACCGACCCGCGCCCGACACCGCCCCTCCCCGCGACGCCTCCGCCGCCGTCGTCCCGCCGCTCGCGCCGGCGCCCGCCGCCTATTTGGGTTTCGCTCGCCCGGGCTCGAGGCCGGGGTGCGCCGGCCTCGCGGGGTCGGTCCGCGGGGGCGGGCGCTGGGTGTTCGTGGCGGGGGGTAGAGTAGACGACCGACGCGCCGTACCACCACCCCCGCCCGTCCCACCGTCACGCCCGCCCCCCGCCTCTCCCCGCGGCCGCCGTCGCCTCGTTGAATCTTTTCGATACAGCAGTGGATGCTATTTTCTTAATATTATGGTGCGAGCATGTGACTGCAACACACAAAACACGGTTTAAACTGTTGTCGGAGATCGTGGCCACCGCCATGATTCAATGTTGTTGACAGACGACAGGGCTAACGACGCAACGTGAATATCGCGAGTTTGCACCAATGTAAACGCTTAAATTCATCTTTCCTTTTATTATTTATATTTTGGCTGTGGTTTTATTGTTCTTGTTTTGATTGTAAAGCGTCCTTAAGTGTTTTGAAAGCGCTTCTAAATGAAATGTACTATTATTATTATTACACAAAAATGTAGAAGGTTTGAAAAAAAATGCCGACCGTAAAGTTTTTCTTTGAGGTAGAAATTCTCGGTCGGTCGGGTTACCGGAAACACACTACTTTTTTTTCTACGCCTAATAATAATAATAGTACATTTCATTTATAAGCGCCTTTCAAAACACTCAAGGACGCTTTACAATCAAAACAAGAACAATAAAACCACGACAAAATAAATAATAATAGGAAAGATGAATTTAGAGCGTTTACATTGGTGCAAACTCTCGCGATATTCACGTTGCCTTAACAGATGGAACAAATGAGTAAGCATTCACTTGAACACCATTCCCTTGGTGTAAGTAACCAACTAGAATAGTTTAAAACATCTTGCAGTGAAGGAAAGGTCATATGCACACATTGTCGACAGTATAGCTGTGACTGGTTGTTCATTTAGAAATGGACGCACAGTTTCATGTAAAGGCAGACTCTGTGCTTAAAGCGTCAGCGCATTAGTTCAGGCAAATCCCCGACTTGTTGCCCAGCTCGGAAAGCCTCATTTAAATACACCCAGTGGGAGGTAAAACAAAAGAGAGATCGTTTTTTGGGGGGGGGCAATTACGGGATTGTGATCAAAGTGACGCATAATCCAGTATCAGCATGACGGCACGTGATTGACTTCCCAGTGGTGATAGTTGCGACATGGTTCCAAGAAAACAAAGAGTCAGGCTTTGCCTCTGTGGCTCAGTTCAAAAGCACTTTGAGAGATAAACAGCTCAAAATGGCTTCATCTTTCAGCGATGATTAGAGAATTTGAATAAGACCTACTGTTAGAATTTTTTTACTTTAGGGATACCAAGTTCATGAAGTCTGCATTAAGTAGAAGTTTCTATTATTTTTCAAGATCAAGATAAATACAACATTTGTAAGATAGAAAAAAAGTGCAACCAATTACTCTGCTGGTTAAATGAACAGTGGTGAACAAATTACTGAAAACTCACCCTGCAGGTAATACACAAGCTCTTCAACCAGTTATTGAGGATAAGATGTTTTGGGTTTGTGTTGACATCTAGCCTAAAGCTCTCGCCAACAAGGCTATTATTTCCAAACTTAAAGCAAAAAAGGTATGGTTTTGTTTACCAAAAAAATTTTCTTTGCAAAGTAGAAGTTTTTTTTGCAACTCCTGACTTTTGCTTTGGGAATCAACTTCAGTGAACAATAGGGCCGTTCACACGGACAGATTTATTTCGGACTTACTCTGAAACTGCTCCCCTCGATCGTTCATACGTGCAACTTTGTTCCAGCATAGCGCCCGAAAACAGCTTGTTTCGGATCAAATTTAAACCACCTCAGGGAGGTGGTTAAAAAATTTGCTCCGGAACAAATGCTCGTTTGCGAAGCAGTACCGATGCAAATGTGCACGTATGAACGCAACTGGATTAAATTTGCTCCAGAGCAAATGCTCGCTTGCGGGGGAGTGGCCTCGCTACACGTCAGAGGAGTCCATCCGGGTACTTGCCAACATGCATCCTGGGTATTTTGCGCTTCAAAACATGGCGGGTCTTTTCTCTCTCTCTTGCGGCGTCTGATTATCGACCACATCGTTGAGTTCTCCGGAGAAGAAGCCATTTTGTCACAAAGAAGGAGGGGAAATGGTACTTCCTTTTCCCCGCCTTCTTCTTTCTTTACGCATGCGCATGTTTTACTTCCGCATTCCTGTCGTTTTGTTCCGCAACAGGAACTGCCCGTGTGAAAGCAAGTGGAGCTGAGTCGATGCTGCTCTCGTGCTGTTACGCTCAGCGGCTTTGTACGTGTGAACGCTCCACAAAATTTGTTCCGTTGCAAAATTATATCGCAACAAAATACTCCGGTGCAGCGCCGAAATAAATCTGCCCGTGTGAACAGGGCTAATGTTAGGAGCCTTTTCAGTGGTCAGCTTGGAATGATGTGACAACTTCCACCCTCATTGGACATATATGAAGCCATCGACAGCAGGCTACAGTCAACACCCGGGTGTTTATTCCGAACTTTTTCGTTTTGACCAGTGATATTCAGTTGAAGTGATTTCAATAAGAATGACAAAAAAGGTCTCCGTGTAAATCCGACTGCTGACTTTGTGCATACCTCTACCATGTCTGGCTCTGGTAGAGATGCTTGCAGCATGCCAATCATGCAGAGTTGATTTGGGGTCAGATTCTGGATTGTATTGCATAAAATGTACTGGCACTCCTATACAATTCCCTCAGATTTTTGGACACTTTCTCCAGCGATAAAGCTGCCGCGACCTGTTCTTGTACGTTAAATTAGCATTCAGCCATGATGATATTTTCTACCCCCCGAACCTTCCTTTGTTTCATCCGTATTAAAAAATGGGATATTGAAAGACACATATTTGATTTGTGTTCATTTCAAAACAATTCCATGAAAATAACCCATTTTTCATTTTAGGATTCATAATTGTATGACAATTGAGCGACTGATACAATAGTCATGAACAACTTCTTCCTGTCATGCATGTTATTTATTACTGCAAAGTAAGTCGAGCCGGGCTTATTTCATACATATTTATTTCCCCATCATGATAACACTGGGAGCCAATGTACAGTACTGCACATGATTTGAAGCGAGTAAAATCTAATCATTACAACAGCTCTCTCAGTGAGGCATTTAATAATGTGTGATTAAACTGTAATGGTCAGAACAAAGCACTGGATAAATGACAGATTAAGGGTTGCTTTTAAGATACGTATAACTAAGACAGAATAGTTAACAATAACTATAGCAATTAACTAATGTTGACCATAGCCCACTGTTGGCAACTTCGTATTTTTCTCATGAGGCCAGAAGCTGTCACAGCAGCATTCCAAATTGACCATTGAAAGTTGTTTCACAACCAAAAGTCAGCAGGTACAAAGAGAACTCCAGAACTTGCAACCAAAATTTCTAAATTTGCAAACAAACCATCAGAATACAGGTATGCAAACAAAATGTATAGTTTCATGAAGACATTTTTTTTAATTTATAAAACAAAAGTGGAACTTTTTAAAAAGTTTGGAAATATTTTCGTTTGCAAATCTTTTCTTTTTTAAATTTCAAATCCATAGTTTTTGTTTGCAATTTTTTCTTTTGTAATTACTTTTATAGATATTTAAAATTTGGAATCACATTTTTTTGTTTGATTCCATAAAAAGAAACACATTTCTCTCCATAACGCTGCTGCTCTTAAGCAGGAACATTGCAGGAAGTCCCTGGACGGCTGGTGGCATAGACGGAGGGCTTAGCAGTATAGCAGTATGTAAATATTTGCCCGCTTTTCTTTTATGTAATGAAATAAGTCTAATGATTGCAGAGACATGCAAATATTATCCCTTAGCAAAACTAAATTGATTAAAAAAAACTAAGATCTAATGTAATTTTTGGCCTATCTTTGTGTCTATCTGAAAACTCACAAAACTCATCACACTTCAGTCCCAAATAGCGTGAAGAAACACAAACAGTATGATGATTGTATACATTTCTGTAATTAATATGCAGTTTACTTTGATAGCTTCTAAACTCCTCGTCACGGTTGACGTAAATGGGAACTGATTAATTTTTGGTTTTAGAGCGTGCGCTTACCACAGAGATATTAAGATATGAAGATAAGGCTGCATTTGGAATTTGTCTTTTAACTCATGATTGATGTTTTTTTCCCCGGGGTAATACTGATTATTCATAGTCAAGGAGGCTGATAACTGATATTCAGAGCCCAGATTAATTTGTGCTGAAAAGGAAAAGATTGGCCTCCAAAGTTTTGAATGATACAAAAGTCAACATTGTACAATACGTCATTCCAATTTTTATACTGATGAGAACTTTAAGAAAAAAGTCCCTCCCTATACTTTTCTACCGTAAATAATATTTTATCAAATTTCGACTTCCACATACTCACCATTTGCCACCGGCAGACTTGCATATTTGTATATTTTTTCTTTTCTTTTTTTGGGGGGGGTTGTCAATATTTTCTCCATAATTTAAAATATATATTCTCATACTTTTGGGAGAAATTTCACCCCACATTTATATATTTATTTGCTTTATTTGTATTTATTCTTGGTGTTTTTTGAAGATTTTTTGCAATTTATATTTTCTTTTTATGTTATTCACTATTCACGGGCTGGCCCAGTTCACAGGCACAGCTTCGGGATTTTTCTCTTCTTCCTCGGGATGTGCATCTCTCCACAAAAGATGATTCAATGTAATTTTCCATACATTGGGTGCGAATCCGATTCAATGAAGGTTCGATTTGAAAGTGGCATGATTCAATTCGGTTTGACTCAGTGGGATTACGATTCGATTCAATATGGTACGGCTCAGTTCAAGTGGGTGTGATGCAATTATTTTTTGCTGACATTTTACATACATTTGAATGAACTTGTCAGCACTGTAAATGTGTCACTTCCTTCAGATATCTATCTCTCCAATAAAAGACGGTTTGATATGTAGCTCAATATATTTCAAAATGGAATGATTTTAGACACCTCTTGAACTCCATAACGTGCAGCAGTCAAAACACAAGGCATTGTTTTTTTTCTGTCTTTGTATGGGGCTTTGCTTTTTCCCTTCAGCGCTTCAGCACAATCTGGCCTAGTAGTAGCCACTCCCTTGCCTCGTCGCAATCCCCTCGCTCCACCATCGTGTTCCACGATGGCCCTGCAGAAGTGGTGGGCAGGGGTGAACAGTAACTCATTTGCATGAGACATTACCTCCTTCTCAACCTTCAAAGATCTTTTATTAGAATCTTACGTTTCATACGTTCTTTTTTATTTTTTTTGCCAAACAATTGAAATTCCAAAGATTGTTGCAGCTCTTATTTGATTCAAAGAATTGTGTGTTGAATGAGCTGAAAGATGATCTCATGGACCATGTGAGGCTGGCCATGGATCAGTGACACCACAGGAGCCTTGGCAGCCATGACAGTCTGATCATGTGAGGGATTGTGTGGTCTTTATCAATTATTAAAACTAATCACCTTCTGAGCGGCTGGCATCCACTTCACTTCCTCCTACTTGCTATCACTGTGTATATATTATTATTATTATTATTATTAATGATGAGCTCAAACATTGTTCAAGGTCTGAGTCTGTTTAGGAAAAGGCTCCAACTGAGTTTTGTAAATAAGCATCGAGATGAAAATCAGGGGGTATACTAACACAGGTAGACAGGTAAACATGATGATTCATTGTATGTGTGTGTGTGTGGGGGGGGGCGGTTTAAAACAAAAATCTGTTGTTTTTAACATTAATGACTCACAGGATCAACATCATTATTATTGTTAATGAATAATGCAGTAGGGATAGGATTAACTAAATCAAACATTTTTTAACTAGCTCTGAGGTCAATAGTTGTCACAAATTGCAAGTGTGAAATAATTGGCTCAACAAAATGCATACATCGTTCAGCCTTATTTCATAGAACCTGTCATTCAAAGGCGGACTTTAAAAAAGTTATTTACCAAGACACCGACTGAAGTACTGTTTATAAACACTAACTCAGTGTCCACAATGTTGTTTGTTTGCATGTATTTGTGCCTGTGTGTATTTGTATGCGCGTGTCATCATGCACGGCCTCGCGTGTCCATGTTTGTATTCACAGATTTGATTTGTTCCCCCGGGCCCTCAGCATTTCTCTAGGACAGTCTTTTTTTTAATTTTGTTTTAAGCGATATCTTGTGGTATTACAGATTGGGGATTTGAAAGACCACTACCACTTCTTCCATAGTCGGACCATTAAGAGGTCCACTTTGTCCAGTCGCGGTCGCCACAGTTTCATCTCCATGGAGCCCAAGGTAAGCACATTGTCTTTCTCTAGATGCTCTCAACTGCTCTTTTCCCGCGTGTTGGATTGATGCGTATGAGAGTTTTGCCATGGCGGGGGTTGTTACAAATGTGCCTGTAGTTTACCTCATTTTTATACGGCAAAACTGTTCGAGCCTGAAAGCTCTGCTACTCTGTCAAATAGTGTACTCCTTTTAGTCCCAAGACCTGATTAATCAACAATTGATTAATCAAGTATTTTGTCCACCTCTCATAAAGATCGCACACAAATGTGTAAAGTAACAAAGTCAATATTATTGACTACTTAAGTGAGTTACTGTAGCTCAAAATTGGCGTGGTGAAACCATTGTAGTTTTACCTTGCATGTAAATTCTGCGCTCGTTCAGCGCTTCGTTAATACCAAAGCTGTCTTGACTGAATGTCTTATTTCAAGTTACTGAAGTCTGTGTTAATTTTTAGCATGCCAAGTGGTAGTTATCACAATTGGTGAAAGGAACAACAGCTTTGTGATCAATTCCTCATGATGCAATCCTTCGTTACCACAGCTTTGTGGCTCATTTTAAGGCATTCTGTTCATTTCCATTGTGCAAGGTTACGGCCGTGAAGGCCGGATTAAGCCAAATAAAGGAAAGGTGGCGTGCCGAAGGGTTAGGCGGGCGATGTCTGGCTAATCTGCAGGATCAGCTAGAGGGCGAGTCTGCCACCCCGCTATGACGTCCCACTCGATGTGTGAATGAGTCAGATGAGGTGGAGTGCCGCCGTCAACTTGTTGCAGCGCATATAAAGCGCTGCGCCTTGGTTACCATGACAAAGTGCCGCTTTATGGCACAGGCTTTATGGCACAGGCTTTACGCCGATGTCACCTGCCCCTGTCAGGTCAAAGAGCATTTCTGTGTTGATGAGTGTGGGTTTTTACCCTCATTTAATGACTGAGGAATTTATGGTTGGGCAAAGTAACAGAATGTGACAGGCTGTAGGACTTAAAAAAAACTTTTATCACGATGACTACCCACCCCCCACCATGTTCTTTATGAAAGGTGGCTGAAGTTCACCTTGCTACCCACACTCAATTTGTGTTGAAAGCAACTGTTGCTTCCCTCGTCATGGCCACACATCTACTGAAATCTAATATATGCGTAAGCGCCAAAAACTTCTCCATTTGACAAAGCACGCTAAAGCACTTCCTTCCGGCGAGGGTAAATAACGGAACCCTGTAGAAGGGAACTGGGACGTAGGAATTTGATGTCGACGGTGCCTTTTGTTTTACAAAGTATACAAGATGTCTTCAAGAGCTGCCAAAGATGACAGTATCACAGTTTCCGCGTTGTGTTTTAAACACATACTGTATCATATACCTATAAACAAAAGAGACACATGCACCATATTTAATTTTTGTCTGAAGACACCAGCCATAAAGAAAGCAAAATTATTAATAATTATTAAGTTCTTGATCAAAGCATCATGTCTTGGGGTTAGGATTTTAGCATTCGGCTGTTACGCTAGTAATCGCGGCATACACGGGAAATATGCAAACCCTTTTTTTCCAGGTTTGGACACATGACGTTGGGCATTTACCAGTTTATCAAAATGCATGAAGCTGCAATGACTGTATGAACGTAGACTTCAGTTTTTCCCCCTTCAGTGGGAAAAGGTACCAACATGGAATGAGTGGTTGACATCAACCTGAAAATTTCCTGGCTTCTGGGGTAGTAACAGAGGGTGTGTGCAGGGAGCCGTGACCTGCTGCCCACGACCTTCTCTGTCGATTTATCTTAACGTACACATCACAGACTGAAGGCAAAAGAATCGAAGCGGCATATTGCGAGCAGTCAATCGAGGAGCGAAAAAAGATCTTTCATGGATAATCGTTTTTAAGAAACTGGGAAAAAAGACCATAGTACTTTGTAACATTTTTAAACTCGGAGACAACGGTTCCTTCATCTACGCTCACCAGTCGCTGGTCAAATGCTTCATGTTGGTTCTGCATTTAATTGTGAAGCCAATAAATGTCATAGATTAGCTGCCATGGAGACTAATACTGAAATGTTTCCTTTTAAAACTGCAGTCATTATTCAAGCATAGACATCGATACATTAGAGTTCATACATGAAGATCCATACGTCCATGTGAAAGGGGCTTAAGTTACACGAAGCACTTTTGAACAGCCACCACGAATGTTTTAAAAAATATGCGGTCTTAAATGGCTGCATGTTTGAGTTTAATCAAATGTTATTTCATCAAGTTGCAATGTATTTACTGCATTATCAGATTGTTACCAACAGTTTGTGGTCATAACATCTTGGCCGCGCGACCCCCTTTTTTAAAGTCTGTGCACATTCAGGTTTGTGGCGGGTAAAAAAAAACAAACAAACAAACAAAAATCCAATTGGTGATTGTTTTTTGCCGGAGGACATTTGCGTCTCTGAGGGTTTGAGTTGACGAGACCGAAAGTCATCTAGCACGGTACTACGTGGTTTGCACTTGAATCCTTGCCCCCCCCACCTTCAACGCTCTCTTCGTCATAATACAAGCACTGAATGCAAACTGCTTTAATTTCATTTTTAATCAAACCAAATGCGATAATCAAACGTGGAAAGAATGCTCAGGACTCATGAGCATACGAATAACAGGCAACCTGAAAGGTTGTTGTGTGTAAAACGATAAAAACTCCTCCACAAAAACAACAGTGGCTCAATTTGTCCTTATTTGCTCGACTCGAATGAACTCTTCCCCACTTCCCCCCCTGGTTACTGACCCAGGCGAACCACCTGCAATTGTATAGTGTGCACATGTGCACGTCTGTGCATGTGTGTTATGTTTGGAGGTGGGGGAGGAGTCTTTTGAAGCAACACAGACAAGGTAAGAAACAAATTAAAGATGAGAAAATTGGAAGGAATCGAGCTGACCCAGCAGAAAGCCATTGCTGGAGTAAAACTAAAACAGAATGAAGCGTCTCCAACGGGCGAGCCAACAAAGGGGTTGCTGATACTTGGCTAGGAGCCAAGCATGATGTTGTCTTTGCCTTTGAACATGGGTTGTGATAACGTGTCGTATCCAAATTGCTGTACGTGCCGACTCTTATCGAGGGGCAACAAAGCGTGTCATCGCCATCCGATACTGTATTTGCGGAAACAACGGAAGGTTTTTCTCTGCGGCGGATCACCATGAAAATTGATTCAACTTTGTTAAGATCTTTTTTGGAAAAGTGAAAAGCCACTCCCTCTTCTGAGCAACAACAGCAACACTGACCATTCTGAAAGGGGGAATTTGCTATTCAAGAAAAACAACTCTTTTTGTCATACTTGTCAAACTGTCTGCTTAACCTGACAGTAGAATACAGCGGAGCCTCGATCTAACAAACTAATTGGGAGAAGGAATCGTTTGTTTGAGCCGATTGTTGCGTTGCAGTACCTTTTGGGTGGCCTAAAAACACTCAATAAAGTAAAACAGTTATTAAAGCCTCTCAATGCCTGGTACAGAACAAAATTATTGTAATTAAATATAAAAGCACTTGAACCCGTTGCAAAGGTTTTAAGGTTGATCCAGACATATCTTGTTGGTGCTGGGGGGGGGAGGATAATGGCATGAATCCGGTCGCGCTCATGAGCCATGATGTTTGTGCTTCCTTTTTCTACCTCTGTTAAGATTCGCTGCCATAGATAAGGGCTTTCCAAGAAAACAATTGTTGTAACTGCACCCACAGTCTCATGTTCTCGAGTGTACATGACGAGCACCGGAGGAAAGGCCTGTCACCAGAATTACTATATCAACTTATCGCTCACTGATTAAAAAAAAAAAAAAAAGACACAAAGATTTTTTGCCGATGGGTTTTTGTTTACCTACATCATAATTAACTCGCGCTGCTCCTTCCCCCTGTTGTCTCTCAACTTTTTCGCCTCTGTGGGGGTCGGTACACTTTACGTACGCTTTATCTTTCCAGCATTTGTAATTTCCACTCGAAAGGCAGGCTGGGTAGCTGACCTCTGCCAAATGAAAACCACTGAGAATAGACTTAAGGTGCTGTCAACTTAGTTTGTGGATGTCGCGGTTGACCTGACTATGCTGAAAACGGTGTGATGACTTCACTGTCTCCCAGTTATGGCACTAATAGAATTGAAATGTTAATGTATGCAAATTGCAATAATACACCCGTGTTTTTAAGTAGACAAGCGAATCTTAATCTATTGTGTTTTTGAGGTGGCTACACAGATGTAGCGTAGCGGCATTAGGCTAATAATGACTATTTGAGTGGGTATTTAACGCTTGTTCCCTCCCTGGTGGCCTCGTCTTCATCTTTTCCCGCAAAGAAGAGACCTGAACGCCTCTGTAAAGAGCTACCCAATTGAGTTAAGTCACCCTTATTTATGAAATCAATTCTCTTTGTCAAGCTATTTCTTTTCACTCCAGTGGAGACTTTGCGCTTCTTTTCTTGGACTCTCCAGGGACTCATTCTCCTCAAGCCTTCTCTCCTCCCGCCTTTATCTCGTCTCGCCGCCTCCCAACCCTCCTGAGATGCCTGCAAATTGTTTCTGTGCATGAAAGCAGATAATCACGCCGCAGTAATTATGTCAGTCTCGCTCTCGATTCGTATCGACGCGTTGAAAAACGCTCCGGCTTTTTATGCACGCAGGCATTGTTCGGCAAGAAGACAGTTGTGCTCCCTGGAAATGATTCTCTTTGTAGTCTCAAGTTCTGCGCCAGCTTCATCATTAGATGCCGTGACATGTGGCATTGTTCCGGGGAGTGAATAAAGATGTGGAAAAATGTAAAAAAAAAAAGAAAAGAAAAAACAACAACAAAAACATCAAGGTTCCTTTTTTTGTCTGTTGATCTGAGTTGTTTCGACTTATGAACAGGCTTTCCCAAAGGAAATAATGGAAATGAATGTCTGTTGCCATCATTAAAACATTTTGTGCATATTTTAGAATTTAATTTAATTAAACTAATTCAAAAAATGTCAAATGGTATAATTTTTCAGTTCGAATTGATTGACCTTTTACAAATATTTTCTAAATTAAATAAGATGTATGTATTATATCTAGCTCTATTTTAAACCAATTGGTTAGTTTCACACTGAAAAAATAATCATTTCACTCCTGGAATTAATTGAAAATTTTAGTGCCTGAAATCTGTCTCACTTGGCAACATGAAATTTGGTATATGGGTCTATTGTGAGTAGACCCACAAAAAGGTGCCTATGCATGAAAAGACTTGAAAGGTTTGAAGTGGCATATTTAGGGTCATTTTGTCCATTTCCACGAGTCCTTAGAAAGTAAACTTGGCCTTTCATTTTTGTGTAATTCTCATCAAATTTGAACCACAAATATTGAGACAGATGGGCGACCCTAAATTGCAGGAAAATAGACCTTTCACTTATCTTGGTTGACAATTTTTCGGTTTGCAAAGAGAATCACAGAACGAATTAATTTCTTGAACTGAGGTTATATTCAATGACTTTGGATTCTAATGGAATGTGTTAGGTGGAGTGGATCCAGCAGCAGGTGGTGAAGAGGAGGATCAAGCGGGATTACAAGCAGGCTCCGCCCCTCTCTCTGTCCAGCCACACCCACAGCAGCCTAACCTTCCCCAGCAACATCTTCTACAACGACGCCAAGTGGATCAGTATGTGGTACATTGTGAGTACACCACGGCCCCCCCAAACGTTTTTTTCCCATTGTCAACCGTAACGCTAGTTTGTAGGTCAAAGTTCAAATGCGGTTGTTGGTTTCTGATTAGTGCTGGGTCAGAGGAGCTGAGAGATCTGTTTGTTTTTTGTTTTTTTTGTGAATGGAAGACAAGTAAAGCTGCAGTGTAATGACAGTTGAATACCATTCACTCTAGGACGGTGGTGGACCTCCCCACAAACATATTTTATACAACATACAAAAATATTCGGACTTTTTTTGGGGGGGTGGTAAAGCACACAAATATTAGGAAGAAAAAAATAATAAGAACTATGCTGTAGTCTTTTTGCTTTAAATGAATCACCTTAGGTCGACACAACTGAGATTTGAGCTGCTTATCGCAAGTTGTTTGCATACCCCTTCAGATCATTACTCTTTCTCGGCTGTTAGTAGTCCTCAGCTCTGTCAATGGTTAATGTTGTGTAGATAAATGCTAATACTTTGACCATCGCTTAAAATTTTTTTCTGGCTTTTGAACAGAACTCCCTGAACTGAATTGTGTTGGGGTAAAAACCTTCCATACACATTTTGATGCTATAAAATGGATGGTTTAATGGTTAGACTTTTTTGGTTCATTCAAAAATATTTTTATGTTAGCATAATGTGTGTGTTACAATAAAAACTCCAAAATATACCTCACACAAAGGTTCTCGGTGTACCTTACTTGAGCATTTAGATTTCTCTTTGGCTTTTTTGTCACATGCTGAAAGAAGGAGCGGCCTCAACATGAAGCAACAAACATTCTCACTGGGGCTTGGTGATTATGGGTAGAAATTATGATCATGATTGATATTGAATTCTCGATTAATAAAAATGTACCGGTATATTCATTGTTCCAAAAGTTTTTCAACTGCCAAAACTCAACTACCCAATACTACAATTAAAGCCTGACGCTCATTCTGCACATTATTTTAACACTTTCTACTCTTTTTTTTTACAAAATGTACCTTGTGAATATGTCAAATTCAAGCTTCTTGCATTTTCACTCGTTTACACTCACAACTTTGCTGCATTGCATCACTGTGCACATTCAAACCATGAAAAAGCAGCTCCTCCCCTATGTCTTCGTGTTTATTTTTTCTGACATAGTTGTTCTATTTTTATTTTAACAACAGTTGGGACCTTCTTGGCCTAACTGGGACCTTGGGTATCATGTTTTGTGCAATATAATCTGAAAATGTGTGTTTTATATTTATATTTGGATTTTATTTGTATCCTTGACCATTAACATGCAATCATCTTTGATGTATTTTGGCTGCTACAGCACTGCAATGATGATGTGCACAACTGCCAGTCGGACATGAACATCATGGGAGCATGGAAGCGGGGCTATACAGGCAAAGGTGTGGTGGTGACCATCCTGGACGATGGCATCGAGCGCAACCACCCAGACCTCGCTCAGAACTACGTGAGTGTGTATGTATGCCATTTTGTGTGTGTGTGTGTGTGTGTGTGTGTGTGTGTGTGTGTGTGTGTGTGTGTGTGTGTGTGTGTGTGTGTGTGTGTGTGTGTGTGTGTGTGTGTGTGTGTGTGTGTGTGTGTGTGTGTGTGTGTGTGTGTGCGTGCGTGCGTGCGTGCATGCGTGTACGGAAAGCTATTGCACAAAGTCCCCTTTTGCATCATCCCCTTCAGAAGAATAGACATATCCCTTTTTCCATGAGGAAAAGACAGGTAGTAACTATAGCGTTCTCAGCGTGTAGATGCATATCATTGCTGTTATGTACTTCAGATAGTTCCCGGTTTTAACTCTTTTGCGAACCGAAACAGCATCAACAACCAACGTGTGAAACAGTCTCCTAATGAACCTAAGAACCATTTTTCCTCCTTTTTTTTAATTGTTAAATGTACTTGTGCCTCAACATATGAGTAAAATTATGAGCTACTGATGTCATCTGACCACATCCATAAAAGGCACACATCAATACACAAATACTACTCTGCGTGTATTTGCGTGCGTGTACCTATTATTTCTACATACAGGAGTGTGTGTATGTCTGAGAGACAGAATTTCCATTAACTGCAGTTCATAAAATGACTTTTTTTTTTGTTTTTGTTTTTTAACAAATATTCTCTCATTTTGGATTTGATGCCTGTAACATGTTCCAAAAACGCTGGGAAAGTTGAAAGATGCTGGAGAACCCCCCAAAAAAAAAAAACAAAAACAACAAAACACCTGTATGGAGCATGCCACATGTGACCAGGTGAATTGGAAACAGATCAGTCTCATGATTGGGTATAAAAGGAGCAACTCCGAAAAGGGATTTAATCTCCGATGGTCCATAATGACAACAAAAGTCAGTGAATCTGGAAAAAGCTCTGCTTGTAAGCGGCAAGGCCGAAAACCACATTTACCTATGACCTTGGACGCCTCAGGCGGCGGCGCATTGAATTATGCAAAGAAAGTTAAAGATAAATAAACAGCAGTGACCCCGGACTGTTGAACACTGAAGCTGTACGTCAAGTAAGAATAAAGAATTCCATCTACAAAGTTTTAACAATTAGTGTACTCAGTTCCCAAATGCTTATTGAGTGTTTTTAAAAGGAAAGGTAATGTAAAACAAGTTAACATGGCCCAATGTGTTTGTGGCATCAAATTGTGTGAATATTTGGGATGAAAAAATTTCATCACTCTGAACATTAAATATCTTGTCTTTGTTGTGTATTCAATTGACCAAAGGTCAAAAAAGCAAATTATTTCATTCAGTTTTTAATCTATGTTTCACACAACGCCCCAACTTCATTGTAATCGTCATTGGAAATTACCTGCAGAGGCTTTTGTAAAACTTGAACTCTTGCCAACTGTGTGCGCGTCTTTGTGCCTGTCTGTCTGTCTGTCTGTCTGTATGCATGCGTGCCTTTGTTCCGTTCACCCCACTTGCATGGCACAACTCTTTAGAACAATAACTCTCAGCCTATTGGCTTTCCCAAATTGTTGGAAGCCTTCGAAATCCTAATTCAGTTTGTAACAATGAATCTTTGCAAGCAATCGTTTTTGATGATGGTAGACGTTCAAATGACAAAAGGAATAGATTTCTTTTGTGAGAATTATATGAGAATGGCTCTTGCCAAAGTGCAGCTCAGCATTCCTGAATGTATGTGGGGAAGGCAACATAGATTTGAAATAAATATTCATTGAGTTAGGTTTTTTATTTTTGAGTGAAATTCATACTTTGCTTGTTTTGTTCTTTGAACACAACGATTTTGTGTGCAACTGATGCGTGGTTCATCACGTGCACTGATATAATGTACCTTTGTTTTAAATTTGGAAAAAGGCATTTTGTTTTTCCGAGACCAAAGGGTTCGATGAATACCACCGTGCCAAACAAAACAGCAACACCAAAGTGCAGTATGGAAACTGCGATATGTCTTACTGCTTTTGTGAACATTTATGTGTACCATGCACAATCGTAAAGATAAAGATTTAATATGTTGTGTATAAGTATGACAGAATCCTTAATTTATTGGAGAACATGAAGCAAATTATGGATGTTGCACTTCCCCCAAAAAACATTTAACGTTTTTCGTAGAAGCTACTCTTTGCAGTGTGCGTGTTTTTTTTGTTTAAATGTAAATAAATTCAAACAAAAACAATCAATAATTTCCAAGAAAAAAAATATAGCTGTTGTGCTTTTCCTCAAAAAAATATGTCCAAGGTATTTATTTATTTAGTTATTTGGTGTACTCTACATTATTTAGTTTATTTGAACATTGTGTTTTCGATGTCATTAATTGTGTTGTTGGACCTTGGTCCACAACTGTACCGAATGGGAACCAATTCCGCCCTTGAAACCATACCACTCAACGCTTCCCCATTTTTTTTTTTTTTTTTTTTATCAATGGAGAAAATTAACATGGTCAGATTGTTTTAGTTTGAATTACAGCAAGTGCCGTCTTACATTACATTCCTCATACTTGTGGGTGTGCAGGTATGTGGCGTTTGCCTCCTCGTGTGCGTCTGTGGTTACGCTGTACGTGCATGTTGAGGTATGCTTAATACACGCGCATACACATTCACACCGAGAGGCTCAATTGGAAGTTGTTGGCCCGAGGCTGCAGGTGAGGCGAAAATGATTCATACTCCTGTTGATGAATTTGCTAGGCTAAGCTTTAGTTTGATGCCAACAAAAAGCCGCCTTTTTCTATGACAGCACACGTGCAAATCATTGTTGGAGGCTCAGCTTTTTCCTCTTCTCCTGTTTTTTTGTTCTTGTTCTCATTGTTCTTCTCCTTCTCCTGCCCATTTACGTTTTTTCATTTTTTCCTCCACTGTGTCTCCTTCTCCAGGACCACCAAGCCAGTTTTGACGTGAACGGCAATGACCTGGATCCCATGCCACGCTATGATGCAACCAACGAGAACAAGTAAAGGAAAAAAAAACCCTTTCAATCCCAAATTGAAATCAATATATATTCTGTATTCCACTCATATAGAGTCACTTTTATATTGCTCATTTGCAGCGAGTGCAAGGAGTCTAATGTGGGTTATCTCAATGATAAATAGACACCTCCCTTACTTAGAATGGACCAAGCCCTGCTGCAAATAGTGAAAAACTGTGAGTAATTGACATGCACCAGCCCCCCCCCCCCCCCCCGTACTGGGTTATACGTGCCTATATAAATGCTCAACTTCTCAAGACTAACCCCAACCCCCAAAATAAATCAAGCCAAAATAAAGAGTGAATATTACACATGCACGAAATTATGAAAATTCTCCACATTGTAGACTATTACCGGTATCTAGCGGTTCACTTTCATTCCAATATGATGTGTAATGTCTAATGTTACAAGCTGTTATATAATAACGTGATTGTCACTGCTCAGTGCTCACAGAGAATCATGATGGCGGCGTGATTTGTCCCAAACTCGGTCATATAAATACTGTACAGACTCTCCCCAGGTTACGAACGAGTTACGTTCCGGACGATTGTTCATAAGGTGAATTCGTTCGTAAGTTGCTTCAGTGCTATATTTTGTCTGGAATGTATGTTTAAGGCTTATATTGACATCCATATAACGGTGAGAGAGCTTTTCGTCACGTTCTTCAGGGCTCGACGGTTAGCTGCCTGGTAAACTAGCAGCGGCTTCAGCGGGGGAGAGTAGACGACCGGTGCGCCGTACGCCTCCCCGCCCGTTCCACCGTCACACGCCCGCCCCCCACGCCTCTCCCCGCGGCCGCCTTCGAACGTCGCCTCCGCCGCCCTCCTCCGCCCCGTTCGGCACTCGGAAAAAGGCGCGCAATACAAAATCTAACTTTTTTTTTTTCCGACAGACACCCGTAAGGTTCATATGTACCGTTTGTTCATAACTCGGATGCTCGTAACTCGGGGAATGTCTGTATAGCTTTTGTGATACCAGTCCCGGAATTTTATGACACACATCATACTACTTTCCTATTTAGAGAGGGCTTTGGTGCCATCTTGTGGCATCCTATGTCATTTCACACATAAAAATTGAAACGTTCGATCATTTCGAAGGTTTTAAAACTGAATGTGGCCTGAAATTAGGTAGCTGCCTACACATTTTATATGCAGGTAAACACGTACATGTATTTAGCTAACCAGTTGCCGGACAACGTGGGAACTAACTCAGCAGTCTACATCTCTACTTTGTGTGTGTGTGTGTGTGTGTGTGTGTGTGTGTGTGTAAAGAGACATGCGGCACACAGATGGCACTTTAATTAGCCTGGTTTCATTTTGTGTCTGTGGTGTTTAATGTGCCTAGACAAAATAACTTTGTCTGTGGCTTTACTGTAGTTTCCGCAAGTGAAGGGTTACCCCCCTCTTTTACGAGCTCGAGACACTGTAAGATGACACAGCACAGCATAAGAGCGACATAGCCTGCTGCGATAGGAGTGTGCCTCTTGTTCCACTGACTGCAAATCTATGGCAGCCCCAACTCCATTCTGGCCTCAGCCATCGAAACAAGTGAGACGCAGATGTGCGGAAAATGGAAAATACGAGCAAAGTACAAAGAGCGGAACGATGGCCAGACTGAAGATTTTATGGATTAGTAAAGTGCAATGAAGTGAGGGAAGACGACTGAAGCCAGTTTGGCTCATTAAGCACCACCAAGGGGACTGCTAGTGATTTAAATTTGTTACAAAAATGCTAAACTTTCATTCAAAATAGGCCTCGTTTTCATTTTTCCCTATGCGGACACCAGTGAGTCAACGCGTGGCTGCCAGCATGATCAAAGCGACGTCTGCTCGGCAAGCCTCATCGTCGCTCGGGTGCAGCATCACGTCTTCCATCCCAGATGCTCAAATGGGAAAAATCAGTGCAGACATGTGGGAAACTTTAATTATTGAGGCCACACATGTATAAAGCAATACCTCAAAGGTGGAACACATTATGTTTCAGGATGCTGGTTCACCACTGACACAATTTATTCAGTTCCAGTTTGAGTTGTGGCTTGATTGATTTTTGGCTTTGTGTTTGGGGGAATGGGCAAGCTTCATAAACGCTGCCACTTGAATGAAGTGAAAAATCGGGCAATTACTGAAAGATAATGTAGTGCTGACGCACGTGGTCAAGTAGACCTGCAATCACTGATGCACTTTATTCATTGAAAAAGACAAACATCCATACCCACAAACACAAAAGAAGAACATGCAAAAAGTTGTTGTAGGCCACAAAACTCATACCCAGGTGCTCACTTTACTCCTGATGTCACTTATGAAGCCACATCCCTTCAAGGCACACCTTGCACTTCGGCTGGCATTTGGCCATCTTCCACGTCGCTCAGCATTCTGGTTGTCATCTTCTTGCCGGCCAGTGTATGCAAAACGATGGGCTGGATCTACTCAGCAAGTGCATGCCTCACAGTAGGCTGCATCTCGCTCGCGAGTGTGTGGATTCCGGCCAGCTTTTGGCCATCTCCTCCTCTGCATTGCTCAGAAGGCATTCTGTTCAATGATAACTTCCAGTTGTTCTCGGAAGTACACTACAGATGTTTTATTCATCAAGTGACAGTGTATCACTTTTTTCTTGACTACCTCTGGTGATGTACCTTCAGAATAAGATCATTGGGAAGTTTAAATATTACAGCAGCCCTAGCTTTCTGTCTCTAAGTGCACCATCAAAAAGGCTTGTCAGTGTAGGTGTGACATTGTGACACAGCTGGCTAGCCAGCAGGAAGCTGCTGTGGTTGTAGAGTAAGCCATTTTAAACTAAAAAGAAAAACTTTCATAGGTCGAGGCGTAAGTTTGGTTTGGATGCAGATGTTCTCTGCATAAGGCGGTGTGGTGTGTGTGTGTGGGTGTAAATGGGCTTTCTCTTGTATTGCTCATTTCCACCTTCAAGGTACCGTATTTTAACGACCATTCGGCGCACCGTGTTGTAGGGCGCAGTCTCAGTAACGGGTGCTTTTTCTGTATTTTACACATACACAAAACGCACTGTATTATTGGGCGCAGCCAGGGGTGGTAAAACATACGCCAGTTTAAACATACGGCATGCATGCACGCACGCTAAAAACACGTTAGCTTGAAGCATAGCGTAGCATGCTAAGACATGCTAAAAACACGTTTTTAAAAAGGCAACGGAAGCAAAACTGAGATCGGTTGTACTTTATTTAGCCATCTTACAATGTACTCACGTTTTTCAATCAATCATCACCCAGAAATCCATCAAAGTCCTCATCTTCTGTGTCCGAATTGAACAATCCATCAAAAACGCCGGGTTCCCTCTCGTTGTCAGAGTCACTCTCATTGCCATGTGGATCCACAGAAATTGCGCCGGCTTTGCCAAAAGCTCGAACAACAGTGCAAGCAGACACGTTTGTCCAAGCAGCCACAATTCATTCGCAAATAGTGGCGTAACTAGCCCGGCGCTGCCTCCCACTCTTCGTAAAGCTGTGTTTGCCATCGATCATCCATTGTTCCCATGCCGCTCGCAACTTCACTTTGAACGCCCGGTTGATGCCGATGTCCAGCGGTTGGAGTTCTTTCCTCAAGCCTCCGGGAATGACGGCAAGTTCAGAGTTCATTTGCTTGACTTGGTTTTTCACCGCTGCTGTGAGATGGGCACGCATGGAGTCGCAAATCAAGAGTGACGGCGAGGCATGGAAAAAGCCATCCGGTCTCTTTACATACACCTCACTTAGCCACTCTCTCATCTTCTCTTCGTCCAGTTTCGTCAGTTTGAATGGAGCTTCAGTAGCGTGTCTCTTTGTTGTATTCATTTTCGGGGTTCTTAGAAACCAAAACCGGTTGTTTTGCAATAACGCACAAACTCACACTATATACAGGTACTGGCACCTGCCTTTCGCATCCACTTACACGCCCACCATTCACTGATTGACTGGCTGCTTTACGGCATGGCTGTCCTCTCTCACGTCCTCATTTACGCCACTTACACGCCCACCCTTCACTGATTGGCGGCTGTTTCCCCAAGACGCCTGGTCACACTCGCGGGCTACTTACACGCCTACCCTTCACTGATTGGCTGGCTGCATTCCCGCGTGCCTGTTCACGCCCACTTCCGCCTTTTCTCTATATAAACAGCGTTTCGGCTCTCAGTCAGGATTTGGAACTCGGCTCATACACTAGACGCTCCGCATTATAAGGCGTCCTGTCCACTTGGGAGAAAATGTAATACTTTTAATTGCGCCTTATGGTCGTGAAAATACGGTACTCAAAGCACTTGAGTCTTCATTCAACTACTAATGATGCAGCATCTTGTTCAGTGAAACTTCAACATTGTCACAGGGGCTCAAAATGGACCATAGAATATTCGTGTTGGGCGATGAGCACTCTGCCACTTGAGCCATGCTACTGTGTGTCTCTGTATCTTGGAAGTAGCGTTTTTATTTGTTTTTAAGGTTGTTGTCCATTGTCATTTGTATAAAGCAACCGGTATGTTACTCTACTGTGTACCTGTGTGTTTTTGTGTTGACATGTTAGCGTGTATGTGTATATAGTATTGCAGTTGTAAATACACAGTTGGCCTCATGTGACTCGCTGTGTGTGCCGTGTGTTAAATGGTGTAATAACTTGCATGTGGTCTCTTCCCCAGACATGGGACACGGTGTGCAGGAGAAGTGGCTGCGTCAGCAAACAACTCGCACTGCATTGTCGGAATTGCCTACAACGCCAGAATAGGAGGTGGGCCTAATAGGGTTTCATATATTTGAATCTCATATTTGCTTTATTCAGCAGAGAGATGTCCACAATTTTGACGAAGATATTTCACACCACGGTTGTAGTGAGCAAAATGAGGACCATAGAATCTTCGTGTTGGGCGATGAGCACTCTGCCACTTGAGCCATGCTACTGTGTGTCTCTGTATCTTTGAAGTAGCGTTTTTATTTGTTTTCCATTGTCATTGCAATATTGACCTTATTATTAAAATGTTGTGTCAGTACTGTAATATACTATACAGGTAGGTGCAAGTCTCAAATCTTAACCTTGAATTTTCAAGTAAGTTCCAAATTACTATGGCAAATCTCAAGCAATTCAAGCAGAGTCCTGACTACATTTCAAGGAAGTCGAGTCAGTTCCTCACTTGGGTAAAGCAGGTCATAAGTCAGCTCATACAGTCCTGCTGAGTCACACCATATGTATACTATAAACCGTACATAAATGTAGCTTTAGCTATATAGTGTATATGTTTGTAGTCACAAGCATTTGTTTGGGTTTGTTTGTTTGCTTTCCTGGTGTCAAATAACATTGGATCAGTAGCTAACCCGACTCATGGAGAATTACGTTATATTGTAAACATTATCCATGGCATAAAAATAAAGCCACCCCAAGTTTATGCAACACATTTTAGAAATAATCATAGAGCAGTAAATATGAAAATGGTCCTCTGTTAGAAAATTACAAACATTTTGTTTCTTATACTTTGGTGACCATATTAAGACATTTACATAGTACTGAACTAATGTAATGCACTCTAAAAATGTTATTGTGGTTTATCGATAACCCGTTTCATCCCTCGCGGTGTGTTCTCTGCGTCAGGTGTGCGCATGCTGGATGGGGACGTGACGGACATGGTGGAGGCCAAGTCGCTGAGCTTGCAGCCGCAGCATATTGACATCTACAGTGCCAGCTGGGGGCCCGATGATGATGGCAAGACGGTAGATGGACCCGCAGCTCTGGCCAGGCAGGCCTTTGAGAATGGCATCCGCATGGTGAGGAAAATTTTTTTGCAACACCAAATAATGAAAAATATGAAAAGTGCAGCCATATTAGAAATATGCATCGAATACCTGGGAAAAATATGCTAACATAGAAAAAAAATCTAATACAGTGGTAGTTTGACTTTGGGTATAAAGTTTGACTTTGGGTATAATAAGTGTATTTAGTTGTATTGTACATACTGTGGTAGTCGAGGGTTGGATGTGTGCCTTCTAAGAGCTGGGGCCTTGTCTCTGACATTAGTAGGTAGAGCTACTTGGGCACATCGTCTGGTGTGCGTTGAGTCTGACAGCAGCTCCTTGCAAGTGTTCTCAGTTTCTTTTTTTTTTGTGTTTGACTCGTTCAATAAACGGACAAAGAAGATGTATGTATTGCATGTGCTCAAGAATGTTAACATAATATGCATAAATCTGTGCAAAGGCAAGAGTGATTCACGTAGTGCTTCTTGAACGACTAAGTCCGGTGTTAGTGTTGTTAGCCACAACTCCTCACATGCCGGTTTAGTGCTGCAAGCGCATTATCTGTAAAAAGACCTAATGTTCCCCCTGCTCACAGCCATGAGGACTGGTAGACATGTCTCCTCCTTGCTCAACTTTCTTTCCCAGCATGACATCCCAGTCTCTTCTTCCTCAGCTCACAGGGAATGTCAGGTCACACTCCAGGAGCTGTTGTAGTGTTAGCAAGGAGTGCTAACAGCTGATCCTGACTGTAAACAAAAGAACCATGGCTCATGCTTTAAGCTAGTACAGATTGTGCATCTATGTTTAAATAGTAGAAGAAGCACACTGAGATTCTGAAATACAAAAAAAGGCACATGGTAAAAAAAAAAAGAGAGAGAAGCCCAACGTTCACTGGAGTTGCTGAAACATGTTGCCACTCTCATAGCGCTTGTGATCAAAGATTATTATTAAGATTATAATGATTAGACTGCTGGTTACATGCTTTGTGTTGCCACGTTGGTTAGCAACAGTTAAAATGGGCTTGGCAGTTAACTTTTTAATGTTTCTACCTCAACAGTAGCACCTTGTAAGACCTCAAAATCTCAATTGCCCCAGTAATCAACATTTCAATATGGGTTGGCGCTACTTCTCTCTATTTACTTCTTTTTCCATGGAGGATGAAAAAGAATACTAATATTTTGACAAATTAAGGACCATAAAGTATGCTATTCTTTATTTAGAAAGAGAATAAAAGTAGAAAGCTATCAGAAATATAAATACTGAAATATAGTACGGGTACCTGAAAAAGCCACATAACTACAGTATAGCTGTAGTATTTGTTCGTCCCACCACTGCTAAAAGAAACAGGGCAAATATTTAATGTTCCATATTTTGCTTCTTTGAATATTCACCAATTTTATGGAAACTGAAATAAAATTATATATTGTATAGCACCTTTCCACCTTTCGGGCACTCAAAGCGCTTTAACAGTCATTCCTCATTCACTTACTCATGACACAGCATCAGAAGCAAGTGGGGGTTCAGTATCATGCGAAAGAACTTAATGATGCATGGTCATAGGGATTCAGGATTGAACCCAAAACCTTTGGGTTGGGATATGAACAGCCAACCACAATATCATGCCACGTCACACTCACCGTGTGAAAGGGTTAGTGCGAGTCTGTAGTCCTTATCATGCTGCCATCTTTTGTCCGAGTTGGTGCTCCTTTGACAGACAAACGGCACAGGGGAAAAAAATCGAGGAAAAATGGCTAACAATGTAAAACGGTTATGTGTATTGCCGGATCTTGGATCACTTGAGTTAGAGTTGAAAAGAGAATTTCAAATAAAACATGGAGACGATGTTGAATATGGTTTGCGTAATAAATAATGCAAAACAGATGCAAAAGCTTGTCATTAAGAGTCATCTATTATTCACAGGGAAATTAAGGAAAATGTTGAAGATTGCCTGAAGTGTTAACACAAGTGGGGAGAAATCATTAGTTAAGTATTTCTTGCCAAATCCTGCAAACAACCCTTAAAGAGGCCATATTCTGTGGTTGGGAGTTTACATCTGGGAGGTTGCCTTCTTGTGTGGAGTTTGCATGTTTTTTCCAGATATTCTGGTTTCCTCCAACTTTCCAACTACATTCTGGTTTCCTCCAACTTTCCAACTACATGTGTGTTAGGTTTGTTTAACACTCTAAATTGTACTTAAGCGTGAAGGTGAGTGGGGATGCTTGTTTGTCCATACCATCATGTTCCCAAACATTGGTTAGCCTCGAGAAGATGGATGGATGGATGGGTGGATTGATACAAATTTCAGTATTAGCGGAATGCCCTCCTCTGGTATTTGCATTTGACAATGTGTCTGCTGCATGCATCACATGCATGGATCGACTCCACGAATTAACAAGTGGAATTTTGTGTCTTGGTGACAAAGTGCTTTATCCATGTGTGAAAATACAATCCTCGTGTTTAATGTCTTTCTGCTGGTTCACTTTTTGAACAATTGGGCAAGGCTTAAAAAATATAATCAAAATTGTGCTTTGATTCTTGGCAGATTTTATGAGAAAGACATTTTGGGACTGTTTTAACTGATGAAAAATGCATACTGTCCCCTGTTAATGTAACAATGCTTGCAAATCTCAATGTCTTGGCATATCCAAGAAATAATGTAAGCAGCACAGATGGCAAGTACACATTCTCTGTATCCATCCATCCATTTTCTAATCCGCTAATCCTCATGAGGTTTGCGGGCATGCTCGAGCCGATCCCAGCTGTTTTTGGGCAGTAGGCGAGGTGCACCCCGAAATGGTTGCCAGCCAATTACAGGGCCCCCCTAGACAAACAACGATCCACACTCACACTCACACCTCGGGACAAATTTAGAGTGTTCAATCAGCCTGCGATGCATGTTTTTGGAATGTGGGAGGAAACCGGAGTACCCGAAAAAAAGCCACACAGGTACGGGGAGAACATGCAAACTCCACACAGGAAACCCGGAGCCAGAATCTAACCTTTCACCTATGCACTGTGAGGTGGATGTGCTATCCATTTGACCCACCGTGCTTCCCGGATAATCGATAGTCAAGTAATAGTACAAGTACTTGTGCAAAGAAAAATTGGTAAAAGTAGAAGTACTCATTCAACTCCATTACTTCAAACAAAGTAAAAAAGTACACTGTCTGAAATGTATTTAAGTACAAAGTGCGTTTATGTATGTATATTACCAAACTGGCTAGCATTGGCGTAGGCTTTTATGCTTTCTAAATCAGTTCCTGAAGCTTTGCTCATGTTTGATTATTTTGAATACCACAAGCTCTCGATTTTTAAGATGCAATCCTTCTTGGCACAGACACAGCATCAAACAATTCTCTTAAATCAGGCCACAGATGGGGAACACTCTTTTGCGACTTTGTTGTTGGTTTATGTTGCTTGATGTTTTCCCCTGTGCGTGTTTTTTCCACCTCAAAGGACCTTATTTAATCAAGATCCCAAATGTGGTTGACTTTATATTCTCAATGTACGTATTTTTGGTTGTGTCATATCCATTTTAACTACAGTATAGCTTGACAAAGTAAGGAGTCCCGTGTTTTTAAATGTAGGGTGTGAAAATAAAGTTGTCAGAAAAAATAAACACTTTCGTACAAATGACTGAAAAGTACTGCAAGCAGACATGTATTTGCTATTTCCCTCAACTGATTCTTAGAGACTCTTTTTTGTCTCATAAAAAAATTTAAAAATTGAACATTATTTGAACAGCATTTCTTCCCGAGGTGACTCAATAATATATTTTAAGCATGACGGCTGAATTATTTGTTAAACCTACAGGACGTCTTGTCAGCAATAGTTGCAGACCCCATGAAAAATGCATCCCGCTAACAACAAGCAATGCAAAAATAATCTACGTTGTTGCCCCCCCCTTCCAAACCTCACCGGAGAGTTCTGATCTTTCACTTTAAAGAGTCTTTGTAAGACACAGATACCACAAACTGCTCCCCGGGGCCTTAAATAGACCCCTGCTCCAGTGTGTCCGACTAACAGTGTCTGTTCGTTCTGTCTATGACTGTATGGGAGGAATGCAGAGATCGAATTTCACGTTTGTGTGTATGTATATGACAAATTTAGATGATTCTTTTTCTTGATCGCTATTGAGCCACGCAGCCAGTAACTTCCCTCTGAGCAGCTCTAGAAGAATCCCTAAAAAGTGAATGATGAGTAAGCAAGCAGCCTTTGTTTTTTTTATCCCCCCATTCCTAGGGGAGGAAGGGCCGGGGCTCGATCTTCGTGTGGGCCTCAGGCAACGGCGGCCGAAGCCGCGACCACTGTTCCTGCGATGGCTACACCAACTCTATCTACACCATCTCCATTTCCAGCACGGCTGAGAGCGGGCGCAAGCCCTGGTACCTGGAGGAATGCTCATCCACGCTCACCACCACCTACAGCAGTGGCGAGAACTACGACCGGAAAATTGTAAGCTCGAACCTTGGGCTGGAGGGGTAATGAGGGGCTTTGAAGTCCACCCAATTAGACTTGGTTGTGCACCAAATCAACCAGTAACCATTCAGAGAACAAAGTGGTCTCAATGGTTACAAATGACTGTGGTGAGTTGGGCCCAAATTTACGAGTTTTAGGCATAGGTATCAGGTTAGGACCTTGGAATGGAATGGGAGGTTGACCCATGAATTTTGAACCAGAAATAAATGTATCTTCCAATTAACAAATCTATCAGACATGTTTTAGTTCACGTAAGTCGATTGAATTATTTATTTTCCCCAAAAGGTTGAAGGTTGAACTCCCTGAATTGTAGCTCAAAGCTTTAGTCGGAAAAGCTTTGGACCAAAAGGTATTTTTTTACTCCACTTGGCTTGACCCACTTCCACCTCATCGTAACCACAGTCCACAGGGATGAAAAATGCAAGTTAGCCAATGTTAGCTACTTAGTCTGGCACAGTCCCGCAACATTCCTCGCACTGATGCTACAGGCGGACACACAGTAACCCGGTTGCTTTATACAAATGAGCCATTTTTGCATGTCACTCTAATCTACTCGAAAGACATTCTGTGCTGCAGCACATTTTTAGTGCTTGTGTGTTTGTGTTGGGATAATCCCTCCAGGTTTTCAGTCCAGCAAAGGTCCTTTGATCAGGGCTCAGACGAGGGGCTAGCCAAACTTTCTCTTGGCTCGCAGTCTGCCTTGCTCTAGAAGTCCATATGATTTGGCCAAAGCAGACCATAATCCAACTACAATGAACCCTCGCTTTTCATGGAGGTTAAGCACCAAGACCTGCTGTGAATCGTAACATCCACACTCAGCACTACATGCAGTGCAGCCAAGGCAGACATTTATTTCTCGCACAAATTTGTTTGATTTAATAACAAGTGAGCTCTGAAAATTTGAGCTCTTCAAGGCCGTATCTCACTGAGTGACGAAAGTTTGCAAGTGTTTGCGTTCATAGTGTTGATTGTTTTTCTTTGGGGATAGGTCAAGGTTCTAAATGGTCGCAAAATGTTTGCCAACAATTTGATTGGTCTCAAGCAGTTCAAAATTTGACGGCAACAAGAAAATCTGTTTGCAACCATTAAAACTGTTTGGGAATGTACGGCGGACATCTTTGCAACTGTTTGCAACAGTGAACAAACCCTTTACCAAAAGAAACATTTGCCATGTGTGCACACACTTACTTGGAAACCTTCACCTCTCAATGAGACTGGCTTAAGTGCAGAATTTTTTTTCTTTCCAAAATGTGCTCCAAATGTAAACCCTTGGTGCCTGACACACACTCATACCTTATCTTAACCGTAATTTCTGTCTTCACATGACCAAAGAGGCGCAGTGAGCCTCATCTGAGAACCAAAATCATCGAGAAATTCCGGGTAGACATGATTATTTTATTATAATTATTATTATTTTTTTGTTTTTAATCACAAAAACAACAACATGACAACTATTATGTTTAATCTGAATTTTGTAAGACTACATACAAATTTAGGTCCATGATCAGAATTGCCTCAGTGATTCCCGGGGAATGTCTCGCTCCGAATTGACTTCTTAAGGCTTTAAGTGACTCAGTCCTTGACAGCATAAACACTCACAGCCGCCTTAACACTCGAACGTCTTCCAGTTTGCACCCCATCAGCTTTAGAGCTCAGGACAATTCCTTTTGTCCTTAACATGCTCACCCCACTGTAAATCAAAGCTTGCCTGGAAAACAGTTGAAACTGAACTTCCTTTGAAGTTTTTACCTGGTCTGAAAACAGGTCTCCACGCAAAAAGTCCTCGGCTCAATTGTCCAAAGCATTTTCTGAAAAAAAGCAACCGAGGATTCCTTTCGAATGATCTGAAAAATGAGATTGAAAATCATTATTAGCAACAATAGCAGCTGTATTTTGGGTTGCAGTCATTGTATTTTTTGCTGTCAAGCAGGCCAGCTATCAACTGGTCTCCGTGGCTAGCTACTACTGTATTTCCCATCGCGCCTTAGAAAGAGCTCAGTGTTTGGGCGACATCTTAAAACGTTGCAGAGTAGAGCACAAACATACACGGACAGGTGTGAATATGTGCACTTTGCTGCAAATTGTTTGTCATATTCTTCAGAAAAAGTCTGAATTAGGTGAATTTGTGAATGGTGATCCCTGACTCGGCAGCAGTTTACCGTTTGTTGAACAGTAATTAGATGCACATTTGCTGTTCACGAATGACAAATTCACCTATTCAGCGCTAGACAAAATTCACACATTCTTGTTTATTTATTTATTTTATTTTTGGGGTGGTCTTACTGAAAGATCCTAAAATAGCACAGCAAAATGTTTGCCTTGCAGAGGTAGTTGCGCCGAGACAGGACAAATAAGTGTTTTTCTGTGTGTGTGTTTTTGTGAAATGGAATACCGGTAAGTTGGCTTTCGTTTCCGATTGGCTGTCACGATGCAATTTGGATTTTCAAAACGGAAGTGAATGGGTGATCAAGCAAATTTGCGGTTTCTTCCCCATCAATTGTGTTGCGTCAAACGCATCCTCCACTTTGCCCATCACGGATTTGTGCTTATTCGGGCAGATGGCTTTGACTATATGTAATTGCGCCGTGAGAAACGTGCAACTTGCAGCATTAACTACAAAAGTAGTACACTAGTTTGGTGTCACTGAAATTTGTTGGTGGTGCATCTTTTCTGAAAGCTAAGATAGGACTGATGTCTTAAATTTTTTGGAGGAATTGGGTGTAGCGAGTCACTGTATCAAAGATAGAATCTGAGGGTTCAGGTGCATCACCATTGTTTCTCCCTCACCATGCAGATCACAACAGACCTGAGGCACCGTTGCACGGACAGTCACACCGGTACGTCGGCCTCAGCTCCCATGGCTGCCGCCATCATCGCTCTGGCTCTGGAAGCCAAGTAAGATCCACTTAACTGTATCCCTTTCTCTTCATTCCTTTTTCACTTTGCTTACATTCTTATGTCTCGCTGATGGAGTGAGGGAGATCATATGCCCGGAAGTCTTGTGTTTGTCACGGCATCCATTTGAGTTGGACGATCCATTCGAACCATGCTCCCGCCAATTGACACTTAGTGTCCAGTCAGCATTTTTCTTGCTGTCCTCAGTCGAAAGTTGTGACAAGGTGAATATAATGGATAATAATCGGGCTGCATATGAGACTCCATAATCTCTATTTTAGTCACTACCCTCAGTCTCCTCCTGAATGAAATGTCAATTTACCATGACAAACTGCCAATATTGTTATTCAAAATAAATACCCCTTGTTGTTGTTTGTAAAGTAACATTAGTGTAAAGTAGAGCTGTCAGTTTAGCGCGTTTATATCGGCATTAATTTAAATGAATTTTATCGGGATCAAAATTTTTCTCGCGAGATTAACGCGGAGACGTCACAGCGGATGTGACGTTGCTCTATAAATAAACCAGAAACAAAACATCAAGCGCTGCGCGGTCCACGACGTTTGTTTTGCCAGCCACGGCAGCGCGAGACACTGAAAACGGATACTTAAATAGCTCATGAATGGAAAGTTTACTTTTAAAAGTTGCCAGATTGTTCCACTGACAAGACCAAAGTTACCTGTATGTTTTGCAGTCGTAAACCGAGCTATCATCATAGCACGTCGAGTCTGAAATAGCACTTAATGTCCAAGCACACAGCTGACGTTCTACTCCGCCCCCTTGTCTCAGACAGACAGCTATGGATAATTTCAAAACGAAGAAAATGGATGACACGACGAAGAACAAATTTGCTGAACGACTCCTGTTGGATTGACCTGGCGCTTTAAGAGGGGCGGGCTGCCACTGACAGGTGACGTTCGCGCGATGTATAAATAGCGTTTTGTTTCGTGAGTGAATACACTCGCTTCGTCGTCGGCATGGCTCAATGTTAAGCTACGCGAGTGCTTCTTATCAAGTCAGATGTGTAAAGTTAGCTTTTAGATTCGGTCATGATCGGTTGCTTTGTTTGCCGCATCGCTATGCAATCACAGTCAGTTACCGTTCGCAATCGGCAATTTAAACAGCGTGGGCTAAAATGTTGCTAGAACAGGGCTGTCTTTATTTAGCTCATTTTTGCATAGTTGTCATGTTTGTCCGTCTGCAATCTGACGTTTAAACGAAGTAAATTGCGTTGCAGCTGGGGTAAATATGCCGGCGCTCCACTTCCGGGTTGGACCTTTGGGACTTGTAGTTCTTTTGTTCGATTCGACTTGATATGTTTCTGTTGTATGGTTTCTTACGTTTAAAACAATGAATAATGATGACGATATTGATACATAGTGAAATCAGGGTTGATTAAATTATTTATTAAACATATTGTTAAATAAAGGTATTAAATAATGTCAATTATAAACATATTTACATTGTGATGCAGAAAGATAGATATATTAATGTTTTACTGCATGTATGTGTAATTTAGGTTATTACCTGCTTCTGATACTTCTGTTACAACTACTACTACTTCTGCTGCAAAGTGCTCCAATAAATGATCAAAAAAGTACAGAACGAGAGATCCTTCCATGCTGACCGACAATCCTTATTCAGGGGGCCGTGAAAAACGGAATTAACTGAACAACTCCACTACGGATTGCCAGCGAGAGCCTCCATTACGAGTACTAGTTTACCTTAGATGTGCACTTTATAATGTTATATTGCGCTGTTTTGATTCCATAAAAAGAGCTGTTCAAGCAGCTGTTGTGTGACAAAATATTTTTTTCACTGTTGTTGATGGACAGTAATATTGTGTGAGAGATAATGTGTGAATAACTGCTCCAAGTGAAAAATGTTTATGTAAAATTGAAAATCTAAATTGTTATTTCAGTAAATATTTGCATTTTGCACATAGAAAACTGATTCATGATTCCATGTTGATGAGAGCATTAAAATGGGGGAAAATAGAACAAAAAATATAAAAGGAAATTCAGAAACGATAAAAAATGCGCGAGCAATCATGATTAATTTTTAGTTAATTTGAGTTAATTATGACATATGAGTTTTTAATTAGATTAAATATTTTAATCATTTGACAGCTCTAGTGTAAAGTAAAGTAACATTCGTGTCTCCTGTAGCTCTGCCTTGCTAAAGCAATTTTTATTCTCCTCGTGGATAAAATCTCCTGACTGGAGAATTCAAGAGACTCTCAGTTGCCTTCACTGATGCTCTTTTTTACCGTTTCTTGATATGATTTATGTGCTTAATGGGGATATGTTTATTCACAAATTATGAATTGATCAAGCCGGTCCTAGACAACTTCAATTTTCGCCTGTTGTCACGTGCCTAGCTGCTCAATTAGTTGAGGTCATTTAGTTTAACCCGGATAATCCGCTTTTAATCTCCAGCAGTAGAAAATATTCTGGCTTTCCTGGTATAGCGGACTGGGCACGCACTCTAAGCCTGTTTCCTCAACAAGATTATTGACACACAGACTCTCTGCTTGCCTGCATTTCTCTTCCTCCCCTTATCTTTTTTCTTCTTCTTTTCTTCAAATCCACTTGGATAAACCTGCATGCACATGCAGGAAAGGAAGCATCAATCGCTTTTGACAGATTCTCTGATAATATCAGCTGGTAACTGATGAACCAATGCCAGCTGTGATGCGGTTTCTTTGTAGTGTGAAAGAGCTTTTCAAAGTTTTGGTAAAACGGAAAAGGCCTCGGGCATAGAGATGAGCTGATTACAAGGTCACAATGACCTCATAAAAACATCTTTTTGTACTCTAATGGTAGACGCATACATCAAACTACTTCAAACTCTGGGTTCCCTCAGCACAACAGCGGTACGGTGCGACTGAATGAACCTCACGATAAAATAATTCTATCAATATTGTGGCAAGTTGGCAAGATAGAAAAGCTCATTGTAAAAAATGTAAAACGTACAATGTACAAAAAATGTACAATGTAATAACATTGTAAATACAAATAAAAGCACAAAATTGTGTTTTTGAACATAACAGCAGTGACAAAGTAACTTTTATTTTCAAATGATCCTATTGGCTCAGCGATGCAAAGTATCATGGTCTATGTAGTTCACAATGCTCTGTTCGACTGATAACGTAATAACAACTGAGGCACTTACTTGCTAACGTACGCATACATTGTGAAATGAGTCGATTTGTGGAGGAACTCAAACGGGTTACGTTCCCCTTCATCCGGCGATTAGTGTGGGTCTTAAACAGGTGGCCAAAACACGCAAAATTCATATCAAATTGCATGAATACACTAACCACCAGAGGGTGCTGAAACTGCACAAATGGATAATAACCTGGCCTATTTAAAAGATGTGGTGCTTTTAATATCGTGACATGACGACGACGATATCGTTGCAATTTTAATATCACGATATCACAGATATCGTTCCATCCCTAATGTCAATGTCAGTGTAAGTCATTAAATGTTTTTAGCGTCCTTAATTCGTGATTGCACATGATTCTGGATGACGTGTTGATATTGGTGGCAACAGTTTGCGAGAGCAATATTATTGACTGGCCACAACTACAGTCAGGAAGATGATTCAAGACAGTTGCCAGACCAGTATGAAATGTCCATTAATTCTTTAAGATATGGTTTATTTTGAAATTGGCCTTCTCATCGCATGTTACTCTCATGCAAAGCGTTAACGAGTATTGCTGTGGCTGGCTTGACTGTCTTCCAGACGGTGCATATACACAAAAGTCCGTGTGCACACCAAATAAACAGGTTTGTGAGGCGAGGAGTCTTTCACTTCTAATTGGATTATTTTTAATTAATTTAATCAGAATTATTGAACAAAGTAATGGAATGAAATTTTTTTAAACTGTTTGCTTTGCTACCAGCAATTTACTGTTTTTCATTATATACAATAAATCAAGTAATTATTTCATGAGATAAAGGAATAAAAAAATAAATGAAAATGAATACATTTGAATGAAACAATTTTAGGACAAAAAGAACTAAATTTATGCTTGCCTTCCCGGTGCCCACTTTGCCCATCCCTGCTCTATGCTGTAAAAGACCTGTACAATTAGTAAAGGTGAGATGTGGCAACAATTTGACCCGGAACAGATTATTTGTTGCTAATCTGCATCACAGGAATATTGAGAATGTTTGTCTCCTCACATCTTAGTTAATCATATTTTTTCTTAACTTAATTACCCGTTACCGTAGCTCTAAGAAAGTCGCATTAAAACCTTCATATTTGTTGCAGCTGCCGCTGCCAGTGGTTTTGTACGCTTGCTTCGTTAATTACTATTGGGTTGTTTATGAGAGGAAGGCTGTTGTGACCTAGATAACGATGCCATTCCACTCTTAATTAATGACCATAAAACATTTATGGGGCCATCATTACTCTTTGCCAGCTACTCCGCCCCCACCACCCCATTAATATTGATCTTTTGCACTCAAATTCATTTGGCCTTCATGGCATATACTTCTGTTCAGTCAAAGTATACTTAGAATATTTAAAAGTAATATCCATATATATTTTAAACTGTTCCATGTCCAAGCTCATACATTAAATCTATTTACCGGTACTTGTGTATCAAATCCAATTTTTTGAGCGTGGTTCTCAGAGTTGTATGGTTCTCCCCTGTAAAAAAAAAAAAAAAAAAATCTCTCCCCCTGAAATTAATTGATAAGCCATTAATCTGCTCCTGGATATGTACCTTTAAGGGGCATGGCTGACTTAGTGACATCAGGAAATGGAATCAGTTTGCGTTAATTTTGGCCTACTTTAGCACTTTGCAAGTGTTCTCATCTTTTATTTGGTTGTTTCATTCAATAAACAGCTGAAAATGCATCAGCGATGATGGCTCGCCTTGCACATATGTGAGGGTATTATACTACCCTAATTTGTCAGGGTACGCAAGAATTCTGATGGTGGATTCAAAAGCAAACACACACAAAGCAAATTCTTTCAAATCTGCTTTTACAAAAAGAGCATCTAAGTTTGAGGGAAAGGCCAAAAAAACAAATGCAACATGACAAAACATCTATGTGAAATAAATGACAAGCAAATAAGACACAGGTGGACAGAGAGCTATGAAAGGAAGACACCAATGCTAACAAAAACACAGTAGTAATTACACAGTAGTACATACAAAAAAAAAACGGGAAAAACAAAATAGCTACTGGGAGAAAACAAGATGAATGCAAAACAAGCACTTGGGTAGCAAAATTGTTTTTAATTCAATTCTATACCAGTTGACTTGATAGCACTCTCAGCTGAAGGTTTTTCTGAACACAGGACTGGCTTGATTTGGACACTCTGATCTTTTTATTCTCTGATCTTTTTTTTTTTAAACAATGAGGGTTTTTTTGGGGGGGTAATTCTGTCTCAGTGCTATATTATGGGGCCCAATGTCCTCAGGTGTCAGTCCTTTTGTCTCGACTGTCACGCAATAACACTTCATTCTCATGAAAAACAATGCTTGGCTGACAAGCGCTCTCGGATGGCGTGGAAGCATCTGGATGACATGCGGATATGGAAGGGAATCCCAGGAAACACGGTGACCCACTTGCCGGTTCTCCCCCACTATTTAATGTAGTGTTGGGGACATGAAAGGAGTTGTGACACATGGTTGCCTGTCCTGTAATGGATCTCACATGAGAACAGAGAGGCCGGCAGGTGGGTGGGGGCTGCACAGATGAATGAGCCTCAACAAGCTCCAGCCAAGCCTTCCTGTAATTTCCACCTCCATTTTGCGGTTGCATCGTTTTAGTTTCAACCTCTTTTCTCCCTCTTATCGACCATCTTTCCCTACAGTGCTTTGGGAGACTTGTTTTTCCGGCACCTGTAAAACTGAATTAATGCTGACATTTAAAAAGAGAGTATATTCTGGAACAAAAGCTGCTAAACATTTTGATATTAAGATCTAATAGAGTCAGGACGTGTATATTAGCATTTTTTTTTTTTTTAATGGCAAACATTCACCACTTCCCGTTTAGAAACGTGACATCTGTAAAGCTAAATCCATATTGGAATTTAAAGAGAAACAGCAGTACCAAGTCTGTGAACTGTCTCTGAATTAGCAAGTTTGAATCATGTGGAGATGGCGACTTTAACAACAAAGTCTAACCCGACATGCGGTCGCTCCACATTGTGTGCATCCATCCTATGTTTACAAATAAATTCATGTTTCCCTTCTTCTAGTCCTCTTCTGACTTGGAGAGATGTTCAGCACATCATTGTGAAGACATCCCGAGCTGGACACCTCAGCGCTCCCGACTGGAAGACCAATGCAGCTGGTTACAACGGTATTTACACAGCATATTATACTGTACACTGCAATGTCCAATTTGTTGCAGCTGCCCTTACGATCCTTTTAGATTAAAATGGTCTCTTAAATGTGGGGACTATTACACTTGTTTAGTTGCACATTTGATGGGTGGGCGGTGCCTCGAGGGACACAAGTGTTTATAGCAATAAAACAATGATGGTGTGTGTGTGCGTCTGGACCACAGTTAGCCACTTGTACGGCTTTGGCCTGATGGATGCGGAGGCCATGGTGAAGGAGGCAGAGCGATGGAAGCAGCTACCCTCGCAGCATGTTCCGCCTCAACATGTCTGCGTGGAGAGCGCCGACCGGCAAATCAGGTACGTGATCAAGGATGGTCAAAAGCTGGCCATTTCGGGAGCGCATGAATGGATTTGCTTATTCTTTGCATAATGTTTGGTGCACTTATTGCGTGGGAATAATCAAGCAATGCCTCAAAATAGGCTGTTAAAGGTGGAAATATGCAGTACAGGTGTACCTTGACTTAGGAGTGGCCAAATTTGCCAGTTTTGCAAGTTACAAGCTGTCACCTGGTCATTTACTTTCCTCCACGGTGTGAAACAAAAATGTGAAAAATGTTGCTTCCGCTGTAATTGAGCCCCTTTATTTTCTCTCTGGGCGCCACGGTGATCGACTTGTTAGCACATGGGTGGACTGGTTAGCACATCCACCTCACAGTGTATAGGTGCAGGGTTCAATTCTAGCTCTCCCCGTGCCTGCATGGGTTTTCTCCAGGTACTCTGGTTTCCTCCCACATTTCAAAAACATGCATGGCAAGTTAATGGAACACCCTAAATTGTCCCTAGGTGTGAATGTGAGTGCGAGTGGTTGAGGTGTGAGTGGTTGTTCGTCTGCGTGCCCTGCGATTGGCTAGCAACCGGTTCAGGGTGTCCCCCCGCCTTCTGCCTGAAGACAACTGGGATAGGCTCCAGCATGCCCGCGACCCTCGTGAGGATAAGCGGATTAGAAAATTGAGGGATGGATTCCACCCCCACCCCCTTTTTTTTCTCTATACACCAGCCGTCATGTGTTTGAGAATGTGCTTGTGCAAGCTTGTACATTGATAGGGGCCAAGCATTAGTTCCGGCAGGGTGGTTCTCACATAAGACTTTTACTAACACACACACACACACACACACACACACACACACGGCTGGCAAGCCAGGGCTTCAAAGCTTGTTATCCTTGATGCAGCTGGAAGCCCAAGCAGTGTTCGGTGCAAGGCTCAACTGGAGCCAAGCGTTCGATTGTGAGGGGCTCACTGGGCAGCACCCACCTACTGCTCCCCCTCACCCACCTCCTCATCATCATCATCACCACCGTCCTGTCTGTTCTGCTCTGATGCACAAATCAGCCAATATCAGGATTTTGTAGTTGTGCCTGCTGACAGTATGATATGGTTGTATTTGACTCTATTGTTGAACGAACGAGTAAAGTGAGTTACCTCTCCAGTTTTGAAGGCAGGGATTCTTAAACATGGACCTCATACAGTGGTTATATTTTTCTCAGGACATACATCCATTTTAATGCGACATACAACGCCAACCAAACCTAACCATGCACCTTAACCCTAAATGATAAAAAAAAGCCAATTTTCACAGGGGAGGAAAATCTATACATTTTTAATATCATTAGAATTAAATGGTATTTTTACAAGAAATAAAAGAACAAGAACAAAGATGCATTATGTTGCCATAAAGTCAATAATTTATTATTTTTTTCCCCCAAGATTAAGTTTGACTATGGCACTAAAGTCATGGTCTAACAAGGGGGAAGGTCAAATTTTAAAAAGTAAATTTCAAATATACAACTTCATTCTGGTAAGGTTAACTTCACAGTGTTGTATGTAACTTATGTGGTCTGTCCAATCTGTTTGGTTAATTGCTGTTTCTCCATAATAGTTTATTTTGTTGTAAACTCCATTTTCATTTAACATGAATTGACATACCAATATGTCAATTTAATTTTATTGCAAAAATATGTTCAGTATGCGCTGGTGTGTGTTGTCAGTGCCATGTTCCCACATACACTTTGGCTGGCTTCTTGGACTGCATTCGCTAATGTCTGTGTGGAATACTGCACACGTTTATGCGTTTGTGTGCATGCACACACTCATGACTTTGTTCAGTCTGGCTGCCAGTAATCAGCTGCGCGTCCACTGGGAGTTCTGTTGTCTGTGTTCTATCACGGCTGCGTTGCGATATCAGCACCCCCCTTGGCCAGCCGCCACTTATGCAACCGTGATTGTTTTCCACATGCCTTTCTTTAGTTACTTGCATTCATACATTTTTTTAATCGGCCGGCGTCTTGCTGCTTTGTTAATTACTTCAATTAACTTGTGTTTATCCCTTCCTCTGGAAGACACCCCAGCCTGCTGTCGCTATTATTTGTACAGGCAATGCTTGTCATATTTCTAGTTGCAGGGCGACCATTCGGTACCTCGGCCTTCAAAAAAGGTTTACCTGACTTGGAAACCATCAATGCTATATAAAAATGCAATAAACAGTCTGCAAGTGTACCACATAAATCATCTTGAGCAGATCAGGACTAATAGCATGACAAAATAAAAATAAGAAAATATAAAATACTTGACCTCTGATTATGAAATATATTGACGTGTGCAAATCGCCACAAATTTGCTTTGCTTGGTCAAGTTTATATCTGGAACAAATTTTGTTCTGGTGAACTGATCAGAAGACAGAAAAATTCTTATGTCTTGAGCTCTGGCCCTGTGAGGACGAATGGTGTAGCTGCTATGGAAGGGGAAGGACCTCTGGCAAAAAAATATCGAAGCGGCCTGAGTATGTATGTATGTATGTATGTCATAAAGGAACCAGCATTTGGGAGAGGCAGCATTTGTTTAAGAGAGGCGCCATCCCTTTCTTGTTTAAGTGGAACAAGTGTTTGGGAGAGAAAACAAATGCCACCTCCCAAAGAAGCGACAGATATATCAGCACAAAATAGTCTCAATCACCCATGTCTCAAAAGACAGAGGAAGTCTGCCATTTTGATTGGAAGTCGCAATTTTGGGGACAATTTGACCATTTCTAGGGATCCTTCAAAAAGGAATCCCTTTCAACATTTGTTGAATTCTATTTTTCACCGTGGTACAGTATGTTTGCAGAGCATGGCAGTAAACTTGAATGAAACAATGAATGACACAAAGGCCAGATATTTTGACCTCTTAAACCCCACCCGCCCTAAATTGTTTCACTTAGTAATGAGAAATGTGGTTGGCATGTCTATTATGTGTACAACCCCCAACAACCAGTGCCTGAAAAAATACTCAGTCTGCCATTTTAGGATCATTTCTCAAGATTTTTCAAAGATGGACTTGTCCAAAAGATTTTGTCTGATTTATGCAATAAACAGTGTGTAATAGTTGTAATTATTCAAATAACAACATATGATGTTGGGCATCTGTGTAAGCCAAGCTTTCAAGCTCAAGTTCTATTGTGACAGCAGTGTTGAAGGAAGCAGGAAATCAAGTTGAAAATCGAGTCTTGCGGGCCAGTCTGGAGGCTGTGATTCCGGCACACAAGGACTACTAGTACACACGTTAAAGTCATTAAGTGCAACAATCATAAGAACATCTGGTATTGTAACGCGATATGTATGTCACAAGCAAAACAGAGCAGGTTCACCCTTTTTTTGGGGGGGTTCTTCCGACGCTGAAGAAACACTTTATATTCGGCTAAATTCGCAGCTTGGAATCGCCCTGAGCAATTTCCCCCTCAATGGTAAACATCTGCATTGGCTATAGGTCCTCAAAAAGAGCCGGTGCTTTCTTGGGTTCAGGGAAAATGGGCTGCAATAAAGCAAATTAGAGCATCAGTCCGTGTTTTTTCCAGCCGTCCTGACACACACCAAGTGTTTTCCAGCAAGTGTAACTCAGCGGCTTTTCTATGAAAGATATGCAAAATTGGCTCAGCTGTTACTCCAACGCTGACAAGATGGTCTTGATTATCACAGCCTTCCATGAGCGCATGGACGCCCGCCAAACAGACGCTGGTTTCACGGCCTCTTTCGTGACTGCTTCCCCTATGACGCTGGTGAATTTGCTTGAGTTGACGTGCAATGGAACCGCACGCCTGCCCAACATCACACTTTGCTATTACGATGCACTCTCACTTTCAAGACATACTCGAAACAATTGGTGGACGTTTCTCTTAATCACAGACAAAAAAATACTCGGTCTTTCTAGACAAGCAGAGGCAATCATTTAGTGCTGACTGAAATGAGTCTAGTGAGATGCGCTGATATTGTGCATTTTGACATTTCTATGTCAAAAATATATACAGTATACCACATTTTTTTTCTTGTACATCAGTGCAATCTAACAAACCAATGATCCTTGTGCTCCAGGACAATCCGCCCAGAGCATGTGGTGCGTTCGGTGTACAAGGCGACGGGCTGCACCGACAACCCCAACCACCATGTGATCTACCTGGAGCACGTGGTGGTACGCATCACCATCACGCACCCACGCCGAGGAGACCTGTCAATAAACCTGACCTCACCATCGGGGACCAAGTCCCAGTTGCTGGCCAACAGGTAGAGAAGGATGTGCTTTGGAAGATTTGTGAAAGTTATTATGTATTATCGATAATTAAAATACAAATAACAAGAAATTACATATCAATTGAATCTCTTAATTGTTCTTTTAAATAAAAAAAAACATTCTACAAATCCTTTTGCCATTTGTGTTAAAAATGTAAAAATAATAATTCCATGCAAACACAATATGATTTTTAATTTAAGATTGCAATCTAATCCCATTTTTGTTTTTCAAATAGAAATGTAAAGAAAATAAAAGTTAGTCCACAAAAGGGCGGCATGGTGCAAGACTGGTTAGTATCTGCCTCACAGTGCAGAGGTCGTGGGTTCGAATCAGAGCTCCAGCCTTCTTGCGTGGAGTTTGCATGTTCTCCCCATGCCAACGTTTGTTTTCTCTGGGTACTCCGGTTTCCTCCCACATTCCAAAAACATGCATAGTGGGTTAATGTAACACTCTAAATTGACCCTCGGTGTGATTGTGAACGCAAATGGGTGTTTGTCTGTATGCCGTGCGATTGACTGGCAACCATTTCTGGGCGCACCCCGCCTGCTGCCCAAAGACAGCTGTGTTTGGCTCCAGCACGCCTGCGACCCTCATGTGAGGATAAGCGGTTCAGATAATGGATGGATAATACAGAACAAAGTCATTTTGGAAAAAAGTACCATAGCAACATTCGTAAATCAAGGAAGGAAGCTATAGTAAATGCGGTTGGTCTAAAAATGCACAAATAGAACTTCAGAGTGGCTGTGCTCTTGCAAAATAACAAATGTGTTAGAAGAGATGTACTAGGACACAATGTGCATAAGTCCTTACATCAACTGATGTAATAATTTACAGCCATTTGTGTCTTTGATTGTACTCGACATGCAGGTTGTTTGATCACTCCATGGAGGGGTTTAAGAACTGGGAGTTCATGACCACCCACTGCTGGGGAGAGAAGGCAGCGGGTGACTGGGTGCTGGAGATTTATGATTCCCCCTCTCAGCTGCGCAGCCAAAAAGTGCCTGGTATGGAAACACTGCTATAGAAGACACAAGTGAATATTTTATGGCATATTATTAATGTGTGTGCATGTACGTGTGTGGCTCGCATTTTAAAATTCCTAGAGCCTTTTCAAGCAATCTTATTGGCCAGAAGTACTTTACCTTGTAAACGGTTGCCATTGCAATACTTAAAATATTTTTTTCCTGAAACTGTCTTATGTCATGATACTTGATACAATGATACTTTATTGTAGAATTACTGTTGCATTACATTACAATATAGAAACTGCATCATAAAAGATGATGTGCTATCTTGGCATGATACTGTATTATAAGAGGTCACGATATGCCATCACATTATATTGTTAAAGATAATACCGCAGCATTATTATGAGTCCCACTGAAGTTCTAGGCAGGACACACCCTGCTGCAATATGATTGGTTATTGCATTGCTGGAGCGCAGGCTAAGGAGATGACATGTTCTCACTCTCCCGTTTAGAACTCAAGTGGGAATCATAACAATGCGCAGCCGATCCGTGTGCGCAACTATCTTTGCTAGCATTAGTGCTACTAAGGGCTGGGCTATATATCTTTATCAAACATTTAAGATATTAACATTTATATTATGACAATATCAGTCAAATGACCTTGCCACGCTTGTGATATATTTAAAGGTCAGTCCAACCAACCACATTCCTCCTTTCAAGTTTGACATTTATCGACATTTAAAGCTAGCCATTGACAATCATTTTGCGGAGGAAGCGAGGTGGCAATGGAGGCACCGAGGGAGACATGAGCAGCCACTGCTGGACATCACACAGGCGAGAAATCCACTTCAGTGTTAGCGACAGTTGTGAGACAGCCACGTGCTGTTGATCCACATATATTTTGTCTTAGAACATTATGTGACCATATTCATAATTTCACAATTACCGGTGGATAAAATATTGGAGCTTGTAGAAATGTACGAGCGCCCTCCATCACACTAGTCCAATCAATTAAATCGGAGCGAGCCTCACCTTTTAATCTACTGACACTTTCCTCATGATTATCGCCCACAAACTTCTGCTGCAACGCGCATCTAACTTGACTTCCACTATCGTTTTGTGCATTAAAACAAGTCATACAATGCAACATAATATATGCCGAGCCTCAAAACGCATTGTTCATATCGCTGGGAGTCCACACTAAACATCGGGTGAGTGGTCAGCTCTGTTTTCTCCCCAAAGTCTAAGGACACGTTGTTTCCTGTGTGGCGGGCTTTAGCAGTAAATTTATGTAATGCGTCAAGCCAAGGGTATGGACAAATTGGAAGAGAACACACCTTGTTGTAGATAAAACACACACGCAAACAAAACAAATGCTTATGTTGTAGCATAAAATGATTTATCATTGAAGCACAGTTGCAGTACAATGTGAATTTAGTTCTTGTTTTATGCGTTGTCAACTTTGTTAATGTTGATGGCTGTGAGTAAGTTCTTTTGGGTTTTTTTCTTTAAAAAAGCATAGTTCTCACCGAACCAAGAGTAATATCTCTATTGCATTGATATCGAGATATCTGGCAAAAATATCGAGATATTATATTCTGTCCATATCGCACAGCCCTAACGTTACTTTACAGTGTGTCACAATGACTTAACCCTACTGCATTTTCAAAGATATCGACACGATAACCCACGATATCAATACTTTATTGGATCAGATACCAATACAATGTCACAGTAGCTAAACTCTCTTGTAAAAGTCAGGGTCTAAGATGAAATTACATCGATGTTGCATTGAAAGAGATAACGGTTAGTATGATAAGTAACAATATTAGATAAAAACATAACATGATTTCAAATTGTGGTCACCATCATTTAAACTATAAGCTGTGATACATCACAATATTGATATTGTGTTGTGAGACTTAATGATGCAATACATCATAATATTTATGAAATGTAAGTAATTAGTTTTTCACTATTTACACAGAATTGAAAGGGACCACGATAAATTGCTACCACTTGTGAATTGTAAGAGCTAACAATCTGATACATGTCAAAGCATCCTGGCAGTGCACAATAAGATGGTGTTGTTGTGTTCTTAGGCAAGCTGAAGGAGTGGTCACTGGTGCTGTATGGGACCTCGGTACACCCATACTCGTCCTTACGCAGCATGTCTGTTGAGACCAGATCTACTGATGCTGTGGCGCCCACCGATGAAGAGTTCACAGAAGAGTACAACGGTAGGTAGACTTTGAATATGGATCACATTGCATTGAATTGTAATTGGTTGTGTATGTTTCTCGGCAGGTCCTTGTGATTCCGAATGCAATGAGCATGGCTGCGAAGGGCCTGGCCCACATCACTGCATCAACTGTCTGCACTACTTCCTCAAGTTCAAGAACAACACCAGGTCTGAATACTCACTCTCATTAAGATTACAGGAAGTGTTTGTCTTATATAGATGGAAATAACACATCAACACAAAATAGGATACTGTCATGTATTGTCACCATACAGCAAATACCCAAACATGGGAGAAAAAAATATGTAAAAATGAGAAATCAAGCTTGTGTGATGTCCTTACTCTTAGGCAAGGAAAGCCATAGTTGCTTATGCCCTTTTAACTATTTATTGCAAGGGACAAACAGTCAAACACCCAAAACAAAATGACAACACTCGCAAGCAGCAGCTGTAGGCCACAACTCAGACTAACCGGCCAACTCGATCCCATCTTGTGATGTCACTCACTGAGCTGCACTTACAGTATATACAGCAAAACCGTTCCTTTACATTCTCTTTTATTGTTTTATTTTTTATGGGCAACAGTCCTATTTTGTGTGCGTGAATTTTTTTCAGTGTTCATATTGATGCAACTTTAGCATCCCTTCTGGATGAAAGTGTGAGCTAATTGCCATTGTGTCAGCTGGGCTTTGCTGTCATAAAAGGTAGAAGAGCCAGAATGAGGGCGCATGGTGTGCCGCCCCGCTGTCAGCCTGCCCTGGAGGGGCGGTGCCCTTCTGCACCACCGCAGGGAGTACTTGATGAGCCCTCATTAGTGGTGTGAGTGGGTGAGTGAGTGAGTGCATTGATATACAGTATTTTTTCTCTGTCTCCTGAATGAAAAACTCATCAATACTAGCAATCGTGGTTCTAGATCAGTGGTGGTCAGTTTTCAGGGAATTTTAGGGGAAAGTTACTATTTCTAATAAAAAATAATTTTGCGGGGAATGTTTTTATTATACAGTACTATTTATAATGTAGTTTGTTAACCAATTCCCTGAGGAAACATTTCAAATGTATATGCATTTTGTTTCATTTAGATCAATTAACACGCTGTTAAAAAATGTTTTTGTCTCTAAAACTGTTCAAAATCAACAAAATGTTGAATGAGCTAAATTAATAAAATAAATATGCATACATATCGCAAACAATTTGAGGAAAAAACAGCTGTGCAACATTATATCATCAGACTCTTGATAATCTAAATGCTCGTTCGGAGGTTGAAGATTGCAGCAGAGTGTAAGTGGCCTCCCGGCTGCAGTTTTCCCACCCTTGTTGAAAACAAGAAATGTTTGCCCTTACTGCAGCGCTACACTTAGCTTGTGTGTGTTCACTAGTTAAATGGCATGTTTAGCGGTTAATTGTGCTTTTTACACATCCCATACCTGTATGTGATTCTTGGCAATGAGCACTAAAAAAAACTGTGAAGAAGGCTGCTGTGTGATCCTGATGATGTCCTGAAGAGAGAAGGGAAATGAGGTGGTGACTGAGTTTTATCAAGAAATCGAGTAGATGTTCCACCGGTTCAACATATACAGTAGTAACAGTCCTTCTCAAATAATGGTCATTGCCCCACTTCATGTGGCGCGGTTCGATGGCAGTGTTCAGTCAACCTACAGTGATACTCTTCAAATCTTTTCTGTGACAGACTTCAAAACATGTTAACATGAGGTATTCTTTGTTGTGAGTTGATCTATATTTCGTTCTTTTAGATACAGCTGATATTATTTCTGGTCGCGGTGTGGAGGCTTGGGTGGGCCGTGAAATGTTTTTGAACATAAAATATTTGAGAAGCACTACCTTATACACACTGCATGCACACACACGGACACAATCTAGGGTGAGATAGCTACTCTTTCTAGGACGGGAAAAAAACGTTTTCTAATGTGACTTTTTTTTCAGGATGTGCGTGTCAGAGTGCCCCAGCGGCTTCTTTCGCGATGATAAGAAGCGCTGCAAGAAGTGCTCATCGTTGTGTGAAACCTGCATGGGCAGCCGCAGTGACCAGTGCACCACGTGCAGGCCCGGATTCCACCTCAACGAGGGATCCCACACCTGTGTGGCTTCCTGTGGCGATGCTTTTTACCTCGACCACGGTAAGTCGATGTACTGTATTTGTGTATATCCCGGAGTGTATCGTACGGGATACGGGATAGTGTAAGAGGTAATGCTCTTTATATTACAATGATATCAATATGAGATTGAAACAATAACAGTAGAATACTTCATGATATTGGTACGTTGTCAGATGCCATTCATCACAATTTAAGATTTAGGTGGAACAAGACAATTCTTCATTTTATTTAGAATATGGGGGGAGGGAGGGAACATGTAATGAGCTAAATCTTTAGACTCTTCTTGGGTTTCTCGTGTTTGTTGACAGATTGGTTTTATATTGTGAGTTGAGTATGTCTTGTCGCATATATACTGGCTGGATTAGCCTGCATTGACCCAAAACGAGATGGAGTAACTGTGATAAAAGTGGAGCAGCCAGACGAAAAAGGATCATGTAATAATTCGCTCGATTTATTGGTCTGCTGCCGATCCAGCATCCTGGCAGCAGATGCGCCGCCTTCGTGTCCAAGTTCAATCATAACATTTCTTCGGGCCAAAGATGTTGTAGATACTTTCCCTCTTTTTTTCCCCCCGCACTGTGTTGCGGTAAATGACTTTATTTGCTTTGTCAGGCTGACCACAGTGTTGGACGGGGCCTTTCATGAGGAAGGCTGTTCAAATATGTGGCGTTAATTCGAAAAAGAAAAAGCATCAAATTTAGGTGTAGTGATCCGTGAATATCACATTTGTTACTGACTTATCTGTGGGTGGAGGGGGTTTGGCGGAGTGGACAGGTTGGGTCCGTGGTTCATGGCAAATTATCAAAATTTCAAAATTTGCTGCCAGGCAAAATGTTTTACAGAATAGGTTATTTATTGCTTGTTGTGCAGTTCATCATAATGAACACTTGCCGGGTTTTGTGTTTATCGAATACACTGTTCATGCCAAATCGTAATACCGGTATTTTATAACACTGCAAGGGGGGCTTTTCAATTTCGGAGCACACAGCCTGAGAATTTGGACACAGCCTCAGTCTCTCTGGAAGTCCACCTGTCACATGTGGACAAAATTGTTGTTACCGCGCTGTTAATAATAATAAAATAATACAAATAAAAGAATTACAAAAATAGTATATATAATTATTACAAATATTATGAAAATAAATTATATTTAAACATTGCTTCAATAAACTTAAGTTGAAATACGCTGACTGACTGATTAAAAGCCTGAAGACACCTGTGATGCTAATTAGAGGGCACATCTTGCTTCAACATGTTCTTATGGTCAAATTATTTTCTTTTCTCGCGGTAACCATCATTTTTGTCCAGTCCTGTTTCAGTTTGTTATTGTTATTAGAATTTTAAATTTCATGAACAGAGGGGTACCACCAAATGTGTGTAAGAGTCACTCCCTCTGATGACTTCAAAAGCTCGAAATCAACTGTTTTTTTTTTAAATCAGTTTTTGCACTTTGTTAGTGGTAGTGGATACGAAACACTTGCTGAGATACAGACAATAAATCGCTCCGATGATTTAAGGTCCTGTCAGCCACATTTTGTTTTATCTGAGGACATATCAATGGAATGTGGTTGCTAGCTTGTAAAATAACTAGTGTCTAGTTTTGAAACTTTTAGTGATGCTTGATTTTTGAGATATGAACAGTTGCTCTGAGTTTCAAGGAATAAACTGTCACACACTGCTGAAATTGATCCTTTCATTGTATTTGCTACTCAGGGAAGCCTTTCTTCGATGAGCTGACAAACTTCAGCAAAAGAAATCCACAAATCCTTCATTTGAAAATAAACTCGTAAGAGCGGACAATCCAAGGTGTCCTCCCAGTGGACTCCTTAAAATTACAATGATGTTTCAAACGGCGTCACTTGCCGTAAAAACTGGACTTAAGTTTCACAAAGTGAACATTATTCGTGAGAAGAGCAGTGTGGGAGTAGAATACGTCATGGGCTTTTGTCATCAATTGTGTTTTCATGGCTTTATTTGTTATGGGGGATTTTAGAGGTATTTGAAATGCTCATTGCATCATTTTTAGAACATTCCACCAAGATGGCGGCCACATTACTCGATTTATATTTTATAACTTGAAAAACTTGTTTGGACTTTTAGAGCGGTTTAATATTCTTGCCCTGCGTTTGGGATAGCAGAGCAGCTCTAATGTTTTATGAATGTGTCTTGGAGGAGAGTGAGCGTGTGTCCATGTGTTGTATGACAAAGTTTGTCCGCGCCTTTTTAGTCTTTCCTCGGCTGCGTTCCCGTCCTCCCAATGCTGAGTCCGTCATCTTCGTTCCTCAGCTGTTGCGCCTCTCCACTTTTCCACCCCCCACCTCCCAATCCTGATTCTTCCTGCTGTTTTGCTCATTTTCTGCTTCCTTCACTCCCCACATGAAATATTATTTATCTCTGTGTGTGTGTGTGTGTGTGTGTGTGTGTGTGTGTGCATGCGTGCATTTTGTGTGTGTGTGTGTGTGTGTGTGTGTGTCTATGTGACATTCTTGTCTGGTGTCTTGCAGATTCCAACATTTGCAGAAGATGCCCGGAGAACTGCAAGAAATGCACCACCTCTAATTTCTGCACAGAATGTAAACAGGGAACCAGGTGAGCTACACAAACTTAACTGAACAGTAATTAACTGCTGATTCACAGTTCAATATTCACAAATTCGCCTATTTGCGTTTTGCTTGTGAACTCACCCATTGGTGTGGGGCGGGGGTTTGTCTTTCTGAAACACCCTAAAATTTCCCACAATACCAACAAAACTCAGTTTAAACAGGAACGTGTCAAGGAAGTACATTTTGTCCGAGAGACAAACTTAGTACTTGGGTGGGGAGGGAAGTTTAGCCTGGGTTGTTAGTGGAAGTTCATGAAGGGACTTCATCATATGGCCACACAGACTTTTGGTGCAGTTTTTCGTGATCAAGTCTTCGATAAGACATTTTTTAAGGTTAATGTTGTAAGATTAGTCTGAAGTGGTATTAATGTTTTGGGATCTTAGTTTTAATTTTTTTTAAATAACAGAGGTTGTCAATTACTTACTTTTTAATGGTTTGTAGAAAGCTAGTTGGGTCTAGAACAGGGGTTACCAATGTGGTGACCACGGGCACCAGGTAGCCCCCATGGACCACTTGAGTTGGCTGCAAGCCTGTTCTAAAATGAGCTTACCAATGATGGGACATTGTGATTGTCTAGGAATGTTGTAGATGTGATGCTTTGAAAATGTGAACATTGGCAGAGATTTATAAAAAATTAAGTGCGCCATCCTAATATTGATCTATTTCCTTATTATTGTGACAATAATTAAGATGATCAGTGTCTTGTAATAACATCCTCATTAAAGGCAATTTGAGCATTTTTTTTTCTTGGAAATGTGGGTCAAACTGGTAGTCCTTTGTACCTATCAGTAGCCAAGAAGTAGCTCTCAGGTTCAAAAATGTTGGTGACCCCTGGTCCAGACTGTCTGCCCACCCTGTGAGTGTAAAATAAATTAGCCCTTGCATTTCTTCTTTATTCATTTTATTTACGACTCAGCACACAGTTAAGATTACATTCTTAAAATCACACAACTCAACTTTCCCTCTACTTTCTTCTTCACCTCTTATCTATTTTTACATTGTGCCTCTCGTGTCCAGACAGACACCGCAGTCAGATAAACCAGGGCATTCAGAGCAATCGGACAAATTTGCGTTCCTGTCCCACCTAAAATGGGATGTTGTGTAAAACTTAAATAAAAACAGAATTCAACTTTTTCCACCTATATTCAACTGAATACACCAGGAAAACAAGTTATTTAATATTAATAAACTTTGTTTTTGCTGCCCACAACACGTTCTAAAAGAGAGAAAGCTAGCGCCAGCCATGTTAATGAATTAACAATCCTATTTACATAAATGTTTTGACAAGTGGAAGCATTTTATTTTCACATTATTTGTAAAGAAAACATAACCTATTGTTTCTGTGGAAGTTGACACAAGTTAATACTGTGGAAAACTGTTTCAATTCATTATTATTCATTTTAAGTCCTTCCTGTCATTCCTGTGTTATGAAGACACCGGGGAGCTGTTTAAAATTGGGAAAAGACATTGTCAGCAGCAGCTGGGGCGTCTCTATTAAGTGGACTGTCTTTCACCCTATGACCCAGCAAGTATTAAAAGCCACATCAAGCCCGGACCCACACACCAAGCTGAGCCATTTTGTGTTCTGCTCGGCTCTTTTGAAGACGCTCTCATCGCTTAAGCCGTTTAAGTTAGCCACGCGGACTAAGGAGCCGTCATTTCCCCCAGTCTGCACACATTCACACACACATATGCACACCTACACACTATGTCGGAAAGTCTCGGCGAAGGGGGCGAAGAGGGGTCCAGATGATTTCTTGGAATTCCCGGCTAATGCAGAGCAGCTGTTTTTCAGCTCAGCACGGCGCTGAAAGATGTCCTCACTGCAAACTCACACCAAGCATCGCTGGCTAGACTTGCTTCCAAAAGCTGGCCCATATGGCCATACATTTGTCGAGTTTTTCAAATGGGGAAACGGAACGTTAGGTACACCTGCAAAGTTAAACATCATCCAACACAAGAGCTGTTTGACAAGTTCTTTTAAACCTCCTGTTAGTTTCTTTGGTGCAATGCGAATGTTTGTGGGTCAGTATGACCTCCTGCTTGCTTTTAAAAAAAGTCACTAAAAACATCAGCATAGTGATAGCATAGCACCACCTTTATTAGTATATTAAGACAACAGGATGGGCCAGAAATCATGAGTCACTTGTTAAGTGATATTTCAGAATAATGTATTGCCGCAGTGTCCATTAGTCTTGCCTTTAACCTTTTAAAAGTGAACACACATGCTGCAATATTGGCTTACCTTGCATGCTGCAATATTGCTCTCCAAAAGTGTCCATTTTGCTACAGGGGTCCTTAGGCTGTTAACTGGTACAGGCGCTCCCCGAGTTACGAACATCCGAGTTACAAACAAACGGTACATACGAACATTTTCACGGGTCTGTCGAAAAAAAAAAAAGTTAGATTTTGTATTGTGCGCCTTTTTCCGAGTGCCGAACGGGGCGGAGGAGGGCCGCAGGAGGACGTTCGAAGGCGGCCGCGGGGAGAGGCGTGGGGTCGGGCGTGTGACGGTGGAACAGGCGGGGAGGCGTACGGCGCGCCGGTCGACGACCGGTCGTCTACTCTCCCCCGCTGAAGCCGCTGCTAGTTTACCGGGCAGCTAACCCTCTAGCCCTGAAGAACGTGACGAAAAGCTCTCTCCCCGTTATATGGATGTCAATATAAGCCTTAAACATACATTCCAGACAAAATATAGCACTGAAGCAACTTACGAACGAATTCACCTTATGAACAATCGTCCGGAACGTAACTCGTTCGTAACCTGGGGAGCGTCTGTAATATAATTTACTATGGTACCTAAAATGCATTTTGTCCAAAGGTCTCCACCCTAATAAGTGCCCCCTTAGGTAGACGTCATCGTGTGCACTTGAGTAAACAGCCCAGAGAAACACAAAATATGAATGAGTGTCTCCTTCTGATTTGTGTCCAGTTTACAAGGCAACAAATGTCAGATGACATGCGACGCTGGTTCCTACTACAACGGCCACCGGAGGACTTGTGAGCCCTGCCACCGCGCTTGTGCCACTTGCGCGGGTAAGGCGTTAAGATTCGCAACTCAGCGAAAGAACCAAGTTGCAAATACTGCTTTATTTTATTTTTTTGAAGGCACAGGTATCGAGGCATGCACCAAGTGCGCGGACGGCTACCTACTGGAGGACTGGCGTTGTGTATCCACGTGCAGCAACGGCTACTACTTGTCAGAGCAGACGACCGACGGAGGCCAAATGCAGAGGTCCTGTAAGAAGTAAGTTGGACTCGATGTCTTTTACAGCACAGTCTCCATGTTGCTGCAATGGCCCTCGGTCTCATCTCCAATAAAATCAAACAGACCTGCTATAACATGAGTCCAACATGTTGTGCAGTATTATAATACACTTGCTTCATTTTGCTAGGATACGCTCCAAGGCATTTGTGACCCTACGGACAAGCACGATGCAAAATGGTGGAAGTTTGAAATACTCTACGACCAAATGATTATCGCTAGCCATGACATCCATTGGCCAGAGGCTGAGCTTTGTTTACAGCACAGGTGTCAAAGTCCAGGCCCGGGGGCCAGATCTGGCGCGCCATGTCATTTTATGTGGCCCGCTAAAGCAATTCATCTGTGTCAACTTCCATGATCCTTGCTTAAACCTGCACCAAAATCTCAAATTGTCATACAGTACATAATAAATAACGGTGATATTTTGCAATAATTTTATTGCCCTGTTTTTACCCATTTGAGCAATAATTGAACAAATATCTGACTGATTTCAAAACTAGTGAGCCATCCTTTTTTTTTTGTGTACAAGTAATTATATAATGAGTTGATTAAACATTTATTCGGTTAGACTGTCTTAACGGCCCGCCGCGGGAAGACGTAACTCCAAAGTGGTCCACGACAAAAATGAGCTTAACACCCCTCACTTAATTTTGCATATGGGAATCCTGTAACGCTGCATACGGTTCCACATCTAATGGATGCCACTGTCCAACTGTATTTCCCTCAGTGGGTTTTAAAGTCAATTAGATCTAGAGCGAAGAATCCAAATTTTAAAGATACTATGGCGTCCCAAGTGAGCACGTGTTTGCCCTGTTCAGGTGTGACCATAGCTGCTACGAGTGCTTGGGGCCCGGTGAGAGGAACTGCAGCAGCTGCGTCAGCGGTTACAATCTGGAGGTGGGAGCCTGCGTGGTCAGCACCATCTGCAAAGATGGTGAGTTTTCATCTTTCTCTTATCCCACTCGTCATACGCAAAGCTTCTGCTCGCACCTCCAAAAGGTGTTTAACAAGCTCACTCAAGTGCATGCTTCTAACGGTAAAAAGTGGACCCTTGAAACTCCAAGACTGTTCAAGGAAGACTTTTTTTTCCCCGGTTCATGTACTTTTTTTTCAGCAATTTAAATCAATTTGTAAGTATCTTACATCACAATTCAAAACGATTCATTTCGAGACATATTTTGGGAAATAGTTTGCTTTTCTTAGTTTTGTCAACTATTTATAAATAAGATCTTAAAAAGTCACTCTTAGACATATAAATAAATTAGACATTTCAAACATCTTCATTAATTTGTATGCAGATTTATTCATTCAAATCTATTAATATTTTAACAGTTCCAGAGTTTTAAATTTGGTTTGTAAGTGCAGTAGTGATAATGTTAGAATGAGCCTTTTAACTTCGTTACAAACCAAGTGATACAAATAGTGACTGCTAATAGAAAACATTTAAAACGGTAAAGATTGATATATATGTTGATTTCTGAATTTTGTCTTCTCTCTGGCCATCAACGCGTTGTAGTTCCGAGGGTCCTCACTAACCAAATACCAAACAATTAGCTGAAGTGTGAATAGCCCTTTTTTTTGGTTTGTTTGTTTTTTGGTGTGTGTACTAACGTCTTGAATGTCTAGCATCTCCGACAGTGCTTGTGTGCCTACAAATGTCACTAACATTGCATCCATCACTGACACGTGTTGTGTTTTTATTATTTTTATTAAGACAACCACTTCCTGGGGTACTCTGTGATAGTGTCTCGACAAGGGGGACTTATACCGCATCCCTGAAATATTTTTGAACTATTTACTTCTGCTTCTAACTTCTGCTTCACACTTCCACCAAGTAGTTCCATTTTTATCTGTTAGTTGTCAAAAGGCACTTTTTGGTTAACAAAGCGGTGTAAACACAATGCTAGGTTAATGTTACCAAACCAAGACAAAGTCTGTTGTACTGTACTGCTTGGTGGAAGCATGGCTTCACTTTCTCTCTGCGTGGTGTTTCTTTTAGACGATATATGCCCCCCCCGCCTCTCCCTGTGTTTCTTTTTCTTGTTGTTTTCTTAAAAATCAATCTTAGGCTGGATTTACACTACATTGTCAGAAAAAAGGTGCTAAACTTTACCTTTATGGGTCAGATGGATGATCACTGGGCCAGTACCTTCAAGGTTGCACCTATTGCACCCTTTAAACAGGGTACTTATTGGGACTCTTTACCTTTTGTAGGCATGTATTTACCTTAGGGTACATACTACATGTACCTTTGACATATGTTGTTGTCCTTTGCAGACCAATCTGTACCTAAGGGTACATATGTGCCTACAAATTGTACTGTCTAGAGTCGAGACCAAGGATGGGCAACATTATAAAAATGTTTTCCCGCACACCAGAGCAGATTTAAGTCATTCATGTCATTCATGTCAGGACCACTTGTTCACGTACAGAAAAAAATCTACCGATTGACGATCCTGCCAACATACAAAAGAAGGTGAAGGGTCCACCAGCCAAGCCTAACTGTAACTTGTATTTGGATGTAATCCGGAACACAGTACTACACAGTAATGAACTTGTAATCATAGTCACTCTTTGAATAAGAAATACTTACAGCCCAGAAATATGAAATAATCAAATGAAAAACATAAAGTAGGATGCTTGATTGAACATGACCATTCATATTTGGGAATGTGGAAACGTCTGATGTGAGACCTACTCTACAGTAGTGTCACTCCAGCCTCAGGTATTGTGTGACATCTTGCCTTAAGATCTTTAAAGTACTTGATGCCAAAAGTTGTCAATTTTCTAATTGTGTGACTTTTGTTGTTTGTTTTTTTCCTCTCCTCTCAAATATTATTCCCTCTTGCCCCTCCTGGCATTGATTCAATCACTCCACTGGACCTCAACTTCCCATCTCCTGACCAATCACACCTTGTGTGTGTGTGTGTGTGTGTGTGTGTGTGTGTGTGTGTGTGTGTGTGTGTGTGTGTGTGTGTGTGTGTGTGTGTGTGTGTGTGTGTGTGTGTGTGTGTGTGAATGAATGCGTGTCTTCCATCTATTTTTTCTTCTTCTCTCTCCTTCCTGGTCTGTGGAAAGCAAATGAAGAATCTTGGGCGGAAGGCAGTTTCTGCGTGCTGGTTAAAAAGAACAATCTCTGCCAGAGGAAAGTTCTGCAGCAGCTGTGCTGCAGAACATGTTCGCAAAAGGGCTGATGGGCCCACCACCCAACACCCCCCTTGCTCATGCCCCCCACTCATTCACAGTCGCATAATTTATAAAGGAATCTGTGCCTCTTAAAGGGACTGCATGGGAGGAGGTGCAAAGACGGGACTACAACACACCTACCTTTTTGTTTTGAGTCGGTTTTTGTTTTTTTTGCTCTGTACTCGAATGTTCGGGGTGTACAATGACTGGGAATTTCCTCAACAACAACAACAAAAAAGTGCAAACAAAACAAAAAAGTGTCAGTATTTTGTGACCAAAGCATCAATGCCAAAATAATTGAACATTTTTGTCTGAGGTTTTTTTTTTTGCCAGTGTAGCGTGCATCGCTAAAAACCTGTGAATCTCTGAATGCGCCTGTGTGCATCTCTCTCTCTCTTTTTTTTCCAGTGTTAACAATGAGCAGATGGAACTAGGAGAGCTTCTTTACATACAGTGGCATACGTCAAAGCAAACAAATGATAAAAGTGACAAAATGTGAAAATCTTGGCCTTCTGGGCCTATGAGGGAGCATAACCTACACGCACACGAAATGGCGATTTGCCAACAAAATCAACTTCACCGCGACGTTTTCACTAGGGCTAGGCATATGACAATATTAAATGAAAGAAAAAAAACGTAAAATGTGATGGAAAATTTCTCTGATTGTTCTAAGCTCCTGTTTCCATGCCAGGTGCTCACGGCTGCCGTCACATCATTTTGTTTTGTAATAAGCAGACATCCATTCGAAATTCAATTTAATGCAAGGGGATTTCAGTGTGCTGATTGCGACATTTTTTCACTTCACTGGCGAGGCAGCGTATCCAACAGTTGTATCAAGTTTTAGCTCACACGAAAAAAAAGTGACAGCTTGCCAATTGAAAATCTCATACATTGGCACGCTCGTAAGTTAAGGTATAACTTTAATGGCATGGTTGTTTTGTCAGTCAGGAATACGCTCAAATATATGTTCCTCAACAATATTTAAATTCCCGATATTATAAATTCCTTTTTTCTTCCAGCCCATCCCATAAATTCCCATTCATTTCAATGGAAAGTTTAATACTTGAAAGAATTCTCAGAATTTTGGCAACCCTACAACAATCAGTCCCCCATGGATTAACCTCATCCCTAACTTGATATAAAGGTGATATGTTCCTGATATCAGGTCTGGCGGCACTCGGTCATTAAATCACTTCCTCACCCGGTCATCTTGTGGAGATCCTGATTGATTACTTTTCCTGTTCAGGCAAGCGTGTAGAAATTGTTTGAATCAGTCCCGAAATATTTAACCCCTCAATGTTTTCGAAAAATGTTTCCCTCTGCTTCCGAGTAGCTGTGGATTCTTCCACCTGCGTCCCTTCCACTGACCTAAATGCATATGAGAATAATGCATACGAAAATGTAATGAGCACAAAATTTAGCTATTGGTGGTCACAATGTGGCATCTCCTTGTTTCACGATGGCCGGCGGATGTTCCTGACTGCTGACTCTGGTGCTGGCGTCTAACAAAGAACAGTATAAAATTAAAAGTGTGCGTGCGTGCGTGTGTGTGTGTGTGTATGCGTGTGTGTATGCGTGTGCGTGTGTGTGTGTTTACAGTATTAGATCGTTGTTCTTGTTGATTTGTAATAAAGACTGATGAATCCCCCTTTGGTTTTGCTTCACATAAAGTTGTCATTGTTTAAGATGACACACAAAACATGCACACACACACACACCCCTGGTATAAAAGCTGTTTCTTTTGTGTACCGGTGACATCTACAATGTATTGCTATTCAGAGTACTAGAATTTTCTTTTTTTTTTTTTTACTTTTAAATGTTCTTATTAAAATGTTTACTCGATTTGTGTTTTTGTTTTTGTGCATTATGTTGATTTAGTTTCATGTGACGAGCTGTGCTGATAAATCGGCACAGGGTGTTTTCTCGAATACGCTTTATTCTCTTTTTGGTGTGCTTTAAAAAAAAGCTAGAGAGGAAGACAAATGCCCGCATACTCATACAAACAGCCACTTATGCCCACTTTTGGTTTGCTGGCAGTTAATCATGGACAAGTCAAAGGTATTACAGTCTGTCTGTCCTCAACAGAGATCTGATAGTACTGTGCTCCCTTGCTTAGTTGGGAAAATAATTGTTGACTGCTGATTATGCAAGTTATGGCACCCTCGTAGAATAGAGAGGTTTGTAATTTTCACTGTCGATACCATTCAGCTATGAGATCATCGCTTTAATTTTTTTTTTTTTTTTTTAAAGCGACAGTACCACATGTCAAACCTAAGGCCCGGGGGCCAGATCTGGCCTACTTATCATTTTATGTGACCCGCAAAAGCAAATCAAACATGTAACTTCTGTGATGCTTGCTAAAATTTCAACCAAAATGTAAAATTCTCGTGTAATCAATAAGAGAGATATTGGAAGCATTTTCTTGTTATCAAATCCCTCATTCAAGTAACTTTAACAATAATTGAATAAACTGTTATTCTTGGCTATTTTTTTTATATGGTTTCAGTCATAACGGCCCTCCAAGGGAAACGGTAACCAAAATGTGGCCCGCGACAAAAATGAGCTTGACACCCCTGTTCAATACATTTTTTTTGTTACATCTGCAATCTCTTTAAAAAAGTGAGTTTGAATGAGTTTTTTATTAAAGAAAACTTTAAATGTATTTTAAACGTGTGTGGGGATGGGGGGAGGGTAAAACTGCATACCATTTTTTTTTCAATATGGCTTCTCTCTTGCCCTACTGTGGATTTTCTGTTTTTTTTTGGGTCGGTTCTATATACATTACACCCTAGTGTTTATATTCAATGACATAGATTGTGACTTCAAAAAAAATTGACGCCTCTTATCGCAGTTTTCCAATTTGGCATAGTTGCTGAGTTAGAATTTTGTGCTTTTTTCCACATTGTCAGCATCATCCATCTGGCGAGTGAGTATATGTGGTCAGATTTGTTAGCAATTACTAAAACTTTAGCACGAGTCTGTCTTTGAGTGACCCCTGCAAATGGCCGTCACAAAATCCTTTGTCTCTTCTAGTACTGTTTTTTGAGACTTTTGTGGCTCTAATTATGATGGAACCAGATACCAAATTTAATATGGCTGAGTGAAACTCGCTTCGGGCACTGAATTTCCAATAAATGACAAGATTTATTAGTTTGTGTTTGATCAAACTTTGCCACCATGCTCAGCCCAGACACCAATGAAAGCAAACAAGCTTCACAATTTGCCGTCACCCATCTGTTCTAGTTCAGGGCTGGGGCTACATGAGAAACTGAAATGCTTACCGGTATTTTAATGTCTTGACAAAAAGCGTATTGTCTTGTTTCAATAAATTGCCATGTTTGCAGATATGTATCATGATAATTAAGAAAAATAATAGGTGATCATTCAAATTACATCTTTACACTTTAAAAATGTTTACATTAATTCTGCACACCAGCCGTCAACTCATATTAAATGTTCTTAGTCAGGACTCCCACATGTATGGACAAATGGAAATTACTATGTTATTTCCAGTGATGTCAAGTCAACTTTATTGTCATATATGTTCTATGTGCAACATACAGCACAGATGAAATTTCTTTCCTCTTCACCACAGTGCAACCACAGGAGAGAGAGGAGCCGCTGCGGGTACCCGCGCCGCCATCAACAGAACAGTTAACATAAAATGACAAAATAATACAACACAACACAGACAGTCATGCAATCTTAACCACTTTTTCTGCATGCGCTTTGTTGTTTGCAGCAGTTATAGATGAAAGAGAAGAGAATCAAAATGTCCTTTCACCAGTGGATCAGAGACGTCATGCTGAAAATGTGCATGCGTCTGCTACGAGCTAAGTTTGAAAGCAAACAAGAAGATGTAGCGCCCATTGACGAAAAAAAAAGATTGGCTCACATCTCCTGTCCCATGTAAATCCGCTTCAATTCCAAGCGGCGACACCCAGTTTCACATACGCATCTGCGCTGACGCTCCTTTCTTCTCGTCAGCTCCACAAGCCATCCATCCATCCGCAGACTGTCCAACAGCACCGACATTTCCGCTGAACAAAACCGGGCTGTGAAAAATGCTGCCCATTACAGGCGTAAAAAACACAAGCGTCTGTCCAGCACCGACAGTCAAATGGCGCCGACATTCCTCCCAATCAAAATCATTGCTGGTATGCACATGCTGCCGAGAAGGCGCAACCACCAAGCACAGATTCTTCTCCTTTGAAGAATGTCGTGGCCAAAAAATGATCCACATCAGGTCCACACGACGTAACAACAAACACCATGTGACAAAACAATACACAAAAACAATCAAAAAACAACAAAACAAGCAAAGCTCTTGAAGAGCATTTGCCGACGGCTGCCTACTCGGGCGCCATCTTGGAATCAAAATATGATACAATGATGACTTAGATTACACAAAATATGTGCAGTATATGAAACTAGCTATGCAAACAGTATTATCAGGCCAAATCTTCCCTCTAACCTTTTTTGCGCAGGAAAGAAAAACGCTTAAAAATAATTGCTGGAGGGGTCATAAATATAGTGAAAATATTGCTCTGTTGTACCTCTTGGGCAGGCTGGAAGGTTGCATCAAATCCATTGGCTGACATCCTTTGTCTTTTTGGATATGAGTCTTTTTGGAAATGATACACATCCCGACCAAATTACTGTTTGCTTTTGGGGCTGAATTTTCTAAAATGATGAGCACATGCTGACAATACTTTGCTTATGTGTTTTGGAGGAGTCATCAAACTGCCACCACTCCACCCGCCCACAGCGCTTCGATAAAACCTCAAACTTTTAGCAATGTGGCATCACCCATCCGTTTCGTATGCATGGTTCCAATTAGGTAGAATTGTTAAAGTCCTTGAAGGACACCTGAAAATGCCACAAATTACACTAAACTGGCTGCTTCAATTCAAAATGGCAGACTGTTGTTTTAAACTATGGGCTCTTGAGATTTTTCTTTGGGTCTGCTCTTAGTAGACATTTTTCATTGCTAAGAATACGCATTATTTCGAGGAAAAAAAAATTAAACTGGGGTTGGTGGGTTTGACTTAATAAATCTTGAGTGTTAACAAAAAGGACAGTGAAAGTTTCTCTTCCCTAAACTTGTTTCCTCCTCTGTCTGTCTGGCTGCAGGTCAAAATGTCCCAAAGTGTATACACACACACACACACACACACACACACACACTTCTCCATCCATGAGCCATGTCTGTCACCTTGGTACAATAAATACACACATGAGCCAAATGTGTTGTTTGTACAAGTGCAGAACATGGATAGGCCTACTGTCAGGGCCTGACATTCGGGTTTGGTCCATGTTGTTGTATCTTTTTTTTTGCTGTTATTTCCAGCTCAGCAGAGCACTATGACATGACATCAGAGTACTGTACTTCTCCGTGCCTTTTCTTCTTCTGCTTCTAAGTCATGTTTGTCATTACGCGGATGGCACCCAGTGTTGAGACTGAGAAGCCTCAGTTGAAATAAACGCTGGCTTTGGAAAAAGACGGCACACTTGTGTTGCCAAAACGCTGGTTAAATGGTAGGTATTCCTAAGCATTCCTTCAAGTACTGTTGTATTCATTTTAATTCTTCGCAGTTCATTGTATTCCCTGAAAAGAAGTTGGACAGCCACATACTTGGATTGGGACTTTTTCTGGCAAGCTGTATTTTTTGTTTGTGCCAGATTTTATTTACAGTATTTACATTCATTTCATTTTGTGTTCTAAACAAAACATGTCTCATGAGAAAATGAAAAAATAAAATTGCTGTGAATTTCATGCAATTTTAAGGAAAAATGATACATTGGGCTATACAGGTCTTTAAAATTATTGGTTGAATAGAAATTTTATGTATCGAGAGTACTATTGGTATTGGCACTTGGTATCTGTCATTACTTAAGGGTTGAGTACTAGTACTGATATCACTCTGGAAAAAAATTGATATGGAACATCCATAATAATATGTTCTATGCGCCCCCCACTAGTCTAAACACATTATTCTGATTATTATTGCGTTTATGAATTTAAATCCAGAAAAATCCACTCCTTTTATTTTTATCCATCTGGGAGGGCTGCCATTTTGCTGTCAACTGAAAATGACATTATGGTTGCTCGGGGCTCAGGTAGCAACTGTCGCAGCTCACCTGCTTTCTGGGTTTTGTCATGTGACATTCACAAGCCGAGTCCCGCCTATAGGCACTGTCATTTCATTTTCCTTTGACACCAAGTGACCAAACGGCTGCCCCCCTGAGATAGAACAAAAGCAGGTGCATTTTGCTGCACAGAATACTTTCTTTTATGAAATTGCCTGATGAGTCAGCGTTGAGGCAAATCTGTGCGCCAGATTGCCCAGGCAGGCGCAATACGGCCCCAAACATGCGAGACTAAACTTGCGTCGGTATAAAAATAAAGTTACGCCCGTTTTTACGCCAGGCACCTGTCTACCAAAAGGCAGATGGTGTTGGTAGATTCCTTCCAGTGGCATGATTTGCTGTCCCTTTGATCCCTGCTGAGGTTTTTTTTCTTTTGTGAGCAATGTCGACATCACTGCATCGAAGGACATGACTTAAATTGAAAATGAGGCCTAACCTTGTGTGAGTAATGACATGGATTGATTCGAAGGCTTATTTACGTGCTGTGGTGTCCACAATTGCAGGTCAGTACATGGGCGGACATGGAAAATGTCGCCTATGTGATGCCACCTGCCTGGAGTGCACGGGGCCTGAGAGAGAGGACTGCACCAGCTGCCCCTCTACGCGGTGAGAGACCACCGTCCACCCCCACTTTGACATCATGTATACCGGTAGTTTGTGGAAATTAGCACAGGGCTTTAGTGATGAGACACAACAGGTAGGTGTCACTGTTCCCCTGCTCCATGGCATTTCAAATTTTTGTGGACATTTGTCATTCTACAGATGAAGAATAATCATGAGGATGAAATAATCAGTCTTTTCTGTCTTTGCTGAAATACGTTGTAGATCATCGTAGTCGCGACTGACTTTCATTCGCATTGTTCCCCGTGCAGACTTTTCGACGAGGGTGCTTGTGTGATCCGCTGCCAGCGGGGGCGCTACGCCATGGGCAGAGAGTGTCACCGCTGCCACCACACCTGCCACGAGTGCACTGACGAAGGCCCTGACAACTGCACCAGCTGCGACACAGGTACAAGCCCTCGGCTGGTCTGGGATCCGCCTGCGGCAATCCAGTCGTAAGGTCATTTTGACGTCGTCAAACTTGTATGAAGTGTCGGCTGACCTCGGGTCAGTATTGTACTATAAACTCCTCGGGACATAAGATTGAGGGGGCCATCGGGGATATACAGTGGCAGCCCTAGCTTGATTGACATCCTGCGCAAGACCCCCCTCCCCCAATCAAAAACCAATGAAAATGTCATACTTCTTGATAACCACGCACATTTTTTTTTTTTTTTTTGGATGAGCCCTTAATCCTTTCAGGGATGGCGGTTACTCCAGTGGACAGCCTAGCATGTTATCACTTTACAGGTTATCATTATTGGGGCATGAAAGGGTTCAAATGACTTGTGTGAAAGGATTTAAGTTGTGCCTATGGCAGCTTTTCAGAAGTAGAGACGACGGATAATCCTCAATGATGTCCCTGATGACCATCATCCATTCATTCCGTTTGCAATGAACGTTATTTGCCTGGGATCAGTGCTACCCACTAAACTTGTCTTTCACTTTTCTGGCCTAATCCGTGGCTAAAACAGTCGTATCCTGGTGGTGCCATCCCCCCATTTTTAACACAAACAAAAACAAAGTGCAAAGGTGTTTAATCTGCGCCACTATTTTTAGGCGCACGCTCAAATTTTACATTTGTACGATGTGTGGGGGGATGGGCTTTGTTTCATGTGTTTCCCTCAACACACGACACATCATTGGTGTGTGGAGATGGAGGAGGCTAATGCCTGGTTATCACTATGGCACACTGTTAACGCTGTAACTATTTACCCCGCACGCATACAAACGCACACCCACACAGAATTCAATTATCTGTTCCTTAGCTCTGGATGTTGCAGTTTAATCCTCCACTCTTCGCTTTTCCCCAGTGACCCATCGTCTCCCTTTGTGCAGTATATATATTATAAACAGCTTTTCTTCCTTGTCTTGCCCCTTCCAGATATGTTTGATGTGTCCCGCTACCTGTTTGGGAGCGAGTGTCGAGATGTGTGCCCCGAGGCCTTCTTCCACTCTGAGCGCAAACGCTGTGAGCCGTGCGCATCCGACTGTGTTATGTGCACGTCGGCCAGCAGATGCCTCAGCTGCGGCCCAGGACGCAAACTCAGAGAGGGACAATGTTTTCCATTGGAGTGCAGCCCAGGTGAATGATCAAAAATCAATCTGCAGCAAACCACATCATGTCATCTATTGTATTTGAAGCCCCTGATGGGTGCTTTCAACCTTTGTAATTACATTTTCAATATCATGTGTCTTACTAACGTCCCCATTGATGGTCTTTTTAGATCTGCTATTATTCCATGTCTATTATTTAGTTATGATTTTTACTTATAGAAATCTCATTGATACATTTCCTTTGTGGCATATCACCACTGTGTCAAGTGTTTCTTAACCTGTGCTCTTTAGGTGAGCTTGCAGACGCTGAAGCCTGTCTCCCCTGCGACGACGGCTGCAAACAGTGTGAGCACAGTGAGTCCAAAATATTTTCACACGCATTCTCACGCACGCACACACACATACACACACACACACACACACACACACACACACACACACACACACACACACACGTGTCTCTAGATACCACCTGAAGGCATGATTTTTGGAGATTGAGTGAGGGCCCCTCTTCTTTTTTCTCCACCTTTGTGAATTTGATTTGCGCATGTAGCGACATGTTTTTGCATTCATTCTTGACTTTGAGTGTGTGTGTGTGTGTGTGTGTGTGTGTGTGTGTGTGTGTGTGTGTGTGTGTGTGTGTGTGTGTGTGTGTGTGTGTGTGTGTGTGTGTGTGTGTGTGTGTGTGTGTGTGTGTGGCAGGATCAAACAATCCGTCATGTATGGTAAATGGCCCTCAGGCTGCAGGTTGCCTACCTCAGCTTTAAAGATACACCATGTGATGAATTTAGATTCGTCCAAAATTGTCTTTTGGAAAATTCACATTTTGCTTTGATCAGGTCAACTGCCGTTTTATGTTGTCTTAGAGTAGCCCCAGCTGGTGACAAAAAACACTACAAGTCGTGAGTGGTTGTTTGTTTGTTTTTTGGGTTGTTTAATTAATTAATAATTATCTGAATCTGAATAATTGTATGTATAAATAAGCATATAGCGCTTTGGCAACAAGCCACGGGGCTGTGAAAAATGCTGCCCATTACAGGCGCAAAAACACAAGCGCCCGGGGCTGTCCAGCACCGACAGTCAATGGCGCCGACATTCCTCCCAATCAAAATCTGTGCTGGTACAGGCGTGCTGCCGAGAAGGCGCCACCACCAAGCACAGATTCTTCTCCTTTGACGAATGTCATGGCCAAAAAAAACGCTGAAAACAGTCCACATCAGGTCCACACGACGAAACAACAAACATGTGACAAAACAAAAAAGACAAAAACTACAAAAAAGAACAAAAAAAGCAAGGCTCTTGAAGAGCACTTGCCGACGGCTGCCTACACGGGCGCCATCTTGGGAAAAAAAAAAAAAAAAAAAAGAATCTGGCATATAATGGACTATTTGCTAAACTGGCTGTGACAAATTAGCAGCATGCACATTTTTGCATGTACCGGTAGTTAAATTTGGTTATATTTATTAAATACGATATAGATTTTTTTCATTTGCCAGGTGTAAGACCAAAATAATTTTTTTCAAAACAAATGTGCAGCCCCTAAAGCACAAACAAAGCTTAAAAGTGTGCACATTTATCCAAGTTGATTATTTCTACTTACTTTCTCAAAACGTTATTTTTTTTCATTGAGTTGTACAGGAGGTTACAAGTTGCATTTCTTGTGGAAAAAGGTTTGAAATGATTTCTCTTGGTCCCATTTTTTATGACACACAAACCTGAACAGGGTTGTGGAGACTTTTAATAGCCACTGTATGCGAACATGCTAACCACCGTATTCCTCACAGAGGACTCCGCACACCCGGACCAGGGAACAATCTGCCTCAAGTGTGAAGATGATTTCTACCAGTGAGTTAACAATGCACATGCTTTTTGCGCATTTTATTGTGTTGCGGGTTAATGTGTGTGTGTGCGCGTGCGTGTGTGGCAGGCTGGTTTCTGATTGCTACAAGTCTTGCCCAGATGGCACCATTGGTGTTCCCGAGAGCATGACATGCACACCATGTGAAGACCGGCGCTGTGCCATCTGCGATGAATCACAGTGCTACTGGTGTCAGCGGGGATTCTACCTTTTTGGTACGCCTCCCCACCATATTTGGAGGCCACATTGAAAGAGCAGTGAGACAAATGTGTGTGTGTGTGTGTATATATAGATGGTAGGTGTGTGGAGAGATGCCAGGAGGGGTACTTTGTGGATGTGGAGAGTCAGGAGTGTGAGGCCTGTCACAGAGCGTGCAAGACGTGCGGCGGTCCCAGGCTTGACGACTGCGATTCATGCCAGGACGGCCTGGTACTGAAAGACGGCGAGTGCGTGAAGGGAACTCAGTTGGGTGCCTGTCCTATTGGACGCTACAGGAACGGTAGGACAAGCAGACGCTCTTATCTTCTTGTCATAGTGGTGCCTCGATTTCCGAGTGCACCAGCAATTTTTTTGTTTTGTGTTGTGAACAAAAAAATGGTAACATTAGGGCTCTGCCGCACACTGACCAATGCAGCGGAACTGCACTGAATACTGGCGCAGGGTCCTGGGTTCTGGCACAAGTTTTCGAGTCTTGGCTACTGCTTTTGTGGCCATTTAAAATGTAAATTGTGGCAATGTTGCAAATTGAAGCCAATGAAAATGCACGGAAGCTTTCACATAAGCGAAAGATCCATTTCCGGGTCCGAAGAAAGGAAGGTGCAGCCAACCCCCCCAAACTATAGAAATTCGGTATACAGACGCTCCCCAGGTTACGAACGAGTTACGTTCCGGACGATTGTTCATAAGGTGAATTCGTTCGTAAGTTGCTTCAGTGCTATATTTTGTCTGGAATGTATGTTTAAGGCTTATATTGACATCCATATAACGGGTAGAGAGCTTTTCGTCACGTTCTTCACGGCTCGAGGGTTAGCTGCCCGCTAAACTAGCAGCAGCTTCAGCGGGGAGAGTAGACGACCGGTTGTCGACGCGCGCCGGACGCCTCCGCCCGTTCCACCGTCACACGCCCGCCCCACGCCTCTCCCGCGTCCGCCTCGAACATCGCCTCGCCGCCCTCCTCCGCCTGTTCGGCACTCGGAAAAAGGCGCGCAATACAAAATCTAACTTTTTTTTTTTTTCGACAGACCCATGAAAATGTTCGTATGTACCGTTTGTTTGTAACTCGGATGTTCGTAACTCGGGGAGTGTCTGTATACCTGTAAAGTACACGCACAGTATCGTATATTGTGTTTTACAACAATACCTAACAATACCTAAACATACAGTGTTCGATGTAATAGTGAAGCATGTGGTAAAATTGTATGCAAGCAGCATTCATCTCATGGAACAGACATGCCCAGATTTTGTCTTTTTTCTCACCCACGTCCTTTTTCTGTAGCAGCTGTGTTCCTGGAATGACACCCTATTGTTACGTGGATTGAAAAAAGTTGTACAGTTCAACATACTTTTATGAGAAGCCTCTGAACACGATACACTCTGACACAGTTCACATTGAAAGAAGCTGCTGTGGGCCACAACTCATGCCCAGACGCTCACACGCACACTAATTGGCCAACCCCAGTTCAGTTTCAAATTCTCAGCAGCCAAATGTGTGAACGGACTATGCTGTATTTGGCCCGTGGGCCATATTTTGCCCACCTGTCGTGTACAACTAGTGACCGTGTGTGCGGTGTGTGTGTTTACGCGTGCATGTTTCAGCGCAAGGAGAGTGTGAGCTCTGTCATCCTTCTTGTGAGACCTGCTTTGACGCACACAGAGACGACTGCATCACCTGTCACAAAGGTCTGTTTTTATCTTGTGTACATGAATGTACCGGTACTCGTGAAATTCTCTCAAACCACTGCTGGAATTTTTTCATACATACGACTGAAGGCATTTCAGTAGCGTGTGCGTGTATACGCATCTCTATAAGAAAGCCCTTGTGCATGGTTAGCATTAACATGAATGTGTCCGTCTAACTATTCAATTAATTTATTTCTTTTTTGGAGGAGCCTTCCTGACGTCCGATCAGGCGTGTGTGACTCGCTGCCCCGTGTCCACCTTTGTCAACGTCACGTCTGGACGCTGCGACGACTGCCTCGAGGGCTGCGTCGCCTGTCACGGCGCAGACGCGTGCCTGCGGTGTCACGCTGGACTCTCTCTGCAACAAGCGGCCTGTGTGCTACAATGTGACAGGTCAGCTCTCTTGTAGTTTCTGTTCTATTTTTCTTTTCAAATTAATTGCGTTGCGAGCCAAATTGGAGGTACGAGTGAGCTATGAGTTATGAGTGCGCTCGAGATACGCTTGGGTAAAGTGAAAGAAAGTATTTTTAAAATGTTTTCATGTACTGTATTAGCTTTATTTTATATTTGTACATTTATTGTACATTTTATTTTTAGTAAACGTGTTTTTTTTTCCTTATAAACAATGCACTCAACAGTGTTGTACTCTATCACAACATGGTGATAACGTTTGGTCTTCACCGGGAAAATGTGAGCACAAAAGGGGCTGTACCTAATATATTGTCCTCCTTGTTATTTTCTTCTCTGGTGTATTTTGGCAGTTCGAAAACTATATTTATGGCGCATTACTATCCCTACCTGATACTGTCTTGCCACTGCAAGGAAACCAACGTGATTTGGTGGTGGCTCGATGTCGTGAAGTGCGCTACTGTCATCTAGTGGTGGAAATGTGATACACACTCGTATGTCAGACTGCTCATACATCAAGGCAAAAAAAGAAAAAAAAATTGACCAGGCGGTGGTTCTATCTTGAAAAACGTGTCCGTCACTGTTTTTAGAGCTCATTAAAAAAATCTCTACATTTTCTTCTATTACCTATGATTTTTTTTCTTTATAAAAGACAAAAATGGTGGTGGTTCTCTGGGTGCTGGAAAGGATTCATCGCAGTCCATTTTGTTTATTGATTTGAAAGAAAAATAAACGGAGCAATGAGTTTGGCCACGGAACAAATACGTGTCGTTTCCCGTTTTCATTTGCAGAGGTTTCCCCGAGGGTGGCACGTGCCGCCCGTGCGCTCCCGAGTGCACGTCCTGTCACGCCAACGCTTCCTTTTGTCTGAGCTGCGAGTCCGACCACTTCCTGTTGGAGCACAGGTGCGTGCGTGGCTGTCCTCGAAGCTACTACAGTAAAGACGCGCAGTGTCTCCGCTGTCCTCCCGACTGTATCCGCTGCAACCAAGACGGATTCTGTAAAAGTGAGTACACGTGTAGATCAAATCAAAAGTGGGTGTGGTTGGGGTGGGGGTGAGTGAGGACTGACAATGTTTATGGAACGACGCGAAAGTGAATATTTGTCACTCTCTTCTGTACATGCCTCTTGCACTGGAGTCCACGTTTCGCTCAAAGTCTGCTGGGCTTAGCTCCAGCACTCCATGACCCTGACCAAGATAAGCAGTGTAGGGAATGGGTCAATTGATAACATTTAATAAGGAAGTGAATTTAATTAGTGTGATCATTGAATATAGTTCGGCCCGGTGGTTAGCACGTCAACCTCACATTGCAGAGGTCGTGGGTTCGATCCCGGCTCCGGCCTTCCTGTGTGGAGTTTGCATGTTCTCCCCGGGCCTGCATGGGTTTTCTCCGGGTACTCCGGTTTCCTCCCACATTCCAAAAACATCCATGGCAGGCTGATTGAGCACTCTAAATTGTCCCTAGGTGTGAGTGTGAGCGTGGTTGGTTGTTCGTCTCTGTGTGCCCTGCGATTGGCTGGCAACCGATTCAGGGTGTCCCCCGCCTACTGCCCGGAGACAGCTGGGATAGGCTCCAGCACCCCCCGCGACCCTTGTGGAAAATGGATGGATTAAATATAGTGTGATATGGATGACTTTGGGTCTGAAAGAAAGAATAAAAACAAACATTGATTAAATAAGAATCCACAATTTTTCACCGGGAGGTCTGCCAAATCTCTCTTTTTGAGTGGTGTTAAAATCTTTGAATTAAAGTGGAAGTTTGCAGTTTGAATAACAACGCTTTTTGTCCTATATGTTCTAACTGGTTGTCTGACGTGAGAGTAGATTATTATTAAAAAGATCTTTTGAAAAACCATCCCTTTCTCGCTCAATCTTATGCTCTCTATTAGCCTAGCACAGACAGAAGGCATGGCCGAAGAGGTGCGTCAATCATTCGGCCGCGCGTAGGACACCCAGCAGCCTCAGTTTCCTTTGTACGTTCCACAGGAAACCGACATCAAACCTTTCATGCGCTTCGACACGGCATCATGAGTCAATTGTTCAAGCAGTGTCACAGCGTTTTTTTATTTTTTATTATTTATTTTTTGTTAAACCCTACACTGAAGAGTGTGTGTGTGTGTGTGTGTGTGTGTGTGTGTGTGTGTGTGTGTGTGTGTGTGTGTGTGTGTGTGTGTGTGTGTGTGTGTGTGTGTGTGTGTGTGTGTGTGTGTGTGTGTGTGTGTGTGTGTCTTCTCCACCAGAGTGTGCAGATTACTTCTTCCTCCACTCCGACAAGTGTGTGGACAACTGTCCCACTGGCTTTTTCCCCAGCGAACAGCAGCGCGAGTGCGTTCGATGCCACGCCGACTGCGCCTCGTGCGACGGGCCCGACCCCGACGACTGCAGCGCGTGCCGCAACCCCAAAGCGCGCGCTACAACGGAGAGTGTCTCCCCCAATGTCCTAGCAACACTTACTACGAGAGCGCTGATGGCGAGTGCAGAGGTATAATTGAGATGTAATATACATAAAAATATAAGTAAAAACAAATCAAATATAATTTTAAAAATAATGAAACATTCAAAATGTAAATAGTGTCATAATGAAAAAAATATTTAAAAAATATAATAAAGTGTATAAAATAAACTAAAAGCACATGAAGTCAAAGGTGTGTGAAGACTGACTATAAATGCAATAAAAATGTAATTTTAAAAATGTGACTAAAGTGACACAAATATTATGGAAAGCGGCAAATTTGAATGCACCGGCCAGGAAATTCCAAAAATAATACTTTGTTTGTTTTGATGCCATCATGTCAAAATATTTCTTAATACCGTAATTTCCGCACTATAGAGCGCACCTGATTATAAGCCGCAGCCACTACATTTTTAGAGGAAAACCAATTTTGTACATACACAAGCCGCACCTGTATATAAGCCGCATGTGCCCACATTAAAACATGTAAACATATTTACAAAGAAAGACGGTACACAGAGAGTGTTTTCAAAGTTTTAATAATATAACTTAACAATAAGAATAATATAACTTTCTTCCCAAACGGTGCCTGTGACGCGGCAGTAAAATGGTAGCAACATGGTAACAACACGCTAGCAACAGAATAGCAATGCTTCATATGCCTTTCTTTTTGCATTTTCCATGATGAGGGTATGTTCACGCTAATTTAATTTATGCACAAGACAAGAAGTTGCAGTCTTCCTCAACGCATATATTCCACCGGTCTTAATCTTACCTTTTCTACTTGAGCGCCCCTGGCGGCCATTAGAAAAATTACACAAATTGGCCGCATCACTGAATAAGCCGCAGGGTTGGAAGTTTGGGAAAAAAGTAGCAGCTTATAGTCCGGAATTTATGGTATGTTGATTGTACTCCCTCAAATCTAAGAATATCTGTTTTCTGGGTTTGGTCAGATGACTTTCAACGCGAGCACCAGTGGACTTGAATGTCATTTTCAGTCGACAGCAGGGGGCGGTGCTGGACAAAATGTCATCCCCATGAGATGGATGAAAACCTAACTTTGAAACGTGCCATTATTATTCCCTCAACACAATAGTATCAATCGGAATACCGCGTTTAGACTAGTGAGAGCACACTGAACTAATTATCACAAAGATTTTTTTTTTTCACTGGAATTCCCCTTTAAGTACATTTATATTTACTTTGGGGAATTGGTTTGCAACATTTATTCGAATATAATTTGTATTTGTAAATTTAGGGTGCAACACATTCTAATACGAATAAAAAAAAAACGCTGCCTAGTATTGGTGACTACCGACTGTATTTTAATATTGGCCATGATATCTGTACTTGGAGAGCTTTGAATTTTCTTTAAAAGTTTGCGAAGCACTGATAATGTCGATATTGAGTCCATTCGTCATGTGTATCCAGACTGCGATCGCACCTGTCTGACGTGTTCGGGCAACGAGCCATCGGCGTGCCTCAGCTGCGGCTCCACGCGCCGCCTCGATGCCAGCGGCCACTGCGTGTGGTATAGCCAATGCGCTCCGCACACTTACAAGGACGGCGGGGGGCAGTGCCGGCCGTGTCACGCCTCCTGCCGAAGCTGCTCCGGAGGCCCCGGCCCGGACCGCTGCCTCGGCTGCGACCCGCCGCGCTTCCTGCTCAGTGAGTGCTACTCAGACACGCTCCTTCCATACGAGACTCTTGGCGTTCGACATTTTCCTTTTTGTTTGTTTTGGCAGATTCCACGTGCGTGCAGCAGTGTCCTGCCGGTTACTATGGCGACGACAAGGAAGAGCGCACCTGTGAGCGCTGCCACACGAGCTGCGCCTCGTGCGCCGGATGCCACAGCGTGCAGTGCTTCGCCTGTAGATCGGGTTTCTTCAGGCAGGGCAGCAGCTGTGTCCAAACCTGCTTTGAGAGGTCAGTAGTACAAAGTTTCCCCGCTAAATCGCCATGCAGTGTTCCTCCCCGTGCCGCATTTTTTAAGCAATGTTTTTTTTTCTGTATGTAAATGAACTTTTCTTGACATTTTTTGTTTTACAGCTGCAAATAGTCAATACATTCATATACCATTTTTAAGTCAGATAATCGTGCATGGCGGCCAGTGGTTACCGTGTCGACCTCACAGTGCAGAGGTGCCGGGTTCAATTCCAGCTCCGGCCTTCCTGTGTGCAGTTTGCATGTTCTCCCCGGGCCCGTTTGGCTTTTGTCCGGGTGCTCCGGTTTCCTCCCACATTCCAAAAATATGCAGGGCAGGCTGATTGAACACTCTAAAATTGTCCCTACGTGCGAGTGTGAGCGCAGATGGTTGTTCGTCTATGTTTGCCGTGCGATTAGCTGGCAACCAGTTCAGGGTGTCCCCCGCCTACTCCCCGAAGACGGCTGTGATAGGCTCCAGCACCCCCGCGTGACCCTTGTGAGGATAAGCGGATTGGAAAATGGATTGACAGACGGATCATAGTGCATGCACATACATTATATTTTATATCTACTAAATATGACAATACAGAATACACATGAAAAGAGAGAGCAATAGATTTTAATCACTTTTTTTACAGCATACAGCGAGCACCCACGTATTCGGGGTTCAGCATCCTGTTCTCTGATTTATTTTTATGGACCCTATCTTCCGTTTCTTTTTGCAATTAGACCAAAGCAATGAAAACTGCCACGTTGCTGCATTTTTGGTATCATTTGTGTTTTTCGTCGGTGAGAATCCCTGTTTTATTGGCGCTCCTTGAATAAGCAGTCACAGTGAAAATAAAAGTGTGTCTTTGCTTCTTTCCTGATGGAGCTACTCATAACCATATAGTGTCTTTTGCTGTTACGATTGTTTAAAGGAGTTTGTGCGTCAGTTTGTGCGTCAGTTTGTCTTAGTGTTGGACATTGGAATGTACTGTGTTCGCCAATACTATTAATTGCCCTCAAAAGTGAAAGTGGTTTGTTTGTGTTGAATGATTTACCATCTCAAAACAGTTGCTTATGTAACATGGTTTCATAATGTGTACGTGCTAGATGCATGCACAGTGTTGATGCCTTCCCGATTATACAATAAAATACAATACATCCCAATTTATATAGCGCTTTCAAAACAGCAGCAGCCGTAACAAAGCGCGTAACAAAACAGTTAACATAAAGTAGAATAATAAACACAACACATAACATAAAACACGGACAGCCGTGCAATAATTAACAATGAGACAAAGGGCGCGGGGCAATGAGCATTTGTTTCTCAATGATTTTCTCGATTCCTGGTCAAGACTCAGTCCCTTTCCTCTGCAAATGGTGTTATGGTCAGTGAAAATGATTGTTTTCCCATCACTGTGGTATACAGGGCAAAGTCGTGTGATTCGACTTTTGCCAGAGTAATTTGAGACTTGCCTGAAACTTGAAAGTTAAGAGTTGAAACTTATTAATGACTATCACCTCTCCTGTCATTTCTCCTTTTCTAGTCATTTCGGCAACAGCAGTAGCATGGAGTGCGAACGCTGTGACCCTGCCTGCAGTAGGTGTCGGGGGCCCGCCGACACCGACTGCCTGAGTTGTCGGAGCGGCTTCGTCTACGCGAAGCACCAGAGCCGCTGCATGAAGAATTGCCCGCCGGGATACTATCATCACAGCTGGACCCACACCTGCCTTAAGTGCCACCCCACGTGCAAGACGTGCACAGGTTTGTGATCCGCTCATGTAAGGATGAGCGTTACAGCGGTCACTGAATGGATCCAAATGATTGGTCACAAGAAAGGATTTATTTCCTTTCCCGTACAAGAGCTGTCCTAATTTTAGCCCTTATAAAGATAATGCTCTCTTTTCATCGACATTGCCAAAGAGCATGTCAATTACCTGGATGATATCAATCTTCAAAATAATATATATTTATCAGAGAAAACCAAATAAAAGAAATTCTTAATTTTGATTCACACTGACCTGAGAGGTATCCATTCATGTGAAGTAACTTCATGAATGAAACCCGCTAAAACTCAGTTGGGCCTTCCTCCATTTGATCGAATGGAGGGCCACAAATCTTCTATCCTTTGACGTGAAGAGATAAAACAACTCTCAAATGTACTGTGCCTTCCTTTGTTTTTAGGAAGGGATCATAAAGCATCAACCATTTCATTCTGTTATTTTATTGCGCGCTGGGTCATAAATCAATTAGCATATAGGTATTTTTTGTGGACATAAGAAGTCACATTCCCGCCCCCAATCGCAGTGTTGACGGGCCATAAATCATGATGTATTTTGACATGAGGAGACCATACAATCCACCTGCACATTTGTTTGTTTTGAACTCTTTCATTCCACAAGACGTACTTGTACGGCTTTTTAAAATTAGGCCCCGCCTACCAAGGACATACTTGTACGTCTAAGTCTTTTTTTTTTTTGTGTCATAGAGAGGAGGAGGGTCTGATGCAATCTGTGAATGAGAATAAGCCGTTTGCATTGTAAATCATGTAAAAAGGCGACCAGTAGGTGGCAGTGGTGCCTCACGTGCATGAAATGCATGCTTTTACAAAAAGCTTTTTCTCCGTTTTTTGCCCAGGAATCGCCATTTTCACGAAACTTAGCCATTTTGTAATGCCGATTGCTAAAGAATGGAAAAGGATAGAAACAATTTTTTTCTGCTGAAAGAAGAGAGTCCAAACTTTATTTTGGTAGGCTCCATGTTTATATAGCATTAGAACCAAATATTCTGTGGGCCTTGCAAGATCAGTCAAAATCCAGTAAAACGCTGGGATTGAGGGGGTTGCTACAGTGAAAATGGCTGGGATTGAATGAGTTAACAGTTGGTTTATATGTTAATGTGTAAATCATGATATTCCCTGTTAACTTTACACTAGGAGCACATAAAATCGAGTTGCACATTCCTTAATGCTTTAGGCCATAAATCAATTATTTATTTTTGTGGATGGATCATAAATCAATGTTTGTATGTGTGTATGTATGTATGGAGCATAACCTAAATCTTCATTTTAGTATATGTGATGTGATGAAGTATATATGAGTGTAACTAATTGATGACTGCGTATGTCCAGGCGCCGGCGCCATGTCCTGCCAGTCCTGTTACCTTGGATACCGTCTGATTGGCTCCAGCATCTGTGATTCCCAGTGTATGATTGGCTACTACTTAGCCTCCCAGGTCTTTATCTTCTTCATATATGCTGACCTCCGTCTACGGCAGAACACCAACTTTTTCTTCTTCTCGGTTCCAGGAGCAGTCATCGGAGGGCAACGCGCTCGACTGCCGGCGGTGCGACCCGTCCTGCCTGGGTTGTCGTGGCGGGGGTGCTTGGAACTGCACCGAGTGCCCTGCCTCGCAGATCTTGAGCGACGACGGGCGCTGCCTGAGCTGCTGCCACGAGCGGATGTTGCCCGTCAACCGGCCGGTGGGCTGGCAGTGCTGCGACTGCCACGCCTCGTTGGGTAAGACGAGCAGACACATTATTAGGAACACCGCAGTGCAAGCTGAGAGCTCATGCAGCAGTTGGAGCAATCATTCATGAAAAGGAAGGAAAAAAACGAATGCTGTATCTCCAAATTTTGTCCCTTTTTTTTCTCGTCGTTTTACCTGAAACCTTTATTTCCTTAAGTAAAAGTTGTAATTTAGTGTGGAATTGTTTTTTTAATTTAAGTTGTTTAAAATGTATAATTCATGAGAAAATAATGTGACTTTACATGGGAAAAAAAGATTTGCAATTTTAAATGAAAAGAGTCCTAAAACTATTTTTTTTAAATAAAAAGAGCTCATTTTACATTAAATGATGGGAAAAGTTATAGTTTTGTGTAAGGGGGGGGAGTGGAAAAGTATTTCAGTAGTAGTCAAAATTGATTAGGAAAAAAACATGAAAAAGATTTCAGTATTTGACAATTGTAAAAATATTACACAATAATTATGACAAGAAGTACAAAAACTAAAATATTTTGAAAACATATTGAGACAGAAATGTATGGAAACATTTGACAGAAATACAAAAAAAATATTTGACCGACAACACATCTAAGTATTAGAAAACATCTTTTAAAAGGACACACTGATATGCAAAAACATTTGTTCGAAATAGCTTTTTGTTTGCTTCTTCTGCCGTTGTCCCATTCATTATTGTCGAAGCGTATCACCTGAAATACTTCCTTGACACGATTCCTGTTTGATGGATGTGAGCTGGATGAGAGCAACTCGCTGTGGCTCGGTTCCACAGAAAAAAATGCAAATACGGGTATTTAATGAAGAGTGAAGTAGCCATATGTATAGTAGTAGACGACTGCACCACCTTGCTGGGTAAAGCAGTGATTTCAAACCTCTTCTTCCAGAGGAGTGCATCCTGGATGTCAACTTTGTGCTGAAAGATGCTGCTGACTTGGAGCGAGAACGCCGAGGCGGGGCCAGACTGACAATGACTATTTGCGTCCTCCTGATTCTATCAGTCGGGGCCGGGGTGTTTGTTTTCCTCAGCGCTCGCTCGAAGTCGCGCGCCACGGCCGCCGCCAGCAAGGTCGAAACCAAAAGCGGTGGCTACCAGAAGCTGGACAACAACGAAGGAGTGGTAGATGCGACACAGCAAGCCGTCGCGTCCTCCTTTGGGGAGTATAGCGACAGAATCGTCAGGGCGGAAGATGACGATGACGACGACGATGAAGATGACATCGTGTACATGGGACAAGATGGCACTGTGTACAGGAAGTTCAAGTACGACTGTTTGGGCGAGCAGGAGGATGACATTGAGCTGGAGTATGACGATGAAAGCTACACCTACACGTGAATACACACAAGCCAGTGGATATATCACATCTGTTGCTTTATGTGGTCAAAAGAAAACATGTTCAAAAGGTTATTTGATTTTTTTTTAATCCAGTCTGAAGCAAATGAAATTTTATGTGGAAAACGTAAACAACACTTTTAAAATTTGACATCTGACATGATAAAATTGTTTTGTGGTGGGAAAAAGTTGATTAAATGTACTGACACAAGTGAGATTATATCATGTATTGAAAATATATATTTTTTTAAATGGCCGCCAAATAGCTTTTTATATTTAACTAGCTAGTGACTAGTTATTGAAGCTATCTTGCTCAAAAGTAGTTATCTTCCTTATAACCAGGTAGCAAACTGATTAGCATTTCTATTACTAGTTAGCTTCATTATAGCTAGCTAGTAACTACTGTACTTGTCTTGATTGATATTGAAGCAAGCACATAGCCTTCATGTTGCTAGCTGGTTTGTTGGCGCCACTATTTGGACGGATTTTCAATCACATTTTTAAATGAAAAATTTGCCAGGGGAAAAGTTGCAATTTTAACTGGCGAAAAAAAAGTTTTAAAATGTTCAGTACGATTTTACAAGAAGTGTTTTAATTTTGTGACAAGCTTTGCAAAAGGAAGTTATAATTTTGTAATTTCCCCCTTGATTTACATGAAAAGTATTAACTTTACCTGGAAAGGATTTTTTTGTTTTGTCATAATTTTATTTTGAGTCACAATTTTTCCTGAAAACAGTTTCTTACACGAATGTCATAATTTTATGTAAAAGTTGGGGGCTTTTCCACTCCCCAAAAATTGGGATGAAAAAAATTGCAAGAAAAAAATTGTTCACAAAATTTACCTACAAAAACTCATAATTCTCTTCAAAGTGTTATAATCCTAATCATAATTTTTAGAGAAAAAGTTTACATAAAGTCACAATTTGCCATGAAAAAGTTATGTGAAAGAAAGTTCTAAGTCGTGTACAGTAGTGTTAAATTTTTACTGACAAAATTTAGATTTTTTTTTTTAGTGGGGCCGGGGGGTTAAAATAGTTTTAAGAATAATTAAACCTTTATTCGTCTCACAATGGAGAAATTCCCAATATCCAGCAGCAGTTATGGGTGAAACGTTTCTATATTACCTGTAATAAAACATTTTAATTGTACATGCAAAACATTTTATGAGTGGAAAAATGTCATTTGAAGTGGATAAGCTTATGAGCACCATTTATACACTCCAACAAAGATTTATTATATGAAAAAAAAGAATTTGGCATGAAAATGTGATGTAATTGCAAGCAACAATCTTAAGATTGGCACGGTGGACGACTTGGTTAGCAGTTCAAGGTGTACCCCGCCTACTGCCCAAAGACAGCTGGGATAGGTTGCAGCACGCCTGTGTTGTCTCTCGTAATGTATAATAAAGGAGACGAGGCGTGTTGGATAGAACTCGAGGACTCTTTACTTCAAGCTTGCACTCTCAACTACAAACTACTGTGGCATGCTGGGTAATGTAGTTCTTATGTTATTCTACTCATAACATCACATCTTCCCCCCTTTAAAGAAATAATATTACCACATAATGAAATCATATTCACCCTTCAAAATAAGGTCATGGTACAGCTTGTTGTAGTATTTTTTTTTTTTAACAAATATATCCTTATCATAGAACTGTAAGCATCAAGACAAACATTTTTTTTTTTTTTTTTTTTAACAACTCTCAATTAGCCTTTTAGGCGGCTGAACATGTCTCTTAGGTCTTGACATCCTTTCAACAGCAGGTGACGTTGACACTGCTGTCATATCATGGTCCGCTTGAACAGGCCCTGTGTCAGCCAACTCCCCCGAACCAGCTGTGTCCTGTTGAAGAGTGTCTTGATTTGCAGGATCTTCCACTGATGACTGTAGTTGTAGATCCGTGCGATTCCTCCTCAGAGTTAGGCCATTTCCCACCAGGACCTTGTAGGAGCGTGGAGCAACTTCCTCTTCCACCTGTCCCTTCTGTTTCCATGTCCCTGTAGGAATGTCCCTGAGGCGCACAACGTCTCCAGGCTTCAGCACAGGTAGGTGTTTTGCTGAACGATCATGTAGCCTTTTTGTTTTGCCTTTGCTCCTCTTTCGACTTTTGGACTCTGTGTGCTCTCTTGGGCGTCAGCAGGTCTTCCGACATTGGTAGGTTGGAACGAATGCGCCGACCCATCAGCATTTGAGCTGGTGACAGTCCATTTTGTAGAGGTGCACTCCGGTAGATTAGCAGATTCTTTTGAAAGTCATCTCTGTCTTGTGATTTTTTCATCATAGTTTTAATTGTTTTTACAGAGGACTCCGCCAAGCCGTTGGATCTTGGATACATAGGACTTGAGGTGGAGTGATGGAAACCCCATTCTTTGGCAAAAGTAGCAAACTCGTGGCTGGTAAACTGAGGTCCATTGTCTGAAAACAGTTCACATGGGACACCATGTCTTGCGAAGACTGCCTTCAGATAGCTGATGATCGCCTTGCTTGATGTTGACTGCAGAGCACCGACTTCAGGATAGTTGGAAAAGTAATCGGTGACTACTATGTAGCTCTTTCCATCAAGGTCAAACAGATCAGTTCCTACCTTGTAGTAAGGTCTGTGGGGTACTGGATGGTTCATCAGCGGCTCTGCTTGTTGTTTTGGCCTGTAGGTGCGACACAGTTCACAAGCTGCTGTTGTCTGGCTAATATCTTGGTTGATTCTTGGCCAGTACATCACTTCTCTCGCCCTACGTTTACACTTGACTTCTCCAAGGTGACCTTCATGTATCTTTTGGAGCATTTGTTTGCGTAGTGAGGATGGAATTACAAATTTGCTTCCTTTCAGCACAAGGTCATCCACCACCGTAAGCTCCGCTCTGCAATTCCAATAATCTTGTATTTTCTCGGGACAATTCTTTTTGTTGTCCGGCCACCCTTTCAGTATAGTTCTCTTGAGTTCTTTCATGGTGTTGTCTGCGATTGTCTCTTTCCGTATTTGTTCTGTTCTGTCCGCAGTCACGGGCAAGGATGACACGACCATGTCCACATATGCCTGTATTTTTGTGCTTTTCTCACTGTCGGCATGTTCTTCTTTGTCTACAGCTCGAGACAAGGTGTCGGCGGCGTACATGTATTTTCCTGGTGTGTATATCATGTGCACGTCGTACTTTTGTAGCCTGATTAGCATACGCTGTATGCGTACCGGACAGTCATTCAAGGGTTTGTTCATGATGCACACTAAGGGTTTATGATCAGTTTCCACTTCAAACCTCTGACCGTAGACATACTGATGGAAACGCTCACATGCATACAAACTCGCCAACAGTTCTTTCTCAATCTGAGCGTACCTGGACTCGGCGCTTGTCAAGGCTCTCGATGCATACGCGACAGGTGACCACTGCTCATCATGTTGCTGCAGCAGCACTGCTCCCAGACCAAACTGTGATGCATCTGCCGAAATCCTGGTGCTCTTCTCCGGGTCATAGAACTTTAACACGGGCTCCCGTGTCAGAATCTCTTTCAGTTTTAGAAAGCATTGTTCATGCTCATGGGACCACATCCACTCATTCTTTTGTTCAAGAAGACTCCTGAGAGGTGCTGACTGTGTGGACAGTTGAGGGACAAACTTGGCAAGATATGTCACCATTCCGAGGAACCGTCTCACCTCATCTTTGTTGGTTGGTCTGTCCATGTTGTTGATTGCTGAAGTTTTTCTCGGGTCTGGTTTCACCCCCTCTTCGCTCACAACATCTCCCACGAAGGTAAGTGATTTCACTGCAAACTCACATTTTTCTTTGTTAAGTTTCAGGTTCACCTCCCTTGTCTTGTCGAGCACTTGTCTCAGTCTTTCGTCGTGTTCTTCTCGTGGCAAACCTTTCCACTCCGAGGATGCTCACGACCACTTCTGACACCATGTGTTGTCTCTCGTAATGTATAATAAAGGAGACGAGGCGTGTTGGATAGAACTCGAGGACTCTTTACTTCAAGCTTGCACTCTCAACTACAAACTACTGTGGCATGCTGGGTAATGTAGTTCTTATGTTATTCTACTCATAACATCACAACGCCCACAACCCTTATGAGGAAAAAGCGGTTCAGATAATTGAATGGATGGACAAAAATTATAATCACAGACAGCATTTTACTTTCACGTTCTACTGTACAGACCAGATTTATTTGACTATATATATATATATATATATATATATATATATGGGGTACTGGATGGTTCATATATATATATATATATATATATATATATATATATATATATAGGCGGCTGGATAGCTCAGTTGGTAAGGCATCGGTTTGGCATACGGGAGACGGTGGTTCGAATCCCGCTTGGGGCAAAAAATGAGCACATAACACCATCCAGTGTGGGTCCTTGGGCAAGATCCTTCACGCTAATGCCTACCTCATACAATGATGAGAGACAATAAAATGAATGACATGCCGGCTCAGACGTCGCCCGGCCAAACAAGGTCTGCGTCAGGTGCTGGGGAACCAGAGCACCTTGATGAAAAATGGGCTACTGGAACAAAGCGGAGATGGGCGAGATGCGATAACATGGCTCTGTTGGAATGCTACTACTCAAGCAACCCTAGTCAGAGGGGTTACATGCAGAGAATGCAGGCTGAATGGTTACTTGAAACCCACAGTCACGGTTGACCACGAAACAACTAGTAACTCAGTGTTCCAACATCCACAAACGGCAATTGCTGTCACAACTTGAGATTGATGAGGTACAACGCAGGTTCCATGGTGAAGGGCCCCAGGCTGCCAGATCAGAGGAGGAGGTCATACCAGAGATTGGGAGGCAAGCCCCAATGAATGCAGATGATGAGATTGGGAGGCCAGCCCCAATGAATGAAATGCTGAGCAAGGCAGCAACTGACCTGAAAGCTAAGATCATGGCGAGGATGAAAGCTGGGCAACCTAGAAACCGATTACAACGGCTATGTGAAGTACCACCTGAAAGTCTCATGGAAAGTGTGAATGCAGCACTGAGGGCGATTCCTACCACAACGATCACGAAACCAATGAGCTGATATACGCTTCAGCATCAGTGATCCTAGAAATCCTTGGCTATCGGAGCAACTATGAGACACGTTACCCACCATGGAAAAGACGGTTGGAGGCTAGGATCAAGGAGGCTCGGAAAGATGTGAGTCAATTGACGGAGGCCCAGAGAGGTGTGATGAAAAGGCCGATTCCTGAGAGGTACACCCAGATGACCATACCTGAAGCACTTGAAACTGCCAAACAAAGGCTCCAAGCCTTGTCCAGTCGCCTAAAGAGGTACACGAAAGAGAATGAGGCCAGGCGAATAAACAGGCTGTTCGCAACACAACCTGCGAAAGTGTACGCTCAGTGGCAGGGTCCTAACAGCAGAGCTGACCCACCAAGACTGGAAACTGAAAGGTACTGGAAAGGCATATGGGAGAGGGAGGTTGCACATAACAGCAGTGCACAATGGCTGGTGACCCTGAGAGAGGAGCACAGCAACCTCCTGAGCAGAACCCAGTTACCATAACAGTGGCAGACATACAGGAAAGAGTCTCAGATATGAAAAACTGGACAGCACCAGGCCCGGACATGGTCCACACCTACTGGCTAAAGAAACTCAAAGCACTCCATGAGCGCCTAGCAACACAAATGAACCAGTTGCTGAAGGATGGGACTCACCCAGGATGGCTAACTGAAGGGCGAACGATCCTGATCATGAAGGATCCCTCAAAGGGTACAGTCCCATCCAACTATCGGCCAATAACCTGTCTCTCCACAACATGGAAGCTCATGTCAGGCATCATTGCGGCTAAGATAAGTGGACACATGGATCAATACATGAGCGAAGCACAGAAGGGCATTGGTAGAGATACCAGAGGAGCCAAACATCAGCTCCTGGTTGACAGAACAGTCGCACAAGACTGCAGGTCCCGACATACCAACCTGTGCACAGCCTGGATTGATTACAAGAAAGCCTACGACTCGATGCCACATACATGGATCACTGAATGCTTGGAGTTGTATAAGGTGAACAGGACCCTAAGAGCCTTCGTTCGAACTCGATGAGGATGTGGAAAACCACACTTGAAGCCAATGGCAAGCCACTTACCCAAGTGTCCATCAAATGTGGCATATACCAAGGTGATGCACTCTCCCCACTGCTGTTCTGCATAGGACTGAACCCCTAAGCCAAGTAATCACCAAGACAGGCTACGGATACCGCCTCAAAAATGGAGCTACGATCAGTCACCTCCTCTACATGGATGACATAAAGCTGTATGCTAAGAGCGAAAGGGACATAGACTCCTGATCCACACAAGCAGGATCTACAGCAGCGACATCGGGATGTCATTCGGGCTTGAGAAATGTAGTCGGATGGTGACTAAGAGAGGAAAGGTAGTCCGCACTGAAGGGGTCTCACTCCCTGAAGGAACAATAGCAGACATTGAGGACAGCTACAAGTACCTCGGTATACCACAAGCCAATGGCAACCTCGAACTGGCAACAAGGAAAGCGGCTACGGCCAAATACCTCCAGCGGGTGAGGCAAGTCCTAAGAAGCCAGCTCAATGGCAAGAATAAGACCGGGCAATAAACAGCTATGCCCTGCCAGTGATCAGATACCCTGCAGGAGTAATCAGGTGGCCAAAGGAAGAGATTGAGACCACGGATGTTAAGACCCGAAAGCTCCTAACCATGCATGGAGGGTTCCATCCCAAATCCAGCACCCTGAGACTGTACGCAAGCCGAAAGGAAGGAGGCCGGGACTAGTGAGTGTGAGAGCCACTGTCCAGGATGAAACATCCAAGCTCCATGAATACATCAAGGAGAAGGCTCCAACGGATGATGTACTCAGAGAATGTCTCAGACAATGGGGAACAGAGGATGAGGTGCTGGAAGAGGGACCATCATGGGAGGACAAGCCCCTACACGGGATGTACCACCGGACCATAAGTGAAGTGGCTGATCTCAAGAAGTCCTATCAGTGGCTAGAGAGGGCTGGCCTGAAGGACAGCACAGAGGCACTCATCCTGGCTGCTCAGGAGCAGGCCCTGAGCACCAGAGCCATTGAGGCCCAGATATACCACACCAGACAAGACCCAAGGTGTAGGTTGTGCAAAGAGGCACCCGAGGCGATCCAACACATAACTGCAGGGTGTAAAATGCTGGCAGGAAAGCCTACATGGAACGCCATAACCAGGTGGCTGGCATAGTCTACGAAACATCTGTGCCGAGTACGGACTGGAAACCCCAAGGTCAAAATGGGAAACACCTCCCAAGGTGGTGGAGAATGACCGAGCGAAGATCCTGTGGGACTTCCAGATCCAGACTGACAAGATGGTAATGGCGAACCAACCGGATATCGTGATCATTGATAAAGGGCAGAAGAAAGCCGTTGTAGTGGATGTAGCGGTCCCAAGTGATGGAAACATCAGAAAGAAGGAACACGAGAAACTCGAGAAATACCAAGGGCTCAGAGAGGAGCTGGAGAGAGCCTGGAAGGTAAAGGTGACAGTCGTGCCTGTGGTGGTCGGAGCACTCGGGGCAGTGACCTCCAAATTAGATGAGTGGTTGCAACAGATCCCGGGAACAACATCAGACATCTCAGTCCAGAAATGTGCAGTGCTGGGAACAGCAAGGATACTGCGCAGAACCCTCAAGCTTCCTGGCCTCTGGTAGAGGACCCGAGCTGAATGGGGACGGACACCACCCAAGGGGTGAGATGAGGATTTTTATATATATATATATATATATATATATATATATATATATATATATATATATATATATATATATATATATATATATATATATATATATATATATATATATATATATATATATATATATATATATATATATAAACACACACACATACACACACCTTAAATTTTCATTTCATCCCCAAAAATACTCTAACTCAAAGAATATATTTTTGTAGAATTGTTGAGGATTTATTGGATGATCTGAAAAAAATGGAAGAAGTGTTTCTCGTTGAGCACTAAATTCTGGTCAGAGTGAGCTTCTACGGGGTGTCCATAAAGTCTGGGTACATGGAAAATGCCCCCACATTTAAAAACATTTTAATTGCAATGGTGATAAATATTCTCAACATGATTTCCATAATTTTCAATGCATAATTTGACGTGCTTTGCGAAATCCAGACTCCAGGTAATGCGTCTTGTGGTTTAGAATCTGTAATGGTCAACAAAGTACACCTATCTCAGAAAAACAAGTCAAAAGGAGAAAGGTTTGGTTACTGAAATCTCCTTTGTACCCAGACTTTGTGGACACCCTCGAGTTCCAGTTCTTTTTTTATACAAAAGTTTGAAGAACACAAGACAATGAGTAAAATCTGAACATTTTGGTGACCGTTCACAGGTTGAATCACATTATATTCACAAGTAATTTACACACATACATATATATTTTATTATATAATTTAACACCTGACAGTATACAGACAAAAATGAATTGAGAACATATATGTGGCGATAGGAGGGAGTGGACTTTGAGCTTCCAACAATGTTGCGGTTATGTGCAAAGAAAAGTTCAAGCTACTGGCTAAACTTCAACTCTACACTTTAACTTCCATTTGTTATGTCATAGTGGCCTTGGTAAGAGCTGTGTTGTAATATTTGCCCCAAATGCTGAAATATAAAAAGGGGAAACGTAATTTTACAGTTTAAAAAAAAGTTGTTTATTTGTAAATAGATGAGAAAGTTATTTTACGTGAGACAAAGTTGTATTTTTGTTAAAAAAATAAAACAGACGAGAATAATTAAAAAAATAAAAATAAATTACATATATAAGTCTTGGAACAAAATCTGAACTTTATGTGACATTTTTACATGAAACAAAAAAAGTTCATTTCAATTGACAAAAATCTTTTGTGGAAAAAGTCCAAATTTTGCTATGAAAAAAAGACAGTTTTAATGTGGGGAAACAAGTGTAATTTTGTGTGTAAAAACAGAATGTGACTAATTTTGTACACAGAAGGAAACAAAATGCACTTTTCGTTGAGATGTTTACATCAAAAACATAATTTATATAAAATATTGTCACACAAAACGGAGAAAAATAACTTGGAAAAAAATCTACAGTGGAAAAAAAAAAAGTCAAGCTTTACATAAGAGTTGGGAGTTTTGGAAGAAAATTGTCCCAATTAAGTTGTGTGTCATCAATGTTACAAGAATACATTGGTCTTTTTTCTTGACAAGAAATGTGGAATATTACAAAGATAAAAGTTGATGCTTAACAAGAATCAAGTTGGATCATTTGGATTGAAATATTATGAAGATATTAAAGATCTTTTCCAAACGCATTGTTGTAATGTCAATGTGTGACAAATGTGCACCGAGGAAAGGAATAAAGAGTCAAACGGTTACCAAGACCACCATTCAAGTAGATTCGAGATTATTTGAAAAAACAAATGAAGGAAACAAAACAACAGAGTTAGCCTGTAGTGATTCAATCTTTTCTTTGTCCAAGGTCATTCTGCATAGCGTCACTTGACACACACGCTCCTACACTGGCTTACTGAATGTGTTTTTGCATGCGCAAATGTACACGCGCATGGTGTGTGTGTGTGTGTACACAAAGACAGAAGACTGAAAACAAGACAGCCGCTACAAAACAATTTAAAGTAACGATGAGGTTTCACCCAGGTGTCGCCACAGCAACAGCCCGGCCGGCCATGCGCGTCGCTTGGCGTCAGTGGCCGTTGATGAAAGTCTTTGAGGAGGAGCAAGAGGAGGAGGCGGCTGAAGTGGAGGTGGAATGGCTGATGAAGAAGTTGTCCTCCCGCAGCTTGACGTGCTCGGGCCTCTCCAGCTGCAACTTTGCCTCTGAGATGTCGCCGTTGATGGCGGCGATCAGCGCCTCTGTAGGATGGACAGACGGGTATACACACACACACACACACACACACACACACACACACACACACACACACACACACACACACACACGTTTAGATACATGTAGAGTAGAGGCCATCTCAAATAAATTTAGGGCATCACAATCAAATTTTAAACGCAGCCTGTGTTGACATAAGCAAACATGTTTCGGTTGGATGACATTTCCACTTCTTACTCGCGAAACAGGTTTTATCTTATTAATTTATAATGGCGTACCTTAACTGGAATACTCCGTTGCATTGTGGCCAAAGGTGCAACAACCCTGGTCCGCTATTGCGCCTTCTGTTACCATAATGCCTTAAATTTGAACTCTGCGTTGTCAGCATGTCTCAAGCAAGGAGCCATTTTGGGGTCGAAATATTACCGTAATGACCATGCACAAGGCGCATCGGATTTTAAGGCGCGCTGTGAGCTTTGAAGAAAATGGAAAGCTTTTAGGCGCGCCTTTTACGGTGGAAAATACGGTATTTTAAGAAATGACATCCATATGGCACACTCGGATGTGAGGTGCATTCTCTTTGTGAAGCATGGTCTGTCAAATCGCTTGTGTTTACTTGATCGATTTGGCGCTTTTATGCTAGGTTCAGCCCAGACACGAAATCTCGGGTAGTGCCGCATGTGTGCGCGTGTGCGAGTATACGAGCGTGCGTTGGCGTTACCGAGCGAGTCATAGCTTCTCTCCGGGCGGATGTATCCCACCATGACGACGCTGAGGGTCTCGCCGTAGAAGTCCTCTTTGAACTTGTGGATCACATGAGTCTCCTGGAACAAGCGAAGCACACATGCGTTAACGACAGCGTGGCGCTCAAGATAACCCGCTTTTCCACCACCGTGCTAATCGGGCATCTCAGCTCCAGGCCACGCGCTACGTTTCATTTCATTCCAGCTAACATCAATGTTCCTTTTAGTTTTTCTCCTGCTGGGCATCAATGGCTGCTCTTTCTGCCTCCATGCATGCAAGTTTCCATAAGTCACCGATTACATCAGCTTATGACATCCTTGCATCATATTACATCAGCATTTTTGCTTTTTTTTACCTGCGTGTTAACTTCCACTCGTATTATTCTTGAGTACCGGTATCTGTATGTTATTAGACATATGGTACTCATGCCCCAGCGCTCTACTTTTGTCTCATGCTGCACTTTTAACCTAAAAAGGTCACTTTTTACATAACAATTTTGACATTTACGCAAAGAATGTTGCCATTTTGTGAAGAAAGGTCATTTTTACACAATGACTTAATTTTACACACACACACAGCCAATCACACTCTTTGATGATCGGTATCGGCAGCTTAAAACCCTGATCGGAGGACTCCTCATTCACTGTATAATGAGTTGCCAGCTGGCGTCCATTTATTTGGTACCCACCATGGACTTCTTTGTGTTCTTGTAATACGGGTTCCAGCCAATACTCATCACCATCTTGTGCACGTCGCCGTTGGCCACGCAGGCCCAACCGTAGTAGATGCCCGTGCCGATGTCACCAGGCAGGTGCTCCACCACACAGTCAGGGAAGTTGGCTGAAAGTGACATTGAGAAAATCTGATGAGAACCACAAGACCGTAAATGGAACTTAATAACTTTGCTTAAGTATGACACGAGCAACACAGAAGAGGAATGCTATAAATAAATACATGCACTTTACGAGGTGACAATACGACTCTGCAAACACAATCCTGATTCCTCTCCGTTACATGTCAAGGACAAGGACAATTTCAAGGACAGAGGGGTCCACATGTGGCTCACGGGCTTTAGTTTGCCTACCTCTGGATGAAGTTATTTAGAAGACAATTAAATTAAAAGGTAAAGCTAAAGGTAGCCACCAAGGACCAAATGAGTAGCCTGCAGGTCTGTTGTAAAAATAGCTTGCCTCTAATGGGATGTTGTAAAATCGATCATTTCAAACTGGCGGCCCTTAGAGGAAATTAGTACCCAATACGTAGCTGTCAGTTTCATCAAGGCTGGTAACCGCTGCCACAGAAGACGGAAGTCTACGTCTGTGAAACCATACAAGACCCCAAAAACTAAACAAAGACGCATAGCCAGGAAAAAACAAACGATAAAGAGGCGTACCGGTCGGTATTCCCAGTTCTTTGCTGCCTCTTCCGAAGCCACGAACGACCTCTCCCCGGCAGAAGTACGGCAAGCTCTTCATTCCCTCCGGGGGATTTGATAAAGAGCCGAAGTGCGCGGGTGACCTCGAACGCCTCAAGCCAGGAGCAAGTCCAGAAGAAGTCCCGACACGGTAAAAAAAAACAAAAACAAAAAAATAAAACAGCCGAGATGAGGGATCGCGTTGACAGCCACTGAAAAGGTCCGAATGTCCTTCGTTATCTATCGCTGTCTAGAAATGAAGAGTACAGTGACAAGTATTTGGTCACAGCCGAAGTTCACCTGCTACGCGAGCTAGGGTAGTTAGCATTAGCGCGTAAGCCAATAAAAATAAATAGTGAATAAAAACAAATATATAATTATTTAAACAGTGGGGTTTGGTTCCGGTGAGTTCCCGGAGTCAAGATGTTCTGCTGATGGTGTTCAGTTGGTTGCTCGACTAGGTCCAATCCGACGATGAGCCTGACTACTCCACTGAGCTTTTAGCGGAGAACACCGGAACACGTTCACGTCGGACGTTGGTCCGTTTTTTTCACGTCCTACGTGTTGTGACGTCATCACCCCGTGACCGAGGAGGTAGTCACGCGGTGCGTTCAGGTCGTGTCGGAAAAGTGAAAATTAACCACAACCATGAGGAATTTAGGATGAGTCAAAGGACAAACTAATTTCCCGGTTGATGTTTTAATAGCAGTCGCTAATTGTGTAGTGGTACACTTGCCTGACTTGTGTGCGGGCAGAGTGGAACCGGTTCCCACTCAGTGACGTTGTGAATGTGGGTGTGTCGGGTTATTTGTCTCTCTGTGTGCACTGTGACTGCCGACCATGTCAGAGGTTAGGTTTCGCCCGAAATCAGCCGGCATAGGCTCCATCGATTCCCGCGACCCTCTTCAAGATAAGCGGTGTTGAAAATGGATGGATGGATGTTTTTTTTTCATTCATTCATCTTCCGAACCGCTTGATCCTCACTAGGGTCGCGGGGGGGTGCTGGAGCCTATCCCAGCTGTCTCCGGGCAGTAGGCGGGGGACAACCTGAATCGGTTGCCAGCCAATCACAAGGTACAAATAGACAAACAACCATTCGCGTTTACACTCACACCTTGGGACAATTCAGAGCGCTCACTCAACCTACCATGCATGTTTTGGGAATTTTGGAGGAAACTGGAGTACCCGGAAAAGTTCACGCAAACACAGGCAGAACATGCAAACGCCACACGAACCCATGACCTCTGCACTGTGAGGCGGACGTGCAAACCACCCATTTTCGTGCCGCCCCAATTAAAATGTAATTAACTTAAAAACTTAAAATATTGCATTCCAAAGTCTAACAATGGTGAAGCGATTACTTTTCCATCTCAGAATCCTTGAAATTACGACATCCATGTTTTAAAAGAGTAAGATCAAGACAAATGAGAAAGACACATCAAACGGATCATCCTCCTCCTCCTCATCCTCCTCCTTCTCCTCCACTTTATCGTCAAAAGACTTATTATTCCTTTGTTTGGTACGTGTCCACTTGGGATCTTTAATGCGGACACACCCAAGTCGCTTTGATGCAATTCCAGGATTGAGCTAAAGTAAGCGTACATTTATAAAAGAGAGAGAGAGAAATAGAGAGAGAGAGAGAGAGAGAGAGAGAGAGAGAGAGAGAGAGAGAGAGAGAGAGAGAGAGAGAGAACACATCCAATACTTATTGTGTTTATTATACAAACATAACAACTACATTCATTCATGTATGTCACTAATAATTCACCGATGTGATACTACAGTGTACCCACTTTTACACCCTTCTGTATTATCAGGAGCCACTGTCTCCGTCCATGACCTAGAAGTGCTGTTTTTGAGACAGCATTAAATTTGGATTCATTCAACCACCTAGCATAGGCCTTATGTACAGTATTCTGTGTTTTACCGCCATCTAGTGGTTTTGCTAAAAAAACAAACAGTCATTTGTTTCCCTTCTTATTTTTCCCTTTTGCTTCGCTATGCAAGTAAAAAACGATTTAACTGAATCTCCACAAAGCATATAAAGATGATTCATATTACTGCACAGTTCTCGTTTATTTACTTATGATATGCAGCTGACAATGACCGTTACACAGTTTCAAGTGTTTCACCGTTATCACATTTTTTCGATCTAACATACACCGGTAAATCTAAAATCCTTTTCACACCGGTCAAATTTGACCTGGAACTGCTTCAGTGTCGGCAAAGCGTAGTATGAGCTGCTTTCAATATTTGAAACGTTTTGTGTATTTTGTCTTACTTGAGGAAAACTCATCCAATTGTGAAGTGAAAGAATGGTAGTTGAAGCATATTATTGCTGTTAAATGTCAAAAGGGGTCAATCTTGACCGGAACAGGTTATAAATGTTAAATAGCAAAAAAGTATTTTCTTCATCATTAAGTAAATACTAACTACATTCAAAAATAATTATTGTATTATTCTAGGCGCATAAGTGATACGGCGATAGAATACAATCACATTTTGGTGTTGATGCTAGAGTACTGTATTAGTATTATAATTTAGCTTCCAGAATATCAACCCGCCTGTTAAATGTTGACCATTTTGCTGTTCTTCAATAGTACCACAAGAGGCCGCTGCCTGCAAAGATTGTGCAGATCACTTCGTCACATTTTCTGACCAAATACTGACCGTAGAAATCCAATATAATTAGCAATTTGTCAATATATATTGAAAACATTTTGTAATATAATGATAGCAACATATATACATCCCTTGAGCCAAACTTTCAGTACATTTAAAGTACATTACATTTATTCATTTTAAATGATGACTGTTTTTCCCGACTGTTTTTCCTTTTCAATTAAATTTCTTGTAAGGGAAAACTCAATGTTTTGGTTTGAATTTTAAATGTTTCTATTGCTGTTTTTGCACCTTTTTCTGTCATTCAAATCAGATCACACAGGAAATAGGTGTTGGAAGAGAACAACAGCTCCAAACAATTTCGACACACACAAAGCATTCATGGAAGTGACAGAAGGAAGGGCCGGTCCATCTTGTTGGCTGCACACCCACCTACACACACACACACACACACACACACACGCGCGCACACACACGCACACACACACGCACACACACACACACGCGCACACACTCGCGCGCACACACACACACACTGAGGCCTTATCTGAACTCATCCGCGAGGGAGTTCGTTGCAGCAACATACACACATGAACATGTGTTAGAGGGTCTGAGCCCCAATTGGTTAGTGTCTCTCCACCCCACCAAAGGACTCTCTGAGGGGTCTGCTGCAGCACTCTGCTCCAGGGGCCTGGAAATGCTGGGAGTGAGCCTTTTTCCCTTGATTTCTATTTTTGGCCCAAACATTGGAGGACTTTAGCCTCTCACATTTCCCACTGTTTCTAAACATGCTGCATCACAGTGCAGTGAACCGCTGATGTCCGCTGCGTGTGGATACAAACAACACGAAGGCCTGTAAGTCATGGCGGCAATTTGATCCCACTGAGACAAGAATCTTGTGCTAAGCGAGTGAGGAAGGATGCAGAAACTGCGCCTGCTTTTTCTGCAAGGCCCAGTGCTTAGCCAGCCATGTAGACGCTGGCCACAGCTAAAGGAATTTGGAAAAGGGACTCTTCCGCCAGCCCATCCCCCACTCCCCAAACAGGAAGACATGATTTAACCGGTCACCTCCCAAGTGAGCAAGAAATTCACATTCAGAGGTTTGCTGTTTTGGGGAAAATCCAAAGACACTGATGTCACTAAATTAGCTGGGAAGGGAAGATTTTAGGTTCAAGATCTTACAATACAGTTTTGAAAATAGTCTAGCGTACGTATTTCTTGTGTTACGGCTTTTGTATCTTACGCATGTAAGACATTGATAACGATTAGAAATGTGTTGTATGAAGCCCATATAAGATATAAATCAGCTTGGGATTACCCTTCAAACTTAAACTCTTTTTGCATCTAAAATATCAACAGCGCTAAACTTCTTTTTAGGCATGCCATACACTGAGCGATAAGATAAAACAAAAAAAAACAATTACAGTTGTCGTCCACACCCGCACAGCAAGGGATTGAGCACCACACTGACGTGCTGAAATGAAAACAATGCGACCCAGTATCGGGTTTTGAGGCTCCACATACAGTACAGTATACAGAACTTCATTATTTTTTATTAAACCACAAAAACATGACGTGATTGTCAAGAGAAAGTGGCTTGCCATAAACAGCGAGAATAAAGGAGAGAGTGTGGGTGTTTTGAAAGTCTTTTGGCAATGATCGAACAGCCCATTCACTGGCACGTTTCTAGGCACGGGTACATATGAAACTATAAATATAGTTAAGTATTATTGTAAAACAATAGCTAGCTAGATGGATCCTGATCCATCTCTCTCTCTCTCTCTCTCTCTCTCTCTCTCTCTCTCTCTCTCTCTCTCTCTCGCTTTATATATATATATATACTGTATATATATATATATATATATATATATATATATACTGTATGTATATATATATAAACCGTGACATTCAGGAGATGTTCGCCAACAGTTTTTCTTGTCACCCAGAAAATTTGAATATATTCCAAATTTTGTGGAAAAATGTTCAAAGAAAGATAGAAACATTTACTTATAAATGCACGTATCTTGCAATTACAATTCTAATGTACAATAAATAACCATTTACACAAAAAAAAATTGGAACAAATTACTATTACACTGTGAATATACAAAAATGTATTTTGTGTGAAAGAAAACTTGCATCGAGCAATAAGGGTGGAACATGCGGTTGGGCTACAAAAAAGAACAACTTTTTGGATATGTTTGCTAAGCCTCCTGTGTTTCCTTCTGACATTTTAATAATTGATTGCACTTGGTACAAAGTGCATTGAGCAGGGGCATGTCATCGCTCCATCCCTCTCCAGTCTCCAGGCATAAGCACACAAACCACAAACAAATAATGTTTAACGTTAGTGTAATGGTTGTGTAAGGAATTCCCAGACGAGACCCCAAGTGGAGAGCAATGCAGCTACACCCTGAACCGGTTGCCAGCCAATTGCAGCCATCCTTACAAGCAATTCTCTTAAATGCTGTTAGGCCATGGATGGGGAATATCTTGTTTCTCCTAATCTGTCATCATTAATGTTCCCTAGTTTATGTTTCTCCGTGTTGCTGCTGTCCCTGTTTTTTCTGACCTATTGGACCATAAGATTGCAATCAATCACAATCTGAAGCCGTCTTTGTCTTTTCTTCATTGTGTTGTCATCCACGAATGTTCAAAACAATCCTTTTTAGACAAAGGAATCAAAGGTACAGACAATTATTTTCAAATGTAGAGAATAAAAGTAAAACGTCTGAAAAATTCTTGTTCAAGACTTGTTCGGCTGCCGCTGCAGTCTATGTGTAGAACTAGAGCTTAATTTTGGTGCAGAACAAAATGATAATGCAAGTATTGGTCATAATCGAATCTCACATAGTGTAAACAACTTTTTATTGCGTATGACATAAGTAACTTGCCACTCTGTATTGTGTACAATAGAAGTAACTTGCAGAGGAACCATCAATCTCATCAGGGGGAGCTGTTCACCCTCAACCCGCGAGTAAAACACACGAGTGTATCTGCCCACATTCATAAAAGCGAGGGAGGTCCCTAATTCCACAATAGCCTATAGGGCTTCAGGTTCATGTAAGAACCTGTCAGAGAGAAGACACATGTTTATGAATGAACACGCTGCCTCTGTGCTCACTCCATTGACGACCACTCACTCCACACTGCCGTTTGATGTGCATCACTGCATTGTGGTCGGGATGCATACGTGGTGGATGCATCTCCCAATGGTGGAAACGTGCCCTTCACTTTGAATATATATTTAACAAGAATTGAGTGTTGTCGATGAACCCGCTTGTTGTGACGATGACAAAAGTGTGTCCCGTGAGGCTGCTCCCTGTGAATGTGATGTTTTTGTGCAAACTGCTCCGGGATGACGGCTACGCCGAATGCCAGCGGGCATTAGAAGAGCGAGCGGCCATCTGCCAGCCTCGCGAACTAGCAACCCCACCAGCTGCAGTCGCAAAACGCCCTAGCAAGCAGGACATGCATGCAGCTTCTGACGTCTGCGGCCACACTGCGCCGCGAAGCCCACAAAGAACCGGGAGCGGAAACAATGCGAATGGAGCCCTCAAACGCCGCATAGGTTCAACGTTTGCCCGAGACGCTGCCCTCCAGAGCACATCGACTCACTTCGGATGACTGCTTTGTGCGTCTATTTCCCTACCGCGTGGAAAAGAACACGCCGAAAGGGGACTCATGCAGGGGCACTTTAATACCCCGACATGGCGACGGCAAGAAACGGAAGGGAGCTTTTTACCATTTTGGAAACGAGCGCGGATACAGAAAGTAGTACGGCGTGCGACGGCCAAGAGTACCCGCTAAATCTTTCTGCCGACGTGAAGTGGTTTGAAATTCCGTACAAAAAGCCCGACTCCGACGACGAAGACGGAGCGCGGGAGGAGGAAGAGGAGGACGAAGACGAGGAGGAAGAGGAGGACGGTGTCAGCGGCGGCGTGGGGGAGAATGGGTCCGCGAGTACGGCGGCGGCAGCGGCCGGCAGCCTTGTGGCCGGGGCAGGCTGCAACATCATTTTGGTGACTGGGAGCAATGGACTCAAGCATGAAGAGGAGGACAACTCGGAGGAGTGCTACTATTCCACCTCCACTAACTGCTCCGATGTCGCCTCGAACGACTCTGACCTCGATTTCTCCGATTTGGAGGAAGAGGAAGAGGAGCGAGCGAGCTTTCTCGGCTACGATGAAGACTTGTTCGAGGACTGCACGTCTCCGGACTTCTGGGGCGAACCGGACCAGGTGATTTCTATCGAGACTTTTAATGCTTCCAGCGGCCCTCAGCACTCGCTGGGGGATGACGCCGAACCCCGTGACTATTTCCGGACACTCTTCCCAGATTCGCTTTTTGAACACATGGTGGAACAAACAAACAACTACGCCCTCTATCGGCAAAGGAGGAGCGGCAAAACAGACTCCCATTGGCACCCGACCCACGCCAGGGAGATGAGAGCCTACGTGGGCCTCAACATCCTCATGGGCATCAATCAGCTGCCGGAGAGTGACATGTACTGGGCCAGCGACATTTTCATAGGCAACGCCGGCTTTAAAAAGACCATGACCGCGAGGCGCTTTGAGAAGCTCACCCAGTATCTCCAGCTTTGCGACAGGGAGACTGAGCCCGTGCGAGGCGAGCGCGGCTACGACGGCCTTTTCAAAATCAGGCCTCTCCTGGACGTGCTGGACAACACCATGTGGGACGCGTACACGCCCAACCGCTGTCTGACCATAGACAAGAGCGCCCTTGTCGCCAAGGGGCGTTCTTCGCCCACGCACTCCATGCCCTCCAAGCCCCTGAGAAAAGGCTTGAACGTGTGGATGCTGTGCGACTCGCGCTCGGGCTACTGCCACCGAGCCAAGATTCACGTGGGCCGGCCCAGTGAGGACCGTGCGGTGGTGCTGCAGGGATACAGGGTGGTCACCTCCCTTGTGCGGGGCCTGGAAGGTCAATACCATCACCTCTTCATGGACAGCTTGTTCAACTCGGTGCCTCTCCTCCAGAGACTGCTGAAGGACGGACTTTATGCCTGCGGGCCCACTCATTCAGGACGTAAAGGTTTCCCTGAGGTCCTCCGCCCCCGAAATGTGGGCAAGCTGTCCCAGGGGGAATTTTATCAGTGCCAGCGTGGCAACCTGGTTGCTACGGTGACACGGGACATCAAGGTCATTAGCTGCCTATCCACGAACTCCGCGCCAGGGATTGTGGGTATCAGCCCAGGGGAGCAGCAGGGCCGCGAGACGGACGGTGAGGGGGACAGCGACAGCATGGAGAGCTCGGGTTTGTCTTTCGGCCAACCGAGGCCACTCCCCTTGCTGCTGTACCAGGAGAACATGAGGGGAGTGGACTTGTGTGACCAGCTGAGGGAGTGCTACCAGGTGGGCCGGCCATGCAGAAAGTGGTGGCGCTACTTTCTGTGGTTTTACGTCAACGTGTGCATCGTCAATGCCTACGTCCTCCTGAGGGAAAGCAAAGGGGGCACGTCGCCGGCCGGCCTCAACGGGAAGCAGTTCACCCAGCGCCACTTCCGAGTGCGGCTGGCACAGCAGCTCATCGGAGACTACCAGGGTGCCAGGGGCATGGAGCGCGCCGCCAGGAAGAGGCACGCCGACTCGCCCATCGAGTACGGACACCGCCTGGAGCGCATGTCGGAACGCTCGCGGCGCTGCAGGAACTGCACCAACAAGGGACTACGGCATGAGAGCGTGTTTGGATGCAAGATATGCAATGTCCACCTATGCAGGGGAGGCTGCTTCTCTGAGTTTCATAAATAAACTCTTTATCAAAATATCTTTTCTCGATAATCATCTCATGTCAAGGGATTCTTCTTCTTCTTCTTTTTTTTTTTAAATCAACCATTTTTTAATTCCAAAGGCGACCACTACAAGTGCACAGTCTAGTCATACACTTTTGAGCTAGTTAGAAGTATTATTGCACGCATAACTAGAGACAATAAACGGAGTACTGTATTTGAATTAGCGTAGAATGTTTGGGCGTATTGCCTTCTTGTAACACTGACTGAATTGCCTTGTCATCTTTTTATATGTTTTACGGATTTTATATGAAAAAGTAGACAACATTTTCTGCACTCGCATTACATCGGAGAGCATTTACCATGGAACGTTTATCTCTCGTTTTTCAATAAATGCTCATTATGAACTACACCTGATTGAACTGCCTTTCACTTTGTGCATCAAGTCGAAACTGTCACCATTTCTGATGTATGCTAAAGGAGCGATCCGCTCTAAATTAATGACGTTTTGTTGCTTTGATTATGCAGCTGACATGCTGACACACAAACAGCTTGGAACAATTAGTGACTGAAAAAAAGCCTGAGGCTCAAGTAAGGCCATTGCTGACACGGAGCCACACATGGTCCAAACCCCACCGAAAGTGTTCCTTAGTAGCAGTGACTGTGAAATGCAGGATGACAGAAGTGCTGTATCTTCGGGAGGATTTGTGTGAAATAAGGCATGAATGAGATCAGCGCATCGGCCAGAACATTTATCTTGACAGACACAGAGAGATTTAGCTTCACAACATTTTTATTATTTTGCTCGAAGTTTTTGGTTTAGATCTGTAACGCATAACACTGAAAGTTGTTTCATATTTTATTCCACTCATGTAATATGCATACATGTAAGTCAAATCTTTGAAACAGGAGCAGATGATGCAGTGCAGTTTTACGCCACTCGATGTCATTAAAGAGGTCATAAAATGCTGTCGCTGGTTGGAGTGTGCCATGGAGGCTGTTCTTACTCCAGAAAGGCTTTTTTAAGAAGTAATTTTTGTTGCGCCAAATAGTGATAATGGTCACTTTTCCCGCATTTTTAATGAAGTACTATACTTTCTGTACTGACATACCCGAGAGTGTGGATAATTTGGGACATGGAACAATTCGTCAAAATTTTAGAATCAAAGCAGCAAACTATTAAATGTAAATGTATATTTATCTATTAAAATGTACATTAATAGCTCTCAACACAATGTCTTACAATCTCTTTCCACCAGTTATTTTCCGCTAAAGCTAGCCATTAAATCAGCAACTTTCTCTTCATTTGGGATGATTTTCACACACAAAAATGTGTTCTCTTTTTTGGGGGGAGGGGCCAAACAAGAATTACTAAATTATTATTAAAAATTATTTTTAAAAATCTAAAAATTAAATTATCCATTGATGTATTATTTATTGTTATCCACGATTTCATCTAAACTATACATCATGTTAACTAATATAATCTTGTATGTGTATCAATAGTATACAAATGTGTGTACGGGGCCAGAATTGGTAAAATCGAATCTGATCCACATTGCAAGCAACCTAAATTTTAACATCAGGAAATGCATTCATGACACCAGATGTCATTTTTGCACTTATACTCGAATCTTTAACACTCGGCTAGCGAGGCTACTCATTGATATCACAGTTGGCAAATGTTGAAACCTTGGTGAAGGTCCGCACTCTTATTTTCAAGACAGAAGCAGACTAAATGCTACATGCAGGCAAAGATGGGGACTGCCTGGTTCTGCTGCACACATTTATACAAACTCGCCTTGCGCACCGCCCTCTCCTTCCTCCAGCTTTTCCCAGGCTGGGAGAGCGTTAGTCAACTGGACGCCCATCCCGCTGATCTGCGGGAGCCCCATGGGGAATTACCATGGCAACAGCGGCTGGTGAAGACAGGGAGACGCCAGCAGGCCCACATGGTTGTCATGGTGCTAATTCTGGAGGTGGGAGGTGCCAGAAGCTGCGCCGCCTTTCCCATTTTTCCGAAATTAGCCGTTGTGTGTGTGTGTGTGTGTGTGTGTGTGTGTGTGTGTGTGTGTGTGTGTGTGTGTGTGTGTGTGTGAGAGAGAGAGAGAGAGAGAGAGAGAGAGAGAGAGAGAGAGAGAGAGAGAGAGAGAGAGAGAGAGAGAGAGAGAGAGAGAGAGAGAGACCTGGCCGCCTCCACACCGTACAAGGAGCCAGTTACCGAGCAGGCTCTACATACTGCTGCCAACCCAATACTCCCACCGTGGTTCCAAAGATGTTCTCATGCATATGTAGAATTTAGGGATTAGAGGGAGATATCACACTTTACATATGACACTGCTCCTATGGAAACAAAGGTCAAAGGTGACCCAAATTCATTACTACTGAATTCATTCAAACTCTGAGGTGTGTTAGAAAAGATTCAGGACCATCCATCCATCCATCAATCCATTTGATCTTGTCAAGTGGTTGCACGAAATGAAATCACCTGGATCGAGATACATTTTTTTATCGTTATCAATTTCATGAATTCAACACGTTTTTTTTTGGTGTGTGTGGCCATCGCCAAATTTGGTACTAGTGAAAAATCACCACTTGCACACTATTAACTGGAGAAAATCAAACAGCATCTGAAATAGAGACATTAAGTTGAAGTTTGGCATGCTCCACTTGGGCTTGGCTGAGCTGCATTGAGTGCTGTTGTCATCAGAGGTATGTCCTCATTTTATTCATACCAGTAACTTTCCTCACACAGGAACAACACTACAAGGAAACGGAAGGTAATTAAATCCACATTCACATTCCAGCCACTGCCAAATTGCATCTCACTAATTCAGCAGTTTAATTATTTCATGTCCCATGGACGATTGTTGTTTTTTTATGATATGGTTGGGAAGAAGCCAGAAGAATGACCAGAGGAAGTTTGATGTCTGGATCTCTTGCCAGTGGCTCACCAAGTGTGACCTGCAACCAAACATAACATTTAGTCCGTGCACTTATTAGCTCATTCATGCAAATAAAATCCAGTCAAATCAGTGAGAGCAAACAGTTTGGTGCACTTTGGAATGCAAATGAGGTCTGGGTGCTGGGACAGAATTCCACAAATACAACATAACAAACCCCCCCCCCCCCAAACCCCCCCGCACATATCTAAACTAAGTTCAGCCACGATTACCTTGAGTGTATACTCGAGCTTGATCAAGGAGCAGTTGAAGAAGGTGGGGTAGAGCTGCGGTGGGATACGTAGAACATTGCTCATGGTGCGACTGCTGCGAGCTGAAACAGATTCTCCCGTACCGAAGGGGATCTCATTTGTGTGCACAATAGCCTCGGACTGAGCGACAAACATTTGCTTCTCACAAAGGAAGAATTTGGGTGTTACTGTGCGATTTGAGCTGTTGATGACTTCAACCCACACTTGCATCGTTTCACCTAGGAGGAGTGACAAATGTACGTCATGTAAGTCATACAGTGGTCACATCCAACATTCATTCGGCACGGCCGCTGAAATGCGTTCACCTTGCATCAGCCCCATTTTCTCCGAAGTAACCCTCAAAGTAACCTTTCCAGAGCCATGAAATGAAATTTTGGTTGCGCATTGCCGTTCCTATAGCAACGGTGATACAAAGTCAGAAAACAAATTCGCTGACAGGAATATTCTGTGGACTCATTCAATCAATTGCATACTTGAAGTCCGATGATCAACATTTCTGATTTGGAGGCAAAGGGAAACTCCGACTTGGTCAGAAATGGGAACTCAATTTTGCTTTTGTGGATGCTCCAGATTGACAGAGTCAATTGAGCTTGTAAACCGTATGCGATTCTGCCCCATTTCCCATCATACGACGAAGGCATTTCTCTGCAAAGAAATTATCATGAGTGGTAGGGTCTTTATTTAGTGAGAAATATATGGACATAAGTTTTGGAACACCTGGCCAGACAAATCTGTCCCCCCAGGATTGTGATGATTCCATAAATTTAAATTATATTTGACAAGATTTCTTTAAAACACAAGTGGTGAATTCACACAAATCCCTTAATATATTGTATGCCATTAAAACGGGATTGTAGCTTACAAATCAAATGTTAAAAAACTAATGGTCTACTTACCCTGACCCTCTGCATTTGCAACAGATCAGCCATTCTCTGTGTATTGTTTGGCTAATAAAGAGTCATTCACTTTTGTTTTTGTCAAAATGAAGAATTAAGATTCACAAAGTACTAATAAATCTAATCCAAGCCCCGATCATCTAATTTCTGATTTAAGAGGTGCGTCCCAAGACTTTTGTCCGCATAAGTGGAGATGAAGAGTACTCACATGTTTGGAATCTCAAAGGTAAAAGGATACACATTTCTCCCTTGATGAACGATTTCAGATCCTTGTAGGAAAGAAAGCGAAAGTCGAACAGGATTTGGCACAATCAGCAATCGTGCATGTTTGGAGGAACTTGTCAACCCTATTCTAGAGCATTGCAATGAACTTTACATTTTCCTAATAACACCCCTCCCCCCACCCCCTAAGGGGGAAAAAAACATTTGGCCATTGTGTGAATAATTTAGGGCCATGTTATGTAAGTAGCATATAATGGCCTATACTACATTCATGTAGTATAGAAAGAAATAAATACAAACCATCTCCTCTATTTTTATCCTGAAGAATAATGTGTTCCAAATAGAAATATTTCTCCTCATCTCGGTGGAGCACTGTCGTCTGTCCATCTCGATCAAACCATTTGACCTCAGCCTTTCCTTTCGCGCTGACCATCAAACACTTCACTTTGGTTTCCTTGCTGGCCACCACAGTCACTCTTCCAGAGAGAATATCTCCGGGAGAGAAAGTTCCTCTTTCATTCGCTTTATCGTATTCCACAGAGAAAAGCTTTATCGACATGATCAGGTCACATTTCTCACCCCTCTTCTCGGTGATAAGGAGTGGACGGAGGCGGGCTGATGCGATCCTGTCAAGCGGCCGAGCTCTCTAAAAAACTGGACTTGTATCTGTGTCACAAGTGGTCACGTGATCAAGCCCGGAGGTGTCATATTCACACAGGTAACCCGAGCTGAAGCCTCAATTCGGCTAATTCCGATGAAATACAATGCAAATTAAGACTGAAGTAGGAATTCCATTTATTTCAGTGTGTGCAACACATTATGCAGCTGTATGCACCATTCTTCTCCATTGGCCCTGAACAATATAATCGGGGTCACTGTCGATGATGAGTTATGAGTTGATGAGTTTTGTGTGTCTACGGTGAACTGCCTAAAACCAATGATATGTCTTGTTTGTTTGTTTGTTTTGTATGAACATAATTCATTACAAATTTTAAAAAACAATAAAAATATCATATTAAATATAATATAAAACATATACACACAAATATGAATACGCAACTGTACACTGTACATGTCTACATACAGCCATTTTGTTGCAATTTGTTTGCTTGTACTGTACATCCACTTCATTGAATCAATTACAAACGATTGCCACCTATGAGCAACTTTGAAAGGACTTATATACACCATGCTTGGATGAAATCTGTTGACATGATATGGATTCCATGCACAAGATAAGCAATATAGAGCAATAGCTTCACATTTTCATTAGCTCAGTAGTTCATAGGGGTGTCCATAGATCGGGGTTTTTGTGGTGGGTTTCCGGCACTCTGTATTTGCTGGTTTGGGTTTGGATATAGAGTATCTCCCAAAGTTAAAGCCTTCAGCAACTTCTGATGTTGTTTGGCGGAATGCAGACTGGTGGGTAGCACGACTATTGGCATGCTGAGGTAAGTGGAGCTCGAGCCAGTCATATCCAAACAGATCTGGAGAAAATACACAGAAAATATAGATGATTGTTATTTTTCATACAAAATGTCCAGCTCCATCACAGATGGTAAGATTGGGTCATTACACAAACAAAAAGGTCTGTAGTGCTGTGAACCTCCCCGCCCCGAAAAGGCAAATATACTTTTTCAATTACTTTTCCTTTGAGATTTGATGAAAGGTTTCAAACAAGCAAATGGGAGAAGGGGAATCGCTGAATGGGAGAAGCTGGGAGGAGAACAGTCATGGGAAGATGGTGTTGAACACGGTATCCACAAAACAGGGTCTGTGTAAGTTCCCGCGCTTAGGGGGAATATACCAATCTTTAATCGACCGATTAGGATTTGAGCCCATTTTCTTTCTTTTTTTTTTTTACAATGAAAAACGCTTATTTTGATACATGTATATTTGGCTTACCTTCAATATATACTGAAGTTCGACGGGTGAACCCATCGAGATGGTGGGAGGTATCCCTCTCGGGATGGTGATCACATCCGTTACAGTCCCTTTGCTGTGAGCGCGAAGAGGCTTGGCTTTTTTCTTCACAATCGGAAACACTCCAGTTATCCTCCTACCCGGGGAAATCCGACTTTGCTTCCTGTACAATATGTACTTGAGCGCGACTGGACAAGGTGACTGGTTGATGATGTCCACAACGACTTGGATTCCTTCACCTAGAGGACGAGAGAATGATTTGTTTGTGAGTCCAGAATGAGTGAAACTTCATTGAAGAAGAACAATGTGTGATGCTCAAAAATCAAAATGACAGTAGACACTAAGAATGATGGATTTTTGTATTTAATGGGTAAAACTCCTCATAAAACTATACTGTACATGCACTTTCAGCAGACTTCAGTATCATGTAATGAACAAAGAAACCACCAGGGTCGTGGGGGGTGCTGGAGCCTATCCCAGCTGTCTCCGGGCAGTAGGCGGGGGACACCCTGAATCGGTTGCCAGCCAATCGCAGGGCACACAGAGACGAACAACCATCCACGCTCACACTCACACCTAGGGACAATTTAGAGTGCTCAATCAGCCTACCAAGTATGTCTTTGGAATGTGGGAGGAAACCGTAGCACCGGAGAAAACCCACCCATATATATATATATATATATATATATATATATATATATATATATATATATATATATATATATCCTATTGCATCGATAATATATATAAAGTATATATATATATATATATATATATATATATATATATATATATATATATATATATATATATATATATATATATATATATATATATATATATAGAGAGAGAGAGAGAGAGAGAGAGAGAGAGATACTTTAGCCGCAGTTATCGATGCAATAGGATGCAATAGGATTCCCTTCCTAATCACAATGCAGTGCAATTCAATTCGATTTGAAAGTATGATGCAAAGAATTTATGCTCTGCAATATGATGAGTTTGTTTATTTATCCGCCATAGAATGTCTCTTTTTAAAAATTTTGCAATTGAACAACGCCTGGCTCAAACTTTGCAAAAATGAGGCATGAGTTGCAGTGCAATATTTTTGAAGATACAATCAACCTTTGTGCAACTGCTTCCAAGAAGAAAAAAAAACCTAGAAACAAAAACAAAAACAAAATCCTCTAATTGGTATTGCTGTAAACAAGTTTTAAAATACATTCTGTATTTTGTACCTATGCTCCAAGATGTAGACGAGGTATTGGAAGGCCTCATTTTCCATGAGACTGTCTTGCTGGATATCTTTTCAGATAAAGAAGGTTATAGCTGTTAGGTCGTGGCACAAAAAAAATTGCACACTTAGCTGTTAACTCTTTGTAAGATTATCTATCTATCTATCTATCTATCTATCTATCTATCTATCTATCTATCTATCTATCTATCTATCTAGCTAGATAGCCATCTATCCATCTAGCTAGCTAGCTAGCCATCTATCCATCTAGCTAGCTAGCTAGCTCGCTATCTAGCCATCTAGCTATCTAGCTAGCTATCTAGCCATCTATCCATCTATCTAGCAATCTATGTAGCCATCTATCTATCTGCCAATCTGTCTGTGTGTCTGTCTAGCTAGCGTCACTTGGGGTAAGATCCCACCCCCAATCCGGAGAGAGCATTCCAAGGGGCTTGGTATGCCATTCTCCGGAAGCATCCCCCTCAGAGAACTGCCAGAGGGATACCGATGAACGCCTTTCGACGACCCTGCGGATGGTGACCATAATCTCGCATATCAAAGCAACTGTAGAATGGTACTCGTGGGTAGATAGCTAGAGTCTGATTTTTTATGGTTTTGTTCATCAGACTACATTTTGCTATTTGCGGGCCATTCCAGTCCCAAGACAGTACAAATTGGGTTGTTCCACTGCATGATTTCAAGTTGTAATATCACCATTCACCACTAGATGGCTGATATGGCTGAATTGCACTTGCATTGGGTCCGATGCTCCCCTATACAACAATGCTGCTAGTAGGCCTTTTTGCTGATTTGGAATGACGTGCAGGTCCAACACAGTCCCTCAATAATCTAAATTTTTTTGTGAATTGAATTTTGTGAAAAAATGTACAAATGACTTCTTGCACTAAATGATGTTTTCTTGTACAGCAATTTTCTGTCATCCTTGAATGGTCATTTTTATGCAAGAGAGCCCTTTCCACTAGGTTAAAAAAATTGTTGTTTGCCACAAACCCTTTGTTGTAGAAGAGTGGCTATGTTATATATGCATTGAGAAATATGAAAAATGAAACATATTAAGAGTGTGTATTTTGCACATATTTTGTCCCAATTTGAATTTTTTGCTCAAACATTACGATAACGATAGGGTCGTCCAATGTGGCCCCCGAGTAGCACTTGTGCAACATTCTGGGCCCCTCCATCATTTACGGTGCCCATCCCTGTAGTAGAAATAAAAAAATGAATCGCAATTATTTAGGGAAAATTGTGTGATTAATTAGTATCTTTTGCTGTATCCTCACTCACACACACACACACACACACACACACACACACACACACACACACGTGGGTGCACAACCATGCACACATGCGCATTTGTACGTGCTCGCGCCACGATGAACAACAGCGGTAACGGCCCCAAAAATGAACGAAACCAAAAACCTACAGACACACAAATCTTTTTTTGGGGCACCCCTGATGTACTGAATGTGAAAACATTACCGGGTGTGTAGACTTTCGATTCAGTGGAAACAACAAATGTTACTGTTCCAGAACCAAGGCATTTGACCAATGTCTTGATCCAAGTATGCTGGGGTTCCTGGAAAACAAATTCTTCTTTGAAACAATTGCTCTCCTACCAAGACAATTTGTTATGAGCAAAAATACAAGAAAATGTCACCATAAATGAGGCTATATCCACATCTTCATTTGGATGGAACGGGACATCTTGTTCAACAATTCCTCCTATATTCATTGGATGTTTGAAATCTGGATCTGGGAAAATATGACTTCCAAGTTCCGCATATCAGTGCGCCCTCAAAATCACATGCTAAAGTGACTGAAGAAAGAACAATATTTGAAAAACTTTTACATCTTAGAATGGAGATCAATATGCCTTACCTTGGGCCAAAAAAATCTTCTTTGGTCATCGAAAATATCTCCTTGCAGGAATAGTTTCTCTCGACAATTCACTGGACAGTTCACTTGCATTGATAGGCTTTTCATTTGTGAAACAAAATAACTTTGTGGCATGCAACCCCATGAAAGAAAACCTGTTTAACAACTTGCCATGCGATGCAACCATTGGCAAATGCTGATCTGGTTTTTTTCCACTGGACTCTATCTACAGTGGAAAGTTTTGTGAAGGGCGGTGTTAAAATATGCCATGTGAATTCACTCTAGGAACCTCGCATGTAAAGTCCCATGAATTGACGTGTGTGTTTAAAAATAGCAACACACAGAATTCCCAGGTTCCATGAACTTTGTTCAAAATGGAAACTTTCCATGAATTATCTCAAAGTGCAAGTAAAATTGTCAGAGAATGAACAATGTAATTATCAGAATGTGATATGGGTTACATCTGAAAAAAAAATCAATTCCCTTTGTTTGCATGTACAGCAGATTACATTGAGTTTTGAAAGAAAACAGTTAAAATTAAAGTTAAAGAAAAAAAAGCATTAGGCTATCCTGCAACTTTTCATTATCACCTTTAATTGCCGGGAATATTCTTAGAGGCAACGAGAATGCAAATTTGTTTATGGGGAGAAAGCATGGCCCGAGATGCGATGCATGATCATGAGAAATGTGGCCAATACGGCATGTTGTCATTCGATACAAATTGTTGAAGGACAAAACTCGAGCATGTCAAAGCCAAATGGTAAGCGGAGCTGCAGTGTTCACGCAAACATACATCTGCGTAACATTTTGTTTAACGGCATTAGCTTCTGCTAATAATGTTCCAATAATGCTCGACTAAGTGGTCTACTTGGAGTTAGGTTATTTATTTTATTTTTTTGGGTGTGTGTTTGGAGGTGTCATAAGGCACAACGCGACACACAAGTGCAACCGTGGGGGAAAATGTCATGGACTTTCTTTTTGCACTTACCTTAAATGGTTAAATTTGGCAGTTGTGGTTTTGCCCAAGGCAAGGCAGACCTGTTTTTTTTTTTTTAATTGACTTTGCAGATTTTTGCTACAGAAAACAGAGTTAACTTCAGATAAACAGCACTTACTTGAATGCACTGTAAAGATGTAATTTGAGACTGAGGTATTTTTTATTAAAAAAAAGCAAGTTTCAGACAATGTATGTTATGATGGCAACCGTGAGCTGTTTTAAATTATAGATTGCATCATTTGTCTCCTTTAGAGTGTGCAGCGTTGGCAGGGGCCAAAACACAAACATGATTGCGGCAGGAGTTTTGGGCCTGATTTTCTCGGTACTGGTAAACTGTCCAAGGCCTTAGGAGGGAGGCACGGTGCCAGGGCCAAGGTCTCAGAGATGGACTGAAAAGTCCACAGTGAAAGTGTCTTTGTGGGTTCATGAAATTCAGTGGCAATACCGCAATGCTCCACTTGGTGTTGCCTTCCCTAAAACAACACTTTTTTTGGATTGTCAGTTTGCTTAGTTGAGTTACTCGAGGAAATATCTCCGTTTTGAGCCATTGAAAGGACATGAGGTGGTTCGAGACGGTGAAGTCTGGGCATCCATGTTAAAACTGCTCTCTCAACAACCTGCACCTGGATGAAAATAGATGGAGCGGTGGAAATTGCTACGTCCGAAGCCTCGCGAGACGGGCTTCCTACGTCATCGCCAACACATAGTGTCGCGGGTGATTCGAAATAAAACGGCGCATCGAGACGACAATGAGCTGACAGGCGACACTGACACACCCAACTCGCATCTTCAAACCTCAATTCAATCGGATTCGTTTTGCACTGGACGCACCCCACCGTCCACAACAAAAAAGAAGAGAACATTCCATGTCTGGGACCATTTTGAGCAGATCTCTCCTAAAAAGGTACAAATTATAATAACCATTGTGAATATATATTGTAAATTATTGTGACAACACAATGTATCCCTAGTTTTAATGTCTTTCTTCTACTTGCTGATATTTCAAAAGATGAAGTGTAAACTTAGTTCGAAAGAACTTGGGTACCAAGAGAACACTTCATCTATGTTGAGACATTATAGGGCCCTGCATGAAAATCAGGAGACAACTCAATTAGAACCACGCCCAGGTAAGCCATTTATCATGCAATGAAAAAAACAGCACCCTGTACCCTGCCTCATCCCTTGCGAAAGATTATAATCAAAAGCAGGAGAAATCCTATCTAAAAAAAAAAAAGTTTGAAGATGAAAATTTTGGAAATGCTAGTTTTCCTCAATAAAAATGAATGAAAGGTGTGTCTTGTTCCTTGGTTATATGTCAATGTCTAAAATAAAGCAATCCACAGTATCATTTTAATCACTGTCTGTCATGACATTTATTTTCCACAGGATGGCGCAATAGAACAAATGAAGCCTCATGATGCTTCGGCCCAGGAGCGAACCATTTGGATGGAAAGCCTCATTGCTTCATGATGCTTCAGTTTACCATTACGAGCTAAATATGATTCATTAAAACCCCAGAAAGTTCTGGTGAAAAGCAACACAGTGTAAACATTGTTGTGTCACAGTGCGTACATCGTCATTCAAAACGAAACAACCTTTAAGCGTACTTTGGATTTCCCAGCAATGTTTTAACTCCCTTATGATTAAATCTATTGCTCAGTCCCAGATCCTGCTTTACTGGATGCCTCAGTGAATGAAAACAAGAAATTAAAATGAGAAAAAGACATTTACAAATTTGATGCGTCAACAAAAAACAATATATACTTCTACATTTAGATGATAAAGGTTTGTGGATATGATGATGTCATTTGACTCGACCTATCAGTGAGAAGATCCGGTCTGTGTTTGTGGGGAGGCTGTTCCTCACAATCTTGTGAACAGCCTCGACTGTCTTTTGACGAGCCTTTCTTTCTGCAGCCGCTGTGCAATGCCGTGATGCTGGTGAAGAATGTCTGCGATTGTTAATTTGGGCAAGTTTTGTAACACCACAAAAACAAAAAAAAAGAACACCACCATTTTTCAAAACCACAGAGGACAGACCCTAGTCTTAGAAATCCACAGGATGATGGGGCAATCCGTTATTCATTAACTCCAGGCTTTCAAATGGTTGTGTGGCAAGAAGAGAATGGTCATCGAAGACAAGTATTCTCTGTTCTGCGAACTTACGAGTCGGTTTCAAACAGACCTGCAAAAAAGAAAAAAAAATCAGCGATCACATCAAACAACACATAATCGTGTATATTAAAATATTTGGAATATATTTCTTAAACATTTTCTCCTGCGTTTGTGCCAAATTGACAAAGGTGCAGTGATATAGGGTTGGGTCCTGAAGGGATGGGATATTGCCCAATGAGGATGAGCGCACAGCAATGGATGGATTTAGACAAGGGACGGACGGGTGAGGCAGGAGGAGGGACGAGGACTTAAGTTGGTCCTTTTTTTTTTTTTTTTTCGTACCGATCAATTTGGGTGGGTACAGCAAAGTACCAAGTCACGTGAAATCAAATGATAGCATGTTTTGGTTCCAAAGCGCATCTTTCCAAGTTGGTGACTTTCCATGTTACACATGGACACCGTAGAGCAGAACACATCAGTGTGCTGATGTCACTTCTTGACAAGCTACGCCACGCAGGCTGAAAATACATTTCTGGGTTTTAAGCGAGTGAGTTGTATCATCGTATTTCTTTCATAAATATGACAACAGAGTGGTACAATCCCTCTGAATCATTGTAGAAATCAATTAATTGAAGGAATTATAATCGTGATCATTTCAAACAGATTTTTTTAACAGCACCCGCCTGACCACGTGACACAACTATGGGCGGCGGTGGTGTTGGGGGCGTGGCTTGTGAGACACTGATGCACCATCTCCCATCTCCCAATGTTCAGCCACAGCGGCCAACTTGACATCATCCGCAAGTGGAGATCATTCAATTCTTTTAAATGTACTTTACGTGCGCTGAGCTCTTGCATCTACATGCCACAAAGACCGCGTGACTCTCTATGCACTGAATTTAAAAAGAATAAGGGGAGCCGCTTCCCCAGGCTGAGAGTTAGCTGTGTTCCCTCCCACAACGGCGCACAACGGTGCAAGTGCCCTGTTCTACCTTCGGTAGTCCAGCAAAATAGCCAAAAGGAAAAAAAAACTCCACATGCTAGCCATCAGGAATTTCGGGAAAATGGGTTGATTTTCCCCAATGGCTGGTCTAATTTCTGGGCTGGTCAAACTGGGTGACGGCTGCCCCTCTGTGCCTTATCGCGAGTGTAATGTCTGCCCTATGACCCTCTCCCTTTCCCTTTCCCGGCCGTCGAAGAATATTCCCGAGACAAATTTTGGGGTAGAACCCCATTCAACAGTGGGGAAAAAGAGTTTGCAACAAATTTAGGTTAATGTCAGAACGTTAGAACATTGATTGATGGAGTAATGTCAGCTTCTTAACCTAACAAATTAAAAGGATTCATGTAATAATCACAAAGAAACAAGCAAACTTTTTTTCCACGTATATGCAAATGCATACAGTATCTAATATTTGTAACTTGAGAATACGTGCAGAGTTATTTAATCGTTTGATTGTTACATTTACATGCTCTTAGAGTTGCATCTGGCCTTTTGAGGACAACTATTATGCTGATGAGTCCTTCGGTGAAAATAGTGGCAAGAAAGTGGTTTACCTTCAGTCGATACTCATTCTTGGCTAGACCGACGATGGGACAAAGTAGGTTTTCCAACGGGATCTTCTTGGTAATAGTCACTTGGCTGTGTGCAGCAATGACGTCAGTCTCGTTTCGACTTTGAAGTATCTTCGAAGTTGTGACCATCCTCTGACCCGGAAGCAGTGTCGTTTGCTTCCTGTAGATGGTGAATGTGGGCCTCACTGCAACAGTTGACTGGTTGTTGATTTCAACTTTGATATTCAGAGTTTCATCTGTGGGGTGAGAAAGTGCGTATGATGCCATGGGTCAAACAGCAGAAGCGCACTGGATTCTTCAATTATCTGTTCCAGTGCGAATTCATTTGTTCATTTTTTTTATGGGTGCGTGTTTTTGTGTGTACAGTGCTTGAAATAACATTACCTGGTTTGTAGGCCATTTGTTCAGTGTCAACATTCATTGTGACCGTTCCAGAGCCAAAGCGTTTGAAATTATGCTCTATGCAAACATGCTGAGGTTTCTGAAACACAAATGAGCTTTTATTTCAATAACTTTGCTTTTCTGCCATTTATTGCTGTGTACAAACAAAGTGAAAAGTGTCACCATGTGTTGAGAGATATCCGTGTCTTCCTTTTGCTCAAATATGAATTTGGTTTGAACCTTTTTGTCCCGCTTCTTAGGTTGTTTGAGTTTTGCTTTTAACTTATGACGAGCCCAATTTGAGGAAGATGTCATTTCTCTGTCAAAAAAACAAACAAACAAAAAAAACCTCAACACAATTAAAAAAAAAAACAACATTGGATTAAGCCTGAAAGGGAAAAATATGAAGATCTGTGACAATGGTGACAAATACTTGTCAGGAATCTTGAAGGAAAAAGGAAACGTGTGTCTTCCTTCGCCAAATTTTTGGGGGCCTGAAAAAATGTTTTTACCAAAGTCAAAAATATGAGTTAGTCCATTGTTTAATCATCCCAAAGTTACTGCCGTAGGAAAAATGTTAACAGAATATTTACCTGTTTTCAAGAGATCTTGTTTCACCTTATACAAATGATCCACAGTTGGGGAGGACTTTGACGAGATCCATGCCTTGATATGAGGAAACAGTTTTCAGGTGAAATTTTTCGTATCCTTCCACAATTAATGTTAGTGATTTGATTGCAGCTTCCTTCAAAATGTCCACAATGACTCTTCCTTGGATAGTATCTCCATTTGTAAAATGAGTTTTCCCATCGACTTCATCATGTTCAATTAAAAATGTTTTGATGGGCATTTTCAAAACAAATAAAAAAATAAACTAGAATCCTGCAAAAACACGGTAGTTGGGTCAAGTACGTGCACAGCAGCGGCGCGCTGTCTTAATGACAATCTTTATGCTTCAAACCTGATTAAATCTTGTTCCTGTTAGCGTGGGGTGTGTTTGCATGGGTGATGTCATTTTTTTGCGTGTGCATCATTCCAATGTGATTTGATAGTTACTCTCGATTGTGATGCCTTGTTGACTGATGATTGTAGGATAACAATAGGCATGCCCTGTCAATGTTTAAATTGCTCCCAGTCAAGTTGCAAAGTGAACAGAGGCTTGGCCTTCGATCGTACACCAACCAACTTTGTCAAATTAGAAATCAGTGCTGGTGAGTGAATGCATTGAGCTTTAAAATTTGGCTTTGTTTGGGAAATACTGCGCAAAGGGTGGGTTGTTCCTGGCTGTTTCAATGTTGTTGTTTCAAAGCCCTAACTATTGTGGGGTGGGGAGTATATTTTTGGCTTTGTGGACGCAATAGTGGTTTTGCCTCATAGGAGCTCACATTCAATGTCAATAAAATAACAAATACTGCGCAGATGACTTTTCTATTTTCGCAGGCTGAAGTTGAGTAGGAATGTGCATTAGAATTTTGGTGACAATCGGTCAACATTTTTGGCCACGAGGTGACGACAGAATGTGACAAACCAAACCATATTACAATACTTGCCTCCTTCCTTCAGTGTCTGGCTGATGTGTCGAGTCAATCAAGAAGTCTCCTCCCACTTTTACAACTTGTCCTGAAAGTTGTCTCCCAATAAAATCACCATGGCCACATCATACAAAAACTTGAAAAAATGTTCCGATCCGATTATCCTCACGAGGATTGCCGGCATGGTGGAGTCTAACCCAGCTGTCTTTGGGCAGTTGGCGGTGGAAACTCATTCTTACGACGTAAATAGAATAAAAACAAAGTTTGTTCTGATATTTTCAGATTATGCTTAACACATGCCTATAAACATCCAAGCCACATAAATTTTGGTGAGAATTATGGCAACACTTGACAACGCCATCCTGCATTTTTATAGCATAATAGAGCAAGAAACAAGTCTAAATGAACAGAAGCAGGTTACAGCCTGGAACATGCCCCCAGATTATGTGAACCCGTGAACAATGTCCAATACGGCACCGCACAGGTGATGTCATTATTCATCCATCCATTCATTGTCTTAAAGCTTTTTTTCGGAATCAGATGCCATTGGTATTTGCACTTTTATTCTTAATTGACTAATCGAATGCTGGAAGATTAATTTTTGAGCCGTGCGCTCCTTTGAATTTCCTGATCAAGAAATGGATTGGATTTATTGAGTGTGCGGTTCTATTTATTATTCTTTTTTTGATTTTGTTTGGATCCCGCGACAGTAAAAGGATCTTACATAAGAACTGCTGGCTTCACGTGCACCATTGATGTTTGCGTCATTCTGTCATTTCGTGTATTGATGAAAATAGGTTAAAACAGGCAAAGCCAAGTGTAGAAATGAAGGTATAATGAATTGTGGGAGGTAGCAACTTACAATCCTGTAAAAATGTAAAAAAAAATAAAAACTTAGTACAGATATAGCATTATAATCACCTGGAATTAGTTTGATGGCAATTTTTCAACAACAAAAACATTTATTTTAGTTTTTTTCCATTTTATTTGAGATGTTTGATTTATTTCCATCTCTCTGCAGGATATAATTTCTTTCTGTGATTTATGGTCAACTTCCATATTTGTCAGAATTACTCAAAGGGGGATACACAATGTGTGCTCCATATGCTGGAGGGAGATCCGAAGGTTGGGGTGCTTGGTTCCAGCTCTGTTGGTTTAAACCCCGAAATCCTCAAATCCAGAGGCAGCAGCACCTGGATGTTGATTTCTTGCTGGAGTCTCAAAGGCAGGTAGGACAACTATTGGAAGTTTGATTTCCGGGTCTGTTGCATATTTGACATCCAGGTAGATCTGTGAAAAGTGTTGGTTAGTTTCTGAAATCGGTTGTAGTCCTCATGCTACTTTTTTTTTGTTTCTTTCTCTGCCACTCTTTTCATTAGCAGTGACTGTATCAAATGGAATGAACCTCAAAAGCTGCAATAGAATTTTTGGCTTACCTTCAGCCTGTATTCCAGCTTGATGATGGAAGAGTTCAGAATGGAGGGAGGCACATTCCTGGGGAGTGTGATCATCTTCTCCATTATCTCTTTGCTACGGGCATTAATACTCTCAAGTTTATCCTTCACAATAACCTGTGTGTGAACTCTTCTGTGACCTTGAGCAAAGAAACTTTGCTTTTCGTACAATTCAAATTTGGGCTTTAAATCACGGGATGAATGGTTATGAATTTCAACTTTGACTTGCAGAGTTTCACCTGCAACGGCACACAAAATCACATGTATAGTTGCATCAGTGGGGAAGTAAATGGATGGCAACTGTCAACTTGCATGTGTACTCTTTATTTTTATTCCAATAGTGCATCAGTATGAGCATACACACACAGTATTTGACACTTCATATAGCCAGCGTAGAAAGAAAAAAATGGGGAAAAAATTGCTAAATTTACGATCAGCATTCACTTACATCGATTTCTTTCATAATGACTTTTACTTTGCTTCCTCCAGCTTTTATTTTTATTACTTTTATTCTGTCTTCAAGCATTAAAGCTTTTCTTTATTCCTTGGTCTGCAAAGGTCCATTTTTTGTAGCCATTTTAGCAATGCAACGTTCGTGATGCGTCTGAAACTAACAATAACAAACTGTAGGCTGAGGTTGGATTAGACTTTTGCGGAAGGCTTGTTTTCCTTGTAGTGAATCTCGTTGGGAGGCAAGGGCAGAGAAAAATATTTCGTATAACACAACAGGGGGGTTTTTCATTGTAGGAGGAGCAGAAAAGTGGGAATGGTTTTAACGCATGATTTTTTTTTCACACTAGGGGGCATTTTTGCCCATGCAGGTTTCTTTGTAGAGGAGTTTCACTGTATTGGCGCACTATAAGGCGCAAAGGAAAGCATTCAATTTTCTCAAAAGCCAACAGTGCGCCCTATAATCCCATGCGAGTAATATAAATAGAATGTAACTCTCTTTATTCCTCAGTGAGTTGTTTCCCTGTTCGTGTTCCAATGCCATCTAGTGGTGATTATTAGCAGGGCATGTGCATTCCCCAACACACACTAAAACAGACAACTACTTTCTGAGCTTTGAGTGGCTATTACGAAAGGAAGATAATACCAAAAGCATAGCTAAGTACTGACTAAACGAAGGAAGGAGACAAGCAAGACTTCTAATGATAGCCCAAAGTTTGTTTGGTTTGGTTTGGTTTGGTTTGGTTTGGTTTATTTATTGAACATAACATGTAACATATACAGTAATAATAAGGTAAGTAAGAGAAATCAGTCATCATTCAACACAGTCATCATTAAACACAGTTATTATGTTCAAGGGAGTAGGAAGAAGTAAAGAACTTATCTAGTCCTACCCCGTGTTATGTGTTTATATCTAATAAATAGTTTTTATATCAATCAGAAAAGAAAGTGAATAAGAAGAAAGAAGTCTCCATTAATGCTCATGCTTTACCCTGAACCATGATATTTTTACAACTTTTGGAGTGTATCGGGATTTTATACATACACACCCTGGCATTCTCGTGTCAATTTTCTCTTGTATTCATAATGGATATTTCCATACCTTTCTCTATTTATCAACTTATATCTAATTTATCATTATATTTAATGTTTAGAACTTATCATTTTAACTCTGATTGATGTATGATTTGTATGCCTTTTTGTTGAATCAATTGTCTTCATAACTTTTGTCTTTCATTAATTGTGTTGAAATGCCATTTTTATTTGTATGTTTCATGTCCGTGTTTGTGACCAGTTCTCAATGTTACCGCTGCAGCGGTTGTGAAGGCTCTATATGGATAGAGCAGTATTCTATTGTATTGTATTCCCTTTAGCGTAGCACCATCTAGTGGATGCGCAGCGTAACCACAGCCACTATTGTAGCTTTGATTCCATGCGCCTCATAATGCAGTGCGCCCTACATATGAAAACAGTTTTACAATAGGTAATTCATTGAAGGTGTGCCTTATAATCCAAAGTAATTAATGGCGCAGAAAATACGGTAGTTCATTTCCGTGTAGAATTTGACACGAATGCGGTAGGTAGAACGGGACAAATATCTCTGGCTTACTTTGTCAGATGTAGACAATTGTTTATTGGAATTATAAGCATTACTGTTGCGCCCCAAGTTTCACCTATAGTGTTGTAAAAATATAATCTGTATACAGTATAAAAATAGATGCTTACCTGGTTGGTATCCCATTTTCTTTGTGTAAACATCCATTGCAATGTTTCCAGAACCAAACACTGAGAGTTTTTTATCAGTGCAATCATGCTGAGGTTCCTGAAAGAAACAAGATCCATTTCTTCAACATGCACAAACACAACAGTTTTAAACTGCAATTAATTTGTTCCAAATTTCTCACCATAAGTCCAGCCATATCCATATCTGCTTTGGAGACAAATGTGAAGTGGGCCTTTGCTGTTTTTGTCAACTTCATTGATTGTTTAAGCTCCGCTTTAAGTTTATGAACGATTCTACCAGTCGAGGCCTTGAACGACGATGGCATTTTACTGCAGTACAATTACATGTAAATTAGTTGGCCTGAAAGCATGTAAGCTAAAGAATAACAATCAGAGGACTAACCACATTATTTTACCCGTTAGGGACTTTGAAGGAAAATGGGAACACATGTCTTCCTTGGGCAATTAAGTCAGTACCTGGAGGAATGAAGCATATAGATAACGTGTGCATTCATTACAAGGCTCATCACGAACATTATCTCCTAAAATAATGGATAAAGTGATACATTACCCGCTCTCAAGATATGTTGTTTGATGTCATAATATTTCTCATCAGACCAGTAGTAACGATTGCGTTTCCCGTGATGTTCAACCCAGCGAACCTTTGCGCTCCCTTTTCCGATAAAGGTTAGCAATTGGATTGGCGTTTCTTTTGAGACCTCCACGACGATCCTTCCATAGATTGTGTCTCCGTTTGTGAAGATGTTTTGGCTGTTGATGGCGTCATATTCAATTGAGAAATTTTTGATCGTCATTTTCCAGGAATAAATACAAATTGTAAAATTACAAAAGAAAATGAAATTAAAATAAAAAGAATATCACAGAAGACTCTGGTAATCTAAGCAGAAACAGACTGTACAGTTCAGCCGACTATTACTAAGAACAGGTGACGGTGCGGGCGTCAGGCATAGAAATCCTGTTTTTCTTGTCTGTCACAATCAGAATAAGAACACAAAATGGCAAGGCTGCTGTTTAGGCTAAGCAAGTCATGTTTCTTCAGCTCTAAAAATCATTGAAGCATGTGGATCACCTGAAGGGGCAATTAATTTAAGTACCGGTAGTTGAAAAAAAAAATAAAAATGATTTGGTTTTAAACAATTCACTCTTTTTAAATACTTGCAGATTTTTTTTGAGGTGGTCGGATCTAGAGAAAACCTGTTTTTCTTGTCGGCCCCCTGGAAAAAAAAAAAAAAAAAAAAAAAAAAACATGGTGGCACTCCCATACATGCATAACTTAATCCCTACTATTCCAGAGCCAAAATATTTGACTTTTATTGGGTGTGATCATGCTGAGGTTCCTGAGACACAAAATCCTTCTCTTACTGTGGCATTCTGCCAGGACACCATTTATTGATGAATAAACCTTGTGCCGCTCACTCTGAACAACAATCTGTTCGTTTACTGTAAGAGTTCTCCTTTTTTCCTTTTACCTTCAAAAATCTGAATAAAACAGGGATTCTTAGTTAAATCAGATAGATTGGTAAAGTCTTCCTTGGATGAATGCTTTTGAGTCTTTTTCACGGAAAGAAAGATTTTTATACAAACATTGTAGCTTGCATTTAGAAAAAACTTGTCGTTTGGGGGAAAAAATCGGGGTTTTGCATTTATTCTCCAATGTTTGAGAGCTAAATAATCTTACAAAGTCAAAGTATCAACAGAAGATAGTTAGGTGACTTCGGAGAGATTACCAACGTGGATTTAAATTGTGCGCTCTCACACGCAGGCTCACCTCAGGCTTCATCAGTGTTTATTTTGCGATCGGCAAAACTCAATATGAAATCCACAAATACTAAAGACACAATTATGTCTATGGAAAATTAGACTGCATAACAGGAATATCATGATTGAAATGTGAAGAGAGACAGGCACTTGCCAATTGCCTCCTCTGTTGTAGTTCAGTCATTTGACCAATAGGTGACAGAGGTGCACTGTGCTCTTTTAGCTTCTTTTGCAAGGGATTGCACAAACTCAGCACAGATTACCTGCTTGCTCGCTTCTGCACGTCGTCTCTCCCATGCGTTTGAGAATGTTTATCATGATTATTAAAATAACAATAACACAAATTTATTATTATTATTATTATTATTCATTCATTCATTCATCTTCCGAACCGCTTGATCCTCGCGGGGGGTGCTGGAGCCTATCCCAGCTGTCTCCGGGCAGTAGGCGGGGGACACCCTGAATCGGTTGCCAGCCAATCGCAGATTATTATTATTATTATTATTATTATTATTATTATTATTATTATTATTAGGTCCGTTCAGTGGATAACGCCGACTCGAAGATTTATTTTGTTAATAAAGGCATAGCTTGTATATCATACACTAACTACCTTTGTCAAATAAAAATACATAAATAAATAAAACAGGCTTATGGGATGCACACGTTGACCTGTAAAAAATGCTTTTGGTTATGTTGAAAATAAATAGTGTACTGTAGTTCTAGATACTGTCCCCCTTCAAGTAATTCCATACGTTTGTCAATATGAAGCTACTCAGGATACATTTTTTTTTGTGGTTCTGTTGAGCTCACAAAGTAATTTGCACGTGTCACGCGTGTCACGCCACTGAGAGTACACGAGATGAAATCACGACAGAGGAAAGAAACAGATGGCATGTTTGGTTCACTGCAGGTGGCTCAAATAGACATAAGAACTCAAATAGACATTGACTGTTTTATTTGAAAATAATCTTCAGACAAGTATATATTTTTAAAGTGTTCAAAAGTTGTTACAAAATAAATATAATTGTTTGTTCTTTGGAGCAGCTCATTGATTTTTATAAATGCAACAGATGTTTTTTTCACAGATACAAAAAAGATATATGCAACGTTATCCTCACTTGCCCTAGCCCCTAAGGCAGGGGTAGGGAACTCCAGTTCCTCGAGAGCCATATCCTGCCTGTTTTAGATCCCTCCCTACTCCAACACACCTGATTTAAACGTTCATGATTGTTTCAGGCCTCTCCAGGGCTTGCTGATGAGCTGATCGTTTGAATCAGGTGTGTTGAAGTAGAGAGGGATCTAAAACATTTAGGATATGGCTCTCGAGGAACCGGAGTTCCCTACCCCTGCCCTAGGGCGTAGGGCCTAGGCCGTGGGTCAGCAACACACGGCTCTCGAGCCGCATGCGGCTCTTTAGCGCCCCCCAGTGGCTCCCTAGAGCTTTTTCAAAAAGGTTGCCGACCCCTGCCCTAGGCTATGTCCTCAAAGTTAATACTTGATGTTGATGACATCAGTTTGATCCCAAAAAAATTGGATCCTGTATTGTTTATCAAAATAAAAGTACCATTTTGACACATTGTCTAAATGTATTGATGAAGAAATGCATTGGGCTTATGTGTGTGTGTGTCTGTGTGTAGTACGAATTATTTTTTTCAATATTTGAATATTGCAACACTAAAAGCCATGCACGTAAGGACCTGTGCCATTACCAATGCATACACACCTCATCGATGGATGTGTAATTCCATCCATCCATCCATTATCTGAACCGCTTATCCTCACGAGGGTCGCGGGCGTGAGTTTCAGGGACAGCGCTTACTACAGTGGACAGCTTATTAGAGTGTTCCATTTGCCTTGCATGTTTTTGGAATGTGGGCAGAAACGGGTCATAATTTCTTTCAGCAATTGATGGTCACCTTCGATATTTCTAATCACTCAAGGTGGGATACTCGGCGTGTGCTCCGTATGGTGGAGGGAGATCCGAAGACTCAGATGCTTTGCTCCAGCTCTGTTTGCGTGATCTCCCAAATTGCTCAAATCTATTGGCAGCAGCCGGACCCAGAGGTTGTTTTCCTGCAGGAACTTCAAAAGCAGGTAGGACTACGATTGGAAGTTTGATTTCTGGGTTTATTGCATATTTGACACCCAGAAAGATCTGCGAAAATGATAATATGTTAGTTTCTGACATAATTTTAAGGCTTTTCTTTTTTGTTGTGTTTGTGGTATTATTACCATAACCAGTTATTGTATCAAATGGATTAACCTTGATAAAAGTGCAACAGAACCTTCAGCTTACCTTCAGTCTGTATTCCAGCTGGATGATGGAGGAGTTCAAAATGGAGGGAGGCAAACTTCTGGGGATTGTGATCACCTTCTTCACTCTCCGTTTACTACGGGGAGCAATACTCTCAAGTGTCTCTTTGAGGACGTTCTGTGTGCAAACGTTCCTGTTTCCTTGAGCAAAGAAACTCTGCTTTTCGTACAATACAAATTTGGGCTTCACGTCACGGGATGATAGGTTATGAATTTCAACCTTGACTTGGAGATCCTCACCTGCATGGGAAGACAAAAATCACGTGTGTCGTTGCACCAGCGGGCAAGTACACGGATGACAGTTGTCAATTAAATGTTTTCATACATTGGGCGCACCGCGTTATAAGACGCAATCTACAATGCATCCACTAGATGGAGCTACGCTCATGGAAACACCAACAGAACGATCAGATGTCAGTAAAACGTATTTAATAAAGCAGCGACACAGTTCACTTAACCAACAGCAAATTATAACATTGACTCGTTAACGTTGAACTCTCTTGCCGCTGCTCTATTTCCGTCTTCAACTGCGTAGCCGATCACCTTAAGTTTGAACTCTGCGTCGTCAACATGTCTCGAGCAAGGAGCCATTTTGGGGTTGAAATGTTACCATAATGACCATACACAAAGGTGCATCGGATTTTAAGGCGCGCTGTGAGCTTTTAAGAGAATGGTAGGCTTTTAGGTGCGCCTTCTAGTGCAAAAATACGGTATGTATGTACGTTTACCTTGGTGGTATCCCATCCTTTGTGTGTGAACATCCATTGCAATGATCCCAGAACCAAAGACGGTGATTTTTTTATCCGTGCAATCATGCTGAGGTTCCTGAAAGAAAGAACAGATCCATTTCTTGAATGCATGATGGACGACATACAAGTCCTTTCAAAAGTTACAAACTGGGATCAATTACTGTTGCAAACTTCTCACCATAAGTCCTGGTATGGTCATGTCTGCTTTGGAGACAAATGTGAAGTGGGCTTTTGCTTTTTTTGTCAATTTCATTGATTGTTTAAGTTCCGCTTTCAGCTTATGAACAATTTTACCAACTGACGACTTGAAGGAGGACGGCATTTTCCTGCCAAGTACAATTATATGTAATTTTGACTGGCTTGAAAGAAAATGGGGCAAGCAACAACAGACATGAAAATAACCACAGTACAGTATGATATATAGTACCTGTTAGGGACCTTGAAGGAAAAGGGGAACACATGTCTTCCTTTGGGAATAAATTCAGTACCTGGAGGAATGAGACATGTCCGGTAATTTGTGCTTTATCCTAATAAAACATTGTGGACTAAAATAATGAATAAAGCATGCATTACCGGCTCGCAAGACACGTTGCTTGATTTCGTAATATTTCTCATCGGACCAGTAGTAGCCACTGCTATATTGCCCGTAATACTCGTGCCAGAAAACCTTTGCACTTCCTTTTCCTATAAAGGTTAGCGATTGGATTGATGTTTCTTTCGAGACTTCCACGACGATCCTTCCATTGATTGTATCTCCGTTGGTGAAGATGTTTTGGCTATTGATGGAGTCGTATTCAATTCGGAAATTTTTAATGGTCATTTTCCAGAAATAAGTACAAATGAAAAGATGAGCAAACAAAATACGAGCAAGAATTACGAGAGCCTCTGGTCAGTCGAAGCAGAAATAAAGCGTCTGGCTCAGGTGACAGAGTGGTGACGAACAGGTGGTGGTGAGGATATAGATCCAGAACCTGTTTTTCTTGTCTTTCACAACCGGATTGAGAACACACTAAGGAAAAATGCAGCAGCAACATGGAGGGACACAAGCCAAGGAGAATAAACAACAAAGACACAACCGATTCAGAGAAATTAGATTTTTCTTATGAATGGGTTTGATTTGAAGAGAAGTGATTGATGTTGTCAGCTCCAAAAGTGATTCGTGACAAATTTGTGCCATCCTAAAAATCACCAGCTTGGCTTTGAAAACTGAAATCTAGGGGAAAAAAATATAATTCATACTGATAATGTGTATTTTTGTTGTTGTTCAAATACAATGACAAAGCTAAGAGGGTCATTCATTAAAAAAGGGGAATTTTTCGGTATAAGGACTTCTAAAACAGATAGAAGCTTACGGCTTTTTTTTCCCAACGTAGTCTCCCAGCACAGTCACACACTTTTCCCATCTGTGCACAAGCTTCCATATTCCCTCAGCATAAAAAAAAAACTTTGGACTGATGTCTCAGCCAGTCGCTCACAACACTTTTGACTTTGTCGTCACTTTCAAACTTCGTGCCTTTGTGAACGCTTTTAAGGGACCAACCAGGTGAAAGTCTGAGGGGGGCAAGGTCTGGGCTGGAAGGGGGATGAGGGAGCAGTTCCAAGCCAAGCTCGTTGATGGTGTGCACCGTTTGGCCTGCTGTGTGAGGTCTTGCGTTATCATGATGCAAGATGACTCCTTCTGAGCCCTGCGTTTGTTCTTTACGACCGTCTTGACCTGCCTCAGCAGTTTACGGTAGTTGGCACAAAGTTCGAAAGTGTAGATGAAGTCAAAAGTGTTGTGAGCGACTGGCTGAGACATCAGTCATAAGATTTTTACATTGAGGGAATGTGGAAGCTTGTACAAAGAACCCCCTAAAAGCTTCTGTCTGTCTTAGAAGTCCTTAGACCGAAAAATAATCTTATTTATTGAATGACCCTCGTAGTATGAAAGAAACAAACAAGTGGTCAAATTTTCGAAAAGTGTTCAACGTCTGTCCGGTGAGTCCAACAGTGAACTACTGTCATGATTTCAGGCTGGCCCAGAGTCCCGAGTCGTCGGCAACAGCCAAATGACGTCAAGAACGAACAAACTTACACGCAGGTTCTGCGCACCTGACATGCAGCCAAATACAGAAATTCTTTTTTGGAAGTGTTGTGTACCTTTCAGTGCCACAGACCCCAATGGAGTGTTTGGATGTTTGGGTAATCGTGTCATCTTACAGAGTGCTTCCGTAATCAAGGTGTGACAGCATCTTTGTCGTCAGAACACATTTCTCTTGCTATTGCTCTACCAGCTGCAAAGATAATCCTGTGGGCTGTTGGCATCTTGGCAGGTTTAGTCATGGGTGTGTTTGGACTCATCTTGAAAGGCCGCATAAGTAGCATAGCTGAATGCAAATGTTTGACAGCGACTTCATTATGCCAGATGAACTTTGTCAGGTCATTTGTGATACTGGCAGTCGTAACATCGTTTTTGAACTCTTGCTTTCTCAGTTTGTCGCACATTATGAGCTTGCCATTTAAGTGACAACAATCTGACAATATGCGCTCTGGTCCAAGCACAAAAAATTAGGATTTGATGTTCGCTTTTCCACGGCCACTCGAATCCCCATTTGAATTATCACCATTTTCTGCACAGCTCTCGCTTTGAGAATTGGAGTGAATACGTGATCTAGCTCAGGACTCATTTGACCAGTATTTCATTTCCAAACTTACATTATGCTTCAGCAGTGCTCTAGATTTCAGGACTCCTAAATCATTTTGATGACTAACTGCTATTTAATGTGTTCATCTCTACGAGGAAGAACAACATTTGCTCAGTCCACTTTCATGAAACCACATTGTTTGCATTTTCATATGTATTGCACATGATGGGCCAAATCCGCAAATGGGCCAAATCCACAAATGAACTGCAGCCCCTGATAGCACCTTTCGTTGCTCTTGATTCGCTCGCGCAGTTTGCACCTCCTTCACATCCTATTCACAAAGGATACTGCGCAAATGACACAGCAGCACAAACACAATCACAAAATTTGACAGCCGGGTGCAGTTCGCACCTCTTCCTCCACCCTGATTACACACACGGCAAAGGATAAATGCAGCCTTTGTGCCACGAACACTATGACGGTGGTAGAACAATGATAGTTAAGAAGAGGTGGTTCAAATCATAGTCACTGCAAGCTGTTGTTACATAAACTCTCTCCGGTATGCTAACAAAGGGTGTTAAGTGTGCCTTGTAACCATGGCAACAGCTCATGGTGAAAAAGAGCCTGACAGTTTTCTTCATCAATTGAGTTTCTTTCGGGTGGGCATCAGAACCCTGCTTTGACACGATTTCAAAACGTTTCCGTTCAAGAATTTTATGAGAAGGTCAGAGAGGATTCCGAAGTGGGGGGAGTAGGGGGGGGACGGACATTTTGGACTTAAATTACATCAACGTTGAAGCTGAAATGTCATATTGAAAGCCCGCCCCGCTAGCCTTTCGAGGAATGTGCAGGTGACTATTGAGGGCTGGGTGGTTTGTGCGATCTGAAGTGAACTTATGAACAATACATTTCTGGAACGATGAACTGAGTTCAGAAAATTTCCGTCATCAACCAGTGCGTGCCAACACCTTTTTTTTAATTGATATCTTTCTGATGGAGTTGGGTGTGTGCTGAAGTTGTCAATGAAAAGCATAATGTGTAGGCTGGAGTGAGAACAACAACTTGTTGCCTCTCCCTTCTCTTCAAACCCTTCACCTGGATGCCTGTATTTTTTAAACATGTAATTATTTCGAGCGTTGTATGCGGCAAGCTGATATAAAAGGATTCCTTGTCGTGCCCCAGCATCGAGTCTCGCGAGCGCAGAGGTAAGACTGCACACCTTGACACCCCGCATTTGAAACCCAACTCCCCGTGATATACATTTTTTTGCGACAGATAGAGTGTATTTTTCTATCATTATCCAGATGGCATTTGTTCTTCGTTGGTTTATCCTCCTTTGTGGGATCATCGGACTGGTGTCTGTAAGTCAAAATAAATGTCATTTTTTTGTTTTTTTGCCATATACATTTGTGTTCATTTTCTCCTGTGGTTTGAACAACACGTTTTTCTTCTTCACAGAGTAGAACGAATGATAAGAAGAAAGGTTGGTTTCTCACTGATACTTAAACAACAACAACAACAAAAACAGCAACAAAAAACTATGTATTCATTTGGCCATTTGCTTCCCAACACCAATTGTGTTGCAGATAATCACTGTCCTAAAGGCTGGACACAATTGAACGACCGCTGTTTCATCTTTCAAGATTACCCAAGAGCGTTTGCAGACGCAGAGGTATAAAAGCCTGGATCAAATGTTTTGTAATCTCAGGGCATAACATTTCTATTTGGTCTTTGGAGATTTTCTTGTGTTGAATGAAATGTTTTCTCATTTCCATTGGGTCGTTTCTTCTTTTAGAGGGTCTGCAACATTCTTGAGGGGAATCTGGTCTCCATCGGCAGTGCTTTGGAATACGCCGTAGTTCTCCAAGTGATTCAGGAAGGCACTTCGGACCCTTCTGCTGACGTCTGGATTGGACTACACCAGGGTTTAGGGGTGAAACATTTTTTTAAATTATTTTTAAAAGCGCTAACAGCAACTGTAAAATCGATTGCATGCAACATTTTGTCAACCTATGGTCTAAATCTTGAAAAGAGCAAAGAAGAGCTCTTTAAGCCTGGTTCACAGGGCAAGATTTTAAAATCAACGTCCGACTTCCAAACTCTGAGAGACCCCACACGTGAGGAGAAAAACCCACAATCTGGGGTACAACAGTTGTGAACGTACCGTGTGTGGAGTGGAGCCACACGGCAAGCTCAAGACATCACACGAGCCGATTCATTCACGGATAGTCTCACGTCAAATGGAAAATGTAAAAGCTTAAACGAGACTTTTAAGTAAACAAATGGAGGAAGAGGCAGCAGGGGTGTTTTGACCGTGGCGCGAGTTTGAGGATTATTTTTAGCATGAAAAAAAAAAAGCGGCACAGGAAGAAAAGAATACATCATGTTGCATTATCCAAACAGGCACGCAAATCGCTTTTGGCTTGACTCCTTGAAATATGTGCCTTCCTTGCCTTCCAGGATGATCTCTTCTTCTGGACTGATGGCTCGGACGTCGGTTTCACTGCCTTCAACACTAACACCAACCCCGGAAATTGCGTTGAGATTGAAGATGATGGTGAATTGCCCATTATTTACGTTTTATCAATAGTTGCAACATTTGCTTTGAATGCGATTGCACTTGTTTGATGGCTGGAATTATTCAGAGGGAAATTGGACACGGTGATTAGATTTTCATTGTTGTTCATTGTGTTTTACCTCTAGATCTGCTCTGGGACACGGATCTTTGCTCCATAGCCAACCGATTTGTTTGTGCCAGGGATGTTGAGAAATGTGACCACTGACCGACCCTACGACCATCACTTGGTCGATAACAATTCATTTTTTGGCAATTGGCTATTACACTAGACTTCATTTCTTCAATGTAAATTAGCATCTTCTCAATGACTTAAAATGCTGTCGGTTGTTGTTCATAATATGGAAAAAGTAGGGGAACAATCAACCAATAAAGCATTTGGGTGTGGTATTCAAGTCAACTTTGTCCAATGTGTTTTTTTCCAACCTTTCTTTCAAAATAATTTTAAAATAAGCTTTTTTTTTTCATTGCAATAGAAAATTACCACAGCAGACCACAAACCAAAATTGTCATAAAACAAGAAAATACTCAAGCATTGAGATCGATAGTAATCTCAAGTAACCCTCCATTTCCTGCCATCTTGCAGCTATTCTCTGGTGTTTTGTTTTGTTTTATTTTTTTAATTGGTCGACTTCCATTTATGTCAGAACTACACTAGGAAGGGAACAAGGTTTCATAAGAAGGAGGAGAGTCCAAAAGTGGATGCGTTGCATGTTGTTGGGGTGTGTTGCTCAAAGTCGGATGGTTGGTGTTCTCGGACGCTTCGACGGGAAATGCCGCTGAACTTGGCTCATGTTGTATGTCAGGAAGGACGAGAATTGGAATTATGACCCCATCGTCTACTGTGTACTTGATATCCAGATTGACCTGTCAAAATTGTACTTTTAAAAACAAATTCAACGAAAAAAAAATCATACATAGATTGGTATTGGGGGGCATATAAAATCTCACCTAGCATTGGATAGGGCTGATACTGTCAGCAGTATCTATTTATTCATTACACAGAATTGAACACCAGACCAGAAAAAGGAAATACCGGTAAGAGCAGTGCCCCCATGTTAACATTGAACTGGTGTAGTTTACCTTCAGCTCATATTCCAGCCTGAAAATGGAGCTGTTCAAGATGGAGGGTGGTAGTCGTCTGGGGATGGGGATTTTCTTCACCACCGTGTCTTTGCTACTGGCCGCAACAGCCTTGGACTCCATCTGGAGGATCTTTTTTACAACGATACTTTGCAGACCGTTTCCAAAGGAATTTTCCTTGAGGTAGAACTTTAACGTTGGCGTCACTGAACGTGTTGAATGGTTTTGAATTTCAGCCCGGACTGTGAGTGTTTCACCTATGAAGTGAAAAAAAAAGGTTCATAAAGGTGAAAAGGTGGGTAGTATGATTAACTTAGAATTATAACTTCAACCTGATTTTTACATAGCTAAAATACACTCCAAAAGGATAAAAAGTTTTATAAGGGAGTGAGGTAGCTACTATAGTTTTTGTGTATGTGGCAAGGTTTATTTAATTTAACTCAATTTAAATGTCTTTTCCCGCAGGAGTAATTCAACCCAATGTTACGTGTCAACCAAACGCGTGTGACCCGCATGTGCAGAAGGGACGACGTCACTGACAACAAGGTGCTTACAGAAGGATATATGATCCAGTGTGTAGGGCCTTATCTTTCTATAATCTCATATCTACAGAGGAGCGATGTGGGAGGAGATAGAAATATTTTGGGGATATGAGACAAGGCTTTCTGATTTGCTTATTTCATGGCGACACCTACTAAAAATGACGTCTCACTGCCAAGCGTAAAAAAAAAGAACCGTCACTGAATTACTACTGTCAGATACATGGGTTCATATCAAGGTCACGTTGCAAAGAAATATGAGATATTTAGAATACGTGCTTATTTTCACTTTAGGGGGGGACTTTAAACACAGCCACAATTGTTGCTCGAACTCTCTTGTATTTCAGACAGTTTGATAGCTTGGATGCCGTTATTAAATAAAGTTTTCTGAATCTGAATCTGAATCTCTTGTGTGTCAGTGTGTGTGTGTGTGTGTGTGTGTGTGTGTGTGTGTGTGTGTGTGTGTGTGTGTGTGTGTGTGTGTGTGTGTGTGTGTGTGTGCTACATATTTTGCTGCCCTTAAAATGCATCGTATCATCCCAGAAAATGAAACGATGCATTTTAAGTTTCCTGTCAGCAAAACGGGCATCCGTCAGTGATGCAGTGACGGACCTCCCGTCAGTACCGATGGAACGCCCGCCTCTGGGTCCACATGTGAATAATGGTGACCAAAAGCTGAAATGTTGCTGGAGTTAAATGATTTTATATGAATCCATATACGTGATTACCTTGCTTGTATGCTATTCTGTCAATGTAAACGTCCATCGTAACTGTTCCAGAGCCAAAGAATTTGACATTTGTCTGACTGCAGCCGTACCAAGGCACCTGACAAAACAACCTCCTGTTAAGTCAAGTCAGTGTTTTTTACAAATACTGTAGTTGCATCTACAAAAAAAAAAAAAAAAAAACATTTCTTACCATATATCCAGAAATATCCATAGTTGGTTTGGAGACAAATTTGAAGTGAGTTTCAGCCTTTTTTCGCAGCTTCAGTGGTTGTTTGAGCTCTGCCTTCAACTTATGAACAATTTTACATAAAGCGCATTTGAAGGATGATGGTATTTCTCTGTGGAGGAAAATAAAAATGAAGAAATGACTAATAGTCAAGTCCTAACCTGGTAAAACGGGAATAACCAAATACCTGTCAGGGATCTTGAAGGAAAAAGGAAATATGTGTCTTCCTCCAGTGATAACTTTGGTACTGTCAAACGTTTCACCTGTATAACATTCAGTTCATTTTATGATTAAAGTTTTACGTTATATACGATAGTGAAGTCATTGCACCAGGAAAATGCCAATGAAAAACATACATTACCATCTTGTCTTGCTTCTTCCAAGAGTTGACGTCTGATGGTGTAGTATTTCTCGTAAACACTAAAACTGCTGTCTTCATTGGACGAATGGGCTTCTCCTTTTGCTTTTGCTATCAAAGTCAGCGAATTGATTCGAGTTTCTTTTAACACCTCCACAATGACTCTTCCTCTGACAGTATCGCCGTTTGTGAAGATGTTTTGACGATTGATTGCATCATATTCGATCGAGAAATGAATGATGGTCATTTTACGGAAAGATACGTCAAAAGTGACAAACAAGCAGCAGTTTGACCTTACCCGCAGAGTGCGCGCTCTATTTATGTGCTTATGTTTTTATCACTTCATCAGCCGAGGTGTATGACATGTTGTGGTAAATCAGGTTTTTTCGCATTTTCAAATAAATGGATTGGGGTGAGTCAGGTTGCAAAAAAAATAAATGAGGTCAAATTAAAACACACACACACGCGTACACAACATTTAAAAATAGTAATAATAGTGTGCAGTCACTTTTTATTTTGTGACAACAGGCAGATATCATTTTACATATTGTATTTTTTTTCTTTTACATACTTTTAAATTTTCCTTTCATAAATTTTGCCTACCTTTTGGCTATCTGTTACTGTGTGTATATATATGCTCAATAAACAATAAACAAACAAACAAACTTCAAAAATGACATACAGTCGACATAAACTAATGAAAAACATACACAAATGTGTATTTTACAACACACAAAATTGTTTTTATATGCCAAAGTACAGTTTGATAGCATTCAGTGACAACTACATTTCACTGATTAATAGTGACTGACAATGTTTCGAGGATCGTACGTGTTAAAAACCAATATACAGTAGTAGGAGAAATGTTTACATATTTACACACTTTGAAGGTCGAAAATACATATGCGCTCGCTAGGATTAAAACAGCCATACTAAAAAGATAAAATAAGATTCCAGATTAGCACTTAAAAAAAAAAAATTTATGATAATAAAGCCATGATAAACTGGAAAAACAAGTATTTCATTTGATCATGTACACTGGTTGCATGTGACTAAAATGTGGTACTGCAATTTTCCCCTCTTCTTGAAAACAACATGCCAGTTCAACACATTTTAATCCTGTGCGACCAATGTGCATGTTTGCATAAAGTTAATTCATGACTATTTTTTTTCAGTCTACCAACAAACAGATCTGCTTTGCTACTTTTTCCCAATGTAAGATTACGGTATCTCGTTTGTCTCTGACTTACAAATTTTTACCATTTTTCTATCTGTAACCGTAACACTTCCGATGGATCACGCAAAATGGCCAAAGGCAAAGCAACTTTCTCAACATATTGCAACATTCCTTTTAAACACATTTTGAACTTGTGACCCAAAGACAAAAGACGGAACAACGCGTTTCCTTTTCCTCTGCATTCAGAGACACCTCCAACTGACCAAATATGCTCGCACTAATCCTTTTAAGAATGCCTGAAAGGACCTGTCTGAACTCATAACAGAGAGGGAAAAGAAGAGAGATGTATTCCGACAAAGACATTCACGTACTAGTTTGGAACACTCAATTCAGGTATGACAATCCAACCAACCAACCAACCAACCAACCAACCAACCAACCAACCAACCAACCAACCAACCAGTGTGGGATAACAGCTGCAGTTATTTCTGTTGGATGAGCAAAAAGAGCAATCTCAGGAATATATGCAAGGCCACTGGAGCTTTTCTCACACATCTAAAAAATATCTTACATTAAGTAAGTACAATGGGTCAACATTTGAAATGAGCAGTAAGTAGCCGAAGTGTTGAGAATGTCATTGACCGTCAAAATCCATTACTTTAAAGAAGGGTACATGCTATAAAATGCATAAGGAGGTGGAGGATTGAAAGTGTCCCTGGCTGGTCGGTTTTGGTATCCAAATGATCCAAATCCAAATCCAGCAGCGGTAGACGGCACGCTCGCTGCCACGGCAGATGCTTGAGCAGCTGGAAGGATGGTTATGGGAAATTTTATTTCTGGGTCTGACGCGAACTTGACATCCAAATACACCTGTGGAAAAGAGGGGCACGGTGAGAAATGTGAATTCAGCCCAGATGGGCTGCAGCATTTCCATCAGTCTGTTGGGCCATGTTGTTGCGGTCCAATCAAAACCGTACAAATTAGACTTTTTATCATAATGGGATAGATACCCTTTTGGGATTGGCTCCCGCAAATCCCCTTGAACAAATGCATTTGGTTTTTCAGGAAGAACAACAGCTAACAGGACAAAACCATTGCTTTGTTTCAATAAACTATCTGCCGTGAAACTTGGACATCAAAAATAAAGTTTTAATTCCTCTACAGCAGGGGTGTCAAACTCATTTTTGTCGTGGGCCACATTTTGGTTGCCGTTTCCCTTGGAGGGCCATTACGACTGACGCCAAATAAAAAAAGTCAATAACGGTTTATTCAACTATTGTTTAAGTTACTCTACTGAGGGGTTTGGTTACAAGAAAATGCTCTTATTTATAACATATGAGAATTGTAAATTTTGGTCGAGATTTTAGCAAGCATCATGGAGGTTGACATGTTTAATTTGCTTTCACAGGCCACATAAAATGATGTGGCGGACCAGATCTGGCCCCCGGGCCTTGCGTTTCACACCTTTGCTCTACGGCAAGCCCGACAAATCTCGACCAACTTATGCTGAATGAGAGTTAAGGTGGCTAAATTCCAACAATTTGCGCATATGTTGACTCGATGGCAATTAGAGCAACTTTAATTCAATGGTCATTTTGATTAGATGAAGAAAAAAAACATACCCTGAGTCTGTACTCTGCTTTCAGGATTTTACAGTTGAGGATGCTAGGTTCCAGGTCATGGGGGATTGTGATGACTCTTTTGACTGTTTGGCTGGACGATGGAGGAATAGGCTCCCCCACCTCCTTCAAGAGGTCTTTCGTATCAAGCCTCCTCTTTCCACTTGCAAAGAAGCTGTGCTTTCTGTAGATGCAATACTTGGGTTTGATTTCACGAGTGGAGTTGTTCTGAATGGAGGCTAAAACATTGATGCCCTCTCCTGAAACCCAGAGCAGGATGGATTTAGCCAGTGCACCCCAGATCTTTAGGTTAGCGTTAATCAATGTCACTGTGAGTACACTTACCTTGGGAGAAAACGGATTTTTCAATGTTGACATCCATAGCAACGGTTCCGGAGTTGAACCAACGCATCTTTTTATCCTTAGATTCATGCTGAGGTGTCTGAGGGAAAACACATTCCAGGGAGGTGAGGGTCTGCTTTTGGTCAGGTAGCCTAAATAGGGCCTCAGCAAAAATTTTGAGCATAGGGGCAGATTTGAAAGAAATCCCACATGTCTGCTTGGTTCTTCATTTCGTTTAAGTGGATTTAAGTAGTTGAGCAAAACATATACTTGAATTGGTCGAATCTTTGAGTGTTTGCAAAGTTTGTTATTGGAGTCTTGATCCTACCCCGACTGCACTGGCTGATTGGTGTTTGTACGAACATGGCTTAAGGGCTGAAGAATGGCCATGTGTCATGTTATTTTTAACCTGGTATGTATTGCATTTTAACTACGGGTGGCGGTCACGATAAGTTACATGGCATTATACATGCATAACACAGTGTTGATTAAAAAAAGAAGGGGAATGGACTGTGGTAAAGTGTGATTGTTTGCTTGGATTCTGGAACACCTTAAACCAAAGACATAACGACAAAGCATTAAATCACAACTTAATGTTACTCAGCATGTTGGAGGCAATCAGATGTTTGGTTTCCAGATTGACAACAGAGGGCAGTATTTCACTTTTCAGCCCATTAGTCTGGCTGACGGCTTCTTACACGTGACTTCAGAGGGCATTATTATGAGGAAGATATTTACCATGCTGTTGCATTCCTCAAAATAATATCTGACTAAATGAGCTGAAAGGAGCAGCGTTGCCCCCTAGCGTCAGGGGGGGGGGGGCGCACTGTTTGGCCCTCTGTGCATATTGGGGCTTTATAGAGATGTGTGAAAGAGACTTGATGAAGTCAGTAACCTGATTAACATATGCATGTAAACATTACCATTAGCACAGATTTGTGATGCAACTATCCACTTACCAAGATTTCCTCCAACATGGCGGGGACCGCTTGTGTCATAAAGGGAATCTTGATGGTATCTTTTGAGCGTATCCTCATGGATCTACTCAGCCTGGCTTCCAGCAGGTACACAATTTTACCAACAGACCCCTTGAAGGACGAGGGCATTTCCCTAATGCACATCATAAGACGACCGTGACTTTCATATAAAGTGTAGAATCATAACAATCCTATCGTCTACAAGAGTTTTTTGTCTTTCTGTTCATTAAGCACATTCAAAAGATGACTTACTGCAAAGGGAACTGAAATGTGAAGGGGAAAATATGAGATCCCGCAGCAAGTAAATTACTGTCTGAAAAACACAACACATGAAATGATGAACCATTACATATTAAATCTAGCAGGCCTTGCAAGCTGAACAAAATTGTTGGATACATACATGTTTCTCCATGCTGATTGGTCAGTTGTGACTGATCATGGTCTGATAAGAAGAACACAATTTACAGTTTTCAACTGACTTAAAATGGGAAGGAGTGGGAGTACTATCATGAAATCAATGTAGTGCAACACTGTTCGTGATGAATAAAAACTGAAATAATTGCAATCCTATCGTTCCCGCATAGCCATCAATGATCCAACTACATTTACTTTTATGTTTTAGTTTTACTGTATGTCATATTATAGTTTCTATACCTGCGTCGATGTGTGTATGTTTGGTTCATTCCAGAATTGGAGGACATTTAGTCTTCAACATTTTTGAAAAATAAGCCTTCACTGTTCTGATTTTGTGTTGCATATTCATAAATAATAGTAGTGATAATAATAATACAAATAATAATAATAATAATAATAATAATAATGGGTTCGTAAGTCTAAACAAAGGAGTGAATGGAACCCGGTTAATGAGCTGCAAATACGAAAAAAAACTGATTATGTCAATTCCAGCATAGCATGTGATTCACGCCTTGTTCTTCTACTACCATGCTAAAAATGTTATGGCAACATCTTTGCGTGCATGTTGTGGGACACACATTCCATGAATGATAATTCTTATTTGAAAGATTCTTTTTATTAAAACAGATTTCCCCACACTTACAAAAGACAACAATGAAAAAAACCCAATACCCCAAAAATGAAACTTAAATTTCATTTGAATTGTTGAACGTGGTCAATATGGGTTTGGGACAAGGGAAAATGGCATAATACTGGGAACTTGCAGACTTATTAGGTATTTTAAAAACAATTTTCAAGCATTCTTTCTTTTTTTAAATTTGGTCTGAGGACAAGTAAATGTACTCAGAAACTGTATGTTTTAGGATTTGTATGTGGATGAATGAATATTTGATGAATGGGACGTAATATGTCCTCCAAGTCCGGAATGACCTACGATCAACAGCTATAGGACTAACAACAAATGCCAGCTACATTAAGACTCAAGTAATATTCTGCAACTTAACTTCTACATTTTTCCCCCTATTAAGATACTTACGTTATGTATTTTTACTAATCATACAACATTACTACTGCCGCTACGAGGTAAACAAACCGATGGCAGCTCAAAGGCGTACTTCAATATGTTTGTAAAAGCAACCAACCAAACAAACAAACCTACATACCGGCGTTTCCTCGAAGATATGAACAAAGGCGGAGAAAACGCGTCGAACTACCGATTTAGAAAGTTTTATTTTCCGATGATAAACAAATAACGGTGGTTCCAGAACAGCTTGTTCCAATTATACCGCTTTCCGCTAAGTACAAATTGTTCCTCTAAACATCTCAAATAATTCAAGTTTGGACCTGCACAGCAATGCAACATCAACCCCCACAACATTAAAAACACGTACCAGTGGCGTTTCCGTCTCGAATAAAGTAATGTTTGATGCTGAAATACTTGTCCTTTGAATGGTAAGTGACAGTAGTTTGGCCGTGTCTCTCGCTCCAGTCCACCTCAGCTTTGCCCTTAAATTTCACGTAAAGCGACTCCGCCTTGCAATCTTTGGTCACTTCCAAAACGACTTGTCCAGTCACGGTGTCGCCGTTAGTAAAAACATTTCTTTCGCTGACATCGTTGTAAGTAACTTTCAGGCTCTTAACTGCGCCCGGCATGATTTTCAAATACAGTAACTCGTTATCTCCCAAACCACAACCCTTCCGCAATGGGCGAGTCTGCCGGATAACTCCAACACCCCCATCCCCACCCCCACCCCCACTTCCATTCCCACTCCTGATTTTTTCACTTCAGTCACTCGTATAATTCTGACCTGTTACACTGGGCTTCAGGAGCCTTGCCGACAGTAGGTTAGAATACAGTATACACTTCGGGAACATTTTGAAAAAATAAAATAAAATAAAATAACCCCAAAAAAGGAATGTCCATCCCTCGTTTGGCCAAAGACCAGCAAATTAAAGCAAGGTGAAGCGTGTTTGAACAGTTGAGAAAATTGAGAAACTACACATTTTCATAATTTCTTCTGAATTTTTAATCAATTCTGTATTCCAAAATATAACTCTTCAGATCGAAACGATGTTGTGTTATTGTAACACTCCATTACATATAAATCAGGGTCCCAATCTAGCAGCCAAGACTAATAATAATAATAATAATACATTTTATTTATAAGCGCCTTTCAAGACACCCAAGGACACTTTACAATAACAAAAAACACAAAACAATACAAAACAATACGGGTTGCAGCGGAGACTGCGGAGACTAGCTTTTGTGCTATTGCGTTGCTACTTTGTTGACCGTAATGTAATTTCATACAAGAGTGTAAAATACAATGATTTTTCTTCACTTCATTTTAATTGCAAAATCACCAGCTAAAACAACCCAATGTCCGATAATACAACAATTTAAGAAAGATGTTGCAGTTGTTCTTCATTCGGACTTGAAAAGAGAACTGACTAAAATGCATCCATCCATTGCAATCGTTTTCTACCACTTATGCTAATCAAGGTCGCATATCACTTGGAGTTGACTCCTGCTAGCTTTTTGGCGAGCAGCTGGTTTCAATCTGGAGTGGTCGCCAGTCAATCACAGTGCATGTATAAATAACAACCATTCACGCGCACATTCACCTCTGTTGGCAATTTAGATTGTTCAATGCTCGTGATTGTAACGCAAAACATATGACTGTGATGGGCTAACCAATTGTACCACTGTGACCCTGACAGTAGCTTCTAAGATTTCCCATCCAAACCAGTCGAGGGTGGGTACATCATGCAATCCTCATAGAGTGGGGGAGGTGATGAGTTTGGCTCTTGCATGAAGTTCATGTTCCCACCCATGTTTGAATTGTTCTCAAAGCCAGGCTTCGTGGGCAATTGCTGCTCATCAGATCCCTGGACAGATGGCAAGACAATCACTGGGAACTTGATCTCTGGGTCTGAGGCATACTTGACATCCAGGTACACCTAGTATTATGAAAGAAAAAAAGTATATTATATGAAATGATTTCAATTACTTGTTTTTTTGTATGCTTCATTTGCAAGGAGTTTTCCCTTCTTTAGTTACATAGCTATCGTAATATCAACAAAGTTTTCTCCTTGTGGGTGAGACTGGTGACCATCGTAATCAGAGCCAGTTCACCCATTTGGTGAGCAAAAGCAGATTTACCATCTGCCTTTTTCACCTAATGGGCACTGTGGACTCTAAAGGGCGCCAAAACTTGAATTCAAACGAATTCTAGGGTCCAGAATAAAAAAAAACAACATTCCACCGTTTGGCTTTAGCCACAGGTGGAATGTCAGTAGTGCCGGAAGGTCTGTGTTGCTGACTAATGACAAATGATGAAAAACAAAAAAAATGACAGAAAAAGCACTGACAGAAGTGGGTTTTGGTCCGTCAATGCAATCATCACGAACTAACAATTACCGAGACACAGCCCGTCACTGTTGGTGCCGTGGAAACACGCGGCTTTGCCTTGTGTTTCTTGGCGAGGATTGCTTTGACTATACAGCACTTGTGTGAGAGACAGTGAGAGTGAGTTGGCTGATTGAATCTTATTATTTTTATTATTATTATCATTATTACTATTATTATTGAAATTATGGGTGTCAAAGTTGTCCAGTTGCTGCCGGGATAATGTCAATGCAATACAATGCAAAATATAGATGGAACAAAACCGCCAACTCTTGAACAAACTTTCAATGACGACGTTTGCATGTAGTCAATATTTGGTTTCAAGTCAAAATTCCGGTTTCTGAAACATTCTGAAGAACCTGAATTTATTTATTTATTTATTATGAGGGACAGTCCATTAACCTCGGATTTCAGCTGAAACAGAAAAAACACACACACCTGCTGAACAATTTATTAATCTCCGTACAAATGTGAAGAGCTCACAAAAAGTGACAGGGCTGGATACCAAACGTCACATGCCTTCTGCATTTGTCATTAACACTCTTCCATAAATGGAACCGGGGCAGCATGGCTCAGTGGTAGAGTGGCTGTCTCCCATCCCAGATGTTGGGGATTCAACCCCCACCGGCCTTGTCAAAGTGTCCTTGAGCAAAATATTGAACCCCCCAGTTGCCCCTGATACTGCATCATCAGTTGGTCAGTAAGGAAACAGTGTGACACCCTTTGAGTACCAACTGTAGAAAAGTGCTATATAAGTAACGGCCATTGACCATTTGTTATCGATCCCTTTGAAGCGACATATTTAGACTGCACCTGGTCATTTTGATTTTAGAATTAAAATTCTGCTGACATCTGTGTACCATTTGCATACCGTTTCACAACAATATGCTTCTTTGTGCTGATTGATCATACAAAATCTCAATTAAAAAACAAAACAAAACATTACATATTGTGGTTGTAATGTTTGGAAATGTGAAAAAGTCCAAGGGGTATGAATAGTAACTCTAGGCATTAGAGCTACCTCAATTATATAAACACCATATTTTAAACAGATCAAATCAACACACACACCTTGAGTCGGTACTCTGCTTTGATGATGTTGCAGTTTAAGATGGACGCACATGTAGTGGGAGGGATGCTGATGATCCTGGTTACAGAGTGACCTGCTGAAGGAGGGATGGACTCGCCCACCTCTTTTAGGATGTTCTTGGTTTCAACTCTCCTCTTGCTACTTGCAAAATAACTGTATTTCTTATACAAGCAGTACTTGGGCCTGATGCCGCGAGATGATCGGTTTAGAATATAGGCCACCACCTTAATGCCTTCACCTGCAAAAAAAAAAAGAAATTAGATATCAGTGTGTGGGTGTTATCAACACACAATTCAATTTCAAAAGTTCATGTTGTCTCTCCTCCACCCGCAGCAAATCATCAATTGCAAAAACAGTTGATACCTAATCCAAAAAACATATAGTGCAAGAGGACTTTGAGTTACACTACATATGAGAAGTCCACACACCCCTGTGCAAAAACCAACTTTCAGTAATATGAAAATATGAGACCATGATATGTTATTTGCATTTTCAACTACGACCAATAACCTTTACAATTGAACGATAGTGTGGGTGCAGAAGTGTGTGTGAAAAAATGTGGTCTATTTCTATTTTAAACCTGAACATTTGAACAGGGTGTGTAGACCTTTTATATCCGTGCCCGTAAATGTGATTTAGGTTTCGATAGGAAATTACCTCTGAACATTTTCTGCTTCACTGAGATTTTTGGAATACTCAGACCGTTGTTCAAATATGCCATTTGGTTTTTCAAAGTGCCCCAAAAAAGACTCCACTCTCAGAGTCGTGTTCAGGCGTCAGAGTGAATTTCTGAATGCACCCTTAAAGACAACATCTTACCTTGAAAGAAGCCAGTTTTCTCGATATTTACTTCCATTTGAACTGTTCCTGAAGAGAATAAGTTCATTTTCTTGTCAATGATGCCTTGCTGTGGAGACTAAGATGGTGGTGGTGAGAGGGGTGGGGATTGTGAAGAAGGTAGACAGTGCTTATACCAGAGTTTCAAAGCAACTTGACCGTGTATTGTGTCCCGTAAGATACAATACAATACAATACATGCTGATTTATATAGCGCTTTCACAACAGCGGCAGCTGTAACAAAGCGCTTAACAAAGCAGTTAACATAAAGTAAAATAATAAACACAACACACAACATAAAACACGAACAAAAAGTAAAATAATGAACACAACACATAACATTAAACACGGACAGTCGTGCAGTCCTAACCACTTTTCCCCTCATACGCTTTGTTGTTAAAGCAGTTTGAGATGAAAGAGGAGAGAATCAAAGTGTCCTTTCACCAGTGGATCAGAGACGTCATGATCAAAATGTGCACACGTCGGCTACAAGCTAAGTTTCAAAGTCAACAAGAAGCTGTAGCATCCATTGACGAAAAAAGAGATTGGTTCACTTCTCCTGTCCCATGTAAATCCATTCCAATTCCAAGCGGTGACTCTCAGTTCCAAATACGCATCGGCGCAGAAGCCGACGCTCCTCTCTCCTCATCCTCAACTTCAGCAGTTATCCATCCAGCCGCACCAACACAGACTGTCCAACAGCGCCGACGTCTCCACTGAACAAAACGGGGCTGTGAAAAATGCTGCCCATTACAGGCGCAAAAAACACAAGCGCCCTGAGGCTGTCCAGCACCGACAGTCAATGGCGCGACATTCCTCCAAATCAAAATCTGTGCTGGTACAGGCGTGCTGCCGAGAAGGCGCAACCACCAAGCACAGATTCTTCTCCTTTGACGAATGTCGTGGCCAAAAAACGCTGAAAACCGTCCACATCAGGTCCACACGACGAAACAACAAACATGTGACAAAACAAAAAGACAAAAACTACAAAAAAGAACAAAAAAAAAGCAAGGCTCTTGAAGAGCACTTGCTGACGGCTGCCTACTCGGGCGCCATCTTGGAAAACAAAAAACAAAAACAAAAACAAACCAAAAAAGATGGCAGTACGTACCGTCAAAAACAGGTCACTTTGTCTTTTATTAATGACACGGAAATGAGTTTTGGCTTTGCAGTCAGTTCTCATCGACCTGCTCAGATTTGCCTCCAAAGTGTACTTGATTTTTCCATGTGAGCCCTTGAATGACGACGGCAGGTTTCTGGAGGAGATCAAAGTTGGGCAAACATACTGTATTTAGCAAATAAGCAGCACATCTGCGGGATCTTAAGTTTATATTACAGTATTTGGAGCAGAGATAAAACTCACAGTTGGGGGATTTGAAAGGTGAATGGGTACGTGTGGGAACCTCGAGTGACAACATTATTACCTGAAAAATGTAAATGTCAAACTGGTATATGACTCTGTAATTATACTTTTTTTTCATTGCATTTTCATCAATACATCCCTGCATGCCTATCATGTTTGGACACGTATGGAACTGCTTAAACCAGTGTTTCCCTCTCTCTCCCACTCTCTCTCTTTTTTTTTTTTTTTTACTCCAGGTACCATATACAAAATTCTTAGTCCTACAAGTACCACCAAAATATTGAAGCACATGTTCATCATTAATCAGGCAGATGTTTCAAAAGTATTTTTTTAAATAGCAGTATACACCACTGTAACATAGACCTCACTCCCAAAGACGTTTTTAAACGTCTTTTCAGACTTGGTCTAGAATTGGCTGGTAGTGAATGAGTTAAAAAGGCCCGCAGGTCAGACTCTGCCCCGTCATAATTTTATGTGGCCTACGGAGGCAAATCGTGTGGGTCGACTTCCTATTTCGAGTCAAGTTAGCTACACTCAAAGGATCAGCAATCATGGCAACTTAAAACCATTGTATGTAAATTTAGACCTATTTTAAAATGTAACGATTCAATTCTGAAATACAATTTCACAGCACTGTATATATTTTGTGTGTGCAAAAACTTTGGTTATGAAAAAAAAAGCACTGAAAAATATATGCACTCAGAGTATTTCAGATCAAAACAAAATACAAAGCCATTGCGGTAATGAAGAATTATAAACACGATTTTCAGCAGGTTGGTCATGCCTGACTTATTGCAGATAACTGACTCACCATAGCCATCCTGAAAGATAAATGTCTTGCTGCTGAAGTATTTCTCTTTGTTTTTGTATACCACAACTGTTTTTCCATAATGTTCAAACCATCTGACTTTTGCTTTTCCTTTCATCTTGACCCACAGCGAATCTAGTTTGCAGTCTCTTGTCACTTCGAATGTAACCCGTCCCGTAATGTAATCCCCGCTGCTGAACACATTGCTTCGGTTAGCTAGGTTGTATTCCACAGAAAAGTTCTTCACATTATGTGACACGACGGACTGCATGACGAAAGATCCAACGGGCAATCAACACTAAAGTACTTCTGTTTCAACTGAGATACGAGGAGCAAGGTTTAGCTTTCTTCTAAGGAGTTATGGGTAATGATTAAACCTTAATTTTACAGGGCGCTACACCTGATGGGTGCTAAATGTTCTCGTGCCCTTCGTGATTCCTGTGAAAATCTTTTCCCACATGTATTCACTGTTTGCATGCCCACTCTTAACTTTTTGTTTGTTCGCTTCTCTGTCTGATGGTCTACAAAAATCTATACAGCGGAATATACACCAGAGTAGTCCACTAAATTTCCCATCCAATGATCGCAATGAATAAAATGGATTCAACAGAATGGATCGATGACAGTAATTTAAGCAAAAATACTGCCCCCGTATGTTAGCAACGTGAATTACACACAAAGACATTTCAAAAGCGAGACAACGTGATGACGTCAATGAAACGGAAACACGAGACACAGAAGTAACAAATGGTTTGTAATACAGTACAGTAAAGTACAAAATATGATATGCGGTTTGAGGTTGTGTGGTACAATTAAAGGCATGTACTGTCGGTTCTCTCTGGGTAAAAGCTATACAGTATAACCATGACAATCGCTGCAGTGTGATGAGTGAGAGTAAAATGTGTGCAGCAATATTAGAATAAAATGTTTAGGTATTTATTTGCCTATTAATAATATGTATGTAAAGTTGTAAAAAAAAGTGTAAAACTGCCAATTAAATCGCAAAGACTGCGTCAGGTTTACGAATATGGTCCATATTAATTTCATTGATGCTAAATATTTAAGGTAGATATGCAGCTTCCCTGTTATATATCAATCAGCCAAAATCACATTCACGTTATATGGAAAACGGTGAGAAAAAAAAGAAGAAGAACAGGAAAAGCATTTGTTTTAGTCCGCTTCAAATGATAATGAAGCGCAAATAATCGTTTTTTCTTTCTGGTAATTTGAACTGGTGGCCGACTGGTCAGCACATCTGCCTCACATATATGTAAGTTACCTTATTCAGCACGAGAGGAGAAGGTCAAACATTAGAAACACGCAACTTCAATCAAAAATCGAACATTACAATGGAAAAAAAATACTTCTTGAACAACTCTTGTATTGACTCATTCAATCAAGTTGAAGTGTCCCTGAAGTTTGGGCTGTGCAAATACATTGTTAAAAGTGTAATACCTTGAAAATACTGCAAACCATATATGGGGCAGTCCCAAAGTTTGTTCAATACAAAGTTTGCATCGTTCATAATGCAATAAAACCAAATGGAAAAGGTAATGAGACTGGGCGAGCCTCATGAGAAGAGCTTTGAGGTACAAGGCATTTCCAGTCACAGAGTAAGACCACCAAACTGTAAACTCAAAAGAACTGCATCCCCATCTCATAAAAAGTACTTTCAAAAGGTTAGTCTACATAATGTGGACGTAAAGGGATGTCACAAAGTACGATGGGAAACAGCACGGTGAGGTCCGGAGAAGCTCTTTGACAAAGGCTGAGCTACAAGAGACACAGAACAGGAAATGATCAAAAATCAAAATATTCAAGAGGACTTAAAGTTATTCCAATTGGTCGTTCTTACCTCAATTTCATACTCAACGTGAAGGAGGCTGCAGTTGGTGATGGTGAGGGATGATTCAGCAGGAATGGGAAGCATCATCTCAGTATGCGTTTCTTCGGTGTGAGCACTGATTGGCAGCCCAGTCACAGAGTCCATTTTTTTTACAATTAACCTTCTGTGGACCCCTTCACGTGTGTAGTATTGCTGCTTCTGTTTCAGCATGGCCTTAGGAGTCACCGTACGAGATGAAGCGTTACTGAAGTTGCAAATGATCCGGATGATCTCACCTGCAAAAAGTGTGTAAACATGAATTCAATGAGTGGAAATTTCACACAGGTGAAGGGGGCGGGGCTGGGAGGGGGTTTGAACATTACCTCGTGTGAAGCCTTTTTTTTCCACGCTGGCTGTCATTGTGATCAGACCGGAGGTACAACTAAGCGAGCACACGCTCATGCTGTTGGAGCCTGAGAGGGGAGACTGGAAACAAACAAAACAAAAACAACAGCTCAATACAAATCTCACAATTTGGGTGGAAAATATGCCTCAACGTTTGCACCAGAAACACAAGTTTGAACAGTCTTATGCGGGATGTCAACAAACCATAAAGGCTGAAAATTCGGTTTGGTGAGCATCTAAATCACAGGTGTCAAAGTCAAGGCCCGGGGGCCAGATCCGGCCCGCCACATCATTTTATGTGGCCCGCAAAAGCAATTCATGTGTCAACTTCCTTTGCTGAAGTCTGTACCTGAATGTCAAATTGTGATTGTGCAATAAATAACGTTGAAATGTTGCAATCATTTTGTTACCCCGTTTAAACTCACTTGACCAATAATTGAACAAACAACAAACAAATAGCTGTTTTTAAGGTAGCAGTGAGAGGTTCGACGAAGGCTGAAGTGACATCCAAAACTGTCAGCTCGGTAAGAGATTTTCTCTTCACCAAATGAGACAGATGTCTTGAAAAAAAAGAAACTTTAAAAGTAATTTAACAAACAGATAGTTGACTTGAGGGATTATAAAACTAGTAATCCATCAATTTGATGAGTACAAGTAATAATACAACGAGATGATTACGTAAACATTGATTCATAACGGCCCTCCGAGGGAAGATGTAACTCCAAAGTGGCCCACGACAAAAATGAGTTTGACACCCCTGATCTAAATGATAACACTATCATAGAAGAGGATCAATGATTCAAAGAGGAATGAGAATTTCATAAAAGACCATAGAACATGAAACAGAAATGATTTTGACCAACCTAAATGAACAGGCAGCATGATGCCAGATTTTTTTTCTCTCGGTACACATATAGACAAACAGAAAAACAACCATTTGCCCTAAAATACCAAAGGACAATTTAGAATCTTCAATAAACCTAACATACATGTTTTGGGAATATGGGGGGAAAATGGGGTCCAGTACAGGGGGAAAAAAGGCAAACCCCACACAGGAGAGCCGGAAACTGGATTGGAACCCTGACCTCAGAACTGTGAGGTAGATGCCACCTTTCTGCTTATATACAGAGTATATTTGTGTCGTGGTTAACTTCTGCAATTTGACTGATCATTTCAGTTTGAACAGAATATTTCCATTTTCCCCCCCAATTTTTTTTGAATATGAACTCTGGTCTATAAAATGCAGCAGTCCATATTCTGAGTCTGCAAGATCGAATGTTGAGCATGTAAACTGGAACTTACCATAAGCTCTGGCTGATTGGAATCAACATGATGCACAAAGTTCAACTGTGTCACAAAATCCTTTGACATATGCCACGGCCTGTCAATGCCCACTGTCAGATTGTAGACGATTTGTCCGTGAGGCCCACGGAAACTGGATGGAAAGTCTCTGCATTGATGAACATGACATGAAAAAAGTCATCACTTCGAAATAGCAATCATTTATAATTTCCTTTAAAAATCGTCATCATTACCTATTTCAGGTCCGCTCACGTGACATTTTATTAGGTACACTTGTTCAATTGTTTGGGATGTATTTGAACAGGACTCTGACATCGTGGATGAGCAGTGGACAAAACGCCTAATTCCATCACTACAAAGGACAAACCTCGACTATAGATATTGTCGTAATACACCGTGAACTGGTTGCTAGCCATTCGCAGGGCACAAACATTCAACTCATATTGAAAGAAGGACAATTGAGAGCAGGGGCTGTCCAAACTTTTTCATCCAAGAGCTTCAGAAAAATCAAAGAATCTAAATGCCCCTTTGACATTCTTCTACTTTATTTCTCCATCCTAAAACTAAGAAATAAATTATGTATGACAGTAATTTTAGCATTTTGTTTTTATGTTGCTATTTTTATTTTTCTATAAAAGGTGATAAGACAAATAGTTTTTCACGATTTTGTGTTGGCCTGCAGCTCCGTATCTCGCTAAAATAGCTCCACCCTCGCCCCGATGAGAACTTCACATTCAAAACTAAAACAAGAGTAATTTGAAATGAGCTGGCCATTTTTAAAGCAGCGTTTACTTCCATCCACCCATCCATCCATTTTCTAATCCATTTATCCTCACAAGGGTCGCGGGGGTGCTAGAGCTTATCCCAGCTGTCTTCGGGCAGCCAATCGCAGGGCGAACGACGAACAACCATTTGCGCTCACAATCACACCACAGTCGTTAATAGTTTCTTTGCATTTCTAGAAAAGCTCCGTAAGTCTAATTGATTAGTAGTAGCAGTCATAGTAGTTTAGGGCACCCAATAAGTTTGCAGTCTGTGTCAAAAGTATTTTTTTTACCTACCGTGGGCCGCAAAAAAAAAAAGGATGACAGGCGGCAAATAGACCCCGGGCCGTAGTCTGGACACCACTGATTTAGAGTATTCGATGAATTTAACATGCACATTTTTGAAATGTAACACCTCTCGGCCGGATTTGAACCTCCAACCTCAACTGCACGTACGATATGTTAATCACCTGTACACCATATTTGATGTACTGACTGAAAATAAAAAAGCAATTTATCAGTTGAACTACTACAGTGGCAGGTGAGTGTATCCTGCATAAGTTGAAATCTATCTTAGTAAGTTTATTTTTAGGGTCACAGGAGTAGGTAAAACACAAAAAGATGACAACGTACAGGAGTGACACACAAAAGCCTCTTACCCTTGCGGGATCTGACATGTAAATGAATACACATGCCTGCCAGGGGGAAGAGGAGCGGGGGCCCCAACAGCTGCAAAGGGAAAGGAGCGTTGTGACACCATACTCACCGGCCACTTTATTTTTTTTTACACAGGCTTATTCTACAGAGATTCAAAAGTTTTTCTCTATCAATTTGTTTGGTTGACAATGTATCGGAGCAACCAATTTATGTTTTCATACAATGGGATGTTTGATGAGAGCATCCAATGCATAGGTGATACATATTACACTTCCCCCCAGCAATGAGAGAAAAGCACTTGCAGTAACACGCATAATTAATTGTAATAGAGCATCATTGCCTAAGTAAAGCCAGATTTATGTTTGCGGCAATTGTACGGGATCGCATTATGTCGTCGGCGTGAGTGCCGTACTGTAGTTTACAATGTTGTGATGCAGGGGGCGGAACTGGCAGGCAGGCACATACCTCCTTCTTGCAAAATCATGCTTTTGAGATTGAAAAAGTCAATCTTTGCATGATACGTCCTTCGATGTTTCCTGCTTCCGGAGGACCAGTGGACGTCTGCCTTTCCCGACACACACATTGTGATCGATCTAATCGTTGTCACCTTGGAGAGCTCGAAGGAAATCTGCCCAGTCACCAGATCTCCACTCGAAAAAGTGTTGCTCTCATTCAGAGCGTTAAAATTAAGGTTAAAGTCCTTAAAGGTTTTCTCGAACATCGTGCACCCCCCCCCCCCCCGTTCAAAAGTTACAATTGTACAAGAAATCAACCACTTCGTGCGTATTTCCTGTAAGGCGTGTCATTTGTTGAGAGCGATTGGATATGGCAAGCTTTCTTTTTGTGAGATGAAAAAAAAAAAGATAAAGCGAAAGAAAACAAACAGATAATATTGTTCCCCCAAACCCACCACGCCCCGCCCGACAAGTTGCGCTTACTGCACAGACGCGAAATGGAGTAGGCGTGGCTAGTTGGGCTCCACCCTTCCCGGCTGCCCCTTGCTCTGTTACCTGTCAGTGCCTGGGTTGTGGGTTCCAAAACCTTGTGCGCTAATTACGGCAAATTTTCAAAACAGTATCTGCATTCCGGTTCCGTTACTCCACGGTCCACAATAAATGTAAACAAACTGTTGGGTTGCATTTTACTAACTTCGACACAGGGTGGTGGTGCTCTGGTAAGGGTGCCTCAGTCTTTCCAGAATAAAAAAAAAAATGACGTGATTGCAAAATCACAGAGCACACCACTAAGCTAAAATATTAACAATAGTATATCTACAGTCGTCAAATAAAGATGACCTCTTTAGTCCCAAAGAAACTTCCGGAATATGAAATCTGGGTCTGTTTCATTTAACACAACGTGAAGCCTTGACAAGTGGAGAAAAATGAATGAATGGATTGCATTTATGAAATGAATGTTATTTCTGCATTTAACAAAAAACATTTTAAACTCTGAAAAAAGAAGCTTGTTTGACACTTACTTTCGCAGATGGATGAAAAAGAAACAGGTTGCAGGCCCTCACCAGCACATTAATCTGAGCAAAATGTTGCTTTTTTACTTCTATTTGTACCTGCTTGATTTTGAGTGTAATTGGTCTTGTTGTGGATGAGTGATTCCCCCCATGAAACCATGAACTGTGGATATTATGAGAAAGAATGACGCACGCATGTACGCATGGCCACCACTGGCACTGACCACCCCTCACGACCACCCCTCACTTAGGTCAGTAACACTTATTGGGAAGCCCTCATTCCAAGCAACCTTCCTCGACTGGCGACATCTTTAGCCACTAGATGGCACGATCTACTTTATTACAACATCGCTGTCTTTGCCGAAGTCTGAATTTGACTTTTTAGTGTCAATTGAACATGGTCGTGTGCGCGTGCGTTTGTGTGCGTGTGTGTGCGTGTGTGCGAGCGCGCGCATGTGCGTGTGTGTGCATGTTTTTTTAAAAGACATCATTGTGGTATTTCCAAACAATTTTTGCAGTATGCCTTTATGACAAGAAGTGGAATTAATTGCACTTTTATAGGTTTATGGTGCACAACACGTGTGATAAAATGCTTATTGCAACCCATTAAATCTGAGAACACACGACATATACCCTGAAGACGTTTCATTGTCATTTGACAGTAATAGACAAATACCATATGTGATTCATTTGGCAGTAGGACCCAAGTATGCTTATTTCAAAGAACTATTTTTGTGTTTTTGATTCACGGATCCACGAAGGCCTCTGTTTGCATTACGATGGTCACTCAAAAGACACCCTGCCAGAACGATGAATCCTTGCAGGAATGAAGTCATGTCGGTCCACTATTTGCAACACTCAAATGCAAAGTTTGCCAAATCTCCATCTGTTTAAAATTTCTCAAGAGCCTTTTAAAGTCAAATACATCAGTCCTTATTTGGTGTGTTTACAGTGGAAAGAAGTTGGAATTAGTCCCGTGACAGTTGAAAAGTCCGTGTTTAGACGTTTCTTTGTGGAGTTTTTCTCATCATGGCAGTTTCTTTGTGTGTGTCTGAGTACTGCAGTTTGTACCACATTCCAAAGCTCAGGTTGTTTGTAGACTCTAAAGTACCCAAGGTGCAAAATTGACTGGTTTTCTGTCTAGCGATATGTTACTGACTGATGACTAGTCCGTCGTGTACTCCGCTTCTCATCAATGAAAGGTTCCTCTCACCTCTGACCTTGAAAAGCCAAAGAAAATACACGTGTGGCGCTGTGGATGAATTTCAGAAGTGTGGTGAAGGTTTTGTGTGGGAGAATCATCCTGCTGTAATTTTATGCTTTTGATACCGCAGTGGAGTGGATATTTCAGCGAGGCGGATCCAAATCCAAAGTGAAGTAAAATAACCACGAGAATAAGCTCTGTTTATTGATCCGTCGTTTCTACACACCGTCTCTCTCCTCCAGTTAATCCACAGGGTCAGTTCTAATGACATTGAGAGGCTCCGCCGCCAGTCGACTTTGCTGCCATTTGCAATTTAGATGCAGGGAAGGGAGACCATGTAGCCCGTGAGGGAGAAAATGTGTTGGGAAAATCAAGTAGAAGGGAGAAAAAAGAAACACTTTTTTTGTGTTTTAGAAACAGAAACCTGAGATCCAAATGAAGATTTTGTGGTTTGAAGTTGTCACCGTTTGTCGAGACAATCTTCACGCTTGGCTAAGTTGAGAAGCATAAAACTGAGAGGAAAGAGTTAACCTTCCAATTTGCGCTGTTTTGCTGCTTTTTTTTTTTTTTTGCGCCCACCAAAAGAATTCTTGTGGCAAAACAGGAAGCCACTGAGGGAACAGTTGCCAGCCCTAATCTTGTGCAGATCCTCTGATAGCTTTCTCCTCCACAAACAATGCGCGTCAATGCTGAGGTGGCTCAGAATGGTGCTGAAAGACGTGACAACCAGGCACAAATGAGCTCTTTGTCAGCTCAGGACTGATGAACTCTCTCAGTTTGTTGGTCATATCATACAAGAGAAGGATAACATATGACCAACCGTGCACATACATTTTTTCCTCACCAGATGTACCGTGTGTATCATTCCAAAGCAGTTTGTGATTTTACAATTGTCTGCTGCATCCACATACAATCAGGGTCCTCTGCGTGTTTCGAAAAGAAAAGAAATATTTAGGATGTGTTGGGAAAAATCACAGCAATCATCCGTCCTTAACCCTAATGAGTGAAACAAGATCAAAAAACCTAAACGGGATTTCCGGTAAGTTCACTACAATGTGAGGTCTGCAAGCATGAATCCTTTTCAGAATATAAGTTAGCCTGCTCTGAAACTAAAAAAGATAATGGTGCCACCAAAGTAGTTTTAGATGTGAGAGTGGTCCTGCTCTCCTGCCTTGCCTCTCCTGGATCCCTGCACTGGGGTCCACTGTTAAAAACTCTGAGTGGAACACTTAATCTAAACACCACAATTATGGCTAACAGATTTAATGCATTGGAAATATGGGGGGTCCAGTGGTTAGCGCGTCAACCTCTTAGTGCAGAGGTCGTGGGTTCGATCCTGGATCCAGCCTTCTTGTGTGGAGTTTGCATGTTCTCCCCGGGCCTGCGTGGGTTTTCTCCGTGTCTCCGGGTTGTTTCCTCACACATTCTAAAAACATGCATGGCAGGCTGATTGGACTCTAAATTGTCCCGAGGTGTGAGTGTGAGCGTGAGCGCGGATGGTCGTCCGTCTATGTGTGCCCTGCTATTGGCATGCAACCAGTTCAGGGTGTCCCGCCTACTGTCCGAAGACACCCGGGATAGGCTCCAGCACCCCCCGCAACCCTTGTGAGGATAAAGCGGATCGGAAAATGAATGGATGGATGTAAACATGGGGACGCTGGCATGTATGTTGTCCTTTTGCATTCTGTAATAATAGTAGTCACAATACTATTGTATTCTCCTATTACCTGAAGCTATTTTTAAAAATTAAATCAGTCAGTGATACATAGATACGCTATTCTTTTTAAATACTGTACATAACACATCAGGCACTGATTGTACCTTACCAGCTACTCACCTGTTAACTTCCACCAATGCTAATAGCAGTTCAGACCATCCTCGACATTACTTTGAGAAGTCACCCCTTTCTCCCTCTCTGGCCCCAACTCCACGAGGAGCCTCACCTGCCAGTCAGACAACTACTGGAATCTTCCACCTTGCTGATTTTTCCTTTCATGCTGGCTGATGACCAACGCTAGCTGCTCCTCTACTAACATGGCACTTCAGAAGGATCGGCGGTCTTCGATAGCGTCTTTAATGCGTCATAGAAAGAGCAATAGATAAACATGATGTCATAGGTACATTTTTCCGAGAATAGTTGTTAGGTTTGCCAAAAACAGTCACAATTAGGTCAGTTCACAAAGAGTGGATTGAAATCGCAATATGTTTATTATATTTGATTCAGTCGAGGTCAGTGCTTGGAGGTTGTTTTTTTTCCACACCAAACTGGTATGCCTTCATCGACCTAGATTTTGGAAGTATGGAATGTCTTGGTATGATGATGAATTAACACTCAATAATACTCACTCAACGGTATTCAAGGGCCAATTCCTGGAAAACAAATGCATTGTAATGTCCCTCCCACCAAACTCTACAGTTTGGACGATCCAGTCAAGCAGGTTTAACTGGCATTTGTCAAAACAAGATTCAGTAATTAAAAACATGATTTGTTGTGCTGCAGAAATATGTTTGGGAGCACTTTTAGATCGCTGTGATCCTTGCCGTTGTACATGGTGACGTGATGTTAATTTTACAGACGATTCTGTCAGAATTTAGGTGATAGTTGGAGTCATTTTCTTCCCTCTGCATGAAAGCTCAATTACACTGAATATTGAGGTGCGTAATTCTCATTTTTGCCATGATTTCTATCATAATTGTGCCCCCCCACCCTCAAAAAAAAATCTGAATTGTGTCATTTTAACCATGCAGTGTAAATTTCCAGGAACAAAAATGTACGGCATGTTCCCAAACAAGTAATCAAGTGTCAAACAAAGTGAGATGTACTTTAAAACCGGAATGATTTTGGGTACATACGCAGCTTTAGCTCAAGAATGCTCCACACTGTATACAGCAGCACTTGGGCTTGACAGGTGCTGCGTGTGCTGTGCAAGAAATGTGTGCTGGTGGATGGCACACGAGGGTGTAGTAAACCAGTTATTTTTCCTGTGGGGAATAAAGAAAGCGTCTGTTTGTGGTGTGGCTTTTAGTGAAAGGAAACGTGCAAATTAATTGAGACACGGCATTTAAAAGCGCGGAGTTCACTATTTGAAGAATATGGAACATCACCTGCATCAGGGAGCAGTTGTCTCTCTCTCTCTCCGCGTGCTTAATAAAAACACCTGAACACCAACTACATGTTACATTCATGCGTCAGGTTAATTTCTACAGTGTGGTTCGAAAAGAATGGAGCGCTGTCTCATTAAAACAAAAGAGCTGCTTTGTTCCAACGTCAGGCTAAATCCTCCCTCAGCAATTACCGTTCACCTTCCAAAGACCTCGGCTTGGAACACAGCAACTCTGCTTCTTTTAAAGCAGGCAGTGAAGCAGAAAAACGCAGTAGTGCCGAACTCCACGGGCAAAGACAGCATGAACAGTCTTTTGGCTGCCTCCAAGATTTGAGAACATGGTCGTGATTTTGGACCATGATGGAATGTATGTAAAATCTTGTAAATACAGTACCCTCTCATTTTGAATTTGATACCTGCACCTTGTTCCCCAAAAATCAACCAAAAAAAAAAACAACAACAACAACAAAACAACAAACCCTGGGCAGGCGCAACAGAAGAATTTGAGAAACACCTTTTTGGAATACTCTACTGCTGAATGTTGAATTTAAAAGAGGGATAAGAGAAGCATCCCCAACACCCAGAAGAGCCACTTGCTTCTCAGGGCCCAAGCTTGTCTAAGATGGACTAACACAAAGTGGAAAAGTGTGCTGTCAACTGATAAGCCCATCTTTCAAATCATTTTTGGGCCTCGTGTCCTTTGGGCAAAAGAAGAAAAGGCTTATCCATATTGCTAAAAGCGGCAAGTTCAAAAGCCAGTATGTGCGATGGTATGAGGGTGTAAGTGCCAATCGCGCGGTTAGCCCATCTGTCAAGCCACAATTAATGCTGACAGCAATGTTTTGTTTTTTCATGGACACCCCTGCTCATTTCAGCGAGACATTGCCAAACCACATTCTGAACGTGTTTCAAAAGCGTGGCTTCGTCGTAAAAGAGTGCGGGTACTTGACCGGCCTGCCTGCAGTCCAGACTTGTCTCCCATTGAAAATGTTTCACGCATTATGAAGCGTAAAATATGACAATGGAGAAGCCGGGGATATTTAGCAACTGCGATTCTACATCAAACAAGAATGAAAAAGAATTCCACTGACAGAGCTTCAACAATTCGTGTCCTCGGTGTTGACTTATTAAGACTTGTTAAAAGGAAATTGTTAAAACAATGGCTTATCAGTTGATCAGTTTGAACATTAAATCTCTCGTTTTTGGAGTGTCCGAAGTTGAAAAGGATTGAAGAGTATTCTGTTTTAATTTACATTTTACATCCCAATGTCACTGGAATTGGGGGTTGTAGTATTCTGTACACACGGAGCACCCCCATCCAAAAACATGTTTCCGTCCTCCACTACAGCTGATTCAAACGATCAGCTCATCAGCAAGCTTTGTAGACGCCTGATAACAAACCCGATCATTTGAATTAAATGTGTTGGAGGAGGGAAACGTGTAAAACAGGTTGGAAAAGGGTTTTCGAGGATTGGACTTGGGCACCCCTTCTGCACACAATACAGATTCTAGGAAAAAAACACGTTTCCTCATGTTGAACAAGTTCTTACAGACACACTTGCGTGCATCTGGAGCTTTTGGCAGCAAAGCTCCGTTACATAAATCTTGTGCCCGCATTTGCAAAACATTTACGTGCAAAAAAATGATTAAGCACCACAGACTGAAATCACATTGCCGCTGCGGCATCAAGATGTCCGTTAAAGTGAGGTCAAACGTTTAGCTTTTTCAAAAACAAATCTGCCAGCCAACAAGTGAGTTCCTCAAAATCAAATCCACTTGATCTCCCATCTAAACTCCCCTTTACAACTCAGTGAGAAACAAGACTGTCACTCAAATGTTGTAATCTTAGCTCAACTCATATCCTCTTTGAATATCCTGCAGCGTTATTGCTCGATGACGAACCGAAAAAATTGCCCCTCAAATGTTGACTACCCCCGAAAAGATGTGCATTTTGTATTTTGCCTCCAAATCAGGAGAAAATACGCCCTGAAGTTGCACAAAACTCTGAAACTCAGACTGCATGATGACTTGTGGAACTCAGTGTCCCACAACATTTTAGCTTAGTGAGCATCAAAGGAATATATCATTATTTCTTTTTGTGGTGTTTTGTGGTACGGTATTTACTCCAAAAGGACCAACCTCATCGTGAACTGAAGAGGAGAATAATAATATACAGCCAACAGTTCAGTCATGTGGCTTGACTTTCAAAAACAACCTCAAATGTCACTAAACACTATCAAAGTTAAGTTAAAGAAAGCGTTTTTGTAGCTTTTTGTATAAAAAACAAAAATTTGGCCTTCCTCTCTGTCTCCTACCTGGTAGCTCCATCTCTAACATTTTCCTACCAAAGTATCCACTGTCCCTCCTCTGTACATGTCCAAACCATCTCAGTCTGGCCTCTCTAACATTTTCTCCAAACTTTCCTGTCTGAGTTGTCCCTCTGATGACCTCATTTCTGATCCTGTCCATCATTGTCACTCCTAAGGAGAATCTCAGCATCTTTAACTCAGCCACCTCTAACTCTGCCTGCTGTCTTTTGCCTATTGCTAGTGTCTCTAGGCCGTACATCATGGCTGGTCTCACAATTGTTCTGTAAACGTTTCCCTTCACCTTAGCTGATACTCTTCTATCTAAAATAGTTTAGCGACGACCTAATAAATTGCCCCTCTATCAACAGTGGTGGACAACAGGGCCAGTGACCCATTAACACTAAGTCTGTGGTCTCCCTGCCAAATGAAGATTATACAGTACAGTAATTATTAAAAATGAAACTGGCTCAAACGTGTGTGGCTAGTCGGATGCATCGCATTTTGCAGAAAGGGCAACAAGCTCGAAGTTACCGGTATCCGCCTGACGAGATTGACAGTCAGAACTAACAAGAAATGAATATTATGAACCACATTGTATTGTTCTAAACCAAGGTCAAGAAATGGTGTGGGCTAACTTTATAAATTAGAATAGTAGCTCGCCAGACCAGGTGTTAACATTAGCTTGAGTTAGCTTGCGTCTGGCTAACATTAGTTAACCATATCACGACACAAAACCAAGCAAACCTCTTCAGTCGCCTCTAATGAATGTTGTGTATTCCTCTCCTTTGTTTAAAGTGCTTCACTGTATTTCTTTATTCAGGCATCTTTTAATTGTCTTTTTTTTTTCCCCTAAAGCCTGACTAACACTGTAAATTAGCTGAAGCTCAACGTCCTATATGCTTCGGGCATGCATTCTTTTTTGAAGGCAATGCTGTATGTACTGTGCCTGTTGAAGAAACATCCATTTAATCTTACTATTAATATAATTGAAATAAAAATAAACACACACATGCACTCGTGTACGTATGAACACTCATTTGGCAGGTACATTTTTTTTAACACCACAATCCTGATGGTTCACTGCTTATAAATTCACAGAGAGTTCCAGTATATTTTCTGTCTCGTCTCTCACACTCTGCTCGTATCTCACTCTCAGCCTCCTCACTCTCTGGATCTTCATCTTTCTTACCTGCTCTGTGTCCTCTCTTTGAAAGCCAGTCTCTTCCAATTCCACTGTCTCTCTCTCTCTCTCTCTCTCTCTCTCTCTCTCTCTCTCTCTCTCTCTCTCTCTCTCTCTCTCTCTCTCTCTCTCCTTGGCACTCAACTTGCTTCTTTCCAGCTCTGTCAACAACATCTTCTGGCTCTGTCTCAGTTAATGTCTGCCTTGTTATCTTTATAATGCAGAAATATATTGGAATGTTCTTTTTTTTACGCTCTTTATTTTGAACTGCTGACAAAAAGCAATGGAGAGGAATACTTAACGTTTGCGCAACGCAGTCTTGAAATAATATTTATTTCATAGGCTACTGTTACGAGCTGTTAAGTAACATGAGCTCTAAGTGGGTCCCATGCATCCCCGGCCCCAGCCAAGTCCACTCAGTAAAATTGGTTTAGCATCACCACTGTGGATGAGATCGGCTGCAATTCTTGTTTTCAATATGATGCACATGTCACACATTGTATTGATAGAATACTGCCATCTTTACTTAAGCTCCTGTATCCACAATGTATGTGTGCTGGATACAAATGTTGAGGTTAGCCTATAAAAGGATGTTTGTAATATACCAGAGCTGAGCTCTCCAATTTATGAATTTGTGAATAAAAAAAATTCTTTCTTTCTTTCCATCTATCCGGTTATTATTTACAGCATAACAGACAGTTGGAACATGACATCAGATAGACTGGGTAACGACTATACCATATTCTGTGAACTGAATATAGTTCAGCATTAGGTAAGTCAGTGGAGGCTTAGTGTATCCACTTGACATTTGCTTGCAATGGGGCGCTCGCTTAATCTGTCACAGCCATAGAGTAAGGGTCATCTTGCGTTTACATCTGAGGCAATGGCAGCCTTCTCGGCGCAGGAGTCTATCGGTAGAAGAGGGCAGTTAATATGGGCACACGACCCTCTGCCCTGACCTTGATGCCGGATCATCTATCATTTATGCTTCAAGATGGAATCAGGGTGAAAGGTGTTTCCAAATGAAAAACTCTTGAGGTGCCCTCATGTCCAAGCATGTATAGACTCAGGGGTGAAAGCAGAAGCCACATTTAAATATGTTTGGTTAATTTTAAAGGCATATGACCACAATAGGGCGAAAGTAAGGAAGAAATCTCACCACGGTTATGTGTTATGTATATTTGGATGCATTTGATATCAAACTGCCTGAAGTTTTTTTTTTCTTTCTGAAAACATTGGCTATTGGACAAAAATTCTCACATGTATGAAAAAAATACCTTGCGGTAATTTATATTGCCTGGAGGTACATTTATTTAGATATTTGACTTGTTGGTGGAAAACCTTTTGCCGGAGTGAAACTTCGAGAGGTGAACAGGGATGACCAATACTGTATATCTCAGAAGCTTAAGTCCCAAAGTGAGTCAAGGTGTGCTCAGCCCTAATTTAGAAGCAACAATGCAAAAACATCCACTGTGGGACAGCGGATGGCCTCTGTTTTAGGTAGATAGAGTGTTGGTGTCTTTTCTTATACACATCGGCACTCTGTAGTCCGCACACGTGCCACCCAGCTCAGATCATCAGGAGTTGCACAGATGGGGAAACCTGCTTAGAATTAAACAAAGAGAAAGAAAGAAAGAAAAAGAAAAAGTAAAATAGAAAAAAAAAGAAACCAAGATAGAAAGAAAAAAAGAAAAAAGAAAAGAAAGAAAGAAAAAGGGAAAATAAATAAGAAAGAAAGAAAGACATTTCATCCCTCCAATTGCTCTGGTGCATACACCGTCTTTTGTTTTAAGACTGGAAGGAAAAAAGGGTGCAACGTGTATTTCTGCCCATGACAGTTGATCTCGAGGAGCTTGGAGTCCACCCCTTTATGGCATTTGAATCCTCTACGCAACAGAGGCGCTGTAACGCAAGTGATTTTTTTTCTAGGTTATGTACAAATCTGCATCGTAAACATGATTTGTATTTGGTGGCTATTACTGCATATAAAGTACAATAAAATGATCTCACCTACATCATTATCAAACATCTGGTGAGGACAAAAGCTTGAGGCCTCGTTCATAACAAATCCTTCAACAGCTGCCTAATTGCTGTCGTAATCAACATCATTGCCAATAAAAAGGTCCGAGAGTTACAGCTTACTGTATTTCAGTCGTGGAAGTGTTATTTGTCGACCTTTATAAATTACTTTATACTGTGCGAGTTGTTAAGCTACCGCTAAAAAGAAGCATTTTAGAAGACTGAGGTGCTTCTCTTATTCTCTTATGAGATTAAATAATCATAAATGTTTAACCGTGTTAGGAAATATCTTATCCACAATGTATGTGTGCTGGATACAAATGTTGAGGTTGGATCATACTGTTCGCCTATAAAATGATGTTTGTAATATACCAGAGCTAAGCTCTCTAATTTATGAATTTGTGAATAAAACAATGTCTTTCTTTCTTTCCATCTATTTGGTTATTATTTACAGCATAACATACAGTTGGAACATGACAGCAGATAGACTGGGTAACGACTATACCATATTCTGTGAACTGAATATAGTTCAGCATTAGGTAAGTCAGTGGAGGCTTAGTGTATCCACTTGACATTTGCTTGCAATGGGGCGCTCGCTTAATCTGTCACAGCCATGGAGTAAGGGTCATCTTGCGTTTACATCTGAGGCAATGGCAGCCTTCTCGGCGCAGGAGTCTATCGGTAGAAGAGGGCAGTTAATATGGGCACACGACCCTCTGCCCTGACCTTGATGCCGGATCATCTATCATTTATGCTTCAAGATGGAATCAGGGTGAAAGGTGTTTCCAAATGAAAAACTCTTGAGGTGCCCTCGTGTCCAAGCATGTATAGACTCAGGGGTGAAAGCAGAAGCCACATTTAAATGTGTTCGGTTAATTTTAAAGGCATATGACCACAATAGGGCGAAAGTAAGGAAGAAATCTCACCACGGTTATGTGTTATGTATATTTAGATGCATTTGATATCAAACTGCCTGAAGTTTTTTTTTTCTTTTCTGAAAACATTGGCTATTGGACAAAAATTCTCACATGTATAAAAAACCACCTTGCGGTAATTTATGTTGCCTGGAGGTACATTTATTTAGATATTTGACTTGTTGGTGGAAAACCTTTTGCTGGTGTGAAACTTCGAGAGGTGAATAGTGAGTCAAGGTGTGCTCAGCCCTAATTTAGAAGCAACAATGCAAAAACATCCACTGTGGGACAGCGGATGGCCTCTGTTTTAGGTAGATAGACTGTTGGTGTCTTTTCTTATACACATCGGCACTCTGTAGTCCGCACACGTGCCACCCAGCTCAGATCATCAGGAGTTGCACAGACGGGGAAACCTGCTTAGAATTAAACAAAAAAGAGAAAGAAAGAAAGAAAAAGAAAAAGTAAAATAGAAAAAAAAGAAACCAAGATAGAAAGAAAAAATTAAAAAGAAAAGAAAGAAAGGAAAAGGGAAAATAAATAAGAAAGAAAGAAAGACATTTCATCCCTCCAATTGCTCTGGTGCATACACCGTCTTTTGTTTTAAGACTGGAAGGAAAAAAGGGTGCAACGTGTATTTCTGCCCATGACAGTTGATCTCGAGGAGCTTGGAGTCCACCCCTTTATGGCATTTGAATCCTCTACGCAACAGAGGCGCTGTAACGCAAGTGATTTTTTTTCTAGGTTATGTACAAATCTGCATCGTAAACATGATTTGTATTTGGTGGCTATTACTGCATATAAAGTACAATAAAATGATCTCACCTACATCATTATCAAACATCTGGTGAACAAATCCTTCAACAGCTGCCTAATTGCTGTCGTAATCAACATCATTGCCAATAAAAAGGTCCGAGAGTTACAGCTTACTGTATTTCAGTCGTGGAAGTGTTATTTGTCGACCTTTATAAATTACTTTATACTGTGCGAGTTGTTAAGCTACCGCTAAAAAGAAGCATTTTAGAAGACTGAGGTGCTTCTCTTATTCTCTTATGAGATTAAATAATCATAAATGTTTAACCGTGTTAGGAAATATCTTATCACTAGCCATCCATCCATTTTCTGATCCGCTTTATCCTCACAAGGATCGCGGGGCGTGCTGCAGCCTATCCCAGCTGTTTTCGGGCGGTAGGCGGGGGACACCCTGAACTGGTCGCGGGGCACACAGAGACGAACAACCATCCGTGCCCACATACACACCAAGGGACAATTTAGAGTGTTCCATTAACCTGCAACGCATGTTTTTGCAATTTGGGAGGAAACCGAATACCCGGAGAAAACCCACACAGGCACAGGGGAGAACATGCAAACTCCAACTTCTGCACTGTAAGGCCGACGCGCTAACCAGTTGACCACTTGGCCACCCATCTTATCCACTATTTATTCTGTAATTATTTAATACAAACATTTTAGTGTGCTCGCACAAACCACAGAAGTACGTGCACTACATTTCTGGATTTGTTCCATTGCCAACCAGAAATGTTGACTCACGTGGCAAGTTACCACACCAGGGATTGCCAACAACTTTGCTCATGTGTTGTGAGAGAGTGACTGTGAGCGAACAGTGATAGCTGGCCGATAGAGGGCACTTGGCCACATTGATACAATATAATATGTATTTTCAGCGATATGTTAATCGAGTTTTAATCTAAACAGGATTGATATTTTCGAGTTAATGATGAGTAACATTTTTGTGTGTTCCCTCGGCTTGTCTGATCTGTGATTGTTTCCCCCAAAGGGGGCGGAAATCTTTTCACAACTCTTGTCACAAGTTGCTTATGTGCGGAAGGTCCTTTGCCATACAAGAGACAGGAGCATGTTGGGACAAATTTTTTCTTCACTCAGAGCTGAGACGACTCCATGCAAGGATGGTGCCACACCAAGGCGAGGCGGAACTGTTGCCCCAAAACAAATCTGTGTAGCTCCAGTTAATACTTTTCATTCATTCTAGAATGAATTTAGAAATTGTAGCCCCCTACCCCTCAGCCCCATATATTGGTCAAGTCCCCATAAAGCCCCAGGAGAGGAAAAATTCCCGGAGCCATGCCTGTCTCTATGCATGCAGCACGATCCTGTTTGGTGTTCAGTGACATGTGAACTTCTGGTTGGAAGGTAAATGCGGAGTGACAACAATGACTGAGTCAAGCTCGTCCAAGTTCACTTGCTGTCAGCTGGAATTACCAAACGTTACTGTGGATTTATTTTTTTTTTTACAGTGAATTGCCCAGCACTGCTGCGTAACCTTTCAGAGTAAGCTTCAAAAGCGTTTCAAGTTTTACGAGACAGCGAGTTTCTTAACATTGGTTGCTGGCTTACTCTACTCTGAGTTTGACTTGGTGGTTTTGAATGTTCATTTACCTTCAATAATTGTCACTGTGTCGCGGATTAATAGATGAAGAAAGGTCCACTAGCCACCACTCTCTGGGAAATGTTTCCAATTTCATGTTTCATGAGAAAAAAAGATGAATAATTTATTTATCACAATGGAGGGATGGAAATAACGTCTTTATTCATCTGTCGATGCGAATGATGTATCGTAACAGACAGAAGAATTATATGCCTTTCCATGAAATGGCAGACGACAATATCTACCCCTTGTGACATTTTTCTAGTTTGATGAACCGTGACATTTTTCTAGCGTAAAGTACTGGACTGTAAATCAAGGTTGTAAAAACGTTCTAGGAGATTTAGACAAAGGAAATTGTTATGTGCTTTATACATTAATTGGGCGATTTTGAAGTCAACCAGGTCATAAAATTTCATTGTGTTTAATTTGATGAATAGTGGATTTGTGGGTTCTATATATTTAGACCTATTGATTGTTCTAATTGCTTTTTTGTAGTTTTAAGACAGGAGTGTGTTTGTTTTACAGGCATTCCCCATATTTCCACACAGTATGTCATATATGGGAGTAATAATGAATAATATAATGTGCACAAGGAACTCTTATTCAACACGTCCTTAGTTTTGTGGAGTATCCCGATAGTTTTGGATATTTTTCTTTTAACGTTATCTATGTGTGGCTTCCAGGATAGTTTGGAATCTATTACTAGTCCAAGAAATTTATTTTCATTAACTCGTTCTATTTCAATTGAATTTATCTTTATTTTGACTTGTTCTTTGATTGGTCGCGTGCCAAAAACAACTATCTTGGTTTTTGTTAAATTTATAGATAGTTTATTTCTGTATGAAGGTTGGTGCTATCAGACTTGTTTGTGTTGGATTTTTTTTCTAGTAATGTTCCCATTTTTCCATTGTGATTTCAAGTAGCTTTTTTTTTTCCTTTTCACTGCTATCCCAATACTTGCTCATCGTTTGAATAAATTCCAAAAAGAGGAAAATGCATTGCTGTTACCCTGATGATTGATGTCTGCTTTAGCAACAGCGTGGTTGATATTCTGTACACTGAAAATATTGAGTACATGATTTAAAATCAAATGAGAACCATTGTCTATAGATCTCTGTCAAGTATGAAATCAATGCATCCATGTTTGCGGGCTATACGTCAATGATGTGATGTCACCCTCAGGCATGTTGTCTGTTCGGCTGATGTGGGGGAGTGTAAATGTTCTCATTACTTCCAGATTTGTTTTCACCAGCCTTCTATGCAGTGTTGGTAACTTTTTCCATCATTAAGAAAATCCACGGTTAGGACACTTTCTTCATCAGCAGAAAAAAGGAGAAGGGGGGGGGGGGTTCCGAAAGGAGCAGGCAGTTTCAAGACGCCCCTGCCCCTAAACCGGCGGAGTCTCATGCGTGCTGCGTACGTGTTAGTGAGCTTCATGTACACAGTGGTGAGCAGGCTCAATCCTTGCCTGTGTTTTGCTTGTTATGTTTAGCCTATTTCTCTTGGGGAGCTTCTTAGGTGACCTGAACCATGTGACCATCCCAAACCGAAAGAAGCCCTCTCGAGCCCCTCCCACTCACTCTCTCTGGCCTGGAAGCTGTGACATGATTGCACACCACAACGTTGTTGTTGTTGGTTTTCTGGGTTACTTTATTTGTTATAAAAACAGTTAAAATGATACTTTATTGGATCCCAATATCAGTCATTCCCAATCAATAATGGGCCGTGAGCGGCCATCAGGTTTCCGGTTCGGTGAACCTGTCAAATGAATTACTTTCATGAGTGATATTAAAGCGGCTATCATCATACTTCACAACTGTTGCTGAATTGTTTGGAAACAATATGACAAGGTGCATATTGTTCATGCTCCTTTCTACGCAATTATTCACTGAGGCGCTAGATTTAGTCAACTTCAATGCCAATTAATCTCCCAAAACTCTTTTGTGCGTCAACTTTAATCGGCTGCTAATTAGTGTCTTTGCAAAAAGACACTCTCAGTGGAAATACACGATTACAGAGCTTCACCAGGCTCTGTAAACAAAGACTGTTCCCAACATGCCAAAACACTCGCTTACCAAGAGAGTGAAAAATCATTCTTTGTGTTGGATTATATGCGCGTAACCTACGATGCCGAGTTGAGTGTTTGTCTGACTGGATAACAGACAGATGGTAGACAGACACCATGGGGAGAAAAATCATCATCAAAATTTGCATTTTGTTATCCCCTATTCCACGCACACGCAACTTGCTTTTGATGACCTCAGACAGATACAGTAAAAGTGAAAGGTTGAAACTCGTGGACTGAAAGATGGAAGAAAAGCGACATAAATAGGAACAAACAAAGTTGGAGGGTACAGACCTTTTTCCAAGACTTAATTGTGTATCGCTCATCATCAGTAAGTGGAAAACTGCGATCCAGCTAAACGAGAGGACAGTTTATAGTCATTTCTTCTGGATCTAAGGGGAGATGAGATTCTATTGGAGCAACAAATTACAGACTGAAGCATGTGAACATGTTAAATTGGATTTTGGATGAGTGAAATGCCCAACATTATTTTTATTTTTTTGTGCCCATTATAAAATATAGGGCCATGCAGGATACGTGATCTATTTTTATAGGACACGGTGACCAATTAGTTGGCACATCAGTCTCTCACCTCTGAGGTTGCCGGTTTGAATCTAGGCTCTGTGTGACGTTTGCATATTCTCCCCATGCTTGTTTGTTTTTTTTTTTCTGGGTACGCTGGTCTCTTCATGCATTCTAAAAACATGTATGCTCGGTTCATTGAAGACTCTAAATTGTCTACAGGTGTTATGGTTGGTTGTTTATACAAGATATGTGCGCTACATGAGAATGGTTGACCAGTCAAAGTCGGCTGGGATTGGCTCCATCCAGTTGCACCCATGATCGAATGAAGTCATTTTAGATTAGAAACTACTTATTGTTACTACTTTGCTTTTAAATGTCTTAAATGTTTTTGTTTGTAAATGATTTTAAATGTCTTAGTTTTAATAATGTGAAGCACATTGAGATTACCTTGTGAATGAAATATGCAATAAAGTTGCCTTGCCTTTTTGGAGGTCAGCATAGTACAGATGATCTTTCTGTCTGTTTAAAAGTCTTTTTTTGTTTCTGTCTGTTGTAGACGTGCCTTGCATATTTCCTTCAGTCATTCTCACGTTCCATCTAAATATAAATATGTTATTTGAAAACTGTGGTAAAAATTTGAGTTGCTCACTCGGACACACAGGGAACATAATTTTTGATGATCTGATCAGAATTTATCTCGTGGAATACTATCCCCAGTCACATTTTCACCCCTCTTTGCCCACATCATCCTTATTCTTTCTCCCCCTCCTCCTTTGTCTTCCTCCCCATCCTCTCAAACACGTGGCTGTTGCATGTGAGTGGTTGTCATGGTGATCAACCCAGAGGGACTCATCCCAAAAGCAAAAGTTCTGATTGTCAGAAATAGAACTGTCTCCGGGGGAAAGGGGTTAATTTGGCACTGGGAGGGGATGTGGGGGGGGGTGGGGTGGTGATAGAGATGAGTCTAGTTGGAGGGTGGGGTGGAGGGGGCGTTAACAGATAACAGAAGAGAACAAGGCAACATCCACTCCAAGTGGGTCACATCGCAGGAGCATTGCGTAAGCATAAACACTGCCGTCCCTGTGCAGCGTCCTTACTTTGCGCATACACACACACCTGCACACACATACGCGATTTGCAAAGAGCTTACTGTTTGTGAATCAGCCCCTTTCAAACAGCCTCTAGTGTTTGTTTCACATACTGAATGGTTCCATGCTGTTGTCCACCTTGTTCATCTCATGTCCCTTCCTCTCAGTGGATTTGTTATATTGTGACAACCTGTGGAATGGATCCTCCTCACTGTTGGCTGCAAGGAAGGATGACAGCATGATATAGCAACTATTCCCTCCTGCAAACCCCAAAAACACATACACAGCAGGTGACTGACGAATAGACTTCTCGAAAATCAGTGGACACTTCATGAGGTACAAATTCTGCCTTTGCAAAGACATTCAGGCATTCATGTAAAAATGTCTTCATTGTTGTGATCCTTGTTTATGGTTGTGGTGGAAGGTGGCAAGTTATTCTAATTTCATGTTTTTGTCACCATCATGTAAACATTAATAACTCTACAATGTTGTAGTTACCATTTCAATAATAACTCTCATAAATGTATACTGAAAAATGGTCAACATGGAAAATAAAACAGGCCGTGATCGTATTGTGGTTATTACCCCGCGTTGTGGCCGCAGCAATTCTGGTTTGAATCCTGGTCATGGCATGTGCAAAGAGCATAATTAACTTCCTGGCGGCCCGGTGGTCCAGTGGTTGGCGCGTCAACATCACAGTGCATGGTAGGCTGGGTTCTGGCCTTCCTGTGTGGAGTTTGCATGTTCTGCACAGGCCTGCGTGGGTTTTCTCCGGGTACTCCGGTTTCCTCCCACATTCCAAAAACATGCATGGCAGGCTGATTGAACACTCTAAATTGTCCCTAGGTGTGAGTGTGAGCACAGATGGTTGTTCGTCTTTGTGTGCCGTGTGATTGGCTGGCAAATGGTTCAGGGTGTCCCCCGCCTACTGCCCGAAGACAGCTGGGATAGGCTCCAGCACGACCCTTGTGAGGATAAAGTGGATCGTAAAATTGATGGATGGATGGATGAATTAGGGAAAATAAAATAAAAGAAGCTGGCATTCAGTTTCCTGGTGATGCACTTTCTTTACCCATATTTTGTTTTTCTTGGCATCACCTGTAATTGTATGGAGCTTCACACCTTTGCCACCAGGCATGTGCCCATTTTCGCATTATTTGTGAGGAAAAATTTTTAAGAAAGATTCACGATAAGATATTGAATTCCACGCCAGGGACAGTGAGCAATGAGCTGTAACTGGCATCTGGAAAATCATATGACCGCTTAAAGCCAACCAGTGTCCGCAGTGGAGAAAAGTGGAAAGATCTCAAGTTGACCAGACTCTGTTTCTATACGGCACCGGTCTGAACAAAACTTCACGATGGAGGGATGATTATTATATACCAATGCTCACATTCCAGGTATATATTCTTTATCCTCATTGAAAATTGACTATTATGACTGCAGCTTACTGAGGAGTTGTGACCGTCTCCTCCATATCCATGTATATCCGTATTATTTACTGCCCCCAAGTGGCCAGGGTGGGCACACGAAAAGGATTTGTTCATGATGATGCACAAACTGCTTCATTCTTTACATTATATTTAATTACGTTATCGATATTGTTTTTGTTCACTATTATTCGGCGGGAAGGATGTTTTGAGATGATGAGATAATAATTTGAGATTCGAGATAAGCATTGTCACGGAGTGAATTAAACTCATTTTTCAAGGTGCCACTTGAGAGAGAAGAAAGGTTAGTGACAAGTCATCATTGCAGAAACTGAGAGACAAAATGCTGCCGCACCGTATCTGAGTGTCGGAGGCTGGACAGACAGCTATGTTGTTTTTACTTACTTCTGTGACCTACTGTTGTCTCAAGTGTCATCACTCATTGTGGCTGTTTCCTATTGATCCGCATTTAATGGTTTGTTGGTAGCTTTCTTCTTCTTCGCGGTTTCTAAATGAGCTAACAGTGACCATCTGCTTAATTGAAGTGCAAAGACCTCAGTTGTTAAAACAATGACTAACATTTCTATCGTTAGAAATGTCACCAAACAATCAATTATGAAGCTGAGAGAAGATGGAAAATCAGTTACCGCCATTTCCCAAACATTGGCTATAGCAAAGCCATTTTGAATGTTCTGAATAAGCATTAATTGCTCAACCAATAAATGAGTTATTCAGGGGCAAAAGGTGGAAGGTTGAAGACCAATCAAGTCAATCTGCAGATTTAGATTGACCTTGTTGAAGAGGAGACTGTAACCCCCTAAAAAAATACGAGTACGGTTGGTGAGGTGGTGGTGAAACCATCAGAAAAAGAATGAAAACATTTGTCCATGTCTGTCAATCACACCAATATTATCTTCAACATTTCAGAAGTTACAGCTTGTCACACGCACGTTATAATCTAAAGCACAAACAGGGTAGTTGCTTCAACAGGTGATTGTTTAGCTCCTCTCTTTTCCATCCTCCACACGTCGCTTAAACCACAGTGTAGTCAGGCACTCATACGTGTGTTTGCATCAACACGTATGTAAATAAACACAGCTGTGACGCTGCCTGAATATGCAGAGAGTTTTACGCACACTCCATTATATATGTTTGTGTGTGCACGTATAGGCAGAGGGTGTGAGTGTAAAAAGGAGCAGCCAAAGCCGGTTGTTGGACGGTTTCAAATTCCCCTTTGCACTGACAGGAGGAGGGAGGACTTGTGTGCGTGTGTGCGCGTGCTTGCTCGCTCGCGTGTGTGTGCTTGTGCGTGCATCAGGAGAGCCTTTCCAATCAGGGTAGAAATGACAAACAGACAGACAGACTGACAGACAGGCAGACAGACAAGACGGACAGACCTCAGAAATGTAAATCAGAAGGGGAAAGACAGACAGGACGGGGAGAGCAAGGGGTGGTACTTAGTTGAATAGGCGTGGCTTTCCGAGTGTCACTCACCCGCCTTTGCCTCGGCGAGTGGGCGGTCCTGCGAGATGCGGCGTCCAATAGGAGAGGACGCTGCTCGTGTCGCCATGGTGACGGGGCTGTGCCCAAGGAGGTTGTGATGGGTTGACAGGTGCGTGACAATCGGAGCTCTCTGCAAGCATGTACGCCAAAGGCAAGAGTAGCAACGTGCCGTCCGACAGCCAAGCCAGAGAAAAGTAAGTTTTCTTTATGGGGGGAGGAAACCGAGGCTGATGGAGGAGGGGGGCGGGGAGGGACGTGCGTGTGCAGCCGCGCGCAGACAGTCACACACGGAGCCCCGGCATGCAGCTCTCTGCTCAGGCTTGGAAAGTTGACCATTTGCCTTATTCCACGAAAAACTGACACTTTGGGCGTCTTCTTTGTTGTTGTTGTTGTTTTTGCCTGACTTTTGACAGCTTAGGGTAGAATTCAATACGCGGTTTTCTGGTTCCTTTGGTGTGCTAATTATGAACTTGTGAATCGCTTTTACGCACGCTTTGAAATGCTGGCTGATAACAGTGCAATCCAACGCGCGAAAGAGAAACTACCGGTAGGTAGTCAGTGCCTGGATGCACATGGAGGAAGTGCGCGCATTCGTCTGCTGTATGCACGGGTGCTTGTAATTCACTAAAGTGTATTTTCAAGATTTACGTAGTTTTTTTTCGCTGAAAGTGCATGCTTTTGATCACACATAACAATCGAATTAAATGAGTGTGCTTGTGGGGAACAAAAAAAACCCCATGTCGTTCCACGTACGTTTATTAACTCTCCACCAATGTTTATCTTCTTATATGAACACGTAAAATAGATCTTTTCGCTTTTATTCACTGGGGTCAATGTATGACTGCTTTATGTTGTCAGAAAAGCTCAACACTTTCTTTTTAAGGGCCCAATTGTTTTCCAAATAAAACCTTGTGTTTGAGTGGTTGGCCAGTGCACTTCTGTCAGCACCTTTGTACTTTAATGTCTTACCCTTACATGCTTGATTCCCTTATATAATTTATTTATTACCTCAATTTAAAATGTCAACACCGCAATTCACAAACGTCTGGGGGTTGGGGGGGGCATCAGAATTATGGGGACTTACCTTATTGATTGCTGCCTTGCTCAAGAGAACCACTAAAACTGGCTTCTCCCCCCCTCCAATGTGATTGAACTATTTCGGTCAGGTCACAGGGTCAGTCCACTGTAAAAAAACGATTTTGGAAAGGGGTAAAAATAATCATCTAAAATCGACCTCATTCATTGAGTGAAGTTTACCTCACATTTCGTTTACTGTCTACAGCTACTGCAATATGTGCATGGGTTATCACACAAGGCATCAGTGCCACATGGCTCAAGTGGTAAAGTGGTCAACTCCCAACCTTAAGGTCAGGGTTTGTTTCTCTGCATTGCCTCTAACTTTTAGCAAGAGTTATCCGGTGTCATGTGTTGAATTTATTTGATATTTTCAATTTGTATTTTTGTCAACCTCTAAGTATTGCATTTGTGTTGGACAATTCATTGCTGCAAATGATCTTTTTTTTTTGCCTCTCTTGAGCTGTTTTGCCAGAATGGTGATTGGGCGCTCACCTCCTTCGTTTGAGTTGCTGTTCTTCAGACCTAAGCGATATGAAAAGCAGAGCATTTAACACGACAGTGTGAAACAACCGAGTTTAAAGAATGCAAAATAAGTGCAATGGAGAAAAGAAAAGTCAGCAAATGGTTCAAATTGTTGGCAACATCAACAAATTTTGTAGTTCGGAGCATATGAACATATCAACGCAGCTGAATGACCAGTTAGTCCATAAACTATTGACTATCCATTCAGAGTGTCTTGAAGTTGTGTCAGTGCAGTTACTGAGATGCTAATTTAATCATCATGGTGAATTCATTCCGATTCTCACACATGGGCGCTGTAGTTACAAATGTTCCTGCACCATATTGAACTTTTTATTTTTTGAAGTCTCATTTTTATTGCAGGCCACAAAGGAGACACATGCTTAGCGCATGCTCACAGTTCTGATGTTGAGGTTTCCAATCTTGGCTTCGGTCTTCCTGAGTGGAGCTTTCATATTCCCTCCATACCCTGCGTGGGTTTTCTGCGGGTGTTCCTTCCACATTTCCAAAACATATTTCTGAGGTTAATGGAGGACTGTAAATTGTCTGTAGGTGTGAATGTTCGTTTATCTGTAATCTGAATGTGTCATGTGAATGAATGGCGACCAGTCCAGGGTGTAGCCTTCCTCTCACCCAAAGTCCTGCTCACCCACGAGCCTAAACGAGGACAAGTGCTTTTGAATAAGAAAGGATGGATAATTAACACTTTCATGCACCAATAATGATAACCTGTAACCCGATAACATGATAAACTGCCCACTGTCGTAACCACTGTCCCTGACAGGGTTAAAATATATTATTAACTTTCTTCACTGATTGGTTGAAAAATCTCATGCTTCTATTGCCTTATAAGGAGTGTTCCTTGAAACTTGGGATACCAAATGTGGTCTTCATAAAAAGATTTGTGTCAGTGTTAATATAAAAAAAAAATGCGTATTTATCTTAATGGAGGCACAGCATTGTATATACAGCCCCCCCTACCCCCATCTTGGCTTTCCAAACAGTTTTACCTTTTGTATCACATACTTACAGTGTGTTGTGGTCTAGACGGAGAGTGAATAAGCTCTTGCAAACTTAGCTTCTTAATTTTACTGTACAATTTGCACTTATCTGTGCACAAAAGGGAAGGTTTATCTTGTGCGCCAGTACCAAAGCTGAGACAAAATACAGGACCGTCTGACAAAGATGGAAACACTGCGAAAGGCAAAAGGCAGGCAAGGGCGAGATTAATTTCGTTCTTAACAAGCTGCCTTGTTTATCAGCGGCGTGTATCAGAGAGGCAGAGCGGGTCCGACTGCTGCTGCCGAGCCGTTGTTTCTCATTTCTGCGGCACAGCGGGCCATCAAAAAGCGAGCGAGGGCGACAACAGATTAGAGAGGGAGAGAGCGGGGAGAGGAATGAGCTCGGGTGATGGAATTTGCTGGATCATTAGTTCATTGGTTGTAGTGTTGACCTCGGGATGGACCCGTGCAGACTTACATACATGCGTTTGGAAATCTAAATGTGTTTGACCTCCGTACAACTGCTCATCTGATGTGTCCCGCGTGTCCTTGCTGCACATGCCCATAAAATGTGCCTTTCAAATAACTCTCAGTGCGCCTGAGATTTGGGAATCAGCTAAAGGCGTTTTGTATTCCTCCACAAATGTTTTCCACATTAGTCTTTTTAATCGCCACAAATATCAGCAAGCCTCTTTGTTCCGGATAACAAAACAAAGACTTGACAAAAGAACAACATCCACAGCCACTATTAAAACTATATGTCGTCATTGCCCCCAAATGACCTTTATTTGAGTGATATGTGCTTGTTAGTGAACCAGATGATGACGGCCACAACAAAGGCGGTAACAGATGACGTGCACGTAGCTCTGATCAGCTACGCCATTAAAACTGGCCATAAATCCTCAATTTATGAGGATCATAATGTTCAGTTTTTATTGGAGAGAGGTGTTGATTTATTTTAGTGCTCTTTTAGGAGGTTGCGATTTGCTGTAGAACTGCGCACGGTAATACCGGAAGGTGTTCCTAATATTGTGTAAGTGCCTTAAAGCGGTGATCAGAGTGCAGCCGTGAGCGTCTACCCTGTCATAGACATGGAACTCAAAGATTTGGGCTTAATTGACAGGTGGCTGTCAAGTCCTCATTGGCTGCTATGGCAACCAGGTGCGGACTTTCACCTCTGCGTCACTGTGACTACGCCGGCGGTGTCTTCCTCCTACTCTCACATGATGCGTATGCATTTCAAGAGTCAGCATTTATTCTCTGGGAATGTAGGGAAAATGTTGAAAAGCAAACAAAAATAATCTGAATGTGGATTTGCATAGAAAAAGTTGCACGCAAATCTTTTCTGACATACTCTGCGGAAACAAAATCCCTGCAGAGTAGTAGTAGTAGTTGTTGTTGCGATTTGTGACGTCCAACTTGTCCAGTCAGACAAAAAAAATTGCGTTAGATATGTCTTTAAGAGGCAAGGCCTGATGGGAAGTCGTTCCATGGCGAACTGGAAGAAGGATGGTTGAGTGGTTCAAGCTATCGAATCTGCGTGTGAGTGTTTGATCGTGAGCCGTGGTTGACAGCAGCTCCTGCGCGAGTGTGCTCATTGCGTTTGAATGGTATGAAAAAAGCTAGTGCGGCGAAATACTTTACGTAGTTTCTCCCAAGTCAGCAACCAGCATTTCCGTGGCAGCACTAAACTGCACTTCTGACAAGTCTGGCTCTCACGAAGGTATGAGGATATGTAAAGTAAACAGAAGTTGGAGAAGCCGTGCTAATTGCTCAGCAATAAGTGACATAAAAATGTGAAACGCTGGAATTAAGTGCTTGGCTGATCCGGTACACTTTTGACACAAGTCTGGCTGGAACTTCGTTAAAAGTGAGCGTACTGTATCCTGCTTGGAGCAGCAAAAAAGCAGGCAGATTCATAATGTTTGGAGTCCGGAGAGAAAGTCATACTTGCTAAACAGAACGGGAAATGGAAATAAATGAAGTTACATTACGGTGTGTGTCGGCCAGGAGGTGTGGCCTATCACGTTAAAAGTATATTAAGATCATATAATCTATTGACAATTTAAAATACCAGTAATCTTGTTTGTTTTCACAATATCATCCTAATTTGATTCATTTGACTTTTGCCACTTTTCCATTTGTCCCAAACGGGCCCACACCACAACTGGCCACCGTCAAGAGAAAAATACAGAATACAACACATGTATTTTGTGTCTGATAACAGTATTGAGCTGTGTTTATAATTTCATATGTACCCTGGATAAAAGCGTGCGATTGGGATTTCAAGAGCAGCGTGCAACGCTCGCCGTCAGCACTCTTTCATTTTGAATGGAGCGGTCACTAGTTTCATTCCACTCCTGCCGCCTCGTCGAGTCAATGGCTCGTCATCTGAAGCCCTTTCGAGGTGGGGGTCACGCTCGGTCCACCTCTCCATTCAAGTGAATGAGGGTGCGTGCGCTTGATCATGGTGATTATTTATTCATTTATTTTTTTACCATTAATCACTAAAAATGCATCCATTAGTACATATGAAATTGGCAATGTGGTTCAGTGTTGTTGTTAAACACTATTATGCTGTATTTTTATGACGCCGGTCAACACGTCTAAAATCAGGAAATGGTCATCTACAGCCGAGTGGCTTGCTGCTTCGCTGTTGGCCAATCAGATGACAGTGATGACAGGGCCCCGCTCGGCCCCAGGCAGCTGGCGCTCGAGCACCATCTTCGAGATGGTTCTGAAAAGCAGTTCCATTGGAATTGCTTAGCCTCGAAAAAGTCTCATGGAAAAGCAAATATTCCGGGCCAAGCGTGGCCGTCTCAGTGTGGAGCGGCACTAATGGAAAAGCGCCTTTTTGAGATCTGCACGATAAATGCTTTCAAAATCTTTTTTTTTTTTAATCAATTAGCTTAGCAAAATGACAGTACAACCAATTACGTTGAAACTGCAACATTGAAAGCTAGAAATTGCAATTTGCTGGTTTGTATAACGCAAATTTAAAAACAAACAAACACTTGATTTTATTTTAAAAAAAAAAAGGAAAGAAATTGAAGATTTATTTTAGACCGTAGTTTTATTTGTCTTGCTTAATCAATCCCTTGCTTCAGGTCCATGCAAAAAAGTTGCTCTTCAAAATTAGCAAATTGCTCCTCAAATAATGGATTAGCAAAACTGCTCCTTAAAGAAAAATTTGTTCTTTTGGACCTTAGACATTTTTTGAAACTTTCTTACTTATTTTTGGATTTCTTTGGAGCCATTGTGTTATTGTTTTTTTTTTTTCATTTTGTCATGTGGCAGTTATACAACTTGTTGCATGTGCATGTACTTGTGCATGAGCAATTACCGGATTTCAGTCCGCCTCTTCCAAACATGCTGGGGCCAAAGTACATGTACAATGCTTCAGCATGGTACGGGGCATAGGTGTGTCTCGCTCATTTTTAGGGGTGCTCAAGTACCCCTAAAATAAATCCAAGCAACCTCAAAATTTGAGCGATGTTCTTCTTTTCAGAGAATCTAGTGTTGCCACCGTGCAGCACTTGCTAAAATTTTGTCTCCTAAAAGTGCAGTAATCCCCTTTTTACTTCAAAAGTGGGTTGATCCGCCCAATCCCACCCACCTCTTTTCGACTGAGCTGCAAGCCAATGGTGAGTCTTCCACTCAGCTGGGGTAGTTTGGAGTGAATATCTCCACTTTCCTAAAACAAGGATTATGTGTCCAATTTTAACACACTGTCCCACTACTTTTTGGGCCATCGGAGTATAATGATTAGCTTCATGGGGTACCTCAGATTGTACATTGAGGGACATCAATTATTGACTACTTTGTACCTCCATATCTGACAGTGTGAAATGTGGGTTTGCATAGTGTGTCAGTGTTTCATGTTCGGAGGAAACATCGTGTACTATATTTTTCGCAGACCAGTTTCTTTTTTGCTCGCAGAGAGCAACACGGCTGAGGTATTCTCTCTCTGTTTGGCTGTCCCTGTGTAAAAGCCTGCACTCGATTGCGATTCAGAGTGACAGTACATGGCCACGCGTTGTGGACTGCAGTTGTTCATCAGGTTTAGCAATACGTGTCAAAGTCCAGATAGGTCTGGCTTTTTGGCAAAGAGTTTGCCTTACATTACTGTACAGCTGCATAACATGAGACACACACACACACACATGCCGTCAGTTCACCGTATTTAAAATGGTAATTTTACTGGGTTCAAATTGAAAAATAAATACTGCTGTATTTGTATGCCAACTGATCATAAAAATAATTTATGTCCAGTCCAGTTTGAAGTTCAGCTGCCATCCATCCGGTGGAGGACTCGCTGTTGTGGAACTGTGGCTCATCGTTCTTAATACATGTGCACACGCAAGTCGCGCATGCATGTGCACACATGCACGCACATACACGTGCGCGCACCCTCTCAGCTACTTCTGAACCAACACGCTTATAAATTCCACCGGGAGGCTGCCATTGCAGCATAGGGCAGGCTGAGGCGCCGCATTGCATGTTGGGAGTGTCTCTTACAGAAAAAAAAAAAAATGGGGCTGCTATTCCGGCTCTGATGGAATGAGTTTCATTACAATGAAATCAACACACACACACAAACAATGTGTGCATCTGTGTGTGTGTGTGTGGGGGGGGGGGGGGGGCGGGGTCTGCAATTGTCAGACTACACAGTCTGAAACACAATGTGAAATCCAACAGATAAGCAGATCTGCATTGTTTTTTTTAAATTGTTTTAAATTCCCAATTAACAAGTGCAATTCGATTGCATAGTTATGAAGCTCTCCACGGGGTGCTTCCTTGATGGGGGTTAGCAGTTGGTACTTGCATTTTTAAACTCAGAGCGTAACATGTATCTACATCCTGAAACCAGTCGTCAGAGTAACAAAAGTGAACTTTGTTTGGAACAAATATACCCGATAAATATTTTTGATCGTCTGTAGTGAGACTGATTGTCTGTTTTGTTTTGCTTTTGTATCCATTTTTCTTATTACAAATACTGCAAAACACAGTGGTGCTTTCGTAACATGTTACCTGTGTCTTGGGGTACCCCTAAACAAATTAGGGCCCAAAGCAATTTGTAGGCGCCGCTAATGGCTGTTTTTCATGCACTTAAAAGACTTTGTAGCGGGGTGGAGGACAACCATTCAACCATGTGTTGGCAGTTGGGTGAGCAGATGAGCTCAAAGTACGTTCCACCAACGTGCTTCTCCCCTTGCACAAAGTGGGGCTCCCAGGAGGATTGGGGCCCAACGCACAGTGCATGTTCTGCATTTAGGGAGGGGCAGGGCTTGACTTGATTAGCCTGTTTGTAAACATTGGTTTCAACTCTCTGACATTGAGAATCAAAATTAAGCATTTTTATTGTTTCTACATATTTTCCAATATGAACCACTCCATATTTTTTTATTGCTTTAGTTATGGTCTAGATGACTGCCAATTGTTTTGAAAACACATTTGATCGTGTGTCGCATTGTTGAAGAAACAGGTATTATTAGCACAATTGGAATTATGCTCGTAATGGTGACGGTGTTACGTTCAGGCAGGTGATTTATGCTTTGTATCTTTTTCTGACACTCATGGCCTTCAAAGCCCCCCCCCCAGATAAAATTCAAGTTGTGTGACATTTTGGGATCTTGGAAGGCCACTCCAAGCATCTGGAAACGGCGTATTTCACTATCAACAAAGAAATGGTCCAATAAATCCGTCTCCCCATATTTCAACTCACACCACCAATTTACCTCATTTTTGGCGGATTCCTTATTATTATTCCAATTATAATTAATTAATATTGTCTTTATTTTTTTTTAACTGTCTAAAGTTTAAAGTTGACCAGTTACGAGAGCCGTACTTAACAAGTGTCTGTCATCAGTGAAAGTGACAGATGTAAACACGTTGCAGGTGATATCTGGTGGGCGCAGACTGTTCTCCGTTTGATCCATCTGCCTAAAAAGCGGCAGGCCTTGTGAGAGAAAGTAGCAATGTGCGTGTTGGAGAACAGCAGTGAACACACAGTGTTTGCAGCTCCGTAAGCCCAGCTGAGCTGTCTGCTTCCAGCATTTTCCCCATATGTTTCATCCCTCATAATCAATCTCCATCTGTCCTCCATGCTGCCTCGATGAACGGGAATGACAATAGTCAGTCATTATTACGCAGCAGTAACCAGTGACAATCCACAATGGTAACAATTTGAAAATCGCAATTCATCTTCTAATGGTTAAAAGGCATCACTTGAAGCGGCGTCTGACACGTCTGCTCTGCTGCCACATTAATCTGCAAAAATGTCATAACTTTCAATACAAGTGTTAATAATTCAACCTTTCCAAAAAAAGTTTCATTGTTTAGTTTTGTGTTGTGGTTGCACTTGGTAAACGAGAAAAACTGCACTCCATTATTTTGGGAACTGTTTGTAATAGTTAGCCTGATGAGCCAGATAACCAGAAAACATTTTAGTGTCATGCATATCGGTTCTACTGGAAATCTCTTCAAAGCGAAACCCATCGTGTTGTTAATACAATCCTTTTGGGATTGAATATTAGTAATTTTCTTTATGAATGCACTATTTTGCCAAAGACTACAGCTCTTGTCTTGCATTATGCTGATGTACCTAAATTTGGACTCCACAGAAAAATAAATAAATAAATAAATAAAACTTTACTGGTGATTGTTACATGTCCAGCAAGGTGTACCACAGTACGAAAAATGTTTAACTGTATAAGCCGGTAGAAAACAGAAGCAAATTAAATCTCTGAATTCTTTTGAGAGCACTGGTGTCAAACTCAAGGCCCAGGGGCCAGATTTGGCCCGCCATATCATTTTTTGTGGCCCGTGAGAGCAAATCAATCATGTCAACTTTTCCATGACGCTTGCTAAAGTCTCAACCCAAATTTAAAACATGTAATCCATCATTACATAGCCATTTTGCAAGCATGATCTCATTACGTACTTATTACATTAACGTAAACAATGGCTGAACTAACCATTATTCTTGACTGATTTTCAAACTAGTTATCCACCAATTTGTTGTGCACTGCATATGTAATATGTGGAGGTGATCAAACATTTATCCGGTTTCACAAACATCACAATCATAATGGGGAACCCGTAATTACAACGTGGCCCACTACAAAAATTTGTTTGACACCCTTGCTTTAGAGGGACCTTTGGGTACTAGAATATATCTCTTAATGTTTTCTGTTTGCCTTTTGTCTTGATCCTGTCACATGCGACGATGACGGCTTCTGAAATTGTGTACAGAAGACGTATTTGAACCTGCTCGACACGCTGCAAGCTGCATGCTAAAGTCGTCTTTTATCCGCTGGCATCCCCGGAGCCTACCAGTAACACACAACTATCAAAGCCAGTCACAAACATCCCATTGAAGGTGGATGTTGTCTTGAAGTGCTCCTCTGATGAACACAAGCACAAGCGGCGGGACATGGAGATCTGTCAGTCAACAGACGGGAGCCTGGAGATGGGTACTGTAAGCCTCGGGGTCATTGGGAATGGATCAAGGCCACAAAAGGAGCTCATTCGGCATCAGATAGCATGTGAGGGAGGGAAGAGGGGAATGAAAGTTGGCGAGGGCCTGCACATCCTCACAGTCTTTTGTTACACCTTTGAAAAGATGCCTAGGTATCAATGTTTGTCTCTTGAGGAGTTTGCGGGTGTCCTCAAGTGCTTCTGTTTTCATTAGAAACCTAACATTACGCTTCTCCCTTCCCTCCAATTTACCTCCATTTTAATATATCTAACTGTCACTTGGCTCCTGAAAGGAACGTCTTGCACTTTTCCATCAAGAAGACTGCACTGTAACGTGAAATAATCGCGGGTCTGTTCTGTTGCCATTGGCCATGTTGTTAGCGGTAGCATTTGTGGTTTTCTTGGGAAGGTTTGTGTTGCATACTGGAGACGGCGCATGTGCACAGCTCGACTGTTAACCACAGCAGCACGCCAGGGATACGCACGCCCTTGGAACACTTCCTGTAACTTGAGCTAAAGTTGCGGAAAGAACACTCACCAACATTTGCGCTACACAGGCTTGATAATGGAGGGAAACAGCAAATTTTGGTTTGATGAAAATAGAAATGACATTTGCTTCAGAAATTGCACATGATTAAGAATATCTTGCATTACTCGTTGCGATACGTCTCTCAGTCGTGTGGTTGTAACGTTCTGTTTTCAACATCAAATATATTTCATCAGTTAATAAAGTTAATTTTGTGAATACAGAACATCACATCCACAGAAGCTACATTTCCAGGCAGTTCCAAACTTTTATTGCATCTCTTCCATTTCGATTTTAGATGCTGATCCATTCTAGATGATGGATATATAAAGATGCATGCAGATCATCTGATAATGCAGAATGGGAAGCACGCAGTTGGAGACAATGGCAGTGGAAGGGGCATGAGATGTGTACAAATCCACGTATTGGGGGGGTTGTTGATGTCAGGATGAGAGCATTCACCTCAGTCCTTTACAAAACAAGGCAATTAGAGTATTTTATTTAAGCTGTTGTGCATCAGAATTTGGATGGTGTATTTTGAGTAATTAGGAAAAAAAATTATGGTGGCAAAAAAGATTTTGTGATGATAAATTATTATGGAACTTAATAATTGTGAAGGATTCGTTCACGGACGCAACTTCATTGTGATGCTGAGGCAAGTTTAGTGTAGCGTGTTTGGGACTCTCACTGGTCGTACTGAGCTACCGCCCCCGACGCACCTGCTAATTTTGTAACAGAAAGTAGAACGCGCATGGCGTAAAAAACAGACGCATCTCCATTTTCATGCTGAGGCAAGTCGAGTTTGGCGTGTTTGTGAATGCTATGCTGTGCTGGCCGTTCCAGCGATGGCACCTCCCTTTAAGAGCACTTCCCTGAGTGCACGACCCAACTCTTTGCAGGGAGGTATCACATGAACGCACACATCTTGGGTGCAAGGCTGTCTACAATTGCCCACGTCTCATGACAACATCATCCGCAAAGGGAGATCTTGCAGTTTACGTGCCAATTCCATGCACAGACCCCCGCCAGTCTATTTAAAAAAAAAAATGAAGGATGCCGATGTGTGAAGAATGTGACGAAATGCCACAATGACAATGTCACACAATGGTGCAAACGCCCCGTGATGCCCAAGTCTACCAATGCAAAGTCTAGCAAAATACCAAAAGAAAGATAACTCCATCCATGTGCACAGTTAGACTGCGCCTCGCGCTAGATGTGCAATGAGAACAAAAATAGGGCCCATCGTGTATGCGACAACTTTAACCTATTACTACCAGTGTGTGTTTGCCATCATAGGTTCTGTTGCTTCTGTGACAACTGCTGCTGATATTCCACCGTCATTGATATGCAAGCAGCATAGCACCGATGCTGGTGCAAGGTTAAGCATGCATGACAGCCAGGCTTAGAAACTGCTTAAGACATACACACTCTCTTTTTTTTCCGGCTCTGACTATTACGTCTGCATAACCCTCCATTCGTGTTCCTACATCCCTCTCTCCTTTTATTTTATTTTCTTCAGCTTTACCATTCTCACTTGACTGCATAGAGGTGTCTGTCCTCCAATCCCGATTAAATCCTTGGTGACATTTGGAAAAAAAAAAAAAAAAAAGCACAGCACATCACCTTGCTGAGTAATTTTCAAGGTCCAGTTGGTACTTTGTTACTCAGGTTACGACCCATCTCAACTTTATTTGTATAGCACTTTCACAACAGTTGCAGCTTTTCAAAACACACACACACATACACATATACCCACTCACTAGTTGTGCCGTGGTCAGGAAGGTACTTTTGAAATGATGATGATGACACCAACAACAAAAAAATGTAGTGAATTCCAAGACCAATCGGCGTTCTTTGAGGTGAATGAGCTCACAGTTACGGTTGTGGAGCGGTCTGCCAAAAATGAGAAATGACTGCGCATTTGTAAACGATCGAGGGTGGCCTTCGAAGAGATGATGAGTGTGGATTGTCCCATTGCAGCAGTTTTAAAGTGCAAAGTATGCATAGTTCTATTTTTGTCTGACAGCTCACCATTTTGTTGTCCAAAAGAATAAAAGCTTGTTAGTGCTGTGATGAATGACATTTAAACCCCAAAATGAGAGGAGAAGACGTCTTACATTCATCTGCTTCTCCTTAGGGTGTTGTTGGGATTTCTCCTACACACGTTGCATTGAAACATGCAGACGGATGGGCCACAGAGCTTTAATGTGAGACGAGAGCATCCCGTAGCATCAGATTTCCCGTTAGGATGGAGAAGGTGTGGTCCAATTTTACGACAGAGCAGATTCAGTCTTACCCAGTGCGATGGTGAAGATTGTTTGTGAATTTAAATGCAGGATATTTTATTCAAAGAGGCACTAATCCCAAAATAACACGATCGGGCATGTTTGAGCAAGCTTAAGCCAAGGAAAAAAAATGCTGCAAAGACAAGACAAGTTGTATTAGTTATGTTGGGAGTCTATTATAGTTTTATTTTTGAACTTATAGTGCAACATCTGAACACTATAGACACTTTCCCGTTTTGTTTTCAAATGCAACAGGGTTTGACACTGCGCATGCGCTTCTCCCCGCATACTGACGTCACGCTGAGACGCCGGACGTGTCTACAAGTGTGCGTGATGTGATTCGAATCTGGAAATACTCATTCGGCGTTCATTTTTTAACGTCCAATTACCGCTTATCATTGCTGTTTGTTTTTTTTTTTCTTTGATAATGAGCCATCCATCCCTTTTTGCATTTCGCATTTCAGTACCGTCAGTGACGGACTCCCGTTTCGCTGACGACTGATGGAAACGGTGTTTGTGTGCACGGGTGACTTCACGATGGTTGTTTTGAGTGGAGAAGGGGTCTCCTGCGACAGAAAAAAAAGTTTGAACATTACTAGTGAAACTGGTGACCGACCGCTGCTTGTGTTGGCTGGCTCTAAATGGTATCTTGGTGACGGTTCAACAGGTCTAAAATAAAAAATAAATAATCAATCCACTCTTCAGATACATCAACTTTCTCACTCGCCATTCTCCAAGCTTGCTCCTTTTTTTGTCTCGGTCCCAGCTTGTAAAGGAGTCTGGCTGTATAGCACAGCTCTCGCTCCCACAATGATATTGTCCCAAGCACGTATTATTTCACCAGGCCGTGTGTGTGTGTGTGTGCCTGCGCACTTGAGCTGCAGGTGCGCGTGACGTAGGTACATTCTCGATGCTGATTTGCTGTCGCAAAATTTACACTATCTATGTATCTATTCAAGCACTCAATAAGTCCTCGAGCAAAATAATGGGTCGACCTCCAACAAGGCACTCTTCCCTATGAGTGTCCAGAGCTGCATGATAATACGGGAAAAACGTTCTATTTTTTTCTTCTCTTCATTTTTTTTCAAGGTCACTCTGTCTTCATGTTTTTGGGCCTCCTCACATCGAATCTCCAAAGGGCAAACTTTTCAATAGTACACTAATTTATCTGACATGATCCCTCACTGTAGTCTACCAATTTCTCCAACTTTATTGGCTTTGTCGAATTGAAGTTTTACTGGAATTGTGTGGAGACAAAGTTGAACAAGGAAATCACTCAAAAAATTCATTTGTGTTCTTCCATGTGTGAAATTAAACAAATTTCCCATGAGAGGTGACTCAATCTACACAAATCAAACTCAATGAAATGGAACTAAAAATCAAGGAAAGTAGGCATTCGCTTCTGCTTGTGTTCCACTCAGCCCCTTTTCGATCCCGTCTGGTGTTGTTTTCTCTCCTTACTGTAGAAAACTGTTAACGTCATAAACCCACGATCTCTTTTAAATATCATTGCATTAGTCTGTTGGTTGCTCACCGTTTGTGTCTGTTGCTTCTGCGCTACGATAAGCTGGCATTTCCTGTTATCTCAGCACCAGGCATTGTTGTCTGCGCTGGGAGACAGTCGAGTCGCCGCTGCTGACAGAACAACAACTGTTTCACTGAGCCTCATTGTGCGAGGGTGATTGCTTCGAGGTGTCTTTCCTCATTGTGTTGTCTGCTCAAGTCTTAATTCCTGCCACGGTGATTTTCTGCATCCTGCCAGTATTGCAGTAAAGCCCGCCAACCCGTCAACCGGCAGTACTCAGCAGTCACAGAGATTCACTGGTGTGTCGTTGGCCTCCGTTGAAGATAAATGCGAGTCTTTACTACAAGTACTCGTTGCAATTGATCTTGTCATTCATAGTGTTTTATAGAATAACTACCAAGTAGTGTGCCCATTACAGATTCAGCACAAGCGCAGATGATTTACATTCTGCTTTTATTTGTGGAGTCAAGTCATTACTGATTCATCTGTCAAAATGTTTGGTTTAATCAGTTTATTGAAATGGGAATACTCGTGTTCTTGTATTGTTATATTCTGGTTGATTTATACTTGTGGGCTTGATTGCATCGGCAGTTTTACAGGTTGGCAAGGGGTGGCAGCTTTCAAGCCCTCCCAAACACTTAACCCCTCACCGGCCACCCAAATAAGTCTATCAATATTAAATGAACCCTTTCATGGACAGTGGTTATTACAGTGGACAGCTTAACATGCTATCGGGTTACAGGGTGCATGAAAGGGTTAAATATTTCATGATAAAACTTCCCAATAGTGTCTCCATAGGGTGTATGGTTCCAATATTCCGAGCCCCTCCTGCTTTCAAGAAGAAAATGGTTGCCGGTGTAGGTCTGTGTGGAAGTACAGTAGCTAAATCTCATCATGTTCTTCTGTAGAACACAACGTAACTGAATCAACAGCGCCTCTGCTGGTTGCAATTGAGTAGTGCACGTTCATTTGTGGCGACACAGTGTGGACTGGTGAGCATGTCGGCCTCACACTGCAGAGGTGCAGGGTTTGATTCCGGCTCCGGCCTTCCTGTGTGGACTTTGCAGATTCTCCCCGTGCCTGTGTGGGTTTTCTCCGGATACTCCAGTTTCCTCCCACATTCCCAAACTGGACATAGTAGGTTAACGGGACACCCAAAATCTTCCCTAGTTGTGATTGTGAGCACGTATGGTTGTTTGTCTTTGTGTACCCTGCAATTGGCCGGCAACCAGTTCAGCCCGAAGATGGCTGGATAGACTCCAGATAAACTCTCGTGAGGATCAGCGGCTTGGGTAATGGATGGATGGACCTTAATTTGCTACTCTCTTGCAAACATCCATATTCTTAGCAATCAGTAAATTAAAAATGCCTATTTCTAGTTTGCAGGTAGCCTACATGTCTATAATTTGTTTATTGTGACCATAGCAACAAAATAATTCAAGGGTGTGTTGTTTTCATATTATACAATTTAATGAAATAATTGTCCTCGCTAAGGTTTTTGGGTGTGGACTCTGCGCACCAGGGTGGAGGTTTGTCGCTACAGTTAAACTTGCGGTTCTTGCGGTATCTTCCCAAGGCTTGATATGCTCGTTGTTATCTGTGGTTGCTTTGTTCACGGGTGGTAACAAATTGTAAACACAAGGGTTACCCCTTGTGTTTACAATTTCTACAATTTTTGTCGATTTTTGGGTGTTGTCATCTTTAAATCAAAGACAAAGCATAAAAATTCTGTGATATGAAATATTCCAATTCATGTTTTATATATTTAGATATATTTTAAGTTTTGGTCATAGCACAGTACCGCTTTTATTATCCATAGAGGGCAAAAAAACAAAGTCAAAAATAAGAACTATATATGTATGTATAGTGCTGATGCCACTGAACATGTCGAGTGGTTGAAAGTAAAATAAATATTCAGGGATAATAGTTTTACAATCTTTGTAAAATTGTATGTTGCGTCACATCAAATTATTTTCATCGACCGTAGCACAAGGGTTACGTAAATTACTTTTAAATCGGCTGTTTTGGTAGATTTTGCATAATTTGCTTGCAAAGTAAGGAACTCAAAAATACTTTCAGGTTTAAGTGAAAATGTATATTTTTCTGCTTCTAGTGTTTTTTTTTCATGGCATAATTTAGCCTTTTCAGTGTAGTATGTCCCCATTGTCAAGAGTGTGTGCATTGTTACAGTCACACACTAACACAAATGTATCTGGTAAAATATTACTACATGATAAGGGTTGTTAACTTTTGGGAATAATATTATTCCTACAAAGTTTTGCTCAGGAGCAATTTACGGCACTTCCTAATTAGGAGAGCTAAGTGACAGCATTTTTTGTTTTCATTTTTGATACGCAATTCAGTAGTGAGGCTTTGAATTGTTGTACAACTGAAAGCACTCTTTCATTTATCAAAAAAACAAACAAACAATAAAACAAAAGGACATACTAAAGCAATTTTAGGTCTTTCTTCTCCACTTGATTCTTCCCCATTTTTAGTTTCCAATCGTTTTCCCCCAAAAGTTAGTACCATGGGCAAATTCTAGGATATGAAGTTAATGAAATGTAAACAAAAGGTGAGCCAAAGAACACATGACTCCATGACTATTCCTCCCCATCAGGATATGAACTTCATTCTTTGGACTTAAACTCTCACGTGTGACCTTTCCACTCGAGAAATTTAGAATTCTTCCCTTTGCAGGGGGGTGGCGGGACGTGTACCGCAGAGTTGTGCAGTAAGATGTTATGGTCGAATCCACCGCCCTGGGCTGTATCGTGCCAAAGTGGAACTAGAGTAATACACCCCTCGGTCACGACTAAGAGCTTCAGTATGTGCTGTGGAAGTGAGGGGGTTGGGGGGAGGTGGGGGGGGGGGATAAAGACTACGACAAACATTTGCTCAGCAAATCTGTGCGTAAGACAATTTCAGCGCAGACAAAACATGGAACATCAGCAGATGAAACAAAGTTTATTTGACTACAAATGTCTTTCCCCTCAGACTGTTTCCATTGGGGATTATGACGCGTCTCGCTAATCTTCAAAGCCGGAGTGAACTTTTGGCTGCTCCTCCCATCACTCAGCTACATCCCAAGCCTGCTGCAGGAACCTCTGAGAGAAAACACTTAATAGGAATCGCACTACGAGCGTGCTTGCGTTTACCTGAAACCATTAGTCAGACCTTGGGGGATTCCTTGGAAAGCGTAATGGAGTCTATAGATTCAGTTTATGATCATCAGCAAAAATGCCAATTAAGGATGCATCCGTGAAAAGATATATCGACGGCGCAGAGCCATTTGGAGATTAATTGAAAGCATCGATTTGATAGATAAAGCAGGTAGGAGAATGAAGACGGTACACAACAAACTTCCATCCATATGTTTTCTGAACCTCTTTATCCTCACAAGGGTCGCGGGGCGGGCTGGAGCCTATCCCAGAGCAAGGATCAAACCCATGACCTCTGCACTGTGAGGTCAACGCACTAACCACTGGTCCACCGGGCCGCCCAAATGTCAAAGCAACCGATCAAAAAGCACATTATGCTAAGACACAACGCACGCTGTATATTTGAGACGCAAGAGGTATACTGGTGCATTTTACAACATTTATTTTTCCTCCAACATTTGTTCACCTTTACAAAAGTGTAAGCTTAAATAATTGATATGTAGCCAATAGTTGAAGGTAAAAACGACAACAACAAAAACCCCAATGCAAACCGCCTGTGTCTCAGCTGCCTCGTAGCTTTTAACATCTTGAATGGCATCCTTTGAGATACACCGTCATATGCATCGGCCTGAAATCAACATCCCATTCAAAGGGTCTCGCCGCTAAACGTGTATGCATGTTTACAATGTTGTGCTCCTTCGTCTTGCGCCCAAGCAGCAGCATCGCTGCGCCGCTGCACCGTTTTGACCCCATCTTGCTCTGCTTCCCTGCTCCTTTTCATTAATCATTTACTCTCTCACCTTCTCCTTCTCTCCCGTTTGCTTTCTCTCACTCCATCTTTTCCATTTTGTCCCACTCGCTCGGTTTCCTTCACATCGCCGCTCACATGTATCGCTTCCTCCGTCCGTTTTTTTTTGTGAAGGACCATTCCTTTGCACCAGACCTCCCTTATTGGTTTCTCTCCATCCCCGTCAGATGGTATGCATCACTTTGTATCCGTTTGGTGCACTTTTACTTTAGATAGTAAACACAGCAGCTACTGTGAGTGTGCTTGCACCTTAGTCATCCCCTGCACAGATTCAATTATACTTTAGTGGAATGATAATGCCACAGGGACTAATCAGCTGCAGCCTGATTTTCCTCATCGAGTGTTTTGGCCTCTAGAGTAGTAGAATTCCTCGACTGTTCATAAATATTCTGAAGCTACTCTTCACTCCAAAAAAAAAAAAAGAGACACCAAAGGTTGTTGTTGTGTTTTTTATTCTGCTGATGTTTTCTTGAAGCGCTGCATTTGAAATGAATTATTCAGCATCGTAATGGGTCTATATTTGTTGTTGCTCATCTTGCCTCAGTGCCCCTGCCTTTCTCCTGCTCTGTGGCCCGGCGCCCTCTCATGTCCGTCTGCCTTCCTGGAGAGCTGCTCCGACCCGCGGAGGATGCTCCACTTTAATGAATGAAGTGGAGTCATTTAGCGTGGCTCTTAATGGCACATAAAGCCGTGCTGCGAGCCTTGATTAATCAGGGAAAGTGTTTGGCCCTCACTCGTAGGGTTGTCCTCAGTGGGCACACTGGCTTGATCACCGCATGCTCTTTTGTGCGGGTCCCTCTCTGTTCGGACTGAAGTTGTCGAAAGCAAAGGGGCAAAGCAGCCACGACTCACATTATCCACAGGTGGTGTGTTGTTTGATGCTGGGAGCTCACCGGCTTTGATGCCGGCGCATTTGAGGGGTTCTGTATCAGACAGACAATTGGAGTTTTTCTTTTTTTTTGGGGGGGGGTTGCTTGAGGGTAACTACTGTTTAATTCATGGCATAGAAAATCCCAATGTGTTATTGTATTATAGACTTCTGACTGTGAAGTATTTGAAAAGAGACCAAGATAATTTCCCAGTGCTGCTTGTTACTGACGGACAGTGATTTTTAAATTTTTTATTCTTATTATTTCTTTTTTTGTGTAGGGTAATTATAGTTTTTGAACTTCCTAACCCAGACTCACTCTAGGATGACATGTTTCATTGTTACAACTAACCTAAAATGCTAGAAATCCACAACATGTACAAATATAATACTGCGCATGCCATACTCCACGGGTGTCAAAGTCAAGGCCCGGGGGCCAGATCTGGCCCACCTCATCATTTTACTTGGTCCGCGAAAGCAAATCAAGCATGTGAACCTCCATGATGCTTGCTGAAGTCTGAACCAAAAATTCAAATTGTCATATCTAATCCAAAATAACAACGTTTGACCAAGCCATTATTCTTGACTTCTGATTTCAAAGTTATCCATCACTTTGTTGTTCACTGTGTATGGAATATGTGGAGGTAGTCAAACATTTACTGTATATGGTTTTAACAAAATTCACACTCACAACGACCCTCCCAGGAGAAACCGTAACGACAACGTGGCCCGCGACAAAAAAAGAATTTGACACCCCTGCCATACTCCATAGCATGTGTGAGTGTTTAGTTTTTCGCTTTTTCTTTGACCAAATGTAACCAAGTTACGCCCTAGTGTTGAAGCAGAGTCAACTTTTGTGGTAAAGCGTACAAGGAGGTCACAGCAGGGTGTTAAGTAAGCTGCTGCTTAATGCACAGCTACAACATTTAGAATTCAAAGCTCTCACTCTCAAGTATTCATGTCATCAGCGAGACGCCTTCACCTCTGTACTCCTAACGTGGATTATTTTGGTCTTTCCGATCGTCTCTCTCAGCGTGTCGCTTAACAGACCTTTGAGACTCTTTATAACAGCCTAATGAAAAATGACCTTTGAGCTTCACTATGTTACGTTGGTTGGAGTCAACCTTGTGTTTTTGTGCTTTTGATTAAAATTGTGTTTTTGATTAAAAATGTAAAACCTGGATGATTTGATGTAAAACTTTATTCAATGTCTTCAAAGTGATTCAACTAAACTTAATCAGGTTAGCACGTCGGCCTCACAGTGCGGAGGTACCAGGTTCGATTCCGGCTCTGGCCTTCCTGTGGTAGGGTTTGCATGTTCTCCCTGTGTCTGCATGGGTTTTGTCCAGGTACTCCGGTTTCCTCCCACATTGCAAAAACATGCATGGCAGGTAAATGGAACACTCAAAATTGTTTGAGTGTGAGCGTGAATGATTGCTTCTCTTGGCTGGCAACCGGTTCAGGGTGTCCCCCGCCTACTGCCCGAAGACAGCTGGGATAGGCTCCAGCACTCCCGCCACCCTTGTGAGGAGAAGCGATTCAGATAGTGGGAATGAATGAATGGATAAACTTAATAACTGTCTGAAAGAAGATAAAATAAGAACTGTGCTGATTCAAAAAGAAAACACACTTCATGCCAATTGGCATTACATTGGTATTACATAAAAAAAAATATTGAATGCACAAAAAAACTCTAAAATTGCGACGATACTAACCATTGACTGTTGCGACCGTGATGATGTCGTCGATATTTTTTCAGGACAGTAGCGGTCTCCAACCATTTTTTTGCACCTTTGCATGTTTGCACAAAAAGACAGATTTTGAGAATCGGCTTTCTTGAGGCCTCACGTTTTAGCTTCTTCCTTCTCCTTTTCAGACCATTAATAATGTTTCAGTGTGGGTAATTTAAATTGGAACCTTTTCATTTCTTTGTTTGTTTGTTTTTTTTCGATTGCATTTTCTAAATGAAAAATCCAATCAATCGGCCAGCCAAAACTGGAGTCAACAGGGTAGTGCCGGTGTCCATCAAAATCTTTCTTTAGGGTGAGACTTGATGCCAATTCGACGAGAAACCGTTGACTGCTTCTATTTGTTACCTTCATTTAAATAAAGTCACCTGCCTTTGCCGGTTGCCTGTTTTCTTTACGCAGCAGCAGCAGCAGCAGCAGCCAGGATAAGTGTCGGAACCAAATATGAATTTGATTAGATGTGAGTCAGAAGGTACACAAACACTTCACTATGAAGGAGATATAGGTCAGGCAGGGAGTTGAAGGCCCGGTTCACCTCCTCCACTTCTACCCAGTCACCTCGCACTTATGAAGACAAGGTGAAAGCGGTGGGTCCTTGACCTTGGTTAAAGTTGTAATTAACGATAAGTGGTCCTCTTAAGTCTAACACAGGTTACCAGGTTGGACGGATATGCAATCCAAATGTGTAGTTTATCCAACAACAAAAGCTTTAATTGACCAAGATTCTTTCCAGATTGCACCAGCGGCCTTATGGCAATTACTAATCTAAAGATTGTTCACGCTGACAGTGTGTTTCATAGCAAGAGCCAGAATTCTGTCACTCCATTATGTCAAATTTGGAGCATTCTTAACCTTGAACAGCCCCCCCTCCCCTCCTCTAATCCTTAAAGCTTATCTAGGCTCTCTATTTTGACTGTCCGTCAGTCCTCTTCCACATAGCTGAGAGCTTTTTATCAAGCCAACAAGTGGGAAATTAACGACGAGGGAGCAGCGTGAGCTAGGCTAGTGTTTCCCAAGCCTTTTTACGTGTCTTTCAAGAAAAATAGCAGCAATGCGTTCACGTTTGATCGATATTAAATTCGAACAAAGTGCCCTCGTGTGTTGTTTTGCATCCTGCTTATCAGTCCGACTCCAGCGCTGCCCAATGTTGCTGTGTGTTTAATAAGGGGAAAAAAAAAAGAGATAGGAGTCAGGCAGGGAGAGGGGAGGTTGATGCTTGATTTATGTGTGTTTAGTTTCCATGCATTTAAATCAAGTTTGAAGGCAGAGATGGAATTTACCCCTTCTGTCTTTTTTTTTTTTTTTTTTTTTTCCGAAATACTTTGGCCTGATCTCTTTCGATGTTACCTTTTCCTCCTTGTAAAAACCTGTCTTCGCTATCCCCATCCTTTATGTAACAATGCCACATGTTTGAGTAGTTGAAAAATCAGTCTAGGGTCAAATTTTTCAGTTTAGTGAATCTAGTGTGAATCTAAAAACGACAGCATGGCAATGATTTTAGATGGTCATATACCGGGACAGACTGCGAAAAGTACCGTATTTTCACGACCATTCGGCGCACCGTGTTGTTGGGCACGCCCACCCTTCACTCATTGGCAGACTTCCGCATGCCTGACGTCACTTACTTATGTCACCTTTTCTCTATATAAACAGCGTGTCGGCCAGAAGCGCGCTCAGTCAGGCTTTGGAACTCGGCTCATACACTAGACTTTTAATGGCGCCTTATGGTCGTGAAAATACGGTATTTACCAGCTGTACTTATAAGTAGAAGTACAGATACATGTGTAAAAAAAAAACCCAACCTAAAATGTGACCACCTCTCTCTCTCTCTCTCTTCATCTTAGTCATTCACAGAGTATCAAGAATATATGCCTGTGTATATTGTTATACTATTGGTCTTCACGTGTCTTAAAGGCTTGTAACATCATTACACAGATACTATCCAGTAACCCAGGCGTGTCAAACTCATTTTTGCTCCAAGCAACACTAATGATGTACCCTTTGCGGGCCACCTAAAATGATGTCGCGGGCCGAATCTGGCCCCTGGGCCTTGAGTTTGACACCAGTGTGTTAGCCTGTCCAGTAAATCTTTCATTGTTTGTTAACACTAAGATAAACAAACTTTCCAAAGCCAAAGCTTTGTGGTTGATTTATATTCACAATGTTTAACGCTTTGTTTTTGCTTAGTTTGACAGGCAACAAGTTGGGAGTGACAATAAACAGCTTGAAATCCATTTTCAAATATTTTTTTTACGATCCACTGTTTGCTGTGGAGTGAGTAGCTCACTGCCACCACGCAGCGCTGCCATTTTTTAGAATGAAAATGAAAACACAAAAAATAATTCAAAGATGTTGGACAATGAATGCTCATAAATCGCATCTCTCATACCTCAAGGCACGACTGTATCTATTTCTAGTGTCATGAATAAAAGCAAAAAGTTATCCTAAAAATATACTTTCAGGTAAACTACAGATATCGGAAAAAATCACTTAATACTGTATTTGAGAGCGAGAGATATTTACCGGAAAAAAGTGAGTGATAGAACCTGTTTGTTCCTTGTCATGTTCACAGTAGAAAAAATGGTGGGGGAGGGGTTGAGTTGTTGAGGGCACTTTTTTTTTTTAATTCACGTTCCGTTATAGTGCTGTTGAGAGTTATGTCAAGCTATTCTTTGTTTCGTTTTACTTCGTTGCAGGGGATGATTTTGTCTCTGTCTCCTCAGTGAGACATCACTGCAACCACACGAGGGACGGCGGTGTGGGAAGGACGGCACTGCGCTGTACATCTCCTCTCACCATTAAACAAACATGAAGGAATGGAGTGCGGGGTGAAATGGAAGTTGGCTCAGGGAAAACTGAGAAGAAAATGACAAAGGAGACGGATGGGAACGTGGGACGGGGATAGGGGAGGAGATGTAGATGTACCTACCTGTGTGCACAGCAGAAAGGTGCAAAATCTATCATCCTTAAGACAGGCAGACAGTCTGGGGAGTTTATTTTTAACGCCATTTAAGAAGAGTCTGGACTACATTTCGCAGGTTGGCAGCACCGTTTATCTGAGGTTCTAGGACAACCACCTTTTATGCATGCCAGGATACACTCGGGTTCCTTTTTGGCTAGTGGTGACTGTGAAAAGCTTTGAGTGGGGAAGTTTTAAATGTTCATCGATGACATATGTTCAAATTTCAGGAACTTGTTTTGGTAGCGCTCAAGAATATTCAAATGACTAATAATGCATCCTTTATGTTCTGGGAAATTTACATTAGAGGCAGCCACTCAGGAATTCTATAATGAATTTTTTGGTAGCATTGCTCAAGATCATACTTTGAGCAAACTGACTTAGTGTATACATCAAACAACTTTCAAATCCATCCCTTAAATTCAATACATCTTGGCTGTGAATTGTGCTAACACAAACTAGCACAATCTAAAGTGAGATAAACGAGATAAACCAAACTAACTGTACAATGTTACGGTCGTGTTCTCTGACAGCTGCAGGCAAATAGCAGCAAAATCTCCTTTAGACAGCGCGGGTGTAAAAAGTCTGTCATTGAGAGAGCTGTGTAGTACGAACGGAGTGTTCTGAAGTAGGTGGGTAGTATTGTCCAGCATGGTTGACAATCATGGATTGTCCAAGCTCCCTTTTTCCTGAGCAGATATGCTGCCAGCCCAGCAGACCGCTCCATAGAAAAACGCTGCTGTGACCACAGAGTCATGAATGTGCAGGAGTGTCCCCTGAAAACCGAAAGCCATCAGCCTCCTTAGCGGGAAGAGTTTGCTTTGACCTTTCTTGCACCTGTATTGTCCCTTCAGTCCTGTTTTTGTTTATGCGGATACTGTACCTCGGTACTTGGAAGTTGAAATCCTTTCAAGGACAGTTCCCACGATTTTCAGCAGTGCAGGTGGGAAGTAGCTGATAAAATCCATCACCAGCTTCTTGTTTTTTCCAGTGACTTGGAACCAAATTTTTGTGGTACAGTCTCACCAAACCACGAATAAGTTAACTAAAATTCCTAGTTGTCTCCGTCTATAATGAGGCCATCAATGAGAAAATCTGCAGGTGAAAGTAGGGGGTCCTCCAGTTGAAGTCTGCTATGTACAGGGTGAAAAGGGGAAGGAGCTAGAACAGTTCCTTGTGGTGCCCCAGTGCTGTAGAGAAGCATGTCAAACCTGCAGCCCTGTGTGCTAACATATAGAGTAGTAGTCGGTTGTCAGTAATCCAAGCTGTTTGGTGATGGGCCACCAATGCAGGTTGGGTTGTATCGTGTTGAAAAAAAACCGGACAATTGAAGAAATATTTTTCCCAAAGTGCTGCCAGCCTCCTCCAGGTGGTCCAGTAATGTGTGGAGGAAGCAGATGATGACCTCCTCCACACCGTTGTCAGTCTGCAAAGTAATCACTAATTAACGTTGTGCTTACTCATTTCAACTCGAATTGTGATCATCAATATTGCCCTGCTTCAAATACATTTACTTCCATTATTTTTTGGGGTAAGACAAAAGAGATGTAAAGAATGTAAAACGCCACGAAGAAAGATCCACACTTCCATGTTCCACTTTTGCCATGCCACCAGCATTGTATTATTGAATGATTTGTTTGTTTATTTGATTTGAATGAATTTATTTCACTTGCATCTGCATTGCGATTGTTTTTCTTCCTCCAGTAATCGTTTTCCTTTTTCGGGACATTGCAATTTCAATTAACTTGGAAACCAATTACACCGCCAGACATGAAAGGTTCATCAACATTGTTCATATTCTCAATTTGTTTCAAACAAATAACCTGTCCTTTAAACAAGGGAGAAAATGACTCACGCCTGGATATATTATTTTTCATACTATTACGTGTTATTATGTCTTCAGTTTCTCATGTGATTCGTACTTTGTGTGATGGGACTGTGGCGCCATTGCACATTGCGTTCGCGGAGCGTTCTCATGTTTTGATTCATAAATATGTACACGAGTATCACACCAAGTGACTTATCACCCTTGTGCTTTATGTGCAGGCTAGCGTTGTACGTGTACGAGTACCTGCTGCACGTAGGAGCCCAGAAGTCAGCACAGACCTTCCTCTCAGAGGTAAGTCACCAGGAGGGTGTGCATGTTCATGTCGTGCATGTTGAGCACATTCTGACAAATAGGTCTGACCCTTGTGTGCCATGTCCGCTAAGTGTAACACCTGATTGAATTAGCCGGGGCAAAAAGTGCTGAGCCAAGGTGTTAGTAGCGGCAGATAAGCTTTTTTTTTTTTTGCATATAGCGGAACTGGAGCCAGAGAGCATTAAGCATGCCATCTTCGGGCTTTCATTTTTCTATGACGTCATTCACTGATCTCCTCAAAAGCTCAATTTTGTCCTTTGTGGTTACCTTTCATCCTTCCTCTCTGACTTATCTCTACTTCTATTACTCTTCCTCCGATGGAAGTGGGCGAGGTAAAAAGGTGATAAGTTGAAAAGGGGGTCAGTAGATTCTGGTGGCTCAGCCGAAATAACAGTAAATTACCATTTTAGAGGTCCGTGGATCGAGGCTTGTGGCAAGACAACAAAGAGACGGAAGATGGATGGAAGATGGAAAAGGTTACATCAGCGCTGGCACCGATTCTACTTTTATGCGGGTGCACATGCGCAAAAAAAACGCGCCGTCTTCGCTCTCCCCTCCCCGCGTATGGAAGATGAAAAGGATAGGCGGTGTCATTTGTGGGAATGCATTAGCTAAGAGCGCAACAAGTGTAAACACAGTGCTGTATACAACTAGCGCACAAGCTCAGCCACATTATATCGGCTATCCGCCGCCTCAGGAAGTACACCATACATATACGCATGAGAAAACGTACTGTTTGAACAAGAACAAGAAACATACGATTTTTAAAAATGATCTGGCCCTGGCATGGTATCGTGAAAAAAGTGTGCATCTCTCCAATAAGAGGAAATTCTATAAGCATCTCGATACGTGTGATGTAATACGATTCAAGGGGATAACGATTAGATTTGAGATTTCAAGAGGATATGTTGCGCTGAGTGTCTTGTCGCCATTTCAAATTTGAACGAGCCAAGGTAAATGTGCTCTTGACTTCAAACATATATCTCTCCAGTGTAAGATGGTTAGATCCAGATCTCGATATACAGTATTGTAAAGTGGAACAATTTGATTTGCTTACATATGCTGAACTCTGACCTTTTGAATCAAAAACGTTTTTTGTGACACCTCTAGAAAGTGGATGGCAAAATTTAGATTTGCTTTGACGTTTCAACCTCTGAATTTCTGTTCCCCAAATTGTGTTCAAATTCTGAAGTGCGTGACCGCAAGGGTTTCAAAACTTCCAATTTCATTTCAGAGTGGTTGGATCAAAAACTGAATTGATAAGTACTTTAATTATTGGCTGTTTTTTTTTTCTATAACCGCATTTCCACACCACAGCGGTTGTTTTACATCGTAGGAATTGAGCGGCGCGCGCATGACTCGTATCCTTTGTTTCCTATTGACTAACTACAGTAGTTGTCTCACTCACTACATACCACACGAATGCGGCACGTCAACAAACGTCTTCGCTCGTGCTGTCGAAACATGCAAAGCAAGCGAGACACTTCCTTCCTCACTCCCTCACCAATGAGCTTCAAAGCAAAGCATTCCTCCCAAACACTGCGTGACCTGCATGTGAGGTCAGAACAGTCTGACTACAAATTTCAATGTTCCACTGTTTCCTGTTATCTGTCTTCACGTCTGGTAAAAAAAAATAGATGACTCAGTCTTCTTTTATCCAGATCAAATGTTGAGATCATTTAGAAACCACCAAGACGAATCAGCTTGTCAGAAATCGACCAGTATTGTGATAATGATGATGATGATGATAATGCAGACTTTTAGAGTGTCTGTGGGCGTCTTGGATTGGATTGGATTGGATAAACTTTATTGTCAAATGTACAGTATGTGTAACATACAGCACAGATGAAATTTCTTCCCTCTCAACATGAAACAAGAGGAGCCGCTGCGGGTGTCCGCGCCGCCATCAAAAGAAAAGTTAACAAAAAAAGACAAAATACAAAACAACACATGAGACACAGACAATCGTGCACTCTTAACCACTTTCCTTTCTTTATATGCACGGTGTGTGAACATATATCAACTTCAAGTATACGGGTTGACGTCATTGCCGTGTTAGTCAATGACCTTCACTGAGTCAGTGCATACAGGACCGTATATCCCAAGTGATTTGTGCGTCTGAACTCCCTCTGCACCTTTCTGACATTGCCACGGACTTTTCAACAGACACCAATAAATCCTCTCTCGCGGATTTATTCATTACCTTTTCCGCACCTAAACAGCAAGCAAAAAAAAACATGCTCTAAAAGTATTTGGTTTTGTTTTGTTTTTTTATTGAGCAAAGACAACAATCCCTGATTAACTCGAACGTGCTGTTTGGTTTTGATTGTGTGTTTTTCTTGTTCAAATGGAAAGATGAGAAGCAAAGCTAACAATGTGTTCTACTTCGTGTCCAGGTCCTAAAATTCTCATTTCAATATGATCATTAACCAACAGTAAAATCTCAAAAAGCAGTCATTTCTTGGGGAAACTCTTATGAATATGAACCCACACGGCAAGGAGAAATGAAGACAAGGAGACTTAAGAGGGATTGGTAAATAATAGGATGTGTGTTCCGGGGTGTTTAAATGTGCTTCTCAGGCTTGTACTTGTCTATTACCTCATGTCATCCCAACGCACCCTCAGGTTGTTGTGAATTTGCAGACAAAGACTGACCTAGCTACTTCAGATCTCTCTCTCTCTCTCTCTCTCTCTCTCTCTCTCTTTTAGCCTAAGAATGTAACGTGACGTACCCTAACATTGTGTCTGGTGGCTTGTTTCTTTTATTATTATTTTTTTTTTCAATGTTCACTAAAACAACTTTTTCTATCTCCCGGTTTGTCTAGATCCGATGGGAGAAGAACATCACATTAGGAGAACCTCCAGGGTTTCTCCACTCTTGGTGGTGGTAAGTTATTGTCTTACGTCCCGTCAACCAATCACCCGAGGTGGGTGCGTCAGTAAATTTTTCTGGCCACGTCATTCGCCATTAGCCAGCAGCTGGGCTACCCGTCCATCACCGTCAGTCCGTCATTATTTCAAGCCGACCAAATCTGTCATCGTCACTCCGTCACTCCGTCATCGTTATTTTAATCGCTCTTCCATCATCGCTAATTTACAGTTTGTCACCGCTATTTTAGAACCGTCAGTACTTCTTCTGTTGCTTCTTCTTCTTTTTTCTTTTTCCCTCTTTTTCAGCTAATCGAATTCGAGAACATTTTACTTAATCCGTCACAGTCATTCGCAAAAGAAGCAGACACACAGCCAAGCAAAAAAACAAACACACACACACACACACACACACACACACACACACACACACACACACACACACACACACACACACTGCGTGGTGATTGGTGAAATAAAAACAATATGGGACAATGTCGTTGCGGTCTGTGGGGACCGGCGAAAGGTATATAGAACAAAGCTTACAGGACGACCTAGCAAAGGATCAGGCTTAGAGAATGGCAACCGAGATTTAGCACCAACAGGTCACCAGATTGTCTAGCGATGGTCAAACTTTTTATTTTTTTGCGGTCGGAGGACGAGGAGCACCTCAATGAAGATATTTTACATGGAAGAAATATATTATTGTATTTGTCTGATGGATGTCTAATTGAAAAAGAAGCTAAAATGTGATGTGCTGTGTGTTGCAGTGTTTTCTGGGACCTATACTGCGCAGCCCCAGAGAGAAGAGACACATGTGAGCACTCCAGCGAGGCCAAGGCCTTCCATGACTACGTGAGTCAACATTCACAGAGCGTTACTTTTACTCTCTCATTATTTTTCTACTCCTCGTTGTGCCACGTTGCCTGGGGAGGGGGTTACGTTTATAGTGACATAACCTCGTTTATTGGCAGTACATTGTCTTCCTGTAATGTATACATACACTCTCAAAAGAGTATCATTTTGTAAGAACAATCTGTTTAACTTTGATCGTTTGATCAAAGGCTGAAGAAAAATACAAAAAAAATGAAAAAAAAAAGGAAAAAAATGCAAGCGCTGCGTTGGGACACTGGAGTCCTGAAACTTCCATGATTCCCAAGGATGTTTGAAATTCTTGAAAATGTTGAGAAAAGCTTTAATTTGGGACAGAGCATATATATATATATATATATATATATATATATATATATATATATATATATATATATATTAGAGCTGTCAGTTTAGCGCATTTTATTGGCATTAATTTAAATGAATTTTATCGGGATCAAAAATTTTCGCGAGATTAACGCGGCAGACGTCACAGCGGATGTTACGTTGCTCTATAAATAAACCAGAAACAAAACATCAAGCGCTGCACAGGTCCACGCACGTTTGTTTTGCCAGCCACGGCAGCGCGAGACACAGCGGATACTTAAATAGTTTATGAATGGAAAGTTTACTTTTAAAAAGTTGCCAGATTGTTCCAATGACAAGACCAAAGTTACCTGTATGTTTTGCAGTCGTAAACTGAGCTATCGTCATAGCACATCGAGTCTGAAATACCACTTAATGGCCAAGCGCACAGCTGACGTGAGTACTGTACTCCGCCCCCTCGTCTCAGACAGACAGCTATGGATCATTTCAAAGTGAAGAAAATGGATGACACGACAAAGAACAAAGTTGCTGAAGCAATCGACAATTTAAACAGCGTGGGCTAAACTGTTGCTAGAACAGGGCTGTCTTTATTTAGCTCATTTGTGCATAGTTGTCATGTTTGTCCGTCTGCAATCTGACGTTTAAACGAAGTAAATTGCGTTGCAGCTGGGGTTAATCAAGCCGGAGCTCCACTTCCGGGATTGACTATTGGGACTTGTAGTTCTTTTGTTCGATTCGACTTTATGTTTGTGTTGTATGGTTTCTTACATTTAAAACAATGAATAATGATGACGATAATGATACATAGTGAAATCAGGGTTGATTACATTATTTATTAAACTTATTGTTAAATAAAGGTATTAATTAATATCAATTATATACATATTTACATTGTGATGCAGAAAGATAGATATATTAGTTTTTTACTGTATTTATGTGTAGTTTAGGTTATTACCTGCTTCTGATACTTCTGTTACAACTACTACTACTACTACTTCTGCTGCAAAGTGCTCCAATAAATGATCAAAAAAGTACAGAACGAGAGAGCCTTCCATGCTGACCGACAATCCCTATTCAGGGGGCCGTGAAAAATTATAGGCTGAGTACTAGTTTACCTTAGATGTGCATTTTATATTGCGCTGTTTTGATTCCATAAAAAGAGCTGTTCAAGCAGCTGTTGTGTGACAAAATATTTTTTTCACTGTTGTTGATGGACAGTAATATTGTGTGAGAGATAATGTGTGAATAACTGCTCCAAGTGAAAAATGTTCATGTAAAATTGAAAATCAAAATTGTTATTTCAGTAAATATTTGCATTTTGCACATAGAAAACGGATTCATGATTCCATGTTGATGAGAGCATTAAAATGGGGGAAAATAGGACAAAAAATATAAAAGGAAATTCAGAAACGATAAAAAATGCGTGAGTAATCACGATGAACTTTTAGTTAATTTGAGTTAATTATGACAGTTGAGTTTTTAATTAGATTAAATATTTTAATCGTTTGACAGCTCTAATATATATATAAAAGCTCTATACTAAATTGTATTGTATTCCTTTAGCGTAGCTCCATTTAGTGGATGCATAACGCAACTGCAACCACGAATGTAGCGTCTATTCTATGCACCTTGTAATGTGGTGTGGCCTATATATGAACACAGTTTTAAAATTGGCCATTTGTTGAAGGTGCGCCTTATTCTCCAAAGTGCCTTACGTGCGGAAAATATGGTACAGACACTCCCCGAGTTACGAACATCCGAGTTATGAACAAACGGTACATACGAACATTTTCACGGGTCTGTCGAAAAAAAAAAAAAAGTTAGATTTTGTATTGCGCGCCTTTTTCCGAGTGCCGAGCGGGCGGAGGAGGACGGCGGAGGTGACGTTCGGCGGCGCGAGAGAGGCGTGGGGCGGGCGTGTGACGGTGGAACAGGCGGGGCGTCGGCGCGCGTCGGCGACCGGTCGTCTACTCTCCCCCGCTGAAGCCACTGCTAGTTTAGCGGGCAACTAACCCTCGAGCCCTGAAGAACGTGACGAAAAGCTCTCTCCCCGTTATATGGATGTCAATATAAGCCTTAAACATACATTCCAGACAAAATATAGCACTGAAGCAACTTACGAATGAATTCACCTTATGAACAATCGTCCGGAACGTAACTCGTTCGTAACCTGGGGAGCGTCTGTACATCAGAATCAGAATCAGAATCAGAATCATCTTTATTGGCCAAGTATGTAGAACACACAAGGAATTTGTCTCCGGTATACACGCTGCATTAGTATCATCATAAACAAGAACATGACAAATAGGTATGGAAGGACATTTCATAATGTAAGTGAACCATAGTTTCAAGCAGAGCTAAAGTGATCAGTGGTAGAATACAATACGATGACAGTTTGTACAGTTGGTGCAGAAAATCATTGAACCATTTTAGAGAGATACAATATTTGTTGTACAAGAAGAGTGACTACGTCAGTGACTGTTTAGGGAGTTAATGGCTAGAGGGAAGAAGCTGTTTAAGTGTCTGCTGGATTTGGTGCGCATGGATCTGTAGCGCCTGCCTGAGCAGAGTAGCTGGAAAAGGTGGTGGGCAGGATGCGGGGGATCCAGGAGGATTTTCCGTGCCCTTGTCTTGATTGTTGCAGTGTGCAAGTCCTCAAGAGTGGGTAGGGCGGTGCCAATGATTTTTTCCGCCGTCATGTAAAATTTTTTCTCCAGCTGATGGAAAAAGTGACTTTCAACTTTTCCTAGTCAGAGGGCACCACTGCAAGGCACTCACATGATATGTTTGGCACAGTTTCTTCTGCCACCCATTTTCATCCACGTTAACGGACCCATTTATATGTGTATCTGACGTAAGGTGAACATTACCATTTGCGCTGGCCAAGATTTGAACCTCAGTCCTTGTGTCCAAAGTCAGTTGTGTTACCCACTGAGCCGTCCAGCCATCAAACATGATTTTGTGTTCCAAAAACACATATGCAAAATTGGATCTGCTGTCTTGCGCCACATCTCCGTGTCTCCTGGTTCGTTGTGTTGAATGAACGTCGAAGCTGAATCCACAAATACGATCAAAAAGCAAGAGGCACATATTAAAGTGGTATCTCACTGAGCAGAGACTGTCACCCGTCCAAAAATATCTTTCTTCACCATCACAACACTACTCGACCATTTGGAAATCACACAAACCACTCCTGAGGGGGCGATCCATTTTGGCTGTCACCAGTGTGTACTGGTCTCTCGGGTTGCTCCTCCTGCCAGCCAATAACTGAGCCCGACTTTTTTTGAATTATAATAGGGGTGGGGTTTAGATTACAAGTACACATTTTAAGTCTTTTAAGCTTAAATGTATCAGTGCATTCCACTATGCACCCAAATTAGTAAAGCAAGCTTGAATTATTTAAGTAGTGCAACAAAAATTTTAAATTCATGCGCATTGTACTTGAATTTTTAAGTGGCAATTAAATTCGCCCATATGTAGTATCTACTTCTGATAGGTTCAACAACAACAAAATGTTTTCAGTGTGCTTCTTCCACTTGCTGCAGTGTTTGTCATCTAGCATCTGGAATAAAGAGAGGACTGCCAAAGGGAATTTCAAATGCAAGAACTGGTGTCCAAGGTAAAGGACGCACTGTACGTGTGCTTTTTGCTCGAGGGAAGTTCTAGGAGGACAAATGCATTGATGGTCTTCAATGCCCTGTTCATCCTGAGTATCCTCCGGTCTGACTCATCACATTTGTCCGGATTGGGCTTTATTGAGATGTATAGTAGCAAGTGCATAGGTCAGGACTTTCTGCCTACCCCAGCAGGATCTTCCAACTCTCTACATCGCCTTCTCTGCGTTATCCCTCCTTTTTTTTACTCTTGCCATCCTGCAGAGCTGCAGCAGGCTCTCGATTTGTGCAATTATATGTGTGTGTGTGTGTGTGTGTGTGTGTGTGTGTGTGTGTGTGTGTGTGTGTGTGTGTGTGTGTGTGTGTGTGTGTGTGTGGGTGTGTGTGTGTGTGTGTGCGTGTGTGCGCCTGCCTGCTTATGCGTGTGCAGCCAGGTGATGCTGCTGATGATCGGGGTGATGAATAGTCACTGCAAGGACGAGGCAGCTATGTGATGATGTCATCCGTGGCTGCAGGCACGGTAGCTGGAGGGCAGCGTGACCTCCCTTCTCAGGGACAGGAAAGAAGATAGAATGAGAAAGAGACATGGAACATAAAAATAGATGCGCTGTATGTTTCACCAACCTCCGCAACGAACAATGAAATAAATCTTAAACACCATCATGGTACATCGTTTCTTCTCCCGCGATCAGCATCAACTCAAAAATCGCTCGCGCTCGATCTTAACGTCTCGGTTTTTACATTTCCTGCGGGGAGGCCATCAGGGAGGTACAATTGGAGCAGTTGTAATTAGACTGAGGTCAATTTCAAGGAACACCTTCAATTCCTCACTGACACTGAGATCCAATCAGAGGCACGAATCAGATACTGGATCTGTCGCTCAGGTAGAACCAAAGGAGAAGGCGACTGCGGTAAATGCGCAAAACTTGATTGTAGCCACATATTTTTTATGGCTTCTTTTCTGTAGTTTCTTCACTTTGACACCGATGTAGATTGTAATCGGACCTTGTGAATGTAATTACCGTCAGGTAGCTAATTAGCGAGTGAAGTCCTATTTAATAACGGTGTGAATGTTTGGCGCTTATCCCTGTCATCTTTTTGTTCTTTTCCTGAGCTAATTATCAGCATTTTGACGAAGAAAACACTTCTTCAAGTCCGGCGTTTGGAAGTCATATCACTACGGTGTTGTAGAATATATTAGTGATGGCTTTCCTTCCAGGGAAACACAGAACATTGAAACAGAGTGAAGTGAGAGGCAATGTTATTGATTTTTAACTTCAGTGAAGGCTTCCCAGGCATCAGATTCGCCATTTGCAGTTCTGTTAAGTGCTTTGTAAATTGTGTTCTCAAAAGTAAATGAATGGATTCCATTTGCGAGAGTCCATGATGTCATGAAAACAAGTTATTTTTAAATGCTTTATCCATGGGAGGCGCGGGGCGGGGGGCTTATTGGAGAGGGTAGTTTTAGTGTTGGCACTTAAAAAGCTGCAAATATCGTAATGACTGATACAGTCTATACTGGATTTGAATTCAAACTGTGCTCCCGTTATTCTGCATTTTAGAGTACTGCAAAAAAACATAACGTGATAAGTTACTTTTATCACAATATCCGTCTTTTGTTGCAATGCGGCAATTATACATACAATATTTCATTGTCTCTCTATGTTCTGACGAGCGCATAAGGGCTGCGCTCGTCACGCTGTTTGTGATACGACTATGCTTATAATTTGATAAGTCAGTTAATTTTCTTTTGAAGAGACAAAGCAGTCCAAGATCGTGAAGCAAACTAGTGTTGGCAGATTCTGCTAGGATGACAAAACGAGCGTGATACCCAACTCCTGAATTGAGAAGATTATCAGTGTCTGACACTTGTACTGGTTGCGCTGTGCAACCGCTGATAAGAATGTGCATAATAACGGAAGAGAGCTTCTCGTTGAAAACGTATTTCAGGAGAAAACAAAAACAAAAGAAAAAAACACGTTTAGAAAGTGACTAGTATGTTTTTCGAGTGTGCTAAGAGATGAAACTACGAATAGATGGATTTTCGGTTTCGAAATAGGAAGTCAAGTAAGACAGGAAGTCTAGCTATTTTTTTCAATAAAAGGATTGATAATAACAATATCCCAGGGGTAGTAAAAGTGAAGAAAAAATAAAATTTTGATCCATATTTTAACAAGAGAAGTGAACTAGACAGGCATGATTTGCTTTCACGTGCCACATAAAATAATCAATTGGATGGATCTGGCCACTGCCCCTTAGCTTTGACAAATGTGAGTTTTTTTGGGGGGTTTTATTTATTTATTTAATTTGTGATTGCTTTTTTTTTTTTAGATTAAGTCCAAAATATGATCAGATTGTCAATCCGGCTAAAACACAGAAATAAGGGCCTGGTTGGTATAAAATTGGTTTTACGATTTTGATCATTTTGATGGGCTCCACCGTGGGGGAAAAAAAAACACAAACTGAAGCTTGAAGCCATAGAATTGTAATGGTTGGTGGTAGACAAGCAAAGATAAATCTATTCGATCATAAATCCGCTAATATTTGTGAATCGAGCACCTGCAAAAAAGCTATGTTTTATTTCAATGAACTCCATCTCAGTCCCCATCCTGCATATCTTAGCATTTAAAACGTTGATAGGTACAGCACAACTGAAAAACTGCACGAGACAATTGTGACCATGTGCTAAAGTGACCCAGATACAAGGAAATGCAGAGTTCAAAAGAATGTTGGCATAGGCAATATGCATGACTCCTTCTTGTGACTGGCTCCAAGTCAGCCCTTAGGTCATGAAGAAGCTCCGAAATGGCAGTGATAAATAAACGATATAGTGCAGATCATTTTTTGGTTTCCGATACATACAATGGGAAAGTCAGCTAAATAAGCTCCAGTTCGCCTGCAATCCCAATAAGTGGTATTGAAAATGGATTGAGGGATAGTCGAGGTGGTATGGAAGGCAGCAATTGTTCTTCCTGCTCTCATTACACAACATCAGTGTGGGGGATGGCAGACACACGACAGTTCGAAACGAACGGGAGACCTCACGAAGCAGAGAGCAGCCTACTTTGATAAAAATGCAATGCCTCACAGTGCCCGGCCTTATATACTCTCTGAACACACTCCAGGATGTGTTTGCAAACCGAATGACAGGAACAGCACTACTTACAGTATATTATCTAGTCTCAATATGTATAAAGGATGTTGTTCGTAAGGTAAAACAAAATACACAACCACGTGAGCTAACCAAGAGCATGTTAACTTTTGGTGCAAATTTGAATAAAAGTGTGGATTTTTATTTCTTTTTTTTTTTTGCGTTTGCAATGATACCATTTTTTCAGATTGCTGGAATACAGTCACTTTTTCCCTGACACTTTTTTTCTGAACAGAACAGCAAAGATGATCAGACTCACATTTGTTTTGCCATTTTGAGCCTCTGAAATTGCCAAATCCTCTGTTGAAATGTCAAAACGTAATCGGCGTTTTCTTGTAACATTTACTTTAAATCGTGCATGCTCGTCAGTGGTTAAACAATTCGAAGATTACCGGTAAACTATATTCTGTTGCATTACCAAGAAACCATATTTTGTACAGAAAAATAATGATCCCCAAAATACTGCTCTAGACTCTTTAAAGTAATCCACTTTTAGCTTTTATGGTCTCAACATTGTACACATTGTATTTTATATTTATTTATTTATGTTTGCTACTATTGTAAAAAAAAAAAAAATTAAAACAATAATAAATCTAGATCCTGTTTGGGCGATGAGCACAAAAATCTGACTTTGAACTTTGACCTCCCGCTATGTGTGTCGCATTACGAGAATTAAAGACCCTGTTGTGTCAAAGCGTTGCGGGTAGCAAGCTGCTTCCAAGCAGTTGTGAACCAAGGGGAGAGATGCGGAGACCCCCAGTCTGTTGCCAAGGAAACAGAGCCGTCTCTCCTACTTGCTCTATCCTCCAGTGTTCCTTGGCACTGTTGAGAAAGAGGAGGAGGAGGAGGAGGATGGAGATGTGCAGGTGACTCACTGTAGCATCATTGCCATGGCAATGAGGAGCTGAGTGAGCAGGGAGTTATGGGGGGGGCGGGGGGTAACATGGAAAACTCCGTAGTTGGGATGAAATGGGTTTTCACAATCTCCTTTCGGTATGGCTAATCAAGTTCTGCACCCTTCCTTTTTCAGTGCTTTGTTTGGTCCTTCTCGAAAATATGTCTTCCCCTTTTTTTTTTCTTTTTTTTAATGACCCCTGTCTTTTTTCCCTTCCGTTGCCGTTAGTCTGAACTAGCCGGCTAGTCTCCGAGGGGCTCAGTTTCACATCGAGTCATATCACGTGCACGTCTGGACATGTAGGTGGATGGGTGTGTTTGTGTGATTGCTGACATATGCACACCTTGCTTCCGCTCTACTGATACGGGGAGGAGGGGGCAGGCCACAGAGTGGAGAGGGGAGGTTACACGGTGTGAATGTTTGGCTCTTATCCCTGTCATCTTTTGTTATTTTCCTGAGCTAATTATCAGAATTTTGACGAAGAAAACACTTCTTCAAATCCGGCGTTTGGAAGTCATATCACTACGGTGTTGTAGAATATATTAGTGATGGCTTTCCTTCCAGGGAAACACAGAACATTGAAACAGAGTGAAGTGAGAGGCAATGTTATTGATTTTTAACTTCAGTGAAGGCTTCCCAGGCATCAGATTCGCCATTTGCAGTTCTGTTAAGTGCTTTGTAAATTGTGTTCTCAAAAGTAAATGAATGGATTCCATTTGCGAGAGTCCATGATGTCATGAAAACAAGTTATTTTTAAATGCTTTATCCATGGGAGGGCGTGGGGGGTGGGGGGGGGGGGCTTATTGGAGAGGGTAGTTTTAGTGTTGGCACTTAAATAGCTGCAAATATCGTAATGACTGATACAGTCTATACTGGATTTGAATTCAAACTGTGCTCCCGTTATTCTGCATTTTAGAGTACTGCAAAAAAAACATAACGTGATAAGTTACTTTTATCACAATATCCGTCTTTTGTTGCAATGCGGCAATTATACATACAATATGTCATTGTCTCTCTATGTTCTGACGAGCGCATAAGGGCTGCGCTCGTCACGCTATTTGTGATACGACTATGCTTATAATTTGATAAGTCAGTTAATTTTCTTTTGAAGAGACAAAGCAGTCCAAGATCGTGAAGCAAACTAGTGTTGGCAGATTCTGCTAGGATGACAAAACGAGCGTGATACCCAACTCCTGAATTGAGAAGATTATCAGTGTCTGACACTTGTACTGGTTGCGCTGTGCAACCGCTGATAAGAATGTGCATAATAACGGAAGAGAGCTTCTCGTTGAAAACGTATTTCCAGGAGAGAAAACAAAAAACAAAAGAAAAAAAAACACGTTTAGAAAGTGACTAGTATGTTTTTCGAGTGTGCTAAGAGATGAAACTACGAATAGATGGATTTTCGGTTTCGAAATAGGAAGTCAAGTAAGACAGGAAGTCTAGCTATTTTTTTCAATAAAAGGATTGATAATAACAATATCCCAGGGGTAGTAAAAGTGAAGAAAAATTAAAATTTTGATCCATATTTTAACAAGAGAAGTGAACTAGACAGGCATGATTTGCTTTCACGTGCCACATAAAATAATCAATTGGATGGATCTGGCCACTGCCCCTTAGCTTTGACAAATGTGAGGGGTTTTGGGGGGGTTTATTTATTTATTTATTTATTGATTGCTTTTTTTTTTTAGATTAAGTCCAAAATATGATCAGATTGTCAATCCGGCTAAAACACAGAAATAAGGGCCTGGTTGGTATAAAATTGGTTTTACGATTTTGATCATTTTGATGGGCTCCACCGTGGGGGAAAAAAAACACAAACTGAAGCTTGAAGCCATAGAATTGTAATGGTTGGTGGAAGACAAGCAAAGATAAATCTATTCGATCATAAATCCGCTAATATTTGTGAATCGAGCACCTGCAAAAAAGCTATGTTTTATTTCAATGAACTCCATCTCAGTCACCATCCTGCATATCTTAGCATTTAAAACGTTGGTAGGTACAGCACAACTGAAAAACTGCCCTGGCAGTTCAGCACGAGACAATTGTGACCATGTGCTAAAGTGACCCAGATACAAGATTATGCAGAGTTCAAAGGAATGTTGGCATAGGCAATATGCATGACTCCATCTTGTGACTGGCTCCAAGTCAGCCCTTAGGTCATGAAGAAGCTCCGAAATGTCAGTGATAAATAAACGATATAGTGCAGATCATTTTTTGGTTTCCGATACATACAATGGGAAAGTCAGCTAAATAAGCTCCAGTTCGCCTGCAATCCCAATAAGTGGTATTGAAAATGGATTGAGGGATAGTCGAGGTGGTATGGAAGGCAGCAATGTTCTGCCTGCTCTCATTACACAACATCAGTGTGGGGGATGGCAGACACACGACAGTTCGAAACGAACGGGAGACCTCACGAAGCAGAGAGCAGCCTACTTTGATAAAAATGCAATGCCTCACAGTGCCCGGCCTTATATACTCTCTGAACACACTCCAGGATGTGTTTGCAAACCGAATGACAGGAACAGCACTACTTACAGTATATTATCTAGTCTCAATATGTATAAAGGATGTTGTTCGTAAGGTAAAACAAAATACACAACCACGTGAGCCAACCAAGAGCATGTTAACTTTTGGTGCAAATTTGAATAAAAGTGTGGATTTTTATTTCTTTTTTTTTTTTGCGTTTGCAATGATACAATTTTTTCAGATTGCCGGAATACAGGTCACTTTTTCCCTGACACTTTTTTTTTTCCGAACAGAACAGCAAAGATGATCAGACTCACATTTGTTTTGCCATTTTGAGCCTCTGAAATTGCCAAATCCTCTGTTGAAATGTCAAAACGTAATCGGCGTTTTCTTGTAACATTTACTTTAAATCGTGCATGCTCGTCAGTGGTTAAACAATTCGAAGATTAAACTATATTCTGTTGCATTACCAATAAACCATATTTTGTACAGAAAAATAATGATCCCCAAAATACTGCTCTAGACTCTTTAAAGTAATCCACGTTTAGCTTTTATGGTCTCAACATTGTACACATTGTATTTTATATTTATTTATTTATTTATTTATTTATGTTTGCTACTATTGTAAAAAAAAATTAAAATTAAAACAATAATAAATCTAGATCCTGTTTGGGCGATGAGCACAAAAATCTGACTTTGAACTTTGACCTCCCGCTATGTGTGTCGCATTACGAGAATTAAAGACCCTGTTGTGTCAAAGCGTTGCGGGTAGCAAGCTGCTTCCAAGCAGTTGTGAACCAAGGGGAGAGATGCGGAGACCCCCAGTCTGTTGCCAAGGAAACAGAGCCGTCTCTCCTACTTGCTCTATCCTCCAGTGTTCCTTGGCACTGTTGAGAAAGAGGAGGAGGAGGAGGATGGAGATGTGCAGGTGACTCACTGTAGCATCATTGCCATGGCAATGAGGAGGGGCTCAGTTTCACATCGAGTCATATCACGTGCACGTCTGGACATGTAGGTGGATGGGTGTGTTTGTGTGATTGCTGACATATGCACACCTTGCTTCCGCTCTACTGATACGGGGAGGAGGGGGGGGGGGGGGCAGGCCACAGAGTGGAGAGGGGGGAGGTTACTGTAACGGAGGGCAGAGGGAGACAAGAAGCTGTAAGAATGACATCAAGCTAATTGGGCCAGCAAGGCAGCGGAGATGTCAACCAAAAGTCGAAGATGAAAAATTCCTAATGAAAACATTATCGCCACAGGAGTCTGTCGGAGCAGGCACTCAGAAATCATGGAGTTTGTCTGGCACGGCTTTATGGATTTTGCATGTTCTGGATGTTCTGGCTTCCTCCCACATTCTAAAGATATACTCTAATTTGCGCATAAATATGAGTGTCAGTGGTTGTTTGTCGATTTATATCAATCAAAATCATTTGAATTTAGATCATTTTCGGTCTATAGTCTACTGGCAAAATTTATCTGGATCCAGATCCAGCTGATTTTATTCCGTGCAACCACTTGACGAAATAAAATTGAGTAACTTCAACTCATAATTTTTTTCAGTGTAACAAATGCAGTGCCCAGTCTAAAAAAAGGAAAGCCAGTCGTTGGTGCTGAGATTTTTGCGGTCAGGTTTAGGGTATCTTCAGAACCCGGAAATTGTTTAAATGTCCATTTTTTAAAAACTCAGTTGTTAAATAGCATTCAATCACATCTCTGCTTTGTGCTTCTTGCTCATACACACAAAGTTCAGATAGTAACTCCCCCAAGAGGTCGTGTGCATGGAAAGGATGACAGACATGTGAAGAAGTGTCAGGCCGACTGAGAGCTGCAGGAATGCGACACGATCATCCATCCATCCATTTTTCCATGCACTTTATCCTCACTAGGGTCGCGGGGGATGCTGGAGCCTATCACAGCTGTCTTTGGGCAGTAGGCGGGGGACACCCTGAACCGGTTGCCGACAACCATCCGTGCTCAGACTCGCACCTCCGGACAATTTAGAGTGTTAAATCATCCTGCCATGCATGTTTTTGGAATGCGGGACAAAACCAGAGTACCCGTAGAAAACCCATGCAGGTCCGGGGAGAACATGCAAACTCCAAACAGGGAGGCCAAAGCCGGGATCGAACCCACGACTTCTGCACTGTGAGGTTGACGCGCTAACCACTAGTCCACCGGGCCATTCGCTGACACAATCAAACTTGTGTTTTGTGTGTGTGTGTGTGTTTTTTCAACCCTATCGAACCCCTGTGAGTGTTTTTTGCTCTTGTACACACCCACGTTCGCTTGTCTGTGTCTGGCCTCATGACAAGACCCAGAAATGGACTTTCACAGACACTCCCCCCGCCCTCTTTTTGAACAGTTAACGTTGAGTTGTACAACTTGAAGTTCAAAATGTGACGTAAGCATTTCCTGTGAGCTGTCAGTGCAACTCCGTAGACTCGGTTGTCTTCACTAAAGATGACCAAATGCACAGCAGAACACCTAATTTCAGCCTTTTTTTCCTCTTTAACATTAATGTCTTTTTGTCATGCTTCTGCTGACAACTGATAAGACAAGAAGAAGAATTGAGACATCCGTTTTTTGCTTTTTTTTATGTGAGAATGTATTCTTATATATCAGGGGTGGGCAAACTTTTTGGCTCGGGGGCCACATTGATTTCTAAATTTGACAGGTGGGCCGTGTCAGGACAAGATACGGTACATATAAAAAAAAATTATATGTTGACAGACCATACCAAACATCAACAGAACAAAAGCTTTTTTTAATGTGAACGGTGAAACAACTAGTATATGTCCTGTATGAAGGTTCAAGTATGTGAGCAACATACATGTGTGACAACACAAGCAACAAAGTGCAACAATATGTTGGCCAAAAACTGCAGCAAGCAGTACAGGTATATGACAAAATATAACAAAGTTAGGACTATTTGCTCCAAAATGAGACGTGTAAGAGACCTGGTTGCTTTTCTTTCGACTCACTCATTGTCTCTGACTTGACCTCCCCTCGATCACCACACATGACAGCGTTGCTCAGCTGATGTCGCGTAGCGAACTTTTGAAGCCAGACACGGGACGCTTCGAAGTCTTCATGCTCATAGCACTCTGGGACTCGCTTCCTCTCTTTCAAGTTTTTAGCACGATAGCAGTCAAACCATTCAAGGAAACGTTTATTTACTCGACTGTCCGTCGAGCCGCAAGCAATTTGTTTCTGTATGGTTTGTGCATAAGGAAGACACCGGACATCAGTGTTGTTTATGTGCCGCTGTATTCAATACTGGCCCGTACAAACAAGCGCACGCCCTTCCCAGTGCTGCTGGGGCAAACCATTCCAAAAGAGGGGTGTTCACTCCGCGTAACACAATTCACTCTGGGCATGGAAATAGCCAGAATTGGACTGAGCACAAATCACTTCCTCGTTTTTCAAAGTCTTGTAGATTTCAGTCTTTCAGACTCCAAACATCTCCTGAATGTTTCGTATTTTGTAACCCGCTTCGTTTAATCAGATACACTTCACTTTCTCTACCGTGGCCATTACTCTTCCTCTTCGTTTCGATGCCATGATCGACAGGACGTGAAAATGTTCGCAATTGCAGTAAAACTCACTGCAACAAAGAGTCACTTGCATGTCGCTGTTTTGGATCCAATGATAGAAAATAGCGGCGCAGACTCACTAATTCCTTGTATCGAGCGGGAGTTGCTTGAGTTGGCGCTACTGCTGGCTTCCGTCTCGTCTCCCCCTCCCTCCCTGTGCTCTGCAACTTCAAGTAACTGCGCCATCTGGCGTTGAAATGCCTGTCATTACAAGTCCAAATGAAATGAATGCAATCATTTACAGTACTGTATATCGAACCTTGATTGTGTTGTGCACCAACCTTCGGCGGGCCGGATTAAAAAGCCCAACGGGCCGGATCCGGCCCGCGGGCCGTAGTTTGCCCATGTCTGTTATATATACTGAAGGTAGTACACAGCGACATAAACTTGCCGGCTACCATCTGGTTAGCTGCCAAGCGCTGGTTTCTTGTCACCTCAGCATGGTTACGAGAGATATTAACACTATCAGGAGCATGGTGGCCATTGGGCATTTTAGGAGATTCAGTAAAAGTAATTCGTTTTTCCAATATTGTTCCGAAATGAAAAGAACAAATCCATTCAGCAAGAAACGCGCGGTAGACGCACTTGACCTGCTTTAGTGAACCACAAAAACCGAAGTGGCGGGCCGGATTCGGCCCACGGCCCTTGACTTTGGCACTTGTTCTAACTGCTCACAAGCCCGACTTTGAGGGATGCATTGTGGGTTCAATTCCCATTCAGTGGTGTGAATGTGAATGTTTTATCGCGTGATTTTTTTGGGGGCACATTTTTTACATCGGATGCACTCACTGACGCCATCCACCCATTTTTTTCTAACTGAGTTTAGATCCAGCAACAGGTGGGTCTCGGGTCACTGACCGGGAATCAAACCTGTGCCGGTTGCATGGAAGACGGCAACAGTTACCACTACACCACCCTACTCTTATGACTATAATGCACTTTAATGGCCGTGCGTAAGCATATAACACAGCATGACACAGCATCCTCTCCTTCCCAAAGTGTGTCTGTAATCTTCCTCCTCTCCGCTCTGTTGCGTCTCTCCCTCTTATCTCCCCCCGTAGCGTGGTGAAGCCAAGTGAGATAGAGACTTGTGCTCAAGTGTGACTCTCCAGCACCACACCGGCTATCATTTTCAGTCCGTCGCGTGTATCTGACAGCGCATCAGCCCACAGCACCACCTCACATCTCACAATGGGCCGTCACTGGCCAGAGATGTTTACAAGGGTCGATAATGACATCAGTGATAAACAAGCGGCATACCCGCATCCCCCACCGAGTAGCTGATAGCGTCCTACCTGTAATTGCCTCGTGAAGTCAGGTAGATTAGCATTGTGCCGCCATTACAGCTGATAATCAGCTATAATGGCGGCACGAGGGGATCATTTTATCCTCGAGGCGATAAAAACGGAAAAGATGGGAGAAATCAAGAGACACAATTGCCAGGGCCAGAGATTTTTTTTGTCGACTGAAATCAATTGAAATCTCATCCCTTCAGGTTTTCGTTCCATCTTGAAATGCCTAATAGTCCTCTGCACTTAGAATTTAATGAAATGATTTGCTGTGAAATCATTGTACCCACATAATGTTTCCGGTTTGACCTATTTTTCATCCTGCTGTTATGCCAAACACCCAAGTTTAAAAATGCATGCAGGATGATTCCATTTTCCCATGTCACAATAAACACACAAACGCCAAAAAGCCCAACAGCTGTCTCTAAAACATCACTTTATACATAAATAGGTTTGTTGAAAAAAATTCCTAAAGTCATAAGAGACATTGGGACCTATTTATTTATATTTCCAGGTGTTGCCAGGCTTTTGATGGGATTACATTTATGATTTATATTGTTTTTTTTTGTAAAGTTATACATGCTAAATAAACTATATAGATAGCCACTATATTTTATAGTTATACACTGCATAATACAGTACAATAAATGGAACAATTAAACACACGCACACACACACACACGAACACACACACGAACACACGCATTTTGAGAACAAAATAGGTTATGAAAGCACAACGGAAACCCAAGTAATTAAACCACTGAGGACAGAATGACATTCCCTGACAAATCAAAGTGTAAAAAAAAAATAGCTCACGGGCAGTGAATTTCCTCAACACAACTCATAATTAGTGGAAGTGTGTCCGTCGGTGGATGTGACATGATTTTCCAGTTGCTCCATTGGATTCAGGGCTGAAGAACGAGTGGGCCAGTCAATATAGCATCAAAGCCGTCCTCCTCCATAACTTAAGACACAACTAAAATAGGATGTTTTCTTGTTTTGGTTATTGTTGTTATTGCCTGTCGTGTCTGACTTGTGTTGCTCATGAAAAAAAAAAATGTTTGAGTGCCATAGAGCAGTTTAATTCTTCTCAAAAGGGAGTTGGCTGAGGAATTGGGAGCGTGGTGAAATATTTCTCATCACCACTGGAGACTGGAGAATATATACAATTAATCTGCAATGTGTGTGTGTGTGTGTGTGTGTGTGTGTGTGTGAGTCTGTCAAACTTGTAGCGTTTCCTCTTTCCATCCTACTCTCTCTCTCATGCTCAGGAAGTGGACTAATGGCATTTTAGAGGATAGTGGGAGCGTTAAAGAGGGAGGAGAGATGGAGTTCCTTCCTGTCTGTTGTTTTGTTCGGAGAGCTCAATTGCAGTCTTCATACTAAACCTTTGATGCCCAATGTTTCACTGAAGGTGTCATGAGTGATACAGCAGGGCAAATTATGGACACATGACTGAAATAGGACAACTTTTTCTAATAGGTTGGGTCAAGCGCTGCTGGTTCAGGACGTGTGTGTCATTTCGATTGATGTACAGCCCAAGACGATAGACTAAGTACCTACAGGCAATCGTGTCACTTTGGAGTAAACGTCAAGTAAAACATGCTAGCATGTAGGCCGTAATGTTGGGAACGAATAACTTTGGGAACATTACAAGGTTAATCAAACTTTATTTTGACATTGCGTCATAGAAGTTGATGTTATTGTACATTACAACATATTATGTTGCAATTAAAAACAATGCTTTGAACTTAACAGAGTCTGGCACCGTGTCAGATCACATCCAAGTGCCGATCATCAATTTATGTCTCGGTGACAACAAATGTTCCGTTTGCATGCTGACTTTTTCTATACATCCTGTCCATCTTTTCTTGATGGACAAGGCAAACTGCGAAATGCTTTTGCCGCTCAAAGAACTGACGTTAATGTAGCTCCTGAGTGTGGATGCGGCTTAATAGGGTCACCAGCAATTAACCGCCTTTATTCCGATGGCATTTTATTTGGATTCTTAATGAACTGAGCCGATTAGCATGTTTATTGTGACAAGATTCATGCTTATTCACTAATCTGTCTTGTCATTACTTTCCACCACATGTAAGTCTTATCAATCAGGTAAACAAATCAAATTAAAACTTTAACTACTGCTCCTTATGGTTTGCAATAAACAATTATTATTATTAATAGTAGTAGTAGTAGTATCTTTTTTTAGAAATTAGACACATGCATACATTTCTAAGCACGTTTGTGATACAGGCAGCTAAATTTAGGCTATGAAAAGAGTTCAAACCACTTCAAACTGCACAAAAAGGCACATTTTCTGTGAAATATATGTGGTTATATATGGTTGTCTTCAAGTTATTTATTTTTGGGGCTTTGTATAATGAAAAAGTATTGAGGATGCTGTTTTTTCACATTTCTGCTGATGTTATATATTTCATAGTAGAAATAAAACTTGGAACGTGGTGATGATCCTGATAATGTGATCATTTGCGAACACTTACAACGGTGATATAAATCGTTTTATCTCTGGCCCCGACCGTGTGTGTACCGTGTATGTTTGGACTCAAGGGGGTAATACAACACTTCCATTTGAGCTTCATGTAACCTACGATGCCGATGAAAACATTTCATAGTGACATAGTCAGTGACAACAATATCACGCACGCGTTAACTTTTTCCATTGAACAATGCTGTCCTAAGGTTTGACAAAAAGAAAAGATTGCTAGGAAGACCTCACCACTTTTTTGGGAGGAGGAAAAAAAAAGCCAAAAAAAGGCAAAATGGAGACAGAGAATGAGAGAGAAAAAAATGTTTGACATTCTACTCACGCAGTGTCTCTCATAGTGTTGCTCAGTCTCTAAAGCAGAATGGAAATGATTCGGCATTTTCTCTAACACACACACACACACACATTTGTGCACACGCGCACACACACACACACACACACACACACACACACACACACACACACACACACACACACACACACACCAAACATGTAACACATGCATACTCTCATTAAGTATTGCTGGGACATAGCAGTGATTGCATTAGTGTCGTGTGAATGTAGTGTACTGTCTGATTATCCTGTAGTGCTGTATTGTTTAATTGCGCTCCCGTTCCCCCTAACAAATGTTTGCATTCTCCACGGGGAAGCACGGGATCAGCTTAACTTCAAGCGGATTCAATCTACCGCCGAGTTTGTTTCTACATGTCCGCAAGATTGTTTGTGCCACAAAATGCAATTCTCATCAAGAGACGGCTTTCTCCTCATTCTACAGGGCTGCAAAACAACAATAACTCAATCCCATAAAACTAGAATGGGCATATTTCAGTGGAATATAAAAACATATACTGACAGGGGGAAAAGTCAGAGATGGGTATTGAACGGAACGGTCCATTGTCCCGGATCCATCGAAGGACGATTATTATATGAATAAGGACGGAGGGACGATGACGGAAGGGTACTCAGGTCGCGGACAGAGGACGAATTGGCCAATCTCTGAAAAAAGTATTCAATTGTAGTTGGGGTACATGAGATGGGTATCCTCAAAAATACCGCTTTTGTACTTGACTTTTTGCGCTTTTATCTGTTCCTTTTGGTCCTGGAACAAGTACAAAAAGAATTTGCCGTCCGAACTGTTATCTGCATGGTAGTGTAGACTGTCTTGAGCGCCTCTTGTAGGCTGCAGCTTCGCTTTGATTGCAAATGAGGTAAGTTTCCCTTAGGCTGTTTTGAATTAGGTTGGCAAATAATTTGGAGGAGTTGATTAAGTTAAACAAAAAAGTTACCTTAGCCTTGTTTTTTTTTTTTTATGGCTGTGCACCAAAAGTTTCCTTTTAATGGCCAATAAAGAAAGGTATAATGTGATCACTTGAGGAGACTTTTTGAAGGAAAGTGAGCCTGAGTAACATTGCGGCAGGGAAGTGGTTTTACAAAAATGAAATATTTTTAACCTTTGCTGCACAAGCCATTGGCGATGACCACATTTACACACACAATATGATACAATATCTCATTGTAATCTTCTTTAGGCGCCATTAGTATCTTCTTACTGGCGTAAATGTTACTAAAATAATTACGCTTTTAGTATGATAGGAGCAATTGCTATGACTCACAACCACAGAAATAAAAAGTGACTCTCCAGTTTACTACTTGTTACGATCTGACAAGTGCTTAAAATGGACAATTATTATTCTCTTCCGATTAGAACTGCAATAATACAATATGGAAACCGAAGATTGTGATACTCTAACGGATGAGTGTCAAACACATTTTTGTCACGGGCTATATTGTAATTCGGGTTGCCTTTGGAAGGCCTTTATATGACTGCGAACCCAAAATACCATATTTTCCGCACTCGAAGGGGCTTCGGAGTTTAAGACGTACCTTCAGTGAATGGTCAATTTTAAAACTGTTTTCATATATAGGGCGCACCGCATTATAATGTGCATAGAATAGAAGCTACAATAGTGGCTGCAGTTACGTTATTCCTCCACTAGATGGAGCTACGCTAAAGAAAATACAATACAATATAGAGCTTTCAAAGCCGCTGCAGCTGTAACCAAGCACTTTACCGAACATTTAAAATACTACATCCAAGAAATCAGAGTATTGATCCATATATAAGGCGCAGAAGATTATAAGGCGCACCGTCGGATTTTAAGAAAATGGAATGCTTTTAGGTGCGCCTTATGGTGTGGACAATACGGTAAATGTAAAATCGCCTCATATGACTTTGTACATTTATGCAAATTATTGATGAATAACTACTTTTGAGATGAGAGGACAGTAAGTACTGTTTTTTCAAATGTTACTTTTATTTCAAAGCGGTGTCGGTAACGAAAAATGCTTTGAATAATGTCGTGAGTGAGTTCAAGTCTTAGAGATGATAACTTGATAATGATTCTAAATGTTGTTGCCCCCCCCCCGTCCCCACTCCCCACCAACTTTTGGAGTCCCACTGCATTGGATAAAGTCTTGTTTGATGATGAAGGTTGCTGCTGGTCTCTGGGGCAGGCAGACATCTTGGCTTTTGTTGTGCTTCTTTTCTCTCTGTTCATCCATTTGAAGAGGCAAAATTCGTTGTCAGCAGGTCAGGTAGATATTCTTCTCCTTCAGCAACCAAGACACACATATAAAGATACACGAACAAACAAAAAGTGCGCACCAACGGGCCTGCACACTCACATATCTCTCTGATTTGTCCTCATTTTCCTCGCTCTCTGTGTCACTCTCCCACATGCTCTCTCTCTCTCTCTCTCTCTCTCTCTGAGCATGAAGGCAAACTCAGCAAACCTCCAGACTGCCAAGGTGCAGATGCATTCTGGGTAATCCGGGGTGCAAGAAAATGAGAATGAAATGGTTGAAAACTCACAAAAGCTCCTCTCTTGATGTCGTTCTGTGTTACACAACGTCTGTATCCGCCTCAACTTTTTCCTCCCAAAGCTCAGTTTGCATCAGCAGATAGAAAGTGTGAACAGTGTGAGGAGATATCATGTAAAATGTGGAAAGATGAGGGAATAGCGAGCTCGGGTGGTGGGTGGAGCCGAGGAGAATCTGAGCGTGTCGTCAGTCTGCTTTTATCTCAGCCCTGATTAAACCTTGTTCCTCTGTGACCTACAAAGTCAGCAGGCGGAAACTTCAGAGAATCGGGGTGAGTTCCACCTCCGTCCATTGCCTTCGGTGAGGAGGGAAAGCAAGAGGAGCGATGAGAAGAACAAAAGAGGGAGTGGGCAGACATTTGCTGACCAAAAACAAAAAAACTAACACCAGACATCATGTTCCCATGTCATTATCAGAGATGCAGCTGTTCACATTTCTTGTCATAAGGTTCATGGTAGTAACATATCAGGATGAGGTGGTAGGAGGGCATTGGTCGAGGATGCCCACATGGGCGGGGCTGAAACGTGGCAGTGATGCTCATTTGGGGAAAACAACATCAACAAAAAAAAAAACACGCATGGATTTAAAAATGAACTTGTTCTGTTGACCAGCATGGAAGAGCATCTGGAGAAAGCAAATTTCTCACCGAGAGAAACAGTTCTGATGACTATGCCAGGGATACATTCCAGAACCAGGTGAAACTCTGCGACATAGAATCAAGATATGAAAGACTTTTTAAAAATTAGTTTTACCCTACCCCATACTTTAAACAGATTCAACTTATTTAAACGTGTTTAAATGCATTGTGCGACATATGAACTTAACACAGAAAAATTGAAAGTCTTTCGCCATTCATCAGTAACCTGGGCACCTGTCCGTCATCGTCAGGCCGTCATTTCTTTCAAGCTGAACCAACTGTAATCATCACTCGGTCAGTCCGTCGTGTTATTTTAACCGTGATTCCGTCATTGCTTCCTTCGGTAAATTTCACGTTTGCCAGTCCGTCTATCGTCATTCTGGCACCTCCCAGAAAAAAAAAACCCGTCATGGTCCAAAAGATGAAAGATGAACACACACATACACACACTCATGTACACTGACATTCATTTTACAGTCACTTATTTATCAATCCGTTAAACTGTTCAGTACAGCGGGAGAAAGCTGGTGACTGCCGACAGCTGTTTTCACTCCTAAAACGGCAGAAAGATTGAATTGAAGTTTAAAATCGCTGCCCTAAACCAGAATGCCACTCTGCATTGTGGCCAATCCAAGTTGCTCGCACTCTATAAATGAGGTACCTCGCTATTTACTCTCTTCTTTCAGAGTGCAGCAGCAGCCCCCAGTCCCGTACTCGGGAACCTCCCCCCAGGAGATGGCATGTCCGTGGGTCCGGTCCCACCTGGATTTTTTCAGGTGAGCGCATGACAAACATTATACAAGTGAGTACGTGACGGCGACTGTGCCAGGTGCACATTGATTAGTTGTCTTCATCAGTCCATCTCAGATGCTGGCATCTGACGTGCAGCTCAATAACTGTAACGGGCCTTTCTCCAGTCGCAGCTTTCAAAAAGTCGCCGTAGAGGTTAACAACTCCTTTAGGAGATCAGGTGAAATGCTTTCTGTCAGTAGTAGAAACAAACAAACAAAGAAAAACCTGCTGGCTTCTGAACTTTGCGTCCAGAACAGTCCGGATGGTTCTTTTCCCTCTTTGGCCCGGAGGACACAACATCCACAATTTCCCAAAACAATTTGTAGTGTGGACTCATCAGACCACAGAACACTTTTCTACTTTGCATCAGTCCATCTTAGATGAGCTCGGGCGCGGAGAAGTCGGCGGCGTTTCTGGGAGACGTTGATAAATGGCTTTTGCTTTGCATGGTAGAATTTTAAGTTTCACTTGCGGATGTATTTACTCACATTGGTTTTCTCAAGTGCTCCGGAGCCCTTGTGGTGATATCCTTTGCATATTCATGTCGGTTTTTGATGCAGAGCCGCCTGAAGGATCGAAGGTGAAGGGCATTTAAAGTTGGTTTTCGGTCTTGCCGCTTACATGTAGTGATAACTCCAGATTCTGATAATATGGACCATAGATGATGAAATCCCTAAATTGCTTGATTTGTACATTGAGGAACATTGTACTTTAGCTGTTTGAATATTTTATGCAGTTGATCACAAAGGGGGTGAACCCTGTAGGGCGTCGTTTCCATCTAGTATGTCGACATTAAGATGTACTATTGATGCATTTTTTTTCTTCACTTATTATTAATGTCTTTAGAATTACCATCTATTTGTTCATAGCATAATAAGAAATGACAGAGATGAATATACACCAATCCATCCAATTTCTATACTGTGTACTTGGCAGGTTTGTATCCTAGCCAATGCTTGGCAAAAGACGGACTATACCTGAGCAGATTATTAGCCAGTCAGTCACAGGGCACGTAAAGAAACAGACAACCACTCACACTAACATTCACACCATCGCTGAGTGGGAACTAAACCCACACTGGCTGGACTGAAGTCAGGTAAATGTAGCAGTGCACTGACAGTGACAGGAGTTCCAGACCGCAAACACAGGAGCTCTGTGGCCCCCTTGTGGCGCGGTCGAAAACTGCTTCTCGTGTCGAGCTACACTGCATTATGGTGTGAGTGGCATTCCTGTTCTAGTGGTTACCCTTACAAAATGAAATAAATTAACTAGAAATAATTCACTGTGCAACACAACTACCTACCGGTTAGCACGTCTGTCTCAACGTCCTGAGGTTTGGTCGGGCTTCGAGTCTCAGTTTGGGGTTTCACCGGGTATGCCACCTTCCTCGTACATTCGCAAATCTGTCTGTATTTTATTTGCTAACAACCAACTGTCAATCATTTTACAATGGTTAAAATAGTTACTCTTCTTTAATATAGCATTTTGTTTTCTTCAATTGTGTTCTTGATTTAAGTGTGTTACTGATTGCAATACTTACTAATACTTAGATATGGACGAAGACGGTTGATTGATGTCATACACAGGTCATTTCCTCAGTTCAAGGCAAATAAATACATATCTCAAGTCACACTGCGGCAAATGACATGACACTCTATTGTTGCCATTGTTTTGGTTTCAACGTCGATTCACATCTCCTTGTTACAGCCCTTTATGTCCCCTCGATACCCGGGAGGACCCAGACCACCCCTCAGATTACCCAATCAGGTACGTATTACAGCGACCCCTGCCGGCAGGCTAAAAAAGAAAAAGCACCGACGTAGAGGAAAAGGTCATCAGCGTTTGTGGAAGTGATCCCGAGTGATGAATTGGCTCTTGTCTGCAGGGGCTTAGTGGTGTGCCAGGAGGTCAGCCAATGTTGCCCAGTGGCATGGACCCCACAAGACAGCAAGGTGGGTCCAGGTAGATAAATGCATGCATGGATGGACACTTACACGTTATGACTTTTTCCTGTGTTCTAGGTCACCCGAATATGGGGGGGCCAATGCAGCGGATGACGCCACCTAGGGGCATGGTGCCACTCGGGCCGCAGGTGTGTATGTGTGTATGATGCCTTTGTTGGCAACTCTCTTTTAGTCTGAAACACTGCTTCGGTTGTCTTGTGTTTGTAGAGCTATGGAGGAGGGATGAGGCCGCCACTGAATGCACTAGTTGGGCCTGGGATGCCGGGTATCAACATGTAAGTGGTACAAATGGAGTGGACACCTTTTTGTATTGAAGTTTAAAAATAGATATAACTGTGTCAAATATTTCTAATAGCTGTTTTAATCATAAAATAAGGATTCATTCTCATTTTAGATGTATTTTTCAATTGATCTCATTATGAATCAGATTAGTCAACAGCAAATTTAAATCAGAGATGATTTTGTGGATTTTGGACACTATTTTAAAATATGTTTGCTTTTTATCTGGCACGTCAGGTTTTTGAGATAAGTTTGACCTTTAACAGCTTGTACTGTACAGATTTTTCTATGTGTTGCAATTCATAGCCATGATGTTTCAGAAAAAAAACAATTCCACCTCATGCTGAATTTAACCCTCAAATCAAATCAAATATATGACAGTAATACGTGTAACATATTACCGTTATTAAATATTCTTATTCTTATTATTGTTCTTCTTCTTCTTATTATTATTATATTATTATTAGGAAAAACTGGTAAGAGAAAAAAAAACGAAAGCAGATTGGGCATCAGTGCAAAATAATCATCTAGAGAGGTTTACTTGTATGCATCTATTTCTGTATTGTATGATTTACAATAAATTCATTATACAATTACTGAATAAGAAAACTAAATACAAAATCAATAAGTGCTTTTCAAATAACTCATTTGGGGAAAACCACTCTCCTACTGAATGAAATGTCATTCGTTTTTTCTTCAATGTGAGTGTGTGTGTGTGTGTGTGTGTGTGTGTGTGTGTGTGTGTGTGTGTGTGTGTGTGTGTGTGTGTGTGTGTGTGTGTGCGTGCGTGTGTTCGCACATGCGCATTTGTTTGTGTGTGCGCTCTCTGGCTATAAATGAGCGTGTTTTTGCCAACTCGGTCCAATCCATCTGAAACAATGGCTGAGACTCAAGTGTGTATGTGCATTCCAGGGGGCCGGGAGGTGGGAGACCCTGGCCAAATCCTCCAAATTCAAATTCTGTGAGTGTTACACTCATCTTCAATTTTTGTTGAACATGGCCTGATTTTATGTTATGATTTTATGTTAAATGTTCTGCAAAGCACTTTGTTACAACTGCTGCTGTTGTGAAAGTGCTGTCGAAATAAACATGTAATGCATTGTATTGTTTACACAGTTGTTGCATGTCTTTCCAGACTCCTTATTCGTCTGCATCTCCAGGCAGTTATGTGGTATGTATAGTTAATCTCGAGGGTTTGATTTTTACGGGATGTAAGTACGCTGCATTTTTGGTTTGTTTCTCCCGGAACATTAGAAAACACAAATACACATGCAGTACAACTGGACTTATTGCACAAAATGCGCCAGTTTGGCCAATAATGACCAATTCTCAAAAAGTGGTTTCAAACTGCTTACTGCCAGTTGAAGTTTTGAGTCAAACAAAACATAAATCACCCCACATCCTTGTTTTTTTCGAATACTTGTATGATCGATTCCATGTGAAATAGTGGCCTGAACGATCCATAAAGCAGGCCGACTAAGAGTGAAAATTCATGCCGCTCCAGGTTCGTCACTCTGAACCAAGCTAGGTCGACCAAATACATTTTATTTGCGCTATACAATTGTTTGTTGGCAGATCGGCAACTATGGAAAGTAGCGCTATATCATCTGCATTTGCTTTTCATCTGACTTTACTGAGCTCAAGATATGCGTGGAAATCAACTAATCAGTAATTCTCGAATTCTTGTTCAGTCAAATGTCCATCCCGAATTCTGAGGCATACTTAAATGGTTCTCATAACCCTTTTTTAAACAAACTTCAGGGACCTCCGGGAGGAGGGGGACCACCCGGTACCCCAATCATGCCAAGTCCAGCAGGTAAGATATGCAAGTATGTGTCTGTGTCGCTCCCTCCTTTTATCATCACTTTGCAATCCCCCCCCAACAGATTCAACCAACTCTGGAGACAACATGTACACTATGATCAGCACAGGTCCCCCAGGTAGCAGTCGACCAAATGTGAGTTCTTGCTATTTTTATGACGTCCGTGTGAACCTGGCTTGAATTTAACACGAGAATGTAAAAAACTATTATTGTCGCTTTGTAATCTTTATGACCTGAGCGTCACTTTCCGCTGTGTGCATGTCCTCAGTTCCCTATGGGTGCAGGAGGTGACGGCCCATTAGGGGGAATGGCTGGAATGGAGCCTCATCACATGAATGGATCATTAGGTACAAGAACAAAGGGATCTTATTTGTCAAATAATTAGTCGCGAAATATGTTCATGAATTATGTCACGTACTTTACTCAGGGTCTGGCGATATGGACAGTCTCCCAAAGGTAAGATAACATTTTATACACCCCGAGGGTTACTTCACGCAAGCGCTCTTTATTATCCGGCTCGTTGTGTTTACTCAGAACTCGCCAGGTAATCTGAGTATGAGTAACCAGCCAGGAACCCCCAGAGAGGATGGAGAGATGACCGGAAACTTCCTCAACCCTTTTCAGAGTGAAAGTGTGAGTTTGTCAACTGCGGAGGGCAATGATGCTGTCAAATGAACCCTTTCGGGGACAGCGGTTACGACAGTGGACGGTTGATCATGTTTTCAGGTTACAGGGTGCATGAAAGGGGTTAAGCACAAAACAAAAATGCCACAAGCACAGTCCTTTGTTTCTGACAGAATGAATCCATATAAGACCTATCTGAAGTCAGCCTACTAAAACGTGATCAATTTAATATATACTTTGTATGTCAATAAATAGCGTCTTCAACAGAGATTTTTTTTTTACCATGTTTTTGACATTGAAACTTTATGTCTAAAGGCTTGTGTGTACAGTATGTTAAAAATTGTGGCTAGGAGACATTAATCCGTCAAAAATAAGTCTTTTTTTAAAACTTTTTTAAAAGCTATTTATGAGCTATTTTTAGAGCAAGCTCGCGCGCTACTTACGGGGTCCTTGGGAGCACATGGTGACCCCCCTCCCCAATGTAGAGCAACATCAGATAAAGTTATCTGATAAAATGTCTTTCATGCCTCTGCACAGTATTCTCCAAACATGACCATGAGCGTGTGAAGACGAGGCCAGCAGCCCGTCATCTTACCTGCTGCCAGCCTTTGACAAAAAGCAACGGATCACATCTGATGTCACGTCGGCCCGTGACTCCTCCTCCTCACCCCTTGACCTCCCCAATCAGGGGGCGGGGGCTTTGTCCTAACACTACCCCACTTTTCCCTGATGTTTGTCTCATCTAACTTGCCCCATTCCAAATAACCACTTTGGCCACACGTCGATTCCCCTTCTGCAACTATGCGACTGTACAAAGGAAACAATGGAGACATATGGAGGAAAATCTGAGGATGTTTGAATGTGGACTTTACCTGCCCCGCAGACAAGACGGCCAGCCAGCATCCTATTTATTTTCAAGTTTAAAGGCAGTTCACGTGGTTAACGCTTCTGTAACTGATTGTCACCATGGACTTTTTTTTAAAAACTTTTTAACAAGCGTTTCTCATAAGAGAATGAAGGACACCTTGCCCTGACGTTTATTTGATTGGCTGCAGTTTTCTTTTCTCCATTTGTTTGTCCATCCAGTCACACTGTGTACTTCAAAACATAACATACTAATACGTATATGTTTTCATTTCTAACTCTAAAAAGAAGCCCGTGTTTAAGATAAACGGAATCCGATTGTAGGCTTTTCTTTAATCAGTAATTCTTTTTGTTTAATGTGGCCCCTGTCGTGTGTTCTCTGAACTTTGATGCCAAATAATCAACAATATTCAGTACAAGTTGCTCAATGGCTGCAACTGCACGCGTGCATTCCAGTTGGCTATTTGCTTTGGGTTCCCACATTGGAATTATTCACAGATATGAGACCAAGGAAAAAGATTTCGCAATGAAAACTTCAACTCATCATCCGATCAAACTGTGACACATCAGCGTGGACGAAAAGGCTTGGTTGGTACAGAACGTGGGATTGTTTCTAATACATATTTTTGTTTTTGTAAATGTTTTATTTATGGTGTACAAAAGATCCACATGCCTGTGAACATCCTCCCTCCGCATTCCTAACTGCAAAGTGTACAGCCCACAAATGTAGCTCCCTGTCTTGTATGTGTATTTGATATTATGATTCAGATTATTTAATGAAAATTCTTACTGCTATTGGAAAGGGTGGACTGATGATGATGATGATGATGATGATGATGATGCAATGTGACAAACTTAACAGAGATGAGTTTATTTGTGTGTGTGTGTTTTTTTAAATAAGTTTGAAGCCATAGGTGCGGGTACAAGATGGCACATTTGTAAATCGGACCATGTTTGGTGGCAGTACGTTGAACTCCATTTGTGATGTGTTCACTTCTTTTTTTATTCTTGTATTCCGTTTTTGTAAATATACAGAGAAGTATTTCATGGTTTTGAATATGCTGTTATAAAGCTTCTCTTCCCTCAGCCAATGTCTCATCTCTCTTCTCTTTATTCCCTTGTGTGTTTTGTATTAATTTTCCTCCTCAATCGTGACTACAGTGGTGCATGTGTCCCAATGCTGTAAAACTTTTGCACTTCAGAGCACCACTAAAGTTGTATGCGAATGTTATTACGTATAATGACTTAGCCTTTTGGACTGACTCTTGTCACCATGTTAGCATGAGACCGCCGACATCACGGCATGCACTGAATTCATTGTCCCATTAAAAAGCAACTCACAAAAAGCAATTTGGCCTAAAACAACTCTGCTTCAAAAATATGGATGCTACATTGTCTTTTAGGAATTAAGTATAGTGTCTTTGTCAATATCATGGAGACCCAGGATGGCCTAATTTTGTAATCTAAAAGCCGTTGGCATACACCTCTGTTAGCATAGGTGCAAACTTTATAGAGTGGAACACAAAACACTAATGTCCTTTTTTACACGTCAAATATTTCTATCTATCTATCTATCTATCTATCTATCTATCTATCTATCTATCTATCTATCTATCTATCTATCTATCTATCTATCTACACACACCGTCTCTCTCAACAGATAGACAGATAGATAGAGGCTCCGTGTGTGTGTGTGTGTGTGTGTGTGTGTGTGTGTGTGTGTGTGAGAGAGAGAGAGAGAGAGAGAGAGAGAGAGAGAGAGAGAGAGAGAGAGAGAGAGAGAGAGAGAGAGAGAGAGAGAGAGAGAGAGAGAGAGAGAGAGAGAGAGAGAATTGCCTCTATTTACATCGTTGGAATTTGAAAAAAGTAACTAGCCTATTCTGACATAGTCAGGAGTAGAATTACTGTTGTCAAATTTAGGGAGTGAAAATAAAAGGCCGTCAAAATATAAGTACTCATATAAAGTGCACATACCTAAAAAAAATCAACTGGAGTATATGTACTTCCTTTACCGCCCACCACTGTAAAAATATGTATTCATGTAACATACAAATTTTCGGTCCTCCGTAGGTTCAAAAAGCCCTTTGGAACTGAAATCAGACACAGACGCCAGAAAGGAGAGAGACAGACAACCTAAACAAAGTTAACCAACATGATGAGATGTCATGATGACACTTGGACATGATGAGTGCACACACAAAAACAAAATGAGTATGAAAAAAAAAAATTCAGGGTTGGAAATTATTTGTGATTCAAACATGCCAGTTATCAATAAAATATCTTATCCGTCACCTTGTTTTTTATTTTTTGTTTTTTTGTTGTTGTTGTTGTTGGTGGATTTCTTTTTTTTATGCTGGATGGTTTCTAGCCTGGGGCCCCTCAGGGGTCCAAAAATGCTCACTGTTTCACAACACATCTTAGTGTGCTTGTTGCAAGCAACCTTCCTATTCATACACTGTCAGTCGGCTGTTACACAACAGGATGAATAGGACACAAGAGACTCTTGGCCACTGGCCATCAAATGTGAGGGGTGACTGTGTGTGTGTGTGTGTGTCTGTTCCAGTCCACTGTTATACAACACATCTCTCAGAGGCAACTTGCAGGCAGCCTCCTTAAGATCCTTGCACTCCGTGGTGGCCTCGCATCTTGAGCCATGTCTGCCCAGTTGCTGGCCGTTCTGCTTGCCTTCACCTCCCTGTGCGCTGCGTCTGAGCCTGACTGCGAGGAGCTTGTTAAACCTCTGCAGCTGGACACTCACAGCCCTGTGAGTATTTGAGCGTGCTCAAAACCGGAATAATGTGTCCGGTGGTCTTTCATTGCATTTGTGTTTGTTCTTATTAAAAAGGTTTTCACGTATGGTAAGGTCTTAGGTTATTTGTCTTCATTTCAAACACACACTTTTAGTAAGGACATAATTACCAGCCATGACATTAGGTACGCCTTCAAAATTGAATGAGTTACTTTAAAATAACAAAATCAATGTGAACCCTTTCAGGGATAACAGTTACAACCGTGGACATCTTATCATGTTATTAGGCTATAGGGTGCATGAAAGAGTTCATTTTACTGCTATATCATGATTATATAGGTAATCATGTCATATGAAAATGAAAATCTTCTTATTTCAACTTGTGCCTGATAGAAAGCTAACTTTTTGTTTTCATTGTGTTTGTGGTTAAACCATATCACGTTCCTGTAATAACGCACTATTTTATTTTAGTGGCTAATGAGTGATGCTTTTGCTTTAATGATCTCTGGAGTGGAACCCAATAAGTAAAACACAAGTAATTCTGAGATGCTGGTTGACTTGAAAAATAATGTTTCCAGTAGAAATAATGTAAAGTGAATTAAATTGCTGCTGGCTCAAATTGTCCCCATTATAATCTGTGGCGGGGTTTACTTCTGGACCTGGATTTAACACCTCTGTCAGATGGGAGGATTTGCATTTTGGCCGTCCTATTGCTTTTGGGAGATTTATTTAGCTTTGGCAGTTTCACTGTCCCATTTTACATTACTTATTTTTCCCAGAGGTGGGAATTTCGTCACTACTGACGGAAGTTCCGTCACTCGGTTACTGAGGGACACCTGTTTTGTTGACGATTGAGGGAAACTACGATCTAAACATTGACGGAAGTGGAGTTTCTTCCACCAATGTATACGTCACCAACCAGGTCAAGTACAAACAGACCTCTCACTCCATCGCTGACGGACTGCCGTTTTTCTTTGAGAGGATCGCATTGACAATATATGTGTGTCAGAGCAGGTCCTCCTGTTTTTCAGTAGGATCTCTATGGGGATTGTGATGTCTAAGGAGGCGGGACCAGATGACATCACTGCACTGAATGACATTAAAAAAATCTTTGAATGTCATATTTTATGTGTGTATTGATTTGCATATAAAACTTTGGCTTTCTCTTTAATCATGCTGAAATTATTCCTATTTAAGAAGAAAAAGAAAAAGAGGAAGTAGCAAAAACCTGGATAATGCAAGCTACTTGGATTGGATTTTACTTTTGGCATTCCAGGATTTGAAACAGCTGCAGGCAGCCGCCAGTTCAATACATTAGTGAATGTGAAATACTGTATATGTGAGTGTATGTGTGTGGGAAGTTGTATTTATAGAAGCTGATATTTTGCACACCCCATTTACAATTTTGATCACATTGGATCACCTGTTGGACGATGACGTGTGTTTTTGGAGGGTTTTTTTTTTTTGGCTTATTTGTTTGTTTGTTTTTGAAGGGAGTGGGTGTACTGACAATTGACGGACTACCAGAACGGTGAAATTTACTGAGAAGCGATGAAGGAAGTGTAGTAAATATAAGTACAATGACAGTCTGGTTTGGCTTGAAAAAAATTATCAACTGAAAAATGGGTGCCCTGGCTACTGATGGATGATGGAGGTTTTGTAAAGACCAACCTCAAAATGTTCCCATTGATAATGACGTGGTTCCAATTTTTTTTTACTTTCTTCACATCTGGGAATGTTGTTTTATAATATGCAATAGAGAAACATCACTTGGCTCAGTCTGTGCTCTGTTTCAGATCTTCGGGAAATGGGTTCTCCACGTGAGCTCATGGGACAAACCAGGCCTGAAGAGTGACCTGGTAGCAGCGAACAGCTCGTGGATCGAATTGTCACCATCCTCCCAGAGTGGGAGCATCTCCCTCTACTGGGCTGACCGTCTGTAAGCACACTCCACTCGCTGGAACATTTGCTTCCAAACGGATCAACTCTGATTCCGCTTTCCCCTTTGATCATACAGGAATGACAATAAATGCCTTCAGGGGTCAGCTGATGTCACCGTCTCCGGAATGACCAGTCACACCACCTGTAGGCATCATCTCATATCTACTTGAATGCGTCATCTCTTATTCATTTCGTGTTGCATCTAGAAGCATTTGAAGTCATTCAATTATGCGCGCTGCTATTTTAATTTTTTTTGCCTTTATAATGAACACTGGGGATCGAAGCAATTCACACCAATCTCACTCAAACATAGTTCCTTACCATTTGGAATTGAGGCCAAAACGTTCAAGTTTGTATTCACTGGATCATTAAAAAAAAAAAAAAGTGGGAAGATATGATATGAGCAGTTCAAAGTAGCAGTCAGTGCTCACACAAAAGAAAAAAGAAGTCAATAAAAGCCTCCTAGAACAGCTGGAATTGATCGTGGTCTATCAGAAGCACTTCAAATGGCGGCAAATGTGTAATGACTCTCATTTAACATGAGTTTGAATGTTTTGGGTTAATTCTGAAGAAAGATGGTGTGCACACCTGTGCACCCACATAATCACAGTTGTTTATTTTTACTCGTACTCAGAAAGTCACAATACTGGTGGAAAAAGCTTTCAAATAATTGATCTCATTTTTTTAATGCAACAAAAACCTGGCATTGGAACAGGGGTGTGTAGATTTTTTATATCTGCTCTTATACTTTACTATACTGTATACTATTACATAAATGTGTCCAAATACTCTACAAGATGTATGTTTATATATGTTTGTGAAACATATTCAGAAATACCCATCGTTTTATTTCCATGTGGGAGCTGATGTTGGATGCTATTTTTTTCATGTCCACACAGTCAACATCAATAACCATACTTCCTATCATGAGGGCAAATATTACGCAACCTGCTCCGACTGCCTACTGTCCGAAGACACCACCCTCCTCCCCGATGGCAAATCGAAGGGCCGATACCTTTTCCTCTTTAGTATGTCTTTCTTCAAATGCGTCATCGCTTATTACTGCAGAAAAGAATCACCCCTAAAGCTGTATTTCTGTTGATGCCTTTGAAAGCCCGAACTGGTAAACTGGAGCCATCCGAATTGGAGACCTTCAAGAAACAGGCCGTGTGTCTGAATTTCCCCCCAGAATTCTACTTTTTGGACTCAGGTACGTTTGTTTGTTTTACATTTATGTCATCTCTCGTCTGAGTAACTCTCATGTGTCATAGCTCGGTCGGTCTCGTTTCAGATCTCTGTCCGGATGACAGGAAGACCGGTGCAATCAGTGAAGGAGAAGAGCCTACTGGTTCTGCAAAATGAAATGTAGCACATGAACCGTCAGACAATTATGCCGTACTAAACAAACTAAATGTTCGCATGTGTCTTTGTGAAGTGGAATAACCATGTAGACATGTAAAACTTGATAGGCTTCATAAATGGATCTCTGCATCCTTATTACAGTAGTGAGCACTGGTTAATTGTCATGGAATAAAACAAATGCAATTCCTCACTGTGCGTTTCTTTCTCAAAAGCCTCTGCATTAAAAAAAAAAAAAAAAAAAGATGACACACTGTTCTTTACAAGAAACTTCGACAAAAACCGTTGCTTGGTAACTTTGCACTATCAAGGCCACATTGTCACCCCAACACAAATACTTTGCGGGAAAAACAACCTCCATTACACAACAGAAAGAGGAGCGGTGGCACTTCGCCCAGAGCCCATTCAAGGCCGACAGAGGACCTTTGAAATGGTCATTCAGCGTTTGGTGAAAGCACGTCTCCGCGTGATTATACACAGTGCTCCTTAGTCCTTTGTGTGTGTAGAACACATCCTTTCTTTCCTTCTTACGCTACAGGTTTCCACCCCATTTTTTTTTCACTTTTCGAGAACCCAAAGAGAGATCAGTGTTGGGCAGTGACACAGTTCCAGTAAGGCAGTGAGACCATGACTTGGCCTGTTTTAAATTTTTGTTCGCTCTTGCTACACTTTGTGGGGCTTCCGCACCGGACTGCGGAGACCTGGTCCAACCTTTCTTGCCGGGGGACCCGCAGCTGGTAAATTAAGCCTTTGTATTCAAGTACTGTATTGTTATAAGAATAGCGTCAATTCATACGACGCTGTAAAAAATATATTTATTTGGTCTTAAACTGTAATTTCAGCTTTAAAAAAAAACTTTAAGTAACTGTAATGGGGGGTTTGGTTACAAGAAAATGCTTTCAGTATGTCACTCATCTATTATATATGAACATTTGAAATTTTGGTACAGATTTTTGCAAGCATCGTGGAAGTTGGCATCTTTGATTTGTTTTCGCGGGCCACTTAAAATGATGTAGTGGGCCGGATCTGGCCCCCGGGCCTTGTGTTTGATACTTTGCTATAGTATATCTTTTCCTGCAGGTATTTGGTAAATGGGTGTATGTGATGGGAGCTGGTGACCCCCTGCCATACCACGAGGCGTTAGCGTCTTTGAAAAGCTCCTGGATCAACTTGTCCCCGACTTCGGAAAGTAACATTGTGACACTGCGATTTGGCGATTACAGCTTGTAAGTTGCTGGATGCAGTTGCGAGACCTGGTTTTGAAAAACTGCAAGTCATAATGAGGTTGTTGTCCCGCAGCAATCGTTGCATTTTCGAGGAAGTCAACGTAACCGTTGCTGAACGCGCCGCCACATTTCGCAGTAAGTGAACTACAAGATGGGTGAAAGTGTGGTTAATGCAAACGAAAATGGCGTGCCCATGAAAATGAGGTGACCGAAATATTCGAAAAAGCGGTGCAGTTACATACAACTGAATATACAACCAGATTAAACACAGACATTAAAATAAATATTAAATCAATTAAACATTCGACATCATTGAATCAACACTTTTTTTTTACATTTATATTCAAATCTACACTATACAGAACTATATCATAGCACTAAATGACAGCTTTGAAAGCGTGAGTAGGTTTCTTTATACACCATTCATCCATCCATTTTCCAATCAGCTTATCCTCACAAGGGGTATAACATGTATATTGTTTTGGAATGTTCAAATATAACCAAAAACATTGCCAGTTCAAGCATTGGGTAAATACAATAGTTTTTGTAATTTGTTACGCGAAAGTTAAAAACAAAAAAAAAATAAAAAATTGGAAGTCAACAACTGTAACGGGACAGTCAGCCTTTGACTTGGGAGCTTCTTAAGTATATTCTATTGCGGTAGTTCTCAAATTGCGACACGTCTACCACTAGTGGTACGCAGGATGTCTCTAGTGGTATGCAAAAGAATCACGTACAGTTCAGTTGTATTTAACTTTTTCGTTTGAACCATTTTTTAAAATCTTTTCAAACTGCTTGTTTCTAAACACTTCATTGGGTCAAATTTTAACTTTTAGCTGCGATACATTCGATTTGGCACTATGTAAATAAGTACTGTGGTGGTCTGAGAACCACTGTTCTATTGTATTGTAATTTGCTCTATTGTATTCTATTTGTAAAAGGTCAATTTTAGGATTTTTTTGAATCCACCTCTTTCATTAGGTCACAATGCTCGCGCGCATCCTTTATGAGCCCAAAATAAAATATCTTAACAGAAACATACTGTATGTACAGTAAATAATCTTGCATCATGACCAGAATGTGCGCATTTTCCAAAGAAAACCTAGCCGACCACAAAGGTTACATCCTGAGGACATGCTCCGACTGCCTCCTGTGGACAGGCAGCTTCCGAAACCATGATGTCACTGGACGTTTCATCCTGCAGTTCAGTAAGCGTGCAACTCTCCCAATTTCTCTTTCTCTCTCACGTAGCAGGTCAATGTGCCTTTTTAACACTAGCAGTACCAGAGTTTTTGGTGCTCCGGATTGTGACCAAAGGTGTCCCTTTTTGTGATGTTATTCCAAACTGACGACATTAGCATCTCTGTACTTGCAAATGTACTTGCAAATGTACTTGCAAATTCGGGCCATTACCTGAGGAGTGGGATGGGGGAACCTTGCTCAGAAGGTTATGCCAAGTGCCCCTTATACTGCCTTCTGCATTCTTTCATGCTTCAGTATGTTCGTATATCATCGCTACATGATGAAAACATTGCATCTTTCCTGATTTCTTGGCTGATTTCAAGTTGTTCTGTTTACTTGGTGGCATGGTGTGAGTGCAACCAATTTGGTCGCCTTGTACATTATCATTTCTCAACGGTTTGACAGTGACAAGATAAAAAAAAATCTATACATATCTTTTGATGTATATATTTTACCCTCTGAGAAATACTGGTTTTATTTTAATATTTCAGTTTATTTGAGCAAGTGTTTGTATACACTAAAGTTTATCAATCATCTTTCAGCTGAGTCAAGAAACATTTTTACTTATTTATTTGCGGTGAAAATGATTTTTATAATGGCCCGTCATTTTACGGAGGGCATATTGCATACTGCCAATCCTAAAATTTTCGAGGACAGAGGAACAAAATTAGCACCCCACACATTTCAATTAGAGTTTAGAAAAACAACAAACTGTATAATTCGGAAAAGACAATTTTTGTTTCACATAAAGATAAGCAAAAAAGGACAAATGTTTCAAGCAAAGAATTGTTCCACACAATCTTCACATCTCACATTTGTCACAAGGTGAAGTCCGCCTACATTTGCCACAAGTAAATTTGCCACAGTAATTTGCCAAGTACTTCTGTTATTATTGCAGTGTAAGCGTGCCTGCCACTTATTCTTTATCTGCTGACTCTCAACTTTCATCTTAGGCTCAGCTGATTACGCTCTTCCACGTGTTGTTTTTACTGCATCATCAGTCTCCTTTTGCGCTCCTCTGGAACCTCCTTTCTTTTGACCCTGTACATGCTGTGTAAAAACATATGTGTTTGTGGCAGCCATGTCAAGGAGGTTATAAAACAGCCATCGGCCATCTCCTCGTACCTGCACGCACAGAGTAATTGCGCAATCTCTGGTCGAAAATGGCGACACCACATTTGAGATTGGGTAGGACAGCTGCGTCTTTGTCAGTGAGTGGGTAAGTCCCCACTCGTTGATGGGTACTTGAGAATACAATGGACAGTAATTAGGTAGTGACACATTTTGGTTTCTGTGGGGGTTGAAACAGAGTTTAGACTCAAGTCTCCCTCTAGCTTTCTGTCTTTTAGGCAATAATAGCAAGTAGATGATTACCTGTCCTTGCCACCGAACAGCTGGTTGCACCAATGCAACCGCTTCTTTTTTGAAAATCTTGCAAACATATATATCAAAAGCAAAATATACCAAAACACCAATATTTTTGCCTATGTTTTTTATTGTTGTTATCCTGCAAAGTACAAAAAATAGGGAATCCACCGACTTCTCAAAATCTCAAAATCCACATTTGCGCTTTTGCGTTTGCGTGGTCTGAACTTGAACTTGACACTTGGCTCTTTTACCGGGCTGGGTGTGAGAGGCTGCTGAAGAAGCTTGTTTTCTTTCCGTGATTCCTTTTCATTTTTGTGAGATGTGGCCAGCTCTTTTGCCAGTTCAACCAGGAACAGTGCTCGTCTTTCCTGCACCCTTGTGCATGCCTGATAGACAATGTGAGCATTCAGTGCAGCCATGTCGATCATGTTATAGAACACAGCAATTGGCCATCTCCGTGTTCCTGCACGCACAGTGTACTCCCGCACCATCTGGTCCATCACATCCACTCCACACTTGGATTTGTTGTACTGGGTCACAGTGTTTGGCTTTTACTTGTATGTATCCTCAGTCTCAACTTGGCTGTGCATGCTGCCATCGGCCATCTCCTTGTACACTCAAGAATCATATCTACAATGGCTCAAACCGCTTCCAAAGCATCATGCAACATCTCCGCTTTGATGACATGTTCACATGTGCTGAGAGAGTAGAGACTGATAAGTTTGCTGCTATTTCTACTGTTTGGGAACACTTAGTCAAAAACTGTATCTCAGTCTTCAAACCTGGCCCACACATTACTGTTGACAAACAACTTTTCCCATCAAAGACTCTGTGCCGTTTCCTGCAGTACATTGCAACAAAACCTGACAAGTTTGGCATCAAGTTTTGGGTGGCCTGTGACTTGAAATCAAAGTACATTTGCAATGCAATCCCATATCTTGGCAAGGACCACAGTCGCCCGAGCGGTGAGAGACTGTCAGAGCGTGTAGTGATGAAGCTGATGGAGCCATTCATGGACCAAGGCAGAACTGTAACAACAGACAATATCTTTACGTCACTCTCCTTGCACAATGCCTGCGTGAGCCGAAGAACCTCCATCCTTGGAACTGTCAACAAGATTTGCCGGAAATTCCTCCATCAACAAGACAGAGTGACCAGATTCAATTCACAACAAAAGTGTTTTCCACCAATGAAGCAACCCTGACAGTATATGCACCAAAACGCAAGAAGACTGTCTATATCCTCAGAAGCATGCACAGCCAAGTTGAGACTGAGAATACACACAAGAAAAAGCCAAACACTGTGACCCAGTACAACAAATCCAAGTGTGGAGTGGATGTGATGGTGCGGGAGTACACTGTGCGTGCAGGAACACGGAGATGGCCAATTGCTGTGTTCTACAACATGATCGACATGGCTACACTGAATGCTCACATTGTCTATCAGGCATGCACAAGGGTGCAGGAAAGACGAGCACTGTTCCTGGTTGAACTGGCAAAAGAGCTGGCCACATGCAGACTTGAGTCTAAACTCTGTTTCAACCCCCACAGAAACCAAATATGTGTCACACCCTAATTACTGTCCATTGTATTCTCAAGTACTCATCAACGAGTGGGGATGTGAAGATTGTGTGGAACAATTCTTTGCTTGAAACATTTGTCTCGCTTGATACCTTTGTCCTTTTTTGCTTATCTTTGTGTGAAACAAAATGGTCTTTTCCGAATTATACAGTTTGTTGTTTTTCTAAGCTCTAATTGAAATGTGTGGGGTGCTAATTTTGTTCCTCTGTCCTCGAAAATTTTAGGTTGGCAGTATGCAATATGCCCTCCGTAAAATGACTGGCCATTATAAATATCATTTTCACCGCAAATAAATGAGTAAATATGTTTCTTGACTCAGCTGAAGGATGATTGATAAACATTAGTGTATACCATAGGTGTAAACTCAGGTCCTGGAGGTTAATGCCCTGCCTGTTTTCCAACTCTCCCTGTTGCAACACGCCTGATTCAAATGAACAGGTTCAATGTCAGGCTTTCGCAGAGCTTGCTGATGATCTGATCATTTGAATCAGGTGTGTTGCAACAGGGAGACTTGGAAAACATGCAGGGCATTGGCCCTCCAGGACCTGAGTTTGACACCTATGGTGTATACAAACACTTGCTCAAATAAACTGTAATATTAAAATAAAATCAGTATTTCTCAGAGAGTAAAATATATACATCAAAAGATATATATAGCTTCTTTTTTGAAAATCGTGTCACTGTCACACCGTTGAGAAATTATAATGTACAAGGCGACCAAATTGGTTGAACTCACACAATGCCACCATGTAAACAGAACAATTTGAAAGCAGCCAAGAAATCAGGATGTCTCTTGGGAGCCGAAATGTAAAACAACAGCCAGGGGTGTCTTCCTCATGTGCCCCCCCCCTGTGGTGCATGAGGAACGGCCCCATTTACAAAACAAAGGCAGTTCTTCACACCTTTGCCTGGCTGTTAGCCCTTTCACTCTGTCCTACAAGGAGACAGTCTTGGGGCTGATCCCGGGATCTCCAAAAAGGGACACAAATGGTACTGCTAGTGTTAAAATGCATAATAATAACCCTCCCAGCACGGAGTGGAACAATTGATTCCCAAGATGTCGAAGTGTTCAAGAAACAAATTAGCTGTCTGAACTTCCCGGAGAACTTCCATAAATATGACGGAATCACACGTGAGTGGGTTTTTGTTTTTTTTTGGATAAGATAGAGATGATTCATGTTTACTTTTGTTCCTTTTGTCTTTATCTGTCTTCCTACTCCAGAGCTGTGTCCTGATGACAAGCAGGCCAAAGAGTGAGCCACTTCAAGATGAGAGGAAACATTGAAAACTTCTACAGTAGTTGCTCTGACAGAATGTATGCTCTATTCATCGTTTTCGTCCATTAAAGCCTCCTAGATCATGTGTAGCATGAGTGAAAGAAAAAAAACCTATCATAACGCTGGGTACACCTTCAAAGATTAATTTGACACAAAATTGTAGACTCTGATTGATAATTAAGCCTTAATTCATCTTTGTAGGCCAAAGAAGCATGTTTGGTGAATTAAAAATGGACGCCTGACTTTTGAGCAGGAGAGCCATGTGATTTCCCCCAGCCGAAAAAAGTATAGAAAATGGATGGGTGTTGTACTCCGCCTTTTTAAACGTAATTATGATGAGTTTAATTTTATTTTACACGCCAGGAAAAAAAAATAACATTTTTGAAATCAGCGTCAAAAATACATTTAGGGACACATAAAGCCATCTCTGATGGAAATTTTCTGTTGACCAGTGTTTTTTATATATAATGCAGACTTCATTATACTGTCACTCTTGTCAAATCACATGAGATTACACAAGTGTATCTCTTAATCTTATCTCGTATCAAAGCTTGATCAAGCGGAGCTATGTTTACGATACAAAAGGAAGGTTTGATATACTGTACATGTAAAGCTGATACATAATAACAAATCCACTTTTCAACAACCACCAACTGTACAATAAGAGAGATCTTATAACAAATTACAGTTTCCTTTGTAATGACAGACGAAGGACTAAATGTTACGCACTTAAATATCCAGCTTAGAGTACTGGCCCCCCGACCCACTTTGAACAACCTCTAATTTGCACGGCTTGCTGCTGTCGCTCCGCCCGCTGGTTCTGGTGCTCTGCGTGCGCAAGCTGCTCGGAATCTGATGAGGACGCCGGCATTTGAACAGCGCCACGACCCGTTTCCTGCAGTGAGATGAGCCAAAGTAGTAGAGGACTGGGTCCAGGCAGCAGCTGAGGCTTCCTGCGCACATCGCAAGAAGGTACGCCCGGTAGGAGGTGTCGTTGGACTTGTGATTGACCCCGACGTAGTGGACCATTAAGATAACGTTAGCGGGGGTGAAGCAGACCACAAACACGACCAGCACGACCACAGCCATGACCACCGCCCGTGTCTTTTTGGACCGGTTCTCCACGTTGGAGGCCGCCAAGGCCCGGATGATGCACACGTAGCAAGCCACCGTCAAAATGAGCGGGACGAAGAAGAAAACGGAGCAGTAGATGGGAAAAAGTATCGATAGTAGGATTGCAGTCTCTCTGAATCTTGCACGTCGTGGCAGGTTGTGATGTCCAGGTGGGGCAAGTATGCCGTCTGACCCGAGGCCAAGAGAGGCGCCACTCCCGCGAGCGCCAGCAGCCACATGCTGGCGCACACGGCCCACGCCGCCTGACGGCTGCGCCATGTCAGTGAGTTCATGGGGTAGACCACGGCGAGGAAGCGGTCGATGCTGATGCACGCCATGAGCAGGACTGAGCAGTACATGTTGCAGTAGAAGGCTGCAGTCACGACCCTGCACATGAACGGGCCGTAGGTCCAGTTGTTGCCGTGGTAATGGTAGGCTATCTTGAAAGGGAGGAGCAGGCCAAAGAGCAGATCGGCACATGCCAGGTTCAGCATGTAGATAACGGCGGGTTTTCTGGGACGGACGGGGTGCACGAACATCACCGTGGCAACAAGGTTGAGGGGCACGCTGATGATGAAGACGAAAGTGTAGACCGTCGGCACAAAGGCGGTGGCCAGGCAACTACGCAGGAACCGCTTGGCCTCCTCTGAGACAAAGTAGTGCTTGTGAGGATGATGATGTGAGACGTGATGTCGTCTCACCGGTTCGGGCTGGGAACCCGAGCCGGAACCGGTGTCATCGCCGAAGCCGTCAGACATAGACAGGTCTATGTAGTCCTTAGCGTAGCTAGAGAAGGTCCGTGGGTAAAACCCAGAGGCTTCAATGACAGGAAAGAACAGAGCATGCATTGAGGGCTTTTTTTTTCCGGTGCAGATATAATATAATATAAAATCGTTTTCACACATTTCGAGGAAGCTGACCCTTTCAGATTTCAAATGGGATCCTGAATATGGATGAAGGCTGACTAAAATGAACAAAAAAAGAAAACAGTCTACTCGACAATGAATAGTCCCTTCCAAAAGTATTGAAACGTCGAGGTCAATTCCTTTGTTTTTTTTGTATATTAAAGACATTTGCTTCAGATCAAAAGATGAAGATGAGACAAAAGTTCAGAGGTCCAGTTCATATTTCATGGTATTGATATCTGGATGTGTACAACAACTCTAGACAGCGCATCTTCTGTTTTAACCCATAATGCATGGAATTACTGTAAATCCTGTCCCTTGAGTTATCATTATTGATTTAAAAAGTGAAAACAGAATTTGAAGGGCAAACAACAACGTGCAACAAAACATACACTCCCACAAATATATTAAGTTAAAATGTACAAAAAGGGATGACTGGAGCCTATTGAGAAAATGAATAAAATGTTCAAATAAAAACTAGAACGTTCAATTAAAAGGTTTTAAAATTATGTGTAGTGTGCAAACGCTTTCGGAAAATTTCAACATAAAGATGTAACTTGTTCAGTTTATTTTGTTCCTGCTCAATATTTCATTCTCAATAGAACGTTCGGTGCTCTTGGTGTCCCTCTAGTGGTCATATGGCCTTGTGCAAGTGCTTTGTTTTTTTACGCCTTGGGCCAAATCTGGTGTGTACTGTACTTTATTTTAAACACGTAAGCATGCAAGTTTTCTTTAAAAAAAAAATCAAAAACAAAACAGGACCCTATAGTGCTTAGAATGTCAGCCATTTTCAGACCCTCCTTTACTCTGCCATATGGAAAAAAAACACGTACAAGAAATAAAAACAGCTGGGATCTAAGACAACAATACAACTCCGACTGCAAAACGACAATTCACCAGTGACTTCCTGTGTTCTTTTAATGGGATTAAAGGATTTGGCGGAACCTTCCCAACTTCTATTGTTATACTCGTGTTATATTGAGTAGAACATTGACGCCCATATACAGCGCAAAAGTGTGCGTGCATCTAAATTCCCATTTTAAAAGGTCACGTCCTTTGACCACAAACCATTTGACGGAATTAACAGCGCTTCTTCTGGTTGCAAACAAGAAGTGCGTTCAGCAATTTAATTCAGAACAGTCAATTGAAGAGTCGATTAGAAAACCAATTTGTAGTCCTGCTTGAATACAATGTTTTTGTGTTTTGCGGCAATGCATAATACTAAAAGCGTTTTAGTTCCCTTTGGAGCCAAATGAAAGAAGGGAACCAAAATATTTGCAACTCAACATTATCTGTACTAGAGGCAGCATTACAGAGTTTTTTCAATTTCATGTCATTGGGTAGGTCTACCTAATATTGTGGCTAGATTTCAGAAAGCACAATATACAGAACGTAGCTGTATATGTTTTATGTTCAATAAATAAACGAACAAAATGCATTTGCATGAAACATACCATAAGCCACCCATAGAATGAAGCAGGTCATGTATATTTTTTTTGTCTGGAATTAAAAATGTAACTTACCATTACGCATGCCGAGTGCTGAGCTCTGAAGTGAAAACACCACCAACAGCCAAACTGATGGGCGACCTGCGGGTGGATTGCCTCGAAGCATTTTTTGAATGTAATATCACTGGTTCGGTTAACCAGGAGTGCTGCAAGTGTGATAAGTGTTTTAATATAGTCGAGTGGGGGGTGCTGGCACACCCCCTTTGACTCCTCCCCAATAATCCCTCACAATAAACACACCACCACAATGTCAGCAAACTACATTCACAAAACGACATAAATTCTTAAATTCTGTACCTTGGAGTGTCATTTAAATGCGAGCCCATCATATTTGGGTTATTTGTTTTGTTTTGATAGGCAAGGTGTAAGAACGTATCTTGAATGATAAAACTGTAGAATTGTGAGCTCCCCCCCCACCTCTCACCCCAATAGAGAATGTTTTCGATACACTGACTGTCAAAATCACATCCACCAACAATACATATTAAAAATGCATTAGTCGCAGCATTTAAAAGTTTTATTAATTAAAATATGATTATTTGGATGCTTTAATTTAAAAGGCACTGGTGTACTACAACATTTCAACAAGACGGCCTTCTGAGACAACTCCTTCGTCAACATAAAAGTAACAACAAAACAATAGTGTTTCTCTTACAAAGAAAACAAGAATATCTTCCTAATTAAAATACATTAAATTTAACTCTCACAAAAAGGAAAAAAAGAAATGAACAGCTTCATTAAATTATTCAAAGGAGAAAAAAAAAGTATCATTTACATTTTCGGACAACCTTGATTTTGTTGAACAAAGTGAATGCTATCACAAGGCACAAAGTATTTCCCCATGTTCCGTATTTTCATTCACTTTCCATAGAATTTTTTATTTAGGAGAAAGATGAGGAGGTTCACGTTGACTTTAGCTTTGTCGAACATCTTCATAACAGCCACGCCTTCATACTGAAGCTGCAAAAGGTCCTGTACAAAAACACAAAAAAAACAAAAAAAGTCAAATGATTGAATGAAGGAAAAGTGGTTCGGATAATGGATGGATGTGCAAAAACAAAAACCAAAAAAAAAAAACGAATAAAGCTGACTGCATGAAAGTCATTGTGTGTCGTGTGAATGTAAGGCAGTGGAATTTTGCTTACCTGGAAATGCAGCTGAACCTTTTCCATCTCAACACCCATAAACTTAGCTTTCACCTCAAAATCCCCAACTTCCTCACTTGGTGAAATCTCAAACATTACATTTTTGAACCTGGCACAAAAGATAACAGATTAAAAAAAAAAAAGTGTTAACGCAGCACACTGGAGGGGAAATGGACCAATCGTTTCCAGTAAAATCATCCTACTACGGATGGAACGATGATGACGCGTTCCTTATGGGAATCATTTTCTCAACACTTTCACATTTTAAAAGGAAGAAAGGACATTCAAAATGATGCCGCTCGATTCAATTTGGAGCTGAACAATGCAGAAGCAAGTCACCGTTCAGTCTGATTTAACCTAAGTGTCAAGCAATAAAAACAAACAGCGTATTCATTTCAAAGCTTTTTAGAGGGGCTTTATCCGATTCTCCAATAGGGAGGCGATGAATTTAAGATGGCACACGGGTTAATCTGCCATCTAGCGATCAATATCTCACTGGCATGGATAGCTGAATAAAGATCCATTTATTTCGTCTGAACCGATTTTCAGACCATTTGAGTGACTTTTGATCATTTCCCAATGGATGACAATCATTGAACTGCTCGACTCACTGGTTGGTCTGAAGTCCTTCGATCTCCAGAATGACTCCCTTCTCATGCAGCCTCGCTCCGGTGTACTTCAAAGATTGCGGCTTCCCCCTTTTGCCGGCCTTTTCGTCCGCTTTGCTGTCCACTTTGATGGATCTGCGCGAATTCCTAGCCGCGCACAACACAGGGACGCATGAGCGGTGTGACCACAACCACGCCACGCCACCCGCGCAGGGCGTCAGGCTCACTTGCGGTTGAGGTTGTCCAGGCACGTCCTGATGTAGGTGTCGTAATAGTTCATCTGCTCCTGGTAGAAGGTTGTTTTCGAATTGAGCGCCACAAGCGCCTGCTGGAGTTTCACGAGCTCGGCCTTCCTCCTTTGTCGGTAGCGTCTTTGGTAGCGAATGTCCTGGTGATCGGAATCGAGTCGACAAGTTGAGAGGCCGAGTAACACTTGAGTGGCTTCAGTAGCTGCTTACACACCTTAGCGATGTCATTGATGATGTCCTGGTATTTGTTTGTGGCAGTGACAAGGTTAGCCTGCTCCAGGTTCCTAAGGTTCCTCAGGATCTTCCGCTTCTTCTGCTCCAGGGGCAGCTGACTGTCCTCCAGTACTGCCGGGCTGCTCTTTAGCCCGTCAGGGGTCTGAGCGTCCTGAACCGCCCGTCGCACTGCTATCTTGGTATGTTCTGACTCCTGTGGAACATAGTTCAAACATTACAGCAAAAAAATAATAAAACATCAGTCAGACAAAAATAATGGCACGAAAATGAAATGACCAAAAAAATGTCACCTGACGAGCCGTGGCTGGGGTCTCTAAAATTTCAGCCAAAGTCTCTGCAGGTTGAATTCGGATCACGTCCACAATAAGTTTCTTTGTCCTACAAAGACAGAGGCAGACGATGGTGATGTGCAAAAGCATCACGTTTGTTCATCCAGACTGAAGAAGCCAACAAATAAAAACATAAACATTTTTATATACGATGATTTTCCCGATCTAAGGTTTATGGTATTGCAGGAGATTGAAATGTATTATTTTTTAAAACAGAAACTACAGCTTTAAAGATAAAGAACCGTGTTTTATTTGTATACGAGTTCCTTGAAAGGTGCCATGTAACTCAAAGTTATGGTGGCTCTTTGAATACACGAGTCTTGTCAAAAACGTGTCTTGCATATGGATTCCATACAGAATGTCCTCATCTCAAGGTTTGCATGAAATCATCTTTCTAATGCGGCGTGTTACACACAGAAGGATACATGTTTATAGGGATGATAAGTGTCGCCGGCGAGCTTCTTCCTGTTTGGACAGGAAATGATTCACGTGCAGGAAAGACAACGTTGCGTCACGAAGCGATATTGTGGTGAAGGGGGGGGGGGTTAAAATAAAAGCCATATAAGGATCAAATATAGAACAACAACATCATAGCTTCATTCTGTCCATGGAGAATCTACATTTCAGGTACGCAAGAATACGACAAAGGAGTTAAAATGGAAGGAAATATGAATCCTCAAGCCCCCTCCCCTTTTCAATTTAAATTGCTTTCACTGTTCTTGGAAGGCTTTTTGACAAGATGTTGGTTTGAGTGCGTACGTGGCTGTCAAGTTCTTCCGTGACATCATCCAACCACATGCTGTTCTGGACCTTGAGAAATAGTCATGCTAGAACAGAAAAGGACCCACACCGCCCCCTGCCCCCCCCCCCATCCCCGTCTCACAAAGTCCAAAACATTGCAGCATGTCTCAATACTATCGTCCATATAAAAGTTTGTCCCTTATCACACGAAAGGCTGCGACATGTCCACTTTCCCCTCACAATGTAAATTTCAGAAACAACTCACTTGGTCATGAGACTCTTCAAGTCTTTGTCATCCCCTTCGAGCATCTCAAACTTGCTGGTCAGAGTGAGGGAGATCTCCGTTTTGGCCAGCTGATTGAGGACGGCATCCCTGTTTGCGTCGTTGCCGTGAATGGCTCCTTCACCTAATTTGAACAAGGACGTGGAAAATATTTGACACCGACATCTTGGAGAAGCGACAGTGAGCATCCACATGTGGAGTATGAACATGTGAGTTACCGAGTAACGCCTCAACGTCAGGGACATCTCCCAAATCCTGCAAGAGCTCGTGCAACAGGTCGTTGAGGTCTGGCGAGATTGCCTCCAGGTGTTCCAAAAGAAGCTGGATTGATCGGGATGCGAAAAGAAGTTTAGAGTAAGATGCCGGCCAAACGGCAACTTTTGATTTGATATACGAGACTTACTGAGTGCGTGTTGATGATCTCTTCTATGGAGATGTAGATGATGGGCTTGCTCAGGGTCACCATGTCTGAGTATTCATCAATGTTAAACTTCTCCTCGGGTTCAGGGACATCACAGGCAGACTGGAAAAACACCCTATAACAGAATTCAGGAATAGGTCGACATTGTGTGGTTGCAAAATTGGTGTTCCGCTTATGGTCACGTCGAAAGATTACACTTTTTTGTTTATTCTCTGTGAATGATGGATAAGTAAATGTGCAAGAGGTGGAGATCTGTGAAGGCGTACAATTTGGTGCCAATTAGAGATGCATGATAACGCGATAATGGTGATTCCTGGGCAAAAAAACTGAGGAAAAGAGATTTTTGTAAAAGCATGCATTTCAATCACGTGAGGCACCACTGCTACCTACTGATCGCGTTTTTACGTGATTTACAATGCAAACGGCTTATTCTTATTCACATATTGCATCAGACCCTCCTCCTCTCTGTGACTCAAAAAAAAGACTTAAGACGTACAAGGTAGGTGGGGCCTAATTTTAAAAAGATGTACAAGTACATCTTGTGGAATGAAAGAGTTAAGGAAAAAACAACCAAAAGAAAAAGTCCACGTCTCACATTAATTACCTACGTGTAAGAATTCAGCATTATTCCTTTGTCAAAACAAATTCTGCATTCTCACCGGAACTTCTCGTATGTCTGCGAAATGAAGTTGTTCATGGGCGTCATGTGTGCATTCTCGCCCTCAAACAGCTTGTTGGCAGCAGCATGCTGGAGCATCTTTGCCACAGATCCCAGGTTGCGTCGCTGGTCCACGTGGAGCTGCCCTCCCGCCGACAGGTCAATAATGTCAAAGCCATCGGGAGCGACGATTGCAGGATTCATGTAGCGGTAGTAAAGCAAGTTTCCGACGACCTGCATTGGAAGGACAAAGTCACTCGTAGCATTGTCTTAGCAAGGCAGTGACAAGTACACAACTGAAGGCTTCTTACCTTTAGCAGCTCATCTTCTGATGCATCTGGAAACTTTTCGTGGAGGCAGTTCTTCAGAACCTTTGCTACATACCTCATGCCATAACTGCATGCAAAACAAGCGAGGATGAGAACTCCAAAGTGTTGACATGTATTGATGCATAGAAAAATGTACATTACTGGTGGCTATCACTGTCAACTTTTCCACAGTCCAAAAAGGCTGTGCAGTTCAGAGTCTTGTTTGAACATGAGCACCATCTAGTGGTACACTTGGAAAAAGACATTGGTTTTGGAACTTTGTTTTCAGAACAGACCCTTAGCAGATCCTTAACAGACCCTTTTGATGATATTATCAACCGTAGATGATGGAGTCCCTAAATTCCACGCAACTGTACTTTGAGGAATATTGTCCTAAAAGAGTTTGACTATTTTCTCACGCAGGTGTTCACAAAGAAGTGAACCTCACCTCCATCTTTCCTTTCAAGTGACTGACCAGTTCAGGGAAGCTCCTTTTATACCTAATCATGGCACTCACCTGTTCCAAACAGCTGTTTGATGAGCATTCCCCAACTTTCTCGATCGTTTTTGCCATCTGTCCGAGCTTTTTTGTTGCAGCCGTAAAATTCTAAATTAATGATTAATTGCTAAAAACTGTCAAGTTTATCAGTAAGAACGTGGAATATCTTGTCTTTGTAGTTTATTCAATCATACATTGGTTTTTTGTTTTTATGTTTAACACAACGTCCCAACCATTGGAATTGGCTTTGTGTTAACTGAAAATGCTGTTTTGGCAAGACAATTGTTTTGGAGGACACAGATTGGACATTTCCCGGTGCCAAAACTTACGGGATATTATCCAGGGAGGACACAATGGAGTTAAGGACTTTATCTGTTGCAGAGCGAAGTGCCAGACTGGAAGCCTCCAGCCTGTTGCATACTTCCTCATGTGCCATAGCCTGCTCGGGAGTCACTTCGTAGGGCAATTTGCTGAAACAAAAACAACAGGCGGACAGCTGTGAACATTTTTGTTGCAGATTATAACGTTCAGAAGATCCATCTGCAGTATTTGCTGACATCTGGCTCAACGGGAAAACTAATTTGGTTTCAGTGAGCGTGGGAAAAATGTATTGACGTATTGTAATTCTGCTATGAAGCACGACAATTGATCCCCATCCTTGTCATCAAACCATTCAGTGACAATAGATCTTTTCCTACCTGGCTTCTCCGGTGGCCGTCTCCAGTTGGTTGACCCAGGCTTTGTAAACATCCACAGGGTTGGTGTTGATGCCAAGATTTTTGTCGTCAATGATGTCTTTGACAACAGGGGACAAAAGTTGCCGCAGGGTGTTGTGGCCTCGCGCGCCTCGGTTGAAGCTGACCACCATCTTGATGACAGTGGGATTTCCTGTCACGATGTCCTGAATTTGATCAACCTTAGACCTGGGGACACAGTAAGAAAAAATTATAATAAATCAATCAGAGGAAAAGGGAACCATCTGTCAAACCCGAATTTAGGTGGGACTATCGCATGCATTACCGGATTTCTTCATCGAGAGCAGTTTTGAAGAGTTTGAGCAGCAGATACTCCTCTCGCTGGTTGGAGGCATAGTTGTACAAGGTGAATATCACAGTGTCCATAAACTTTGTGGACTTGTTTTGGGGCATTTGGAAGATAAGCTTCGCCAAGTAGGACGGGTTGGTCTGCGGAAGGAAAAGAAGGGTGTGTCGGACACAGTTGCTGGATTTGCAGAACCGAGATAACAGATCAGGAAAAGGCCGACGCATTACCTGAAGGAGGTAAAAGAGATGCTGATAGGCCTCCAGTTTCTTCCGCTTTCCTTTACTTAACCCCTTTATTCCCAGTTTGTCTGCTGTGGCCAGGTCATCATTACTGGCTTGATTTTTCATGTTCTTCATCGTCTTATTATGACTCACGACATCCTTTCGGCAGAAACGGCAAGACGGGTAAGGTGGTGATACACATTGCATACTTCACACATCCTCCACCCCGCACATATAGAAAAGAGATTTAGCCACCTGCAGCGTGATCCTGTTCTTCACTAGCAACCCGATCTTGATGTCCATCAGGTTCAAATCTTGTTCCATCTGCTGATTGGAGCGAATTTTGGTGACCACTTCCTCCTTGAGTCGCGTCACATCCTGCTCCTCCTGCAGATCCAAAGCGCTTTGTTCCAGCAAGTGGACAAACTTGCGCACCACCGACAGGGGCGGGTCCTTGGCCCCAGCTGAGTTAGTGGACAGAAACAAATCAAATATAACCAAATACATGCAAATGGCCATCTACATTTTTGTGCGGAGTCCAGTATGCATTATGTTACGCAAGTCTGTTGACTTACTCAGAGTTCTATAGTCATCTCTTGCTTTATTGGCCTTTAGAAAAGCTTGGATAGTCACAATGTCCTTCTCCTATGAGCAAAAATACCAGTAAATGCCTTGCGTCAACAGGGCCAATCACGACAAAGACCCATGCTGACTGGAGGAAGACACTGAATAAAGCGTTACTCACGTGATTTTTGAAGTATTGCAAACGCTGGTTGTATTCACGTTTGGCTTTCCACATTTTAACCAGAGACTGAATCTTAAAAGTAGGCAAAACAATACACGTCAGTCAATGTTTTGAAATGTTTTAGAGGTCGAACCCCATTTCTCTGACCGTGCGTTATCAATGTATCACCTTGACAACTGAGGTGACATTTGTATGAAGCAGTTTCATCCTGTCCTTGTATATTTTTCTCTGTTTGTAACCTCTCCAGGATGCCTGTTAAAAAAATTAAAATAATGCAACACATACTTATCAGGGAAGGGCAGCCAGCTCATCTAAAAATCACGATAATTGAATGCAGAGGGAAAAAAACCCCAAAACAATACCCAACAATGGTCATGGGCACTACCTGCAGTCTGACGACATGAGGTTCTTGTCGACGGAGGTACTCCATCCTTTGCGCATGCCTTCGTCTCACCAGAAAACCTCGGACCTTTGCCTGCAGCTGCGTTACTAAGGACTCATTGGCCAACCACAATTGTTCCCGCTTATATCCTGCAGTCACACAACTGACTGCAATCTACGTGGGACAAACAATCATCAATAAGACTATCAGTTAAACAAATATGCATCATGGGTGGCAAGGTACCTGAATTTCCTCTTTACTGAGGTGGCCACTATTGCCTTCAAAGTTTTCTGGCTCCTCCCAGGCACCTTGTCCAGTCTCCAGGTTATAGTAGTAGTCATATCTATCGTTTATGCGATGTTTCACCCACACGCTCCCAGTGCCCCCTTATGAGAAAATGTATCGAATTTGGAAAATGAAGTTCCGACCCAAATGCACATTTCTTCCACAGATTTCTGAGTTCAACTACCTTGGGGTGCCATCTTTCCTTGTGCTTGTTCCAGTTCAGCCTGGTACACATCAGCACATTCAGCGAGTACCAGTCTCAGCCCTGCATTTGGTGACTGCAGAGCCTGCAGTGTGTTCTCGGAGTCACCCTCGGCCACCATCTTGTTTATGTCAGCAACTGCTTCAGCCACTGTCAAAACAGAGGATGACTGAGTCAAAGGACGAGGTGTTAAGTGTTAAGTCAAGCTTGACATCGGTGTAGGAAGAGCGGAAGTGGAGTTCCACAGAATAGATATTTAAGCCTCTATTCCACGGGATGGACGTGGAAAAAGGACAGAATGTCACAATGACTTGGTCACGAGCAGACAAATTAAACACGTTACACCACATATGCATGTCACAAAATCCATGCAAACAACTAGCTTAAAATTTGGGGTGAAGCAGAGCAAAATCCTAATTTTACATTTTTCTGATGAAAAGAAAAACTTGCATAACTTAAATGTGGAAGCAGAGCGGCAATTTCTAAAAGTGTAAAAAAATAAATTAAACATTCACTTGTGAGAGCCTCCTCGGCATCCTGGTTGGCTGCATGTATAGCCTCTTGGATTTGATCCAGCCACAGTACAGCAGATTCATCTCCCGAGTTCTGCAGATGAACAAAATACTGTACTGTAAGTTGTGGCATTTTCAGCCACGTGTGGTCAAAGTAAAAACAATTCCTTAATCAACCACTGTTTGTCGATATGAAATCACGACGCAAGAATGACGAATCCCTGAAAGCCATATCCGTTAATTCACTCAGCATCATGCAAATCTAAATTTAGGCTGCTAATATAGCTGCAGGCAGTACAAATTTTCCCATAAAGAAAACTTTACATCCTTGAGCCATTCTACTCCTTGGTAAGAATCCCATAAAAACATTTGAGCCCAACTCTTGATGCTAAAATTAGCAAACTCTGGAGAGGGATAAGTCGATCCCGGACCACTGGGAGGAAGGAAATGGTCATTAGCTTGGGTCCTTTTGTAAAAAAAAAAAAAACATTGTGGTGACTGAAATTTCCCACCCAATTCTTCTAGTAGAGTAGATTCTAAGCACAATTTATTATCCATCAATAGAATATGGGGTGGGTGGGGAAGCTAATTGCCTTTTATACAAAACTATTTCTATTGGAACACAAAAAAAAAAAAGTAACTTTATGACTGCATAACCTATTTTAAAGCAGAGCGACGCATGCTTTGCAACACAATATTCAGCACCAACGTTCTTCTATGGCTGAATCAGATGTTTGTACAAATTACATCAGTGACAAGTATTTAATGACACCGTTTAAATATCACAGCAGATGCTAAACCTCGAACTTGTATCCTCCCACTCCAGTGAGTCAGTGGGTCGTGACTGACGTGGGCGGCAGGGAATTTTGTTTTCAAGGCGGGACAGGAAACGTGCATGCAGGAGTGAATAAACAGGGAGACTTTTTTTTTTGTCTTCTCTGAGGTAGCCAAGCTTGTGTATGCATCGCTGGCAGTTGTAGCGCTGCGGCGATGCCCCAAAGCAAAGTTTATCAGTGGATGACTGCTGTATACCGAACAATATTCATTTTTTTCTGCATTCGGTAAATATGGCGTACATTTTAGTCGGACTTCTCATTTGTCTAATGGATGTGCAGACCATCCAGGCTGATGGTAAGTATACCTTGAACTATTTCCTCTCCCTTGTTTATTGGAAACTGCTTACCTTTGGGACGATTTGACCCAAACCATTAAGTCGGGGGAAAATTATAAAAACATAAGCGACTATGGTTGAAACTACCTGCTGTATTTTAAATAGATTTATTTAAAAATGACAAACGTAAATGTAATTTCCTTGTTATTCATGAACTTCAGTGATATGAACCACATGGTTCAAGACTAGAGCTTCTGTTATTTTATTTTTTTCTCGAGAACTATTTGTTTAAAAAAAAAACAATTAAAAAGAAGTTTGCTGTAGCTCTTAATAATGCTGCTTTTGTTCCCATGTAGGGAATAGAACTGGGACCCCAAACAGTACACAACCTGAAGTGTTCCCAAAATCTTTCAAGGGCAAGATCTATCAACGCAATCTCACAAAGCAGCCGTTAGCCGGTGTCCACCCGAGTGGAGACCCCTGGCTGGATGTGGACCCGGACGCCGCCGCAACAGCCTACGCCACAGGGCTCTTAAGCACCTGGATCCTTCCTATAGCTTACATCTTGGCCATGGTTGTGGGTATCCCCTCCAATGCCTACATTCTGGCCTTCCTCAGACTGAGACTTAAAGCAAAGTCCTTGTCCACGGTCGTGCTTTACCTGAACCTGGCCTTGTCGGACCTGCTGCTCTTGCTTTCCCTGGCATTGCGCATCCACTACCATTTTAGTGGAAACAACTGGGTATTTGGGGAAATCTCATGCCGGCTGATGACAGCTTTGTTTTATGGCAACGTCTACTGCTCAGCGCAGACGATAGCCTGCATCAGTCTGAAGCGCTACCTGGCTGTGGTCAAGCCCTTCTTGTATAGACGGCTGGCCAAGACCGTGCTTGCGGTCTGGGCTTGCTTGATCGTGTGGTTCCTATTTGGGGCGGCTATCGTACCGGAGCTACTAGTGAGGCAAAGCTATTGGCTTGCTGAGCTGGGAGTCACCACCTGCCACGACGTGCTTCCCCTGGAAGAAAAACCGCATTCACTGCTTGTGCCCTACAGACTGATGCTCGTTTGCCTGGGCTTCGTAGTCCCCTTTCTGATTTCCATCTATGCGCACGTGTCGGTGGTCCACCATCTTGGACAATCAGGGTGTAACTGGAGACCGTTTATCAAGATCAGCACTCTGGTTTTTATCATCTTTGTGGTATGTTTCTTGCCCAGCGGGATCCTGCATATCGCGCACTACGCCCGCCTGCTTTCCAGCGGGGATGACAAACTGTATGGATATTACAGATGTGCCGTGTGTCTCTGCTGCTTCCACAGTTGTTTGGATCCCTTCCTGTGTTTGCTCATTTCTAAATCGGCCACATCAGAGATACAATTCATTTCCATCCGCAGGATCCCGGAGAGGCTGGCTGTTAAGATATGTGACTGAAACGGCTTCGCCTTACATGACAATTGTCGGGACACAGCGGGGAATCACAATCTCGGAAACATCCCACGCTGGGAAATAAACAGGGTGGTACACATGACAGTTAAAGTCTCTTAGTAAAAATAGATACTGTATGTACAGCACGTCGACTGGAATGTTGAAAGGACTGTTGATTTTGAGAGCTAACCAAATGAGAGTTGTGTGGCTAGATGGCAGAAATGCAAAATATTTATTTTGTATTAAAAAACAAAAAAACAAAAATCCTTTACATACACTTGTAATGCATCACCGATTTAAAGATTTCAGAATTAGTGACCTAAATGTTCATTTGAGATAAGGCATTGGGTTAGATTTGATTTATAATTCAGGGTTCATTGTCATGGTCGACAAAAATGTTATTGATGCAAACACATTGTTTTTGTACATGCCGACAAAGTTCAAGATATCATTGTGTAATTAAAGTTAAAACATTTTCAAGAAACCTACATCCCTTTCCCTCCACAAAAACAAAAAAAGTAAGCCCGAAGGAGGAGATAACATTTACTCATGATGAGAGCTGTTCCAAATTAAGCTGTGATGTCAAGTGCAGTCATAAAGTCTTGCAGGTAAGAAAAACAACTCAAAATCCGTTTTTACCAGCTTTCGTATAAATACGTGGAAAAATCATAATACCTGGCAGAGGCGTTGTTTGATATAGTGTAGAACATCGTGGTAGTGTTTTGCTGTGACTGGGTTCACCCCCGTCAACTTGGCAGTGGGAAGGAGCAGGGCTGCAAGTGTCTGCTGATGATCACCGGAGTTCAATGCCTCATTGATCTCAGCTATTGCTATGATTCCTGGAATTGATTATCCCATGTATAGAAATTGTCAATGTTTATGATAAAGTGCAACATACTACTTAGTTCGACAATCAGAAATGTGTCTGGAGGTTCTTACGTTCGTGCTCTTCGAGGACCTGAATATTGACAGTGTCAATGCACTTTTGAACATCGTTCCAAGTGAGGAACTCGACGCCCTTTGCAAGAGACTCCACCCGCTGCTTGGCTAGGGCATCAGCATACCTGGGGGAAAGAGACCATTGCAGAATTTTCAATACAGTATTTTCGATTCAATTTTGCTAAATTGGCGCTCAACACAATTTCATCATTTAAACGAACCATCCAAAGACTTGGAAAAGTCCCTTGAGGAATACCGAGGAGTTATCCGGGGTCCTGCTATGTTGTCATTTATTCTTACAGTCAATGTCCCTTTGCATTGCAACTACCAATCATCTACCGATTGACGGACCTGTTTAGGTTGTCTTGATCCATGTTTGTGAACCCCATCGGCGAGTCTGTCAGTTGCTCGATCACGGCCTGTGTGTCCTTGGTGTCCAGAACCTCATTGAGCACAGCTACAGCCGACAGCATTTCCACAGCCACGCTCAACTCCTCGTGGCTCAGGCCAGACTGAACGCAACATACAATGTTGGAATCAAACAAACGACATGACATTTCACCGCACTGACAGACGACATGTAGCGATGAATCAGAGTAAGAATGATGTCATGTCTTACCCTCGCCCCTTGCAGTTGCAAACTAAATAGTTCATTCTGATAGAGACTGGCTGCAGTTTGGTAGACGATTGGCAGTTGAGCCTCAGGGTTCATGAGTTCCTGCACAGTCGCCACTGCATCGCCAAGGCGAATGGCAGTATTGATCGCTGAAACTGCTTCAAGTTCTGGACGGAAAAACAAGGAGATTAAATGATAAAAGGTCGAATTTTGAGCACTGGGAGACATGGGGAGTTCTTCTACGTGAAAGGGTATTGGTGCTTACTTCGCCTTTCGGCCTCTGCAAAGTCATTGCAAGAGCTTAGAACTCTTTGAATCTCATCCTTATCCACCAGAACTGCCTTGTTTTCATCCTGCATGCAATAAAACGGTTGAACACCAATATGGAAATGATGGCAATCATGAATGGAGCGTTTGTTGAAACTTAAGTTCGAGCGGCAAATGAGTATTTCTGGACCTATTGTTTTAGTGGCAGCAGATAATACTGGGCTGAAGGATTGGGGGGAAAGAACCCATATTGCAATTGTTCTCCCCTCAATATTGCGATTCCATATTTTATTTATTTATTTATTTGTAATGTGCCCTGTGTGGCTGCTCAGTAATGTAGAATGGAGGACACAAATCCCTTTTCTGCCAGAACATTTTTTTCGGTGTAACACTGGAGTTTGGTCAATTTCCACCGCAGCAATTATTTATTATTTTTTTATGGCCTCTTTTCATGTGTCCGAAAAGATCAATGAATGCATTATGTGAGGAAATTAAAGTTGTTTTTATTACAAAATGTAACCCATGAGTATTATTTTCTTTTGCTGTCCTGCATTATTTTTTGCTCATGAGATGTTCATATTTGTTTACTTCATTTGTTTTAATGATATAATTAATCTTGTGCATTTTTGTTAGAGAGATAGTGTTCCAGACAATCGCAACCTTTGTTATTTGAAAATTGTATTCCACTATATCATGATGTAAATGTGATTTTGATGAATTGTTCAGCCCTACTTTGAATTACTGCTTGGAAGATCATATCAGTCCTTTTAATTAATAGTGTGGACATCAAATACAACATCAAGTTGCAGACTGGGTGGCAAAGACCATACAAAGTCAAAATCAGGCTCACCTTGGATTTGTGCAGACAATACGTGGTGAAGTGCTCCAGGTACCAGCCGTGGTTTATGTCCTGCACACCGAGTAAGGCCAGCGCTTGAAGCCTCAGTGCAGCCATAAGAGAAGCTTCATCCTGGCTACACACTGCCTGATTTACCTGCCTTACAGCTGCTTGGACTGCAAACAGAAAAAGCAGAATTTTCTGACATGTACGTGTTTTTGAAACAGCCGTCTCGTGTACTTTTGAGTATAAAAGCAGTGAATGCTTAAAATAAGGTTGATGCAGCAGCGTTTATTATCATGGAGGAGGGTTCGTCCTTACTGTTGACAATGTCTATGCAGCTCTGGATCTCCTGCTGTGTTAGCAACTCCTCATAAACATCTCTTTCCTCACTACAAAATGTGGAGTACTAGAAAAAACACAAAAATGACATTTTTCATATTGCTGAGTCTGGGATGTTTGCGTGCGTGCATAGCCCAAGTGAACTCCCTTTTGTTTATGGTGTCTTGAGAAATAAAAGCAAAATGGAGACACGTTGCCTTGTAGTGCAAGTGTTAATATTTGGTGAGGTACAGCTGACACTGCAGGAGCTGGAATGTGCTGGCAAGGCTCATAGAGCGAGTCATTGCGGGCAACCGTTTTCTGGGCCACTAGAGTCGATTCCATTCGACACTGCAATTGGAATCGTTTGCTTTGCCTTTCAAGACTTTCACAACTCTCAAGTTGTGACGTCGTGTTCTCAAATACTACCCTGAGCAAGCAGAGTTTTGTTTGGCGAAAGAAGACAGAGCAAACAAAAGCAAAAGACAACATTGATACTTTCAACTACGGCCAAGGAGGTTCACTTTCACAGCTGTGAGTTCATCAATCAGAAGGGTGGCGTAAAAGGGATAAATCCATTTACGGTAATCTTGATGAAAGGGACGCTGGCAAAGTGTCTATGCAGTTTTTTTGTGTGGCGCCTTATTGTACCATAACATACAACTCTGCATTATTCCACTTCTCATTAAATAATGCATTCAGCCTAATAACTAAACCCAGACATGTGCAGTATTTATGATATCACATTTGGTGATGATGAAATATAGGATTATTTAGATTTGGTGGGCGGATGCAAAGTTAGAGAGTGCTGTTAACTTTAGGTAGGATTATTAGGTGGTTTAATGTGTAAAAGACATGCAGTCAATAACGACAATTGACTACTTTCTTCCTCTTACACTGCCCGAGGACTGATCTTGTTTACGGGTCTTGGCCTGGCTCAATGTGTCGTGGTAGTCTTGCGCCAGAGCTTCCTGGGTGTTCCTCAGCATGGCGTTTGGATTTGTCAGCGCCGACATGGTCGCAGATGCCTGACCCTTGTCTATTGCCTCGTTGATGGCAAACACAGCCGCGTGCACTAAGGACGAGAGCAACAAAACAATATTTGTGTGTGTGGATAAAATGCACTCCATGTCCACCGGGTAGAAATCGCGACAGGAGGTAAATGACTTACATGCTGCTTCATCCACCGAGAGCTCGTTGGCCAGGATTCCGCCAATCTTACTAAAAGCTGGCATTTGGATACCATACTTGTCCAGCTCACTCCTCATGTTACTGATCTCTTCCTCTGGGAGACGCATACAGACCAAGAGAAGCCGGTCGGCGATTCGTGTGAATTTGAAAAAAGGAAAACAACTACTACATTACAAATAGCACAGGAGCAAGACGAAGATTCAAGTTAAAAACAAGCAGGACATGAATTATATTCAATTTTATGTCGTGTGTTGTTCTGTTGCTACCTGTAAAGGCCACCTTCCCTAAAGGTCCTGGATCTGTGGTGCAATGCCCAGTTTATACAAGTACAAGCTGAAACAAACAATGTGCACAAGATTAGCACTAAAACCTGAGCAAGCACTCCAAGCTTATGACGATCTGCAGCTATTAACAGCAATAATTAACTGAAAGATTTCTATGCTTTTCCGTGACTAAGATTATTCCTGGTTGGCATTATTATTGTTTTTTTTCCCAACCAATAACACACAAACACCACAGGGAGGTAGTGTTGGCTCAGGATTCCACTCGGGCTTGTCCTCTCGTCTACTGGTCAATTAATTCAACAGGTAGGTCCCCGCAACCTTCATCAAACTTTCATCGAGCGGCGGGTACCTGATAAGTCAGAATGAATTATGGATACTTAAGGGAGGTCTGGCCACTCAAACAATAGCTTCAGAGGCAGATTATTCTGCACTTTGGTCAGAGAGTGTGCGCAAACATGGAATGGCCTCTGTCCCTGACACATGGACACCACTTCATTCATTCTGAGAGACAAACACAGAAACAGCTGACCAGCATTAACAACAGTGACTGGGGAGATTGAAACGCGATCAGCTGAGCAATGTTCGGAGCAACTGGTCTCAAAAGATGACATGTTCTATTTGTATTTTTCTCCGTATCAAGCCATTGTGGGTTTTTTTTTTACCAGCAACATCTGTTCTATTATAAAATCATTTCTGCCCATATTTGCATTGTTGTTGTTTAACACCGCATCTGCTGCTTTGACTCCATGTGTGCACGCGTTTGTGCACAGCGAAGCAGGGCAGCCTCGTGGGCCTCCTGCTGGAGTCGCAGGAAGGAAGAAGTCGTGTGTGCATAAGTTGGGAAGGAAACCAAAATCTCAAAGGACCTGACAGAAACACAATCCAAGTTGCTCACGTAATCTCTCTTTTTATCTGTCCTGTTGACCAGATGGGCAGGCAGATAAATTTGACGCTTCATTCATTCAAGTCATGAACCTGAAGATTATAAATATATTTGTACGTAGAACTTACTCAACTATAGAGCAGCATAACAGAGAAGCTCATTTGCATGCTTGAAGTTACTGCACCCAACTAAAAGGAGGGGAAATGATCCAAAAATCGACTTTATTTCTTCTATACTAAATGGTTGTTGGCTCTCTGGTGAGCTTTCCCACCCATCAAGAAAGAAATTAAACAACCAATTGAATCTTTTTGTTGCCTATTTTTGAAAATGTGTCTATGAGCGCAACGTTCTTCATTTCTACCACGCTGTTATGTCATCGATAGTTTTCCGGTAACCGCAAAAGTCCATTGTTTTTACCTGGGCGGGTGGTGAATGGGTTCAAGTGTTTGAAGGAAGAGTACTTCCGATCTCAACCGCCAACATGGCGGAGGAAACAAACACCGGACTGATCACGCGATCGAAAACTAGAGTGCGAATGATTTACACAAACCTCCCGACTTCAAGTTTGTCAGCCTATGACTTTGCAGCCGGGCTTGGCGAAGATCTCCCACTTTCAAGCGGCAACCAAACAGGGGGAAAACACATTCAAAGCAGAAAAGTATACTGAATGGATTATTCCTGGATGCAATCCTGTCTCACATACATATTCAATTTTTTAATAGGATTAGTTAGTGGCTCAGTCAAGTTGTCGACGTGGTGCGGTTGGGAGGTAGTTGTGTTTGCTCATCATTTGTCTGCTAAATGTGCCAGATATCCTGTTCCTGCACATCAATTGACACTGGGCGTATAATGTCTTAAGGTTCGAAGTGCTGCCTCAACGAGCAAAAGGTTCCCAAGGAATTCTTACCTTAGTGCATGTATGCAGTAGACCACCTTGGGCATGTTTTTGCGATCATACACATCTGTTGTTTCTGGGTAGAAGATCTGAAAAAATAAGCAATTAAATGTACTGGGTAGTACCGGTATTTTTCAAAAAAATTGTTCACTGTTCTACTGCACCCAGTCGAGGGCAAACCATCAAAAGATGTTCATTATGTGGCATTTAGCCACATAATGACCAAAGTAATCAATTATTCGGATCTCATTCTATTCTTGTGTGGTACACATAGTGTTACTGACAATTGGCGAGCAAAAGAACTCTTGCCTACTCTGCCAAACAGACAAAAAAAAAAAAAAAGAGAGAGATAGTGACCCAACATCACATGCTGCTGCACTGATCAGGGACTTTTCCATCCTGTCATGACAATTCGTCACCTTGTCAACATTTTTCAGCTACATCTCAAAGGGGATCTTAACAAAACACTTCCAGTCGCATTTTGGATTCGTAACCTCAGCTTTAACACCTTGGAGCATAGCTTACGGCGTTCAGTCTTTGCCTTGTATGAATTTAATTATTTGGAGTGCACGTGACACAACACAGAAATCCCCATTAGCTGAATGGCTGGCATCATCAATGTTAAGTTTCCCGTTTACAGATGCAGTGTACTGTGCGCAGGACCGACACCGAACACGCAACCTGTACATCGAGGTGTTCCATTACTTTTGGATGTGGCCTTTGGATTTTTTGCGACCTCAACCGATCGTAATAAATGTGTCGTTCCGTAAAAGACGCTGCGGTTCAAGCTGTGTACTGGAGATACCGTTTCTATTCTGGATATAAAGTACGTGGGTGTTTCCAAGAACAGGTCAGCAACGTTTGGCTGAGCACGTGTCTTACCTTTGGTAGGCCCACTGACTCCATAGCCCTGAGCCACTGAACTGTGTTGTCAGTGTGCCTGAAGTGCAATCCTTTGCTCTGAAAAGAGGGGGAAAAAATGGAACGTGACCTAAATTCACTGAAATGGAATTCTAATATTCCGCAGTAGGGCAGCTCATAAAAATAAAAAATACAAACATACCTTGTACCGAGCCTGATCTCGGTCATAGATCCTTTTTACTGTCACCATTTTGGGGGCAAAGAAGTTGGCAAGTTTGCCGAGGTAGACACCATTCCTCAGTCCCTCCTCCAGTTCTGTGGTTGTGGGGAGGTCTTCTTCCAGGCAAGCTTCCATCCACCTAACAACACACAAAAACTGAGCTTTAAGCAAGCAGGAAGCTGCTTTTTATACAGTGGTCTAAATGTTCAGATAAACTAGTAGTCATAGTAGAGGGGGGGGGGGGGGGCTTAGACCACAACTATACACAACTGACACTTCGGCTTTGGCTCAAGTCTTGTTTAATATTGTTGAGACAAGTTAGAATGTTTACTGTGATAGCTGTGATCGCAGTTTAACAGCCTGAAAGTTTAGAGCTCACAGTGATAAACCATTCAGGCAAGGAAGATGTCCTGGTAATTTATCCAATATGTAGGCTGGTGTTATTGTTGGACTGAGAGGTTCCATCATTTCTTGTGATGTTTCCAAATGAGCTCATCGCCCGAGGAGGAATATTGAAGTACAAGATTTGTGAACTGTGTTTCACCTGATATGTGAACAGCAGCTTTCCCCTGGCACTGCATGGGGACTATTTTCTTCTAAAGGGTTGGTAAATGATTTGTTAGGTTGCGAATGATGCTGGTTTGAAAATCTGTTACACATTATCAGGCTGGCTGGAGCGATGCCATATTTCGAGTCAGAGCTCCACCCATGCGCGAATGTCTCTTTGCTGCTGGAAATGTGGATTTGTGTGCATTTTCTCACCTCCTCGCGACAACAGAATAACGGATTCACCAAAACCTGCACAGTGCTCAGTCGCTTTGCCTCAGGCGAACCATCTCTTCTCTTTGTCACTAAGCAATCATGCCTTTACTCCCACACAAAAGGTTAATCCGCCATATGTGCAAGATCATGTGACCCAAATGCAGAAACCAGGTTAGCGGGCTTCCTGTGTATGCCGCGATAGCAAGCAAGGCAACGGGTTGATGACATGATTGTTTGAAGACCGACTTACTTAAAAATAAATAAATAAATAAATAAATAAATGGATGGCATTGAAGATGTTTGAAGTTCTCACGGGTACTGTCATAGTCCCCAAGTTTTTTCGCACATTTTACCGAATGCGGAAGTAGAGTTGTGCACATACTGGATAAAGATGAATTAACGTGGAAGTCACATCAAAAGGTGTTCTTCGCAATAATATGTTCGGCATGCCCTCTCTCGTCTAAACACTGTATTGCGGTAAATTTTGTGTCGATGGATAAAAAATTAAGAAGCCTAATTCAGCTTCTCATGGTGCTGCCATTTTGACATGATACTACCCTCTGCCATCGACTGGAATCATCATCAAAGTGCCCTTGTTCTCACACTAGGAAGGTCACGTCTCACATATTCTCTAGTTTTGGTCACGTTACATTTGAGATGTGAGCCCAAGGGTACTTTGGTGTCAATTCCAGAGGTCAGGATAATATCAAAATGGCTGCACCCTGAGATGGCTGAAAACAGGAATTTGGATCCTCTTAATTCTTATTCCGACAATGCAAAACACAGTGTTTATAGCTGCGGCACATAGAACATCGTCATGCAAGGACACTTTTGACTTCCACTTTAAAGTACTCAAAAGACCTCAGCTGATACGATGTCATCAGGCAGCACATTTTCGGACAACAGAACATGCTTTTAAACGAAAGGGGAACGCTGATGAAGATGGAAGAGAACCTCAATTATTAATAATGAAATCAGGACCATTCAAATTGATCCTTCCGATATGATAATATTATTTAATAGACTGTATTTCTGATAAATATTAGGATCACAGATCAGTAGTCAAAGTCAACAATAAGAAAGCTACCAAATACCTGTTCAAATAATTAAACAACTTCATTAAAAGCACATACCGAGATACTTGAGATTTGTGAGGGCAACGCGTCTGGCAGGAACGCAGTCAAAAAGGGACATCCTGCTTGTGAAAGATCACTTCTTGTATTTAGAACAATGTAGGGGAGCGCGTCTCCCCGAGGACGACGGACTAGTTCCAAGTTTACGGCTATCTGAGCAGACTTTCCTGTCATTGTCCAACCTGTGGCCAACCAACAAAACCCAAGCATCAATTTGTGTGCCACAAGATTTTTCCTCTCAGCAGCACAACCACAATGATGATGATGTTGCATTGAAAGCACATATTTTCACATTAGAAGACAATCTGACAGCACACCAAACTAAAACATCACACAAGGTAGTGTATAGATTCTGAAAGAATGATGACCTGATCTTAATTCACTGACACATTTTGCAAAGTCAAATGTGAAACCTGGACCTGTTTAGCTCAACTCAAAGCTATTATTCTGCAACAGGCCATTACAGAGGTAATTGTACCTTGTGCCATGCAATGGAACATTTAATTGTTACATTTTTACATGGCGTTGGCAAAAATAAATGAAGACACATGATTAGCGGGAAATCATTTTTGGTGGCTCCATTTGGCGGAAACAACCACATGAGCTTTCTAGAATTGAACTGCGCATCAGGGCCCGTCCCTATGAAAAGAAAATAGCCTTGCAAGTCGGACTACTTCGTGCAAAAGCTATTTTCATCTGAACTATACACTACACTGGAGATGGGTGGAGTCAAGCCTCGCTCAAAGAACATCAACTACTGACCCCACAGCATAAAGCCTTATCCCTTGCTCTCCCCGCTTCGTTTGAAATCTTAATCCTAATCCAATTTGACACCCTTTTCCACAAGAGAGGAACAATTCTTTCGTTTTTACAAACGACAAGGAGTACAGTTAAGTGAGTAGTAGAGGAAGTTAGAGAATGAAACTGTCGAGTTGGAAGGAAGCAGCTGTTTTGATTTAAGGCCTCTCGGGACAGCGAGGCAAGACTCCCACCCACAAAGTTGATCAAGCATACACAAAACAAAATAATAACCCCGGTTCATAAGATAGTTAATGAGGTCTGTGCTTATAGTCAAGCTGGCAGAAGACTGACAATCTGATGACAAGACAAATAATAAGGCAAAGGTAGCTGTGAGATACTTGACAAATGTCAAAAGTCAGTTACAGTTTTTCGCGCGGAAATGAGTGGCATGAAAGGAAGTGGCATGTTTCGAATCACATGTCCCAACAAATGTGCCCACTGGTGTGTCGTCAGAATAATTAACTGAAAACCTACCGATACTACTGTATACGGTGCCTTCTATTCCAAGCGTGTGATTTGAGTTTCTCATGAATAGTCGAGAAGTGAGAGAGCTTTTCCGCAAAGTCATCAGAACTCACGTTAGCGGGAGCGTGTAATCATCTCACACGGATGCTAATTCTGTGCTTACCTGTTCCGACAGCTTCATGCAAGCATGCTTTCTCCTCGAGCAACTTTGCACAGCTCACGCCGTTGTTGTTATTACTCTTCCTCAAACATCCCAACCACTCCATATTCCATACTCAGTATTCTTCCAATACACATGCCGCTTTTCACCCGATGGTTTAAGGACATCTGGCAGATCGTTTATGAATGCTTTTTTGTTATTTTACCGTTTGGCCTCCTCCAGATGACACAGGTACTCATAGGCGATGTTCTGCCGCCTCCTCTCATCCATCTCCTCTGCCGACAGCCTCTCGTCATCCTGAATTGCTGCAAAAATTAAAATATGATGCTGTTACACCATTTTCTTACAACAAAAGTGACCAATATTTGACTGAACTCCAGTTGTGAGTGACTAAAACTTAACTGACCATGTATGTAGGGGAGGTGTGGTTTAAAGATAAAGATAAGATATGGAAACCTTTATTTGTCTCACATTAATAAAAAAAATTGTCAGTTTTGATTCATTCAATAAATGTTTGGTGAAATACACACAAATTAATGACAGTTTTATTTACAAGAAATATCATTTGACTGTAGAAATTAATCGAATCACAAATGTCTTTCTCAAAACTACGACACAACATGATGCATTTCAGAACACTTTTCGGACACCAACGGAAGTGGCTGATTAATCTTTGTCGAAAGAGTTTTCAGTGGATTGTTCAAAGCTCAAGAAGCACAGGGGAAGTCAATTTCATCCCACGCTCTAGTGAACGATTGTGCATGAGACGTAAAATGGGCGGAACCAAGTAGCCATAAATGACAAGTCACTTCTGCTGAGACTTGACCTTATTTACCTGCATCTTAATGAGTGTGATTTACAGTGGCCTAATCCAACCACCTCTGTCTGAGGGAAGGCTTAATCCTATGGGTTGATCAGCCTCCTGAATTCTTGGACTTTTAATACAATGGTAATCTATCAAAATATTGACATTTTATCATTATTATTGGCTCTCATTAGGTTGTGCAGGCAGGTGTACCTAATGTTTTGGTATGTCAGTGCAACGGACACAAATTTTCACAGATGATATGAAGTCATACACTGGTTGTGTGCTCACTGCTGCATGGTGCAAGACAAAGAGGTTAAACCAGTTGACTGATTAGCCTAAACAAAGTAATCCAATGGCACCGGAGGAATAAGATCGACTTTAGTTTAATGTTTCCAGTAAAAGAAAATAAGAACTTAGTGTATTCTATGAAATATAGCCTTTACATAAATGTTTTGACAGTGGGTGAGAGTCTTAAATTAATATGCAATTAAACATACATGTTTTTGGAATGCGTGGGGAAGCCGGAGTACCCGGATCAAACCCAGACACGCATGGGGAAAGCATACAAACCACGCACAAGCTTGAGCAAAGATTGTAACCTGGAAATTCTCATCTTTGCGTCAGACCTGTAAACCACTATTCCATCATGCTACCAACAGCTTACATGTCAATCACAGTGGCACCTCCGAATGAAATCTTATTTTTGCCATGAATCTCAACCTCATTGAAACCATGGAAATCTGATTAATTGTGCGCAAGGTCAAACATTCACCATCCTAAAAATTCCAGAACCTCAAAGAAGAATAGTCAATTGTATTTTAACATTAACAGTTGTGCTGACAAAAAACTGTGAGACAATTTAAACAATAATACAAAATAACACCACAAATAAGTAAAACTATTTGCCCTTTGAGATGTGTGGTGGACTCTGGAATAGAGATTTCATGTTCGCATCTGCATAAACTATGTCACAGGAAGTTTCATTTCTAGTTTTATGGTAATCACATTTCTAATCTTTGCCATCACCTGTACTACAGACATGAACAATAAGCAAATATGACACACCCCCTTTGAGCTGCTTGCCAAAGGCAACAATTAGTGGGGGCAAAGTGTCAGTGCATTCTCCGTTTGCTGAAAACCAAAATAAGAAGGATGCCTGCACACTGTGCTAAATAGAGACGGTGCCGTATAATCAAAACAGGTGATAATGGAATAACAAAGGACCAGGAAGTAACCATCCATAGGTAAAAATATTTACCTTTTTAAAAAAATGTTTCATATTAATGGCATGATTCAATGCTGACAAAAAGTAAATATCATGACAATCGTTGGAGAAATCAGAATGATTTATTTTCATTGTACATGCATTGACTGCGAAGGGAACATTGCTGCCACCAATATGGATGCCGCTTACTAAGTTCTCGCCCCTCTATTTACATGCTAGTGTCTCCCACCAGATATTCCTTTGAGGAAAAAAAGGAGATTGACAGAGGAGAGAGCGGGAGTAGGTCAAAATATTTTGGGAGGTGGGAGATAGGACAACAGAAGTATGATCGTGAGTAGTCTATCACATGGGGGAGGAGGGGGCAGTAAACATTTTTGCTCCAACAAAGGAACAAAAGAAAGAGGGGGACTGAAGAACAACACAAATTATTTGTGTAAACAGGAACAAATAAATGAGTATAAAATAAAACTGCCATGATGTCCACCAGGAAAAAGATGTGCTGTACTTTCAAGACTAGTTGTGAGGCTACACTTCCAAACATGGTTCTAAGAACCCCAATAATCTCCCAGTCATAATTTGTCTGGTGAATACAATACAATACAATGACTTTGGTTTGAAGTCAAGGAAAAATCATGGCAAGCTTTCAGAGGCAACATATGGTATTTGCCCCACGCTTGACACCTGTGCTTTAGAACCTCATTGAGGCGAAGTATCACGAGAGAAAATTTGGGTTAGAATTCACGTTGTATCGCTTTTAGGGATGTTCCATGTTGGATATTCCACTGTGTATACATCTGAGGGTGATTAGGAAGTGCACGTGTATATTGCACTTATTTCTGCATGCGGAAATAAGGTCCAAGCTATTACACACAAGCCTTTCTGACTAATGTGCACACTTCCTGCACTTTTTTTTACTGTTATATATAACCCACAGGATGAGGTTTGCTGCCTTTGTGTGCACATCATCATGGGACTTCAGTTATGGGCTCCATGGTGTTGACTCATGCTGTTTTTCAGCTGCAGTGTCTCTTTGGCTCATAGTGAGTGGAGCATTGAAGAAAATAGATCATTATCTTTTTTTTGCGATAGATACAATCAAAAGGGTTGGTTGTTCATTACTATATTAGTTTTGATGTATACTTGTCTTTATTTCTTGGCACAACATGTAAATGAGAACGACGCCAGTGAACGTTTAGATAGCTTAGGGCTACCCTTCTGTTAAACTAACATTTGTGCTGTTCCTCTGCAGGCACACCTCCCCTAGTACGTATGATGCAAACCACCACCGCTAAACTGATGACACAATTGATTGGTCTTATCTCTTAAAATGTGCACTTTGCCCTCCTCTTTACATTGACAAGATAAACTACAGTCAGACCTGACTCGACGCCGCGAAGCCATGTGATGTGTTGATTTTATTAAAAAAAAACATAACAGTCCAATCCAGCAAAGTTAATGTTTAAACTATGTGAACAAACCGTATGTGTGCAATGGCTGATATGGTGAATAAATTTATAACCCACGTTGTGGTGAACTCAAAATCTAGCCCAGTAACCGCCGCACGTGTATCCTTGCGGTTTAGACAGTATGCAGTGAATTCAATAAGTAACAGTCATTCGTCTTTCTTGATACGTCCAATGTTGTATTAAACATTGTATTGAAATTGACTTTTACTGTGCAGACACACCTCCTGTTACAGGACTCGGGTCAGGCGCTGCTCAACCACCTGTTGCTCATCAAACGAGACAGCCGTCGCCGATTCCTCACCGAAATGTTTGGTGAAAAAAAACAACACACACACACACACACACTTGAATGAAAATTCACACTTACTTCCATAGCGTGGCTTGTGTTGAGCAGCCGTTTCTTCATTATTCATCCTGCCTCGTTTCCCTCCAGCGCCTGTCAACGCGCTGATCAACCAACAACTCTTTAAGATAAAGTCCAAACGCACGATAAGGTGTGCCAGACGACTTAAATAAAGCTAAATTAGAAGTATTTATGAAAAAACAAAAGAAAACACTAAGAACAGGAACAGAAGTCGTTAGAACTTTCCCTTGTGACCACCAGTCCCCATTGTGTGCGCCCCTTTTAAGTGACTCCTCCACAAAGTGACTATGATCTTGAAAGTAACGTAAAAGGTTCAGACATATGCGGGGAAGACAGGAGGGGAAGTGACAGCTTCTTTGCGCCACCTACTGGTAAATAAGTGGCATTGTGTAGCATTCAATGCCTGGGCAAAAAAAACGGAAACACTATAACTCAAGCGATATGGCTATTTAGGCTAAGGCCAAAAATCCTGAAATCAGTGATGGAAAGTAATTAAGGACAAAAATCTACTACAGAATTCCTGTTTATGTGTACTTGTGGGCTCAAGTCGTTTAGCCAAATCGGTAACTCAATTTTTCCAAGATTATGATTTTGTATCATACCCACTTCTACTTGACTACCGAGTGTCAGTACTTTTGAACCTGTATTTTAAGTATGTCCTTTGTCGGTAATAAATTTGAAAATGAATATTGTAATCACAAGTGGTACCCACACCAGAAAATAAACATACACGAATTAATTTATAATTACAGTGTGTTTTTAAGAGTGAATGCATATACCACTTTCGTTGAATGTGTAAATGAAAGTAAAGCTTTCATGAAGATTTAAAAGTTTAATTTATAATTACATGTTTTTTCAAAGATAAACAACATTTGAAAATATTTCAATTTGTCATTCTCCCAACTATTCAATGTAGCCGTTAGGTGGCAGCATTTGTTAATCAGAATTATATGTTGTTGATTCCTGGCGGAATTTTTTTGCCATGCTGCGATGCCTGCTGGAAATTATGACTCTTACTGTGCAAACAGCGGCATAACAGTGGCGGAACAACTATAAATCTATAATGTTGTAATATCTTTGGCTCTGAATGTGTCCTGTTAAGGACCGGCCAGGTGATCGGCAGTTGTGATATGAATGTCTTAATATTTTGTTAGATGCTATTTGTAAATATAGCAGTGCTATATGGAACAGTGCATTAGTCAAATACGAAGGCCTCCCGCATTTGAAACACATCGATAGTGGATTTCATAGTGGGTCATTGAACTAGACTGCAAGCCACCTGCGGGAAATACTGTACTGTAACGACATTTGGCAAGTGCTCGAATCAAATGTAAAAGTATTTTATGTGGTTCCGTATAATACTTATGGGGGGAAAAAGATACAAAGCATCATTTGCAAGAGATCCTAATTTTTTATTGAATATATTTTCGAAAGCAACACAGACTGCAATTCCATCCTTTTCGCTTGACATATTTTCACACTTCAGAACAGCTACTTGCAGCAATGAGTCAGGCCCGGAAGTCACAAAGATACACGCAACTTTATTGTCCACATACATTTGATTGCCTCCATGAAATGGCTGGACAGAACTCACAAGATTGATACATTCACATTTTTCTTCAACAAGCATCAGAATATTGCCATCTTTTTCTGGTGAAAGAGTCAGAACAAAAACAAAAATTCCACATAATAGAGTTTCTACATGCAAGCACACACACACACACACACACACACACACACACACACACACACACACACACACACACACACAGGGATATGGGAGTGGGAGAGAGTGGCGGTTTTATACAGATTTGAAGCCAAGGACTCACAATGATGCACATCATGGACGTAGCAGCTGGCACACAATGCAATCAAAACCATATTAATCCCACACCTCCACTAATAACAGCTTTGATTATGTACATTATTTACACTCTGGAATGCACACAGTTACACGCAATGATGAAATACATACACATGCATGCTTCCACACACGCATGTGCGTACACGCACACGCTCACATAGATACAGTACATTTAATAAATACCCCGATACATCAAACAAATAAATTTCACAAAATTAATCTCTCTCCAACAGGTTGATCAGCAACTCATCATGGCATGAACATATCTGGCTTATCTTGCAACTAAACATATTGGAGCCATAATGGAAGAAACATTGTTTTTGTATCCGTGCATTTCTGTAACAATTAGGGAACATATTCATATTCTGTCCTACAACCTCAAGATACCACATGACTATGGGTAGACTGCTCCAGCTCAGGAGAGGCACATTTAAAAAGGCATTCAGTATTTGTTTTTGTTTTTTGTCATGATTGTGGGTAACTGCCACAAGCGAGCTACATAAAGCAAAATCAGAGCACTAAGAGTTTTTTTCCTTCTTTTTAAATCATAATTCTAAACTGTTATTAATGAGACAAGGCTTGGTTTCAATGTATGGCTCAATCATTCCAATGACACAGGTGGAAACTATATTGTCAATTGACAAGGGAAAGGCTATTGGTAAAAGAAAACATACTTGGTATACCGTTTTTTTTTTTATTCGGTTGGTAGATACCTGTAATGCAAAGGGCTTGGTAGCCTACATCTACTTTGGAGAAGTTTCAGACCATGTCAGCAAATGTTGGGTAGAGTCCAAGCTGAAAGTGTGTCGATGACTGAGCTTTCATGTATTTTTATGTTGCACCTGTCTGCACTCTGCCTGACCATCTGCAACATGTTAGGTGTTTGCGGGAAAACCAGCTGCCGTGCATCTGCGTTGCGTGTCCGCTCTGTCTGATCCTCTATTCCCTCCGTTATCACACAGCAGGTTGGCTGAGCTCATTACAGCTTGTTTTGCACTTTTCCCCCCCATCTGGCTCCTCTTAATAAGACCACTACTATTAAAAGCCTTTAGTTTAAGCAATGCGCTAACACCATAGAAGATGCTGGATGGAACTGGGATCCCTCCTTCAACAAAATTAAACCAAACTTTTAGTCGGAAATGTGCAAACATCAGACTTCTTTTGCAAAATCCCCCCACAAAACATGCAGTAAATTACTAATTAACTTGCGAGGAATCTTGCCCTGACGAATGGTTTGCTTAAATTGCTGCACTGCTTTACTGACTGTATAAGCTAGCTACGTATGATTAAAGCAGTCAGGATGGATTGGATATAAAAAGTCGAGGTGCCCCTTTAAAATTGTCTGTTTTTTTGTGATGTAAGAATGAGACTAATATCAATCATTTCAAAACATTTTCACACCATTAATATAACCTATTACACAACCAAAAAAAAACACATTTTGGGGAATAGAAGTACAAATAAACAACTCAAATAATGTGGTTACACCCCCTGGCGCAACTGGTGATGTGGCTTTGTGCAGAATTAACGAGTCACTTTCAAATTCATATTCAATTGCAGTCAAAACCCAAATGACACAATTTAAAGTGCCACTGATTATCCAAATAAAGTTCAGCTGTTCTAGTTCTTTTCCTGACAACATTTGCTTTTTTGAAGGTAACACTGACCAGTGTTAGGAACTGTTCATAATTCCCTCCACCTCGGCAATGACCCTAGCCCAGGGGTGGGCAATCCCAGTCCTGGAGGGCCGCTATCCTGCATGTTTTCCAGCTCTCCCTGTTGCAACACACCTGATTCAAATGAACAGGTTCAATATCAGGCTTCCGTCAAGCTTGCTGATGATCTGGTCATTTCAATCAGGTGTGTTGCAACAGGGAGAGCTGGAAAACATGCAGGATAGCGGCCCTCCAGGACTGGGACTGCCCACCCCTGCCCTAGCCCCATGTGAAGAAATGTTTTGGTGTTGTGTTTGTGCCAAATCTAACTTTTGGAATTATTGTCAGAAAGTTCAAGCATTTGGGACATTTCTGCAGTCTCTTCAAGGTTGCTGTCAGTCTCTTGACAGCCTTCCTGACAAGTTTTCTTCTTGCCTTTTCAACAACTTTGAAGGGATAACCAGTTCTTGGTAATGTCACTGTTGTGGTATATTTTATCTACTGGTAGATTATCTTCAGCGTGTTTTATTGTATAATTAATGCCTTCATTGGAAAATTCTTTTGCACCATTTTCTAGACTAATATCTTTGAAAAAATGTATTTGGGGTAAACCAGAAGCATTTTAAATAGATGTAGGTCGGTGCCGACTCCGATCTCTTTTCTTTTTTGATCATGTCAATCTTTTAGTTTTACCTCCCCTCTCTACACTATTCCTTTTTGTCAATGGAGTTGCACAGGTTATTGACATTAATGGTGGAAAAACTTTTGAAATGACATAGCTTGGTCTCATTTTTTACATCACAAAAATCATAGCATTTGTATATGGGTGTGTCGACTTTTTATATCCACTGCATGAAAGATCCAAGCCGCTTTAAATCTTTTCCCGAATGATCTCTTCGCCCCGTAAGCATCATGTTTTATCTAGGTTGTACTATGAAGCTGGTATTACATGAGGACATTTGCCCTGGTATCAGGCAACCGAAGGCCGACCAGACCTCCCCCCACCAGAACCGATGATGCCATCAGGATGGGGATGGCTTTTGTGATGCCAACCAGAGAACCGAATATCAGGTTCCCCAATACTGCAGCCATCTTACACAGGGCATTGCAGAATCCGAAGCCTGTTCCTCTGCAGAGAGATTTGGGAAGAAGAGGAAAAAAAAAACAGAGAAAGAATAAGAGAGGCGTCTTCAAGAAATGCACTGTGTGTAATTTGTGTCATCGCTGACTCTACAATTTTGACTCAGGTGCTTTTCAAAATGTATAAATGGTTTGATATTCCGTCAACCGGTCAATTGTAGCATCGATTGTGATTTAAGGCTACCTGTGACATTCAAACTTCAGCTCTGACATCTTGTGTCAGTAAAAAAAAATCCAAATCAATGCATTTCCAGCCCTAATTTGGGTTCAAACCTATAGGCCAAGGTGGCCGATGCCATGTACAGTGTTACAGTATGACTAATCATCCCTTACCTCCTGGCAGTGGGAAAAGATTCAGTCGTGACCACGTCCAGGGAGTTCCAGGCAGAGATACTCAGGCCATTGTAAAGGCACAGCATGAAAATCATCATGGACTCACTGGTGCCAAACCACAAGAAGAAGCAGCTGATGCCCGACAACACCATGGAGCCGCCTGAAGCACAAAGTCACAAAGCACATCATAAGGAACCACGAGGTACTTTCATGAAGGTGATACTCGTTGCGATCCGGGCTTGGAATCAACACGTCTCCTCACTCGCCATGACGGAGGATAGATGATCATAGTTTGAGAAAGAAAACCCTTCCTAACCTACCTAACATGGACAGACGGCCTGTTTTATCCATGAGAAGAGCAGACACGATGTTCCCCGGTAGAACGGCCAAGGTACCCAAGAAGTTGATGAAGTAAACCCAGTAGGCGCTGTAATCATCATCAAATGTCATCTGGCATCCGGTCTTGTTGTGGGTGAACGTGCTGTTGACCACCTCGGTGCCGTCGATCAGCTTTGAGTCGTCAATGTCTGCACACGCACGGATAAACGACACTTCATCAAATCACAATTTCACCCAGAAATGAGACAAGAAGAACCCGCTAGAAGCGTCTCACCTGTATTAAAGAAGAATGCGTCGATGAAAGTACAGTTATGGAAATAGGATCCCACCGATGTGACGTCATCAAAGTAGCAGTTGCGAAAGGTGGAGTCAACAAAGGTGACGGATTTCAGTTTCATGTTGGTGAATCTGAATGAGGAGGGAAAAAAACCACAAAGTCAGTCCTTTGCTTCTGACTTCTATAACTGTAAAGGAATTTCTCAAGTCCTTCATTTGAATACGACCAATAAACCCCCAAAAGAGAAAAACAATACTGCTATTGCAGAAAATGGAAAACCTTCATAACCCGCTAATCTCAGTGGCCTACCGATCGTTGATGAAAAGTCCGTTTTTGTGTATTTGGTTCTCTAGGGTAAAATTGAAGGTGAAGTCTTCGATGCGCTCGTTGTTGTGGATTTGCACTTTGGAGGCGTATTCGTCTGCCTGGAGGTGTTTGATGACATCAGGGAACCAGACAGACAGACCATAATACCTGCAAATCAGAACAATATTTACGATCTAAAGACCCGGCAATTTTCCCACGTTGTTTTTACTCCCCGACAGCCTTCACTATTATCTGTCTCAGCTCCAACTGAGAAGTATTGATCCCGAGACGTTGATTGATTTGGCCAACGTGCATCTTCTCAATACGGAGAGAGCTCAAGATGACAGATATGCTATTGCTAATATTTGACTGAGGAAACTGCACTTGATTCTTCTCCAGCGCAAATGACATTACAATGCTCACCCGAAAGACAGCGTGAACCACACGATGGCGAGTCGTATCATATTTTCTCGCATTGGGTAGTTGAAGCACTTCATGAGATTCAGGTAGATCTGAAGAGGGACAAGAAATGAATTCTGCCGTCAGCCCAAAGACAAATCTGACGCGAGAAAAATGGACAGAAAATAAACCGCTCAAAGAACACACCCCGTGGATTTCAGCCTTCATCCGGAAAACAGCCTTGGAAACTGGATTCCTGGATTCTGACTCCAATTCGATCAATTCATCGAGCTGCTTGGGGATCTTTATCCTGTTAACCTGAGAAATAAAGAAATGACAATAAGCAATCGTTGTGGGAATTGAAACAGACTACTTTTGATTCTTGATATTTTATGCACCTCTGTAAAAATAATGTTATGCATGATGGGCAGCTGGTAGTACATCAGCCTCACAATTCAGAGGTCATGGGTTCAAATCTCCTTCCTGTTGGAGTTTGCATGTTCTGCCCATGCCTGTGTGTTTTCTGTTCAAACTCAATTAAATAGCGTTATAATTTGTTTAACCTAACTGTCTGTATGTAGATCTAATTTCAGTGTGCTAAATGCAGTGGGAATTCGGAATCTAGCTTCAACGTTCGCTCTTTTTAAGAATTTCATTGTCAGTTCACTCAATGATTTTAGCGGTGACAAAATTCAGATTTTCTCCAACACAAAATGAAAATGATGCCACGAAAGCTGATAGCATCAATGCATTAACTACTTAACATGCAGTTCTGGTCGCAAATAAGCCTGAATGACACAGAACTGCTTTGAGAAAAAAATGTCATCACGCAGATGTGATCCTATGAGAGCCAGAGGGTGTTAAAACCTGTCCCAGCTGTGGCAGAAAATAAGCCTCTTTGCTTCCTTTCAAGCATCAAGAAACCAAAACCAGAGCAGAGCACCAGGAAGAAATAAAACTCACGCTGAAGACTTTCTCCGGCTGCCCACGCGCTCTCATGTTGGTGTCGTGGATTTGTTTGAGGATCATCCAGGCTTCGTCGTGCTTCCCCACCTGTCAGCAGGCAGCGCGTCAGAGAAAGGGGAAAAAAAATACATTTGTGGCATCAGCAGCAGCTTACTAAGAAACACCAACAGTTTGGAGTATTATAGTAGCGCTGCAACGGTGATATTGCATTGAATGAAAATGTTGAGAACACAACATATTGCAGAGTCGGGAAGATTTTCAGGAATCATTTCAAGCTTGAACTTTTGGTTTGTAAGCAATGTGCGGAAATGCGCAGTTTTATACCTCAAGGTAAAATCTGGGGCTTTCGGGCATGAAGGTAAGTGCGACCACGGCGCACACACAAGGCAGAGCGCAGACGACCACAAAAACTCTCCAACTGTGGAACTGGTATGCCGAGCCCATGCTGAAACTCCATCCTGCAAACAGCGCACGGTATCAGTGGCACTCGGAATGGACTAAAAGAAGAATCTGAGGGATTAGGACATGGGATAATATCAACCAACATTCATTAGACTAAGTAACACGGTTTGCTTGAACAATTTGGTCATTTTGAATAGTCAATATTAAATACATGGTATATTGTTTAATTTTCTTTTTTTGATGTGTCACATACAGGGAAACATGCGACAAGACCACAGAGAAATAAACATAAGACACATTTGACACAGCACAGTCAAGTTTGTGGATAGATACTGAAGAGCTCTGACAAGTCAACCATGGACTGGGTTTATTTTGCCAAGCGCCACTATGGCAAAAGGATGTCAATTAAGAGGCTGCACATTATCTGCTAAGATCATATTGCAAACATGGAGGGACCATTAATTATGTGAAAGAGGGCTGGAGATGTTTAGCACTAGGAATGAATGTCTTTGATCCAAGAAATGAACTGCGATCAGTTAATTGAATGTGTTGGAAAGAAATGGAGTGCTTTTAGCTGAGTTAAATTTTATTGCACCTGATCTTTGCCTCTGAGCAGTTACCTCATGTATTATTGGTACACACACACACACACACACACACACACACACACACACACACACACACGTACATGTGGTACAGGTGCAGACATCTAAATGATGTACAGTGGTGCCTCTACGTACGAAATGAATTGGTTCTGCAAGAAATTTTTCAAGTAGAGACGCTGTAAGTAGAGACGCGTTTTCTATATAAATGCTTGAATTCCGCCCCCGTCCCAATTGTATTTCTATTGTATTTTTACCTTTCATATCTTGAAATGTCTTTCATAACAAGAGGCAATATTTTCCCGTTGAGGCATTTTGTAACTTGAAAATTTCGTATGAAGAGACGTTCGTAAGTAGAGGTACCACTGTACTAAAAAGAAACATTCATTCATTCATCTTTCGAACCGCTGGATCCTCACTAGGGTCGCGGGGGGTGCTGGAGCCCATCCCAGCTGTCTCCGGGCAGTAGGCGGGGGACACCCTGAATCGGTTGCCAGCCAATCGCAGGGCGCACAGTGACGAACAACCAACCACGCTCACAATCACACCTAGGGACAATTTAGAGTGCTCAATCAGCCTGCCATGCATGTCTTTGGAACGTGGGAGGAAACCGGAGCACCCGGAGAAAACCCACGCAAGCCCGGGGAGAACATGCAAACTCCACACAGGGAGGCCGGAGCTGGAATCGAACCCGGTACCTCTGCACTGTGAAGCCGACGTGCTAACCACTGGACTACCGGGCCGCCCCCTATTGATACATGAGGGGGGCATTAACAATACTCATTTTATTATTGAACCGATAAAATTCCATGACCATCCATCCATCCATCCATCCATCCATCCATCCATCCATTATCTGAACCGCTTTTATCATCACGAGGGTCATGAGCGAGCAGGAGCCTATCCCAGTTGACAAAAACGAATAACCATTGATTAAAATATTAAAATAAATTGTTCAACTCAAACATAGTGTGTATACACTTTTTGCCTGTATACATATGAAATAAATTGGTGCAGTGATTGAAGCAAATATCTTGTGTGCAGTGTGTAAACTGCACAAACGACCAACGACAAAACACCAGTAACAACAACTTAAATGTGCTGTCACTGCCTTTGGTTTTGTGAGGAAGTCAGGAAAAAAAAAATCATGCAGCAGTGCCAGCCGTGACCTCCCACGTCTCTTGACACATCGTGCCTCATGGAGATGCTTCTCCACGGGGAACAGTGCCATTATCCATTACCAGGCGTAGGTGGTAGTCAGGAAGCTTGAGGGGGATGGAAGGGTGGGGGGCGGGGGGGTTATGACAAAAATGTCTTCTGAGGATTAATCTCAAAATATAATCTGCTTTAATAGTGATACACTCACTGCTACTTTTGTAACCAGTCGGTTGATTATTTATATAGAATTTGAGAACATACAAAAAAAAGATTGAGATTTATCTATACAAAATATTGTCAATTTTACCCAATTTCACTTTTGATTGATAAACACTCAGGAATGCATTTTTGTATCCAACTGATACTTTTAAAACAATGACTTTCACACGAGGTATTGATTCCACAGAGTAAATTGGTGCGTGCACAGAGCGAGTGATACGAAGAAAGCGAGAAAGGATGGAGTTGTTCAGCAGTGATTGCCTTTTCTACAGAAATGGAGCTTAGCTTCTTTCACCCTCGGGGTTTGTGTTTCACTCACGCTATTGGAAATCTCATTACTAGGATTCTGTACATAATTGACTATGTCTGGTTGACCAAATCAGCTCTCCTTCATCACTACTACTCCTGCTTTATTTACAATTACATACATGTAGTCTATTCTCTTCATTTCATTTCTCATTTTTCCCCAGATGTTTTTTTTATTTTTTATTTTATTTTTTTATTTTTTCCTTGCCTTCCTGTGGGTTAAGATCAGGGATGTCATTGATTTGTGTCAACTGTGGGCATGTGAAGCCCTTTAAGACTGTTTGTTATTAAAGGCTATAGAAATAAATGTGACTTTACTTGACTTGACTTGACCCATATCCACACTACTTTTAGCATGTGAACGTAGATGTCCAATTAGATTTTAACCTTTATGTGCAGCCATGTCAATTCAATCTGCCCAGAACTTTCACAATCACTCATGCTAGCCAATGTAACTTAAACAATATTACCAAATGAACTGTTTTTTAAACACCTTCATGACATCAGCATTTTCTGTCCTCTCAATGACTGGTCAGGGCAAAACTCGTTGCCGCCAACTTCAGCCAGCAAAACATTGCAGTAATCCGCACACACAACAACTGTCTTTGTTGAGTACGATGTATTCTGCTGAAATGATTTGTCACTTTATTAGATAAATATTGACTCTGTACTGCTCCAGATGTTGTACGTGGCCCATTTTCATGCAGTTGTATTGTTTGGACTGTATTCATGGTTTTCTATTTTGATGTGATAGCAGTGGAATTAAGTGGTGGGTTAGGTCATTTAAATCCTTACTTAAGGCACAGTTACCAAATACTTGATCTGCCGTTGACTCACACACACACACACACACACACACACAAATGCTATCACAGGCTGGCCAAAGCATGGTCTGGCCATAAATCATCTCGAGCACGAGCTTTGTCCTGGTCAGGCAAGGAGAAAAACCTAATTATGCTTGATCAAGAAGAACACTTTGTCAAGATGGGAAGGAGAGAGAGAGAGAGAGAGAGAGAGAGAGGAAGGAGAGGTAATAAAAGGAAGGACAGAGTTAGAGAGAGCCAACAAAACAAGGTGAGGAGGGGCTCGGTGGAAGATGAAAGGTTTAAAAAAAAAGCATGAAAATATATGGAGAAAATGAATTAGAAAGCTCTTCGAGTTATTTCATGAATATCCATGGGTGATATGAAATGCAACACACTGATGAAATACATCTTCCATTCTGGCAAAGTGTCCGCTCCGAAGCTTTCATGCATAAAGTTAACCTTTTAAACCTCTGTACTTTGTATCCTGGGAGCCAATCAATGCTATTAGGTGATTGTGTCTGCAGAGACAGTGCTGTGTAATATCTCATCAAGTATCAGTTTAACTTGATGCTTTTAGGCAGTGTTTTCCAAGCAGTGCGCCACGGCACACGTGTGTGCCGTCAGAGATCAGCGACGGTGCAGGAAATTATCCAAACATTATTATTTATTTTCATTTAAAAATATATCTTTGTTCATCTACACTCCTTGAAATAATTATTAGAGCATCTGCAATTTCTAATTCATTTAATGCCTGGTAACATGAAAGATGTATCATGTGACTAAGTGACAGAAAGGAAGATATGGATTGTCTGTAAGCGCTGTTGTTTTATGTGAATTTTGTTATTATTAGGAAAAACACGGAAGATGTCTCGGACAATCAATTTTCTGGGTGTCAAATTTAACAGACGCAAAATCGTATCCAATCCAGTCAAAACGTCATAATTATACAGTAGTACTCTAGTGAAAGTGTGTTCGTTCCAGATTTGGCCACTGCTGAATCTGCGCTGTGGCTCAACTAACAGACAGACACTGGTTCACGTATTTCAGGGTTGTGACTGTTACAAAACAGACTGGAGCAAGGGGCAATTTCCTTATGGATGGCATCCAATTGTGACGTAGGTCAAAAAGGACTCGCCCTAAGTTGCCGGCTCTTGAAAGTGACCAGTTGCACACCATCAAAACCTCCACAATCACCAGTGGAAAAAAATAATTATATAAAAATATATTTAGAATCATTTGGTTTGGTTTGGTTTGGTTTGGTTTGGTTTTATTTGAACATAACATAAAACATATACAGTAATAATAAGGTAAGAGAAATCAGTCATCATTCAGCACAGTCATCATTAAAACAGTTATGTTCAAGGGAATAGGAAGAAGTAAAGAACTTATCTAGTCCTACCCCGTGTTATGTGTTTATATCTAATAAATAGTTTTTATATCAATCAGAAGAGATTTTGCACTGTACTCTGCATTTTTAGCCCTCAAAAACCGCTTCAGTAAAACAGACAATCAGCTTGAACAGATGACCCCTCCCACCTATTAAATGGAAGCTTTTGATGAACCAGGTAAATACAATTAACATGACACTGAAGTATCAAGGTTGGGCCAATAATTTTCCATGACACTATCTGTGCCATCAGTACAGATGCAAACAAATGCTCCTACATAAAAATATTTTAAAAGGTCAGGGTAAATTTGTGAGTACATTGAAATCAGATTTTTCTGTATCTCCAAAAACTCATAAGTCAGGTCGCTCATAGGCGACTCTGTAAAATGTTTTTTAAAAATCTATACTGTATATACAGTTTTCTCAAATCTATACTGTATATACAGTGCATATCTTCAATCTGACTTATTCCAGCGAGTGAGAGGTAAACTCACCATAATGCGGTATAATGGCCCAAGCCATGGCGGATGCGTAGATCTCGCCAATCATCCAAAACATACACAGCCAGCTCAGGTGTTCTCCTCTTTTCTCCCTCGATAAAACCTCTGCAAAGAAAGAGAAGACAATGGGCACTGCACCTCCTATCCTGCAAGAAGCACAGAAAAGTGCAAATTAGAGATTTTCAACTGGGACACAAAGTAGCTGCAGGAGCCGTTGCATGTTTTTTTTTTCAACCGTAATTTCATGATGTGAGTTCCTTAATGAAAGAATGGGGCTTAACAGGCTTTTCGATCACAATATTACTTGGATTACAGCACAATGTGACACACACTATACAACCTGCCTTGACTTAAAGGTTGCAATGACAGTTTTTAATTACGGTAAGCTTCAGCTGCAATCACTGCAGTAATTCCCAAAGGAACAGTTACAACATCACTACATTAGTATACATGTTTACTATTGTAGTGAGAGGAGATTTCCCTAACCATTTACAGTCTGCTTAGGAACCAATCTTAGAAAAATACATCATGTATTTTATGTTATTATTATTATTATTGTTGTTGTTGTTGTGGCTGTTGATTATGATTAAGGTAATTTCAATAAGGTGCATCGGATTTTTACTGATAAACACTTGCTGGACAAAACACCGGGTAAAATTCACAATCTGATGATATCTACCAAAAATTGTATTGCTCAGTTTTGATTGACACCATTTGCTTTATTTATTAGAGTTTGCACTACATTTCAAACCACAATCACAATCCATTCATACTCAAATCTAAACCCGTGGGCTATTTAGCAATGAATCTTCGAAACATGTTTGGCGTATTTTTGAATACCCGTACAAAACCCGCGCAAACAAATGTGGAAAATCCAAACAGAGCAGTTCCAACAGAGATTCAAACCCAAATTCTCCTGGCTATGTACTGGATGTACTCGCAACTCGTTCCCTAGGCTATCAACCACAATAATATACATAGTGTCGATAAATGAATACGTTTCTGACATCTGCAAAAGAAAAAAACATCTTACAGCAGCTCAGTCAATTGTTCAGGTGTATCTCACATTGTAGAATGTGTATTTTCTTCGCAATAAAACTGTATAATTCACATTGCATTGCACCTGCAGTGAAAGTAGATGTCTCAGGGCAAAACATCTGATCTATATTTAAAGTGTTTTAAAGTCCTCGTGCTGCTGCGTAGTTTGAATTAGGCTTTAAGTGATCATTAAATTAAATCGATTGCAGCTTTTCGTCGGCAAAGGGAGTAGTAAGAAGGATGGAGACCGCAACACTTGATACAAAGGGATGCCAAGTCAACACGAAAATGCACACATCTCTGTCTTGACTTTCATAAATCATTTCAGCAAAGGAAATCTCAGCAGTCTTACCCGAACCCTGCGGCGAAGCGGCAAACAAGGAAGACGCCGTAACCCTGGACAAAAGACGACAGGAAGGCGAAGAAGCCGTTTGTGGACATGCAAATGAGGAGGCACTGTCTGCGGCCAACTTTGTCTGACATCCCTCCCCAAAAGAATGCTCCCAGCATCATTCCCAGGTAAACAATGCTCCCTGCAAAGAGAAGCAGAGAGACAGAACTTGACTTTCTTGTAAAGGCCATCTTCAAAAAGAGTTGCGTTTTTCAGAAAGGTTATTTACACATATGAGGATTAATAATGCGTGCTTTGATGGTTTGTTGAAAGCAACGTGATGGAAACTATTACTGTAGTTTAACCATTTCAGGGACAGCGGTTACCACAGTGGACAGCTTACATATGTCATCATGTTACAGGGTGAATGAAAAGGTTACATGCTCCCGTGTATTCAACAATTGTTCTCAGTGCATAGCGACTGCATATATAAACATCCTTTGTGCATATTATAACATTGTCTAAATCTATTTCTATGTCATAGACACTGAGCTAAGAATGGTTTTAGAATGTAAGTCTTTAAAAAAAAGGTGAAAAAGGAAATGATAGAGCAACATTGGACTTGTGCTTTGATTAGTGCAGAAGGTTCTTAATGGCTGAGTCCATATGGAGGCTGTTTTCACAACGAAACCATAGACTGCAACCATTTTCATCACATTATGTTCCTTTTTTTAAATAAGATGAGATCATTTGTCCATTGATCATCATGATTGCCATCTGAAGGGAGAATAGTCTGGGTGGTAAACATCAGGTCTTGCTTGATATGCTGAGCTACACAATGTACATAGTGTATATGACCATGCAGTAAATTTTGTTCACGCTCGTTGCACTAAACCTAAGGGCAAGGTGTATTTACTCTCGATAATGTCTGCAGAGATCCTCGCTTTAGCCGAGAACAATATCTGTTGGGTCCCCGTAAAATTCTTTATTGTGCAAAATTTTACATGGGCTGCATTCGGAACAATGCGGAAACTGCGCATCATAAAGCAGAGAAAACACACACCTTGTATCTTGCATCTTTGAAACTTCATCAAGGGATTTAGTGGTATAGTCAGACAGGCGCCAAATTGAACAAGAAAGCACCTGCGCTCCCTCCTACATGCAGTGCATTAAAAGCAGTTGACAAATGAATCCCCCTACACAGGACAGTCAATTATGCAATGAATTTATCGATGTTCTCTCCAGCTTGCTGCACGCCATCTCGGCGCATGATGTCAGCAATGCTGGCCCCAATAAAGAGCAGGGCAGTACACTGTAGTGTCACATATACTGTAACTCAAAAAATAACATCACAGAACAAAGAGAGGTCTGTCGCTAAATGCTAAATGGCCAGAAGAAAGGTTGGGAGTCATCTCAGGGCAACCTAATATTGTTTTCTGTGGCCACAAGCAATGGCTTGTGAGTCTTGCAATTTCTCACTGGCCACACTGCCTCTACAAGGATGATGCTACACAGTATATAGACAAATATTTTTGACCTTTTTAATAACATGAGAAGGGAAATATCGACGGCTCTCTGTACCTGTATAATTTAGCGCAGCTAATGTACGCCACTGCAAACTACATCCACAATTAGTTTGCTTTGACAGTGTCAATGAAAATAATGAAGAGGTAAACATACAACAACAAAAAAGTCATAATATACAGGGGGGGAAAACTCTAAGAAAAAAAGGCACAAAATTATGAATAAAAAAATGTATAGCATAGCTACGATGAGGACAGCTGAGTTACCGCCTGATAAAATACTCCTTCAGTTGCCACATCAGCAGTACTCACTTGATTCATGGCACGTTGCAACTTTTTTCACCAGAATTTTAAAAAGAAATCCTGTTCATTGTAATCGTACTCCTTTCCACTTATTGGATCAAATCAGGGTACCTAATGTTGTGGTCAGTGAGTGGGAAGAGTCTTCTTCCCATGGCGCGTAAAATAATGCAGCATTGCATCAGGCTGACATTCAGTCTATAGTCAACTAATCAATAAAGAACATTTGAAATGATAAAGCTGGACAGGAAGGCATTTTAATCAATGAAACTTTAGCACGTTGTACGGTCACACACTGCTGCTCCGCCATTGATTTCAATGAGAAAAAAACCCCCAGAGCTCTTACGACTCTGCAGACAAAGAACAGGAACAAAATCGATACACATCAGCTCAGTTGAGGATATTTTAAAGACAAATTGCGGCTGACTGTAAAACCACTGAGAGGAAAACAAAGTAGCATTTCTGATACATTATGTATAGAACTGTGTGAATGGAAACAGGTCATACACAAGCATCATTGACGTGAGAAAAACACTGCAGAATTTTTGATGTGGCGACCCGCATGGCCTTGGTGCGACATCAGAAAATGACAGTGTGTCAGAAGACTTGGCAGACTGAACCGAAAGGTTTTGGCCGATGATATTGTGTCAGCATGTCAAAACACATCAGTCACAAGGTGAAACCCATTCAAGGATGCAATGGAAAACACATGGGAAACGCCGCACAAGAAGGCTAATTCACCATCGATTCATAAAACAGCTAACTTGACTGTTTTTAGTAAATAATCATCAACTTTTAACTTCAGCTGTTCAACAGTCCGGGTTCTCCATTGTCGTATTTTACGCTTTATAATGCACCCCCCATTTTCAATGGAAGACAGGTCTGGACTGCAGGCAGGCCAGTCTCGTACCAGCACTCTTTTATTACGAAAAAGCATTCTTGTAAGACGTGCAGAAAGTGGCTTGGCATTGTCTCACTGAAATAAGCAATGGCCTCCATGAAAAAGCTTTTTTGGAATGTGTTGCAACCATAACATTCTAAATTAATGATTATTAGCTAAAAACAATAAAGCTCATCAGTTTGAACATTGAGCATCTTGTTTTGGGGTGCATTCAATTAAATATAGGTTGAGCATGATTTGCAGATCATCATATTCTTTTTTTATTTATGTTTAACAAGACCCAACTTCACGGGGATCGGGTTTGTAAAATAAAGGCAATCTTTGTTAAGTGAAAATTTCCACTGTTAATAATGTAATGGTAAAACTTACATAACAGTATACACTGTCTATAAATAAAACAAAACCATTCAGGAACCTGAGCTCTGCTTTACACAATCTGCTGGGACTCCAAATGCTTTTTTGTGTGTTTTTGGCATCATTGGTTGTCCATTGGTAAATTTGCTGAGGCCATCACGTGTTACATAATGAATAAATATAAGAGAGGGAAACCACCATTTTAAATATTAGCACCTAGTTAGATTTAATGATGGGTACGAAGGAAGTGAGAACGAAAAATGAGATGAAAAACTGTGAGGGATAAGAAAAGAAAGAACGGATTCTAATGTTTGCCTTCCTATTACACCCAGAGAAACACCCTCCAATTCCCCGGGAGAGTGGTGGGAGAATTGAGTTGCATTCAAGACTTCTCTTATTTCATGCTTTGATGCTCATTGCTCTCAGCATCAAGAAGTGCTTCAGCACCATGCAAAACAGCCTCCTTGCTTTATTCATACGTAATCTTAATAAACCATCTAATGCAGTGCTAGTTCTCTTTTTCTCTCTGCACATGTCTGCTTTCGGACCTCTGCTTGATTCCTTCTCTCAGATTGTATCCTTTCTGGTATTATTAGTACGAACATGCTAAATGTAATCATTTTCCGGAACAATTTTGTGAAGACATAAAATACAGCCGAATCTTGGTTACTTGCACCCGTTACGAACTTGAAATCAAGTTAATATCTCCCATCGTAATGAATGGAAAAGCACTTAATCTGTTTCAACCGCAAAAAGTTTTCTTTACACCCATGTGTGGTTACAAATAAATCTGATGTACCTGATGGAAAATTTCATTTCAACAACTAAATAAAATGAAAAATCTGAGTAGGTCAGCATGAAATGGAGCAAAGCTGAATGATAGAGATTAATACCTCCACACACTGTGACATGACGGCAACAAATGCTAGTTTAACATTCTAAACAGTAAGATCAATCCATCCATCCATTTTCTTATCCGCTTCTCCTCACAAGGGTCGTGGGCATGTTGGAGCCTACTCCAGCTATCTTTGGGCAGTACGCGGGGGAAACCCTGAACTAGTTGCTCGCCACTCGCAGGGCACACATTGACGAACATCCATTTGCACTCACGCTCACACCTCGGGACAATTCAGTGTTCCATTAAGATATCCTTTATTTGTCCCACACTGGGGACATTTACAGTCTACAGCAGCAAGATTGTGGGTAGAAAGAAGAAAAACATTAACCTGCCATGCATGATTTTGAAATGCCGGAGGAAACCAGAGTACCTGGAGAAAACCCACGAAGGCACGGGGAGAACATGTAAACCCAACACAGGAAGATCCGAGCCAGAATTTGGACTTCTGCACTGTGAGGCGGACGGGCTAACCAGTCAACCGCTGTGCCGCCCCTAAACAGTCTTTTCTTCTTTCTCATACATTTTCTATAAATATTCTCACACTGAGAAGTAATTATGTTTGTACTGCGTTATGGGTCGTGCGTTGGATTCCCAGCTTCCACCTTGGTTTGGTTTGGTTTTATTTGAACATAACATAAAACATATACAGTAATAATAAGGTAAGAGAAATCAGTCATCATTCAGCACAGTCATCATTAAAACAGTTATGTTCAAGGGAATAGGAAGAAGTAAAGAACTTATCTAGTCCTACCCCGTGTTATGTGTTTATAACTAATAAATAGTTTTTATATCAATCAGAAGAGAAAGTGAATAAGAAGATAGAAGTCTCTATTAAGGCTCATGCTTTACCCTTAGCCATGATATTTTTACTACTTTTGGTGTGTATCGGATTTATATATACACACCCTGGCACTCTTGTGTCAATTTTTCTTGTATTCATAATGGATATTTCCATACCTTTCCCTATTTATCAACTTAGTTCTAATTTATCATTATATTTAACGTTTAGAACTTATCATTTTAACTCTGATTGATGTAGGTTGTTTGTACTATTTTTTGAATTTGTTTTTGAACTCAGCAAGCGATTTACTCATTTTCAGGTCCGTTTCGAGATTATTCCACAGATTAACACCTTTGATAGATACACTTCTTTGCTTGATGTTTGTTCTTGTTTTTAGTTTTTGAATAAGTTGGTACCTCTTAAATCATAGCTGCTTTCTCGAATTTCAAAGAACTTTAGAATGTTTTGGCAGAGCAGGTTATTGTGTGCTTTGTACATTAATTGTGCAATTTTGTAGTCAACCAGGTCATAAAATTTCATCGTATTTAATTTGATAAATAATGGATTTGTGGGTTCCGTATATTTTGATCTATTAATAATTCAATTGCTTTTTGTAGTTTTAGAATCGGGAGTGTGTTTGTTTTGCAAGCATTTCCCCATATTTCCACACAGTAGTTCATATATGGTAATAATAATGAAGAGTATAATGTGTACAAGGATCTCTTATTTAGCACTTCCTTGGTTTTGTAGAGGATCCCTATAGTTTTGGCTATTTTTCTTTTTACGTTATCGATATCGGCTTCCAACATAGTTTTGAGTCTATTATTAATCCGAGAAACTTGGTTTCATTCGCTATTTCTATCTCAATTGAGTTTACCATAATTTTAGCTTGGTGTTTGATTGGTCTTGTGCCAAAAACAATTAGCTTCGATTTTTCAGGTTAAGTGACAATTTATTTCTGTCGAACCAGTTTTTAATTTGTTTAATTCGTTTTCTACGGTTGTCAGGAGCTGTTTCAGATTTATTCCAGAGCAGTAGAAAGTTGTATCATCAGCAAATAGGACACATTTAAATTTTTGTGACCTTGCAGATATCATTTATATATAGGATGAATAGTTTTGGACCAAGCACTGACCCTTGAGGAACTCCATGAGTGATTTTCAGTTGATTCGTTTTTTTATTATTGAGCTGCACATACTGATTTCTGTTTTCTAAATAACTTTTTATCCATTTATACGCTATACCTCTAATGCCATATCTTTCTAGTTTTTTCAATAATATACTGTGATCTATTGTGTCGAAAGCTTTTTTTAGGTCTAGGAAAACCCCAACAGTAAATTCTTTGTTGTCTATATTAGTGGCTATTGCTTCCACCAACTCCATAACTGCCATTGAGGTGGTACGGTTTTCCCTGAAGCCATATTGATTCTCACCTTCTGCCACCACTGCGGAAAAGCGATCAAAAGTCACATTAATGGGAATGGGCTTCCAATGAAATCAGTAGGCCGTTGTAGGGCCTTCAGTGCAGAGTTAAAAAAAAAAAAAAAAAACTGATTTGTCAGCATCAGCCATGGTCCAGTCTCCATTACCGTAACAAGTGAAAATAATTCCCATTAAATCAAATAATGCCCAAATGGGAGAGAGTCGTTAGATATGGTTGACTACCGGCTGACATTGCTGGCCGAGCCCCTTTGGCTCCACCACCTTGACGCCTTCCGCGCCCACACATATCGACATGTTGCCACCCATTGGCGGAGCTGCAGTGCACAAGTGCTGGTAATCTCTGCAGTGACGCTTTCATCTTACCGCAGTTTAGCTATGCTCAGCTGCTCTTGGACCCCGGAGCCCCACACAGAGGGGCTGGCAACACGGGTAAAAAAAAATAATATGAGAGAGAGAGAGACAGAGAGAGAGGGGATAGGGACTCTGCAGATGGAGATGGCGGTTGATCATACAATAAATAGCAGAGAGTAACTGATACTAAGATGGAGACAGGGTGAAAAGATGATATTCTGAAAGTGAGTGGGGAGAAGGGGCTCTGAAGTGACAATCAAGATGAGGGAGAAGCGAGGGGGTGTATCATGGTGAAAAATATAGCTCACGAGAACCAATAAGTCATGATAGGGTGGTGAGTTCTTCTTGTTTTACGTGCGTGAGATGATGGCAAAGCCTCTCACTGACAATGGTGGTGTGCTGAATAGCACCAGTGTGCCAGCATCCTGCTCTGATCCTCCCACTCCTCCCTCCCCATTACTCCTCTTAACTTGGTAAATCTCTCAATCTCGGAGCTCTCCCTCCTCCTTGCCGGTTCGCTGTTCACCACACAAGAGCTCATGGTGCACGTTTTATTCTCTGACCATACTCTTATTTAAAGTGTGTACTGCACTCACAAAAACAACACGTCCTGATACAATCAACATTCATGTTTTCACATTTCAAATAACTGTATCATCCAATCAAATTCAGTCTGTGATACACTGAATATTTCATCATAAATAATACCCTTACCAGATACTATATTATTTATTTCATAATATATATGTATGAGTGTATTATTGTGCTTATAGTAGTGTAGGACTATTGCATTGTCAGAGCTGCGTCTAATATTGGGAGTCACGTGCCGAACGATTATTTTAATGATTGATTCATCTGTTGATTATTTTGCAGATTAATGAATAAATCGGATTAAAAACCAGGTTTTAATTTCCATCCCTGTAGTCAAGATTTCAAACAGACAGTTCAGGAAACGCAAAAACATTCATTCTGATGCAGATATGTAACACGTCAGAAAATAGTCAAACGTGTTGATCATTGTTTTCCAAAGGAAACGCCAATGTTTGCAAATGTCCTATTTTGAAAAGCACAAAGGTAATCAGTCTGCTTTGACAAATAACTCCAGATGCTGAAAATATTTACTGTTGGGAGGCTGAAATTCTGAGGTTTTGGACACTTTTCAATTATACAAGGCATTCAAACGATGAATCATGATCAAAAAGTATTATCTGTAACTTTGATAAATGATTAGTTATCGATTAATCGATTAATAGTTGAACCTTGATGCTACTGTACTGTGGCAGCTCAGTTTACCTATTGCACAAACAACCCGGCGAATCCGACTACAGTATTTTTAAGTCAACCAATTACAGAATGGCAATTTAAAAATGATTAGTTTTGCTTTACATTATGTGTTTGTCACAATCAATGTATATTATGATTATATTGCCAATAATCATACTACACAATATTATTCATCACAGCACTGCAATTATCTTGTTTTGTTTTTTTGGGGGGGTGCGGGGGGTTGTTGCCTAAAATTAAGTGTATTAACACTGAAAACTCCTCACTGATGCCATTCGGGTGCTAGTAATCATGTAACGCACGCTATCTATGCTAAAACATACTGCTACAATATATTCACACACATATACACCACTCATGTTCACCTAAACAGGGAGGAGCCTCAAGGCAATCGGTAGGGGGGACAAAGAGCGGAGAATGGGGGAGGACCACTCAATAGAAGAGAAGCATGAGGAAGGAGAGCGAGAGGGAGGGACAGAGGGTGAGGGATGGAGTCACGAACAAGGACGAGCTGAGCGCATCGAGCGTGAATGCCTACGAGACCTCGCTTGACTAGAGAGGAAGAAAAGCGCTTGCATGGATACTTGGAAAGGGACAGAAAACTAAAGATGTAACATCTCAACCATGGGGATAGAATGAAAGCCACAAAGACATCCAGTCCGCTCGCAAACGATAGTAGGTCACATAACAGGGCAAAGAGCTCAGATTGAGTTATTTCATACCTCCGTATTTCCTAATTCTAATTTCATTGCTTACTTTGCGATTTCTGTTCATCCCAAAGTTGTCTGAGGGGGTTGAGGTCATGTGCCTCAATACCAAACTCATCCAATCACATATTTGAGGACTTTGCTTTGGACACTAGAGCAGAGTTGTTTAAACGCCAACAATTGGGATCGGTGAAGCGCTAGGTTGATTCATTGCTTTCGAGAAGCGTCGTGACTTTGGATCCATAAAATGTAGAGTGGTAGCCTAACCGCTATGCGTGATGATGATGTGACCCAAACGACAGCATATCCTCAATGTACAGTACATCCCAAACTCTTTTGTGTGCCACTCTGGCACTCTGACACAGTGAGTGAGTGAGTGAGTCATTCCCTGTGCACGGCATTGTGATGACGGATTATACACCTACAGTCATCAAGACAAGACTGCTGGGGCTGCTGCTCAACACACTAGGACAGCAATACTTGCAACCCTCTTAATCCTGATACCAGACTTGTGGACTTTTTTTTCATACGTGACACAAATATAGACTGAAGCCTGACATGCTTGCACACAGTACATGCAAGTGGCAGTAATCCTTTCGTTTCTTGTCAAAGTCAGGTGTGGCTACGTTATGAAAGCATATTGGAGATTGCAGGGTTGCAAGTTCGGAAACTAGCCGTGGATTTAAAATATGGAGGACGGGACTGGTTGCTATAGAATTTCCATTCTAAAACTGTAAACACCCTATTGGATTCATCCATTCATTCATCCATCCTACTAATGTTTTTTGTTTGTAGCTGGCAAAAGTAAGACACATAAAATGCAAACACACACACGCACACACACACACACACACACAAACAAATAGAGACACGGATTTTCTCACCTAACCATCCTGAGCTGGAGTCAGGTACACACATGTCTGTTTCGGCGCTTGGAAGCACAAAGCCCACCACAAACACCTCGACGCCATCTGACATGAGGGCCAGCCCGAGAACCAAGAACAGCTGCCACTGGAACCTCCCGTGGCCACACTCTTGGATGATGAGCTCGTACTGTTGTGCCAGCTCCTCCTCATCAGCCTGTCGTTCCTGCTCCAGCTCTTTTCTGTCCCTCATTGCGTCCGACATCGGTTGCCCAAGAGCCACTTGGCCCTCCTTATGCTTCCTGTCGCCTGTGGAGGGAACCCCCTGGTACTCGCCCTCGTAGATCTCGTCCTCATCATCGTGGCCCTCCGTGGCATCACTGGAGCCTTCGTCATTGTCATGGTAACCCTCCCCATCTTGCCTAGGTGGATTCCTATAGAAATCCTCATCGTCGTCATCCGCATCGTCCTGGAATCGCGAATAGTTGTGGTGGGATGAATACTCATCGGCAGCGCGGTCCACCACCTTGGTGACCTTCTTTGTCGCCTGCCGCTTTGCCTCCTTGACTATATCCTTGGCCCCTTTAACCAGGGAAGTCCTGTTATTGTAAGTGTCCTCCATCCTGGCTAAAGCAGTTGGTATACAGGGAAGAAGAAGGACAGGTTTGCACTGGGAATGGTCAGCTCAGTCGGTCTGAAAAAGAAGAAGGACCACAACTCATTAGTGTGCTGTCACCACAGAAATAAACAACAACAACACAACGTTCTAATTATAAAGCAACATCAGAGGGTCGGGCAAGAGTAAGAGGCAAGTCATTTGAAAAATATATATTTTTTTTTTAAACGGTGACGCCAAGTTGAGCAGAACTACGATTTGCTCATGTTCCCCAAACCCCATTCAAATCCATAATTTTGACGAACCTCATTGTGACACCTCACTTAAATTCTCTCAGGCCTTTCAATCATGCAAAGACAATACTGTATTGTATGTTGTATTGCGGGAAAAATGTCATGTCATCCAGGATTCATGAGGATGAGCAGTTTGGATGATGAACGGATGCATGGATGGATGGCTCTTCTGGCTGTTCCTTATTTCATGCTTTGCCTTTCGGTAAAAACAACAAAGCATTCAAAACAAAGGATGCAGAATCTACAGAGTCATGTTCCGGTCTCTGGTATTTAAGATAAAAAAAAAAATAAGACTTTAGCTAAGATGAATTCACCAACAATAACGAAAAGGGTTACTTTGACTAGAGTGACAATCCAACCATAACAGTCTTGTCATATTTCATCTGTACACTATGACAAAGCATTTGTGAAATTGAAAGGCAGTGTCATTCATTGTTTCATGTTGCATAACTCTCGTCATTTAATACAGTACATTAGAAACAGAGATCAGATTTGTATGCATAATAACACACAAACAAGAGAGGTCCTTTCCCAGCCAATACTAATGAGAGGGAGACCCCAGTCTAATGTAATTTTACACTCACTCTCAAACTATGATTCACAGTTTAAAATTCTATTTTGGAAGTCTGGCCTGCTGTTACCTTCTTATTAACTTATGGCAGATGAACGTATACATTAAAATTGAAATTGTAATGCTGGCTATTACGTTATAGTATAATTCGCATGAAAATATGCTTCAGGCGGGGATGCATGTTTTTTTTTGTACTTGTCTGTTTATCAAATACATTGAGAGACTGTTGCTTCTTTGATTGCTTATTTTGTTCTATTACTGTGATTGGACTTGATTGCACTCCTCATACAGAAGTGCACAGGTTGTTCATAGCATATCATTGGTGTCAGGCTAAAACCTCATATGTCAAAATTTGGTTAAATTCATACATTTCACAAATCTGTACTAATGGTCAGTCCACCTGCGTGTGCCTTTTGTAAACACTGATCAACCAATCTGAAGTTTTGGTTTATGGTTAAGGTTGAACAAACACGCTGTTTTTGGGGTCTCCTGAAAAGTGGTTATTTTGCACCTCTCTGGGTGATCCGGAGCACCGAGTTGCCTCGCCCCCAACTCATCTGACAATTTGGTCACACATAGACACACAATCGAGAGTGCAAGGTGGTATCACATGCACGGCCGAGTCCGTTTCCATCATCCGCAAGGGAGAGCTTGCCAATGTCATGCTTGTTTTTAAAAAAAAAAAAAGCACTTGGCGGGTTATGTTGTATGTGATTAAACACACACACACACACACACACACACACACACACATTTAGAAAGGTCAATATTACCTTGTGACTGTGTATTAACTTTTGTTAAAGATAAAATATTTGGACTCAGCCACTAAATTGTTTTATGTTTATAAAATTTGCTGGTCCAAGTTATTTTTATTTTCAGAATATGGATTTATAGCATTATGGAAAATAGCTCTTCACTTATTTACATTGAATTGACGTGAGGCTAAATCATCTCTGGACTGACTTAAGTGTAGGGCATGCAGAGCTGTCCAGAGTGCCCCCTCCACATGCGTCTCAGGGCTGTTCACCACAGCCTCTAATGAACACTGAAGCCTTGTCAGGAGAACACAAATCACAGGGCCAGCTCCAGCTCCCATAATGCAATTTTACTGGACAAAATGACACTGCTGATTCAAGGTGACTCCACTAATCTCTTTGGCTCATTGGATGACTTCTGTGGTTATGAGCAAGGACCAATCCTTTTATTTTATTTTTTATGTCGCCATTGACATCGGCGATGGTTTGGATTGTCATAAGAATTAATCAAATGACAGCTTTTTGGAAATTGGTGCGGTGCCATTTATCAAGCAAATAAACCATTATGGTAACTTAAGAGAGTGTTCAAAATGGATGCAGCGTGCCTCACAGTGAGACAGTAAAACTAATTCATCCCAGATATGGTGATGGAGAAAAAAACAAAAATAATTCTCAAAATCTATAATGAAGTCTAGAGATAATTTTCAAGTAATGTTCAAATATCAGCAGTGTTTGTGTAAACGAACAACCATTTTCTGCTGTTTTTTCAATCTAAAAGAGTAAAGTAAATGGCCTTTTACTTCTGAGGATGTGTATATAGTGTAAGCTTCTGGCAAAATATCAAATGAAATGTCTCCGGAGAAACACCTTGAACTACTTATTCTTTGTTAAACTAACCGCCAGAGGCGTGTCAAAGTTCAGGGTCATGATGGCCACCCTGCATAGATTGCTGCAGGATTAGGCCAAGTCGCTTAAACAAACTGTTCTTTTTTTTTTTTTTTTTTTTTTAACCCTTGAGTCAATGCACATTGACAAGCATGCTCACACAGCTCCTGGTGGTGTCTGCCTGTCAGAAAATCAATGGAGTGCATGGTGAGGTGTGCTGTCAGGCGTGATGAAGTTCAGAAGACACCAGAGCTCACAGAAGACCACCTGACCGCAGCAGAAGAGGCTCCCGACTGCGCGCGTAGCAACAGGAGCAATCACAATCAGAGTAACACTTGCAAACAAGACAGCAGTAGGGCAGCTTTGCCATCTTCCATGTTCTCACCTGTTATTCCCACCACCAAAGGGCCTTATATTTTCATTGCTGTACTGTATATGCTCATGTTGTCATGTTTTGTATTAATTTGTTAGTTTAGTCTGGTTGTTTTGTTCGGATGTTTGTCTTCTTTTTTTTTTTTTGGTACAAATTCAGAATCCCCCCCCCTTTTTTCCCCCAGCATAATAATAATCATAGCAAAATAACATTAATATAATGTAGTAATATAGTAATATCCATCCATCCGTTTTCTGAACCGCTTTATCCTCACAAGGTTCGCAGGGGGTGCTGGAGCCTATCCCAGCTGTCTTCGGGCAGTAGGCAGGGGACACCCTGAACTGGTTGCCAGCCGATCGCAGGGCACACAGAGATGAACAACCATCCGCGCTCACACTGAAACCTAGAGACAATTTGGAGTGTTCAATCAGTCTGTCATGCATGTTTTTGAAATGTGGGAGGAAACTGGAGTACCCGGAAAAAACCCACGCAGGGTAACATGCAAACTCCACACAGGAAGGCCAGAGCTGGAATTGAACCCACTACCTCTGCACTGCAAGGCGCTAACCACTGGACCAGCGGGCCGCCGATATACTAATATTTATTCATTCATTCATCTTCCGAACCGCTTGATCCTCACTAGGGTCGCGGGGGGTGCTGGAGCCTATCCCAGCTGTCTCCGGGCAGTAGGCGGGGGACACCCTGAATCGGTTGCCAGCCAATCGCAGGGCACACAGAGACGAACAACCATCCACGCTCACACTCACACCTAGGGACAATTTAGAGCGCTCAATCAGCCTACCATGCATGTCTTTGGAATGTGGGAGGAAACCGGAGCACCCGGAGAAAACCCACGCAAGCCCGGGGAGAACATGCAAACTCCACACAGGGAGGCCGGAGCTGGAATCGAACCGGTACCTCTGCACTGTGAAGCCGACGTGCTAACCACTGGACTACCGGGCCGCCGATATACTAATATATCTAGAGTAATATTTATGAGTTCTTTTTAGGTTCAGCCACAGGTGGATTTTTTTTCCAGCTATAAATTGTTTAAATCTGTATTGTGCAAACTTAATTGTGCAAACTTAAAATAAAAAAATATGTCAAAAATCGAATGTAAAGACATTTTGAGACACATCAAGGCATCTCTGATTAAAATTTGCTGTTGACCGGTGTTATAGTTCACATGCAATGAGACCACATGAGGCTGAGACCATTTGTTATGGCAGCATATTGGAATAATGGTTAGAATGTCTCCCTCAAAGTGAGAAGATCTAAATCTCTGTGTGGCGTTTTCATGTTTTCTCTGTGGTGGTTAAAGTGAAGGGTTGTGCACCATCTTTCTCACAAATGCAGCTGTGCTAATGTGGATACGTGCAACAGAAAAGGGATGGATGGAATCTGTTATAATTGTGGGTAAGGGCATTTTAAAATTTGTCTTAGTGTTTTAGGGTCGCTCTTGTGTATTGATATGGATGACAAAATGCAGGTGTACGCTAGAAATGCAGGGATCTATGAAGCTGTACAGTTCAGTGCTGATCGAAATTCAGATTAGAGGTTCTTGAGGAGAAATGTGCTTCGCTGAGCGTCGTTTAATGAATCAATGATCGACATTGTTCTCCATTAAATGCGCACGGTGACACGTGTTGAAACATATTGTGATTTTTTTTTCTTTGCGTAAAGCTTGATTTATTTTTGTCAACTACCTACATGTGATGTTCACTTGTCTGTGCATTTAAAAATTCAGTCCATAGCAGACTTTGTTATTTTGTATCATGAATCATTTGTGTTCTGCAGCACTTAATCCAAACACACTTGTGTGGGTCCAGCATTTTAATAAAAAAAAATATCTATATATTTTTAATCCTAAATTATAATGCCGTTTCATTCATAAGGGAGATCTATTCAATATTTTTTATACAAGACCTCATGAAAATCAGACTACAATTTTGGACAGGGCGGTCTACAAGTCTCAAGAAAAAAACCTTCTGCTATAGAGAAAGAATGCAGTGTTCTTTTCACTTGAACCTGACACGGCACGTGATGTGTTTTGTGTCTTTTTAAATTGTTTGCAACATAAAGTAAATACCTCAGGATCTACAGTATTTCACCAGTTTTGCATATTTCTCACTGGGGAATTTCAAATGCATCATTTTTTTTTCCGTACAGCTTCTGCCCTTTGAAATGCATTCACCAACCAGCGCGAACACCTGACAGCTGGTTTGCTCTATTAGTATCAGCTAGGAGCAGTTCCAATCTCTAAATGGGCAGTGCTGCAAGTAATCCCATCAATGGAGGAAAGCGGTGGCCACATCTGAGGAGGCGCTTCGAGAATGGGACGTCTTCCATTAGGAGATTTCATCAAACGTTGATGGCATTACAGCCTGAGCACGTGCGTGTGTGCTTGTGTGTTCAAATGGGTCTTGGAGGGTTGTGGCAGAAACAAAAGAGAAACATGTTCATCTAAACAGCGACATGTCAAAATATGTTTAACTGCAATCGGTGAAAAGAACCTCTTCAATCAGTTATCCCCATATGTGTAAATACAATCATGAAATAAAGCTTATTGCATATAAATCTCATGTGACATGCCGATTCATCATGAAGATGTATCAAAAAGTAATGAATGAGTGAATGAGCTGAGAAATGAAGACTGTCTGCCTGCCATGAGACTTGTTTTGCTGATAACATAATGACAAACGTGCAAAATCTGTATTTATGTTAATCTTGGCACATTGCAAAAATAAAAACGGGAAAAACTAGCGACCATTCGATGTGCACAGATCTCTGCGAAAGCGGAAAACCATAATGAAGGTGGCTGTAATGCCCAACAACGATTAGCGCAGTGGTTCTTAACCTTTTTAGAGGTACCGAACCCAACCAGATAATATGCATTCACTGAACCCTTCATGAGTGAAAAATATATATATTTTTTTCATAAATTCAAGATTTAAAAAAACGCATTTATTAAAAACAGAAAAAGTAAATACAATTTCAAGAGATAAGTACAGCTTTTAAAAAAAAATGTACAACATACTATCATGACAGTCACACGTTGACGACTAAGCGCACTAAATTTCCCGCAGCACTGATTGGACAAGCAATGTCATGTGATCATCTGCAGCCAGCGATGGCTAAGCGGGCATGTCATAACTAATTTCCATTTTGAGTCACGTGTGTCTTACCCTCCATGGCAGAGGCTCCGTCGAACCCCTGAGACCAATTCACCGAACCCCTGGGGTTCGATCGAACCCAGGTTAAGAACCACTGGATTAGCGTTATCAGTATCACTAATAATTATTTTATAATTTTTTTTTTTATGTAATGGTTTCTTTCTTTGGACCATGATGGTCATGAGATCACCATACATGACCATCAACATCCCTCATGAAATTATTCTTATTGCACTTAATGTAAAACAGATTTAGCCTTTCTAGTTCAGACAGGACTTTCTTGGCCAAGGATCACCAACTTGGTCAAAGCTGAGCGCGACCGCACTTTTTGGGTACTGAGTAATGCCAGTTTGATACAAACTACAACACAAATGATCTTTAAAATTGTTCTTGTTATATGCTATTATTAATCATTGATGATTGCCATATACACAGTCGCTCGTGAATTCGAGGATTTCTCACAATCATTAAATAACCGGTAAATAATACGCAACACTATCTCTATGGATCTGTGCCAGTGTTCATGTTGTCAAATGATCACTTCTGTAGTTTTAATAGGAAATCCCAATGGCCCGTCACTTGTGAGCTATTTTTAGAACCAGCCCGCGGGCTACTCATGAGGTCCCTGGGGGAATGGGGGGGGGGGGGGTTACGTGGTGCGCCCGCGTGCACCACATTGGTGAACCCTTGTCCTTTTCTATCCGTTTAGGTTTAGTGGATTGCACATTTTCAGAATACATGCAAGAACTCTTCAGGCCATTTGGTGATGGGGGTCATTAACCAGGATCTAAACAAAATAATGAAACATCTGCTGAATCTCCTGATTGTTTGTCAAGACAATGGAGAGAAACAATCTTTTTTCTGGTGCTTTTGTTTCTGCTTGGTTGCCCGTGGGCATTACCGGCAGTGTGCGAGCACCATGAGTGAAATGAGAAAGGGAGTCTCTTGTGAGTTTCTTTATGTTGCTTATCGTTCAAAAAGACAAAAGAAGTGACAGGCCAGAGTATCAAAGATTTGACACAAGTGTGACCAACTGAATTGCAGTAATTTCAGAACCCATGTTGATCGCGTCAGTAGAAAAATGTCTTTGATATGAACCAGTGGCAAACTGAAGAATATTAGCAAGCTTCCTGTGTTAGATAATAGGGGGTGGGGGGCAATTTGGATTTTGGATGGGGGACACGACTTGAAATACGAAATATAGAAAAAAAAGTTGAAAAATTGCAGAGCACTGTATTTGAGTTTGGTAGTTGGTAGGCTAGAGTCTGGTTCATGGAGATAATGTAAAATGCAAACAATAAATGGATGGGACACTACCACTCAAACACAATCTGTATTCCCTTCTGGATTTGTATCAAAATGTAATGTTTTTTGGGGGGGGTTTGCAACCCTTGGTACAAAATTTTAAAACTCTAAATCCAGTGGGAGGTATGACACAATTTCGACAACACAACAACACTTCTTGAAGAAATATTCTAACTGTAAATACAACCGAAGCACAATGTAGCATCATGTTGGCATTGCTCACAGTGCACTTTGCCACGGCTTTCCAGTTCAGCGGTCGCAAGGATGTCAATCGTTCATTGCCTCACGAGGTGCAATTCACGGGTGAGTCAGTTCCCTGCATGCGCATCCCTTTCGTCTTTTTGGCAGAGTGCTCCAACTGCCCCAGGGCAGGCGGCTGCATTGCTCTGGTCTACAACCGAAAAACTCTACTCCTATCAAGGGGAAAGTATCGCAATCTCACCCAAATCAGAGAATGGACCGATACACAGCGAAAACCCGTCGAGAATCTTTCCAATTAGAGTCAGTCTTAAACTTTACACGATGGCACTGACGAGCAATTCCCAGACTCTTAGTCACCGTGATCATTTTAACAACGGATGAAAAGCGTGAATAAACTCAAATCCTTAGTCGTCCAATTAAATTAACCGTAGCCCACTTTCACAAATGATGACAGTTGCACGGGCAGTAGCCATCATGCAACTTTTAACGAATGATCCATAAAATCATGAATCATTCCTTTTATTTAACAAAACACAACAAGTGTTCATAGTTGCAGGGAAAAAAAATGAATTGCTATTTTTTTACTTTTAACTATTTGGCTGCATCGGGTAAAACCATGAGACTAGTAGGTTTACCAACTTGAAGATGCTGAAAAGAATAGACTTACCTTCATTTATGGCGACAAAAGTAGCTAGAGCTTCCTAAATCCCATTGTTGGATACATCTTGAATAAATCTCCCGGGTATTTCTTTAACAAAGAAGTGAATCCGACGTAAATGAAGTGCACACCGTGATTTTCCCCCCCACCCCTCCCCGACGCAGTGCTCTCTCGCTGCAGTACTTCAGAAGAGGAGACAGAGGCAGAGGGATGGAGGATGGTGGGAGGGAGGGAGGGAGGGGAGGGATGCAGGGATGGATGCAGGGAGGAGAGCAGCGTAATCAATAATTGCATTTCATTGAGTGATGCGGGTAATTCCATCTGATGGAACAATCTAGTTAGGTGACTAGATGACGTGGGCAAACGCGTGGCACACAAAAATAGGTTTAATTCAAACTGGTTGGAACTGGCATAATGTTGCTTTCTCCTCAAGATGACATTTTGGATGGGAAAAATAGTTTGGAATGCCCAATTCGTTTCAGAGTAAAAAAGTTACTCTTGTTCTTTGTCATATTTTTTCTGTTGCTGGAGGTTATAAGCGGGTAAATGAAAGAGGCGTTCTCCAAATAAGATTTTGTGTCTACAAATCCAAGAGAGATGGAAGTCAAATGCAAATTTTCCACAGAGATGCCCCTAAATGTACTTTGGGCACTGCTTTAAAAAATGTCTACACTTGAACGAAAATATCTCAAATACCTGATATGATAGTATGATAGGGAAAAAAAATCTTGCACATCAAGTTTTTGAGACATTTTTTTTTTTTTTTGAGGTTTGACCTCCGGATAAGGCCTTGTGTGCTTTGTTCATGTCTTGATCATTTTGGTTACCACCTCTTCTCCTCAGCCTGGTCCCTCCAACCACTTGTGTGTGTGTGTGTGTGTGTGTGTGTGTGTGTGTGTGTGTGTGTGTGTGTGTGTGTGTGTGCTGAGATGTAACTCACACACACCTGCCATTTACTATTTAAACACACCCCGTCCCGGCTCTGCCATGGACCCGATACTTCCTTAGAATGTGAAATTATAAGTACGCGGAATTTTTTAATGTGCCATTTAATCAGAATAGCAACATGAAGGGAGGTCAATTCATCCCGGTGTACACAAATAGTGTAAAAGGGGCTCCAGCTAACAATTTTAAACAATCCGTAATTCCTAATGTGCAAAACTGAAGAACTTAATCTTCTCCGAACACATTTAATCGGATCCTGGCCATTAAGTGGTCAAAGAACAGAACTGCCATACCTTGGGGGGAGAGTTTCTACTCATTAAACCAGTTCCCATGTGACAATTTCCTGATGTGTCACTTGGGAGATGTAAGCCGTCCTGAGCAGCCCTTTGTGACAGCACAGCCGTGAGTTAAAGAGAAAAGATCATTGATCACTTCCTGTTGTGAGTCTCTACATTCTGTTGACACGTTATCATTAGAAGTCTATCAATATATCTTGGCATAATACTGTGTGGAGGCATCTTACCCGAGGAAAATAAACCTGCACCATGACCAGCACCTCTAGCGACAGACCCCATCAGCTTGATTGCTCATTCTGTCTATTTCAGTTACCTTAGCTCATTCATTTGCTACATGCATTTTTAGCTTGAAATTGATAAGATTGTATGATTGATTCATTACTTTTTTAAACTACTGCTTTTACAGATAATAAAACGAAATTGTCCATAGGTGTAAATGTGAATGTTTGTCGATGTACCCTGCAATAGATATCTCAGCGCATCCCAACTCTTGCTCAATGACCGTGACGATAAGAGGTACAAAAAAAAAAGAACAAGTATTCATATTTGTAAAGTCAAAGAAGAAAAGGGACGAGAGACCGAAGCAAGCAAAATAATTCAGCCGTACAGTGGAACAGTGACACTTGCTTCAGAAATGATTCACTCTTCGATGTATCACACCACCTATTCATTTTCTTGAGGTAACATAAAAAAAAAAAGTCAATCGTAAAAGAAGAAACATATGGTAGTGAATAATTCAGAGTAGGTATGGATTTGGATGAGCTATTTAAATGCTTCTCTGCTCTGGCTTGCGTCATATTAGGCATGCTGGGGAGGATTATAAACATCACATACAATAAACAAAAAGATGCGCCCAGTACAAAAACACAAAAAGGATCTTCTGGTTTTTCCTCCTCTGAATATGATGATTCACAGATGCAGTGACCTGGGATTGGGACACCCCACTCCTCCAACCCCCCGAAGCCATAAGGCTCCATTTAGTACTGCTGGAGAGCGGAGGAGCACTTAGCTTAATGTACAGGACAGTAGAATGACCCTCACACACACACACACGCGCACACGCACACACACACACACACACACAAGCACGCACAGCATACAATGTAATGTGAATGCAGGTAATTTCCCGTCCTTTAGCATAAGTCTTGGTAGTATCTTTTGTCATGTAAGAATACCCACATAAAGAAACGATGAAGTGTCTTTTGATTTGTGAAAATACACTATATTTCTCATTTCCAGAGTTGTAGATTGGATGTGACAGGCATGAAAAACTGTTGATGTTAATGTCACATAATGTCACCAGTAAGTGGGAGAATCCCGTGTTATGCTTCTATTGTGTATGGAGTTGCACGTGAGGCAAAAATGATAAGGTGTCAGATTATATGTGATTAATATGCGAAAACATTGCAGGTTCTCACAAACTCAAGTGAATACTGTATACCGTATTTCAACATGCAACCCCCTCCAATGACTCAATTTTTGCTGTAGACTGAAAGCATTTATGAATATGAAATAGGAGATCAACATTTCTGATTTTATTGTTTGGGATTTACATCTGGATCTGATATATTAATTAATTATAAAATAGCACCTTTTGATTTAGCCACAACATTTAAACAGTAAACACCACTGAATGGCTGTGGAATGGGGTCTGTATTGTATTAAAACATAATAACACATAATAAAAGAGAAGACTTTCATAAATAAGAATTACTGCGTATTGGGACAAGCATGAAATCACAACCATGCACCTGACCTGTATGACTTTAAGGGGCATGGCTGAATGGGGAGGGCACATGATCAGTTTGACTCTTTTTTTAAAGATAAGAAAACCTTGATATGTCTCACAATGGTGAGCATCTGGGCATGATTTTCTGCTTGCGAGTGTTCTGTTGTCTTGTGTTGACATCACACAAGAACATAAGAAAATGATGAGATGCACCTTGTTCAGATATCAGTCTCTCTCTTTCTCTCGCTCTCTCTCTCTCTCTCACACACACACACACACACACATTGAGAGAGAGAGAGACCTTTAAAATTTTAGTTGACTACCCCTGACTACCCAGTATACTGCCGTGGGGCTCGCGCCAGTCACTAAATTAGAAGGAAGTGCTTCGACCCGTTTTACCGAATGCGGAAGTCGGTTGGGCATAGTCGCTGAATAAATGCTATCTCCCACAAAATTGTGGTAAGTGAAAACGCAAATTAGCTTGTAATGCTGTGAAACCACGAGCCACAGAGACTGGTGCGCAAAAAAAAAAATCATGTCAAGCCATGTGTTCAACCCAAAAAGTCAGTACTCTAAAAACAAAGGCATTGGCCTAACTGTTCTAATAATTTTGGAGGGAAGCATGTCTAAAATAGAGGTGGTTCTGCACCTGTAAGGCTAGCTTTCATTTAAGAATGAGGTGCAAGTTGACTGGAAAGACTTCATCCATATTAGAACAAATGGATGTGGACACTGATGCTAATTGATTTTACCTCATGGAGAAGCTGAGACTCACCATTTCAGTCCCTCCATCCTTTTTTGCCGCTCCTGCTTCACAGCGTTTGTGGGATAATGTACTCTGTGGTAAAAAAGGATGAAAATCAATAGAAGCAGCCATGATCGGTCTAAATTAAAATGTGTTCTGAAGACATCATTTCTTAAGACGGGAGTTGGATCCTAAATGTATACTGTGTCAAATAATGACAGATCCTATCAAGTGGTCACAGCAAAATCAACTACTATGAACAATATCTTTAATCCCAGGTTCTGTTCTGTCTGCCATTACATGGATTCTGAATACTCGAACGGACCTGAGATAAAATACCAGGGAGAGGGGGCAGGGAGCAAAATGGGCTGTGATTATTGTCCTGGAACAGATTGAACAGGCTAAGAAAGAAGAATGTGAAGTGAATTGCGTTTCAGCAGACAAGCCTTAGTGTATTTCTCGAGAAATGGGTGAAAGGCTTTAAAAGGGTCCTATAGGAAGGAAGGAGACAGCGACGCATCAACAATGTTGTAAAGCCACATTGTACAGAAAGAGATCATAATAACACAGTCATGATTCCTTTTCGCGGTTAATTGGACTCCCCCCACGAAAAGTGAAAACCCGCATGCATACACCGGTCCGGAAAGATTATATTGCGATTTTATTTATGTTGTAATGGAGCCTATATCTTCCAATCAGGAATGTACATTATCACCCTCACCCACATAATTGATTAATTTCCGACCGTGAATATATGTGTGTTACTTTTTACACGGTACATGGTGATAGAAGCTATACATTTCCTCAGAGTTGAAGAAAAATTGTACTAAAATATAAATAAAACTGTAAAGGGTGTAAGTCACTGATGGTGTAGTGCTACACTCCCCTGTGTGGGTGTGCGTCTCCATATGTGCCCGACTGACTGGCGACCGTTTCGGGGTGTAGTCGGCCTTTCACCCGAAGTCAGCTCCAGCAGCGCAAATCCCAATAAGCGGTGTTGAAAAGTGATGGATGGATGGATGGATCTAAAGGGAGTATTCACTTTTTGCGACGCTGTATGTTTGTCGAGATCCTCCACAACGGTGTGTGTGAGACAATCTTGCAGAGGCTGAACACTTCATATCCCTGTCTGTAGTTCGCAACTCACACAGAGATGATAAATCAAATTTACAGCAGCCAGTAGGTATTGTAGAGTTTCTCTAATATGCTGCCCATTTCGCTAAGCCTTTCTGTCAGAAATATGACATGTGCCCTTCCAAACTCTGACCTCATCACTGGGTCTGCTGTCAAAAGGGATTTAGCTTTTAAAAAAAAGAAAAAAAGAAATTGCAAGTCAGTTTCTTCCTAATGCATATGACACCATTTTGTCAGTTTGTACCCCTCTACCGTTTCCCCATTGATACCCGTATGGCAAACCAGAACCCCCAGGCCCCCGGCTCCATCTGCAGCTCTCATTTGAGCTTGAGTGCTTTAACTGTCATGGAGCAATGCACAGGGATGTAAAAACCACACGGGCTGATTGGTAATGATCTCCCTGGCTCGTTTCCCGTATTGCTTTTTCGAGTACAGCCTTTCTCTTGCCCCCCACCCCCCGCAGGATTTAATTAAGATATTGCCTTAACGTGTTCTGGGATGAAGAACCTCACTTGTCTGATTCAGCATTCTGAGCATCTTATTTTTGTTCTTAAACAATCATGCAACGATCCAGCATGCAGAAATCATATCGTAGTTCCTGATGAAATACAGATCTGTGCAAAAGCCCCCCCATCAAAGTTGTTATTTTAGCAATGCAATAGGAATCGAATATAACGACAGAAGGCCACTAAGTAGATCAGTGGTTCCAATTTTTTTCATCTGGTGTGTACCCCGGAACCTTTTCGTCATACACCATCACTCAGACTAGACAGTTTGATGATTCCCCAAAAGGAGAATGTAACACAACTGATTATCATGTGAAAATAATTTCATTTCATCGCCTTAATTTCAACATTTAATTCTAAGGCACGATCTCCTTTTTAACTTGAATTAAATAAAAAGAAAATATGTTGCCTTGAAAATATATGAATAATACAAAATTAAAGCAGCACAGACTGGACTGGACTTGACACTGAGCATCAGTTTCACTGTGTTCATTTGTGTGTGAACCAGTTGCAAATTGCAATAAAGGAATTAATTCAGGCAATAATATGGTGAAACAGTGTCGACTGGTGAGCCTTCCTGTGTAGCATTTGCATGTTCTGAGTTTTTCCAAAAAAGGGTTAGCGCATGTTGGGCTGCCTCCTACCCTTTTTTGGAAAATATTTAAATGTTAATCGTCAAGTGTTCATCCCTTTCCCAATTTCAGGTCCAATGATGCCTATTTGCCGACCCTGTGGACAATATTTGTTAAAACAGTGCAGTTTCGCAATGTCTTGATGTGATCTGGAAACCAAAATTTGAGGTAAAATCTTTCCTATGCATGTAATACATTTAGTGGTTGCGGGGACAACAAAGGCTACTACCTTTTTTCTTTTTTGTTTTTGTTTTTAAGTACTACTGTACGAGCGCCAGCCCCACATTGGACACGTTCAGATTTGAGCTCCGCCAGCGTAGTTCCGCTTATCGTTACCAGGAAACAATGTAACCAATCAGAGTTGCGCGTATCGAGCTTTGCTCGAAGACAGCCCAATCACATATTCTGTTGTTGAGGAGTTGCTCGATTTTCAAACGATTTAGCAATCGTGCACCAACCGACGGGTTAACCCGGAGGTAAAGCTAAGAAATATTCTCTTTTCCTTTGTAAATATTGATTCACCATATTGAAAGCGCAATTAATTTTATTCATTTATTTCCCTTTCTTTGAGTACTTTGCGTTGTCGAAACTTAAAAGCGCGCCTGCGAAAGAACAAACATCACAGATTTGTGACACTTTCAAGAAAACCAATTAATGAGCGTTCATTCCACTTTGTGTTAAGTTCTGGTATCTTATTTTGTCGTGACTTTTTCTTGTTGGTTCAATACATCATAGCCATTTTGATCCTAACGCGTTGAGCGTTTCTTCCTGCTGCTCTAATTTTCACCACGTCGTGATTTACAGCGCGGTACTTGTATGTTAGACAGAATATTGAATCGGAGACTTTAAAGCTAAGATTTAAAGCTAAGATTGTAATGATTCTTTTCAAATTATACAAAGATGAATGCTATTTATGCCATAGGCTCAACAGAATAACACATTTATCTTCCTCCTGCAGCTCACGTCCCTGTTCAGATGTCTTCTGATGAAGAGGCCAGCGTCCCTGTGTTGCCTACGGAATCAACATATCGTAGCAACTCTGCCTGCACTGAGCTTCATGTAAAACAATTGTTCTAATAATATGTTTAAATTAAGGACAGTTTACATTGCAGTTGGCATGAAAACAAATCCAACACTGAACTAGGAATCAACCTAGTCGGCTCTGTTCTGTGCTTTAACAGGATGAATATGAGGAGCTCCTCCAAAGTGCAGTGGCTTCGCCAAGATTTGAGGCTGCTGCTGTTGCTGGCCTGGTGGGGAGAGACGTCTCACGTTTGTCTTCAGAGGATCACAATTCACAGATAAATTTACTAGTAGCAGGTATTGCAGAGTAGTCTTTCACCTACCAGCATGAGTTTCACTCATTGGGGTTTTACCTATTGCGAAGGAGCATTTGCATTTAACTATTCTGTTTGTGTTTGATTTGGCTGCTAGAGAAGACCAGGAAGACTACCACCAGAGGTTTGGGAAGCTCAGACAGGTTACAGGATGCATCTGAGAGTGCACAGCCAAATGACCATGGGTTCACTGGGTACACTGAAGTGGAGCTTTTCATCTCAGACGAGAATATTAGCAAAATGGAGAACATTCTAGACACATGGACCCAAAAATTGAAGGTCAGTTTTGTGACATGGTTTTCTCCTTTTTTTTCTTCTTATTCTTCCTGATGTTACAAAATGGGCCCAAGAATGGCATCGCAACAATGAATTGCATTGTTGTAATGCATTCATACAATTTGTGAATGTCATTGTGATTGTTTACCTTTAAAGTTACAAATTTAAAGTTACAAATGTATCAATCATATCATAGATCACTATGACCTTGATGACTGAGGATCTACAGACAAATCTATTTTATTTCGTCTTCATCCATGTAGGAAACGATCCTTCCAACAAAGCCCACTCATGCATAAATAATCTATCAAGCAAGACTTGAAGTATGCCTGATTCACTGGAAGATTACCAAAGACACTTTAGTGTAGCCGTTGACAGAATGTTCTTAAAACAAATAATATATACATACTCATGCCTCCCGTTCTGCGTCAATCAGACCAATGTGCTGAGGGAGCTGAGGAAGTGGAGGGTGGCCTTCGTAGATCAACACAGGCGAGAGATGCAGAGGGAGAGGGAGATCCATTTAGGCCAGAATGAGGCCTTGAAGACCGAGCTGGACAGCCTGAAGGAACTACTACACACGTATGACACTTCCAACAAGAGAAAGGATGAGGTGACCACACTGAGTGCTGTGTATGAAAACCCGTCTACCGTAATGCCCTCTTTTTTGCAGACCTGCATGCTTTTCTTCATTTGTATGATAAAGATGAAGAGCGTTTGCTTGGGCTTATTGTTCAGTACTGTCTTCTCCTCCAGATGATTAGAAATCTGAGTGTGGTGTTGAGCAGACAAAAACAGAAGCTTGAAAAGATGAGAGCCTTCACCCAATGGAGACTTCAGTACTACGAGGCCAAAGAGGAGGTAACGTGACTTACTCTATGGCACCATGACTTTAAATTTATAGTTTTTTTGTGCACAGCATTCACTAACCAAAGGCTATTTTTTTTGTATACAAATCAGTTGCAACTGGAAAATGTCACTGAACAAAAATGGGGCCAAAACTGGTTTCCTCTCCTTCAATCCCGTCCATGTTCATGACTTTTGTTGATGAGTTGAAACAAATTAATATAGCACGACTACACTCATGATGTTTTCATCCATGTACAGTCAGGGCCGAAATATGGAAATGTGTCTTCTGACTGGGAATAACACAAGAGAGTTGTCTTGATATATTAATGAATACATATTCACCATTGTCTTAGTTTTCTTATCTTGAAAAATATATTTTCATGGTCAAATGTTTCAGGGTTGTATATGCTCAATTCATTTCGGACTTCCCTGTGAGACGGCTTAAATGTGGGTATGAAAAGTTGGATTCAGTTTGAAATGTATCCCTCTTGAAAGTGGTAAAACTCAGTCCGTATTAAAGCGCTTCATGATGATGGACGGTCTATTCTCATTTTTGTGATGGGATCTAATAAATTTGTAAACGCACAGTTCATTCCTCAAAATTACAATTACTTAATCCACAGTTAATACCGAGTAGATTGAAATACTGTACAGTAAAATCAATCAGAATAATGTTGGTAGTATTTGTTTCAGTGCCTTAATGCACTCCGTTAGATAAGGTTCTGCTGTGCTGAAAGAATGAAATATGGTTATGATGAAAGTTTTGAATCATTTGTTTGCGGTCCCGTGATTTCCTTTTCAGGCCCACGCTTCCCAGATAGCGCAGCAACACTTCCATATGCGTCTGAAAAAGAAGGTGATGTTTGCATGGCACTCCCTCACCCAGAAAGAGTGGAAGGTCAGGATGGAGCAGGCATGCCGCGCAAAGGCTGAGGAAGTGTGCACCCAGCTCTCGGAAAATTACGAGGCTCAGATTCAGACGGTAGGTATGGTCCCTCGATAGTCGTACTTTGGCCAAGGTGACATTTTGAAAAGTTCTGTTGAGTCAATCTTGTATCTCTTAAGTACTTTAGATTGTCTTTTAAATGAATACATTGCACTTGACAAATGTCGAGGTAGACCTGGAGCAAAAAAAAAAAAAAAAGGACTCAAAAAAGCTATTTTGTACTGCTACTTAAGTCCATGGCTTGTTTCCTTTCAAAATGTCTTGCTCCTGTTCCAATATATCTTTAACAGATGAGTAGTTTTACTTTATTTTAGTTTGATTTATTTTTACATTACAGTGACAGCATTCTTTTTACTCTTACATAACAGTAAATCATGAGAAAATGTTGCTGATAAATTGCAGTTAATATCGATTTTATAATGCGGATAATTTGAGCCAGCAGCAACTTTACATTATTCCCACTGGGAAAATTATTTTTCATGATCACTATGATAAGGATCTTAACAGTATGTCACATTGTCACGTTGGTCTATCCAGATAACTGAAACCATTCTGCCTTGTTTTAGATGATTTCAGAACACAACGAGGCTCTCGAGAAGTCGCAAGCCGAGATTGAGAGACTGCAACTTGAGCGAGAACGCCGAGAAGTGTGTATGAGGAAAGCCCTGATGAGGGGCGTGTGCGCTCTCAACATGGAGACACTCCACTTGTTTAATCCCACAGACGAAGAGCCCCAAGACCCGGGTGAATATGGTATGCTATGACAGTATTGCGTGTACATTGCAAACAATAAGAAAATGCAGCAGATGGCCAGTCGGATGTATTGTAGTGCATTTCTGTTTGTTTTTGGTTGTAGGATGCATTAATTGTTTTCATTAATGAAATGCATTTCAGTCTAATTCCCACAAAGCAATACTGTACTGCATTGTATAGTAAATGACTACTTTGCTCACTAACAGACCCCAACTCACCTCCTGATGATGATCCTGATGGTTCTGAATTGGCGCAGGTCCAGCCACGTCCTGCCCGCAGCCCGGCACATTTTGACCGCGCAAGATCTCCTCCCCACCATGAAGACAGCGGCAACAGGGTAAGGCACCAGAGGTTTTGAAGGAAACAATGCCATTGTTTCAGCAATCTGTCTTAAGATACAGCAACCCAAGTGGAAATGCAACCATGTTTTATGCTTCAAGTTTAGATTAATTAAATGCTTGTGAATTAGGACCTTAAAACTTTGATCTGTATCATCGTTTGTGTTGATGAGACATAGTTTATCAATTTATGGAAAAGAAGATAAAAAAAAATGCCACTGTTATATTTGCTCCGTGGGAAATTAACACGATAAAAGTTTGTCCTACTTACGACCGAATATGTTTAGTTTTGATCGATATGCCATCGCGGCCTTATTCTACTGGCATTTCTTTTCCTCAGATGGGTTTTGGAGCACCAAGGTCTCACACTGAATTTCCACCTGCCACTTCAACTGCACACACTGCAGCTGGGCATGCTGCAGCCAAGGTTGCTGCAGGTAGGCACCCTGCCCCCCGGCATGCTTCAGCTGGCCACTCCGCACCCGGGCACGCTGCACCGGGCACGCTGCACCCGGGCACGCCGCACCCGGGCATGCTGCACCGGGGCGCGCTGGATCCGGGCATTCTGCAGCCGGGCACGCTGGATCCGGGCACTCTGCATCCGGGTACTCTGCGCCCGGGCACGCTGCACCGGGGCACGCTGCATCCGGGCACTCTGCACCTGGGCACGCTGGATCCGGGCATTCTGCAGCCGGGCACACTGGATCCGGGCACTCTGCATCCGGGTACTCTGCGCCCGGGCATGCTGCACCGGGGCACGCTGCATCCGGGCACTCTGCATCCGGGCACTCTGCACCCGGGCACGCTGGATCCGGGCACGCTGCATCCGGGCACTCTGCACCCGGGTACTCTGCACCCGGGCACGCTGCATCCGGGTACGCTGCATCCGGACACTCTGGATCCGGGCACGCTGCACCTGGGCACGCTGGATCCGGGCACTCTGCATCCGGGTACTCTGCACCTGGGCACGGTGCACCCGGGCACGCTGCATCCGGTACGCTGCATCCGGGCACTCTGCACCCGGGCATGCTGGATCTGGGCACGGTGCACCCGGGCACGCTGGATCCGGGCACTCTGCATCCGGGTACTCTGCACCCGGGAACGCTGCACCCGGGCACAGCTTATTCCCACACGGGGCAGGTCCTGGTTTCCACAAACAGGTGAGTAACAGTCACATTGTTTCTCAGTTACTCTTTCGAAACCCAATTTGACAACAAAAATAGTAATCAAATTAAATTCAACATTGTAACATCAAATACATTTGTCTCAAAGAAAGGCTTAATGCTTTCCTGCTCCATTCTAAATGCTTCCATCATTTTAACAGGCCAGTGGGGGTGTGGTGATGGCCAGCCAACAAAAACCTACCAAAAGTTTGACAGCTCGCAGCTCCACGCAGCATGTTGGCAAGAGTATACGCAGCAATCTAGACTCTGTGAGTGTGGCTGCCCCTATGAGCTCCACTGCTGTAGACTACCATCATCCTATGACACAGGTAATTTTAGAAGGTGAAAACAGCAGCTATTTTTTGTTGGTACCCTTCTGTTCAATGAAAACAAACCTGCCGTAATCACTGACGTAACTGTCTCAACAGAACTGTTGAGTTATTGTTGAGTTATTTTTGAAGTCTTAAAAGTTTCTAAGAATTATTTCATTCTGCTGGACCACAAATCAAAAGCGCAATGTCTAATTTTTATTAGTTCATTGTGAATTATTTTGTTTCTCAGTTTTTCTTCCACAAAAGTGAATAATCTTTCCGTGTGTGTGAAGTCAAATTTTTTTGCTCTGTTTCTTTCCTTCAAGCAAACTCTTGGTCAGGCAACCGCCTCCAAATTTCCTCGCTCCTCTCAACAGGCTCCCTGCGCCACTGGAGGCTGGGCTTTGTCCAGAATGCACACCAGCACCTGTAAAGTACACTCTGTTGAAATAGTTGACTAATGACAATTGCAAACTCCCACGCAAGTTTGAATGTGATATTGAAGACTAATTTCTCACCGGACACTTGAGTTTCTTATTTAAAAACAAACCCTTTGGGAGGGGTTGCAGTTTTCTTCGTATCTGAAGTGCTCTTGATGGCATTATAAGGCAGTTTGCTAATCTCATCGAATGTCATGCAAAATACGATTGGAAGAAATGTATTTATTCAGGAGGACACGGAAGTATGGACGTTTTGGGTTTTCAGTCAATATTTTACTCTCCGCAGACTCCCCACCACCTTGGGATGAGCCTGCCTCGGCAACATTGGCTCAAGGTCCTGTTGGTAGCCCGGTTCACTTTGACCACCCAGAGTCTCCTGACCCCCACGAAGACGACAGCAGGGTATGGCAGAAATGTGGCATTCGTTCAATCTTTTCTGTAACCTCATAACATCACCTTGCATACCATTTCCTCAGATGGGCGTGTGGTACACCGACGAAGTCCTCCCTGCCACTTCAGCAGCTCACAGTTCAGTCCCACAAGGGGGCAGCACTGGTTTCCACAAACAGGTGTGACTTTTCTCAAGGCGGCAGGAGAGGGTTTTGTTTTTTGGTCGAAAACAAATCCTTACGTAATATTTAACCAAGATCACAACTGAAACAACAGGATGGTTTGAATGACTGTTTCAGCCGTCTTCTTTACCACCTTTTGCCCAATTTGACTTGTGTCAGTTGAAAATTATGATGACTTGAACTGTCGCCTGCCGCAGTAACGCCCTCACTAAATGCAAATTGTCTCTTTAGGTCTCTGGGCGTACGGTCACAGCTGGCCAACAGAAACCGGCGAAAACTATCACGGCTCGCATCACGGCCCAACCATTTGCTGGTAAGAGTGTACGCAGCAACCTCCAGGTGATGGGTATGGCTCCGCCAATGACCTCCATTGTCGTAGAACGCCATCAACCAATTGCACAGGTATGGAAGCATAACAATATGAAGCATTTCTTTCTCCATTCGTGTTGGAGTCTAATGTCTCCCCTTTATCTTCTCCCAGCACACTTTCAGTCATCCTTTTGCTACCAAATCTGTTCGCGCCTCCCAACAGGGTCCCCGCACACCCACTGTTGTGAAGACTTCCTCCAGAACAAACACTTGTAATGTACAATCTATCAAAGTAGTCGACTAATTACAACCTCACACAAGCGATCATTGACTAGATGAAGTTTTACCTACTATGCAACAACTTTGATTCTTACTGTGGACGTAGCTTTACAAGTTTTATTTAGGGGCAAAGGGAAATTGATCATTTATTCCTCGGAACCTCACTGACGTTTGTGGTTGGATCCACACATGTAAGATATTTTAAAGGTGCAGTTTTCAAAATGGATTTTTATTGAACTTAAATGTTTACTTGAATATTCAGGAACAGGTGCATGTATAAAGACATATTGTTGTACTTTTCAGTGTGTCATTGAACATCAAACCAAAGCCCTCTTGTTTGTATATGACCTGGTGCTTTCTTTTTACATAATAAATTATTTTAGCGCTACCTTTCTGTACAAGTGTGTCTTGAAAGTGATGTTACGGCAATTAAACAATGTTGCATGTCAAACCCCTCAATCATGATACTTGGCAGCTCCTACTGTTGACATTCTCTGACTCCATCCGAATCTTTTCTATAAGACGGGTAAAACAATGAAAAAAAGAAATCACTGACACATTTGAACATACTGTATTTAGACTTTTCGCTGTAAATCCATTCAAAATATTTCAAAATAAAATACCTGCGGCTCTGCCATGTCCTGTCTGGACAAGAGCTTGATGGAGTTCGATCAAAGGATTTGTGCCTGCCAATTCCTCCCTGTGGAGCCAGATCAGCAGCATCCTGTTGCCGTGTTCTTTATAGCTGTGCTGACCTGTGAACAAGCACAAATAGTATTCTGTGCCCCTCTCTACAAAAACAAAAAACACACAAGCCAATGACAAATATAATAGCATATATATAGAAAATATACGTTGCTTGTTAAAGTTTAGTAATCTATTGACTCAACGATGTTTATTTTAAGTTGAAGCCACGCTACCAAATGTGAGGTGTACACTGTCTTGTGCAGCATCATGTGTTAAAATTGGTCAAACGCAGATTTTTGTTTTCCCTCCAGAAAAAAAAGGTTCCATTTCCAACTGTAATCTCGAGGGCATCTGTATTATATCACTGAATTGAATTGGCCAGAATAAAATCAGGGCTACCAGTCCACTGCCTTTCGATGGCCGTCACTTGTTCCTCGGTGAATCCCCAGTATTCAGCCAGACGTTTCCAGTCTCTTGGCTTCAGGAGCTCGTAGGCCAGGCGCCAGGTCATCGAGCGGAGCTGCTTGGTCTCATTGCGGTGGTCCAGTTTGAATGTTAGCGGATACTCGCTATGAACACTCTCATTACACTCTGGGTTGGCCTGGAGGGGTTATTAAATCCTGTCAGTGGGTTGATTAAATAGGTGGTATTTAAGATTTGGAAGACACGAGGAAAAAGCATAGTCGTCACTCAACATTTGCTATATGAATGTCACATTTGAGCATATTGAAAATCAATCATGGCATTTCCATTAAATGAAACAAGTTTTTGATTCAGAAGTGCAATTCACCCGCAATGGATTTATCAGAAACAAATAAAATGCGGCATGCATTGAAATCGCCAACGCTTCTTACTTTCTTCCACGCTTTGTATCTTTCCGCCTTGATGATCATGTCCACAATGATCACCTCGTCTGCTCTGGCCGCCACGCCGAGTGCCGTCTTTCCCTGCTGCTCCAACATGAGCACCAAATAATTATATGCATCCAAACATGAATTACTACACCGAGGATTTTCCCCAACTAATAAAAATCTGAACGATCACTGACTTAAAGCTAATTTGTTTTTTTGTTGTTTTTTTAATATTGGGTGGCTGACCATTAAACTATAAGATAGCAATTCCCAACCAGGGTGCACAACTGTGCCGTGACACGTCATTAGGGGGACTGTGGGTTATCAAATTTTTCAGAAAATTATGAATAATTCCAAATATTTCTGTGTTCATCTATGCCAGCGAAATACAGAAACAGACAGAACCACAGTATGATCAGCCATTAGATGGCAGAAGTTTTTTTGTTTTTGGTAGAATGAGTGCCTCGGCACAATAAAGTTTGGGAAACACTACTACCAGATGTGATGCTCCTCATTTTTCGCCATAAGCTTCCACTCTGAAGATTTTTACTATCGTACCACATTTCCTCATGTACTGTACAGTGGCTGGAGCGAGTGTTTATTTACTCAACTGATTTGAGTGCCAGACAATTACAGGGACAATATCTTTTATTCGTATGAACTCATTATAAATAATACACTCTTGTAAAAGAATTTATTGGCATACTTAATTGATGCTTAGTGAAAACAAAAATTGTAATGCAATGTGTTGACGGATACGACTTTAACCCTTTCATGCACCCTGTAACCTGATGAGGTGATAATCTGTCCACTGTAGTTACCACTGTCCCTGAAAGGGTTCAAACTAAATGAAAAGTATTGATCTTGAAAAGCTCTTCTGTCTTCACATATGGTGACATTGTCTTTTTAATATTGCGCCGATAACAGTGACAGTGAGACATTTTGATTCATATGAGAGACTTTACATTCTCTCATAGATGCTCCTGTTTTGGTCAGCAAAGGGTGTTGACACGGAGATCAAATTGGCTCGCCATGCGTGTGGGGAAATGTCATACATGAGCCGTTTCCACGCATCTTCTTAAGGTGGAATCCACAAAAGTGTATGTCCTAAGTCCCCATATTATTTTATTTCAACTCTTACCCGGTCTTCGAGTGTCAAATCAACGTCAGCCTTCAGAAGCATTTCCACCACCTCTATTCTTGCCAGTTCAGCAGCAAGATGCATGACCGTCTGAGACCTCTTAACACAAGACAGTGCACAAAGAATGTTCTTGTAAACATGTTTTTTTAAATAAATACTGTATGTCAGTCATTGCATTTTACCTTATCGGTGACATTAAAGTTGCATCCTGCCTCCAACAGAAAATGTATGACGGGGAGGTGGCTGTTCTTCACTGCCAGGTGAAGAGGAACCTCCAAGTCCTTGAGCGTGTATGACTTATCGGTTGATAATGGCATTCGCTTGCGAAGAAGCGAGAAGGCGTAATCCGTTTACTCACCTCATTCTCAAAATCTGTCTGGGCTTTATATTCTAGGAGAAGTCGGACAAGAGACGTGTCTCCTCGCTCTGAAACTGGATGAAGGGCGCTGCATTTGGTCTACAACAGAGGGGTTTTTTTTTTAAGCATTTTGAATTTTTACAAAATGATATGTAGCACAAAACGTTAACCTCTCCCTTACTATATGGCGTCATTAAAAACATGCCACCCGCGCAGTGATTTGAGTGTTTTGAGTGTGTGGCTGTACTGCTGTTTGGATGTCGGGGTTGCAGCCGGCTTCCAGCAAAGCCAGGACGCACTGTTCCTGAGCGTTCTCGGCAGCCTGGTACAGAGCGGTCTCACCGTCCTGGCACACAAAGAACGTACAACAATGACGGGCTGAGGCTGAAGTGCAGATTTTATTTTAGTATTTTCTGGAAATTATGTGGATATTTTTATTACAAGTAAAAAAATAGATTTTTTTGCATTTCTTGTGCATATGCATTTCAAAAGAGATTGTGTCAAATCTGGCTGGGCTGGATCAAAACTGAATGCGGAGCCACTTTTTTTATTTTAGTCGTGCGCTTTGGTCATTGCCATGCTGAAAGTTGCAAATGGGCTGATGATTTGGATTTGTGCAGAAGCCCCTCCACGCAACTAAGGTTTCAGACACAGAACGTTGATGCTGCAACCAACATGCTTCATATTGTACAAACATAGGTTGGTTTAGCACCAATACATAATACCCAAAAAAGGCTCTCAGTCAAACCATAATCCAAGAGAATACCATCGTCCTGTCAAGTTCCATAAACGGCTGACTTCTTTTATCTTTTATGCTCGCTATATAACAAAGTGGCATTAACTGCCAGAATACTGCATTTTCCCAATTTTGACTCAAAATAAAAGTAATAAAAAAGTCAAATCAAATCAAAATGACAGCATAGATGAGTCAATGGTCTTTCCTTCAATAATCCACCAACCTCAAATGGATTATCCACTGAGCCCACAAAGTTACAAAGCACACTGGGATGGAAAAGGTGTTTCGTATGATTGTGTACCATATTAATTTCATCCCGGGTATCAAAGCTGTGCAGCAGTAGTTGGACAACATCCAAGTGGCCGTTCCTGGCAGCTAAGTGCAGGGGCGTGTCTCCTCTCTGGTGGGAGGGAGGGAGGAGAGCCGATTGCATCAAAGTGGCTTTGACTTTGAGCTGTGGTGCAGCAATGATCCACTCAGACATGAAAGCATCAATCGCACGCACGCATGCGCGCACACACATACACAAAGACAAAACCAACCTTGTTGGGCTTCATGGTGTCCATGTTGTAATCCGGCTCCATTAGCATCTGTAACATTTGCACGCAGCCGTGTTCTGCCGCCATGGCAAATATACAATGGCCTGACTGAAAGGCAACAATTGAGACACAATTAGTTGTGTGCACTTCATTTTACATGACAAAATGATTACACATCTGCGTTTACCAATTTGGATGTTTAGTATTCTGAGCTATGTGCATTATCAGCTTGACAACATAATATATAGACATGTTCTGACTTGTGGTGTGACCTCGCTATGAACTGCCTTTAATAGCAACAAGACTTTTTTGGACAAATTGCGGATGTTCAGGTTCATGTCAACTTTATTGTCAAATGTGCTACATGTGCAACATACAGCACAGATGAAATGTATTTCCTCAGGAGAGAGAGTGGAGCCGCTGCGGGTGCCCGCGCCGCCATCAAAAGAACAGTTAACATAAAATGACAAATAATACAACACCACACATAAGACACAGACAGTCGTGCAATCTTAACCACTTTTCTGCATACACTTTGTTGTTTGAAGAAGTTATAGATGAAAAAGGAGCGAATCAAAGTGTGTGTACATCCTCTTTGCGATGGTTTCATACCCAAGCTCTGTTCAAGCCAGCTGGATTGTTGCATCAGTTGTTTGTAAACGAAACTTAAAAGTAACAGTTGAAGACCGCGCCCTGCTTAGAGTATATAAGACTTGTCTTGAGACATTGTATTTGCGCATTTCTGCTCTGATGTGATCGCAGCCATTTTCTGTATCACACTTGTACGGCACGTTCTGATGATAAAATCTTCAAGAAACAACTTCTCCATTTCCAGCCTCTGATTTTATGCATTGACTCAGCCCGGATCCAAACGAACAGGCAGAAGAATCACCAACCCCGCCTCCAATATATATTTTTGTCAACAAAAATAATAAACCAGTCATCCATATCGCCATAAATCGTTTACAATACTTCACCCTGAATTGGTCGCCAGTCAGTCACATGGCACATAGAGACAAACAACCATTCACACCCACTTCCTCATCCACATGGTCACTCTGTGCACAAGTCAGTCTTCTGGCAGTACTATTACACCATCAGCGACCTCCACTGTGTTACGTGTTTTGCCATTTTGGACTGGATACTAAACTACATTTTTGAAACTGTCCAAAAATGTTGAAGTTGCCCTTAATTTGGATTATTGACACTAATAAAAAGCTATATCTTATATCGCACGGAATACCTGATCATCTTTGTCCAGTTCTTTCATTTGCAGGTCATTGACAATGTATTCCACAATGTCAGTATGATTGTTGATAGCAGCACAGTGCATGATGTTAAGTCCTTCCTATAGATGGAAATCAAACGGCATATTTAGAAAGTCGATCTCTGTAATGACAGGGGCCATTAAAATCTTAATAAAACACATAGAGGGTGATGTCTTTGGAAACAAGAATTGGCCCAAATGTTGGATATGGGTGTAAAATGTCTTCTTTTTTTGATCACCTCATTCTCAATCTTCTGTTCTGCTCCAGCCCGTACTAATAATTTCAGGATCTCCAAGCTGCCAAACCAGGCAGCTAAATGAATGGGAGCCACACCAAACTGCCACACACAGACATTGGGTTCAATTGAAACGATTGCATTTGTGCACTCTGAGATCTCTTTTTTTCCTCTTCACAGCGTCACCTCACCTTGTCTTTCTGATCCACTTCCACCCTGCGCCGTAGAAGTAGCTCAACCGCTTCCTTGTTTTTGCCAGCGACTGCATAGTGAAGGGCAGTCCTATTGTGCTGGATGGCACGTGAGCAAAATTACAATGGAATTGGGGATTCTACGTGATTTTATTTCAACTATTGTGTGATGGGCTCACCACATTCTTTGCATTGGGATTTAACCCCTTTCCAAGTGTCTTCATTGCAGCTACATCATTGCTTTTAGCTGCTTCAATAAACAACTTCTCTGTTTGCAGTACTGCACAACGCACAAGTGATAAGATAAGATAAGATAACCTTTATTAGTCTCACAATGGAGAAATTCCCAATTCACAGCAGCAAAGTTATGAAAGGAAGAAGTAGAACAACAAAATATAGGAGCTGCTGAAAAGGCAGCCACTCTCGCGGCGCCTGATAGGTTACACAAATGCAGTTGCACTTTGGGTCCACAACCCCTATTAGTACGATTACTGTTTTCCGCACGATAAGCTGTTTTACCGCAATATAAGGCGCAGAGAATAGAATCCACAAAAGTGGCTGCGGTTACATTTTGCATTCACTAGCTGAAGCTAGGCTATAGGGAATACAATACAACTGTATTTAAATGGAGCTTTCGCAAGAACCGCAGCTGTAACAAAGCGCTTTACACAACATTTAAAATACTATGTCCAAGGTATCAGAATATTGATCCATATATAAGGCACGTCGGATTATAAGGCGCAGACGGCTTTTGAGAAAAGTGAATATTTTTCGGTGTACCTTATAGTGTGGAAAATACGGTAATATATAAGGTTTCAAGCTTTATCTAAAATTGGTAGCTCACTTATCCCACCGTTAGCATTTCTTGTGTACTCACACATCTCTTTGTTGTCAAAGCTGTTGTCCATCTTGTCTTCTGGTTGCTTGTTCAGAGCTAAATCAGCAAATGCCTTAACTGGTACCTGTGTCATCCACTTTCGAGGGTCCAAATTCTTCCTCTTGGGAACATGTGTCTTCATCATTTCCTTCAGAGCCAAAGCTTTCTTCTCCATTGTTGCAACCACCTGATATAATAAGGTAGGCAGTGAAGGATTCCACTTTTGTGTTTTCCCAGGATCAGTAACCAAACAAATACCTGAAGAACCAGGTCACACCCAATATGCAGATCAACCCGAGACTTCATGCTCAACACTGGAGGGCTGACCCATGTTTGCTAAGCAAACTCACACCGTTTGATATCAACACATAGTAGTTTATTGAACACATCCTATTTAACCTTATATTTCACATTGTGGGGGGGTGTAGATATGTATTACATGCACAGTTCCATTTGTTTTCTTAATGTACACATATTTAAACAAATGCTGTTTGTAAAAGATTAACCATAATCTCTTTAAGGTATTTGTTGTTTTGAGCTTGTCCAACTCAGGTTGAATACTGTATCAGCTGAATTTGGCTCCACGCCACTAGGAGGCCCTAATCAAATATTAAGGCCTATTTTTATATGCCCGAAATTAGCCTTTAACTTCAATAGGCTGCTGACTCTGTACAATGGGTGCAAGATAGAAGTAGATCATATGTTTTTAATAGAGCTGTTTGAGCAGAAACGCAAAGAAACTATTTACAACTCAAACAGTAATAACATTTCTATTTATAAAGGCCCCGATTAATAAAGATAATTCACTTACAGTGAAATATAGGCGAATCGCGATTGTTTGCTTTATGTTCTCTATAATTTATCTTCAGTACATTTTGCTCGTTTTGCTTCTGAATGCGTATATCATTTTTCTGCGACTCGGTACTGGGGCAAATCTGTTCTAGTGGGAGACAGAGTCAAGACCACCCCAAACTCTTTTGAGAAATATTTGACTTTTTGCTTTCTCAACAATCTTTTTTTTAATAAAAATGAATAACTAAAACCAACATATAATTCCTTAACATATTTTTTTTACCTACGCTGATGGAATGTTTTTTTTTTTTTAGTTTATTTAAATAATTACAGGTCAAGCACATAATAAACAATATAAAGAAAGTGGGTCTAGTATCCTTTGATTTTTGCATGTGGCCCCTAGAAGAAAAAGTCTGGAGACCTCTGCTCTACAAGAAAATATTTGTATCTGTTCTGGAGATAGAGAAGCGCAGCCCATTATGCAGACAGAGCTATAAATTACATGTATGAGTCTACCTACAGTACTTCACTGTCTATCCACCATGAAGCAGCTAAGGCACACAAAATATTCTGCTTATGGGGCCCGAAGGTCGACTCTGGTCTGGCTACACAGTGTTGCTCACGTTATTTCTCATCCAACACACAAACTAGATTAAAAACAAATAAAATAGAAATACAATCCAATTTTACAAATCATGGATATTAACATAAAATGAAGCACAGGTTATTGCAACCACATTTATAGAATGGAACCATTAATTTATTGTTATACATTACATAGGAAATTTTGAAAACAAAAGTAATAAATATTACAATATCGATATATGATCACTTTAGCACGTTAAAAGGTTTTCACCTGTGTATAATAAAACATGATTATTAAATATTCCCAGTATTTAAATTGCAACAATTTTTCCTTGTCTTGATTCATTTTGTGACAATAAGAGGGGTCAACAGAAATACTTTTCTCCATCAAGAATTTCATCTCAATTTAGATTCAAGTGCAATCTTTTTTCCCACTTTTCCAACTTCCTGCGCGTTAAGTACTATCACCTGAAGAACTTGTCAATGGTGTTGTGACCTCTGGCCTTTTTCGAGGGCAGATATGAAGGTGAGTCTCGTCTGTAGGTGATGGGCAAGCACAAACATATCATATCATTGTACATACATTTGATGAACGGCAGAACAAGTAAGGACATTTATGTGATGCGTGTTCCTTACAAATGTGGGACCTCTTAATAAAAGGGTAATACAGTACACATGTTTTCCAATGGTCTAAGATTATTGTCAAGAAGCAATGAAGAAATTATGTGTCAAACACAATTATCCTTACTTTTTGTGCCACTTTGTTTTATTTGCTTTAATGTATGATATCATCCACAACACGCTGTATTACCTTTTGCTTTTGCCACTACCTGCTTGCCTTGGAGGGGGGATGCTTCTATCTGTGAACACAGCCACTCAAAATTTTATTTTCTCCTCTTAGGGGCGAAAAAAAAAACACTTCTCAAAATGACACAAGGACTGCCATACTTGCAGCAACTCGTTAGAAACATAAAACATCCAATTTGTGAGATAGTATTGTTTAAGAGGAAATTGTAGTGCTCAGACTTGGTTCATTGAAAAAAAAAGAGAAAGGTGAGAAAGCGATTTGGACAATTCCAAGGCTGGGGCAAAAAGAATGCCCACAGGGTGAAATAAGATGTCTTTTCTTTGTGGGAATCAATGCAAGAGCCTCACATAAGTGTGGCTTGCTAAAAGTAAGAAGGTCATAGGCCACAGCTCCCTTACAAAGTGATGTCCGCAGTTCCTACATCAACAGGATGTATACGCCATATAATTGCACATTTTATTCACGAGAACACAATAAAATAAATACAGAGCAAGATTCAAACACCCAAAGTCGTATGATTTGGATTTCACCTAAAACGTGACGAGAAACATCATGACTGATGTCACATGAGATGTCTCGGCAAATCCTGTGAGACAACAACTCGGTTGGTCTTCTTACAAATTTTTTCTATAGGGGACTAGTGATGGCAAAGTGTGATGGTAACAACAGAACCAAATTGAACTTAATGTGACATCAGAAGGTCAGGCTGCCCAGTATAATACGTAAATGACGGGACCTGTGTTGTGACACGACCGAGGCAACACTACTTGGAAAACACCAATTGGTGCCCCTGAAAACCCCCCTTCACTTTGAAGATTCCATCGTTGTTTTTACTGAATTCGAATGAACAAGAACTCACCTCTGACATTGCTCTTTGCAATTTCAACTGAGGGTGAAGTCCCCATCTCATGCAGCACTTCCTGGTTCAGGCAGAGGTCAACGTGGCGATTGAAAATAGCGAGGTCATTTGTGTCCTGGGTCAGGTGACACACCGGGCAGACGAGAACAGGACCTTTGTCATGAGCCAACCGAGGCCGGTGTGAGGTCACTGTTCCGCTGTCACTGTTGATTAACGTGGTGGTGTGAACACAATCGTTTGTCAAGTGGTGTCGGTCCAGTCTGTTTGGCTCTACTTGTTGATTATTTTTAACTTGGTCCTCATGTACCTCAGTCCCCGGCACTTCAATTTCTTTGTGGTTCTCCTTTACTTTTGCATTTGAGTTCGATATATGGAACTCTCCTTGACTGAGACACTGGTCTATATGGCTGTTGAAAACATTCAAATCGTCTGTGCTGACATGGCTGAAACACACAGGACAGGTGAGGCAATTCAATGCTGAGCTTGATGTAGACGGTCGAGCCTCAGAAGGGCAAAGGGCATCAGTTTCTGAAAGATGTGAGGCCGCACGTTTTGGCCCCGCTGCCTTTTTTGGTGTCTCTGCCCTTTTATGTGCATCCTCATCTTGGAGCGTAAGCACAGATGCGTTCTGTTCATTTTCTCGCTCTTGGGAACAAACCTGAAGCTGCAGTCTCTTGGCATGGGCTCTTTGAAAGAAAGACAACTGAGGTCTGTCAACAGGCTGGTCCTCCAGTAAGCCCTTTTTCTTGATCTGCCATGTAACCTCCTCTTTCGTCTGACATGTCTGTGCTGTGAGACTACAAGAGGGGAGATGATCGCCTTCAAACTGTTGACGTACTTCCTGGGTGGAGCCTCGGACATCTGCCTTTCCCGATTGGAGGAAACCAACGATGCTCTTCTGCAGAGGCTTTTTATCATCCGGGCTGACAAAAGCAGAGATACGAACACCTACACAAGAAGGAGTTGGATGTGTGAATAGCAATGTATGACTCCCCTGTGCACAATTAATTCTAAATGATTTCTTCTTTTTGACAATAGTATGCCATGTATTACCTCCACCAGAGAGATTTGAGTTTTCATCAATGTATCTGATCAGATCTGATCGAGATTGGGTACTTGGTCAAAACAATGTATCATATAATACAACATGAAATGTTGAATTCAGCACATACAGATGCTTAATTCACGATCATAGCCCATTAACTGAATAGGAATATCTATAAACTGGATTTTCAAAAAACACAATTAATCCTGATGTGATCCAGATCACACATTTAGGCAGCAAATCAAATGTGACCTAATTTTATCCCCTTTAATCTTTTCAGCTTGTATGTGTGTATCGTGTGAGCTCAGACAGATTTGGTATATTGCCATTACCAGAAACTCTCTTGCCAATCAGATTTAATCCACATCTGATTCAGATTGCATGTAAAGAACGTGTGTATGTATGACTGAAAGCTATATTTTCAAACCAGATGTGATCTAGATTGCAAAGGTGACAGCAAAGTAAACTGAAAATACAAATGTATCATGTGATATGGCACTTCATCAACAATGAATACAATTTGCACATTTAGTAGTACCCTTCCATCAAACTAATCCCAAACAAAATCAATTTAACATGTTTAGAGGTTTATATGTGAGGATTAAGTTGTAATTCGTTGTGCTTGTGTCGGGTCTCATCACATTTTCTTCCCTTGGATCCAGAAAAAAATTCTGACTATAATTTTCCCCCTGTTTAGTTAGTTATTGTAATCCTAGATAGCCAATCATTTAAATGTTTAAGGCGTAGCAGAGAGCTTTGCTGTCAAAGTGTTATTGTATTGCAATGTGTAATTACCCATAAGCCTCAGTCTGAGTGGCTGTGGACTTTCATTCTCTATTTCCGTTTTAAGAAGATCTTTCGCCAAAGCAAAGATCTCATCTGCAGTGGCGATGGCACACGGTAGCGTCACTGCCCTGGTTTTCACCTCAAAGTTCACATTCTTCAGCTTTAGCGTGACGCTTTTACCCTTTGGGAGAGTTAGAACACAATTGATGGGGAATTGAGTTACACACACACGCTTTTACAGCAACATGTCGCTCCCTAGGAGACATTTTCAAGCACTGACAGTGGCCCCTGCTGTCTCCTTAATGGCCATCCATTTCCCGAAGCTATCAAGACTACATCAGGGCCCTGGCAGGGGGGTGATGACCATGCCAAACATCCAACTCTTCCTTTATCAATTTAATAGGTAGCAAGAATTAAAATGCTGAAGTACACATGAATAGACACCCCAAAGAATCCATTGGATTCATTAAAATGTTCAAATAAAGAAAAGCTAAGGTTAATACTGTAAAACAGTTAATCTTCCATGGTACTTCTAGCAATGTTGGCGCCATGATGTTCTCCAAATAAAATCCATGTGCAATGAATGCGATTAAATGAGCTCGTCAGACAAGCAGTACCTTGAGATCTTCTTTCTTCAGGTCTTGTGCTAAGTCTTCACAAAGCTCTCTGCATAAAGATAGCTGTTCATCAGGCCTGTTCAGTTCTTTAAATGTTCTGTTCATATTGACAAAGGATGGGGACAGAGTGACAAGGAGATAAGTGGATGAAATGACTCACTCATCATGCAAAATATACCTCTCTGTGCTCATGCTTTTTCTTTCTTCGTTCCTGCATGAAGGAAAAGCAGGTCATTTCTTCTCCAAGTCTATTACAGTATGTTGACTTTCAGTGGGCGGGAAATGGAGTGAGAGTTTACCTCACGATGTATGTGGAGCCCAGACCGAGAGAAACCTGCATAAAGTGACGCCAGGCTGTCTCGGAAAACAACAATGACAACACCGCCATCTGCTGCCCAAGATGAGCACAGTTACTGATGTCGAGAGCATTCAGCATCTTTTCGCTCACCTTCCCTATGCCCGAAACCTGCGCACAAAAAAACACGCTGAAACGAAACCTAGTTGCAACACAATTACACGTGCGCATCTTGATAGGATGAACACTACTCCGTTTGTGATTTCTCTGAACTAAAATGCAGTGTACTTTGCGAACTGGGAGGTTCTGAATGAAGTCCATGACGGCCTCTCTGGTGGAGGCCAGTCTGTACTGTCCGTTAGGCTTGTTCTTGTCGCTGCATACCTTGGCCAGCATCATATTTGGAGCAATACCTGGAGAGGGACAAAAATGAATACCAGATTAGTAAATGAACAGCTAATAAAACCCAACATCCAAAGATAACTGAGATTTGAGGAAATGAAACATCACCATACAACTCCAGAAGTGTTCTGTTTTGTTTTTTCGGTTTTTTGGGTGCCACCACATAAAGGCACCAATGATGGCAAATTAATCATGTGTACGGATGACTACAGAACTAGAAATTGAATGTCATGTGACACAGGAAAGGATCAGTACACTATGAGCAATGCCATTTGGTTTTATTTCATGTTATTTTTCATTGGCCCCCTTCAAAGTTCAACATCAAGCAGTTTTTGGAGGCTGCGCTGTATGTCAAAGGGTTAGTTTCTTCTCACCTGCACTGGCAGTCAGCATGGTCTTCTGCTCAATGCGGAAGCGCATCTCCCTCACAGCCTCTTCAACAGAGGTACCAAAAACCTCGGTGGTTTTACCCGTTGCATCATCAGTTTGGGAATTTGACAAGGATTGAGAGGAATTCGGGCTATCCTCAAACAGCACAGGAGAGAATCCTTTCGCTTCTGATTCCTGTTGGTCTTCAGGTTGCTCTGTACATTTAAAGAACAACTTATATTTCAGATGTCATATTTTGTTCATAACATATACAGTAAATAGTTAGTCATGCCTATGTCAGTGCTCCAAGAGCTGTAGCGATGTGTCCGTGAGGCCTCTGGCCAACTTTTCCTCAGTTCCAGGTGCTCTGTAAAATCCAGATAGGCTTCGTCCAGACTCACCGGCTGGAATTGAGGATCATAGTCTGCAAATATCTCCCTGATCTAACATAAAGACACAAAACTCTTGAGCCAGTGGTTTAGGCAGGGTACATGTGTTCATGGCGGTGTGTGTGTCACTCTCACCTCATTGCTCACTGATTTGTATTTATCAAAGTTGCATGGAACAATGACTAAGTGAGGGCAAAGTTTTTTGGCTATGAATCCTGGCATAGCTGCCCGAACTCCATATTTCCTGGCATGGTAGTTGGATGTGGACTGAAAAAGCACAGGTGCGAAATAAATTTAGCACACAAAAAAATAATCATGACTACTGCATCTAAAAAAGTGTGCAGGAAAAGCAAACGAAGTGGCCAATGAGTGGAAATGAAGACATAAATAACATTCTTTTCACTGACCAGCATGCTCATGGATCCAACGGCCATGGGCTTGTCCTTGAGATCAGGACAGTCTCTCATCTCCACTGCAGCGTAGAAAGCATCCATGTCCACATGCACAATGACTCGGCTCAGATCACGACTCTTCTCCAGCTCAGTGGCCATCATCTCCACCTACCAGGAGGGCATTGATTAAAAACTACCTGTAATGTGTTCAAATCTTTACAGTGCTTCCATTATATTACCTGAGCTTGGGCTGTCTTTAACTGCTGTTCTGTGATATGTGCTTTTTGCAACATCATATTCTCAATGCGCTGGTTCACCTGATGCTCTTTCTTCAGCTCATTCTCATAAAACTTGGATCCCTTCAAGTGAAGGCCAAGAACAGAATTAGCAAGATCTATCATGGCAACTTACAATAGTACCTCTTTTCAGGGCTATATATCACTGTCTTGAGGATAAGAGAGCTTTACACAAGACTGGACACAGTCTTGAAAAGCAGAACTCTCATTTGAAGAAAAACCCCACCACCATTATAAACATTTACACTTCACTACACATGACTTTTCTACGGTGAATTTTGACTGTGGATATTAGTGGGTGATCTTTTAAGATTTTCACCACAAACTGAATTAGTTACACTACCTTCGATGATTCCATGATGATCTTGTTGATTTTGTCTCTGTCAAGACCCTCCATACCAGCTTTGTTGTCATTGAGGGCCATTCTGGAGAGATACCCCTCTCCTTTAGTAGCTGCGGTTCCATTTTCCATCCTGATAATCTGATCCGTCAAGTGGAAATAGTATTTTGTTTACTCCAACAATAACAATAACTTTCAATTGTATAGCTAGTTAAGTGGACCATTATACAGCCAGTATTATTTGTATATATGATTCGTTTTAATCAGTAATTAATCGAAATCACGGAGATACACCTCCAATATAACTGTCAAAATGTCCAACATTTTGGAAATAACAGAGACGCAATTCGTATTTTGCAGCACTTCCGCGGTCGTTATACATTAACGGAAATACGGTTATTCCTTTTCCGGTGGAAATGTAATACATTATTCGTCATTTTCACTGCGAAATACCTTCACGTTTTCGTGGATGCATTAATCAAAAACTGAATTTTGGCTTGTGTTCGATTCGTAAATGGCGACTTCAACTTGGGTTTCAACATTTTACGTATTTTCGTTTTTTTAAATATAAGAAAACAGTACATGTATGGTTTCTTAAGTACTGTACAGTCACTTCATTTCGGTTGCTTGTCAGATTATGTATGAAAACAACGTAATTTTGAACGGTTGTGCAGAGCGCTTCAATGATGACATTTAACGTCAGATTCATGTGGACTTTTAGGAGGTACGTTACCGCGAATTTTGCATTTTTACGAAGCGTTTACCATGGGCAATTGGATAAATTAGAGTACTGTATTGATGAAATGTAATTTACCAAAGTGTGTCTCAAATAGTAGTTTTAGTAATGTTCACAAAGTAGGACGTTCAAAAAGTGACCGTAGTTGATACATTAGCAACGTTTATGTTTTATTTATTGTATTTATTTTAGTGCTTCGGGATTTATTCGGATATTTGTTCTTAATATTACTTGATTTCCGCCATATCAAAACATATTTTATTGTAAAACTATACTGTACATCGCAACGAATTTCACGTAACGAAATTGCACTACATTGTTTTGAAAGACCCCGTGTATAGACTTCCGCTACATATCGAGGCTAGCTTGCCGCTTGTCTTTTTCAGGTACACAGTCAAGCGTGGCTGCGGCTCCTCCCCCTCGCAAGCTATTAGAGTCGTCCGCTGTTGCTAACAAAACCAGGGAAATAAAGCAGCAATGCGGCCTCTTTCATCGTCATTTGTAGCTTCTTAGTTTAGGTAACGTAACGGCAGTAACGCGGAGGCTTTCATCGACCTTTCTCTCGGTAGCAAGTCGGTTGCGGGCGGCGCGCTTTGGAACAGTCACAAGTTACGAGTCAAGTTAACATTTGACAGCTAACCGTTGACGCTAACTAGCTTGTGACAGTGCTCGTCGACGTCATTTTCAAAACAAATCTTGCCAAAGCGAGTGGTCGAGGTTGGATTGTCACCATTCTCCACAAGTGCTGTTTTTTTATTTCCTCCTTTCCTTCAACGTTAACAGGCAAATAACGCGATACTGCTGACTGGTGGACTAAGTTTTTGTGTTTGTATCTTAGAGCAAGCAGGTTCTGTTTGGGTTCTGCTGCTTTCGTGAGCTTTATTAAGTTGGCGTTGAGCTAGAGTGCTCAACTGATTATAAAAAAGACAAGTTCTTCTCAATATTGGATTTTAAATGTCCGAAAAGAGCTCAGCGTCCGGTTCAGACGAAGATGTGGAACCAGAATCCTCACAACCTGTGGAGTTCGGAGGCGTGTTGAGCAAGGTGATATATATATATATTTTTAATAAGTTAGATTTTACATGTACGTTCGTCGTGCTTGCAGACTGTAAGGATATTAACGGGGCTTGTTTTGATTACAGTGGACCAATTACATACACGGATGGCAGGACCGATGGGTCGTGTTGAAGAACAACACTTTGAGCTACTACAAGTCAGAGGATGAACGCGAATATGGCTGCAGGGGCTCTTTGTGCCTCAGTAAGGCTGTCATCACAGTAAGTATGCTAGAGGGGAAATAAGGAACTTACTCGAGTGTGTGGTCAAGCTAGAAAGCAGAATAAGGGAATAAATAAAACAATGGGTTACTGCTCCAGGCGATGCCATTGTTTTGATCTAGTCACCAGCATGGAGTTATTTATTCCTTAATCCATTTCTGAAGATAGAGGGGTAAAGATCAACTTGTTCAGATTTGATGAACAGGCAGGATAGTAAGCAGTCAATCACATGCTCCTTATTGTAATGTAAGCTTTGACTGCAGTACTCTTTACACACTGTCCATATTCTTTCCCTATGCCCATATATTTTTTGTTGTCAGATAAGCTACAATCCCACACCCTGGTTAAATATTTACGGTGGTTTTTTCATGAACATACCACCACCCTGCACAGAAGCCAAACAATTGGCCTTAGCCGTGATTTGGGCAATACAATTAAATGGCCCACAATATGAACATGTTTGTTGTTTTGTTGACCGGACTACTGCTTCGTAATAGGTTGCTGTAGGATTTTTAAGATTTTTTCTTCCTGCACACACTGCCTAGTAAGCCATGCATTTCTCAAACACCTGCCATTGCTGTCACATATGTCACCAGGAATATAGCAACCAGCCTCCGCTTTTATTGCTCAAATCAAACTGACACTCATTAGGTTCAAAGTGACATCAGACTGTCTTATGGAATTACATAACACAGCAAACATACTGTACCGGTAGATAGTTCTTTTTTACCATTCCTACTACAAGTATAATAATATAGACAGTGAATTATTATGAGACAGTGATCACTTACAATACACCCAGTAACTTTGATGTTGACAGATGTACACATTTTTAGGATTCTTCTGTACTTTGCTTGAAATACAAATATTAACGGATATTTTTGTCTGTTGCTATCAAGTGTAGTTTAGACTTTTCTTGACCCTGTGTGACTAAGCCCAGCTCCACTAACTGTAGGGATGCCGCAATCTAGTTGTGTACACAAGACACGAGTGGAGCTTAGCTGTGCAGTGGCGTTGTCTCAAGAGGAATGAGAATGCCCAGCTAGATTAAAAGATGTATAAAGTGCACTATAAAAGCAGGGTTTAATGGGCCGTGTCGGATAAAACTCAAGTTAGATCTTTAGAACCTGAAATGGCCTCACGGCTGGATACACTAGAGGTTACTACCGTGCCCCCGCCAGCGGACAGATCATATATTTCGACCTGCTGCTGATGGATATTTATGGGTTCCTGTTACAGCAGGATTAGATTAAGAAATACTCAGGTTCAGGGTTTCTGTTTTGTGTGCGCGACTGTTGGTGCAAAAAAAAGGAAAAAAGGCACGTGTCCCGATTGAGCAAATCTAGTTAAACGTGGACAGCGTGAGGTCGTATCAGCTGACGGCCATGTCAGCCGAGGAGAATCCAGTCTTCTGCGTCTGATTTCACATCAGTAGCCTCCGCGGAGCGCATCTCTCGCCTGGCGAGTGCAACGGTCAAATTCCAATCTCAGACGAAACGGTGGAAGTCTGTTCACGTGTTCAGTTGGGTGCCTTGTCTGCTTGGTGTCTGGAGAGGGGTGGGGCACATTGCAGGAAGGGGGAGTAAATAGTTGAAGGATTTGGGCTGAATGTAGGAGGTGAGGTTGTGACGATCCCGCGGTCAAGCAAAGGCAAGCTCCAAGATTCTCTGTTGTTGTTATTTAAAGTTGTGTTCACTGAATAGCACATCAGGTTCTCATTAACATTCTTGTTTATTGTTCGGTGAAAGGGAAAAAAAATTGAATCCACATGTCATTGCTAAGCAGCCATTGTCATAACAGACAACTTTGAATACATCATAGCAGGCCTTTATGTGATCATTCCTCAACTGGCAGCATTAGCAGACGCTTTACATTTATGTTATTTTGTGCCACTAAATATTTGGTTCTTTCCTCATCTTTTTTTTTTGCGTCTGTCCCTGCAGCCCCATGAGTTTGACGAGTGTCGATTTGACATCAGTGTTAACGACAGCGTGTGGTACCTCCGAGCTGAAGATCCCGAGCACAGACTCCAGTGGATCGAGTCCATTGAGCTGCACAAGGTTAGTGGAAGTAGACCTCGCCTCCTCGCGTTTTTGCCAATTTTCTTCTGCTCCAAGCCATCTATGCAGCTGTATTTCATTGTCTTAAACTTCATATAACCACTTGCTCATGTGTTAGACTCACCATAAATCAGATGCAGAATAAATTAACTGGTTAAGGATTGTAATGTACACTTGATGGATTTTGTTTTTATATGAAATCTTTAACTGCCCCATTAAAAAAAAAAAAAAAAAGGAATCTAACCATGGACTGCCACAGGCGTATACATTAATTTAGTACATTTCTCAGATCTGTAGGCGCGTCTCGTAGTTTTATATTTGCAAATATTTTGTTTTCAGAAACCTTTCTCTTTAGGCTTTGTCTTGTTTTTGTTCTTTTATAATTTGGGGTGAACACAAAAGCAGACAAATATTTGAGTCAAAAGTCACCGTTCTGCTTGGCATGTTTCTTTTCACAAAAATGCTGTTTTCTCTGCTTTTTGGTCAAAAACCAACCCATATTCTACGCCTGATTACCAATACTAAAGAATGAAAAAAGCTGGAAAGATGTTTTGTTTGTTTTCTTTTTCTGGTAAAAGAAGAGAGTCACACAGCGTCTTTTTTTTTCTGTGCAAATTTGGTGCATATATTGTCACCGTAGAAAATATTTTGCAAGTCTTTGTAGATTAGTCAAAATTCTCCAAAACCATCGACAATATTGGAAATTCCGCCTTGAAAACGCCTGGCGGTGACTGATTAATCTTTGTTGGCTTTGATTGTGCAGTGTTCTTTCTCCTTGAACTTCCGATTCTTCCGAATCCTTGATGGTAACATGTTCTTTGCTGATTGGCTGCGTTTCAAGCATAATGATTGTGACGCCCTGCGAAAACGATTCATGCTTCAGATCCTCCTTGCGTTTTTGGAGCCTTTTCATCAGCATGTCAGCAGGGGCATTGACGGAAAGCAGAGGAGTCATCTCCCAGCCATATTAGCATCACAAATGTATAGAATATATGGTAGTGCTCTATGTCTGCATGAGTCATACTCTTATTACTCATAATCTATCCGGGCCATGGCTGTCCCAATTAATCACTGAGAAGGGTGTGGCAGACAGATGCTTGCTTGCATTGACACTCCCTGTTTCTGTCTTTCCCTTTCCTTCGGAATGTAAGCAATGCGAATGTGTGCGAGATGGGGGTATCCCCATCACTGGAGGCTCGGCAGCTGCTCCCTAACAGTTTAGTTTGCCAACATTCATGTTGTAAAGTATGTTGCCATCGCTAACCGGGGACAGGTTTAACCGTCCTTGGGTCCCTTAAAAGGTACATTGTGAATCATCACCTTTAAATTTGTGGTGTGTTGCTGTTGTTGTGGGTGTGTCAAAGGTTATTTTTAATTGGTGATTAAATTTCCTTCCCACAGGCTGAGATCTTTCTGAAACTGTACTCTCAGATAACATTGCAGTTTAATTTTATGTGCCTGAAACCTAATTGAAAATACAGTAACCATGTACAGGATACCTTTTGTCTTTTAACGTGCATATATCCTGTCAAGGGTTTGAGAAAAAGCAAAAAATGAACACATTTGAGACGTTTAGTACTTCGTGAGCAACAGAAAGGTAATGTTTTTACATTGAAACCATTTTGAAACAATCTTTGTGTATCTTGACATTATTCCAGATGCACAAATGATCTGTCCAAAATTGCACTGCAATGTCAGTTGTGAATCACAGCTCCTGGTGATAAGAACTACTGTCAGTGATAAAATGCATCTGACATGGAAGAATTTGTTTCTTTGCCGTGTTTTGTCGATTTTCTTTTTTTAATGCAGAACACAGATTGCAGTCTAATTTCCATCATTTAGAAAATTTTATGTCAATATATTGTATTGTATCTCAACATGGGCCAAAAATGGTATCTCTTCAAATAATGAAGTCGTTGCAATCTTTAATCGCATGAGAACATGTGGTTCTCTTTTGCACTCCTAAGGCAATGCCTGTAAAACAAAAAGCCAAGTACCATATATAAAAGTGATGTTTATTTTGTGAATTCACCTTAGGTCAGCTTCACTTACTTGTTAGTTTAAAAAAAAGAAATAATGGTTGTGCGGGTGGCTGACATTGCTGCTGACTTTTGGTATGTCAGCTGAGTGTGACTCCCGGCAGATCTCTGGTCCATTAGTGGGAGTGTGCGAGTATTCGTGGGTTGTGTTTGAACTGTGCCCTGCAATAACCCCAGTAAATCATTACCTGCAGGTTGTGATGAGTGAGCCTGTCTGCACTGCCGCTCGATGGACAAAACAAGACTTGCATCATACCTCGGTAGACGGTCCTAATTGTTTCATCTTAAAAATACAATTGCAGCAAATATTAGTGTCTTATTTTACATTCCACTTCATAGCAGCATGATTTCACTTATTTTTTTTTCTTTTAAGCGTTTGTTCACTTGTCAAAATTAGGCAAGTATTTTTCTCAGTCGTGTGAAAGGTGTTGCTAAATATAATGACTTCGTGCTACTCTTGTTGAATAATACATTTTTAAGCTCTTGTTCTCACAGCGATCCAAATCAAAAGGGACACATAAAACTCCTCATCCGACCGTTCCATTTTATTGTGCCTCAAGGGGTGGACAGTACCCTTTTTTATTTTATTATTATTGTGTATTTTTATTTTTAAACCACCACTGCTTCAGGATGCCGGCTATCATGGATGCATTTTGAAGTTTTGGATTTGAGCTAATCAGAACAAGCACAGACAAAAAGAGTGAAACAAGTCAAGCAGAAGAAGCTCTTAAATATTGCCTGCCCGGCCTCCCTCTCTTTCTGCCTGACTCGAGAAGGCTGCATCCATCGCCCACCCATGATACATTTTACTACCCAAACAGCACCAGACGGCTCTCATCTTCCGCTTGCAAATGGAGTTCCTCCCTGGCTTGCGCTCATGCACTCACGCACTCACTGGGCCAGCACTGGATGCTGCACATACAGCTGGGCAGTACGAAAAGGTTTCACACATCAGGGTGTGTGGTCTTCTCTGAGTGGACTGCGTGCATGCGAGTGTGGCTCCATTCGAACTGACTAAAAAGCTGGTCTGCTTCATCTCCTGAGAAATTCTTCATTTCAGCCTCATCTCCGTCTCTGCTGAAACAAAGCAATTTCCGCCCTGCCGCCTGCTGTGTTGATGCTGTCTCTATTTAACAAGCTCGGCTGATTCTATTGCTTTTCTTCCTGGTCGCCGCCGCTTCCTCTTGCTTCTTGAGGTGTGTCCGGGGTAACTGGAGTACTGGACCGGAGCATCTCTAAACTGTCAGAACAAACGGGGGGGGGACCGAAAAGTCTGGGCCATGTTGGGGCCAGCCAGCTGTCACGGTTGCAGCAGTGTCCTGCTCTGCTTTGGCTGCTGGAATGGTCGAATGGTGGGCTCATTTCATGCTGGCATGCGGCCCCTTTACTCTAGACAGAACTCTTGAATTTTGTGCTGTTATTCTGCATGTCTTAATCCTTAGTGTTGTGGAGCCAATTATCTATAGAAATGCCTCTATGTTGTTGTTGTTGTCGTCCCTGTTATCCCTTGAGGAAGTAGCTCTGACCATGTTTCTCAGTCCCAGTGTAATTTCAAATGTTTTGCGTGTCAGGTTACCTTATTTTGGCACGTTACCCTCAAAGGTAATGCTGCTGTGCAGGTATGAGTTGCTTCTTTTTTTGTATATTCTTCCTTCTGTTTTTGTATATTCTTCCCATAACCAATACTTTGCTTTTTTTTTTTTTAATCTCAAGTAACTCTTCAGGTTCTAACAAAAAAAAGGCTGAATGTTCTGATTGAAACAACAGCAAGCTTTCACCCCTTAAATATGTGATTAATGTATTTCGAGCAATTCCAATACTTCCAAATACAAACCTCAATGCGTGTACGCTTATCAGATTTTAGATTACAAGTCAAATTTATCAATTGTATTTTTCTATGTGAAAAAATGTCATCAACAACTGAGAGCTCTATTTTTTGTGTAAATAATGAAGAGGATCACTATGGCAACTCTGGTGTGTTTTCTACTTGGTGTCAATTGCTCCTCACTCAATGCATGCTTGTGCAAGATGTGTCACGACTTTTCTATTTGCATATTGCAGTCAGTGGCATCATGTGGGATGGAGGCATTGGCATCCCGTTGGGGATATCTGGTTCCAGATTTAAAAGAGACGTTATGTATTCTTTTCACGGTTTAGGATAGTTCTCAGGTGTCCTAATAACATTTCAGTGACTTGCTTTTGTCAGTAATACAAGTATCGAGAATTACATGTACTTAATACACCTTATTTTTTCTCTTGCTGAAATATATAACTGTAGCATACCATTGTAGGCAATGTAGTCAGGCCGTGGCTTGAAAGAGTGCTGAGCTGATCATGTCATTGGTGGCGAAATTCGGTGTAAGGATGGATATCATGTATCTATCTGTAGGGTTAATTTACATGATAACTGAAAATGCAGAACTGTGAGTTTACAGACACTTTTAGAAAACAGAACGGATAAATGACTGACGTTAAGTTCCCACTTGGTGGGCAAGTAGGCACTCCAGAAGCCCACTTATGGGTAAACATAATTAAATGGTCAATTTTCCATATGCTGTCCTTTTTAACACATTTTTGCTTATCAACTTAGTTAAAGAATCCCAAACATTTTTAATTCAGAGAGACTCCTCGTGTCATTTTTTTCCCTCCTCATTGGTCACTTAAGATGAGATGTCTTGTTTTCGGACAGTGGAGGCATTATTTTCACATGGCAAGACTAGTGCTGCTAGGTTTGTGCATATTTGTCATTCCCATTGTTTCTCTAGTGTTTGGCTGTGTAGGTGGAGGTCCTGCTCTTGTCCAGCTCAGCATTGCTCAGTCCTGCTGACTGCTAAAACTGTTCCACCCTCACTCTCTGTCTTTGTGTAAGCTGCAGACCTTGGAAACACATCACTTCATGTGTCCAATCTTTCTTCCTCTGCCTTCCCCAGTGGTCTGACTGTTTTTCCCAATTTGTAATTGAACTATCCCTGCCTCCTTGTTGCTTTCTCTCCCTTTCCACAGGCGGAGTCTGGGTATGGCTCAGAATCTAGTCTGAGGCGTCATGGCTCCATGTTGTCTCTCACCTCAGCAGCCAGTGCCTTGTCTGCCACATCCACATCCTCTTTCAAGGTAGGTACATGCATGCTCCATCAGGCGGTTAGAAATGACGCAATGCTCTGAAACCTAAAATGGCGTCGTCTTGTTCAGAAGGGACACAGGCTGTGTGAGAAATTAGCAGAAATGGAGACCTTCCGCGACATTCTTTGCAGACAAGTGGACACGCTGCAGAAATATTTTGACTCCTGCGCTGATGCGGTCTCCAAAGATGAGTTTCACAGGGACAGAGGTAACCTGTGGCATTCAGGGATCATTTCAGGTTATCTTGGTCCCATTTTCATTAGACTTGATATTGCAATGGGATAGACAACAAACAAGCTGCTGGCAGGAAGAAAAAGAAAACTAAAATCAATACCAACATGCAGAACAATTCGTTATGTTAGTCTCCGAATCTTGTGTAACCCTACACATTTTGGCAATTTCGGCAATACAGTACTGGAATTTTGTACTAATTACCTTGTTGGTCCCAATAGTGGAGGAGGACGAAGACGACTTCCCTGCAGCCTCAAGGCCAGACGGTGAATGTTGTTACAATAACGGAAGCAAAGAAAAACGTTAGTGCCCTTCAATATAACCGACAGTCTGACTTTAATCATAAAATGTCATCCAGTCAAGTTGTGTGGGAGCTGTCACATTGCCTTATTTCTTTTGTTGTTGTTGTATTTTCTTTTCGATTGCCTGTGTCAGTGTTCGCCCCGGCTAGTCCCAAAGGCATCAATGGCATAGACTTCAAGGGAGAGGCCATCACCTTCAAGGCCACCACAGCGGGCATCCTGTCCACTTTGTCACATTGCATTGAGCTGATGGTCAAACGTGAGGACAGCTGGCAGAAAAGGCTGGACAAGGTACTGATGCACAGCACAGACGGCTACAGTCAAAACGCTTTATCATTCAATTCCATTGGATGTGTTTCGACTCTCATGAGGATAATAAAGCGGTTCAGATAATGGATGGATGCAAAGTTTATTGAAGCATGTTGGGCTGTTCTTTACTTTGAGTAATGCTTTCCTTTTCTGCGAGGTCCATTACAACAAGAACAGAATTGTTGTGCCTGGCTCATTTGAGTCCAACAGCAGTGGCTGCTGATTTCGCAACATTTCCCACACTCCAAAGTCTTGTAAAAAGTATTGGCAAACAAGAAGAAGCTGTTCTAACTCTTACTTGATTTTCACTTCCTGCAGATGGAACTAAGGTGTCCCAATATTTTTGTGCACACATGGTAAGAGTCTACATTGGCGCACCATTTCCTGAATGGGCGTTTCAGCAGCCGTTGCTAAGTAAAGGTGTGAAACACTTGTCACCTGTCATTGGCCTTTGTGTTCAGGTGATAAAACTCTGACGTAACACCTTCGGGCCTTGACATGATTTGAAGACGTGAAGCTGGAACATGTCAATGGTTCGCGAGTAGGACTTTGAAAACAATAATCTCACATTTACCCAAAAATTAAAGTGCAATGCAAGCTGTCAGTTGGCATCGAACCAGCAGTGTGAATGGTGTGCCGATAAGAAACACATTCGTTGGCTTTTGTGTGCGTGTGTGTGTGTGTGTGTGTGTGTGTGTGTTAGTAAAGGAATGCTCTTTGCTCTTGATCGACTGCTCAGGTTGTCAAACCAGTTCCTGTGCTATGGCTTGCTGCCCAACCCTAAAGCGTACAAGAGCCGGGAAAGGGATCGGAGTATCTTCGACTGCTCAAGTGAAACAAACTAAAATTTGATCTAAATGTTGTTTTAATTGTGAGATTTAGCCGCCATTAGGTGTAAGGGAGGAGAGTAAATTAGCCAAGTGCGGCCATACGAGAAACCAAATTGGAAAAATGACTTCTCGGACGCCTTGGTTAAATTTGTGGAAACCACAGCGGCGGTCAGAGGTGCTCAAGTACCAGACGCAACACTGGATACCTTTACAAACCTGCAGCCTCTTCTTCAAAGTAGGTCGCCTCATGGCTGAAGCTAAGAGGGAACAGCAGAACTTGCATGTTTGGTTTGTGGCGAGTGGTGACACCTTCCAACAAACACAGTTTGTGTTTTTATGGCGGCTCAGTCTGGTTTGCAAAGTGCTTGATGGCGGCTATAGCTGCTTGCGTTATTTACTTAACAGCTTTTTAAGTACAGTTGTTTGGCCCAGCTGGGGTAACAGTAGATGTATGAGCCTCTTTAGTTGCTCGCTTTATCTGTGTAAAAGCAGAAGAAATGATTTGACTCGTTTGTCAGGTTCCTGTGTTCTCAAAGTGCCAACTCAGACAGTATTGTGATGTCTGTCGAGGGTCATTGTAGCGTGGTGTCACTTTCACACGTTTGCCCAAAGTCTGTTAACCTCTGACATGGACTTAAACAAGAGCTTTACAGCTTCAGTATGTAGCTACCACCTTGAAGTTTATATTAAACTGTTCGTTCAAGCATCTTGTGCCATTGCTCAAATATTTAAAAAAAAAAGGTTTAAAGGTTTCATTAATAATGAAAATATACCAGTACTCATCGACCACAATTTGGTATACCTAGATTCTTTAAAAAAAAAAGTTTTACAAGTAACTTTATTTGATTAGGTCAGATTAATTAAAATAGAAGATCATATACATACTTGCTGGCTACGCTAGGAAAAGATCCAAAATAAAGCAATACGCAATGGCCATAGTTCAGTTCTCAGGCGACACTGTCTGAAATGCTAGCATGTCCAAAGGTAGAAATTAAGCAGATCTGAATTGATTTTGTTGGATGCGCAGATTAATGTTTGACAGCAGCATTTGCTTCTGATCAGCGCCACGTACTTGAATAATCTGAATACTCTGATATTGTCAACGAGGTGAGGATAGGGACATATTTGTTTATGTATCACATACAGAGGTCTGCACAAAAAGCTAAGTCTAATTTAGCAATTGGCGATGAAGTGCTGTCGTCAAAACGGAAAATAAGGGTTCATGTGTACTTTGTGGTTTGCAATCATTTTCCTAGAATCAGGTCTCAAAGTGCAGCCACCCCCGGCTCTGCCCCTAGTTGTCACGGTAACAAAACCTCTACTTTCTACTGAGGGGTGTCAGACAGGGCCACCCTCAAACTTGCTCATTTCAACAAGGCAAGGATTAAAAGCCATATCATGTTTAGATGAGTTGAAGAAAAAGCTCTTGGCCCACATTTTTTGTCCACGTATCGCTCACCTCTACGCACACTTTGTTTTGTTGTTTTCAGGAGCTGGAGAAAAGGAGGAGGGTAGAAGATGCCTACAAGTCTGCTGTGCATGAACTGAAGAAAAAGTCACACTATGGAGGCCCGGACTATGAGGCGAGATGGACTTACATGAACCTTTTGTTGCACCTGGTGGTGTATGTTTCTTACACACTTGCCACATTACTGATTGTCGGCCGACTGACTGATTTCAGGAGGGGCCCAACAGTTTGATCAATGAGGATGAGTTCTTCGATGCGGTTGAAGCTGCGCTTGACAGACAAGACAAGATAGAAGAGCAGGTGTGTTGTTGGTCCGCGTCACCTTTTTCGATGACACATGAGCGACACCCGCCTTTGAGCCAGTCTTACTTCATGCCGTACTCACGTTTCTGTCTTTGCTGCCGTTGGTTTATTTTGTACACACATCAAATTTAGTGTGCAATTGAAGGGCGGCTACAAAGGTTTAATGGGCAAGAGAAGGGAATATTTCCCCCACTGCATTCCCCTTCTCCACTGTTGAGGTGGCCTTTACAAGACACCCGGCTCCTCGAGCACACAAATTCTCGATTCGACACATTTTGTAAAATATTTATATTTGTAGAATGTAATCATGTACAACCGTGCATTTCTTAGTCACATACACAATTTACTTTATGAAGCTGCTCCAATGTGCGTCCGCTGTTGTTGACTTGCTGTGTCCACCACGTTGATGTTTCAAATCTGAACGTTTTTCAACCAAAATGTCTTATTGTTGTCGCTCATGAAACCGGTGCTCCTCAGTGCCAGTCTGAAAAGGTCCGGCTCCCTCGACTGACTTCCGTTCCTCCCGGTGACGTCTACTCAAGCATCAGCACACACAGATTCGCTACCAAGGTTCGACACCCACTCATCCTCATCTTGTCCCATGCCTTTCAAGCGCCTCCATCACTTACAGTATGCTCTTGTCTTGATGTGGCCACCATCTAGCCTAAATCATCGGTAACTTTCTTTCCTATGCAAGCAGCTAATGATTGATTCCCTTGGCTTTCTGCTTTTGGTGCTTCACTCTCTTTGTTATTCTTTTTCTCTTTCTAATATCTCCTTGCTGCACAGGCACGTAGTCATTGCTCTTCCCTGTCCTCTCTCGAGCTAGTCAGTGCTTCAGATGACATTCACAGATTCAGCACTCAGGTAATTTGGAGGGTCCTTGTATGTGCAAGGGCACGTTCACTTAATAGTCAAGAGAGCATGAGCAGAAAGCAAAAAAAGATCACTCTCTACTTAACCTCCCTTTCCAGGAATGATAAATCTATGTTCACAACATGACCTCATTCCAATCAGTAGAAAAATCGAGAATGACCGTCTGACCTAGTAAAATGTAGTTCCTGTGCTCTTACTGCTCAACTTGTGTGCGACTGCATTGGCACACGGCTCATTGCCGACTTGATGAATTGTTGAACCTTCAACAGGTTTAAGTGTTGAGTCTTTTTTTTTTCTTTCAATATATCACTGTGCATAATGTTGTGATATTTGGTTCCTGCCCACCGACTCTGTTTGCTCGACAAATTCCCGACACCTCTGCGATAACATTCCAGCTACTGGGTTCCAGCTACACTGTTTACCGAACACTGCTGCAAAACTAAAACTTTTCACGGTAACAAAAGAAGCTGTGAGTTAGCATAAAATATTGTTTTAAGTGTATATACTTTGGCAACATTATTTTATTGTCTGTGATCCCACAGACAGTATTACTTCGACAGGAAATTCATTTTTTTCTTTTTTTAAATGTATTTCTTTATTTTTTTTACTGAAAACTAAGGTTAGTTTCAGTCTAACAAGAAATGTAAATCAAAATGGCTGCAATTATGAATCCTCTTGTCTCCTAGGTGGAGGAGATGGTGCAAAATCATATGACGTACTCGCTTCAGGATGTGGGCGGAGATGCCAACTGGCAGCTGGTCATCGAGGAAGGAGAGATGAAGGTGAGATGTTCCGTGGGAGTCATCTCTTGTTTGTTTACCTGAGAAGTCATGCGCAGCCACCTAGCTAATGCACACAACAATGTCTAAAATTGCGCTTGGTGATATAAGAGTTTTATTTAAAAATAAATAAATTGTAAAGGTTGTTAGTTATGACAGTTGTGTGTTTAAAATATACAGGGTGGACCAAAAGCAAATAAACACTAAAGGAAGAGGCTCAGCACCATTTTAGGTTTTCCACCAAGTCAAAAAAATAACATACTTTTTTTGGGAATACAGCTGCAGCTGTAACTAAGTGCTTATACAGAACATTTAACATAAAATAATAATGCAACAGAACACATAAAATAACACACGAACAATAATACAATCGTGACAACAATTCCTACCTATGCCTCCTTGTTTGAAGTGTTTATGGATGTAAGGGGAGAGAATCAGTCTCATTTCACCAGTGTTTTGGCGATGTCATGATCACAGCATGCATGCCTCGACTCAACTCAGCTGTATTTATAGAGCACTTTAAAACAACCACCGCTGTATATAAAGTGCTGTACATGATGTCACACACGTCTGCTTCAAGCTAAGTTTGAAAGTAAACAAGAAGCTGTACTGCTTCCATTGACGAATACAAAGATTGCTTAAATTCTCCTGTCCCATTTAGATCCGCTTCACTTCCAAGCACCGACTCTGTGCCAAATACATTCGCATTCCACACAGACTCTGATCTTGTCTCTTTCTCAGCTCGACCAGCCATCCATCCGCACCAACACAGTCTGTCCAACAGCGCCGACATCTCTGTTGAACAAAACAGGGCTGTGAAAATTGTTGCCCATCACAGGCACAGAAAACACAAGCGCCCTGCCGCTGTCAGGTAGCGCCGACTCTCCCGCCATCAAAATAGATGGCTTCCGAGAAGGCACAACCATCAGGCAGAGATTCTTCTCCTTCGACGAATGTCACGGCCAAAACACTGAGAACAGTCTACAATGGGTCCACACAAAGGACAACAAACATTATGTGACAAAAACAAAGCAGCTCTTGAAGATATCGTGAAGGATCATAGTTTGTGGTAAATGGTTATGTTTAAACTGTTAACTGTTAACTACCAAAGACGTTTTTAAACGTCTTTTCAGACTTGGTCTAGAATTGGCTGGTACTGAATGAGTTGATATAGACTCTGATTGGCTAGCACCCCGCCTATCACCCAAAGTCACCCGTGCCCGTAGTGAGAGTAAGCGTTATAGAAAATGGATGGCTGGACATTTTGGGGCTCAGTGCCTGCTGTACCTACTTTCACCCCAACCTGTAAATGATATTTAGCCTGTGTGTTGCAATATTTCCCAGGTGTACAGAAGAGAAGTGGAAGAGAACGGGATCGTGTTGGATCCCCTCAAAGCGACACATGCTGTTAAAGGGGTGACGGGACACGAGGTGTGTCACTACTTCTGGGACACTGCAGTGCGCTTGGACTGGGAGAGTAAGTTCAAGTCAACACTATTTGTTCTGTTCAAGTCACCCATTGCATGATTCTCAACTGTTCGTCTCTAGCCACCATTGAAAACTTTAACGTGGTTGAAACACTCTCCGACAACGCCGTCATCGTTTATCAGACTCACAAGGTAAACCTGACCGCTTCCGAGTCGTTTCACTTCCTGTCTGGCCATATATTTTCCGCAATTCACCCTCATTCTGACGTTGACTGCCTGTGGTGGCGCCATAGAGGGTGTGGCCAGCCTCTCAGAGAGACGTGCTCTACCTGTCGGCCATCAGGAAGATTCTGGCAACCAATGAAAATGATCCTGACACCTGGTTGGTGTGCAACTTCTCTGTGGACCATGAAAATGCGGCTGTAAGTTGACAGTACTGTACACCAGTGCAGCTGTTCCCATCATCAACTAGTGTAAAAGCTTTGCTTGAGGAGTTGAATCAAAAGTAGGTTATTTGTTAATAAACAACCATCCTTAAACTTTTTGGCTCAAGAGCCAAATTTGGATTTAAAACTGACAAATGGGCTGGGCCATTCGAAAATAAGGTTCATAAATGCAAATGAAACGTGCAATTGTTTACATTCCCAGACTAATTTTATTTCTTTATTTTTTTTCAATATTTTTAATTAATACTCCTGGTCCATTTTTCTCCCTTTTGATACAGCATAAATGGTCAGTATGACCCTAACATATTTAACCATTTATCTTTCAGTTCTTGCTGTGAATTTTGGAACGTCCCAGAATAAAAGTGTATAAAATGTGTACCTAAAAAATATATGAAAGACATTTCTTTCCCCTTTCCAGCCTTTGTGCCACTACCGACTTTTTATTATACTGTAATTTCAATTCAAACATTCTCGAATTGCCTTTTTTTTCTCCTTCAGTTTGGCACACAACCTAATTGGTTAATCACTGAACCAAGTTTAGGAAGAAACGGGTAGGCTGAACAAATATAATGACGCAAGTCTTGATGTTATAAATGCATTGAACAGGTTTTGTCACATTTTGAAACTAAAGTTCTAAGTGCTTTTTAATCACTTTCAATTTTACTCAAGGATATAATAGTTAGATATTTTTCATTTTAGTTTTCAGTTCTTTGACTTTTTTTTTAACATTTCAGTTTTCATTAGTTTTTGGGTTTTATTATTTTTGTTGTGTTGGGTTTTATTATTTTTAGCATTAGTTTTAGTTTGGTTTTAACCTTGCATAACTGTTTTCAATTTCAGTTGTTTTGTTTGGTTTTAACCTTGCGTAACTGTTTTCAATTTCAGTTGTTTTGTTGATTTTCATCACTATAATTACCTTGGGCGAACATGCTTCAGGTGGTCGTGTTGTCGTCTCCCAAGGTTGTGAGTTGGATGCCCAGCCCTTGTGACCATGTCAAAGTGTCCTTGAGCAAGATACCCAACGCCCAGTTGCTTCGGATATTGCAGCATCAGTAGATGAATGAGCAGTTGATGTGAAGCTCTTTGAGAGCCTCGTAGATGGAAAAGTGCAATAAAGTGAAAGCCCAGCTGCCGTTTGATTTGACTTAATCCATATGCAAAGACAATGATTCTCCCTGGGGATAGAAAGTATCAAGTAAATTAGTTGAATAACACTAACAGTGCCTTATTTAATGTTTAATATTGGTGTGTCTTTTCAGCCTTCCAATCGGTGCGTTCGAGCCAAAATCAACGTTGCCATGATCTGTCAAACTCTAGTCAGTCCACCAGAGGGCAATAAAGAGATCAGCAGGGACAACATCCTGTGTAAAATCACCTATGTGGCCAATGGTGAGAGCCCATCTCTGCATGCAGAATTTCTCTCAACTTTATATATTTGTCATTTTGGGTGGATATATATATATATATATATATATATATATATATGTGCTGTGCATGTTTACTGATGCCTGATGCCGACGTTTCTCTGCTCACAGTAAATCCCGGTGGTTGGGCGCCAGCCTCGGTGCTCAGAGCCGTCGCTAAGAGAGAATATCCCAAGTTCCTCAAACGTTTCACCTCCTATGTCCAGGAGAAGACTTTGGGGAAGGCTATTCTGTTTTGAGAGGTAACACCCCTGCGTACGTACAAAACTGCATTACAATGTAAAGTATATTCCTCATATGGTGGCCGCTGTTTCGTTCGGACAAGGGTTTTACTTGCTTAGTAAAACATTTAACCGACCTCATAATTCTTATCCATTAATATAGTTTTGCCACAGTTACCTTGAAAGAGTAACTTAGTTGCTTACAGATGACTTGTTTTAAAAAGTCATTGAGTCACTTTGATTACTTGATTTTAAAAGTAACTAACTCGATTACAAGTTACACAGTCGAGTCTAAGAACCTTTCTCAGACTGATATCGCATGAGGCCAGTTCGCCGACAAGCCTCACCACGCAGCAGTGCAGCACGGAAGACGCAGGGGATGCAAGGACTAATGCTATCCTGTTGTCCATTGCTAGCAATGGTGGAAGTCGGTCGCCAAACAAACAACAGAGAAACGGCGGTCGCGCTGCAGAGATGGCTGTATTTATGGCACTCATTCCCTTTGCTCATTAAACTCACCTACATACTGTATCCTCTATGTTCGCTCCTACACAGCCGCGTAACGTTTTGAACCCACAATTGTATACTTCCCTTTTACAGCCCGCTTGAGCACGCTAACCTCAAATGGCTGACAAATCTTCAACATGAGGGAAGATTTGGACAGTTTTAGTCATCATTTGATTTTTTTCCAAGATGGCGCCCGAGTAGGCAGCCTTTAGCAAGTGCTCTACAAGAGCCTTGCTTTTTTTTGGTTCTTTTTTGTTGTTTTTGTCTTTTTGTTTTGTTCACATGTTTGTTGTTTCGTCGTGTGGACCTGATGTGGACTGTTTTCAGCGTTTTTTTTGGCCATGACATTCGTCAAAGGAGAAGAATCTGCTGTGCTTGGTGGTTGCGCCTTCTCGGCAGCACGCCTGTACCAGCACACATTTGGATTGGGAGGAATGTCGGCGCCATTGACTGTCGGCGCTGGACAGCCCCCGGGGCGCTTGTGTTTTTTGCGCCTGTAATGGGCAGCATTTTTCACAGCCCCGTTTTTGTTCAGTGGAGAATGTCGGCGCTGTTGGACAGTCTGCGTTGGTGCGGCTGGATGGATGGCTGCTGAAGTTGAGGATGAGGAGAGAGGAGGACGTATTTGGAACTGAGAGTCACCGCTTGGAATTGGAATGGATTTGCATGGGACAGGAGAAGTGAACCAATTTATTTTTTCGTCAATGGATGCTACAGCTTCTTGTTGACTTTGAAACTTAGCTTGTAGCCGACGTGTGCACATTTTGAGCATGACGTCTCTGATCCACTGGTGAAAAAGGACGCTTAGACTCTCTCCTCTTTCATCTCAAATTGCTTTAAACAACAAAGCGTTTGAAGGGAAAAGTGGTTAGGACTGCACGACTGTCCGTGTTGTGTTTGTTATTTTACTTTATGTTAACTGTTTTGTTAAGCGCTTTGTTACAGCTGCCGCTGTTGTGAAAGCGCTATATAAATCAGCATGTATTGTATTGTATTGTATTGTATCAATTTTGTTCTTTGTTGTGTTGACTTTGATCTTTCTTCAGGAGGGGAAGGCAGATCCTTCGAAAGACGACAGCATGCGACATGTGTCCCGCCCAGGACGACGACCAAGGACCCCCTTGAACACGAGAGACTGCTTGTGTGGCTTGAGTCCCATCAGTATTTGTCCTTCTAGCTTAACATCTGTGGGTCCTTTTTTACGTAAGGTTTCCTCCTCAGTGGTTTTCAAATGATTGTTATTCATGTTTGTGTTTATTTTGTAGATTGTTTTGTACATTTCTTATGATTACGTACTTGTTGTCTTTTGGGGCTAACCAATAGCATCAACGCTACTTGTTTGCTGCTGCTAAAGAGAGGTGAGTGAGTGAGTAAATGAGTGAGTGAGTGTTTTTCGCTTTCCGCCCTTCTGTTGACAACCCAGCCCGCGTTCCGATGGAGGGCGAGCACCTGAAGCTTTTTTTTGACCGTGTTTCTCTCCGAAATCTTTATATTTGTACGGCTTCTCCGGAGAGCAACCCGTGGGACACGACGTATTGTACGGACAAACCACACACGTAGTTTACCAAAGTGACAAATGTGAATTGACTGTTAAAACGCTTGAATTAGATGTCTCATTGACAACAGATGCTATGTCGCAGCTTACCAGCTCGCACCTGGTGGCCAGTTTGGTTGCCGTAGTGGCTCATGGTGTAAAGATTCCTCTCTTTAATCAAGAGTTAAGTAGGTTTCTTGATTTTTAACGCGTCCCCAGTGACTTTTAGTCAGCCTAAGAAATGTCTCAATCAGTTATTTTTGTCTCTGTGCACATTGAGTATAACGCTTTGCCTCAAACTTAGCATTCCAGCGCTACTATTTCATTTCGTGTGGCACACTACAGTGCACAGTGACTGATAATGATTAACCACGCCCGGGGATGCCTTAGACACCAGCAAGATTCTGGTCATTGTTACTATACAACCACCACATGTGCATTTATCAACAGTGACGGCAAGTGAGTGAGTTTTTGTGTGGTTGGCGGTGCGAATGGGAGGTTCAGCATTTCACATCATGATCATACCTCAACATTCAAAACAACTCTGGCTTGTTTTGCATTTGTTAATGTTGTCATGAAATTTGATTTTTTTTTTTTAATCTTGTTGTGGCAATTGCCCTCTAGTTGGCAGATGTTAAGAAGGATTTTGGATGACTAATTTATAAGATCTACGCACCATGTCCGCTGAAGAATATAGCTATTGTTTTTAATTTTGATAACGCGTCACTAATCCACACACTTTGTACGTGTGTAAGTTGTACATCAGAAGTGTTATTATTTGCACTAAATGTAACGCAAGTTGACAATGTCATGTAAATTAAAATTGCTACACAACAGAATTGTGCTGCAGCATGTCCATGTTTTACCAGTGGCCCCTTAAGGACTACATGAGTAGCCTGTGGGTCCATTCTAAAAATAGCTCACTCGTGGTGGGACATTGTGATTGTCCAGGAACGTTGTAGAAGTGATTGTTTCAAAATTTAGACAGTGGCAGAACTTCACAAAAGTAAAGGAGGCATATTGATATTTACCTGATTCCCAGTTATTTTTAAAAATTTAACAGTTTCCTCACATAAATGAATCAATCAACATATAATGACAAAACTATCTTGTTTCAGAAATGTGAAGCTTCTTGGATTTCTATTAATGCAATGCACTACAAGTTTGAAACAAATTTGCTCAAGAGACCAGTATTTTTGTTTATGAGGTCTTTAAAAAAAACTTGTCACAGGAAAAGAAAAGGTTCAATGCTGATTGTTGACGTCACTTTATTCAGAGGGGTCTCTATAAATATGCATTGTCTTCATGTGATTTATGCTTTTCAGCAAATGGTAAAATGTTGATTTATATAATAAATTATGGCATTGACTCACAAGATCCAGTGATTCAACATTTAGAGTTGGAAATAGCTGATGACGAGTTATCAGACCGCATCAAGATGATTTGTAAGAGGAGGCATTATTCAGTATGAAAAGACCTATGATACAAACAAAACTATCAAAATAATCTGAGGTCACTGAGCACAGTCAAGAGTCCAGAAGGAAAAGAGCATGTTTATGCTCTTCCAAGTTTGTGCTCGTGTGAGCCACTCCACCCTGCTATGCATCACTTCTTATGCGAGTCCAAAACAGTTTTCCAAACTTTTTTTTCTTTCATCGGGAGATGGTGCAGTCTTCCTCAGCCCCCCCCAACCCCTGGCATTCAGGTAGTTGGGATGCTGTCACCTCAGACTGTGTGACCATCTGACCTGTCACTGTAGCTCCACTGTAAACATTTCATCAGATCAGCAACTAACGGAGCTGGAAAGTATTCAGCAGACTAAAATATATAGGAGATAAATATACTGAGCAAGTTGCTGTGGAGGTCATGATAAAATACATGAAACACAACGTCTTTAAAAAGTGTCTTCGTCACACGGTGTGACGTCACAAGATGTCCATTCAGGTGACATCTCTTCACTGTCAACTTCTCACGTTGGCAATAAAAGTGGCAACATGACTGCAGGAGCAGCATAACAAAACGGGGCTGAGAATGAAGCTTGTGGAGGGTTTGAAGAGCTTCAGTTCACTGCAACACATGAGAAGAAAAAAATTGTGAATATTGGAACCAATGATGGACTTCATGGATTGGTTGAATGTAAATAGTAATATTCAAAAATGTTTGAAATAAATCCTAAATAATAAAATTACTAGTTTATTATCACAATTAAACATTATATCTCATTTAATGATTGGTTAATTTAGGTAATGTAAAAAAATAATCTAAAAATAATTTTACAAAAGCATTAACGTCTATTGTATTACTGTAGCAACATATATACAGTAGAATATATATATATATATAGAGAGAGAGAGAGAGAGAGAGAGAGAGAGAGAGAGAGAGAGAGAGAGAGTTGTTTTTACTGTACTTGTTTAACTTGACGTCAAAAATAGAATTTAAAGTCAAACGCAAACTCGCTCCTCAAATCGAAAGCGTCTTTGCTCTTACGTAGAAAAATGTAAATGAAGGAATCGGCCATTTTGTATCAGCTATCCTACCCAACAAAAAGGGGTTTTGTTTAGCTCTCGGACAATATTAGCTTATACGGCCAAGTCACATCACTTTTGTGTGTCCCAACTGACCAAGTAGACGTCGAGAACCGATCCGTCATCGCGGTCCAGGTCCACGTCCATGGTGCTATGCTCGGACGTCAGGCAGATGGCGCTGTCTTCCAGTGTGAATGTGGAGCTGGACCCAGCGTCCTCTCTAAAACCCAAGAAATGGTCGCCTTTCATATCGAGAATTGCATAGTACGCATGCCATGTCAGCGGCTGTGTCAACACTTTTTTTAATGAGCGTGTGATCAACGAGACTGAGAGCACCAGGGTCAGCCTGTGTGCTGTGGAAGTAAAAGTTCAACCTCAAGAGTTCACACATTTACAAATAATATTAATTAGGGGCCAACTGATCTGTTTTTTTTTAGGTCGACGTTGATTCCAACATTTGGCAGAAAAAATAATTTGATAAACTATTAGTCGCGCAACTAAGAAAAAGAGCTATATTATTTTAAGGTACCCTTCCTGACCATTGTGCCTCTTAATTTTTTTTTCAGTTTCATTTAAGTGAAATTATTTGGAGCAGTGAGTAAAATAAAATGTAATAACTTTGTCAGACATTCTTTTGAAGGAACTTGGGTTTTTACTGGCTGTTTGTTCATCAATATGCCGGATTTCCACTTAAAATGTGATGCAGACCTGGGTTAAACTGTGCACCCTGAATACATGCACATACATTTCTACTTGTGTCATATTTGCTCCCCTTCGTTTCTATTACAGTAATGACAACTGCTACATATGAAGGTGTACAATTTGTCGTCCAATGCTTTGAGGTCTGTGCTCCACTTCGTTGCGCTCTACTTTCATCCACTAGGGGGAAGCAGAGGAGTTGTTTTGCTTGCAAGAGCTCAGCATGAACACTCCAGTTTTGTATTTTGCTCTACTGATGGTTTTGCTTTCAAAAGTCATACTACCAAGAGAAACAATATTCACATATGCAAGTTTTACACTTAAATATGTTGCATCCTTTTTCAATGCATGGCTGCCAGAAAGCTTTGACTTCTTTTCAAAAAGAGGCTTGCTGGATCAACGTGCATTTTAGCCTCGCGAACACAAAAGGTGAACCCATCACAAGGGAGTTTGTAGCCTCTGATGTAACTCAAGCGTGAATATTTCATGATGTACACTAAAACCCAGTGAGGTAATCCAAGCCCTGTAAAAGAGCGGCGACACCTTCACGGGCGCTTGCAGAGACGAAACATAGAACAGAGTGCTATGCAGTGCTCATGTATTCTGGAGGCACTGAGTCATCTCTTCTGTGACGCATTTATTGCCAACTGGACGTGTGTAACGTAAAGGCAAAAGCGACGATAGCGTGAGAGCGTGACATGTGTATGTGCGACCGCGCCTATTAAAACACCAGCACCCCTTGTACACACATGAACATGACCTCCTTCTGGTCCTCAAGGCCAGGGCCTGGTTGTGTTATGTTTTAAAATACTAAACTACATTCACTCGGGGCAGTCAGCCATGAGAGAATTAAAGCAACAGAGAGGAAGAAGCGTGTTGTTTTTTTTGTTCGCAAGGGTTTGACGAGCCACTTTGCAAATGCGGTAAACATGCATTGGTGGAGGGACAGAGACAAGCCGAAGCAGCCAAGACAATATCCTCTCTACAAATAAAAATGAGAGGTGTCCTGGCTGGTGTTCTAATCTTTGCTCACCATGACAATAAGAAGCACTTATCTACTATTTAGAAGACGCTGTGCTAGCGTCATACATTTTATGCTCAGTGCAGGTATAAACGATACAGCCTTCAACAACAAAGGATTTGAACCATAAAAAACAAAACAAAACGATGTTGTGGTTTTGTTTTTTTTCCAAGAGCAAAGGGCTCCCATGCATAAAAATTTGCAAGACAACACAAAACTCTCACGACTCATTTTGTGCATTTTTTCCCCACAAAAAAACAACTCACTTAAAATGTTATTATTCAGGATGTCTTGCATGTCATTCCAAATCCACAAAATAATTATTAGGCGTGGTAAGAGAGAGCAGAATAAGACCAGGAGCAAATGCAATGAAGCTACGTCAGTCATCTAGTGGTGAATGGTGATTATTTAGTTTGGACTCATCTACCGCTACGAGGCAACTTGTTTATGCAGTCACAAGTGACTGGTGTAGTGAGAGGTGTGTGCTGCTCCCAGTATGTCAGTACTATCAATATCTACAAAACAGAAAACTAGCATAGTTTTTGTGGCTGGGAGAATTCATTCATTGATTTATTATAAGAACGCTATAGAAAATGGATGGCTGACGTGACATCATCGGCCAAAAGCAAAATCGGGACGTCCTGACGGCGCCATACCTTTCATCTGTTTGGTTGTCCACGGCGACCAAGACGGAGGAGGAGGACAGCGTGCCCATGGAGGAGCCCTTGAAGTAGGACGAGTTGGCGGGGACCAGGTCATGATGCTGATATGAACCAAACACGGCTGGAAACACAAAAGTCACACAATGGAAATTATCCCTCAACAGGGGACAGCAAATGTAAGTGTTCACAGGAGGGCCGCATTGAATCACAGGCTATAGTGTAAAAAGTCTTACATTGTACAAATAAATTATTATAAGCATGCATAAACCCGGATTTATGATTCGACTGTGCTATTTCCGTGGTGCTCAGTATTGACCGACATGCTAGCTAGCGCTCCATTGTGGAGCTTTGGAGAATTTAGTTAAACAAGGTGAATTCATGTTTGTGTAGTGTGTTTACTGAAGGCTTTATCTGAAAGAAATAATAAGAATAAATTGTCATTTCACCTTTTTTTCTATTCCAGCTTCCTCCATTAGCAGCCATGTTAGCTTCATTGTAGACTCAAAGCTATCCATAGGTTTGAATATGAAAGTGAACGGTTGTTTGCCTAGAGTTGGCCGTAAGGTGTTTAATGTTCCTAAACTGCTCCCCTTGAAAAGTGTCTTCAAATGACTTGGGGGGTTTAGTGTTATGCAATTCAACTATATAATCACTCCTTATGCAAGCTTCACAATGTTTTTACAGGATAATTAAGAGACTGCTGATGGGCCACCAAAGTGCTTGTCATGGTCCATAAAAGTCGACCTCAGGGTGTACTGATGATGAAACGACAAAACATTAGGCTCTTCTATGAGGATCATTCAAGATAACCTTTGCACAGAACAGAAAGGTTGCTCCCCTTTCATGACACGGTTTTTAATGTACCTTGTCCATCCAGACTTGCCAGACTGCGAGCCCCCCACCGCCGGTCCCCTCTGCTCATGCCCTCGTCCTTCTCATCCACCTGCGATGAAAGGATCTCCTGAGAGGACGACTTCAGAGCATGGATTGATGTGCGAGTCTTCTTTGAAGGGGAAAATCGAATCTCTGCACATGAACGCAAAAAAAAAAAAAAAAAAGTGGGGGCGGGGTAGAAATCAGACTGAAGTTCAGACTAATACCTTTGTTAAGTTCTCACATCGTCACTTCGGCCGTGTTTGTTCCCACAGGGGGTCCCGGATGATTGGTTGCATAATGCGGGATATGTCTATGGCTGGTGTGATCTCTGCATGAGAGTGGCTCAATCTATTAATCGGCTTCAAAAGCTCTCATCGGAGTTGAAATTAGAAACGCTATTTTTACTTCCTGGGTTCAATCGCCGGATTGATGGTTGTACTTTTGATGGAAGGCGGGAAAACACCTTTTTGTGAAGTGGTGCATAAACATTATTCGACCTGCCAAGACATTGTCGACATTTTTGGTTTTATATATCTGCAATATGCATTTGGACGAAATGCATGTACAGTACTTGCCAAATATTGACAATTCTGCCACTATTCTAATTTCATCAAATGATGTAACCAAAATACGACAAGTATCTCCGCAGACTACAACCGCGACAACTACTATCATAAATATTTCCCGAACAGTTGCCGGACATGTGTCCACTGACCATACATTACAAATTGTAGCCATTCATTGGACTAAAAATGAGATTATTTTTATGATGGAATGCTACAATAAAGGTTGGCAAAATGCCTCAAATTTTTTTCTGAGAACAAGCAAGCACATGATCAAGAAGACAATACCAGGAACTATTCCTCCGGTTAATTTCACAATAGCGTTCCTCCACACCGGCCATTAGATGACGGCGTTTACCGGTACGAAGAAAAAAAAAAGCATCTTCCTCTATTTTGTGACAGGAAAGGCAAACTTACGCTGAGTCTTCCTGAAGACGCGAGTGCTCATGAACTTGAGAAAGCGGCTGGCGTAGAAACCAGGCCGGTGCACCGAGACGGAATCCTGGGGCAGAAAAAAAATGTCTCGGAGTTGATTTTATAATCGTATACAGGAAAAGGCTCCTTTCAATAAAAAAACAAAACAAAACAGAACAGGAAAGAAAAGCTGCTCTGTCAGGCAGTATGAGGTCATGGACTTACGCCATCATACACCAGAGCTTTCCATGAATGTTCCAACTTCTTTATGAATCTGCAGAGAGACCAAGCAAAACAGTTTGTTACAAAGGTTCCTGTAAAAAAAGTTTTTCTTTGGACATTTCATCAAACCATAGACGGGACCCCCTTTTGGCACCACTAACTATAGTCTAGTATTCTAGCTAAAGTAAAACCTTGTTTGGGATGATGTAACATTTTACATTTTAAGGGGCTGTCTTAAAAAATAATTGGGCCTGGAGTATTTATCCCACTGGAGCTGATCTCACCTCAGCAAGCCACTGAGACTACAAGTATCGCTTTTATATTCACAGACATCCTATGAGCTAAAAGGGCCTCGCTCTCCATTAGCGCACGCTCTTCTTCCCTCCCCCAAAAAACAAAACAAACCAGTGGATGGGGAAAAAAGTAAAAGTTGCTCGAAAATTGAAAAGTTTAATGGGCGTACCTTAGCAAAAAAAAAAAAAAGTTTAACCTTTTGGTTAGTGCAACTATCAGATAATCATGCTCTGTTTTCAGTGACTATCAGAGCCGCATTTTTAAATGTGTTTATTATCATGCTTTGTAGTGGTGTAGAAGAAGTGTGACTGTCATGTTTTTGCTAGCGAGACTAAACTAGAAACTAGAAACCAGAATAATAACTCGACTGCTCAATGGGAGTTTCAATCCAAATTTGGTAAAAGCACAAAAAAAATAAAAATAAAAATAAAAAAGTACATGAGGACACCAGACTGTATTAACGATGTTGCAACAAAGCATTATTATTTCCACCAAGGGGGCTTGGTTTGACTTTTGAATTAAATTATAAACAGCATTTTCAAGACCTTTTCCACACCTTGAAACCCCACAAAAAGGTTTTTCAAAAGAAAAAATAAAATAAAATACACCACAGAAAAATATGACATTTGAAAAATGTTGTATATACAGTACCATGTACAGTATATATATATATATATATATATATATATATATATATATATATATATATATATATATATATATACAAATTTTATATACACACAGACATGTGTATACATAAATACATATATATATGTACATATATATATATATATATATATATATATATATGTACAGTATATATATGTACAGTATATGTAATTATCTTCTGCTGGCAGAGTTTTGCTGCACTTAATGCTCTGACTTGACAGTATGGCTTCTTCTTGAATTCCTGTTGCACAGCTGGCATTTGTATCCAATTCTTACATTCCATAATATCTAACCACTGTACCTATATGACTGTAGAATGTCTATGATGCCAAGGAAGATGAGCAGTTTCTCTTCTTTGTGTGTTTTGGCCGGGATACCACCCATGCTGGAGACATATAACATTGTTAGACAAGACTTGACATTTCTTTTTTTGGGCACTGATCAAACAACATGCACCCAGTGTAAATATGAGGACAGCGGTGGCAATTAAATCCTAAGGTGCGAAAGGCGAGACTACACGGTGTGAATGTGTGCGTTCTGCATCTGAGCCCACACTCACGTGTCATCTGTGGTAAGGGCTTCAGCCGCCTTTCCGTCCCCTTGGATGGACTCCAAGGCGGTGGAGTAGAGAACTCTCTGGCCCACAGGCCTGGATCGGTCGCCCCCTGCTTGGCCCTGCTCGAGCCCTTCTCTCTGGCTCTGGTCCAGGACGTGGACACCCAACAGCAGGCTGTAGTCCATGATCTTAAAACTCTCCAGCACCTAAAATTATAAAAAGTAGACATGTGTGATACAAAAACAAAAAAAAACTTTTCACTCTTATTCTTCATATTCTCCAAACTTGACAAGTTTCCAACCACAACACGTAATGTCACACATACATCAACATCAGTTACATGCGTCATAGCCTCAAAGGGCCAGTGGGACCGCCAGGAGGAAATTTCTGTTCAAACCGGATTGGAGCCAAATAAACAAGGTGTTTCTCCATAAAGTGTTACACACCGACCCTTGTGAGGAGCCTTTCACCCAGTTCCCAAAGTCTCCCGACATCTCGTCTCCTCCTGGCTTGGCTTTGAGAAGCCAAAATAGAGCGCGCATTGAGCCAAACGTGAGCGAGGTGAGAGGTGGGAGCTAGACCGTGAAACCGGGATAAGAGTGACCAAGTAAGTCCACACCGTCACAATCAGGCGGCTGACCCACTTTTAAGGTATTGTTGGGGTTAATAATCATTGACCAAAGTAGTAAAGAGGTCGTTTGTAGCGGCTTTTCCCTTTTGTGCATTTTGTTTTTCTTGGAAGTCCAAATGAGGAAGTTGGTTGGAGGGAAAACAAAACTCGGGTTGTCACTTTCTGTGTAAAGACCACATTTCTTTTACTCACCCGGATTGAAAGGAACAAAAGAGTATGACACACTCATGCCGCAGATTTGAAAGAAAGATGCTTCTGTGCTTCCGAGTCAACTTCCTTCGTTCTAATCTTCCCGTGAGCACTTATTTTATTGCAAGACCGCGACACGTGTATGCGAATGCAAACTTCCTTTTGCGGGTTTGTGGGTCACGCACGTGCACGCGCCCGCATGCAATTACAAGACAGGGCAAATGAGTGAAAAACAAACAGTCAGGCTTTGATCAAAGCTTTGAACTTTTCCATATCAAGGATTTGCATCCCTTCACCCCCGGCTTATTCAAACTGTGCTGGAAACACACCCTCACACACACAAATACACACATACTGTATACACTGGTTTGCCTACGAAAGAGGGCATCGTTTTTCCCCCGGCCTCGGCTTTCCCAGGCCCACAATCAAGATGGAATGGCAGAAAGAAAACGACTCTGTTTGTCTAGTTGTTGTTGCCAAGATTTTTAATAAATCATGTTGATATATGAGGGACAAAAAATAAATAAATACAGCATTCTGGGAAAAACCTTTGACTTAAGTTAGCGATCTTTTAACCAGGGTGCTGTGGCACACTGTGAGAGATTATCAGGGGTGCCATGGGAATGATTTATGAATTAGAATTAATTCTTCTATCTATGCCATCAATATATATAGACAAGCAAAACAATGAAATGCTCCTGCATTAAATGGCGGAAGGTTCAATAAATCGGTGTATCCACCTGTTGCCATCTAGAAAAGAGATGAAGTCATGGCTTCTTTACTTTTTACTTACTTACTTTTTGTGACTTTTTTTTTTTTTTTAATCTACGGCCTTTTTGTCCTTGTCACGGAAACTCCATCTGAACATCTTCAGAGCTTAATAATGTGAAGTTAAGACACCTTTTGTGTTGTGTTGGCTCTCAGGTCAATGCTAACGTTACCATTTGTTGTGCACAGTACTTGGAAAGGCTTTGTAAAATAATCAGACAATTACTTTGAAGACATGACATGACAACACATACCGATTGTACCTGTGTTTGACATGTAAATGTTTTTTTTTTGTGCTTCGGACCGTGTCCCTGTCACTTCCATCACCTTCAGCTTGGTAAAGAGAATTCTAAAGGAGTTTTTTTTTTTTAACATCTGAAGGAGGAAGTCTGATCCATTAAGGAGCTATGCCGGTTGGTGTGGCCTCTGCGTGCTTCGCATGGGCATGAATACATTGCTCACATTCTTAAATTCTCCTTGCGTCTGGGGCAAATGTGTCTGCCTGAAGCCGCAAAAATGAGGATGTGCTAACACGGACTGCAGATGCAATCCCAGGAAAGTGTCTGAAAAATATAGATATTCATTATTCATCAGATTTGGATCTGCCTCTTGTTCAGGGAAGCACATAATTTAATATCCTCTCGACTGGGTGTTCTCAAATAATAAATGAAACTGGATCAGGGATTCAGTGAAATGCTACATAAGGGATAAATTACTGGATTGGATTTTCGACCTCACAGTGCAAAGGTCCAGGGTTCGATTCCGGCCTTCCTTTGTGGAGTTTGCATGTTCTCCCCATGCTAGCGCGGATTTTCTCCGGGTACTCCAGTTTCCTCCCACATTCCAAAAACATGCATGGCAGGTTAACGGAACACAAAATTGTCCCTAAGTATGATCGTGTGCGCAAAAGGTTGTTCGTCTGTGTGTGCCCTGCGATTGGCTGGCAACCAGTTCAGGGTGTTCCCCGTCTACTGCGCGAAGACAGCTGGGATGGGCTCCGGTATACCCCGCGACCCTTGTGAGGATAAGCGGATCGGAAAATGGATGGATGGATTCTGTAAAGAAATTAATAGCTGTGTAAAATAACAATTGAGATCTAGACCTTAGGCCCTTGTTTCGTGCCAGTGCAAGTCTGGCACAAAATGCGGTCTAACTGTGCACCGGGGTGGAGTTTTCTTTCTTTGGGCATTTTTGTAGATGGGCGCAGAAATGGGTGTTGGCGCCGTTGTGGGAGTGAACACAGCCGACTTGATTCCTGGCCAATCGAAGCGGCTCCCTTCATTGCCTTTAAATTCACCACAGGAGAGGCAAGCGGTCTACATGGCGGAAACGTAACAAACTCGCTGGAGTCAGTGCAGCGTGCAAGTATGTCATATCAAGTATGTTTATAAATAAATACAAGATCTCCACTTGAGGGTGATGTAAAGCTGTCCACTACAAAGTGGGCACAGAAACATTACCTTCAAGCCTTGATCATGCATCTGTATGCAACATGGAACAAAATGGAAATTGCCGACTTATTTCCTTAATATGTTTTCCTTTAAAAAGTCTCATGACCTATACAATCACATTTAAGATGAATCACATGATTTTTTTGGGCATGACAGGAGTATCTAGGGGCTGCAAAGTAATTCAATAGCATATTACTATTTTATAGCTGGACACGTGGGGGAAATAGTGCCTCTGAGTTCATCCTAATTCTGCAAAAAGACCTCACATGTTATCAGTAATTCACTTTTAAGGAAAACAGAGTCTGCCTTCCCTCCTGGTTCCTTGTACTCCCCTCACCCCCCTGTTGCTAGGCGGCCGCTGACCTCCCCGCTGTGTTTTGGTCGACCAGACTCTCCTGGGCTGACGGGCTGAGCTGCTTACTCATGGAAATGGACACACGCATTCTGCTTAGATTGCATTTTGCTTCCCGCTCAGGAGGCGAGAACAGGAAGAGGTGAAAATAACAAACTGTGGTTAGCTTCGAACAGCCGATGGCCTTACATTTGTGCTATAGCAATGGACAGATTGCATACAGCAGTGGCCCTGCCGACGACTGGTATGCAGATTGGCTGCTTGGTACTGGCCCACACAGATATATATAAAAAAAAAAATAACTCAATAAAAATTCTTTTTGCTGTTCAGGGCTATAAGCAGATACAAATAACAATTTCAAATGAAGCCCTTTTTTCCTTTTGTTTTCTAAAACAGTACATTTGAAAAGTCATGGATAACGTTGACCATGACAGATAAAGAAAAAAAAACAAAAACAAAAAAAACACTTGCCAGTGCTGTTAATTTGGGGCAGCGTTGGCATAAACCTTGCTCAAGCGAGCTGACATATGCGTGTACGTGCGGGTGTGTGCGCGTGTGCGTCTACATGGCAAGTATCGTGTCAGGTTGAACTTTAAGAAAACACTGACTACGCAAGATGGGGGAGGATGTCATCCTGGCTTGAAAACATTGAAAAGAAAATAAAGAGTGTGGACAAAGTCAGCATGATGTGGTTAATGATCCATGGGAAGCTTCATAAGCTCAGGAGCTGTCTCACAATCGTCACCTGAATTTCTGTTTCCTCCGAAGATAATTGTGCTCAACCTCGACTAAACATACCTGCAAGATCGCTCTATTCATGAACTGCTAAACATTGACCGTGTCTTTCATTTACGTGAGTTGATAATAAACGTGAAAGTTCTCCAACTTGCACACAATATGAAAATGTTAATGGGACAAATTGGCCCGATATGGAGCAACAGGCCTGAAATCAGTCGGAATGCACAATGTTGAAGTCCAATTCATTGGGGGGGCTGAGGGGTTGATTATTTACCCTCTAGATTAGGTGCTGGATTGTTTCATGGAAAAGGCGACTTTTTGAAAACATTCAAGAACGAAAACCTCGGCAGCAAATCTATTAATACTCTCCTTGCCGCTGCACAGTGCGCATGGCTTTAAACTAAGCTCCAAGTATCTCACGCTACCAGGCTCATGTCTTAATCTCATTCCATGTTTGCCGAGATGTCATTTATTGAAACACAACCACAAAGAGACAAGAGCACAGCGTCGAGGGAGAACTGGGAGCTCAGACGGAACACGCAGTACTTCGCAAGCACGTGGAGTTCTCTTCATCCAACAACAACAACAAAAAAATAACCCCCAAGGCCATACAATGCGCTAACTAAATACAGAACGATGTAAATGAATGAACGAATGAATGAATGAAGTGGATCTAAAAAGTCTACACACCCCTGTTCAAATACCAGCGTTTTGTATTATATAAATAGGTGACCAAGCTAAATCGTTTCAAAACTTTTTTCACGTTCGTTCACATCATATCTCTCTTATTTATTACATCCAGATTTTAGCAATCATGGTAGAAGTTGACATGTTTGATTTGCTTTCGCGGGCCACATAAAATGATGTGGCGGGCCAGATCTGGCCCCTGGGCCTTGAGTTTGACACCAGTATTTTAAACCATGCCTTTAAGCTGCGTCCAGCCCGATGCTGGCAGAAGACTGATGTGGTGAAATGTTTTTTTTTTTTGTCATTTCAAAAGCAATGACGTGACCTACGAAGGAATTCTGATCATGCTGCTGATTAAAAAAAAAAAAAAAAAAACACCTGATGTCCGTGTCAGCATTCCTTCCAGTGAGGAAAAGCTTTGACACGTGGAAGGATTTCCACTTACCCGACAGTCTCTCTGCAGAGTCTTCATCAGATTGGTGTAGGTTTCTGCATCAAAGTAAAGCCCTTCTTCGTGCATGTCCTGGAAGTCCAGATCTTTGAAGGTCGGACACGCTTTTTCTCTCTCCTTCCTGGACGCTCGTCTTTTGTACGTCGATCCTTTCAGATCGTACTTGTAGTGCATTTTAACCGAGCGAGGCAGCACATTGTTCATAACCACCAGGCGGATGTTGATGCCTCCCGACTGGATACAGTACAGTCCGTAAAATTTCGGGAGTAAGGTGCGTGGATTCTGGTTCAGGTTCTGTGAGGTGACAGACGCCAAGAAATTAAGTGAAAGCTACGAGTGAGGGCAGTATTCATCCATCTACATTTTATCAATGATTTCAACCCAGGTTGAAAGCTGATGTTATTTTTCAAAGCATGCTTGTTCTTGCATTGTACACATTTTCATTTTAGTCAAAAAAAATTTTTTTTAACTTCTTTGCTTTTAAATCTCTGTTTTGTGTTTAAATGTTGTACTTTGAATTACAGCATAGGAGGCATATTGAGATACATTCTGTATGAAATGTGTTCTAAAACGGTGATTCAATTTAGTTTCTTAATTTTTTTTACAACGTAAATGTCGAAAAAGCTCAATCAGGAGAACTTTAAAAAAATGCAAATGGGATTTTACAGTACTTTGTTTCAGTTATTTTACAGTTTTATTTATAGAGTGAAATTCAATTGGAACACAAACTTACTCTACGCATGACTTACCATGTAGTATCCAGGAAGTAACCTCTGGAGGAATTTAGCCTCTTTGTGCTGGACCGTTTTAATGATGAACTCATCATCGCTGGTCAAGTAGAAGAGAGATCCACTGGCTCCGGGGTTGGTCAGCTCAATCAGAGGCTCATTGACTAATGAGTACTGAAAAAGGGAAAAAAAAGAAAAACCCATCAACCAAAATCAGTTATTTGTGGATTTGAGAGCGAGCTGAGCTCAGAGTTGCCATTTTTGGTGGTTGATGGTTGCGGTCATGTTCTTCCACACCAAACTAATGCAAGCATGGCTTGATATACCTTATCTTTGAAATATGTTTTCCACGATTAATGAGGGGTCAGGGGGTGGAATTAAAATGATTTTTTAAGATCTTGAAAAGTAATGGGGGGGGGGGGATATTCAAATCTGCGGGTGCCAAACCACAAATACGCGGCGGTCAACTGCTTTTGCCGAGTGCGATTGAATCTTCGAACCCCTCATGGAGGTGAACCACAAGTCGCCTCACCAAGCTGCTCGCTACAATGCACTGGTGTCATCTCTTTCTCTCTTGTGCAGTCGTTTCACGAACACAAAAGTACAGCTGGTGTTATAAAACAAATCAATATTTTGAAACAAGATTGGGAGACCTTGTGACATGTCACAAGCAGAATCTGAAAAAATGAATCCAAGGTCTTGGAATATTTACTACGGTGGAAAAAAAGGTATTTAAAAACACGTGAAACCAAAGTATGAAATTTGGTTAGTGACAATGTTTCCAGTTTACCATTCTTTAGTAAACAGCAGCTGACCATTGGTAAGCTTCTTGAAAATACTTTCCAAGAAAAAATCTGAGAAAAAGAGCTTTTTGTGAAAGGATGCATTTTAAGCAGAACTTTGATGTTATCTTTTTTTTTTTTTGGGCATTTGTGATACCGCAAATATCCCAACAGTGCTTTCTTGTTAAATAACAACATAACACAAAAAGGTCTCTTTGATCGGAAAATCAGAACTTCTTGCAAGATAAACGCCGCACTGATGCATGACCTATGAATGAAGTTTTCATGAACGTTGAATGAACTTTGTAAAGCTCTGTCGTAGAGTTAGCTGCCGGTATTTGGCCACGTTCTCAACACCACACTGCTTCCCGCATGTCACCTCGTGACAAAGGATCGTCATACCACACCCAAGCCACTCCTGCCATTTAGTGGCGATTTATCATACCGAAATCCATCCCACAGCTTTGACACTGACTGAGGAGGAGCGCGAAGCCCTTTATTGATATTATTTATCACAAAAAATACCCAAAACCTATTTTTATGTTTTGGCATTGAATTAGTTGTGTAACATTTGGTGGGATGCCAGCAAGGCCTTACCAGGTAGTCGTCAGGTTTGATGCCGAACAGGTCCCGAAAGTAACGGAAGGCCAGCGGTGCGTACGTCTTGAAGCGAAAGTCGGGGTAATGATGTGCCGGGGTCAAGTTGCTTCCTTCACTGGGATCCCCCAAAAAAACAGCCGAGATACCAGGAAAAAAAAAACCCAACAACACAAGAATACATCTCGTTAATTTGTATGAGGCAAGTTACGTGAAGAGAATCAGAAGAGCATTCAAGGCATTTCCAACCGCATAATGTGGACATTGTTTGCCTTTTGATCATGAGTAAACGAGCAGGCAAAGTTAGCTCAATTATGACGAACCGTCATTCATTTGTATCGAGTGTATTCTCCAATTACACCATCAACCGTCGCCGCTTAATATATGAGTCTTGTGTCCCTACGGGGATGACAAAACGTACACAAAAACATAATAACGTGTCTCGAATGTAATACTAGAGCTGACCTTTCCCAGAAATGTCGCCCAATCCTGTTTTGTAACTAACCTAACCTGAATGTCAAGGAAACGCAACGGTGCAAAATCCTTCCCTTTCTGTACTATTCTCATGCCCGTAAGGCTCAAATGACTGCGTCGGAAAATGTGTTTGTCTTTCACAGGGGTTTTAAAGCTGGTAAACATTGTACTCAATTCAATCCATTTCTTGGTAAGGAGGTTACATAGGGGCTGTTTTGTTCTGGTGTTATATATTCCGTAAGAGGACAAATAAGACACGGGCTGTGTAATACTACACCTGACTCCCAAGTGTTATGTGGCTGCTCTGTTTGGTGTGTCTTGACAAGAACAATTGGCAGTGACAAAAAGTCAGCAAATGCCTCTCATGGAAACAATTTAGCAATGCTGAAATGCTTCCTTCGGTCTAATTATTGAGTTGAGTGTGTGGGTGTTTTTTGGCCGTGATCACCAAGGATGAAGAGAGAATGTGAAGTGTCATCTAGAGTGATCCAGAGCGAGAGTGACAGGGCCCCAAACAACAACAACCGCATGAGAGTGTTAGATGGAAAGAAAAAAGACATGAAAAGCACATCCATCAGTCAGCTCCCTCTTGAGACGGTCACATATTGTGAAATGAAAGTGTTTGCTCTTTTTTTTTTCCGCTCTGCCTCCCATAGTTATCCTTTTTCACTGCAAAGCTTAATTGTTCGCCTCAAACTATTTGTATTCAACAACAAATATGTCAGTGAGTCCCAAGTATGCGTGCGTCTTGGTGAGGCAGAAAATCAAGGTCAATATTTAGAAGGACATCAGGTGACAGGATGTTTGCATGGAGTTTGCATATGCAGGTGCACCATAAAAAGGAGAAAAACATTTCCAGGTAAAACTGTGGATCCACACAGCACGACAAATGTATTGCTAAGGAGCTAGTTAGCTAGAAAGCTAGCTAACTAACTAACTATGAATACGAAATGATATTCATGTTTTAATGACCAATGTGCATCTTGGCTGTAATTTAGAAACAAATAGTAGTCTATTTATTTAAAAAAAATAAATAAATATATATATATATATATATATATATATATATATATATATATATATATATATATATATATATATATATATATTTAGATATATATATATATATATATATATATATATATAGAGAGAGAGAGAGAGAGAGAGATCTATAGATATATAGATAGATATGTATATATATATATATATAGAGAGAGATTTATATATATATATATATATATATATATATATATATATATATATATATATATTATTTATTTATTTATTATATATATGTGTGTGTGTGTATATATATATATATATATATATATATATATATATATATATATATATATATATATATATATATATATATATATATATATATATATATATATATATATATATATATATATATATATATATAAATATATATATATATATATATATATATATATATATATATATATATATATATATATATATATATATATATATATATATATATATTGAGATACAGTATATACATACATATAAGACCACACACAGGTATGAATATAAAATATCAGTTTAAAAAAAAAAAAATACAGTGTCTTTTCAATTGGAAGGATAATATACTAGAATGGTTTGTGGCATTACTCATATTTGGTCTCACTTCATCTTCAAGTGAATATGATTATTACACATTTTATGAGGGGTTGAATAAAAATATCAAACTGCAGGTTTCCTCACTTCCATTCATTTACTTTGCTGCAGAAAAAACGATGCAGCCAAAGAGCAGCCAGTTACCACCTACACACAATTTAACGGTGCTGTATGATTCACTGGCTCTTTTAAAGACATAACCTTGGGTTCATACAATTGTCTGGCTGTTACGTAAGAACCCTTTCATGAAAAATATAGAAACAGCATTTCAGAAAATTGTGCACGTCAAGGACTCTTCATCGGCTGCATGTTACTGTGTTGGTAATATGCAAGCGCTGACCTGGGTAGAAAGACGCTCTCCACCACATAGAAGTCTTGCATAAGCACATCTCTCTCAGGTTTCGAGGTGAGGTTTCCAACTGTGTAGCCGATGCCCAGCTGAATGGCACCCTTTAAGGCCGATGACGTCGTCTTGCAAGAGAAAACAAGTGTGTTATTGCACCCTGGCACTGGTGTCCCCCATTGCAAGCAGAACTACAAACTGCACTTCCTTAAAAATGTGTGGAAAAATGTGAACTGGAACTGTGGGACATACATCATGCATAATGTATCACCATATATCGTATCATCAAGAGGGGGAATCGAAGCGGAATGTAGGAAGTGAAATGAGTTAGCCATGAGTAGCACAAATGATCTTCCCAGTACACGGTCATGTTTTCATGTATCTACATCCTCAGAGTCCAATCGAGCAGATTGAGTCCTGTATCTCAACTTCCCCTGGCAAATGTCATGTTGTTCTCCTTTAGAAACCAGAAACTAGTGTTGCACTCCATTTTGCCACAATTGTTTGGAGACACAAATCCGTAGACAATGAGTTCCGCGCAATCGACACAATGAATGAATCGACAAATTCACTGAAGTTGACGATTATTTTTCGGATTAAGAATGTGAAAATGTTCATGAAAAATGTTGCGATGATGTCATTTTCACCCTGGTACATACTGGTTCGAATTTTATTATTTCTTTTTTAGGCTTGTCGTCCATCATAAATGGCCTTGTACAAAAACACTTATCGAATTAGTTTGCATGGAGTATTAAAAAACGCAAAGGACCAAACTGCTTCAGAGGAAGGTACACAAACAATTAAGCAGTCTTGTTGCGCGGGTAACAAGATGACCTTTGACCACTTTTTACAGTATGTCTAGTTTGAACAGTGGCAGTCACTGAGAGAAGCCTTGCAACAGTGGCATCTTGGGAGAAAAAAAAATGGTTGATATCAGCGGTGACGTCAAAAGTGTGACCAGCGCTCGGCTGACCTCTGGCGTGTGAGCAGTGCAAAGTTCGGGATATGATGGGTTGGAAAAGCATTTCTACAAATTGATGTGAATCACGGGCTCATGGGGAGAATTCTCTTGGACGCTTTTAGCCAAACTAAAGATGGCAGTTCACGTGCCGTTTAAACAAAAACTGTAAGGCTCATGCATCAAAAGTCAAACTTTATTACCTTCTTGTATGTTTTCTCCCTGTTGGAACTCCAAGCAGCCCCAATCCCATTTTCCGTTGTGGTTGACATCTGAAAGAAAGGGCCGCTCAGCATGAATCTTATTACACTGGTCGGCAAATCTTTACAAATCTTTCGGCTCAGAGACGCTGGTAACTTTTCGAGATTTTGTTATTTTTTTGGGGGGGGGCTGATTCTGAATCTGCTCTCCTCTTTCCTCAAGCATATCAGGGTTTTAAAATACAATCATTATTAGAATATAACAATCATCTAATAGGTAATATTTACGTATATTGATATTTAGTAATACTTATGAATTCATTCATTTGTTGTTGACCGGCGCTATGTGAGCGTGGACCATCATCTTTGTTCTGACTATGTTTGGAAGAGCTGGTGGAACCGGAAAAAAAATAAATAAAGGGTGCCTCTGAGTGACACAAGACAAGGTTGCCGTGGCAACATCTCAATCACAAGATAGACAATGTCCGGAAGCACCCCTTACTTTATTGCCCTGCTGAAAGACACTCATACAAGACTGGAAACAAGCAATTTGAGACCAGATCAGTTTACGGATGAATTTTTGACACCAAATACTTCCGCTAAGGAGGTTTTGTTTGAACAGCCAATTCTTATGTTGTATAGTTGAAACACGGGGCAAGGAAGAACCCGGTTTCTTTCTTCCTATTTTAGCTTTGTTTTGTTGTTTACTTAATTTGGTGTCGATCTAAATAAATTACGATGGGCTTTGGTGGAGGTCTAGGTTGAGAGAGAGCAATGAGGGTGGAGGGGGGGGGGGTGACAAAAGCACCATCTGCACTAGATAAATGTCAGGCCATGCTGGGTTCACGCATGTAAATAATAGAGAAAGGTGGAACGACTAACACCTATATCAATATTTTTACTTTTGTTTTAACTTATTGCCTGATTCCATTTCTACTTTCACCAAGTCCTGGGATGTGTGAGGCTAAACTGGGACCTCGGGTAACAACCTTCTCGCAACATCAACGTGGAAAGGTGTGTTTGAATAACACAAACATTCTTTCAATCCTTGAATATTGTGCTTGAGGTGAGGAAAAAAAAAAGTCAATTTAAAGCGTGACTGGAGCCAATTAGTAGAGTTTCGAAACAAACGTCAGCTCAAAAAGCCGCTGGGATTCATATTCCTTTAACTGAATTTGTTCCAAATTGAACAGTTTTTTTTTGTGCTTGTAGTTGTCTGAAGGAAAAGTTGAATTTTGGCAGTTATGTGTATGTATCCGCATTCATCGACCAAAATCAAGTCAAGGATAGTCAACGCAAACGACCTGGGTTTGAATTTCATACAGTTCGGCCTTTAGAATTCTTAAGATAGTATCTCCATTGTGCTTTCAACTTACCCCTTCTCATCAGCAGTTGTGAAATTGTGCGACTAAAAAGCATTTTTCTTGTGTCTAATATTTGCATTTTAGTCATTTCAAATGACTAAGATGTCATTTGAAATCCATTTTTGTGGGTGCATCTGTTATGTGACACGATCATACGGTTTCATGCGGAATATTTACCTTGCTTGAAGAAAAGCTGTGTCCATTCGAAAGATATTAAGGAGACATCTCCAGATTGCCCGGTTGAATGACTATCCGCTGTTTGAGATGTTATGTCAGGAACCTGAATGCAAACAGAGATGTAGAAATAGTTAGGCGCAGTGGGGGAGCGGGGGGGGGATCATGCAATGTTTCCACTAATTAAAAGCTAACAGTTCATAAAGGAGCAACGCAACAGAGAATGTTGTAAATGGGGTCCACATGTACAGCAGAACAAAAAGTTTACGGCGCTACATACCAGAAGCAGTTTGAAAGGCAGAAAAGCTCAACTACATTTTTGGTCTTATGCGCACACACCGACTAAGCCTGGCCAGGATTCTTTCATGATATACATGACTGATCTTTTTTTTTTTTTTTTCCCATTTGTGGTTGGGCAACTTAACGTGTGATATTGCCTCCGAGTCTTTTATGGAAGAGGCACGCCGTGTCTGATCAGTTAAAAAGACTTCGTAGTTAGGGCCGGTCGGTGGTGCCGACGATTTTTACATCCAGGTATCAACGATGGTTTTTCCATGTGGATTTGACTTTGGAGCAATCACTGTCTGACCGGTCGGTGTCAATTGTGTCGGAGCTCAGAGCTTCTAGAATACTTTTACGGACAAAGGGCTTGATAAATGTGCCTCGGTGTTATCTGAGTGAGCAAGGACTGCAATAGAAGAGGCATGAGGTGAGGTGTTAAAAAAAACAAAAAAAACAATGGCGAGGTTTAGCCGTCGTCTGATGAGGCAAGTCTGCAGTGACCTCACCACCCGCATATAAATGCTACATAAAGCTGCAGCTCTAGAGCACTTTTCCAGTATGACACCTTTTTTAGCACAGCAAGGTAGTTCGAAATATCGTGAGGACTACATTTGAATCAGTCTTTCATACCGCAACTGTATATTTGTTAAATATAATGACAGAAAAAATACAATGCAGCTCTGATATGCTCTTCAGGTGCTATGAACATGGACGGCACTCCTCTCCACATAATTTATCAATGATTGTTGGAATTCATTCTTCATTTCTTCTCTCGATCACTGCAAAAGCTGCAAAAAAAACCCACCGCTACTACTGTATGAGGACACTATTCAATATTGTACAAAGGTAGCGATCCATTGATCCAAATTTATGAACGTGAGGAATGTGAATAAGCCCGCAGGCCCCTTTTGACCGTCTGCTCTCTGGCCCGAGTGAAGAGGCGGTTCTATAGTGCTGTTCACCCTCGCTCAGCGGCTCACACACACCTGACCTCTCCGCTCCAGCGGGTGAGCGCGCCAACAGACTTTTCCAGAACAGTCCATGAAGAGGCCCGTAGCCGTAGCAAACAACGCATCGCTGTTGTTGGCCCCCACAAAAGAAAGGACACACTGGTGGCTGCATCATCACATCAGTTCTCATTGCAATTATGTAACCCAACGCGCACTTCAAGTCGTCTTAATACAACCTTCCTTGGACAAAAAAATTAAATAAATCTACTACCCTTTAAATAAATACAAGTACTGAAATACAGATCAAGCAAGATTTTTGCAAGATTTACCAGACAAAGCTACTGCGTCAAGTCAGTCTAAAACAATCACTCTTTGCTCAACTAGTCCTGCCAAGGAAACTATGCGCTGGGAGCAAAAAATGCACTGTCTGGTATGATAAAAATGCAATCTTTTCGGAATTGGCTGAAAGTCAATGTAATAAACTCTTGGTGGTCAGCTGATCTTTGGGAGTGACAAGAAAAGCAGGAATCACTTTGCTCAAACGTCACAGGACATGCTCCACCCAAGTTCAATGAAATGTATTGCCTAAGTCACAGAAGTTATATCACTGTTACTTTTTATTGTTACGCAAGAACTACTGCAGGATTTCCGCTTACCAGAAGCTGTTTCTTTGTTTGCTAACAGGACTATGCAAAAACAACAACAAAAATAAATAAATGAATGAATAGCTCAAATAAAATGTGGTGTTCTCAATGAACAATAAAGGAAAAACTAATGCCAAAATATAATATTAGATGTCGCTGCGAAAGCACATTTGAATTGTTCTGCACATCACTAAATGTCGTTTTTGCAATACTTTCAAGTAGTCATGTTGGCATCACTTCACTGGGATCTGGACAGTAGGGCTGTTCTCTCACCAAAGCACGACTGCTACTCTAAACAGAACACAGATTTTACAAATGGGTTCCGTTTTTCTTCAACCACTCACTCTACTATTGGATTACTGCATCAGATGGGAGATGTAATACAGAATCAATAGTCGACCAGCAACTAAACCGTGGCTCTGGTCTGGGCCTCTGTGAGCTTCCCCAATCAAGTTTGTTAGATCACGTATCTGGAAAGCAACGTATACAATCGAGAATAAAATATGGGGGCGGGGGGTCTCATTTGTGCGTAATGGAATGAAACTGCTGTGATCATTTGAAAATCAATTACATTTTTCAGTATTTCTCCCTCCTTCCATCCGACCATCCATGTTCAACCCCCGTTCAGGGTCACCGGCTATATTACTTCCAGAAATAATCAAGGTCTACTTCCAGCGCTACAGCACCACGGCCAAATTAAATGTGCAAATGAAGAAGGCGCAATACAACATATCCAAACAAAACGTCCCTCCTGAGGGAGGCAATGTGTATACATTGTGTGGAGGGGTACTTTGTATTTCTGTCACCTTGGGTAAACACTTGTCACTGTCTGGTGTGTCCAGTGGCTTAGTTACCCTTGCTGTGGAAAATACAACAGTCGCTTCTGTTAGGGCTCACACAGCAAGCGACAAAGTGCTGTGTGTGTGTGTGTGTGTGTGTGTGTGTGTGTGTGTGTGTGTGTGTGTGTGTGTGTGTGTGTGTGTGTGTGTGTGGCCCCATTACCCTAGCTGGAAATAAAAACAATGAAATGATATGTGGCCTTCGGGATGACGTGGATGGATTAACTCTCACTGGCCACTAGTAGTAGTTCTAGTTTTGAATGGCATTGTCCCGAATAGTTATTTCACAAAATCGTTTTTGTGGTGGTTGTTGCTTGCAGTGGTGTAGAATTGCACGGCATCATACGGATCTTTTTTTTTTTTTTAATAATTTGGCACCTAGCATGTGGCTAAACATAGGAACCAAGCAGACAAAATACAATCTGCCAATTAAAAGCTTTTTAGTCACAAATACAATTTAGCGGAAAAAAAAATATCTCATGCTATTCATCCCTTGTAAACGTGTCAAGAGAGATAGTTTTGACTTTTGGTAGCCGGATTGCTAGCAAGATTCTGGAAAAAAAAACGTTCAACAAAAATAAAGTGCTCCCGTGGCTTTGTGGAGTAGAGATACTTTATATGGAGAAATTAAGAAACAATTTATATTGTTCAGGTATTTAAATTTAAACCACAAGCGCCGGTTTGGTGGTCACATTTTGGTGAGGTTCACAACAGATTTATTCGGCCTTAGCGGACTTTGGACCTCTACCAGGTGCACTCTACGTTTTTGACATTTATTGACTAGACTATGGAGATGAGGAAAATAAATTAAAAGCAGGGGAGGAAGTGCCAGAAGAATGATTTCAGGCAATAAGAGTGCCACTAGCGTGTTTGTCCTTGAAACCAAGCAGGAACAGTTCCCGTAAGCAAATATCTTCAGTGACTGCTGATCATCCGCCTATTTGTTCTTTTCACATTGAAGACTTGCTGTCACTTTGTCTTGAAAACGACACAAAGTCTAAGCGGCGCCATAGTCCATCCGGTATTGCACGGAATGTATAGCGAGGCATCTATGTGGCACACGAGCAAGTCAAGAACAACCAAAAAGACTTTGTGAACAACATCGCCATACCAGACCCGAATGTGTTGCGCCACCATTCCGCCTGTGACCTTTACAATACTAGCGAGTTGACCTTTCACAAGGGATGTGAACAGATCGGTGAGCTCGAGTAATGAGGAAGACGGAAACAACAATTTCTTCCATTTGTGGTGTTTGGTTCCTTGCTTACCTCCCACTACCACCAATTCGAATGAGATGTATCAGATGATATTCATAGCCAAGCCACTGCAGAGAACAAGCTCTGCTGTGTGGTCTACACTCCAAAACAATGAGGTCTTATTTTAACAAGCACAATCACACACAGTGGATCCATTGACTGCACTCATTCTGTTGGTGTAAGGCATTAAAAAAAAAAAAAAGTGCAGCAAACCCTAAGAGAGGCCAGTGGATTCGCTATGCAGAGTTCTCCTCTCCGGTTCCATTCTGCTTGAGAAGCAGCGAGGAAGAAGTAGGTTCAGCAAGTCACATGAATCCAACCAAGTCGTGGGCTTAAGGTGAGGAATTAGAGATGCTTACTTGGCCGGAAAACAGAGACTAGATTGTCTAAAAAGACAAGTGACGCGAAAGGAAATTCCGTGCGTTACAGAGTGGACTAACTGTATTGACCGATGACATCAGTGACGTGGCGTTTACAACTTTGTCTCAGTTGCTAACATGACATGAAAAACATCATGTCAAACATCATATACTAAATAATGATATGAAAGAGGATGAAAGAACAGCTTGTTCGAGCCCACTCGCAACCTCTTCAACCCAGTTTTTTTTTGTTTTTGTTTACATCCACCGATTAGTGGGTCACTTTTCCCGTGGTTAGCGCGTCGACCTCACAGTGCAGAGGTGAACAATTCCAGCTCTGGCCTCCTTGTGTGCAGTTTGCATGTTCTCCCCAGACCTGCGTGGGTTTTCTCCGGGTACTCGGGTTTCCTCCCACATTCCAAAAACATGCATGGCAGGCTAATTGAACACGCTGTGAGTGTGAGCGCAGATGGTTTTTCGTCCCTGTGTGCCCTGCGATTGGCTGGCAACCGGTTCAGGGTGTCCCCCGCCTAGAAGACGGCTGGGATAGGCTCCAGCCCCCGCGACCCTTGTGAGGATAAAGCGGACCGGAAAATGGGTGGATGGACACTTTTCCGGTGGCAACACACGGAACACTCCCCAAACTGCCGATCCAAAGTCACATGATGTGAAATTTCGACCAATTGTGAAACTTTTATTTTCTCGAAAATGTGCTCAAATTTCAATCTTAGAAGTTTAACTGCTGTAAAGGGCGTGATCTACCGATTTTTATTTTTCAAAATAACAAATACCATGTTGACGTTTGACATTCTTTACATGCTGCTTGTTGCTATCTTAGGTCTTCCTTTCTCTCCTTTCACTTGTCATCCATACATCTTCCGCCCCCATTGGGTGGGCCTCTCTGAGCCTTATCACTGTCATGGCAGGGGAGCTGGCCATGTGGGCTCAGCAGGACCAAAACAACCAACAGGACAACAGCGACAACAAACATCACCACTGCTGAATAATCGAGAGACGTTGCCAACTGTTCACCCTGCCAGCAAGCCACCAATGCTCCAATAAGGAGCCCAATTATGCGACAATCAGGGCCGCAAGCCCTTTCAAGAGCATGCGGTGGGGCCATTCGGGGTGGGGGGGGGGCATGATGAAGGGGTTGAATTATAAAGGCAAATTTTACATCCAGATTTACCGCGCTCCAAAGTTCACAAAAGTGACACTTGGATTTGTCGACAATGGAGCAGTCTTACAGTTCTCATGTCCATGCCGCACCAGAACACAGCTCCATGAAGCAGAAAAAAAAAAAACTCCTTCACGTGTTATCGGGCCTCTTTGACAAGTTACATAATGTGAGTTGTTCTTGGCGTCTGTAGAATTCACTTGAATCGCCTGAGCGCACAAATCACTTTCCGCATGACAGCACGAGCTATTGGGAAAATCCAAATGAGAGTTGTTTGAAGCATAAAACACTCCGAGAACATTGTACCGTTTTGTCATTTGGTGTCAGTGATGTTTTCATACACGCTCACAAGCCACAGACAAATTATTGTTAGTACGTGGACGCATCCGAGCAACCAGATAGTGAGATTCAATACAAGAGATACAGTTTGGACAAATGTCAAAATTGTAAATGTCAATTTTAATTTACACTTTGCGCTGGTGTACCATTGCACTGCAAACTAGAATATTAAGCATAACGTGCTTTGAATAGATACCATTAGTTTGTAAACATGTATGCATGGCCACAGTGTGTCTAATGCTATTAAAAATTCTACAAAAGTCATTGTTATGCATTTTCCAATCGTTTGCTTGTAGCATACAGAAAATCGCAAAAAGTCACAAGATGGAATTCATCGTCCTGTAGGTAACTTCACATTTTCAACCCCTGCTGTAGTTTGTGATCTTCCATATCTTATGCGACATTTGGCCATTGCTGCCAACGGTGAATAAACATAATAAAAGGAGATAACGGAACAGACCTTGCCATTCTTGCAGATGAACAACAGAAGTGAACAGATGTGTGCTAACTAAGCCTCGAGCGATTGATCGACTCTTGTATGAAGCTTTCGTGGCCCTGTTTGACCCGTCAAGTGTCTTCTTGGAGATTCACCCTGGGGAGGGGGTGGGGGGGGCAAATAATTTGTACTTTTGGTGGGATGGTAATAAATTATGGGCTCAGCTCATCAGAACAAGTCTGTTGTCAATGGCCCTGCAAAATAAATTTCAGGATAGTTTGAGTCTGACAATTTAAGTACCTGTACTCATTTCTGGAAGCAGTACAAGATTAACCAGTTTGAGAGTAATCATTAGAGGCAGAGCCTGAGGGGTTGCCACAATCTTAAGAGCATATCCATCACTTATTAACCAATCACAAACTGCTGACAGCACCTCCAACAGCTACCACTGTGCAGAGTTAATTACAGCCAAATACTGCATTTTGCAGCGGAGGCCAATTTGTCCTGTTTCTCGTGCCAATTGACTTTCGTGCTTTTAATGAAGTGCTCTGTAAGAAATATCAAATTCTTTTGGGAAGAAATACAGCACAGCCTGCTCTTCCACTTAATCCAGTCACTTGTTTGGAGCTCAAATTTATTGACCGGCACCAATTTCTCTGCTCTGAAGGACTTGCCGTCTCAACAAAGAAAAGACAAGAAACATAGCGAGCTGGCGTAGGTATTGATTGTAAACGGATTACCGGGGCGTTCCCTTTTGTACGAACCATATGGACATGAGTGACATGACGAGTGGCCCGCATTTCACTATCACAGCCCAGTGAGGCATTTTTATCAGAGTGTAAGCAAAACCCATCAAGGGGGCACACCCCTGCATGGAGACACGAGGCATGTCAGCCACTAACGCCATTATCAAGCATGAGGGTAATCGCTGGGAACTAGCGCTGACTTATGTAACTGTCTTAAATGATTCTCATCTGCTTGTTATTTTGCTGCAATCACCAGCGGATCCCGTGGAGCACTTGACACGCAGAGCGCTCTTTGACCGACAATCACAAGACTGCATTCAGATTCTTCCAGCTTGTCATAGTTGGCAAGAAGCTTAGTCTGTGGACAAAGATATGCTACTACAAACCAAAACAGTATTTACCATTGACATGAACTAAAATTTTATTAATCTATTCCAGCTCCTCAACCCCTCAGCCACCACTAATCTATTTATTTTTGTTCATGGAGAGGACAAGCCAAGGGTGGCCCAGTGGTTAGCGCGTTGACCTCACAGTGCAGAGGCCGTGGGTTCGATCCTGGCTGCAGCCTTCCTGTGTGGAGTTTGCATGTTCTCCCCGGGCCTACGTGGATTTTCTCCGGGTAGTCCGGTTTCCTCCCACATTCCAAAAACATGCATCATGCATGGCAGGCTAATTGAACACTCAAATATTGTCCCTAGGTGTGAATGGATGGTTGTTTGTCTGCGTGTGCCCTGCGATTGGCTGGCAACCGGTTCAGGGTGTCCCCCGCCTACTGCCCAAGGACCGCTGGGATAGGCTCCAGCACCCCCTGTGATCTTTGTGAGGATAAGACGGTTCAGAAATTGGATGGATGGATGGAAGGACAAGCCAAAAGTCACAACTGTGCACGAAAGCAGTATGCCTTTAAACTGGGCGTGGCCTAGTAAGTTACATCAGGGACATTCCCGGTGAGTCTCTGTGAGCATCTGGACATGAGTGTTGGTCTAATGTAGCTGCTCATGCATGTGAACATTTTGTATTTGGGTGTTGGACTGTTTACACCAATCAATGAAAGTATATTGCAACTGTGAATCTCCTTTTTTTTTCCAATTCACATAAACTGCGAAAAGAAAATTGCCCTGAATGCTAAGCTCGCAACACAAAAGCCCACACATGAAAAAAAACAACAGTTTTCAAAAAGCTCTTAAGTTTGATGAATAGTAACTCATGGTATGACAGTACCAACTTGGCTTGAAGCTCAAATTGAATTTTGAAGAGAAAATGATGTAGCACTATTCAATATCAACATTGGGTCTTTAGTGGAGAATGAACTTCAGCTCTGGTCATGATTAGTGTGTATGTACAGCAACTTAAATTAAATGCACCCTTAACAACTGTATAGGGTAGCCAATAAGTAAGCAAACATACTTATTCCTAATAACTACTTAAATGAAGGGAAGGGAATGTAATTTGATGTGTCTGAGACACAAATAAATCTTGGAATCCCATTTATAAGATTAATGCTATCAAAACATTCTGCCTTGTAATGTGGTGGCACATCTTAGTGCGTTGGGAAGAATTATATAACACACAGATGCAGCTCACTAGGACTACATTTGAGTTTAAAGAGTAACAGACCGGGCACAGGAGGTGGGATTTTTACCCCTAAAGACACAGCAGAGCATTTGCATGAGTAATTTCCATTTCAAATAGTTTCAGGCAGTGCGGAATAACTTTGCTGTCTCCCAGGCAAATTCAGCAGAAACAGAGGAACTTCCGAAAGGAAACCACAGACCAGCCATCTAGCGTGACTCCAAGTCCATATAAATATATACATACTGAATACCTCTTAGCATAAAGAAAATATGAAGGATCACAGCAGCGAGTGAATCACAAAGTTGTAAAAGAAATTCAATATCAGATCAAATTCTGTACAGGTTTTCCTGGGCTACACAATTCACTTACAAAAAAAAAGAGAATCCGATTGTCAGAAGATATGAACACACAAGGGGATCTTATGTGGTCCCTTGAAAAGCGCTGTATAAATACAAGTTATTCTCATGGTTTTGCATGAAAGTAAAGACTGCACGCTAAGGCGAATGTGTTATTTCAGCGCTGTTTGAAATCTCTCCTTGGCTTCCTCTAAAACATGACAGAAAAGATTGCCCAATCATCACTATTTCCCATCAGAGTGGACACACTGTACTTGCATTGCAGGTTCTCACAAATCACATGGCTAACTTCTAAATTTATTCCATGGAAATAAAGGAGAGTGAACTGGAGGATCTGCTGTTATTAGGTCCTCTATCCTATTAACTGTAGCAAGACATTACATTCGGTGGGGAAGGCAATTCAAATGACTCATTTTCATGACTGTTCATTACATTTACAGAAAGCAAAAGAGAAGACTGAACAATTACTGTGCAGTGTACATCATGATGCTGCCATAAGAGAAAATGCACCCACCCAACCGCATCATTAGGTACACCTACAAAGTCTAATGAGATCCGCAAGAAGAGCAGAGTAATAAAAACAATACCACACACATTTGGAACTGAAATTGAGAGGGACGCATTGTATTTATTCCCCCATGTGTGTGTTTTGTGTGAATATAAAACACGCGTTTTAGTGTTGTTGGTATAAATCAATAGGAAACGTGTTTTAGTTAACAGCCCAGTCACAGTGTCAATTACTACTTGGGAGAAAATTGATAAAGCTTTTGTATTCGATCTCATTAGAGTGTAAATCATACCGGAATGAAATGGACAGTGACTAAATGGGTTCGAGTCGACAAGAGCAAGGTTAAAAATAATCAGTTTGAATAGTTTGCTCTACAATGTAGTCTACATTAACATAAACAATGTTGTTTACGATGCATTCATATTGAATATGAATGCGTTGAGTTGATGCCGTATGAGCAGTAAATTCACCTGCTCCCCTTAGTTCCCCAGTCGCTAAATTTACTAAAGACACGAACAAGAAATAAGACAATAAGATAATGTAATATACAAACATACGTGCACCTTTTGTCAACTGTGGTTAAGATATTCGCTTGGTTTATTGGATCCAAGCTAACCTTACCTGCGAGTCGACTTCTTCCGAGAGCAGACGAGCAGAAAAAAAAGATATGTTTTCTTCTTCCTCGGCGTTGGTGCTACCTTTTGCTGCAGTCAAGTCCCCAAAAATATGAATCAACTCAAGTAAGGCGTACGTCCAACGCGATCAGACAGACTAAACTATTCCTGGGCACAAACTATCCGGCGATAACAGCAGGCAGGATGACCACTAGGTATGTGAGCGCGCGCGCGTGTACGAGCGAGTGTAAGCGTGCGCGTGTGTGTGCCTTGACTGTCACTCGCAGTGCCAATCAGCGCCACACAACTTTGAAAACAAACTCACAAACGCCCTCTGCTGGCCGGAAAAGGTAAGATTTAACTGTGGGACTGAAGTGCAAATTCCTCATTTAAAAAAAAAGGAATCGTTGTTTCCATCAAGTGCCATCTAAAAAATACTAACCTCCAAGTACCACCGTAATGGCCAACATTCAAATGCATAATTAATAACATTATTAACGTAGGACCCCCACGTGTTCATTAAAAAAAAAGAGGCAGTTTTAAAAAATGCAGACATTCAATCGAGCCGTTTTTTCCTTTTACTGGTTTATTCACGTGGTGTGAAATAGGGCCTGAAAATGGCTGGTACGGAATGAGTTAATCTTAAAATGTATAATATTATAGCGGTCAGCTCATCAGCAAGCTCTGTGGAAGGCTGAAACGATCGTGATGAATGGAATCAGGTGTGTTGAAGTGGGGAGAGCTCTAAAACAGGCAGGATATGGCTTTGGAGGAACCGGAGTTCCCTACCCGTGTATCAAACTTGTGATGCAGTTATCAGTGCCCTGTACTGACGTCATTACGAGCGCAAGTGTGCGGAAATGACGATGCATCGCTCAAAAGTCATCATCATTGCATCCAAAGCGTCTAGAAATGGGCTGCAAGAATTTCAATTATAACTCATTGTGTGTGTGTGTGTGTGTGTGTGTGTGTGTGTGTGTGTGCGCGTGTGTGTGTGTGTGTGTGAAGGGGCACGAGGTTAAGGATAGAAAAAGGAAAGAAAAAAAGAACAAACTTTTAATTGTTTTAGACCATTCAAAAATGTAGTCATCACATGAGAGAAATTTATGGGATTGAACACAATTCAAGCACATTAAAACATAAATTACATAATTATTTTATATTCTCAGACATTCCATGTAGGTGAACCATTCAGTCACAAGGCAAACAAGTTATTATTGTATCCGTATCCTGAATTTCTCCTGAGTCCAAAAGAACAAAAAGTTTTGAAAAAAAAGGAACAAAAATACAAATCAGGTGTTTGTCTGATTTTGAAGGTGATAAATATTTAAACATCAGCAAAGCTCTGTGCCTTGTGTGCTCTTGTTAATAATATACTGAATTTAGGCAATATTTAGCGATATTAATCATCAAGTGACAATCTCTATGTGGAAAAATCTGTTCAAAACAAACAAAAGAAAGAAGGAAGAACGTCTACTGCCGCGGCTGTGTTTATGGCCAGTGTTTAAGAAGGAGTGGAAAAGGGTTTAATGAGACCCAGGTCCATAGCTTTGACCAGACATAACCGTGCCGCGTCGATGGCATCCTGCCTCTTGGGATTGTCTGCTGCCTTGCCGATCACTGACATGATTTCCAGCAGCTCACTCTCGATGAGTTTCTTGGCCAGCTCACCGTCGTCCGAATTGAGCATGTTGTTCACCGTCACGAGGCCGCGGTGCTGGATCATTGGGTTGGTGTGTAGACACAATCTCTGGAGGATCTCAAGCCACTGGACGGTCTGTTGAGAGGGAAGGGAGACTCCCTTTAGTGTTATTGCGGCAATGGTGTGGTTATGTACAGTACAATCAATATAATGATAACGATGCATTCAATTAATTGATTCCTACAACCATTCAGAGGGTTTGATGCACCTTGTTGTAATTGTTTGTGAATGAAACACAATGACATCCACCACTCATCAGCAGGAGTGCAGAATCTGTCTTTCTGCGCCTCAATCAAATCAACCAACATCACTTCACACCATGTGAGCCACAACTTAGACCTGCTCAGAGCTGGTCAACTTTCCATCACCCAATTGTCAGGTGAACCAGAGGCATGTAAAAGAAAATGCCCTCGGTCCGCCACAACGCCCAGCATGACGCAGCGCGGTCTGCCAAATTCCCAAACGTGATAAACTAGACATGGCCCGGCACAAAAATAAGGATGCGCCAGTTTTTACGCCGATCAGACCTGTGCTGTCTACGAAAATAAAAGCTTTAATTCCCATGTGCGGTCTCTCTTGTGATACGTACCACAAGAGTCAACTTGGTGCAGAGCTTCTTATGAGCAGCAGTCAGCATAGCCAAAGCTCCGGCTGCGGCGATCTGAAGCTTGTCATCATCTTCCCCGCAAAGTAGTACCAGCAGCTTCAGCTTATCATTACCGTCCTCCAGGTAGCGCTCTTGGACCTACAAGAGAAAGACGTGCTACACGTCAGTCATCAAAATGTGAAATGAACCTCTGTGGGTTGATATTATCGACTCATTGTTCTTACATCTTTACATGTCACAAGATTGCACATGCATTCAGTGGCAGCTTGTCTGATCTGCTCATGCTCCTCAAACATGTAGCTCTCAATATCGGGTAGCGCATTTTCTTTCACGATCTTTGTCCTGCAAAAGCCGTATACAGAACCAAAGAAAAGGCAGAGTTATATAAAAACTGTAATCAAGTCGCATATGCAACAATATTACAAGGGGGGTTAGAAGATGTAGCAATACCTTAGTTTTTCACTGAAACCAGCAAAGTTGGTGAGGCCTCGAAGAGCCTCGAAGTTTTGGATCCCATCTCTGTCTGCGTGAAGAAGGTTGACTAAAGGCCTCACCACCTCATACACCTGAGAAAGGAAGACAGGTTAAAACAATGTCCATTTCCCAAAGGAGAGTGTACAAATAATCATCGTGTGAGTCGTTTTCTTACTCGTTCCCCGGGAAAGGCGATCTCTGGGTTTGAAATGGATGCAATTTTGGCGAGCGCGTGAGAGGCCTTCACTTTTCCAGCCTCTGTGCCTTCCAGAGCCAGAGGGATCAACGCCTGAGTGCAGAGCCAAATGTGCGTGTGTGCATCTCAATAGCTTTCCCACACTGGTGACTTTTATATGTTGGCCACCCAAAAATTCAACTCACCTTTCCTCCACCGTGGGCAACAATGATACCGCGATCTTTGGGGTCCTCCGACAATGCCAAGAAAACCCTTAAGGGCAAAGACGATAAAAGAAGAAGAAATGCTGAAACCCATTGTAAGTGATGTGCTGTATAAAAATGACAGCAAAAGTTAGGTTGGGATCACATCCATTTTACTGTTTATATCAGGGGTGCCCAAAACTTTTGGACCGAAGATCAACCATTTAGATCAACCAACCTCCCGCGATCGACCCGTTACTGCGCACGCCATGATGAGCAACAGCCTGACACGGAGGCATGCGAGGCACTTTTGCAGTCTGTTATATCTATCGTAGCTCGCGTGTACCGTTTTAAAGTGCTTCCCTCGGCCCTCTAGATTCCTATTCTTTGCCCGTGCCCTCGGTGAATTGGACATGAAACAAACTCTGAATGAGAATAATAACGATAAAAGATACGACGCAACAGCTCTGATCACAAGCTGCAAATGCAGATTGCTGAGCGCTAAAAACTTCCGGTGACGCAGGCCACGCGCCACCGTAGGTTAAAGATTTACCTGCTTTATTTGATTGTATTTTTTAAATACTTTTTGTGAAAATGAGACCGATAGGATGATTAGGGTGCAGTGTACATTAACACCAAAAAATATATTAATAGCATGCACAAAGACGCACAAATGGTTGTTTTTTTTTCTTCCTCTACACCCCTCGCAATCGACTCGGGACCAGTCCGCGATCGACGTAATGGGCACCTTATATCAATCGCTGTTCTTTGTAAAAGTCATCTGGAGTCCTACAGTACACAGTTAGGCAACCATGACACTCATTTTTGACTCCTGATTATTTTCTCATTCTCAACAATATTGAGTATTCTTCTTTTCACACCTTGAAAGCATCTCCTTGGTCTGGTCCGTCAGAATGCAACTGTCTGCTTTGACCATTACAGCGAGGGCAGATGTGACTCCGGCCTTGAGAAGCCGCTTCACTCTCTTCTCAATGAAGTCCTTCTTGTCCTGAAATCATGATTGAGTCATAATGCAGAGTGTGCGCGTTGATAATGCGTGCATCGGGGTTCACGGTTTGTTGTACCTTGGGGTGTTGCTCGGGCACGTGCTGTTTGGAGAACTTTGCCAACTGTACCAGCTCGGGGATGATCTCTTTCTTCTCATAGGTGTTGGTGCAGTTAACCAAGGTGCAGGCAACTGCGTATATGATGGTCTTATCTTGAGACTGAAATTTAAAGCAAGCAAATGATGTCGAATGTCAAATCTTATATGGGCATTAGCATCTAGTTTTCATTTGTCAATGTTCAACCTTGGCCAATTCAAACATGGCTTTCAATGCTTGCTCGTCCTCAACAAAGTCATCTTTGACATCAGCATCGTTAGTTAGGTAAGCCAAACCCTCGACAGCCCATTTCCTTGTTTTGGTATCAATCATAGGATTGCAAAGCCACCTAGAAGAGAAAATAATGACCCATTAGTTTTTATGTACAGACTATCTGATATGTGCTTTGATCAAATTCTTTGGCAAAAATTGGATGACCAATAACGGGGACACGATTAGTAGTGAGGGACACCTCTTAAATGGAGCAAGACCCCTTAAATTTACATTTTTCGTGTTTCAAACTTTTTGTGATGTTTAGAGAAGACTAGCTGCACAATCGCTTCCATTTCCACCTCCTTTATGTGTCAGGTATCCGAATACCTTTGTGCAGGTAATAATAAAGATCGTATGTTCCTGTGATAATGAAGTGAATTTCACAGATTTTTTTTTTTTTTTTACAGCAAGTGAATTCACTTTCATAATTTTGATCCGTGTGAAATCTCACTTTCTGCACTGCTTGGCTAACTTCTCAGTGGAGCCCTCAGCAAATTGTCTTAAACTGTAGTCATCACCTCCGGCTGAGCCCAGTTTGCAGAGACCCTGCAGGGGAGATGGGAATTTGTATAAAAAAAACATTTACTGGAACACAAAGTACAAAAATAATATATTTTTTTCATGCCTAAAGAGTACATACATCTTTGTGACATTGTAAATGGTGTTTCTCTACAGCGTGTATCTTTTCTACTCTCAATTCACGGCACACTCACCACCAGCGAGCGTATTTTAATCTTCTCGTTTTTGGTCTTCTTATAGATGTCCTTAAGCATGGACACACCATTGGTGATGATGAAGCTGGCGCGGTTCATCTTTGTCGAGGCGTGGATGAGCGCCTCCACCGCGACCATCTGGTCCACCTCGCGTTCAGAGCCACACAGCGCGACCATCATCTCCATGATGCCTTGCCTTCCGACCAAGGCGTTCCCAACCTCAAACGGACCTTGCAGAAGCCCCGAGATCACGTTGATGGCGTGGATTGTTTTGTCCATGTCGTTAGGGTCAATTTTAGATCTGTGGAATAGGGGAAGATGTCAGTCGAGGCAAGAATATATCAACCAGCTGGTGTCTGAATTGATGAGAGGGATTTTATGAACGTACTTTATGTACTCATCACAAATGTCCCTGAAGTTGTTTCTCTCTGGGTCACACGTGAAGTCATCATAGAGCCGGTTGAGGAGTACGCTGGCAATCAACTGAGTGTTCTCGGTCAAGGGCAACTGGTCGGGTAGTTCGGGAACCTGACCGCACACCTTGAGGATCTTCTTCAGACCTGGGGGGAGGGGCGGTGAAATAAATCAATGTCTTAATTAGGCCGTGCATGTTTTGTTTATCCCCGAAGATAGTCAGATCTCTTCTGGCTCACCGTGATCGACGGTGAAGAGGGTCCTCGAGTTGTCTGGCTCTTTCTTTCCTTTGCGAGGGACGTTCTTGCTCAGGAGGTTCAGGGCCTGGTCTCTGCCGTGGCCGGAAACCTTTTTACTGCCAACCATTTCCAGCAAAGACAGGAGAATAGTCTTCAGATCTTTCGAGGCATCTGTGTCGAAAAAAAGATTTCATGCAAACGTTAATCTCAACGACTATATATCCTCTTTTGCAATCGACGACAAATAATTACGAGCGAGAGTCTCACCTAAAACCAAGGACTCTTCTTTCCCATATTCTCTTTTATCGCCACCTGTGAGGGAGTCGTTGATGCATTGGAAGAGATTGCAGGTTGCCAGAGCAATCTCCTCATTCTCAAGCGCCATAATGCTGCACAATTTATCAATGCCCACCATGTTTATAATGGCCATTGCCTGTAAAGTGCAATGTGAAGAGAAAGGTACTTTTAAACGATCTTATTATCGGAATGTCAGCAATCCTGTGTATTTAGATTTAATCCTCACCCGAGCTTTGTGTCCTGTGCACATTCCCGAAAGTGTACGAATAGCGGCAAGGATCATCTCTGGTTTTCCTGTCTCAATCATGTTGAGGAGCAGAGACACGCCATTATTCTGGAAGATTCTCTCCGCTCCTGCATCCTCTCTGGATAGTACGATCAGGTTGTTGGCAGCCTTCACAACAACAACACAAATATTACTTATATAGATATACAGTAAATAAATATACCGTAAATGCTATGTGATGTGATCTAAAATCAACAGATAGAATCTCGTGTTCAATCAATAAATGGAACAGGTTAATATGAGGTTTATTTTCAGCTAACAGTAAAAATGATCCACCTTTTCCTTCTTGTCTTTTTCCAGTTCGTCATCAAGGAGAATATCAAACATGTTTTGTACCCTTGAATCTGTAGAGAATGTTGTTTTGAGCTGTGAATGAAAGCACAGAGAGAAATGAATCTTTGATAATATCTTCATTTTGTTTGGACAAAGGTTGGGGACATTTTGAGGGATACCTTATCTATTATTCTTTCTGGAGCATACAATCAAACAATGTAACTCCAAAAAGGCACCATTAAAATATGAAACAAATATATGTTTATCTAGTTTACATTTATATACTTTGTGTATGTATGTACACTATAGTGACGGTATAGATACATGTGGGTGTGCTTCATTCAACACTGACCTTGCTCTGGATTTCAGCCCCGAGCCTCCGGAGAGTCTCCAGGAAAGTTTTGTTTTTGGGTTCAATGGTGGCACATCTCTGTACATCTTTGAATGCCATGTCGAGTTTTCCAAGCTTCTCCAGAGCTTGGCAGCGTCGGTACAAGGCTTTAATGTCAGCTGCATCAACATCAATGGCTGTATAAAATGAACAGAGTACAGTTTGAATGTTTGTGTAGAGGTTTTTTTTTGTTTTAGTTATTTCAATTTGTGTTTAATGTTCATTTATTACTATTTGGTACCTTTGGATGCATCCGAGGCCGCACTGGAATACTTTTCCTGGCAAGATGTTAAAACAATCAAATTTGTAAGACTGATTTGCAAATAGTTGAAATAGTTTTACACCAGTTACAACTAAGTTCCTTACCTTTTTCAAATAGCAGGCAGATCTGTTTCGGTGAATAACAGCCAGCACTTTCTTGTCCTGACACAGACTGATTGCTTTGGTGTAACACTCGATCGCCTTGTCAATATCTCCTGCTTGGAAATGTTTGTTTCCCTCATCTTTTAACTGGATTGGGTCTCCCATCTGTTCCAAAGGTTTTAGTCACAAGGCATACAATCATTCGATCGTCAAGCATTACAGTATTCAACGCAAGAGTCCGCAACCGATATCATATGGATCAAAATTGACCAAATATGTGATTTCAATAAATTTGTTTAATGTATTGATTCTCACCTTTACTTGTAATCAGTGTCCTGCTGACCTGGGTCTTTCGTAGCAAATGGCTAAGCACATACTATCACATGCACATGCTATCTGTAACTTTAAATGGCCACCCCGAGGCCTTTTATGGGCACGGTGCCGGGAGCAGTCAAACAAATGCTGCCGACCGAATAGACACATTCACACCTCTTGCATTCCTGATCTCATTCTAACTGTATATGCCCCCCAACATGCTTGAATACACCCCCACACAAACAAACACAATATATGCAACACCCTTTACCGTGTTCCTCTTTCAAGTCAGTATTTCTTCCAATTGCCGCTGCCAGAACTTCAGTCAGATGAGACTGACACCGTATGACGCTGCCGCCACTCAGACATCCATTTATATTTGTCGTCACAATGAAGTGGGCCAACTCATGGTGGCCCAGTCATGATAAATGCGGGGGGGACCAAGATGCAAGCTCCCCTGGGAAAACAAAACCAAACAAAAACGCTCTACTTCCAGGTTTCTCGTAAACTTTTAAGAGTACTCGCGTTGGAGAAAATAATACTGCAGGAACTTTAAAGTAAAGCAAATATTTTAGGTATATCTGACGAATGCAACACCACTCTCAAAGATGGTCTCCTCCTGATAAGGTTTATTTAGGGCGCAGACAGCTGAGAACTCCCTAGCAAAGTCTGATGCAAGTAGGAGGGGTGGCGGGGGTGTGTGTGTGTGTTGGGGTGGGGGGTTGACAGCTGGAGGACCACCAGAGTAACGTAGTAGCTTCTAGAAAGACAAGTGTGGAGGGGGGAGTCAGCTGTGAGGGTAATAAGTAGGGTTAATTGACATGTGCGTCTGTTGATATTTTGTTTGTGGCCTATGACATAGTGTGGACTAATACTGTAATCGTAGTAAGAACTACAAGAACTTCAAGAATATTGAAGTGTTGGTATTCTGGCCTTGATTCTCTGTATTTAAAACACATTACAAATCCGGTGAGATCGAGGCAACAATTTGGATGCAACAGGTTTTGTTTGGTATGTCTCACCCTTTAGCTCAATTCGGAAACTCACATTTTCCCTTGAAATGTAAACATTGGGTGCAGATCAAGCTAGGGTGCCGAACAGGGAAACATATGAAATGCATGACCCAAGGAACTTAGAACTACTAAATCAGCTCAACTCAGAGGCTCTCTGCTGGAGCGATGGTGGCTTGGCTGGTGTCCGTGCGTGCATGCGTGCGTGCATGTGTGTGCAAATCATAGTTTTTCATCGCTAAATTGTTTTTATTCTGAGTTTGAGATTTTCAATGAAAGGATGATAAACAGCACAATTATGCTTGATATAAAAATCATGTTAACTACATTTGGCCAAAGAGTATTGAAAATTATAGTTAAATCTAATAATACAAGTGACCACAAAGCAATGACCAAATCTTCAGCCTTCAGTGCAAGTACCAGTAAATGAAATAGTTCCCCTGCCTCCCAAACATTCAATACAGAAAATCTCCATAAGCCTGAGATACAAGTCTCTTCACAATGATGGCAACGGTAGTACTTTTCAGGAACAGATGACTTACAATGGAGAGATATGGAACATCCAATGTCTGATTTGGGAGTTGACAGCATTTTTTGCCATACTTCAATTTATGTTCTTCACTTGCTTGAAGAACTGTAGGTTGCATCTAAAAAGATGAAGCACAGTCACAATAGTTAAAGAGTATATAATAAAATATGTATTTGTTAAAATTATATTAATTTACATGTTAATAATTTGTCACAAGTGTGGTAATTTAACAAGGTTTTTTCAACCATAGTTGTAGTTAGCGGTGTAAAACTGCCCTACATCATATTGTTAAATGTTTCTAATTTGACCTCAATTTACTTTGTTTTGATTTATTTTACTGATTACAATCCCTCAAAGAGAAGTTCAAATTATTCTGGTTGTATTTTGTGTCACAACACATACGGAACCAAATCACACACACGAGCATTCAAGGAGAGATCAGAGTTAAAGGCGCGCACAAAGTGCAACAGTTCTTGAGCTGTTTCAGTGAGGAGGTGGCAATGTCTTGCTCAAAGGTACCTCAACAGTAGCCAGGAAACAGATTAACATATCTCCAAAAGCTTGTTAACGTTTATTTACCCTTTTGTCTGCAAATGTGACTCTTTGGAGTCTGAATTTGACTTTATTTAGAAATATGTATGGCAATTTGATAACTGTTGTAAAATTAATGTCTGCCTGACAGCATTCATAAACAAAAAAGTCCACAACTATGATTATTTCAAGATGAAGGGTGTTATTTGAGGTTTTGATCATAAAGAGTGTTTGTTAATATTTTGGATAACATTACTATTTTAATTGTTTTTAATATTTTCGAGCATTTTTATTGTTCAACATAATCAACAACAAAATTGCACATGCTAAACAAATGATAGATACAGACCAATGCTCTTTCTCGCCCATTCTAAAATGAGGTCAATTCAGAAACAGAGGTCCAGTTCATGATGACGGGTGGCTTTAACCACACAATAAAAGCTAACCAGAATAAAAACGGCGCGTGACGCTTGCCAACATTCGTAACTCACTCTGATTAGTGTATCAAAGTGATTAAACAGTCTATCATTGGCGTCATTTCATAAAGTACAGTCGCTGCTTTAGAAAGATCACATCAGTCACTTACCGTCGTAGTGCGGTGAGAAGTGGGAACCAACTGAGCCGGACAGCGCGGTTTTTGTTTACTTCCGGTTGGTGACAGGAAGTGCACTCACGCTGCACCGGAACTGGCCTGTGAGCTGGAGCTTCTGCGGCCACTCTTGACGCTCTCCCTCCCCATTTGCCAAGAGGTTGCTTCTCCCACCTCGCCTATAGCTTTGTAGCCGTTTACTTGTGAATTTGTACGGGGAATGTAGAATGGCCGTGGCGTTTGGGAAGCTCGCCGTTGGCACGTATGTGGAAATAAAGCGCAGTGATGGTAAGTTTTGAGGCGAGCTGCTCTTCTTGTCTTCGACGCAGTGTCTAGCCCAAGTTGTTTGGGGATCTTTGTTGCTGTGGTGCTGATGAATGCAGCTGATGAACAACATCTAACGCTCGCTGGGGGGGAAATGACAACATGATGGAATATTTTATGTTTCCCCATCAAGACTCATTCATTCGTGATTTTGATTCATTCGACATGACGGTCAGACGGCGTCCTCATTTTGAACCAAATCACAACAAACACGCCATTATAAGGATGTAGCACGATATGAATATTAACCACCATAGACTTGTGTTTCTAACGCCTTTCATTCCAATAGTCTCACATTTTCAGCCTAACTGGAAAATGCTTCATTACGCAGCATTAACGGGGGATTAGCTTAATGGCTAATGCTAACGTGACCGGCTTCTTACCGGAGATCCGAAACGGGATGTCATTGATCTGTCAACGTGTCAATTTTTGAACCGTACGAGTCGTCCCTTTGAAATGTAGTTTTCGTACTCGATTTGCTTTGCCCAAGTGGAGGGAGCTCGACCTTGTCAATGGCAGTTGCTATGGAAACGCAGTGATGACCAGAACATCAAGAGAAATAACGTGGAATGGTATGAAAGTCAGACTGTATTCTTAAAGTCATAGTCAATATACTATTATCCTTTGTTTTTTGGGTTTGTTTTTGCGTCTTTTTTTTCTTAAACCTTCATGCTATACTGCTTAATGGCAGAGGCTGGGGACCCACATCGGAGTAGTCGTACAGATTGACACATAAGAGCATTTTATCCGGCGCACTATGTAATTAAAAAAAAAAAAGAACATCTCAGCGGGGTTGTTATTGAACACCCAAAACGCTGAGGTGTCATTCAATAGAATTAAAACAACTTTTTTTGTTTGTCGCATTAAATGGACTTTCTGTGTGTGACTTTCTGTGATTGGAAAACATTCTCCGGAGAGCTTTAGGATTTTTTTTTTAACTAAAAAGGTGTCAGCACAATGATCTTCATGCTATTAGTGGCACGAATGTGGATGCACTGATCTTTTTTGTTATTAGAATACAATGACATGTTCTCACAATCAGTCCTTAAAGGTGTAAAATGTAAGCAATGGTGCACAGGCACAAGGAGCAAAGCGTTTCAGTCCACACACTTCTCAGTTGGCTGGTTTTGCATCCAGACCAGGGATTTCCCTCTCAGCAGGGGGTGATGGTGAGACTCGCGCAGATTCTCGCCAGATTCAGGCCACCACTCCATCTGTTGTAGCCAGCATCCTTAATTCTGACACCACCCCCTGTGCCTTTTTTTTTTAGGTACATATTTCTTTTTGCGAACAACAAATATCATATAACAGCATACAAAACAAACATGTTGGCGATTAAGATGCATTTATTCAACATTTTGACCTTCTACCATCGATTGACGTTTAAGCCTGTCAATGACGACGAGCCTTTTGTTTGTTCTTCTGTCTTATCATTGTTAGATACACCCGTTCGTTTGAGCCCCTTCAACCACTGGGAAGTATCGGCCTGGTTTTAGTATTAAAGTGGGACAGAGTGGGCACAATGGGTTCTTTCAGATAAGCTGCTATGACAGAACCCAGTGTGTGACTTTGCCATGTAGCTCATGGCAATATAAATGAAGAAAAGTACAGTAGTGGTTTTTATAAGATTCTCATAACGTCTTCGACTATAGGGAGTTGGTGTCTTCCCTCCAGCAGTTTCCACTTTTCTGGGAAGACCTTTGGAGTATGTATGTTTAATCCGCAAACCATTTGAGAGGTTAGGTAACTGATGTTTCATCAGAGAGCCTGCTTTACAGTCGCTTATCAAGTTAATCCTTGAGGTGTTAGATAGGTACATTTCAATAAAACGGTTAAGTGTCCGTTACGGTTTTTACTGGTGGGCATAAGAATTGTTTGCTCACGTAATGAATTGTTGAGAATTATGTTTATAATAATAAAAATAACAATAATAATAATGATCGTTGCCAGGCCATTTAAGATGACCTGTTGTGTGGTAATTCTGATGCTTTGTGCCAAGGGTGCAGAGATGATCAAAACTGGCACAATGTCACTGTCTTAGTTCTTGAAGAGTGCAAGTCCTCATGAGCGAATAGGGCGGCAACGGCTGAACATCTCGGCAGTCCTAATTGTTCGTTGCAGATGAATGGTGTCCTTTTTAGCAGCACCAAACCAGACAGTGATGGCATGACTGCTTCAGTAACTGCTGTATGGAACTGCGTCAACAGCTCAAGTGACAGGCTGTGCTTCCTCAGCAGCCACAGGAAATGCATCCTCTGCTGGGCTTTTTGAGAATGAAGTAGAATGTTGATGTTGGCCTCCGACTTCAGGTCCAGCGAGACTAATTCCCAGGAACTTAAGTCTCAGAGGTGCTGATTGTGCGTGTGGATGAGGTGGTTTCTCCCCACCTCACCTGCTGTGTGTCCTGCCTGTCTTGAAGCCTTAATCCACCGGCAAGCGGCAGGAGAGGCGCTGAGCTGGAACAATTTGGAGAGGAGGAGTTTAGGGATGATGGTGTTGAATAGGATCCCTACGGAGGTCCCTTTGCCGTTGCAAGTTTGAAGGATGAAGTGCAGGTTCAAGTTGACTGCATCATCCACCAACCTATTGCCTTGGCAGGCAAACTGCAAGGGGTCTAGCAGAGGTCATTCGACACTTCTTAGGTGGTTTCAGCATGAGGGGTTCAAAGGACTTTGTGACCACAGATGTCAGAGCAACAGGGTTGTTGTCATTGAGTCCCAAAATTGCAGATAATGCCGGAGCGTTTCAAGCAGGATGAGAATTAACACAGCTCTCAAGATCTGTTGATCATTTTAGCGTGAAAACTGGAGCGAGCTGATTCACGCAGATTTTCAGGCAGAAGAGGGATGCGGCGTCCAACCGCAGCGCCTTTTGTTGCCCAATGGGAATACCATGCCCTCGTGCATCACAAAGGTGATGAATGAAAGCACTTAGTAAAGCCTCAACCAATCTGAAAAATGTTCGCCATGTACGTACGCATGGTTGTCGACCACAGATGAAGAACCAGTGGTAGCAAGTATGTGACCTATATTTGCAGGATGTACATAAACACCTGCGGGGGAATTTTGTGGAAAGACAGTTTCCACTCCCTCATTATCCCCATCATAATCTCGGAATGACCGACTTTTGAAAGAACGCTGTCAGTGGAATTAGAGACTTTGAAAATCCATGCCAGAACTCATTGAAGTAGGAGCAGCAGGAGTAGTTGTTGGTGCCACAAATGTCTCAACATTTCAGTAATAATTTAATCGGTACAGTATGGCACAGTTAGTCCAATACCAACATCAGACTCCACAAATGCAGCCCGATTTTGAGCCGACAGACATGCCGGCAACAAACATAGTAGCAGCCCCTCTCGTGCCACATACTCAACTATTGGTCACAATTTTGTATCTTAACTCTTGGACAGGACGCATACATGAGGCGATGGTGACGTCCCTGAACGAGGACAACGAGAGCGTCACGGTGGAGTGGATAGAGAATGGAGACACAAAAGGGAAAGAGGTAAACCACCATTTACCACTGCTTCAACGTACCAGCGGCGACATAGCAGGCCCCGTTTTCTGAAGCTCTGAATAATTCATGAGAAGATGTCAAAGAGTTTTGATGACGATTACGCAACCAAAGTGCAGGAACTAGATCCAGAAGACACTTCTTGTCGAGCCAGGTTTGGCTTTTGAAGCTTTGGCCTGCTCGTAATTGACTCGTCGTTGTCCTCTCTTACCTGTCAGATTGATTTGGAGAGTATATTTACACTTAACCCAGACGTGGGTCCGGACGAAGAGATTGTCCGGAGTCCGGAGACTCCTCCGACGACAGGGGTGAAGGTTAATAAAATAGCAAAGGTGAGTCTTGTGTGCTCGTATAACTTAACCCTGCAAATAAAAAAAAACATTTGAGAGAGTCTGATGGGAGAACATACTTTATGTCTTAGTGACTACATTTGAGTAATATTTTTACTGCCTCGTTTGAAAAAAAGTAGGCGCGGCTTGACAAAGCATTTTGTTGAATTGACAAAGTCGCTAACGCTGACGTGTGATTAAAAGAGGCCTGTGCTGTAATCAGGACTAATCTTGTCCCACAGGCTTGAACTAGGTATGTAATTAAGGTAGTGAACGAGGAATGCAGAAGAGGATCAAAACGGAATGTAGCTCAGACATTAATAATGTGATGGCTCACTGACAAGGTTTGGTTTCTGCTTGCAGAACCGCGGGACGATAGCACCTTCCAAGATTGACACTCCGTCCAGGGACAGCAGAGGTTTGTTTCAGAGGGTCATCAAGGGGAAAACTCATCATGGCTTTTCCAAGACAGACAAAAACAGCTATTTTATAGTTTGGGTTGGAAATGTGAATTTCTTATTTTGCTCTTCTCAAACATAGTAACCGAATGATTACATCTATGATATAAAGTTACCATAAAAGTACCTGTTGGGTGTCCTAGAACAGGGGTGGGCAATCCTGGTCCTCGAGGGCCGGTATCCTGGATGTTGTATTCGTCTGCTCTAACAAGCAGGATTCAAATGATCAGGATCAGTAGCCAGCTTCTGCAGAGTCTGCTGATGAATACATTTACTAGAAACAATTTTTGGAATGAGAATTTAAAACTCCGGCAAGGCCAAATATTAATTATTAGACCAGATCAATTCATCTGGTGGTTGTATTGCAATTCCTCGCTAAATGTCATCCATCTCTAGGCTTCACTTTTTGAGTATTAAAAAAAATACAAGCAAAGAATATACATGTGGGGTCTTTTTTTGGGGGGAGGGGACTGAACAACTAAGAAAAAAAGTTATAGTCTTTGTTGTTAATTGTAATGTTTTTCACTTTGCAGTCATTCCGAATCAGGCCCGACCCCATCAGTCTCAACATGCTGAATCAGTCCTGCCCCCTCCATCACAGCAGCCTCAGCCCCCACAGGCACCCACACAGCAGCAGCTGCAGAATGGTAATGTGGAAGTTCTCACCTTACAGCTCCCTTGCACGGTCTGCAGGTGTTAGTTTGAGTCGGCTAACTCAAATTGTTAGACTTCACGAATGGTTTTACTCTGATCGCTGTTTTTGATGTAGAAAAGTGTGCCCTTGATACCATTTGAATATGTTACGTTTGTTGACCACGTTTCTTTCAGTTTGAAGAAGTTATATTTGTTGACCACATTTATTACAGAGTCTTTCCATCAGCCGCTAACCAGAAAGGAAATTGGACAACTTTGTATGTATCACCCATTTATTGCCCTCAGTGATTTTTTTTTTTGGTTGTTGTTATATCATAGTTCCCAATAGAATCTGACAGTCCTCTTGCCTTTAAAGTACATTTGGGTACACACACCCAAAATGTCTGCCAGGTACTATTCAGAGCTGTGATGTCATTGGTGTGTTGGTGATGTAGCCCAGATAAAAACCATACCCTGCAGAGAGGATTTGTGGGTGTCAGTCAAACACTTGAATGTGTTGTGCTGGTTCACTGAGCGTTTTTTTGGCTCTCTAAGCACATGAGGAAAAGCCTGTGGCACAGAATGTTACTCTTCCAGGCACATACAGCAAAAAATAAATACAATAAAATAAACAACTGCTCTATTTATTTTGGCGTTGACCTTTAGCCACGCGCTGCTTCACCGACAGCCTCTTATTAGTACACAAGGGATGGTGCTGCTTCCCCGTTGTACTTCTTTGTCTTGGTGCTGACCCAGCTCATTAATACCTCCTAGATTAGTGGAGATTATTCATCCCTCTGCTTTGATAGTCTGCTGTTCTTGGGAAGTGGAGCTAGCAGGAGGCCAAGACTGTTTTACAGTGCTTTCTTTGGAGCGGGAGTGTGGCGCTTTGCAGTAAACCAGGGCCGTTGCTTTAATTTCACCTCTACAAGTGGTCAGGCCGGGCTGTTGACTCACCCTTTTACTAACGCGTTTAAATTACTCATCTATTGTTTAGTAACTTTAATCACACACAAATGAAGTGAGAATGAGCAGTGTAGGCAGTAGAATCAGAAATCTAGTTTATTGGCCAAGTATGAACACACAAGGAATTTGTCTCCAGTAGTTTGAGACACAGTCGTATTACAGCAACAAGCAAGTCATTCAAAAAGAACAATTAGGACATCATAAATACAGAGTCGTGAAACACCGTAAGGATACCATGAGTGCGGTAGTACCAAATAATGACATCTGTCCAAATGATGCGTGCACAGTAGGTCGTATTAAGCAGTTGGGGTTTTTTCCTAAATGAATTTAAGAGGATTTCAGAGGCGATTGAAGTGCTCATGCCCGAATTTTTAGAAAGTACCCAAAGATGGTGGCCTCTTGTCATAAATGTTCGGAGGGGTTATACAGGTGTTGATAAGCACTTGCGAAATGAATTTGAGTATCTTTTCCCAACCCATAGTCAGACCAGAAAAGCAACGTGAAGTGGTGGTTTGTGACAGATGGTTGTTTTAATATTGCAAAACCAGAACCCAATGTCATAGAGTAAAATAGCCGTAATGGCGGAAAGAAGTTGTTCATCTCAAGGTTAAATAAGGTTGTGGACCTTGCTTCAGACTCTCATACAGGAACAAACCGTTGAAAGTTGGAAATTGTAAGATGCAACACTAGACTGTGACTGACTGACTATATGCATCATCCAGATTTGCATCGATAGGTTAAATGCAAAAAAAAAACTGGCATTTTTTGCAATCTCAGGCCATGTTCGTACAAACATTCACAAGAATACACCTGTGAACATTTTTCATCTACGGAGACAAACCTTTTGGAACATATTTATATTGATCAAAAAAAAAAAATTATGCTATGGGTATGCTATGGGTATGGACTGACATCTGGTGACCTCAGAGTGGGGGGAATCAAAAACCCAAAAAGATGCTATTTTGATGGATGCATTGTGATCCCTAATGTATTCATTGCTTCCAGAGAGTTGTTTTGAGGATGGCCATGAGAGAGAGAGAGAGAGAGAGAGAGAGAGAGAGAGAGAGAGAGAGAGAGAGAGAGAGAGAGAGAGAGAGAGAGAGAGAGAGAGAGAGAGAGAGAGAGAGAGAGAGAGAGAGAGAGAGAGAGAGAGAGAGAGAGAGAGAGAGAGAGAGAGAGAGAAAAACTACTTGCAAAGAGAAATACTTGAGGAAGTGGGAGACTTGGACTGAGATGGGTCTTTTAGAAAGCACCGCTTGACCAATACTTGCATCGTCACGGGAAATGGAAATGTTCTTGTTGCTCTTGTGGCAGCTAGGAGGAAGTCAAACTGTGTGAAGGAGGTCGAGAAGCTGCAGGAGAAAAGGGAGAAGCGTCGGCTTCAGCAGCAGGAGCTAAGAGAAAAGAGGGCTCAGGTAAATCGATGCCGACGAAGTTGCCGTTTTTTTTTTCTAGCAGTTTGTGGTGTAAAGTGTGATCTCATCTTGTCTCTACAAATCTTCTTGCAGGAGGTGGACACAACCATTCCCAATTATGAGATCATGTGCATGATTCGAGATTTCCGGGCGAGTCTTGATTACCGACCTCTGACCACAGCAGATTTGGTGAGAAGAAAGTGTTGCTTCTTGATTTTAGAATCTACGGTACATGACACCCACTTCTTCAATAATGTAATGTTTCATGTGGCGCCACTCAGATCGAAGAACATAGAATATGCGTATGTGTGAGGAAACGTCCGCTGAATAGAAAAGGTAACGCCGTCTCATATCAGATGCGTGTACACCATCTTGACCGGGCCGGTCATTTTTCCCTGGGCTTTGTTTCAGAACTCACCATGAAGGATTTGGATGTGATCACGATCCCCAGCAAGGATGTGGTGATGGTACACGAACCTAAACAGAAGGTGGACCTGACTCGCTTCCTGGAGAACCAAACCTTCCGCTTCGACTACGCCTTTGACGAAGCCACCACCAATGAGATGGTTTACAGGTTGGGTTTAGTCCGCCGTTGCTTGTCCCGCTCTTGCATTTCCTTTCACGATCTACACCGATAAACTAATTTTATGAAAAAGGCGGCTGCGCCTAATGAAGTTGTCCGTATGATGTTCTCTGAAGGTTCACTGCCAGGCCATTAGTGGAGACCATATTTGAGAGGGGCATGGCCACTTGCTTTGCCTATGGGCAAACAGGAAGCGGTAAAACTCATGTGAGTAGATTTTAATGTCGACTACATCTTGAAATCAGTCATTTTTCAATTTCTCAAAGAGCTTTGTGTGTTTTAGACAATGGGCGGAGATTTTTCTGGGAAGAACCAAGACTGCTCAAAAGGAATTTATGCATTGGCTGGTAAGTCATAGGTCGTATATGCACGATGGTTGTGGTTCAATGTTTCAAAGACATCTACTTTGGCTTTCAACGTCTTTCTTTGTATCCAGCTCGGGATGTATTTCTCATGTTGAAGAAACCCAATTACAAGAAGTTAGAGCTGCAAGTGTATGCAACCTTTTTTGAAATCTACAGTGGAAAGGTGAGAAAGAAACAAGTTGGTGATGTTTGATGGTCTTTTCGCTTTTATTTATTTCAAGCTAATCACTCTCCATTCCACCATGTATGTTGTGTCAGGTGTTTGACCTGTTGAATCGCAAAACTAAACTGAGGGTGCTGGAGGACCGAAAACAGCAAGTGCAGGTTGTGGGGCTTCAGGAGAAGGAGGTCAAGTGCACTGATGAAGTCCTGAAACTCATCGAAGTGGGCAACAGCTGCAGGTGCACAGCGTTCAAAGTTGAAACCATCTGTGGTGATGCTATCAAATAGCCATCCCGGATGATGACTTTGTTCATCGTAACAATCCCGTGTTTTGTTTTCTCTAGGACATCAGGGCAGACGTCGGCCAACGCCCACTCGTCTCGCAGCCATGCCGTCTTCCAGATTATTCTTCGGAGGAAGGGCAAACTGCATGGCAAGTTCTCCCTCATCGACCTGGCCGGGAACGAGAGGGGCGCCGATACTTCAAGTGCTGACCGCCAGACTCGCCTGGAGGGTGCGGAGATCAACAAAAGCCTGCTGGCGCTCAAGGTTTGGCGAGTCAAATGGCAGTCATTCCGTTTTAAGTGTTGTGACCGGATACTTGAACGGTCTCAATGGATGAATTTTCAAAAGAATCACAGATTCATCCTTTTCATTAGACACTGGTGGCACGCTGCTTGCTTCCGTGGCCATATTTGCATAGTGTCTGGGGATTTCCATAGGATGTGGTTGTTTCAAATGTGCTTCAATTTGCAGTCTGTCTTTTTTTTATGACCGTTATGTTACAACATGAAAATGTATGTGTTCCCTCCTTCTCTTATTACAGGAGTGCATCAGGGCTCTCGGCCGCAACAAGCCACACACTCCGTTCCGAGCCAGTAAACTCACCCAGGTCCTGCGAGACTCATTCATTGGTGAAAATTCCCGTACGTGCATGGTGAGTGCATTACCTCTGTATAGTCATGTCTTCCTGTATCTTCACACAGTCGTCATCAGAATGTTTTTTTTTTTCCCCCTCTTATATGGGCAGATTGCAACAATCTCTCCTGGTATGACATCCTGCGAGAATACCCTCAACACGCTCCGTTACGCCAACAGGTGCTCATGTCCACCTTCTACAGCACAGGTGTCAAAGTCAAGGGCCGGGGGCCAGATCTGGCCCGTCACATCATTTTATGTGGTCCGCAAAAACAAATCAAGCATGTCAACTTCCATAATGCGTGCTGAAGTCTGAACTCAAATTTTAAATTGTCATATGTAATCCATAATGACAATATTTGAACGAAGCCATTCTTGACTTCTGATTTCAAAGAAACGAGTTATCCATCAATTTGTTGTTCGCTGTGTATGTAATATGTGGAAGCGGTTAAACATTTATATGATTTCACAAAATTCATAATGGCACTCCAAGGGAAACCGTAACTACATTGAGGCCCGCGACAAAAATGAGTTTGACACCCCTGTTCTACAGTGTATTGTCATGAGGAGGCGGGATCATATCCCTTAGTTGTCTTTACTTACATAGATTGATAGTAGCTGACTGAGCTTTGCTCATCATGAAGGTAAAATGGCTTCCTGTTCTTGGTCGGGTTTTTTCTGACTCTTGCTCCCTTTTATTCTTCTCGCCTCTCCCTTTCCCACATCTCCTATGCTGCCCCTCTATGCCCTGGCGTAGAGTGAAGGAATTTGGGATTAGTCCGTCCGACATCCCCTTCTCTCAGGGTGGTCAGGGGAGTCGCCCTGAGCACTCTCCGACCAATACCTTTGAGTACGATGACTTTGCTGCTACTCCCCCCGGCAGGTCAAGCGCTTGCACTGCACTACACAAACACAAACGCATGTGCTTTTTAATCAGGTAGACACACGTGTTACACTGGCATAGTGAGATCAAATATAGGGTTAATTTTAGCAGCCAACCTTTTCTGCTGACCACATGCATCATCTTTCCGCTTTTCCTCCTTTCATCTGCATGTGATTCGCAATTGTATTCACCACCTGTGACTTCCACTTTATTTTTTTTTCTGCCTACAATGGTGACACCTTTTTTCCTATCCTTTTCCTTTAATTACCGTCCATACATCACCATCGGTGGCCGCACATGACATGATAGTGGAACTGGAATTTGGGGACCTTGTTGCTGTCACGAATAAATGGGGTGCACCTCAATAAAAATGCATGGATGAACCTCCTCTTAGGAGAGAGCAACGCTCAGCAAGATCATTGACATTCGCGCAAACTGTTCCTTTCCATGCATGGTGTCACTGCTCCCGTGATGTGGCCAAAACGTGCCCCCACACCCCCCATCTAACAGCCACCAGCTTCTTTAAGCGGGTCTGCTCAGTAAATACGATCAATCCTGATTAGATCAATGTTTCTTTGGTGTTCAGGGTGAAGGAACTTACTGTGGACCACAACCAGGTGATGGAAGGAGGCCGTGCCAACATCCATGCCGTCAACCAGCTGGACTTTTTAGATGAGGACTGGCAGAACAGTTCGCCACAAAGGGACGACCTCAAGCTGCTCTGTGAGCAGAATGTAAGTAGTTTGCTTGCGCTTCCCAACCAAGGCAATATGAATGAACCGTCAAAGCACACTGTGGATTTAAAAACTTAGCACATTAGACCGTATTTAAAAAGCTGCCTTAGCAAAAGCAACAGTGGACAGCAGAACTCTGCCAAAGCCAAAAAATGTCACAACCGAGGAAGAAGCGACAATATTCGGCCCCCATGAACTTTTGCAAATTTCATCTTTGTTTTAGTTTGTGTGAATCCCAATGAAGCTCCTGAGTCTGGGTATGTTTTTTGCCATGTCTCCCAGGAGGAGGAAGTGTCTCCTCAGCTCTTCTCCTTCCACGAGGCTGTTTCTCAGTTGGTAGAAATGGAGGAGCAGGTCCTAGAGGACCACCGGGCTGTTTTCCAGGTCAGACCATCCAAGAAAGTCAAACAGTCCCAAATGCAATTCATTTCATGGCTGAAAAAAAGATTTGTCTTCCACGAGTAGTAACACTTTTGTTCCTTTTTCCAGGAGTCCATCCGGTGGCTGGAGGATGAGAAGGAGCTCCTGAAGATGACAGAGGAGGAGGTGGACTACGATGTGGAATCTTACGCCACTCAGCTGGAGAAGATCCTGGACCAAAAGATAGACATCCTCACCGAGCTCCGAGGTTTGACCGAAGCCGCCGCACATCGAACCAGGACAAACCGCCAAGGCAGTTCCATCAAATCCCTCATCACTGATCTCTTATCCTGCTTTGTTTTGTACAGATAAAGTCAAATCGTTCCGCTGTGCTCTCCAAGAGGAGGAGAAGGCCAGCAAGCAGATCAACCCCAAGAGGCCACGTGCTCTTTAGTGAGACACCAAGGAGGTGGAAAGAGAACCACTAAGACCGACTTGCCTGTCGAAGCACAAATTGAAGGACTGGCTCTTCCCTACAGGCTCAAACAATTGCAACTGTTAAGACTCCTTCCTCATAGAAACTGACTGTCGCTATGGTCTCGTTAGGAAATTTAGGAAGAACACTTTGGGAAAGGAAATAGTTTCATTTTGTTTTTTCTCATGGAGAATGTTTAGGAGTCGTCTAACCGTTCCCCTTAAATTATTTTCTTTGTACTTTTGAACTGATTTTTTTTTGGACATGGTTTCCACTTTTGCCACACAACCGATGTACGATTTACGGTTGGCTTGGCTACTATGTACAGTCTGCATGTGCACTGATGTTATGGCGTCATGATTTTTGTCACTATATAGTCATGTCTGATATGCAGTCTGTCCCCCCCTCCCACTTTTTACATGTGAGGAACAAGCAGGAGAGCAAAATGTTTCTTCCTCTTGTAGGCCCTAAAAACATTTTTACAGGATTCACTTACATCTTGTGCCATTTCGTGCTACGTGACAATAGTTTCTAAACTCAAAACGTCCCAACATTTTGCACCCCTGTTACAATTTGTTATAAAAACAACTGGAAATGGAAAAATAACAATAAATGTATAGTGAAGAACACCATTAAAGTTGTAATGTGTTGTGGCAAGGAGCAAAGGGTGTCCCTAAAAATACCCTTCTGGAGTGATTCTTATTCCATTATCAATACTGCTTGTCAATCAAATTCCTTACTTGGTTCCCTTGCGGATTCTCATTGGGTGACAAATGGGCTTGCTTGTGCTTTAATTTTTAATATATTCAACTCTGGATAGGAGATACAGCATATAAAGTGTGCATTCATATTTGGGGGGGTGGGGGTTTAAACATACAATTTTTAAACATTGTTAAGGAGTACTGATATTTATTAATACAATGGATGCAATCTCAAGATAAATTAATCTTGTATGCTCAGTCAGTGATAAATGAGAATCTCAATATGAGTCCTTGATCCTGGTTTTTTTCCCCTCCGATATGATTTTAAAAAAAGAAAAATCTTGTAGGGTTCCAGAAGAAATTCTGCAGTCCTGTGGTGTGTATGCCTTTAAGAAAAGTGGATCCCAGCTGAGTTGAACGCATGAAGCAAACTGAGGAATAGAAACGTGAGCAATGAATGAGAAACGTTCAAATTCCCAATAAAATTAGGTTGTTTTTTTACATGCTATTTCAGCCATTGGAATGAACTAAAATCGGAGCTCTTAAGTTTCTGAGCCATGTAATTTTGACAATAATATGGAGACAGTCGCCCAGGTTTGCAGGAATGTCATTTAGCAGATTACCGAAAGGAGTTAAATAGGGAATATCCAACTTACACCATGAAGTCGTCAATGTCCATAGACCTCGCCCTCTTTTCACTGAAGTTTGCCTCTTGTAAGATGCTTTCTATTTTCTTGGTGATACTGAAGTCTACGGGCACTTCCTGTCAGGATGTGAAGCATGAGCTGTGTTATCATTCCAGCCAGCGCATTGCAAAGGGACAATTTTCACCATGCACTCACCACATTGTGCACAGAGCAGTGGATTCTGTAGTTCTTCTCCAGGAGCTGCTCCACCGCAGTCGACCTGGACATCCGAGAATCCAGCGTAACTCTTGAGCCACTTCACAGTTCGCCATTGTACAGAATGCTTTGGATTTACACTGATATGTGATTCATGTCGGGGGTCACCATTTTACCACTTTCTGCCAACTCAAAATGACACCAAAGTGGCTTAGCTTTACAACCGATTACGGCTCACTTGTTTTCTGAAGCTGAGCCATTGTTGGTTTTTACCTGAGCACTGAGCAACTGTGATGTCATTTTCAGTCGACGGCAAGGGGCAAAATGGCCACCTGAGATGTCCAAAACCGGGTGGATTTTCCTGCTGAACTGCGTACCAAATTGAACACTCACTTAACTGGAAACATTTGCCAACCATACTCACTTAAATGCAGCATTCAGAGTTTTATTCTTTCTTACGAAGGCGATTCTGACCAGGCCATCCCATTCCTGAACACAACAGATCTAATGTTAAAATGTCCTCTTTATCTTTTGAGTGTTCCAAATACAACAAAGAAAACTCTTAACCTGGAAGTTAACTGGGGGAGGAGGATTTTTGGGCTCTATCCTCACAACACTGGACTCAACTTTTGGAGGAGGACGGAAATTATTCTTACCTACCTGACAAAAACGAAAGAAAAAAAATCAACATTTTATGAGTTTATTCTCTGTAAGACGTCAAATTACCAAAGTGCGCATAATACTTTCATAAGATGGTCCACACGAGCCAAAAGCTGAGTGTTGATGGACAGCCTGCAGTAGAGTTTGTCTCCAGGTGGAGCCACCAGACGCATGGCAAACTCTCTTTGGAACATTAAAACGGCACACCTGAAATAGACAAGCACACACGAACACGAGCTGCAGACTACTACCGAACGTGACTTGACAACATGAGAACGTGAGGTTCTGTACCTGAAGAATGGTCGGTGAAGCAACAGTTTGAAGACAAATGGCGATGATATCTTTGTAATTAAAAAGTGACACATGAAACATCAACTTTCAGAGGTAGGAGCACGTAAAAGCGGGCTCAATGCAAAAGACAACAAGTGTTTACCTGGTATGGTAAATTGGCGACACACACATCAAAGAAGGGCAGGTCTGTTTTTAAAACATCCCCAACTAAGATCTGAAGTTTGGTCTGCATGGGTCTGTTGGATGCCACGACATGCTTACTAAACCACACGGTCACTTTTTGAGAGTTCCCAGCAAATGAGTTACTCACGTGCATTGTACTCGTTTCTGCAGTTCAGCCACCAATCTGCTGTCCAACTCACACGCCACCACCTGCAACACACAAAGGTCAGCGTCGTCTTTCTTTGCGCTGCGTGTTGTTTTCCAAATCTCATTTCAGGAGTGAATGACATTGCGAAGACGTAAAATCAATCTTCCTTACCTTCTTAGCTTTTTCTAGTAGTTTAACTGTCATGTTACCAGTTCCAGGTCCCACCTCCAAAACAATATCTGTTGGCCTGAGTGCAGCCTGAAAATGACGCAACGCATTGCGATCAAACAAACTTGTCACATTCCCGAACGTGGTCAGGCTAACCTTCTCAATGATGCTGTTGACCACCAGAGGATTCTTCAAGATGTGCTGACCGATTCCTGTATTGAACATAATACCTGCAACACAGAGGTTAGCCGTGAGCCATAATTCTGTTTTACAATAGTGATTCTCTGCCGGTGGGTCGCAGAGAGGTGGTAAAATATTTAAGGGGACCTCGTTTTAAGAAGGTGCCCACATACGACATTTTCAGGTTACCAGTGGCACACAATGACCTAAAGTAAAAGCTGATGTTAGCGATTGTCTGATTTTGATTAAACAAAAGATACCATAATCAGTCCGCTTTCATGAAGAACAATAGAAAGTGGATTATAATTACTGTTGAGAGGCTGAAATCAGAGGATCTGGACAATTTTAAGTTATACACTGTTTCTAAACGATTACTTGATATGTAAAATAGTTGATTCATTTGGTAAGACAAACATAGTGCAGCTTATGTCATTGTTTACAATGATAATGAAGGCTGCACGTCTTGAAAGTATGCAGTATCGTTCTTAATATTCTTTAATAAAGTGTGATAACAGTTAAGAATAATTGTCTTTGGAAGGTTTTGAAGGGGGGTGGCAAATTTCCTGTTGAGGTAGGAAAATAAACGAAAATGCACTGAAATACCATAGATGCATAATCAACGTTAATCAACACGAGAATCTTTCCAACATGACAGTTTCAGGAAATGATGTACTTTATCACTCGGATAAAGCCTACGATTAATGCTGGATAATACTCAAGTTATGTTAAGCAATTTGAAAGTCCACGATCGTCCTTTGAGCATGATCTCTGGCGTTATGAAACATGCTAACGCTAACTTTACACATCAGGAAGCGTACCTTGGTTTTTAACTTCTTGATGCTGCCTGCTTTTCTTTTCCGCTTTAACTTTCGGCATTTTTCTGCGTTTGTAGTTAGAAATGCTACAGAAACGCAAGAATGTGGTAAATATTCACAAGTGATATGGTAAACACGTGTGACTGTCGCATGCTCTTCTTCGCTTGTGTCTGTTCAGATTCTTTGAGGAGATGAGTCGGCCCCTGGTGGCCAAACTCGTTATGACAACCACAACAACTGAGCAGTCCTTGTAAACATAGTTTGGTTTATTCAATCGTCAAAACATAAAACAGACACGTATACGCAGTAAACAAGTGGGTTCCTTTAGTCTAGTCGGCGATGGGAAATTCCTCCAGAGTCAGGGCTATGTCTCGCAGGTGTGGATCCTCCATCCAGTTGACTTTATATGCTAACAGAAGTCCCTGCACATGACAAAAAAAATGCATATTTCACTCTCGGCACTTACTTTAGGGAACTTTAAATAAGTTCCCTGAAAATCAGTACTGCAGTGATTTTTTTTTTTACCCTCAATACATTCTGTCCCATGATGACCATCTTTTTTAATTCTTCCAGATTTGTGAGGCCCTTCTCCAAGACAGCTTTGTACTTTTCTGCATTCGGATGCACTTTTTTCACCTTCAAGTCTTCAATTTCTCTCATTTTCTCATGCGTGAGACGCTTCAGCTCTAAACACAATACAAACATTTTCTCAAACATGTTTTGTGAATAAAATGTGTGTTGTAAACCATATTTACTAACCAAGCCTGTTTTTCTGGAGTTCTGTGATTTCATCTTGAAGAGCCCTTGATTCCTTTAAGAATAAGAAGGAAAAATAAGAAAACATATCTTATTATTATTCCTGTTCATACAGTACCTTATTCTACTTAAATGCTGAAAGCATTTTACCTGCTGAACTGTTTTAATGTGCGAGGAAAGCATCATGCAGCGATCACTGATGGCTTTCAGCGCGCTGAAAACAACACAACAGTGTATCAAGCTGACAGAACAATAATTTTTTCTCATTAAATAATTCAACTTTGTTTGTGTTAACTTACTCAGTCTCTGAATTACTTTCTTTCATCTTTTCTCCAATAGCATGCCACATCTGCATTCTAAAACACAGGACAGGTCAGTGATTTCTTCAGCCGTTTACAAGACGAATATCTCTTTGACAGTTCAATATTAATTAGTGGTTTACCTGTGCAATGCCAGTGTGCTGTTAAAATGACGTGCCTTGATTCTTTCCAGCTCGCTGACATTGCCTTCCCTGTAAAGACAAACATCTTAAAATGCATGTGTGATTTGACAACCGGATGATGGGATCTTAAATCAAGTACTCACAAGCGTGCTTCTGCTTCAGTCGTAGAGCACAATCGCTGGTTCTTGTCTGCAAGAGAAGAGATGATATTCACATGTTTTTCATTAGAACAGAATTTGTCAAAAAAAGGCTGAAAATTACACCTTTACCTCTACTAAGTTGCACTTCCATCTCAAAGCACTGGTTATACAGCTGCTCTTTTATTCTGAAAGACACTCCAGTAAATAACAACAATAAAAAATATGAGGTAGGATACTTGTTACGATCTTGACAGACGCATACTTCAGCATGTCTGGTAAGGTGTCTGATTGGCCGTTGGATCCATTGTTTAGGGGCACGTCCTCCTCTTGATTTCCCATATCGTCAGGTGGCTCCATTATGCCACAGCTTGGCAGAAACAAATACAAATAACTTTATTTCCATCCGTAACTCAATTTTAACTCAAGTTAGAAAATACCCTTTCTTTGAGTAACATTGACAAGAAATCCCCGATTTACGTCACTAACGACATCTGTCATTTTGAGGTTACGACTGGCGCAAAGAATACGTTTACCAATGTGTACACTGTTTTCAATGATTAGTTTTAGATTCATGGCCTGTATGTTTTTCAAATGAATACTGTACTTTCTGTAATTATACATTATATTCGTGCATGCTTTATCATATTATATCTTTTCAATTTGTTTTGCTGTTCTTAATAAAAGTAAGATGCGACTCCGTGACGGCAGTTGAGAAGCACTGCTTCAGCGAATAAAACATTGAGGCTGTAAACTAATACTCAAAGTGTATCGTTGAATCAAGAAGATACAATCAAAGTTACCTTTGGTATGTGGAGTCCGACCAAATCTTGAAAAACCTTACTGTCAAGTGTTACTGATGCAACAACTTGCGTAAACAATTACAGTAATTGCACGTTTTGTGCTACGGTCTATTTTCAATCACGACACGGTTGAAACTCGATTTTACAACTATAAACATCCGCATAGGGTAGTTCGATCGAATTGAACCGCCCGGAAGTGACGCTTTCAATCGTCATTTCCACCAAACTTAGACACGTTGCAGGCGTAAAGGGGAGTTGTTGCCACCTAGCGTCTTTAAAAAAATTAACACGGATGGTCTCAACTTCTCAATTATTTTCTGTTACGCCCCATTAGAAAACAGACATTTCCCAAGTCTCCCATATGATTAGAGATAGTATGATTTCAAGTCAAATCAACTTTATTTCAAAATGTGCTCTATGTGCAACATACAGCACAGATGAAATTTCTTTCCTCTCAACCACAGGAGAGAAAGGAGCCACTGCTGGCATCTGCACAGCCATCAATTTGATTTGTCTATAAACATTATTTTCTTCTTAATGAAAAATAAAACAAAAAAGAAATAAATATCAATCGACTTACAACAAAGAATAACTATTCATTATGTTATTTTAGTCTTCCCGATTTTTTTTTCATTAGTGTAAAATATTTTCCATAGTGTTTCCTCCGGGTTCACTCATATCGCTTGTTTTATGCTGTAACAATACACAACAACAATACACTTCAGAGCTAATTCTCCCGATGCACCACTGCCCACTACTATAGAGGATGTGCAATTACATTTTATAGCATCCATCCAACTATCCCTCCAACCATCCATTAACCGAACCGCTTTTATCCTCACTTGGGTGGTGGTTGTACTTGAGCCTATCCCAGTATGGTTTAACTGGGTACTGTGTTGCATTGCAACGTCCAGACCCCCAGCTCCTCACTATCTGAGAAGGACTGATTTAGTTTCGTTTAAAATAAGCTAATAAAATGCAGTTTGTTAATTTTGCAATTTCTTACAGTCGTATGAAACTATAAAAACATTGAGTCAATTTCAATCCTAACAAATGCACATGATAAAAACATAATTAGCACGGTGGACACGAAGTGTTGGCCAAATTATTTTTTTTTAGAATGCGTCCAAAAACAATTGCCAATACAATTCTTCTATACAGTATTGATAACGACAACCCCTCCACTGTGTGAACATTTCTTAATTGTCTTGACGCATGTGCGTTTGACTGAGCCCATTTCCCACGTTTCCTAACCGTCCTTGAAGGCATCATCATTTCAGGTCTGTGGTCTGGTGGTCAGCTGATGTGTACTGTATAGGTAAACATGTCAACGTTATTGGCTCGTAGGCAACGATAACCGCACAGACGACTACGGGACGATAGATACTTTTTTTTAATTACCGGCGTCATTCCTTTGCTTTTTTAGGATCTATGGTGAGCACTTTTGCATCAATTTACGGTGGCTCAAGAACACTGCCTTAAATGCGGTCCGCGGTGATTAAACAGTGCGCACTTGCGTGAGATGCTTCCCTGCTATGCTAATGATGAAGCTAACGGATACCGACTGCCTGACATCCAAGTGGATGGAAATGACACCGTACTATTCCCAAAACAATCGCCAAAGCGACGGATAGTCGGACGAACCAGTCAGTTGTTGGTAAATGGTAATGACTCCGCCAGAGCCGCGGTGATGCCTTCATACGCATAGCGGTGTAGTTTCATCACTTTGCAGAGATGTCATTCACAATGGAGGATAATTTCGAGTCGGGCTGGGTTGCCGTTCGCCCAAATGCCTTCGAGGAGAAGGAGAAACATAAATTTGTCTTCATCGTAGCCTGGAACGAAGTGGAAGGCAAATTTGCCATAACATGTCACAACAGGACGGTGCAAAGGAAAAGCTTCGGCGCCAGCAGCAGAGACCCTGCGTCGGAGGATGGAGACAAAACAAAATGGCCCGGAAGTCCCGCCGGGGACAAAGTGTCCAGGAGCCCCAGCTCAGTAGCCAGGGATGCTGCAGTAAAAAGCCTTAAAAGCAACCTCCCAGGTTCCAAACTAAGTCCTGTTAAGATTAAAACGGTGGTCAACTATGTGTCATCTCACGTCAAGTGTGATGCAGAGTCACAGCGAGAGGAGCAATTGCCCCCCGTGGACACACTGGACCTGGAGGATGCTTTAAGCAGAGAGGACTGCAGCTGGGCAGGCCTCTTTTCCTTCCAAGACTTACGGGCGGTCCATCAGCAGCTGTGCTCGGTAAATTCCGCATTGGAGCCCTGCCTCCCCGTCTTCCCAGAAGAGCCAAGCGGGATGTGGACTGTGCTGTTTGGACCAACTGAGGTTTCTGAGACTGAGATGGATGAGCTGTGTTCTAAGTTGCAGCTGTACCTTGGCCATGCGCTTGATATATGCGGCTGGAAGATCCTCTCTCAGGTTCTGTTCACGGAAAATGATGACCCAGATGAGTACTACGAGAGCCTGAGCGAGCTGAGGCAGTGTGGATACGAAGAGGCGCTTCTCCGTGAAAGTAAACACCTGCAAGAGGTGAGAGTGAGCTTCTTTTCACTCTTTCTCATGTTTCCATAGGTGCACATCTGGACGGCTTTGACAGCCAGGCCAACCAAGAATTATTATTATTGTGTGCTGTCATATCAGTGTGAATGAAATTGGACAGAAATAAGATAAGATAAGATAACCTTTATTCGTCCCACACTGGGAAAATGCAAGACATGGAGTTATTTTTATGAATTAAGCATTGGGCTCAGCAACAGTTGGAAGTGTTGTTTTTTTTTTTAAACTTCAAAGATGTAAATTACAACCGTATGTTAAAATCGGTATTGCGCAAACTCTTACAGGTCAAAATAAAACATGAAAATATCTCAAAAAGATGCTTAAAAAAATACAGATATTTTTCAAACTACCCATCAATATGTTTAGGGACGCCGGCCCGGTGATTGAGTGGTTAGCGCGTCAGCCTCACAGTGCAGAGCTGCAGAGTGCGATTCTGGCCTCCCTGTGTGGAGTTTGCATGTTCTCCCTCTGCCTGCGTGGGTTTTCTCTGGGTACTCCGGGTTTCCTCCCACATTCCAAAAACATGCATGCCAGGTTAATGGAACACTCTAAATCGTCCCTAGGCGTGAGTGTGAGCGCCGAGGGTTGTTCATCACTGTGTGCCCTGCAATTGGCTTGTAACCAGTTCATGGTGTACCCCCGACTAATGCCCGAAGACAGCTGGGATTGGCTCCAGCACGCCCAGCGACCCTCGTGAGGATAAGCGATCATAAAATGGATGGACGGATGAATGTTTAGGGACAAATAAAGCCATCTCTGATTAAAGTTTGCTGTTGACCAGTACAATGCAAAATCAAGTTTTATTTTGATAGGGGGAAAAGGTGAAATAATTCTAAAATTATTTGGGAGCTGCAACCATGGTGGACAGGTGTTGTCGACATTGCAGTCATCGACTTTATTATGCAAAAATACAGTTGCACAGTCTGATCTTTAAAAATAGCACTTAATTTTTAGATCCGTTATTCTCTAAGGACTTTGTAACCTGACAATCATGTTTCAAGTCCCTGAACTGGTCGGCAGTTGTTTGCAGGCCACGAATAGAAAAGCAACCATTCACATTTAAATTCAATTTAGAATCTTTAACTAACCTAAGAGACATGGATGGATGGCTATTTTCTGGCCTTTTTGTTTTTTTTTCATTGTGATGTACACATGAATCATATTTAAACATTCTGGCATATGCAGGAAGTGGGTATCTGATCTACATTGATTGTTGGGCCTTTGCGGAGGTCTGTTCTCACTCTAGTTGCTTCCATAATGGGATTTGCTTGCTTATATCTTCCCACAGTCTAACTCCCCACATCCATCCATTTTCTATACTGCTTATCCTCATTAGTGTCACTGGGGAGCCGCAACCTATACCAGATGAAATAAGATGAGCAGGCGGGGCACACCTTAGTTCAGGTTTCTCCAGAGCCATATCCTGCTGTTTTAGAGCTCTCCCTATTCCAACACACTTGATTCAATTGATCATGATGCTTCAGAACATGAACCCAAGACTGCTGAACTGTGAAGCACGTGTGCTAACCTCTACGCCACCATGCGACTTCAGCTACATCATACCATGTCAATTAAATATTGTTTGCACCTTTTGTACAAATATACATTGTTAATATCTGGTTCCCCTACAACTTGTGGCAGTGTAATTAGGCCACAAAAAGTCATACAATGCACGCACGCACCCGCACACACCCGCTGTCCTATCGATTCTCTATGAGAGTTGATTTATTTCAAGGCTTCATTTAGCCTGTTCAGCCTGGCAACAAAATGCGTGGCTATTGATCTTACTCCCGGCAGTAGATCGCATTCAGCAGTGAGTGCTCTTTATTGTGCTGTCAGTATTTACAGTTACACAAAGGATCCTTCTTTCAGCCAGTGGAGCGTGCGTTTCTATTGATGGATGAATAATACAGTACAGTATTCTTTTTCACTATAGCTTTTGTATGCTTTAATGTTATGGTAGCTTGTGAATGGACTCTGACTTTCATATTTAAAAGGAACACTATAAAATCTTGCCAAAATGATCTTATATAGCTGAAATAAGAAGACCAGCTTGCATATGTTTTGTCACATTTTAAAATATATTTTCTTTCATGTGTGTGTGTGTGTAGCTTCTGGATAAACATAGGAGCATGGACAGCATGGTTGACTTGTTGGAGCTTTATGAGGAGGAGGACCAGGCCTATGGATGCTTGCTGGAGGCCTCCACGCAACTGTACCAGTACCTGCTGCAGCCATTCCGAGACATGAGGGAGCTAGCCATGCTGCGGAGACAACAGATCAAGGTAACAACCCGAGCCAGACAAGTGTTTCTACTTAATCAATGCCTTCATACAAGAGGTGTTTCACATCCAATCCAGCAACGCCTATGCGGGTTGCAGTAGTGCCACTCAATTTTCATTCAAGTGCTTAAAGAAAAAAAAATAATTAAAAAAAAAAAAGAGTACTTCAATGTCGAAATTGGGCCTTGAGTGCCATCACTGGCTCTCCAATTACCTGCCGCCTCAGTGACACTTAAATAAAGGTTTGTGTGCTGCTGTAAAGATGACCGTGCACATTCCTTTCATTTCATTGACAAATTAGTCACTGTTTGAAAAACTTTGAAAACGACCAAAATTAAAATAACAAGGTTCCACCGAGATTTGAACTCGGATCGCTGGATTCAGAGTCCAGAGTGCTAACCATTACACCATGGAACCATCTGTTTGGGTCTCGTGCTCTGCAGTATTTGTGACTGTGGAATGGAACACGAGCCGGCGCACACGTGCAAGTGTTACTTTGGACTATTAATGTCTATCACCAAACCACTCAGAAATATGCAAAACTAAAAGCACAAGCACTGCTTTGTACTGAGTTTGTAATTTTCTCACATACTTTGAGTGTCCAAAAGTGTTAAAACCGAAAACACAATTCACTGCTCTACATTCAATTTCTAAACGCTCCTTGCAAAACTATACACATTTATGCCATCTATATCATTGACATTATTATGATCAACTGTCTGGCGACACTGACACAGGAGAAAACTGTTTGAGAAAATGAGTTCACGTTGCAGTCAGCTTGAGCACTAGCAACGGGACAAAGGTAAGCTGTCGACAAGGGCGTGGTGGCCATCAGGAATTGTGGGGGGTTCCTGAATGGCCTATCTATTTCTGAGCCGGTCCAACAACCCTACTCTGTCCACTAATAGGTTACGCTGAGATAAGTAGGATCAGCAAGGGAAGTCAGACCATCTTTCTGCATTAACAATGTTTAAGAAAATGTGGTTTATTGGTGAATGGATAAGGTATCATCAAGCTTAACTTTCTCTCACTAGATCTCCATGGAGAATGACTACCTGGGCCCAAGGCGCATTTATGCCCTCCAGCAGGAGGACTCGGATTGGCAGAGGAAAGCTCAAGAAGCTGTGCTCATTATCCAGGAATTCACTGTAAAATACTTTGAGACAACAGCTAAAGCACAGAAAGGTAATGTAGCACGACTGCTAAAGTCACTGTCAAGTCATTAAAGCAGTGGAACAACTCTGAATGACATGTACACAACACTAAAATTATCATAGTTGTTGGGGAAAAAAAAATAAAACAGAAAAAAATTAATTCCCGAAATAAAATACAAACTAAATGTTTTTTTAACCCTTTCAGGGGATTGCGGTTACTACAGTGGACAGTTTATCATGTTACAGCGTGTATGAAAGGGTTAAAAAAGCTAACTGAAACTACATTTGACATTTGCAAAAAATGAAAAACAACTAAAGCGTCCGTTTTCGTCTTTGGTGATGAATTTAATAATTTGTGGTTGATTTTAACCCTATGTTGCATACGGGTTACTTACAGTAACCACAACTTTAACTCATATTGGTTATTCAAGTTACCAGTTTTAGTTTTTAAATTCACCGCGAGATGTCACTAGCGTGCGTAACAGCGGGAGGAAAAGGTGAAAGAGGGTCCACAAAATGTTGAATAATTTCTATCCGTGAGATGAAAAGGTCCAAATACCCTATTGTACTTGTGCAGAAGAGTATATAGAACATATAGAACACAATAAATAACAGTTTCTATGTGTTACCTATCAGTACTGCCATGCCTTTTGGCAAGGTAATTGTAGTGACCATTATGCACACAAGTACCCCCCTATTATGTATTTTTTTCCCAAAATTGTGAATTTATTATGATATGTGGCCATAATCTACCCTAAATTTAAAAACAAACCACAATTGAATAACTCCTGCAGAAGCCATGCAACATAGGGTTAAATGTATTTATTTCTGTATTAGCATAACATAAGGAAGGTTCAACAGTAGTCTGGAAGTTGTGCTCCTTTTACGGTGTGTTGCTGAGAAACAATGCTATCAAGTGGCAGGCAATAAAAAAAAAAAACACGCCACCAGATGACGTTACGAGCTTGCATGTCTTTTATAGCTCCCCTGCTTATCGATCTATCATCCATCCGATTTGACTGTTGCTCACAGACCAAAGCGAGTGGCTTGCAGTGTTAGCGCCGCAACTGGAATTCAAGCCACAAATCCGCATTCGAAGCTGGCAACCTGGCAAACCAATGATGGAAAGTGGGAACCATCCTCGCTCTATTTACGACCTGAGAGTTGTGATGCATTCGACTTTAATAATACTGTAATAATTTGATTGATAAGCGCCTTTCAAGACACAGAAGCAATATTATATACTACGCTTACTGTAATTCAAGGTCTGTGGACGGTTCATACAGGACAAGTACCGGTATTTGATTTGTGGAAGAATATATGTAAAATGTTTTGAAAATAAGATTCCTGTTGAGTTTTTGCCATGCATTTTTTTTAAAGAAAAAAAAATGCTGATATACATTTTTGAACAAACCCGCTCTGATAACTACTAAAAAAAATAATAATCAAAACTAAATAAAACTAACTCCATTGAACATCCCAAAACTATTATAACCCTGATATCATGCGCGCACACGCACGCAGGATGCAAGCCTTACACTTTGGTTGACCCCTTGCCTGGTTTCAACGACAAATGTGTTTTATTGAGGCAGTGCAGACAGCGGCTATGTTTTGACCGGGGCAACTGAAAACAAGGGCACCCAATTGATCACAAAGCAGATTGTCCGTTACAATGTCATCCTCCCCCTCGGATTGGGCGACATATGTCAGCATCTTTTGTGTGTGTGTGTGTGTGTGTGTGTGTGTGTGTGTGTGTGTGTGTGTGTGTGTGTGTTTGCGCGTATGCGTGCTTGTGTGTGTGTGTGCGTGCGCGTGTCTTTATGATGGATGGGTGGATAAATAGATACTGTAGATGGAAAGATTTTGACAAAAAGCAGAAGATGACCTACTTACCACCCTCAGATGCAAGACGATGAAAAGTGATTTTACACCTTAGTGGCGCTGTGAATCCTCTGTGCATTTTAACCGCTTTCAACCACTAACTGAAATAACTTTCCTAAAATGACCACAAGATGTCTCAACTCCCCTCTTTAGCCCACTGTGCAGTATTTCCAATTAACACAATCTTATTATTTGATGGTGTTGGTTGCTTGCAATCACTGTTCACTTATTGGAGTTTGATCTTTTTTTTTTTTTTTTGCAGGTGTTTATGAGCGTATGAAGGTGGACCAGCGCAAGTTCGGTAAAGCTTCATGGACAGCAGCAGTGGAGCGCATGGAGAGAATCCGCTACTCTGTCGCCAAGGAAACCCTGCAGCTGCAAAGAGCCCGGGAGATCAGCCTGGAGCAGAGGAAACACACCCTTCGAGAGGAGGTATGCAAGGGCGCAAACATGTCCAGAATATTTCGCCGTGCACGAATACAAGCGCTTCCCCCTCAGATGCAGAGCCTGTGTAGCGGTGAGGATGCAATGACCCTATTGGACCAGATGGAGTCACAGTACTATGAGCTACAGCTCCAACTTTATGATATCCAGGCTGAGATCCTTCAGTGTGAGGAGCTGCTTCTCACTGCTCAGCTCGACAGCGTCCGAAGACAAATGACAGGTGTGTCTTCATTCCAAAAGGTGCGGTTGCTTTTGGTGCGAAAGCTTGTTCTCGTCTACTGAGTGATTTTTCAAAGGGGCCACATGAGAAACTGGAATACTTGCCGACGGCTAAACTCAACTTTGTTTATATTATTTTGAAAGGATTTAGAAAAGGTGGATTGTCTTGTTCCAGTAAATTGCAAGATATGGTTATGTATTGTTAAAATACATCCATCCAGTTTCTAGAACCGCTTATTCGTCATGAAAAAGGCCCCAAAAAAATCATTACCCTTTAAAACATAATAGCATTAATTTTTTGAAAGCCTAGACAGGACTCCCAAATATGTACATAATCGGAAAATATAATCTTATTGACAGTGATGACTCATCATACTCCAAATACATACAGTATATGAAACTGTAGCTTTACGTACAGTGCTTTTAAACCAATTGGCATTTAAAAAAAATAGTTTTTACTGTTTGTATGTTATCAATTTCTTCTTTTAACTGTCTCATATGTCAGATTTGTTTAATTTTTATGTACAGCACTTTGTGTACAGCTCTGGTGGTACTCTATAAATAAAGTTGAGCTAAGTTGACCCTATTCCTCCACCATGCAGGAAATCTGTGAAGTAACGTCACTAACATTAGGACCACTGTTGTCAATTTACTCGTCTCTTTTTTGGAAATATAATTGCTGAATGGGTCGGAAAAGTTGCTAAACATGACAAAACATTGCTAAATTGGCAACACTGCAGACACAATCTCTTGCTTGCTACCTGTTTTGAACTAGCATCCACATGTGTGCACTTAAAATAAAAAAACATTACTTTCAAAATTACTTTGACTTTATGGTCACTGTCAGGCCCTCACAGAGACTATAGCCAGACCAAATGTGGCCCCCGGACCATACTTTGCTGAGCCCTGCTCTAACGCATTATTTATGAAATATAAGGTTTTGAAATTCCATGATTTAGTTGATTTTTATAATATTACAAACAATAAACTTATCTTACCAATGAATATTAAACAAAACTGAAAAAAGGGTAAGCCAGTACAGCGCAAAAGCAAGAGGAGTCCACGAAATACCACGATTTAGAATTTAATCAGTGGAAATAAGTATAGGAGTGAAATTTTCTTGTAAAAAGGGGTCTAAAACGTAATACTTTATCTTCTCTTTGTTGTTTTACATTCCAATTTTGACTTTTCATGTCACCATTTATGTCTGCTTTTTTTCTTTCATGTGATTAGATAAATCCAACCAATAAAAACAGAGTCAAAACAATACCCTACAATGTGTATGTGTTTGCAGAGCACCAGAATGAGGTGGTGTACTACGACACTTTTGAAAGCGCTGACGACATCACGGCGCAGGACACTGCCGAGATGGAAGAAGTGCACCGGCTTCAGGTCAGCGTGCGACAACTGGAAGCCAGAAGGGGACGCATCACTGCCAAGCGTTCCTATCTGAAGAGCAAGAGGGTGTGTACGCCTGCGCTACACGCATACTAAGTGCATCCTGTAGCCTTTCCTGTTTTAACCCTTTCATTCACCAATGATGATAACCTGCAACCTGACAACATGATCAGCTGTCCACTCTAGTGGCCGCTGTCCCCGAAAGGGTTAATAACACGGTTCTCATGATCCCTAAAAAAACATTCAAATGCATTAAAGTCAATAATTTAAACAACAAGGTTGTAATTAGAATTCAACTGTCTTAAATCATTATATTTTTTTTTAACCACGTTACGGAATATTTTATGATTGTAAATGCCAGTAGTCTCGAATCTCAAAATAAATATGAGTCTTCCAAAAAACAATATTTTTTTTTAATTGACCAAATAAATCTGGTGGTAATATCACACAATCACGATAGCGGAACCAACAAAACAGTGATGTGGTTTTTTCGTGGAGACCCTTAATAGCAGATGCACATCAACTTTGGACAACATGGGACATTGGAAGTGTTGTGAAGTTAGTCTTAGATGTAATTTCAAATGGAAATTAAAAAAAAAAGCCTCGAGTCTGACCTGCCTTAAGATATAGGAACTCCGAATAAATGTTTAAGGAGGAAGATACATATCCCCGCCAGGTTCAAACATTTATTTTTACCAAATTGACAAAAATCACAATGGTTTACAAAGATTTTAGGAAATAAATGCAAATAAATGTGTTCTTCTGCAGGAGATCTGCGTATCAAACCACTTTAAGAAACAGCAGTTGCGTCAAAGCACGCAGAAAGACTCTCATCAGATCTTACAGGTAGACATTTCTTGACCTTTTAACCGCCTGCTTCATTGAAACACATGACACGTATCTGTATATTTCTCCACAGCCGAAATACGATGAAGAGGAAGATGAGAGAAAGAGTAGCAGAGTGCGTCAAGAAAGACAGAGGACTCTCGATAGACTTCGCACCTTCAAGCAGGTACACTTGATGACCTGAGCCGGAATTCTCCTTCCTTTTCCCAGCTGATCTTCATGCCTGTGTGTGCAGCGCTACCCGGGTCAGGTGATTCTCAAGTCTGCGCGTTTGCGTGCGGCCCACAGCAGAAGGAGAGAGCGCGGCAGGATGACGCAAACGGACTCTGATGGTGAAAGGGCGGAGCATTCCGACCCCACCGGCGCACAAGATCCGACCCGGCGGCCCCCGCGCCTCAGCACCAGCGTGCAGACGGACTCCACGCTCACCACCCAGCCCGTCACGGGCCTGGCAGCGCAGTCCCTTCCTCTTTTGCCCGCGCCCAGTCCCGCGGACTCATTCTGCTCTCCTTGCTCCCTGTCGTCATTGCTGGCATCCCCGGCCTCACCTCCGCCTCCACCCCCTCCTCTGCCTCTCCTGCCAATACGAGAACAGGTGTCCCCCTCCGGGAGCCCGGGCAGACAGAAGGCTGAGGAGCAGAGTGTGTCGGAGGAGCGGCCTCACTCCCCACTTGGCCCCTTCCATCCTCGCTTCTTTGACAGCAGCCAACTGGTGAGCGCCCGCAAAAAACTGAGGAAGACTCCAGGCTTTGAGGCCCACAGCAGACGAGGTACTGCGACCATATTTGGTGTTCAGCCGTTTGCCCATGTCAGTTGCAGTGGCGATATGTACATTTTGTACTTCAGTAGGGACTGATTGAGACCCATGACGAATCAAAGGAATTGTTGTTTTCTGTCTTCTTCTACGCAGGGAGCTCCCCCATGGACGAAGTGCTGGCCTCCCTGAAGAGAGGCAGTTTCCACCTGAAGAAGGTCGAGCAGCGGGCCGTCCCTCCCGCTGCCCAGAGTGACGACGACTCCAACAGCATCTTAGCTCAGATCCGCAAGGGTGTCAAACTGAGACAAGTCCCCCCTCAAGAAAGGAAAGGCCAGGAGGAGACCGCTGCCTCCAGAGACCCTCTGACCAGGAGCATCTATGAAGCGCTTCGAAGAATAAAGGAGGCATCACCGGAGTCGGACTCTGATGAGGATGGCCCGGGTGGGCCGGACTGGGAAAGCTAGTGTTTGACACTCAAAACGCAACTAATAGCACTACACAGTCACAAATAGGAGTGGATTTCTGTTCCTCAAGGTACATTCTTACACTGCTGTACCCTATTGGGATAGTATTTGACTCTATACCCAATAGCACTCCACACTTATGGCGCTTTTCCATTGGCTCGGTTCCACACCGAAACGGCTTGGCTTTGGCCCAGAAGTGGTCGCTTTTCCATTCGACATTTTTGTGGTGTAGCGGTGACAATGGAAGCGCTTTCCAGAACCATCTCAAAGGGGGTTCTAAAGAGCCTGCTGTCCGGAAATGAGTGGGGTCGTGTCGTCACTGTCATCCGATTGGCCGACGACAGTGTCTCAAACGAACATAATAGCGTTTTATAATAACGCTGAATCTTATTTACAATTTCATATGTACTAATGGATTATTTTTGTAATGATGAATGGTTAACATGCACTGCTCAGCAGGTCCCATTCATTCGAATGAGAGTTCTCCAGAAACAGTGAGCAGCCTCGCCGCTCTCCCAGCTCAATCCTCATGGCCCCGGTCTCGGAAATGGCGGCTTTAGGTGGCCGTTGGAGGGCTTCGGAAACGATGAGGATGACAAGCTGTTGACTTGGCGAGGCAGCCAAATGAATGAATTTGGGCTCTACATTCAGAATGAATGAGTGTGGACGGCGAGTTTTGTGTGTCACTCGCGAAATCAGTATCAAACTATTTCATCCGTGGTACATATGAAATTGTAAATATGGTTCAATGTTGATGTAAAACTGTGCGTACTGGATTATTGTATTTTTATCTTGACGGCGGCCCGACGGTGCCTCGTTGACTTAAACCGGAAAATTGATTTCTTCTGTGCATTTGATGGACTTGACTTTGCCGCATGGCCACATGACGCAACTGCAATTCACATTTTTAATTGCCCCTAAAGACAATGGCTGAGACTTTCTAATGCAGAACCTTTCGAATGGAAAAGCGGCAATAATGACAACACAAATGTGAGGATGCGTCATACAAAGAATCACCAAATATAGATCACCCTGTTCATTTTTTATTATCATTTTCCACGCTGCCTACAATTATTGTATATTATTCTTCCACACTGTAATTATGCTATATTTATTTGTAGTTATTCAGTCGCGTCGCTTGTAGCCAGCCACACAGCCACATGTTTTATGAACCCACCGCACCGACCCTTAATATGAAATGTAAACCTCAGGCAGAATGCTTGCCATTATAACAAAAACGCTCATGGACACGATTTGTAAATTGGGGTCATATGGATTATTAGAATACAAATCCCTCTGAGGTTTAAAATAAGATCACGTGACCAACGATTACCATGAAGCAATACCATTGTCACATCTTCAAAATTCTCTGCCCTACCTGCATACGATGAGCGGGTGCTCCACGTGGGTGTCACATGTTTGTGATGTTGTGCGGGCACTACAGTAGAGGCGCGCCACTTGTCGAATGTGACATTGCACATAAGCAGTAAATCCTTTAGCATGTCACACTAGAGTCATCCCCCTCCCCCTCCAGTCGTCTTCTGTTTTCATCACCCCCCATGTTCCTCATCCAGCGAGGATGACCATCTGCTTAACCGCAGCATTCTACACGATAGAGATACGGCACGTCAGCTCATGGGTTAAGTGCCACACAGAAGGAGCAAAACGTGTTTTTGTGAAGAATTTGCAAAGAGCAGTAGGAGATTCCCGAGCTTTGTATAGAATGTGGGAGGCTTTCCATCACTCACTGGTGGCTGGTGATCAACTTATCCCCTCGCTTCTTTCTCCACGCACGCTCACACTTGAGTAGGCAGTCCGGCTCAGTTGGAAGTCAGTTACTCACACGCTACCCACACGCTAAGTTGTCAGCCAATGTGTGCAGAAATATTAGTGGCTACTTTATGTAACTATTTGACTTAGAAGTGGCAGCTCCATCGTGTATTGTACAAAGACTGCAACTACATGAAATGGGCAAAAGTGTTTCTGTGCGCACCTACAGCATCACAAAATACAACTGTAACAAGCTGGGAAATGTTTGCCCACTGACATGTGAGGTCAGTAGTAGAGTCACACATCGCTCATCCGAGGCCTTCATGTCATGCTGCAACGGAAAAGGACCCTCCCCAAACTGTTCCCACACTATCATAAGCCTCGAATGATGTTAAATATGTTGGGAAACTGAAGCCATAAGCATCATCCATCCAGCCAGTTATTCACTTTCTATATCGTTTTGCCTCAATAGTGGTGCGGGTGAGCTGGAATCTATTCCAGTTGACATTGAGCGCCCCACTGGACTGGTTGCCAGTCAATCGCAAGAACACATATTGAAAAAAAAATTCACAATTCACACTCATGTGCTGACCATGAGGATACCACGCTGGCCAACATAAGCTTTCTCAATACTTGAGCAGTACTGTATGCATATGACTGGCTTAGAGCAAGATGGCATGGACAGATCAATTGTCAAGGGATAGGGTAGCTCCAGTCAGAGGTGATCAGGGCTCACCTAGTTACAGTGCTTCTTTTCATCACTTTAACTCATTCAGTACCAGCCAATTCTGGACCACGTCTGAAAAGACGTTTAAAAACGTCTTTGGGAGTGAATGAGTTAATATGCTGACTTAATTTATGCGGACAGTGAGTTAAGTCCATTCCAAAGCCCCGATTATCATGACGTATTGCTAAAAATGTGTATGCACTCTCTTGCTTATTGCCCATGCGCGGATCCTGAAGTACTTTTCTCATTATAAAGCCATTTGAAGTCCCAAACAAAAGTTGAGGCGTTCAGAATGGCAGAGAGCAGCTTTTCTGTGTGTGAGGTCAAACTGCTTATTAAATCTTAACCCAGCAGCATTCCATAACTTCATCTCACAATAAAACTGGCCAGGATCACCAATTGTACCATTCTGTGCAGTTTGGCTTATAAAGCACTTTTTCCCTTCACGTTTTATCAACAAGCTTTTTAATGTAACTTCACTAATGTATTTGCTTTGCATGTCATTGCCGACTTCGTCCTTTCTCTTCCTCAGCCTTTTCAGCCAAACATGAACGTCTTCTACGTCGACTCGTGCGGCCTATTTGTCCCCATTTGAGATTTGTTAGACCAGTACAAAGAAAGGCACTCAAACATGTATAATCATCTCACACAGCAACATTTAAATGCTTTGACATATTTCCCCAAATGCTTTTTTTTTTGCTGTTAAACTTACAAATCATTTTGTTTGTTTGATGGTTTGTTTTTACAACCTTTCTCTTGCATTTAAATAAAACCTTGCGATGCAAAATACATTCTTCGGTTTGATTGATGTGTTTTGGAATACAAATCGTTCCATGTTAGTCCACACAGGTCCATTCTTCAGTTTGTTCCAAATGTTCCTCATTTTCGTTAAATCCTGGAGGGGGTCTGACCAGTGTACAAACATCATTATCCTGAGGTACGTCTTTAATATCATGAGTTCAAAATTACTTTAAATAGTCAAAAATATTGCCAGTCTTCTCATACCTCTAAATACAATAATGTTACCTACATTAAATACCATACATTACAAAACAAGAAAACGAAAAGGCGTCTTATATCCACTACTGTACAAAGGCATTCGTCAGCAATTTAAGCATGTTATATTTCGGTGTTCTACTTCAAAAGTCAACATTTTGGATAACGTTCCATACATGGGCCTTATTCCAGTGTATTAACCTGTGCAACTAACTAGTTTAAATAGAGAATCGTGTGAAAGTTACATCACGTGGTTCAAAAGCGTGGTTACAATGTGGAAACAAAAGTGTTCAATTCATGATGTGACTGTAGAAGTTGCAGCATCTTGTGTGAGGTTTTTAAAAAACAAATTTGGGAGACTTTGAAAGTCAAAAGGCAAAGATTTCCAGAAGAAGCTGCGGATTAATCATAATAATCAACCCGGGATATATATGAGTATTGCACTGTTAAGCTCTTTCAGTTTCGATATAGACAAGAGGTTGTCATCGTTTGCTTACAAAGTCAACTCTACAGTAACACTTTTCCATGGGTTAATACACAACAATAAGTCACTGCAGGGTCTTCAATTCATTTACACGAGTACAAAGTTGTCGTATATGGGTCTCTAATTGTATCACTACTATATCAAGTGTAAAAAAAAAAAAAAAAAGAAAGAAAATCAAATGGAGGGGAAAAAAGTTCTGTGTTCACCCACAGGAGTGAAAAGCTGTGGCCAATTTCACCCAGGGTGGAAAGTCACTTCACACAACAAGTGGATTGAACACTCGAGAAGCCCTTCGAGATGCGACGCTTTTGACCAGCGGGGCTGCCACACAGATTATAGCGGTCAACAGCAGTTTCACTTCCTGTTGGTCGGGGTGTGGGTCAGCTGCAATGAATGTGTGGGCAGTCCATTTGAAGAAAAACTACCTGATAGAAAGACGTATAAGTGTTGTACGGGGCGGAGCCTGTCTGGTATTGCTCAGTGTGTGTGTGTGTGTGTGTGGGGGGGGTCACTCAAAACACGCTCTCTCACGGCACAAATAAACACATTGTATGTACAAAGAAGATTCGGTTTGTCCGCTGGCGTGTGCTCGGAAGGCACACTTGTCAACTGAATTGTCAAAAGCTCCACGCGCACACGCCACACTGAGTTTGGCAGGAAGACAGCTCAGTTGCCTGCGATGGCGGAAGCAGTCTGGATGCGAGTCACTCGCGAGCCCCATCCGAGCTTTCCGAAATTTCCCGTGTGGCACAAAAAACAGCGATGGAAGGTTTACATCTTCGATCAAGCGGTTGGTGATTGTAACATGGAGGGCAAAAGTGGGGAGCAATGCCTCACCAGATACAGCAGATGGCACTGTGGTGAAAAAAAAAGCTGTTAAGACACAAGAGTAATGATTCAAGAATGTCATTTATCGTACACAGGGGTATCTTGACTTACGAGTTAAATAAATCCAACTTTGAAGTCAAGGTACCTCTTTATACTATAAATAAAAATATAGCTTCAATCCTAACTTCTTAAATTGTGTGTCGCTGCCGATTCTGCAGGTCCTTTTCTGCTGTGTGGTGCATCAGAGGCCTCCTTCCCCAAGGTGCCACAGTAGTACATGATTGTACAACCCCAGAACCCCAGCTATCCACTTGATCCATGTTCATTGCTGTGCTTGATAACATGATAAAATATAATTTTAGCCTTATTATAATTTTGATTTGGTTGTTCTGTATGTTGAATTATTTTGCTTCTCCATTGTCGAAAGAGGAATTGGAAGTAAAAGTACTGAACATCACACAATAGCACAGCAGTGTAAGTCATTGACACCCCTTCAAAAGGTTTAAAATTACTTATGAATGCCACAAGCTGGCAAAAAAAGGACTACACAAAGCCCCTCAACTCACTTCAACATAGTTATTTGCCATAAGATGGTGCCAAAGCAATACTTATATATTAGACGGGGCTGTGGCCTGTGCAAAAAAACCCCAAAAACACAAGGAATAAGTGCGTTTATCAGTGAACAATGGAAGAGCGATTAAAAAAAATCTGCAAATAGATGAAAACCGTGAGTAGAAATCCAAATAAGCATGGGAACACTGTACCATCTTTTTCAAGGGTGTCTGCGATCAGACAAAGACGAAAATGATTATAGAGATGAACTGAACAGATTTTACTTTTAACTGACAACTACCGACGCTAGAATGTTAACTAAAACATTGTGTGCGTTGTATTCAAACATTTTTAAGGATGAATTTTGCATTATATTTTCATGGAGAAAATTTCATGGACCCTTCAGATGGCCGAGACGTTTTTTGTGGTACTGGGTCCATCTATTGTAAAAGGTCAAGGCCCCACCGATTTTTTGTTTGTTTGTTTTTCATATGAAAGACCACTGCTATCCAAGTATGATCAAGAACTGTAGGTGGCGCATCAACTTATCGTAAAGCAGTTTGGCGACAGGCCGATAGCTCTGTGCGTCCAGACTTGGGAGCATCCGTGATGTTGCTTTGCGTTTTTGTAGAAAGTTGTCCTTTCGTTCTCTGGTACTGTGATACTTGGTTGCTTCTCCGTACAGTCGTGTCACTTTGAATCCGCGTCGCGTGAGGACACTGAGGAGATTTGGCAGCTTTGGCAACATTTTTTTTGGAGCGTCTTAACAGCAATTGTTTCCTCATGACTTTCCGCGTTTGTCAGGGGCGAGCGAAAGATCGCGATGCGCTGCTGCAAGCTGTGATGTAGTGTAGTTCTTGCAGTCAAACAACAGATGGCGCTGAGGCACAACGAGTGGGAGTGTGGGAGAGTGCGCGTGGGCGTGTGAGAGTGGCTTGGAGTTTGCTTCACAAAAACAATTCAACGAGATACTGTTGAAAATCCGCGTATCGTTTGTTCTTTCCATTATCAATCGAAAAAATATTAAATTAAAACGTGGCTGATTATTTTGTTATTACTTTTTTCCACAAGCGCACACACACACGCGAACACACACAAAGAGATTTTTCAGCAATCAATTTGAGTTTGATTAATTGCTTGTGTTTGGTTGGTGTCTCGTTTGGTAATTGGCAGAAGTGGGCATTCCGTCAGTCAGTCCGTCACTGATTGACTCCCGTCTTGCTTTCAATTTTAATCTCGACACAAAAAAATTGAACGTAGCACAAGACTCAACTCGAAAAATCTATTTTGAATTATCGGAAGTGGTCACGTCAATATTTCTCATACTGACCAGTAGATGGTGACAGAGTGGACCTGTCCATGACTAATTACAGTTATCCCAAATAAATATACAGTCAATGTTTTGATTTGTCCAATTGAAAATGGAAAGAAGGAATGATACACAGTTTCAATGACTCTCTTTATCCGATCGGTGAGGGGCAGGACCGCATTCAGCTGTTTGGGGGTTCTAAAGCTTCATCGTGGTCGCGGTGCATGAGGAAGGTCTCGTGAATGGTTGTATGGCTCTGTAATGGAGACGTGTGGCAGCTCCTTTTCTTAGCTGGCTTCCTCTATGAGTCGGGCCAGGGTGTCTCTGAGCTCGGTCAGCTCAAAGATCTTGCCGTCCAGCAACTCCAGCATCGTTCGCAGGCTCTTCCTGAAATTCTCCTGCTCCTCTTGAGTCTCCTCCAGCCGCTGCTCTGCCCCGGCCAGCTGCTGCTCCAGCACCCGACTGCGGAGCTCCGTCTCCTTGTGAGGCAAAAGCAAATGGTACATTTGGGACATGACGTGCATCTATAATTCAAGGGGACGAGGGCTCACCTCCAGTTTCTGGGCGAGGGTGTCTTTCTGCTCCATGAGGTCATTCATGTTTTCCAATTCTTCTTTTAGCTTTTCCATTTCCTGGAAAATGACAAGAGACATTCAAATGGTGACAAACAAGAGGGTAAAGGTGCAGGTTTGGGACACAAACTCGCCTCCTCTTTGTCCCTCAGTGTTGCCTCCAGTTCCTCTATGGTTTGGTTGAGTTCTGTCTTCTGAGATTTGATGGCCGGGCTTTGGTTGCTCTGGCATTCGAGCTCTGTCACCTAAAAGAACAAACTTGAGGATTCAAGTCCATAGAGAGACATGGGCTCAATGAAACTGATCATTTATAACTAGCTGCGCTTCATCTGCACGCCAAAACTCTTCTTTGATTCCCTCTCCAAAGCCTCACATGATGAGAGCTTCATCTTGCACCAAATGTATTTTGCGTATCAAAAAGAACGAGTCACCTTGCCCCCCCGCTTACTCGTTTGTGTAGTCTCTCTGCCTCCTCCTGGTAGGCAGCAAGTTGTTGCTTCCACTGTTTGACGTTTGCAGTCGACTCCAGCAGCGCCGCCGTTAGCTTAGCATTGTTCCCCTTCAGTGCCTCCAACTCGGCTTCCCAGTGTTTCGTCATCGCTGGGCTGCGGGACACCATCATACGCGGCGATCACAAACTGACTGGAACAAAGTCTGGCAGTCAATAGCCAGCGTTACATTTTCACATCACGCAGTCAAAGCTCGCAGGGGGTGCATGTAATCAATCAGACTTCCTTGCATCAATCCACTTATCCACCCACCAATTTTCTTTCATTCTGTTCTCCATCTGCTGTCTCTTAATCCATCCACCAGCTCCCTATACATCCACTAAGCAACCTACAGAGCAAACTATCCATCCACTAATCATCCCTACACATCACTGCCACTCTATTAACCGTCATTGCATTCATTAATCAAAAATACATCCTTCCACCAATGATCCATCTATCAATTTAACCTACAGACTTTTATATCCGTCTATTTTCCCTTTTATCAACTCGCCATCCGTCATCCAGCCCTACTCCGTTTATATTCACCGTTCGACTAGCGTATTTTCCACACTAAAAGGCGCACTGGATTATGAGGTGCAATTTCAATGAATGGCCTATTTTATCATTTTTTTCATATACGTATTGGACGCATTATAAGACGCAATCTACAATGCAAGGAAATGCCAACAGAACGATCAGATGTCAGTAAAACCTATTTACTAAAGCTGCGACACATTTCATTTAACCAACAGCAAGTTATAACATTGACTCGTTAACTTTGAACTCTTTTGCCTCTGCTCTATTTCTGTGTTCAACTGCGAAACCGATCGCCTTAACTTTGAACTCTGCGTTGTCAGCATGTCTCTCGCAAGGAGCCATTTTGGGGTTGACATATTACCGCGATGACCATACACAAGGCGCATCGGATTTTAAGGCACGCTGTGAGCTTTGAAGAAAATAGAAGGCTTTTAGGTGCGCCTTTTAGTGCGGAAAATACGATACGACGTTAACATTCGATGCACCCATCCATACACTTATCAATCGTGCCCTTATCCATCCACCTCCAACTCAACCAACCGTCCTTCATCCAATCCACTCGCCATAACCACGCATTCATCCATTCACCTACACATCCAATGCTCCACCCATGCGGACAAAGACTGCAGTAGACCCCAAAACCGGAAGCCATCCTACCATCTAGTAGCCATCTGACAAATCTATTGTAATCTGAGATTATATCCCCAGACAGTGTAAAACCTAATCTGGTCCAGCTCCATGAGAAGAGGAGAAATGCGACTAGGGGAGAAAGTGAATATATGTGAATGAGCGGCACACGTGAGAAGGAAAAAGACTTATGGGCCCCAAAATTGAAAGTTCAGAATTGAGGTTTTCTGTTCTACCCTCTCCTCAGCACAAACACACACAGAAACTTTGTGTGTTTGTGCAGAATTCCACTATTTCCAACAGCACCCACTCCGTCCACAGTAAAGGAGAAAAATCCCTGATCTAATTCACTCAACACTCCTACGGCGCCTTCGCTTCTTACACAACAGCCGCCCCCTCTAGGAGCGCGAGCGCGTCTGTGTGAGCGTGTGTGACGCATAGTAGGGAGACGACACGCCGTCCTACACATTTGAACCGACAGACACACACACACACACACACATGCTGTCACCAAAGGCAAGTCAATGTATAAACCCCACACAGGCGCTCGGAGAAGAGGAGAGCAGGCGGGACGTCAAGAAGTAAAGACGGAGTCAGACGGAGAAGGCAAAAAAGCAAGCGGCGGAGTAATAAGTGGAGAAATGTGACCGTTATCACCATTAATTGACTCTGACTGGAGGCTGAATTTGGGCTCTGAACAATGTGGGAAGCGTCAAATGGATGGTAAGTCAATTATTGTTTTGGAGTTCTTTAGCGACGTTTGTTGTGTTGTGTTACTTGGACTAATCTACTGCTCAGTTGTATTATTTTTTTGTTTGTCTTATAGTAGAGTCGTCTTCAACGGACCAGACTTGATGAAGCGCATGCAAATGTTTGAAAAGTTGACTTATTTGGCTGTTAAACTTTTTTATGTGAACTGTTGAAAATACTGTCGGATTTTATTATATTTTTAAAAATCATCACTTTTAACCGCTTGCATGGTTTGTACACGCTGCTGCGTTTGCCTAACTCCTGATCTAAACAATGATGTTGTCTTGTGCTTTTACTCCTCCTCAATAGAAATGCCCTCAAAGGATCAACTAAGCGCGTGTGATTCCGGAGTTCTTTTCTGCGTCACACGTGCCCTGACGTCGCGGCATCGTCAGGTTACTTCTTCCCCCTCACTGAGCACCTTTCAAGAAGCAGTTGCCATGGCAGCAGCGGAGGAAGGCGCTCACGGCGACGTGACGTTTGGCGTACGCAACGCCCCCGTTCACTCAAGACCACGGCAGGGACAAAAAAAGAAATAAAACTCCTCGCAGCCTTCCAACACATCAAGCGGTATAAAAGCTGTCTGTCATGCTCCACTAGCTGCTTCTGCCCCAAGCACCCACACACAAGGGCCTACGCTGGCAAAAAAAAAAGAAATCCTCTGATTACACATACAAGCACAAAACGAGTGCCGTTTCTAGATGAAAGTTGAAAAAAAGTACACAAGTAAAACCCTCCACATCCGCAATTTGTCAATACAACAATAGACAATGGCCATTTTACATACAAGGAGCAGTTGTCTTTCCGTCTGTGTGTATTATATTTAATACAGAGCAGCGGTTCAATTACAAAGTGTGTAGAAATAAAATATTTTCACAATATCCTCTTTAGTGTGTTGTTTTACATTTATTTCCTCCGTGTGTGTTGTTATTTCTCTGTGCAGTGGGACAGGCCAGAGTTTGTGCAACATGTGGCATTTTTCTTTTTTTGTCGGCCATTATGTTTAAACCCTATGAACCCTCTGCCTAGCAAAACATGCCTTTGATAAGAAAAAACAAACAAACAAACAAATTGAGTAACGGTGAATTCAATTTTTATTTGGTGAATCAGTATCAGTAATTATTTAGCACTGCGTATTAATGAAGAATGCCCTGCGATTGGCTGGCAACTAGATCAGGGTGTCCCCCGCCTCCTGCCCAAAGATAGCTCCAGCACGCCGCGACCCTTGTGAGGATAATCGGATTAAAAAAATGGATGGATGGATACTAATGAAGAAAAATGATTTTTTTAGCCACCTTTTCGCAATGCTTATATTCATTCGGGCCGCAGAGGGGCAAGAGGCAGAGTACACCCGGAACGGTCACCAGGGAAACGCATATGGTATATTGTATAGACAAACAACCATTCACATTCACATTCACACTCACATTCACACCTACTGACAATTTAGAATTTTCAATTAACCGACTAGCCAAAGCTCAAAATTAATGGTTCATAATTGTAATGCTGTAAATGATGCTAGAAGTCACTAAGATTTTATTTAAAGTACTTGCTATATAAATTATTTTCAAACCGTATATAATGCAACGTTTTTTTCCCCTTTAATACATATTTCAGGCTTCCCTCTGTCAAAATAAAGCAATTTAAAAAAGATTTTTCGAACCAGTGTATGAGTAATTCTGGTCTTAACTACATGAAAGTTGTGTTTCCTCTGCCATCTACATTAAAGCACACCACTCAGTAATAAAGTATATCGTCTAGCCTCCGTAACTGGTTGCTGGGCCACCATCTAAAATGTCCCTGACACAATATAAAAATGCATTTGCATTAAAAAAAAAAAAAAAAAGTCTGGAAACTGGTTCCAGACATTAAAATCACAGTTCACAAATGTGAATATTTCACAAAATAAAATCCTATTCATGCTGATGAAACGTAATTTGAATGCATGCAACCAACGTCGATACTTTTTTAAAATGTAAATTCAACAGACCGATTTTTTTTTTCAGCGCAGCACATCATAATGTAAGAGACAAAGTTAGAATACTGCAGCAACGCTCTTTGCATACTGTATGTCTCGAAAATGAGGAGAAAAGACAGAGCTTTGCTTGTTATGTCCATGCCAGCAATGGCGAGTTCCTGAGTGGAGCCTGTCTCCCACGCACACACACACACACACACACACACACACACACACACACACACACACACACACACACACTCACTACAAGCCGCCCTCACGGCACACAGCTTCTCTGGAGCCATAAAGAATTCATGATGGAATACTGGGAATTCCGAAGCGTTCACACTTTTAAGATTTTAAACCCATTTGGAAGCATATGATTAAATCCCCACCAAAGCCCTCCAACCTGTACTTTCATTTGAAACTATTGAATGATAATACATTACAAGATTGATGCCTTTAATTCAGACGACTGAGGAAAATTGAAAAGATTGGTACAAGATTACAGACAGGTGACAGCAAATGATACATTCCTCAGAGAAGAGCAGCTCAATTTTAGAAGCTTAAATTTATTGTCATTGTTTCCAGTGTGTGTAGAGAGAGAGAGAGAGAGAGAGAGAGAGAGAGAGAGAGAGAGAGAGAGAGGTCTGTCTTTTTCCATCCACCCACTGCACACCTTATGTTGCGTAAGTCTTATAAAACAATTCACCTTTTTGGTCATAAACCTCATGAGTGCACCCCACTCGAATATTTGATATCTGATCTCACAGCATTGCAATTGGATCAGATTAGCACTGTCACAAGTCACATAAGCCACTACTAAGAGGAACAATACAACAGCATGCACCGTCAAATACACACGTCATTAGATTGCGGTTGCGTACAAAAACAATGCATTGAAGTTGGCTAACATACGGAGAAATACAAGTTTATCAACAAGTATATGTTCAAAATTGACCCCCAAAATTTCCTGAGATCCAGTTTAGAGTCATATTGGTCCAAGAGCGATAAGTTCAATCAGTGCATCCAAATATCAACATGTCCAGGAGTCATGGCATGCATATTGATTAGCTTTTAGCCTCGTCTTTTTTTTTTAACTTGAATATTTATTGTATTTCTGTACAGCAGTATTCAGCCATGCAATGACGGCCCTATCAGAAAGAGCAGACCCGACAAGTCTTAAACTGCTCCCTAGAGGGGAAAGACACGAGAAAGCAGTGATGAATAGGGGAAGAACAGCAACACATTGCTGACATGGCAATAACTTTTAAAAAAACATTTATTGGCTCATACAAGCAAAAACAAAAAGTGCACATTGCGTGCTTCAAAGTGACAAGACAGGAAGTAGGGTGCCTGTGTCTGGTGCAGCATGGCGGACGCCAGCTTGGGCGACGTACCTATGAGCGAAGGCCAGCGCATTTTGTGATGGTTCTGGTCTGGAGTCCGAGTTGGGGGTCGTGTCACAGATTTCATCCGTACCGTTGATGTTTTCCATGGGCGGAGTCACGGGGGTCAGTGGTGATGACAGCTCCCCAGCCGGAGACTCCTTCGGGCGAAAGAAATGTTTACAGCATTAGTCTTTTTTTTTTTTTTGGTGTCGCTAGTTCGGATAAAGATCTGAACTGCTAAATATTAGCCTACTTTATTGATTGCTTGTCTGCACACTAACTGACCAATCCTATGAAGTATAGTGTATGAAGTGCTGCCTCCTCAAGTGAAAATGCTTTTATGGGCTTTGCATCAATAAGTAGAAGCTGCTTGACTCATTTATCCGCCTACTCACCGTCATCACGGTAACGACAACCATCCTCGCCTCACCTATTCATGAGACAGGACCACCCCCTCACAAAAGGCCCAAAAGTTGAGAGACTTAAATAATGAGGTACACAGTGTGACTCATGGCATTGTGTACAATCACCAAAGCATTTCTCTGATTTTTTTTTTTTTGTATCATTTATAATATGCGTTTCTGGAGTCATACAGGAGATTGACGCCCGCAAAGTAAATTTATAAGGAACTGCAAGATCTCCACTTACGGATTTTTAAAGTGGGCCGCTGCGAAGTGGGCACTTGACTATCATCTACCCCTGATCAAGTGTTTGCATGTGATGCCCTCCTCCCCCAAACACACACACGCAGACAACAGTTGTGCCGCGGGGCATGCATTTATAAAAATATGAATCATAATACTCCCATTGTACTTTCAACAACATTGGGCAGAAGTAACGGGTGACAAAAAAAGTTTCACAGCCAAATTAGTAAACTTTTAAAGAATAACGAATCAAATGAATAGATTTCAACAATGTACAGTATTAAACTATTTTTAATATTTAAATACTCAACAAAATTGGACTTGGAAAAGAACACCCTCCTTTGCGTGTTCCAATAATTTTGCTTTGCTAGAAAATGGGCGAGTTCAAACTAAAGGTACAATCGGTTGTGTAAGAACCTGAAAATAAAAGCTGATCTTTTTTTTAGTCGCACATTTTTTTTCTTTGGAAGTCAAACCCAAATATTTTCCGTCTGGAAAAAGAATGCGCCTCGCTGTTCGCAATACTTTTGAAAGGGAACGCATACACAATTCATGGATTTCATCAAGGCTTTGTGCAACAACAGAAAAATCTAGAACAACAAACTCAATCTCCAGGGTCTTTTATTATAGGAGATGGCAAGGAGAGAAACTCATAAATGAATCATCTTTCCCATATACATAAATAGTTCACCGGGGAAATGATGGAGGTGTGTTTGTATGTGCTTGCTCGGCTGCCTCGAACACTGATGAACTCTTTATGAGCACTTGCACATGCTGATAGGTCATTAACTATAACGCTGGGAAAATTGAACAAGCGCAGCTTATCTTTATGTCCCACGCAAGCGGAGACAAATCATTTAAATGTTCCGCATACATGAAACAAAGCTATTAGGACTTATGGCAAGAACACAATGGCCTCGCTTGTGCATCCCTAATGGACAAGAAGGAAGTCAGAGATAAGAGATTATGTCTCATGTTACACTTCCCGCTCCTCATACCGATTGGGATTTCTCATTCAGATTGGCTTTATCACACTCGGCTTTATTTTCCCTGTCCTCTTTTTTTTTTTTTTTAAAGGAGTAAATCCTTGAAATTGAGGCTTTATTATGAAAATGTGAACTTTTCATAGAGAGAGTTTTCTAGTTTCACCATGAGAATGTGATGATGGTGCGATGATTGTCCTTCTCTAGCTTCCTAGCTTCACAAAGGGCCGTTAACAACAATTTCTCCATTAAAACTCTCTCATTTCCACCCACAAACTTCTATTATGTAATATTCGGCAGAAAACGCTCACATGAACGCGACTTGTCATCCGGAACAGCTTTGTTTAATTCAGTTCATGAATATAACGTTGCCCATTATACTGAGATAAGAAGAGCTAAACACTCCCAGGGGATAATAGTGTTGCGGAAGCGCCGTAAAAGGCCAGCAACCATCTTTACCACTATCAAAATGGATGCAACTCACTTTTGCATCTCTGTTTTGTGATTCTTATGACTGTGTACTGACCGAACCTACCTGAGAGGGCGAGGTGGCCATTTCCATCTTCTCTTGACTTTTCTCTTTAGCAAGCCGCGCTGCTTCTTTATACTCTGCAAACTTCTCTGCAAACTAGACACACACAGAACATAGGCCAGTCAAATTAAAAAAAAAAAATGATGCTGCAGTCATCCCCAAAGTCAAGACACACACACACACACACACACACACACACACACACACACACACACACACACACACACACACACACACACACACATTGAGTATGACATCAGTGTGTAATAGGTCGGCCATTGATGAAGCTCGGTGTAGGTCAGGCAGAAGCGGTCATTGTCAATAATGTTCTGGAATTTAATTTAAAAAGATGGCTGTTGCCTATAATGTGTCCCTTGAACAAGGGCGTCAAGCTCATTTTTGTCACGGGCCACATTGGAGTCATCGTTTTCCTTGGAGAGCCATTATGACTGTCAAACCATGTGAAGAAGTCAAGAATAATGGTTTATTCAACGATTGTTGAAGTGACTGTGATTAGGTCTTTGGTCACAAGAAAAGGCTTCCAATATATGTTATTTATTACATATGATAATTTCAAATTTTGCAAGATTTTAGCAAGCATTAATCAGGGAAGTTGAGTTTGACACCTGTGTCCTAAAGCATTAAGGAGGTTATTTTTCCATGTAACGTTTTGAAAGTGTGTAGTATGGGGAGAAAAGGAATTTCGGATAAAGATATTATTAACATAAGGAGAAATGGCATCGGTCGACCGTTTCCTCAATCTCGCTGTGAATCATGAATTCATCCTAATGAAAAAATTCAGACATACAGTATGCAGTATCAATTGGGGCTGTTCTGATGAGTGGCATTCAGTGTTGCGTCCTCCTTTCATTTTTCTATAATCACAGCTTGTCGCTGGCTTGATCCACAAGCCTATTTTAGTCAGAAGCAAAAGAATCGAGCAAGGCTATGAAGAGCCCAGCTGAAGAAATTACAGTGCCTCATGAACACGAACCACTTTTACGTACGACATTACAGCAGATATTTCAAGCATCCCGGTTGAAGTCTACAGCCAAGTGAAGGACAGTCCGGTTTAGAACTGTAACCGACACTTCTGCTGGAGGTGCTCTCAAGTCTGCCATTGGTAGAAAGGCCGCCAGTAACTCAATCGCATTCCACTTTGGCGCAATATGATAGCTCTGTTCTCATTCAAGTGATTGCTAGAGTTGTCAGTCGGCAACGTGGAGACGTTGAGAGGTACCAGGAGATGTACACAACAGTGGAAACGTTGAAGTCCACCAACAGCTGTACTGTATTTATCTTTTTCACAGCAGGCATTTGGATAGTAGTCACACAGTAACTCATTTGCTTTGCATTCCATGTAGCTTTTAGAGCAGGGGTGCCCAAACCTGCTCCCCGAGAGCCCTTGCCACCTAGAAGCCAGGTGTATTGTGATTGCATTTTATCAGTAAAAGTGAACACGGTGAAGTCACATCTGGATAATTCCAAGTGTAAAAAAAAAAATGTTGAAGCCCATGATTGGTGTGTGAAGTGATCATTCTACGGAGGCTGATCACTAATAGCAGCCCCATGAACGTAAAAGTAGTAATTTATCGCTAATATAAACTGCTTTATTCTCAATTTTATTGCGATCCGGCTGTGCGTCGGGTGTAAGGGTTAGTCACACGCCACACTCATTCTATTTGAAAATAATAGACTTGTCAGATACAGGGAGAATTATCAATTACTACTTTACGGAGGAAGAAAGCCGTGCGTAAATACTATCCTGCCGTAAATGTCTACCATACATTAAAATTGAGGGCCTGGCAGCTGACCAAATCACATCAGCGTGTATAAAATTATGCACTCGCATTTATGAGTGAACCATTGGATATAAATAACTTAAAGAAAAAAGGTGAAGGGATTTATGGGTATGATTTAGTGCAACTATTGAGGTAAGGGGGGAGAGGCCACCGTCGTACCTGATACTAATAATCAACATATAATGTGAGCCAGGAAATGTCCTCTACATCAGCTTTGGTTATAAGCACCTTTGCCTGACACATAGGATGTGGCCAGACTGTTGAGTGTGGTGATGGTCCTAGTGCACAGGTGTCAAACTCAAGGGCCAGATCTGGCCCGCCAGGTCATTTTATGTGGCCTGCGAAAGAAAATCATGTGTGTCAACTTGCTAAAATCAGGACCAAAATTTTGCAATGCTGTAATTTTGTTACCCTGTTTACACCCACTTGAACAATAATTGAACAAACGATTATAATTTACTTGACTGATTTGAAAAGTAGTAATCTATTAATTTGTTGTGGAATCATTTTGTGGTTTTACTGTCATAACGGCCCTTCGAGGAAGACATGATTCCAAATTAGCCCACGTCTAAAATGAGTTTGACACCCCTGTGAGTGTGTCAAAGCTTAATCATACTGCAGAGGAGAGAACCCAGTACTGACACACATGCAAACACATTATCAGATACTATACACAAATTCCATGTGGGGAAAATCCTCATTAACCCTTTCATGCACTCTGTAACCTGCATAGCATGATAAGCTGTCCACCGTAGTAGCCGCTGTCCCTGAAAGGGTTAATATAAACTGCCAAACAGGTTTGGAGAAAAAAAAAAGCCATGGCAACTGGAATGGAGAATCTGTGGAAGTGGCATCCTCTCCCAGGGACTGGTGAGAGGAGGAGAGAAGCTCAACCAGAGAACGTTTGTGGGCGTGGGTCCGTGTGTTTTGTGAGAGAGAGAAGAAAGAGAGTGTGTGTGTGTGTTTGTTGGTCGAGCTACCTTGGACAGATGATGTTCGGTGGAGAATCCCAGGCCGTAGACCGTGTTAGCTCGACTGTCCGCCCACTGGCCAAACTTCTGTGAGGTCTTTGTGAACGTCATGTTGGGACTGATGGTGCTGTTAATTATTGCCTGCGGCACAGAGGAAAGTCACTTGATACATTTTTAATGAACTTACTACGGTGTGTTTAATGCATGCGCGTGTATGTGCGGGTCAGATGGAGAAGCAGAGGAAGCAATTTCAATTTGGCTCTCATTTCATTAGGAACACCTGTACAATAAGAAAGCACGGTGTCAAACTCGAGGCCCAGGGGCTAGATCTGGCCCGCCACAGCAATTTAGATGGCCGGCGAAAGCAGCTCAAAGATGTCAACTTCCATGATCCTTTCTAAAATGTCTAACAAAATTTTAAATTCTCATCTGTAATAAGAGATATATTTTCAGCATTTTCTTGTGACCAAAACCCTCATGATACTTAAACAATTGTTGAATAATAATAATAATAATAATACATTTTATTTATAAGCGCCTTTCAAGACACCCAAGGACACTTTACAATACAGTTATTCTTGACTTTTTTTTATATGGTTTCACTCATAACAGCCCTCCAAGTGAAACGGTAACTAAAATTTGGCCCGCGCCAAAAGTGAGTTTGACACCCCTGATATAAAGCGATCAAATGTAAGAGTTGTATCCAAAGTTTTGGCACTGATTTTTATCAAAAAACACCAGGTAGTCAGATCTGATTTGCTTCAGCGGGCCACAGAAAATAGTGTGGCGGGCGTGTTTGCTGTCCACTCAAATGCATTTATTGGCTCAGCTGTGAGAGGCGTTTTGAATATTGTGTTTATAAAAGTGTATGAGAAGGGCAAAATATGGGAAACACTTCTCCCTATGTGACAAAGCACAATTCAGTTCAGTGTTGCAGCTGGTAAGTGGACAGCGAACGCATCAGCTTGCCTTCAACCAATGAGTCAATTTTGCGAATTCGATGTTGTCCAGCGTAACAGACTAATCTGGAAATAACAACGTTATCGCTATTAACAATCGCTATAACAGAATCAAGCAGTGGAAAGTGATTCCTCAAAGAATATCTCCAGACGTAGCTGGGAGCTGGAGACAGTGTTGAAAGGTCATGAATTATTTAGAGACTTTACACAGAACACTTGGGTCAGTTCGTTGACAGTGAAAAAAAAAAAAATCATTTAAGTCTTCCATACTGTAATCTGACATCTCTAGAGCACAGCTAATTAACGGTTGATCAATCAGTGGTGATGTTGTGGAACATTCTGATTAACTGACATCAATAAGAGTTTGGGAAGGGTTGTGGTCAGCATGCATGCGCGTTACAGAATCAATTAATTTGCTCGGGTTAATGTGATGTGAGGTGCCGGACAAAATGTTGAAGTTGCATGACCATCATCACAGCATGTTGACTGTGGCTTTTCTTATTGACCCTCCCTCCTCTTCTTCCCTAAAGCGTCCCACCACATCGCTCAGCTCTCCCACAATATGATTCATGGAAGTAAAATATGGACGAATCGCTGTTTCATGAAGAGCACACAAGAGCCGCATTTCGATCGTCTTGGTGGTTGGATTTCACAGATGACAGTCCACTTTGATTTCTCAATTCATGTGTTAATGATTTGGGTTGCCACAGACTGTGCGCAATTTTGCGCAGAGCAAATTCAACTCGTGAGTCAATACAAATTTTCGAGTGGAATATTTCATTCATGGAAATATGGAATTTGTGATTTACTCTTAGCGTTCCCTTTAGTTCTTTTGAGTTGAGTCTAATAATTAGAGACGTCGCACAGTGATTTAATTAATCAAACAGGATTTGGACAATTTCTTGAGTGCAGAAATTTGGGAACCGGGTTCCTACATCTTAGCTTAAGTTACATTCAAGGCTTTTTTTCATTGTATTTGAAATTAAATTTAAGACTGACTTCCCAATGTTCCCAATGTACTGTGTTATGTATAGTTGCTACAAATGATCTGCTCTTGAAAGTCCCAACAAAAACCCCAGTCCTTGTTTCACTGGTCCCTGCTATGGTGATTGCTCTTTTGGTGGAATTATTTTTAAAGGAATGTTGATTTTATTTTGAAATTTGAGAGTCTTTACAATCATAAAAACCTACTAGCCATGTGGTGATTTTTTTTAAAAGACTTTTGGGACTTTAATGCCGATTTGCTGATTAATATCTTATTTATAGCGTCAGGGATTCAACGGCTTTTTAAGGATTTGCAGCAACCGTGTTTAAGATAATGTATTAGATGTGTAGGCATAATAAAGTCGCCATACCAATTGCAGCATCCATTTTTCATCAGGTTGTGGTTTCACATAGTTAGCAAACAAGCCCGCAGCATTTCAGAGCGGAGATAACAACTTGATTTTGCACTATAATGAAGTTTGGATTGGATTGGATAAACTTTATTGTCAAATGTACAGTATGTGTAACATACAGCACAGATGAAATTTCTTCCCTCTCAACATGAAACAAGAGGAGCCGCTGCGGGTGTCCGCGCCGCCATCAAAAGAAAAGTTAACAAAAAAAGACAAAATACAAAACAACACATGAGACACAGACAATCGTGCACTCTTAACCACTTTCCTGCATACACTTTGTTGTCTGAAGCAGTTATAGATGAAAGAGGAGCGAATCAAAGTGTCCTTTTCACCAGTGGATCAAAGACGTCATGCTGCAATGTGCACACGTCTGCTACAAGCTAAACTTGAAAGCAACAAGAAGCAGTAGCATCCATTAACGAAAAGAGATTGACTCTCTTCTCCTGTCCCATGTAAGTCCGCTTCAATTCTAAGCCACGACTCCCAGTTCCACATACGCATCGGCGCTATATAATTATTGAATTTCTTTTGTTCTTGTTAAAATTTGGTAAAATTGTTCACAACACTCAGACAGACTTGCAGATACAGTACATGTGCAAATTGTATTGACATGCACACACAAACACACACTCGTTGAAACATGAGCTCCGAGTCTTGTGACAGTCTGCAATGCTTTCACAGTGCTAAGCATTTTAAGAGCAAGGTTGTGTGAAAGGAGGACATCTTGACAAAAGGAAGTCGGTGATCAACAGTTGAACAAAGTGCAAAATGCACACTACGGGAGAAGACTTCAGCTCACCTTGGTACCATCCAGGCTGATGATGCGGTAGACATTGCGCGTGCTGTCGTAGAAGTAGGACACGGTAACGGCATGCTTGCTGGTGGGCAGCCAGTTCTTCTTGGTGTTGGGATCAATTTGGAAGACGTGGGCCCGCGTGCTGTAAATGGGCTGCTCCCTGAAGGGGACGAAAAAGAAGTTATGAACTTCTTTGTGACGCAGTACCAACGTCTCTCCAAACCCAACGCCGGCACTGAAACTCCTGTCGTCCACCGGAGAGCCGGATCGCCCGGGCAGTCGAATAACGAGCTGGCCATCCTCCATCGTTTACAAAAAAAACTAACTCCAAATCAAAACAACTGTGAATGTGCATCGTCCAGTATGCGCGGAGGTATTCTTGACTATAAACGCGCGTACCAAGTGGAGAGACGTTCTGCCAGCATCACTAGCAGCCAACTGCACCATACACTCTTTTGCAGTCAGTGGCGTCTCTCTATGCGCCGATATGGGAATGTCTCCAGCATGGAGTGAGGGTCACACGGGGGGGAGAAAAGAGAGCGTTTAGGGCTAAATATAGACAGTAGGCCACGCTTTACTGCCAAAGACACACCCCGCTGGACACCACTTTCCACATGGCCTAACTTTTCTGCATATGTGTGTATATAGAAACAGATCCTGTGGAAAACTCTCAAAGGAAAAAGCACACCTGTCCAAGAAACACATCCGAATAGTTTGCTTAATTAATCAGAAGATTCAGACTGGAGTCCAACTTGTTAGTTCTGGAAACACCACAGACAGCAAATCTAAAATATATATATTTTTAAATACTTTTATTTTGAGAATAAGGTCATTTTGAAAATACAAAACATCATGGACGTGCTTCGTGTTTTGCGGCTTCAGTGCTTCGCGGGTTTGTCCAGAATACTGCATTCATTCAAATGTTTTATAAATACAGATATATTGGCAGCCATGCTGCGGAAGGATGCATTGTTTCATCTTGATGCGCGAGAGAGGAGGTTTCCCTGCATGCCGAACGACTCAAAGGCTTTGTATTTGCCTGTACTGTACTGTACATGCCACGGGCACTCATTCAAGGCACGCAATTGGTTCCCAGCGCGACGTTGAACAATGAGAGCACGAGTGGATTTATCGCGTGAGTTGATTAGCTGCGCATCATCGCAGCCTCGCCAAGCGCATTCCCTTGTGACTTCTCACGCTGTTGACTGTCTCGCATACTGTACCTTAGTGTTGTGTTCACGCTTGTTTTTTTTTTCTCATGCGATAACTTTTTTGACTAGTTAAGTTGCGCTTCAACCCCTTCCTGCTGCCGAAGCAATGCATCCGTCCCGCCACGAAGATGGCACCATCAACGGGGGCGCATTGCTTCAACGGCGGCGAGGGGCTGGTTCACAGCTTTGACCGGGTCGGGGAACCTCATTTTGAAGGTTTCCCTCCCCGGTCAGCTGGGTTTTTTTGACACATAACGAAGGAGCGGTGACAGCTCAGACAAAGGCTTAAGTGACAGCTGAAACTGGCAGCTAGGTAAGAGTGGGGTTTTTTCTTCACTAAAAAAAGACCATTGTCAGATAAAAACGAAACCTCAAACTTAATTGAACTACCGTATTTTCCACATTAAAAGGTGTACTGGATTATGAGGGGCACCTTCAATGAATGGGCTATTTAGTAATTTTTTTTCATATATTGGACGCACAGCATTATGAGACACGATCTACAATGCATCCACTAGATGGAGCTACGCTCAAGGAAATGCCAACACAACACTACACTACACCCTGATTTATATTGCGATCATCAGATGTCAGTAAAACGTATTTAATAAAGCAGAGACACAGTTCAATTAACCAACAGCAAGTTATAACATTGACTTGTTAACGTCTCATAAAAAAATGAATGAATTATTCCACAGGTGCCGAAGTGCGTCAGGGTTCAACTATAGTTTTCAGTTGTAATGTCGCCAATCACCACAAGATGGCAGACATGTCTTAGTTGCACTAAGAGCTTACACTGCCCAATACTGTAACGTCAGTCAGCAAGCCGAAGAATTTTTGATGGATTTGAAATGAAACAAACAGAGTACTTCAATAATATGAAAATTTGGAGTGAGTTGATTTTTCTGAAAACATTTGACGAAATGAGTTCTTCCACTTAATGTTGGTTTCTTGTTCAGCAATTTTGTGCCATCCTTGAATGGTAACTATTATCCAAGAGAGCACTTTACAGTGTGTGGTTATTTTGTTGTTTATCTCAAACCCTTTGCTATTGGGTTCAAATAGTAGATCTTTTAAAGATACATTAAATGTTTTTATCAAAAACAAAATATACTAAGAGCATGTATTTTGCACGTACAGTAAGCCCATATTTTGTCCATATTTTAAGGGCCATTTTTGTCATACATATTTCTTATGTGTTGTGTCTAATGTCTTGTTGTTATTGTGTCATGTGTTGTGTTATTTGTCATTTTATGTTCTTTTGATGGTGGGGCGGGCACCCGCAACGGCTCCTCTCTCTCCTGAGGGAAGAAATGTCATCTGTGCTGTATGTAGCACATTTGACAATAAAGTTGACATGAACATATGGCGAGGAAATGCTTGGTTCTATGTGGCCTCCAAGTCACACTGATGAAAATTGTGGCCCCCTCCAGCATTTCAGTTGCCCATCCTTGCTACATTAAATGACATAAGCACACTCCTGTATGTAGAGAACCAATTACCTTACATTTCTAAAATATTGCTAGTGGATTTATACCAGCGTAGCTTATATACGCATGATCTAAGCTCCACCATGCGTTCATCTGACAGGATTTAATTCCTTATTGACCTTTGGGTGATGCCCAAAGAGGAGTCTGGATTGACCCCCGCCAGTGCAGCATATTTTTGGACTCTCCATTCATTTGTCTCGTAGGTACGCATTGCCTCATTGTGTTTTGAACCACTGACATTGCCCTCATCCTGTATAGCATTGTGTCGACTTTTCTAGTAGATTCTACATTCAGTACACACTCACGCACGCACGCACACACCCAGTCAAAGCACAGGGTGCAGGGGGAGATATTCTGAGCTGGCAGTGCTAGCAGAGTGGGAGATAGAGAAGTGCTTACACTGCACTGAGGGGTTGATGGGGGACTTCAAAGGCTTGGTGTATAAATGAATATTAAAATTCATCGGCAGTACCCCTCCTGTGTGTGATTAGCCCAGACTAGGAAAGACAGAACAACAGAGAAACAGAGGGAAGTTCGTCGGGAGGCGCATGATGGGGGAACGGGGAGCGCATAGGAAGTGCAAGAGTGAATTTGGGCTGATTACCGCTCTTCCACAAAGCTGCTTGTGGAGTGCAAATTATCATAATCATGGACAGCAGTGCAAGTGGCGGAACTGTGAGTCATTGCACTGTGCACAAATCACACAAGCGCGGCCTGTCTGTGTGATCTGTGCAATAGCTGCTTGGCAACTGGCATCCTATCGCATTGCATAATTCGGCAAAAGCTGAGGCTAATTTGGCATCGCTTGCTGTTCACGTGCGTGCGTATCAAACAGCACAACATTCCTGCGCTTTGATTCTCACATGAATGCAATCACCCAAGTGTGTTGTTATAATATAGGACACCCACCAGTCGTCAAAAAGAAAAAAAAACAACAATTGATTTGGACATGTCCGCCTCCATCTTTTTTTTTTTTTCATTACGTGCGAAAAGCAATCACGTGCCCTTTTGAATTAAACTGTTTTTCATTCATTTTAATCACCAGCCAAATTACCTAATGGTTTCCCGGAGGTCTGTTGTAATCACAACTGACCTCGTTTGCACTCGTAATGACATTGCATTGGTCATCAGTAGTAAAATATACTCATCAGACACTTCGTTAGATACAGGCGAATCAGATTCGATACAAGAGAAGCATAGAAATGATGCTCCGTTCCGACTGGAACAATCACAGAGGTATTATTTGAAATCAGAATGAATTATTATGGTTGCAGTTTAAGACTGTGTAGAACCACAAAGCATCATGTGAGAGGTGTTTTTTGCCTCTTTCATGTAGTCAGAGGAATGAATCAAAATAACGGCTTTTGTATACAAGAAGTAGAGGGAGTTTGGTTGGCGTGCAGGGTGCACTGCGTGACACAAGAGCAGGTGATGCTACAAGAGTGTTGAAGGCAGTGTGGTGAAGGGAAGGGGAAAAACGGGTGATGTGATGAATGCAAAGGAGAGAGAGAGAGAGAGAGAGAGAGAGAGAGAGAGAGAGAGAGAGAGAGAGAGAGAGAGAGAGAGAGAGAGAGAGAGAGAGAGAGAGAGAGAGAGAGAGAGAGAGAGAGAGAGAGAGAGAAAGAGAGAGAGCAGATGATGCAGTCATTTTTGAGGAATAACGAATTCCATAAACTGCTAGCGTACATTTTCTGGCTACAACAATGAGTACATTTGCATCGATATACAATGCAAGAGAAAAGAGTATAAATCTTTAGATTTAATGATGAACGTGAACAATATGAAAAGTTTAAGTCATAAATATGTTAGCATTATCTTTTTTAATCTGATTTAGGATTTACAGATTTCTGTTTACGTCACAACTCGTTTGGTAGAATTTTGTGAACTTGTCATCATGAATGCTTCAAAGATTGCTTGTCAAAGTGTTTTGGGAAATGAACAAATCTAATTGAAATAGATGTATAAACTCTTTCATATTGATTCATTCATATTCATTTTAACTCAAGCCCAAACACAACTAAGTCGTTTGTAGAAAATATATTGACATTTATTGTAATCCAGATTCATGTATTGTTTGTGTTTGTTTTAAAAAATAAATCCACGAATCCATGGAAAAAGTACAGTGTAAAAGAATCACATATGAAATTAAAATAGCAACACTTTGTTCAAACCTCCCAAAAATGAAGTACTTGTTTTGTTGGGTTGGGACCTGAAGGAGAGTCGCCTACGAAGCATGACAGAAAGACACGCGCACACACACGAACACCCACCTCTACAGATGTAGCAGGAAGTGACAGGTGTTGTTGATATGATGCACTGCAAGGGCTTAGAATGTATTCCTTTTGGAACCAAACTGCTTTCACGTGTCACAATATCATGCAAAAGGCCGCATGCTATTTTCTACTTCAGTGTCCCCCCTTTGACTATGCAGCTGCTCCTATTTCTGAAGGGGGAAAAAAAAAACATACATTACATAATAGCCGTTCACCCCAGGAGCACTCACATTCCTTCGACACCTTGACCCCCACTCAGTACCCAAGAGGCTTTGCTTCTTTGGAGAGCTTTTTTTTTTTTTAATTATTATTAATTCCACAGAGAAAGGCATCAGAGAGAGTTGAGCTCACATTAAGCGGAGCGGGGTTATTAATGAGTGCGCTTCAAGTTACTGTATTTACTGAAAGTGTCTTAGATGACCTTCCCCCTTCAGTACACTCTTGAAAACATGCGAAACAGGGAAAGAGTGAGAGAGAGAGAGAGAGAGAGAGAGAGAGAGAGAGAGAGAGAGAGAGAGAGAGAGAGAGAGAGAGAGAGAGAGAGAGAGAGATTGATAGTACTGTATTTTCCTATTGGAAGTTGATAAAAATCTCTAACTGTTGATTTTCTCCAAATATGTCATAACAGCAAGCAGAAAGAGGCTAGTCATCAAACCAAGAGTGATGACGGACTACCAAGGTAAGTCACAATTCACTTCACAGAAAGTTAGGGAAACAGGAGAATTCAGATTAAGATTCAGAAAACTTTATTTATCCCGCAGGAGAATGGCTCATTGAGGATGTTGTCATTCATTTGGAGAGCGGGAAATATTGTCAGTCACGGATCACTCATTGCCTCTTTTAGGTATGAGGGACTCCTCAATATAGTAGTCGGTGATGCTATGTGTACAAATGAATGCTTTTGCAGTAAAAATAGATAGATAGATAGATAGATAGATAGATAGATAGATAGATAGATAGATAGATAGATAGATAGATAGATAGATAGATAGATAGATAGATAGATAGATAGATAGATAGATAGATGGATGGATGGATGGATGGATGGATGGATGGATGGATGGATGGATGGATGGATGGATGGATGGATGGATGGATGGATGGATGGATGGATGGATGGATGGATGGATGGATGGATGGATGGATGGATGGATGGATGGATGGATGGATGGATGGATGGATGGATGGATGGATGGATGGATAGATAGATAGATAGATAGATAGATAGATAGATAGATAGATAGATAGATAGATAGATAGATAGATAGATAGATAGATAGATAGATAGATAGATAGATAGATAGATAGATAGATAACAATCGATGATCTGATGCTAATTCTTCCAGCTCTCGCTTCAAACTAATACTAGCACCAGCTCAGTGTGGTAAAATTGCCTTTAATCCTCGACAGCAGTGATTCTCAAAGTGTAATACGAGTACAACTAGCGTACCACTAAGGCTCACTCTAATGGTGCGCAAAAGAATCACTGCCGAATCCTCCGGATCACTACCCAATACAGTTCAGTTGTATTTAACTTTTTGGGTGTATTGTATTTTCATTTAATATTTTTAAACTGTCTTGGCGTAAATCTCCAGCGTCAACCGTAGATGGCGAGCCCAAGTAAAAAAATATTACAAGTTTATTAAAAACATTCAAACCTGAATGCAAAAGGCATTTAATAGGATTAAAGAGATTTTTTTTAGTACAAAATTATTTTGTTAATTACATCGACAGACAGTATTATGTCCGATGGGCAGCAGTCCAGTACCTATCAATGTAGCTCGATCGCGGGGAAGACACATCGATTAAATACATGTTTCGTCACACCCGTTATATCGAGCCATCTATTCATTTTGAATACCACTTATCCCCACTATGGTTGCTGGTGACTCGACTCTCCGATCTGACTTTGGGTGATAGCCAGGCTACACACTGAACTGGTCGGCAGCCAATTACAGCTCATGTACACAACGACAAACAACCATTCACACTCACAATCACTCCAAAGGGTGATTTACAGTCTTCAGATTAATTAAATAATCAACTCTATGCGCAGAAAAGCCAGAGCTTAGATATGAATCCCCAACGTCTGAACGGGGGGGGCGCTAACTACACATGCCAACACACCATGCTAGGGCACAGTGGCCATCAGGAATTTCATGAGATTCATGAACGGCCGGCCCATTTAAGGATCAGTCGATCCCAACCCCCAACCCCTTATCACCCACCCTCCCCCCTTGGCGACTGACTCTCAGCCGTCCGCACCAACTCGTTAAAAAGGCGCACGAAGGCTGCCATCCAAACTGCACTTTTGGGAAAATGGCTGCCATTGAAAGAGTTAATAAACAAAGTAGAAGTCCTTTTTGTAAGTAGGTGTATTGCTCACTAAATTGGCCAGAGGTATGAATTTGATTGTAAATGATTGGTTGTCTATTTGTGATTGGCTGATGACTAGTCCAGTTTTGCTGCCCTAATGAGGACAAGCATTGTGGATGGATGTTTAACTGGTGCTCCTAACGTCAATACAGTACTCACATGCTGCCATGGCAACATACATTTTTTTTTTGTCATTGGTTGACATGTAAGCATCGATGTTACCAGCCCAACAACAAACTGTCATAGGCTTGGCTTTGAGGTCACAGCGCCACTTTTAGGCACCCTCCACCCGTCTGCGCAGGTACATACCAACACGTGAGGCATTCGCTGTGCTCTCAATCGCATTTGATGTGTTCCATTGTGGATCAATTGACTCACTGAGTCAGTTGCATAAGAATAACTTAGTCACCAGCGTGGCAGAGCTCGGCAAGAGCTGCCGCTAGGTGGGAGACCGTTGGATGGATGGATGGATGATGCGCTGCCCACACTAGTGTGAGGTGTGAACGCGGTCCGCAGAAGCCTTCTGTGCATCATAGCTAATGCAGGAGTTTTGGCAGAAATTGCACCATGCCTCGCACCATATTATCAACCTCCTGGTGGGTCATTAATCCCACTAAACTGTGGGAGACATCTGTTAATGAAAGCAAGGCCTGGTGGGGGTTAGGGAAAACTGGGCTCAAGTTGGACGGGTGGGAGCCATGAAAATGAGCGCTGTTGCACACCAAGCAGGTACATCTCGCTGGTGGGCGCATGTTGAGATATTTAAGGTCACCGCTGCTGCCATGGAGACAGGATGCCACTCTCAGTCACAGAAATAGTGTTCAGCATTGTTGCGACTGCGGTTCCAGCATTTAAAGACCCAGAACAGGGTGTACAGCCAATCGCAGCATAGATGTCTGGCAACAACATTGGAGAAGAAATCATCTTGTTACCGATGCCCATGTTGAAAACTTACATAACTGTCTATAATGGAGGCTGGGAGCACACAGCGTGATGGTGAGGTGCCATTATTACCACCACCAAGGAGTTTTTACGTTTGCTTGTGGAGCTTCCTGTCTACACTTTTTGGATGATTCTAACAATTACCATAACCAACAATTAAATATGGTTAAAAAAAAGGGTGTGGGGGGACATTTTACATTGCATAAATTCTTAAGATTGAAATTGAATGAAATGTGCTATATGTGCATGCAGGGTCAGAAGCTGTATTATTGAAATACATTTCATCCAGATTGCTCATATGAGAGGATAGTTAAAGTTGACATTCACAGCAACTACAGGTTTAGGCACGTGTACAGGTGTACAGTTTGTAAGATGAAGCCTTGGCAGAGGTTTGTGCTCTCGATGCACTTACACACCCATGTATCTTGTATATATTTTTCCCCCCACGGACCAATCATTACATTAATATTTTTAAGATCAAAATATTCGGAAAGCCTCTTATCAAGGTGCAGTGCAGTTTGACACCCCTTATAGTTTGAAACTATAACCACGGTAATAAAGCTTCTGTATACAAAATACGTACAGGACAGTTCCGATCAAAACCTAGCACAAGTATTTGTTACAGATTTGTAGTGGAATTCAATGCCCTGGGTGACTTGTCACAATGCCATTTATATGGAACCAACTTTTGGACTTCCGTTTTATCTTAGTCTGGGAACAAACTCTCAATTCAATTAGGATCCTCAAAGTTAAAGGTAATGAATGCAACTTTGGATGTTGGGCCTCAAGTCTGGCTTACTAACAGACCTAATTAAGAGGAATAGCATCCAATTGGACAGCATTTTATGATCAAACACAACACTCCAACATCAATCTGAAGGTGCATTTGAAAATTTTTTTCCCCTAAGATAAAACGCATCCATTTGCGTTGTGTCTTCTCTGCGTTTTGCATGTCCATACAGGGTAGTGTGAACCAAGCTGCGATCATAATCACTTACCCCATTGTTGAGGTTGAAACGCAAGGCGACACCTCTGGTAACAAGAAGCAATCTCCCTCGGATCAGACGCTGCGTATATACGATGGTGTTGTGTCCACACTGCAGCCTCTCCTGCTAGATCACCGTCCGTTGCGTCTACAGGAATGTGATGACAAGTGTTCCATCCCCCGCGGCTGGATGTCACTGCGCCGACCCACGCAGAAACGTCGCCGTGCGCATGGCTCCGAATCCGAGGCTCGTCCTCCCACCCGGCGCTGGAGCTGGAGAACCGACGAGGTGCCCGCGAGACTGTGGCGTCAATGACCAATTCCGAGCTGGAGGAGGAAGAAGAAGGGGAGGCAGAGGAAGGTGGAGAAGCCCCGCTGCGCGGACTGGGAAAGACAAACCAGAGGCGGTTGATAACACACAGCAGCATCACAGTGTCCACCCGCCTCCCTCTCCCTTATTACCATTGGCTCACAGGCTACGCCCCCACGGTTCTATGAGTGCATCATTTCTGCGCCTAGCTGCAGTCGGTGTTTATTATTTATCGTCACAACGCATGAACCCCCAAAAACATACGTTTGTAAGTGTATCATAAAGGTCTGATTAGGTTTCCACATCTGGTGGCGAATAATGATGATGCATCGTCCGTCCGCTTTCCTCCCACGGAGCAGCGTGTCACTATCCAACTGAGCACCTCAACGCACCGTCCTCCGCAGTGACGTCACTGTGTTCTCAAGAGACTCGTTTCTTTTTTGAGGCATTTGTTGACCAAGTTTCTTGGGAAGTAAAGCTGCACCGGAAACACAATTAGAAACACCTGCGCAATCTCGGTCGATTTGCAGTGGAAATTAAAGACGCCACCACTCCAATAGATTTACTTTACTTGAGTATTTATTTCGATGACAACTTTTTACTTTTAACGCCGGCTTTTTACTCATTACTTTCTCAAAAATAAACTTATGTATTTCAACCTCAGCAGATGAAAATGCAACAAAAAAATCAAAGAGAGGTAACGTCAAGAACAATTAAGATCTTGATGTATTGAAATTGAGTCTTTTAGGCGGAAAATGGGAACAGGGACAGCATCGACACTGGAGGAACCGGAACAACGGAGCGTTAAGCATGACGGCAAGGTATTTCCATGATCTGAGCTCAGCCACGGGCAACGCCTTTGTTTTTGTTGTATACTGGAGACATTGGGTTTCTGAGCAAAAGATGAAAATGAAACTGAAGGGAACCCCCTAGAAACAACCAAGAACTGAAAGAGGCTGCAGTAGAGGCCTGAAAAAGCATTTCAAATGAAGACTGCAACAGGCTGGCGAAGTCAATAGGTTGCAAGTAAGGGTTGCGCCACCAAGTACAAAATATTAACTCACTTTGATTTAATTTAACAATGTCTATTCCAATACTTTTGATTACATAAAAAGCGGGTGGCTCCAAACAAAAGCTGCTGAGTTATTACTCATTTGGATGTAAACACCATGGCATAAAAACTGGAATTCTCAACTTTTGTCTGACATTCTTTTTTTTAATCTGAAACACAAATGCCTTGTGTGTATATGAATTAGATGTGTTGGAGGAAGGAAACGTCTCAAGGACCGGAGTTTGGGACCCCTGGTTATATGTGTGGCTGTGTCACTCAAAACCCACAAATGTATTTGTAGAGTGTGAAAGACGGTTGACATGACAAAGCCATCCACCATGAAATCTGCCGAACAGAGCATAATTCTGTTTCCAAAATGCTCTGGAGTTTGTCCAAAATAAAATTGAAGCAGCTTATTCCTCAACTCGTCTGATTGGCAGAAATGTTTATGACGCTCTGTGTGTTGTCATCAGTCATTTTTTTCTTGAGATGAGTGGATGTGCAGCAATCAAAAAGCGGGCGTTTCTGCACACGTCTGCCTTTCAAAGGCTGTTGTATGCGACAAACCGCATAAATGTCAACTTTAATCCATGTCACCGACTTATTTTCACTCATGATGTGCATAAAACAGTGGAAAAAATGGACTACGATGGAATGTCCCCCTATTATAGTCGAAGTAATAACTGCTGCTAGTTGGGTGATTTGGCCCTAGGTACTGGTAATTTAAATTAAATTGATTGTTTCCCCCCATCAGTAAAGTAAGTTTGAGTTTGATTAGAAGTCTTATTAACTGACAAAAATTGAACATTGATTTGAAAAATTGGAGCATCGTGGTGGCCGACGGTTTAGCACGTCTGCCTCACAGTGCAGAGGTCATGGGCTCGATTCCGGCCACTGGCCTTCCTGTGGGGAGTTTGCATGTTCTTCCTGTGCTAACATGGCTTTTCTCCATGTACTCCGGTTTCCTTCCACATTCCAAAAACATGCATGGTAGGTTAATTGAACACTCCAAATTGTCCCTAGGTGTGAGTGTGAGCTTGAATGGTTTTCTTTCTTTGTGTGCCCTGCGTTTGGCACATCCATTTCAGGGTGTACTCCGCCTATTGCCCGAAGATAGCTGGGATAGGCTCAAGCACGATCGCAACCCTTGTGAGGATAAGGTGATTAGAAAATGGATCGATGGATAAAAAATGGGAGCACTAGCATAGAGCGAGGTGAAACTCCCCGTCTGGGTCAGATGCCCTTTGCTCACACCACATCCACAATTCCCATCCTAACCACTAGACGGAGCCAATTTAAATAACCACTGTTTCCCTGGACCAAAGAGGCATAATCAAATTTTATTCAGCATTGAGGTTGGCGGGAATTCCAAAGAACTGATTTTGAGATAAGTTGATGTAACATTATGACACAAAAAAATAAGGCTTTGTGTTATTTTGAAAGGAAACGCTGACAAAAAAATATTGATATATCATTATTATTATAGCACTTTGCATACAGCAGTGGTTGTTTTAAAGTGCTCTATAAATACAGTTGAGAGTTGATATTATTATTATTATTATTATTATTATTATTATTATACACATGGTAACTTTGGTCAATATTCATTGTGATTCCTACTTTTCAGTTGCTTGTTCTCTACGGCAAAAAAATTTTGATAAATAAAGCCGAATAGTGTGGGGGGGAATCTTTTGTTTATTTTTACTGGGCGTAATTCACAGGGACCTAAAGCAAAGGAGGGGTTTATCCTGGTTTTGATCAGGCCTTTACTGGGAGATGGGCTCTGCCCGCCCTGGACCCCATAAACCACTGCTATTCCATCCATCCATCCATCCATCCATCCATCCATCCATCCATCCATCCATCCATCCATCCATCCATCCATCCATCCATCCATCCATCCATCCATCCATCCATCCATCCATCCATCCATCCATCCATCCATCCATCCATCCATCCATCCATCCATCCATCCATCCATCCATCCATCCATCCATCCATCCATCCATTTTCTGATCTGCTTATCCTCACAAGGGTCACAGGGCATGCTGGGCCCTATCCCAGCTGTCTTCGGGCAGTAGGCAGGGGGACACCGTGAACTGGTTGCCAGCCAATCGCAGGGCGCACATCGACGAACAACCACCCACGCTCACACTCACACCTAGGGACAATTTAGAGTGTTCCATCAATCTACCACGCGTGATTTTGGAATGTGAGAGGACACCGGAGTACCCGGAGAAAACCCACACAAGCACAGGGAGAACATGCAAACTCCACACAGGAAGGCCAGAACCGGAACTGAACCCTGAACCTCTGCGCTGTGAGGCCGACGTGCTAACCAGTCGACCACCGGGCTGCCTCCACTGCTATTCCCTTACCCCGATTCAGGTCCCCGTGGAATTAACCTGTAAAAAATGCTCCTCAAAAGTAGAATGTGGCTCCACAAGTGAAGTCATTGATTAGCATAACATGTTCGTCAAAGAAAGTTATCCATTAAGTTCATTAGTACTGTAAATCTATATATAGTTAATAATACACTAATGATTCATTCAATCATTCTCACAGTATGTAAGACTATCTCAACAACGATTAGGCTTATTTAAATACCAAAATGTGCCAAATCTTGCTGGCCATTTATTTAACAATACTTGGCTACTCTTGCAACGAAGAAAAATTGTTTAGTTGAATTGAATTTAGTTGAGTATGACAAAATTAGACAAAATCCAAGTCAAAAATTTTCTTGTCGAAAAGTTGCTACGTTTCCTTTAATTTAAATGCACTACGTCATGATAACGCGAGATAAAACGAGCAGGAAGTGGTTTACATTTGGAATGGTGGGTGTTGAAGGCGTGTGATTTTGGACTAAATTTGAAAACAACCGGTTTATTTGTGGAATAGTACTGTTATGGTTCCCATGTGTAAATGGTCGATCCAGGCGCCACCGGACAGAAGATTTGATAATTTTGTTATTTTATGAGGTGGACGGTCTGTGGTAGCTGCTAGCTTACTACCATACAACTTCTTCGGGACGAGTTACTGATTCTTTGGAAACGTCATATGCAATTTTCATTAGCCTTACAATTGACTAGTGACCTCTTAGTTATCATAATTGTTACTGTGCTGTTTTCATATCTGCTCCTTTCCCTCTTGTTCCATGTACCCTCGATACCAGTGGTGTTAACGCTGAGGCTTCGTGAGGCATGTTCCCACAGGGCGCATCAACGACACCGCGGTCACGCTACAGGCCAAGGCCCGATTCCATGGATCCATACTTTAACCAACACCGAGCATTCGACAGGTGAGCATGACTGAGTGCCAGAATTGTAGTTGGATTGTGGGATTATAGCTTTAATTTTTTTGGGTTACAGTTATCCAAAGAGTATGGTTTGTTTCAGGACTTTCATAAAGTTTGGAATATTCAGCTTTTGTTGGAAATTCCGTGATGAACAGAAAATGCACGTTAATACCTTTGCAGGCAAATCTATAAAACTGGCAAATTGTGTGTTGATGGCCTGTGACCTTTCCACTCTCTCTGAAACAAATGTTTTAACTGCTTAACATCTAGTGTGTGTTTTTAAACAGCTATGATGTTCGTGCACATGACAGCTTTCCTCCTTACGACTGGAACCCTTGCCCATCGCCCCCTCCTCACACTCGGAGAGATTGGCGCAAGTATGTCGATTTGTCTCAAAGATTCTGACTGACAGTTTTTGACAGGCATTTGGGCTTTAACATCTCACATGCTTTTCCAGGAGGAAACACGAGGACTACGACTCCCCGATTGACAAGCGCCGACGTGGTGATGACTCACCTCATCCCCCTTCAGGACATTCTCTCATTTGTCACCCTCGTCATCGCTCTTTTAGCCCTGACCCAGGTTTAGCAGGCTCGTCCAGATCGTCCTCTGGTTTTGATCACCCGCATTCGCGTGTGCACCCTTGTGTACCTGCGATCCCATGCAACTCCATGAACCATCATGTCCACGATAACGACAAGGTATCACAGAATAGCGCAGCGCATTATCGCGCCGAGTGTGTTTTCATGTTTGCCTGTTGTTGTGCCCTCAGCTAAGTTTTCAAGTGGCCTGTCTGTTCGAGATGTGCCAGCAGCAGCATTCGGATTTATGTCGGAAAGAGACATGCAGAAGTTTGCTACAAGAAGACATGCGTGTCTGCACAAGTGTGTATTAATGACTCTTTCACTTGGTTATCCTTTCGTCGTCACTGCTTTGTGTTTTTCTCACAGTGGGACAGCTCTATATTACGGGATCTACTATGAGTGGATTAGCCTGCCGTAGCAGTGACGCCGATTTGTGTTATGTCCTCCATGAAAATGTAAATGACTTTGGACTTCTTTTTTTCCTCTGCCTTTTGCAGTTTGTGCCATCAAAGATTTGCTCACATCATCACATTTCTGTTTCAGAAAAAAATGGATCCAATTGCTGTACTCTCTTCCCTCCAAAGGATTATGCGTTCAATGAGTGAGTACAAAAGTCATTTCAGCAGCTATTACCAGAACCATCCTATTCATTAAATTAGAATTCAGTTAGTCATCGTTTAATCAGTGGGTGTTAGCAACCTAGAACGAAGCATTAGGGCCACACTGGAGAGAGAATAAAAAAGTATGATTACAAAAACAAATGAATTGAACGTGATAGCATCAAACCGTACTTCCATATTTGACACAGCTTTTGCTTTTGAGGGTCGCGGGAAACTGATTCTGGTCCTACCTGACATGGAGTGAAACGCAGACTATGTCTAACTGGTCGCCAGGCAATCACAGGGCACATATAGAGAAATATATTAATGCCATCTTAGCTTTGTGCTGAGCTGTCAATGAAATAAACAAAAGTTGTGAAACTTCTTCTTTGGAAGACTACGCTGACCTTGGACCGTGGCCACCGAGTGGCACTGCCACTAACAGTTGTTAGTTAGTTAGGTTGTTGTTCCAAGATGGCGCCCGAGTAGGCAGCCTTCAGCAAGTGCTCTTCAAGAGCCTTGTTTGTTTTCTTATTTTTTGTTGTTTTTGTCTTTTTGTTTTGTCACATGTTTGTTGTTTAGTCGTGTGGACCTGATGTGGACGGTTTTCAGCGTTTTTTGGCCACGACATTCGTCAAAGGAGAAGAATCTGTGCTTGGTGGTTGCACCTTCTCGGCAGCACGCCTGTACCAGCACAGATTTTGATTGGGAGGAATGTCGGCGCCATTGACTGTCGGTGCTGGACAGCCCCGGGGCGCTTGTGTTTTTGCGCCTGTAATGGGCAGCATTTTTCACAGCCCCTTTTTGTTCAGTGGAGATGTCGGCGCTGTTGGACAGTCTGCGTTGGTGCGGCTGGATGGATGGCTGCTGAAGTTGAGGATGAGGAGAGAGGAGCGTCGGCGCAGAACGCCGATGCGCATTTGGAACTGAGAGTCACCGCTTGGAATTGGAATGGATTTACATGGGACAGGAGAAGTGAACCAATCTCTTTTATCGTCAATGGATGCTACAGCTTCTTGTTGACTTTGAAACTTAGCTTGTAGCCGACGTGTGCACATTTTGAGCATGATGTCTCTGATCCACTGGTGAAAAACACTTTGATTCTCTCCTCTTTCATCTCAAACTGCTTTAACAACAAAGCGCACGACTGTCTGTGTTTTATGTTATGTGTTGTGTTTATTATTTTACTTTATGTTAACTGTTTTGTTAAGCGCTTTGTTACAGCGTCCGCTGTTGTGAAAGCGCTATATAAATCAGCATGTATTGTATTGTATTGTAACAGCCAGAATGACTCAACCAAACTGTGACCACTCTTAGTGGTGGATCATTCGGCTTCTGCGTCGAACGGCCCAGCTAGCGTCAAGACCAAATATGAAACCACTAACCACCATCAGTCTAGCGAAACTCACCATCCCTTTGTCGAAAACACTAGTTTCATAATCGGACAAAAATCATCCCAGTTCCCGCACCACAAGGTGGTGCTCTTACCTCAGGGGCATAAAATGTTTTTGAATGTAGGACTTGTTGTCTAAATCCTGCTCTTCTTTTCTTGCTAGATTTAGTTGAGCGAGTGCGGCTGATCAGAGCCACAGTGCCGATCCTCAGGTTCAAAGAGAAAGGCAGGTAAGGAGCGACACCTGTCATGGTCTGTGAGTTTCACATCACGCGCTATCATTTTAAGACTGAACCACATATGTTGTCTCTCCAGCAATCTGATGTTTGACCTGAATGTCAACAACATCGTAGGCATCCGAAACACATTCCTCCTGAAGAGCTACGCTTATGGTAACCGTTCATCTAATCCAGAAGTCAGTTCTGTTAGTTAGAGGAAAGCTAAATTGATCTGCTCGTCTGTATTTCAAGCTGAGCCCAGGATACGTCCCCTCATCCTTGTGATTAAGAAGTGGGCGCGGCACCGTCAAATCAACGATGCCAGTCAAGGAACGTTAAGCAGCTACACATTGGCGCTGATGGTGCTGCACTACCTCCAGAGTCAGTATACACACTACACATACGTATTCGTATTCCACCCGTTTGTATCCTCATTCCCGGCTATAATTTCTTATTTGCCGTTTCAGCCCTCGAAAAGCCAGTGATTCCTTCACTGCAGATGGACTTTCCAGTAAGTCTCCCTCCCCACTCTTTGGCAGCTTGGGCCCAGATTCACTCAGCAGTGAAAATAGAGCAAACGGATAGCGTTTAATTCACAAAAAGCGCGCAGTTGGTGAAATGTGTCACTACTTGAGATAACCAAGCAGAATGCGTTTCGTTGTGGCGGTGCTATTTGCGCGCATTGAAATGAGGTAATCTGCATACAAATCGCCCACCTCTGTGCAAACGAGCCTCATTGCTAAACATCGTGTAATTCACTAACACCGTCGCTAATAGCCACACTCGGTTTGAGTGAAGCAAATGACGGCTATCGAAAAACTTGGTGCTCCTCTGTGGAAGCCTCCTTTTTTGGGGGGGAGATGCATTACAACCTGTGACGTCTGAGCAATGTGAGGGAACGCTCCACATGTACGTGACATTATCCAAAATCACATTAACCATGCTCTTGTTCTACCTGTCGCTATGCATCACCGGCATAGGTAGATGAGCAAAGATACATCGTGGGGATCGGTGACGGCACACCTTCCACGCCCATACTACGAGTTAGTTTAACATGACACGAAATATGCTGTAAAAATACCTTCTTGATCCGTTGCGAAACACTTAACAACGCATGTACCGCACAAAAGAAAGTCACGTGGGAACATCACAGGAGAAAACAAGTCGGGTTAAATCTAATCGGGTTTGTTTTTGGGGTTTTTTTCTGTCTGTCTGTCTGTCTTGACACTGCCTTTGCAATGTACTTGTAACCATAAAACATGAGTGATATAATATCCTATTCAAGTTGTAAATATCTTGTCTTGATTTTTAGGAGTGTTTCGATCCCTCTTTGGAGATTGACATGATCCCTGAAGCAGCCCAAAACATCCCGCGCTACCATTCGCGAAACCAGTCGTCGCTGGGAACGCTGCTCCTGGGGTTTCTCGGATATTATGCGACGCAATTCAGGTGTTCGACATTACCCCACACATTACATCGCCAGTTCTTGTGCGTCACAATTTTCTGTTGTGCCTTTCCCTGCGCACTGTGTATTCCAATCGCCTCGCCACCTGCCCCTTTCTCCCGCTTCCTCTGTCATCCTTCCCCCTCGTGCTCATATTTCTGCTTGAGTGCCAGAGACAGGTGTGCCCTTTGGCTTTACGCAGCACTAACCTGATGTTGTTATAGTGCAGGCTGTTCATAACACGGCACAAGTGCCCGAGCTGCGTTTTGATTTGACTTGGGTTGAAATTCAAATTGCGTTAACCATGTACTCAAACACATTCCTTGTATGTTGAGGGTTTCTTCTTGTTTGTGCAAGACTGCTGTGTCCTGGCCTTCGCTTTACTAGACCCTGTGCCATGATTTAATCGCCAGGTGTGTTGTCCACCTGATCTCCAGTGCTAACCTTTACTTCTGACAAGTGACATTTTGTTTATTTTACTTTTATCTTTACTGTATGATGATAGATACCATCCTGTGTCGCGCCAGAAGTAATTACCGTAAAATGCAATAATAATAATAAAAATAATGCATATGTATGCATAAAAGGACTAAATATCTTTTACTTCTGATAACCCGAATCCTCTGCCCTTGCGTGAGTAAACACGCTTGGCCTCTAGTTGCAGAAATAGTAGCTCACCTACCTACTGATTCTGTTATACTACTGTTTTTTTTTTATTGTATACTTTTCCAAAAGACTATATTCATTATCATGGATGAAGTTCATTACCCAAGTTTTTCATACATAAGGATGATTCATCACTGATTCACCCGGATGTCAGAATGTAGAAAATAAACATTCTTCGCACCGACGATAGCATTTTCTTGTCGTTGTGCATAATAATCATTGTTCCATGAGTTATTTGTGACTCAAAACCAAAAGCTCCCCCAAAAACATTGAAGTAGGCCACAACATCAGGTATCGGTGGCCAATCTAATGAGATCCAACAGAGATATTCACATTGAGGGTATTGGTTCCAATTGCAACTAAATCATGTTTGATATTATCCATAATGCAGTTGGAGGAACAACGTGATTTCTGTTCGCGCTGGCAAAGCTTTACCCAGGCACCATCATCCAAATTGGAAAGACAAACTCATGTGTGTGGAAGGTAGGCATGTTGTCAGTTGTACTACCGCAATGCATTAATGGAAAAAATTCTCAAAGTAATTCGTGTCGGGGGAGAGGACGTATTAGCATTTTCTCTGAATTGCTCAAGGAAAATAATTTGAAAATGTTTTTTTCACCGCCAATTGTCTTTATATTTTTTTCACAAATTGTCACTCTTCTCAATGTGAATATTTCTCAAAGTGACTTAAATTCCTGGCATTCTTTTTCAGAGCCGTTTGAGAGGAAAAATGTTGCACGGGCAGTCCACAAACAGGCCAAATTCGATTACATCAAATCGCAGTTTTTCGAGGTATGTGGGGAGATGGGGAGGTCGTTTTTGAAGCTTTTTTAAAAAGAGTGAAACAGTCATCCTTTTGTTCCTATGTTGATGCTCATTTTGCATGTTGTCTGTGTACGCAGTCCTGGCTAATTCTACGGAGGGAGATGGACCTAAACTCCATTCTTCCTGTACAAGAGATCATTGATGAGGAAACATCCTGGCAATAAAGAGTTCTTTGCTCACCTTTTCCCACACTGACACCAGATACATATTACTCAAAAAGTCCCAGTCCGCTGCAGCTTTATCTGATTTGTTTATACTTGTTATAAAGACTTTATTGTGATTTTTGTATTGCTCTTGTTATATTCCCACGTGTCTTTTTTTGTACATGTTTGTTATGATTGTTTTTTAATGTTAAATTAAATCCACAGAGTCCATAAGATGAGATGGAAGAAGAAAAAAAAATCTGTATTTTCTCGCAATTTTTGCGTTCCCTCTTAAAGCCTGCTCCACAATCATTGGCAATGCAAAAATCTTGATTTTGTTTTTCCATGTCACCTCATGGGCCCCGTATGAATCAAAATGGGTGATCTCCTTGAAGTGATTGTGAAGTATACTTGATTTTATGCTTTGGTAAAAGCAACACAATCCCCCCCCCCTACTAATAACATCAAATCTAGATTGAAAATGAACAAATTGACCTTTGTAGCATCTAACTGCACACATCGGTTTCATTTAAATCGGGAGAGACAAAGATTATAGATCAAATGAAGTTTTTAAAATTATATATATATTTACGAAGCTTTCAAACTTCAGAGGAAAGACGACAAGTGTGTATGTATGAGTGGCCCTGAAGCATTGCCAAAAACAGCAGGGGAGACGAGGGAGTAATGTTCCAGCACATGGCCTATATTTAGCAAAGGGGGATTTTGATCTTAAAGTTACACGACTCCACCTGCAATTTATTGAGTACAGATTGATGTCCACAACATGTACGTTAGCTTAGATTGCCGCTAACGTTTTGTCAGAATGTAGTTCATGCATTCAAATCTTTGTGCCCGATTTACACCCGGTGAGATTGAGCGCCTTCGTTTCAACATATACTCTACACACCCGTCTTTTCCTTCCCCACTTAATTCTATTTCTGTCCTGAGCCGAGTCAGATGGACCCCTCCCCATTTAGAATGACACAAACGGAACAGATCAAAGCTCCTGAACTCAAGAGTGGCTGAAAACAAGAAGACCTGAAAGGAAAAAAAAATCCCCACTAAATTCCCAAGGAATTATGGAGGAATGTGAAAGTTTGGACTCCGAGAGGACGGAGTTGACAGAGTTCCAGTGTGAGGCTTCCGATGTCATCAGCCAGGAGGATGAGGAAGAGGACGAGGTGGAGGAATTGCGAAACAGGTGCTTAACACACACAACTGGACCAAATACAAACATGGCTAGCCTATCCATTAAATTTGTCAAATACTTGGTAACTTTTATTAGTGCGCTTTGTTCTTTTGCTATTATTGTTAAAAATTCAGTGGCTGGAGAGTGTGATCCGGGTTGCATGAGTCAGGACTGTGTTGGGAGTAATCAAACAATCTATTCATCTGCTAAAATGTGACATTCCAAGGAGTTTATGCACTTAAAGCAACCTCATTATGCCAGTATTTTTTCACATTTATCACGGTGCGTGCTACACATCCTCACTCGCCTCCCGTTACATCATGATGTCTTGGATTCCTTGCACATTTTATCCTGAACTTTCCCACTGCATCACTTAATAGTCAGAGGTGTTAGCGCATGTTGCTGATCCCAGTTTGACGTCTTCCTTTGGGTGGCTCAAACGTCTCCTCTCAAAAGCTTCTTGTTTTCTCTTTATAGTCTACGGGAAATTGTCCAGGATCAGTCTGTGAAGCCCAGACTCCAGTGCCTGATGGTCGACCCGTCATTCTCCATGGTCACCGTCCAGAGTGAGGACAGCGGTATTGTCTGGGAAACGGCCTCCAGTCGCTGTTCTACTCCTTGGGCCTCTGAGACCAGCTCCATCTCTGAAGCCTGCAGCATGGATGGCTCTCAGGGAACCGCCGGAAAATCACCATCATCTTTGATGAGGACAAAGTAGTCCGCAGGAGAACAAGGTCAGGAAGGAGCAGCAGATTGAGGGACAGGCTAAGCAGATCTGGGAGTTCAAGGTCAACCTCAGCTCTGGGAGTGGAGAGAACAGAGATGGCAGAGGTGTCGCTTCCCAATGTCAAAGAGCAGCAGAACGGTCCCGAGACAGCTTTGGGAGAAATAAAAAACAAAGATCAGCAGCTGTTTAGTTTGATTTCAGAGGGGTATGAGATTCTTAACATCAGGGTCCCATCCAAACTTCCAACAGTGGATGAAGAGGAGAGCACAGAACTCAAGGACAACTTGTCTTATCTTGACCAAACCTCTAAGATCAGGTCTCGAATTCACTTCGAGACCACACAGAACCGTGGTTCACCTCAGGATGTGGAAATGCTGGAATGCAATGAGGTAGGCTCAATGTAGTAATACATGATTTCATTTGTCCTATTGTTTTTTTATGACTCTTTTCTTACTCTTTTAATTAATTTAATGATTCTGATCAACCAACAGCCGTCAAAGGATGACACTGGGCCTTCAGTAGACACTGAACTGAGACATGCGTCAGTTCCGCAAGATGGCTCCAAAGACATTGACTATTTTGAGAAGTTTACCCTGGTGGATGAGGGGGTTCCTGGACAAAAAGAGCCACCCCTTCAAACGGAGGTGGTCGAACCTGCGAGGGAATGCAAAGTGGAATTAATGCCCGTAAAGGTAGTCAAGGACAGCCCATCGGAATCAGAGGACTCCTTTGTCTTTGTGACAGAGAAGGAGATAGTTGAGGAACATCTGGATGAGGTCTTCTATGGAGAAGGAGCCCCTTTAAATGCCATGGAGCAAAAAGCAGACGAGGGGGTAGAAAAATCAAGAGTGAGAAGAGAGAGCCAGAGATCCATGAAGGAGAGCGGCTCAGTATTGTTTGGAAGTGAAGAAACCACCCTCACGCCTATTTATATCTCCCCTGGACCCCGAAGATCATCGACCCCATTCTGCTGGAAGAACCCACGGCCATGTCCTTCATGTACTCTGACCTTTATGCGGATGCCGTGGGCGAGAGGAGAAAGAGCGACGAGGAATCCTCCGAGGCCGAGAGCGTGAATTCTGAAAAATCATTGAGGAAACGTTTGTCGGATTCGGAGGAGGCAGACGGGTACCTGGAAAAGTTCATTTTGAAAGACGAAACCCCCACAGTGGACCTTTCGCTTGACTCGGTGGAGGATAAGAAGGAAAGGAGGAAGTTGTGGTCACAGAGTAAGTTTGAAATGACAGGGTGTCTAATGAGAGCGGTGGAACAGGAAGAAGACGACATCAAGACGGAGGCCGCAAAACAAGCAGTAGTAGACGATACAGCAGCAGCAAGGTCTGACATGCAAGTTCCAGACATGGAAAGGGCAGAGTTACAGCACTCTGACGATACTGAAGAGCAGCCTGTTCCTGTAGATTCAATTCACGGGGATAGGCCGAAGAAGGAAAGGGTGAAAGCTCAAGATGGAACCCCCGACGTCTTCACTGAGTTTAATAGCTTAAGAGTAGAAGCAGCAGAGGAGCACCAACGAAATGAGCAAGGTCGTCATCAAAGTATGACGAAAACCCAAGAGCTGCCACAAACACAAGCGGTGCAGGAACAGGAATGTGAAATGCCACCTACTGTTGCAGGCCTCAACCTTCAACAGGAAGATGGAGTAGGTGAAATTTGTGAGGAGGCTGCAGCTGAGACTCCGATTGTGGCAGTTGTTGATCAGGACAACCAGGACGAGATCCCAGCAATCGAGGCGGGCAAAAAATCTTCACTTGAAATGGAGACACGAGTAGAGAAGTGGCCATGTAATCAAGAGGAGCTTGATCCTGAGCAACCGGCAGCAGTTGAGTTTGTTACCGTCTGTGAGCCCAGGGTGAGCGCAGTTGTGAAGGTAACCGAGAAGACAGCTGATGAAAAAGTGGCGCGGACTAAGGTTCAGATTGATCTTCAGGAGGTAACGAGTCTTCCGCAAGCAGAAACAAGAGCCGATGTGTCGCCACTGAATGTTGCCGTAGACGAGTCGGCATGTTTTGTTCCTGATCAGGGCTTGGAGGTCAAAACCAAAATTAAAGAACAAGAGAGAGATTCAGGTCAGCCACAGTGGGAGACAATTGAATTTAAGAACCAGACACCTTCAAAAGGCAACAAGGCCAACTCCCAAAAAACTGAAATGGACGACGACTTGATTGTCTTTGTCCCCAAAGGCCAAGCTGTGGAGATGGACATAAACATGAGTCCGTTCTCAGAGAACATTGCAAAAAGTAATACAGGAACCCGACCTGATCTCGACACAGAAGGTGAACATCTACCTTCATCTGAACCTGACACCATGGAAGCAATACCAACGCCTCATCTGGAAGAAGAACCGATTGGACAGTTGGAAACGTTGAAGATTAAGGCCCCGCCTTCACCTTCAGTGGAAAAAGCAGAGATGGAAGAACCGAGGACAGAGCCTGACAAAGAGGAGGGCCTTTTCTCCCCTCTGAGGAGCTATGCCCCACAGGAGGATTTATCTCTGCCGCCTGAGGACGACCTACAACTAGATATTGCAGATGTCGAAAAAGAGAAAGACATTGTCCCAGAAAGTGACTACTTGAGCACAGACCGAGACATCGGTCTGAACAGTGAAACCGAGGATGGAAAAAAAGCTCAACACGAGACACCTAAAGACGTTCCAGATTACGAGATGATTAATGAGGAGGACATCAGAGAGCTAGTCGAAGCTGAAGTAGAGGAATCAGAGTCAGTCTCTGTTCGGGGGATTGAGTTGGAGGAAGAGAAGAGGGACGTGGGTATGTTTGAAGACAAAGATCTCATTGAGGCTGATTATGACATCATCGATGCAGAGGAGCAACGGCAGGCCCAATTGGCCGCTGAGCTTCAGGGGATGGATTGGTTCTGTCTCACCTGCCAGTGTTTGCTGTCTAAGAACGACTGCGATTGTGGGGGCCATGATGGCCACGAGGTGCTTGCGGTGGACAAAGCCTTTGAGGACATCAGGGTAAGAAATCATTTGGGTATATCAATGTTATTTATTTGACCTTTTTCTTTGAGACAATTTACTGTGGCTTTGTCACTGTGATTGTGCGCGCGAATGGTCGTTCGTCTGTGTCTGCCCTGCGATTGGCTGGCAACCAGTTCAGAGCGTACCTGGCCAAATGCCCGAAGACAGCTGGGATAGACTCCGGCACGTTTAGAAAATGGATGAATGCGTGTGGTGCCGTTGGTGAACTATACATTTTGATGCAGTTTTATACAGTTATTATAATGCAATGATATATGAAACAAAGATACACGACCCCAATTTCACCAATGCCACCCAATGCAAAGATTCACAAAGCTGCAGATAGCTATGCTATAGTACTGTACTTGGAGTCGCTGCACTATAGGATCCTGTGCTATGCTATTCAATGATGCACTTGGTAACATGATGCTATGCCATTTACACTTCTTGTCTTGTGCAGTCGAAAGTGATCCATCATTGCGGCTTAGCCATAAATTTACAAGTATCTGATTTTGTAGTTTATGCACAAAGGAGACTAGCTAAACATTTGTCTTTTAGAGAAACAGTTAATATTTTGGCATTCCCGTTCATAGTACATTCTGATATCATGTGCATTATAAATGCATAGAGGTCCAGTTGTCTAACTGTGTTGACTGTTCATGATGACATGAAGTTTTTGTTGTGAACCTTTTCTGAACATGCGTCAGCTGGAAAAAGAACGCACACGTTCACGCTCTGCATTGATCGCTGGAAAAGGTCCTCTGCCACGCCATCGAGTGGGCGCTGATCTGTGATCTGTTGACACAGGCGGGGGCCAACACAGGGTCAGCCGTGTTTTTAATAGTGTCGTTTTACCAGCAGTGACTCGGATCAGTACGACATCTGCATGTTCACTCAAAACCAAAGGACTTTTTCTTTGACCAAATAACCGTGGAAAGAATACCCCAAGTCATCTACTTCCAGGGAGTCATAGAAATGAATGAATGAATGAATGAATGAATGAATGAACAGAAGTGTGACTCGGTGTTGATTGTCTGCCATGTAACAGGAGCGACTGAGTGACTGGATCTCCGAGCTGCAGGGGAGGTCGGAGAACATCGAGGACCTGGTATCTGAGCTGGAGTTGGCCTACCACTCTGTGGAGGTACAGATTTAAAATTTACCATATGGGCCAAGTATGGGGGCTTTGTTGTTTAATCCGGACCACCGACCATCAACTGCATCCTTTTTGTTTGCATGAATTTGGCTGTTCCCCTCGCCCTTAAAAATTGGTTCCAAAAAATGAATGAAAAAAACTAACCAAAAATAATAATAATTTACATGTAACATTTTTAAAAACTGTGAAGTGGTTAATTGTGATGAATAGATTTGAATAATATAATTAATCCATGAGAATATCATTTTAATATTTTCTAAATTTCAAATATTTGCTCAGAAACAATTTTCTGTTTTCATTATTTTATTTATATTTTATTCACTTGGTTCCTTAATTAATTATCGAATTCTTAAAAAGAGTTACATTCGTAATATTTGCAGTAGAAATCTAAAATAAATATATGAAAATTATTTACATACCGTCATGTATTCACGTCTGCTTCTTACAGATTTTGCATAAACATTTTTACTTTTTTTTTTAACTTCTAATATTGACCTTCTGTCCATTAAAAACATCTAACATGGCACTAAAGTTAGCCAAAGTTAGCCTGTTTGGATAAAATGAGTTATTCAAGTATTATTTTTGCCATAGGGTGATTAATTATTGAGTCACCCTGTTGTTGACATGGATTATTGATAGCAGCCTCAACTTTACTTTGTCATCTTCTAAATTTGTATTTATTATCTTATGAATGGGAGTGATGATGAATCAAGAATCAATGAATGAAGTATATGTCAAGTGCTTTCATTTCACAGCTGCCGCAGCCGAAGCAATGTCGCAACAGTCGGTAGACTTGCGCAATGCATTGACATCCCATATTTTCTCAAAAACTGAACGTCATGATGCACTTCTTGTAACTGATCTCATTTCGATTGTTCACGCTTCCCTAATGTTCTGTCCAGTCAGGATCGGCCAAACTCCGGTTGATTAACACAGCCTCGGTTCGTTAAGAATGTTTTGTGCACTGCTCACGAGCTCGCGTGGTCCGCCCGCCCTCCTCTGCCATCCAGCACCAATGTGTTGAGACCGAGGCAGCCATGCAGGCACAGAATGACGAAACGATGGCTTTGGTGATGGCGCAATACAACGACATGTCCGTCAACATGGAGGAGGAGAAGAAGGTCAAGCTGGAGCAGCTGTACGACCAGATTGTCTGCTTCCAGGAGAGCATCGACTCGGCCAAAGCCACCTTGGAGACCACGGCCAGAGAAGCTGAGACGGACGCTCGGGTATGGCTTCGGCCTTGATCGCTCGCTATTTATGTGCAAGCTACGACATTGCTGATGTTTTTCCAAGTATGAGTCAATTCTCCGATATCATGTCTCATCCATGTGTTTTCCCTTCAGACCCCTGAGGACATTCATGCAAGGTAATATGCCTTCTGTGTCATGCGTAAGTGCTCCAAAACACACTGGCCGTCCACAATATGAAGTACTAGCATGAGATCCAATTGCAACAGCTCTCATGACAACAACACCACCACCACCACATCATTGGATGATCATTTTGCCCAATATAACATCTCAATAAAATACAGCATCCACTGTATTTATTTCAGGTGTTCAATTCAAAAAGTGAAACAAATATTCCGGATACATTGAACACGGAGTGCAATGATGACTTGTTTTTAATCATGTTGATCACACTGGTCAACAGCAAATTTTGATCCGAGATGGATTCATGTGTCTCGAAAATGCATTGTTGATGCTGATTTTAAAAACAGCATTTCCTTTTTTTTCCCTAGCACATCAGGTTTGAGATATTTTCTTTTTTGTGCAATACAGATTTGACCATGCCTTGTAATTTATCTGTGTTGTTTCAGAAAATAATTTCACCTCTTGCTGAACCTTACCCTTAATTTATAAATATTACTATATTGCATATAATGTAATTGCTCTTGTTGATATTATTATGGCAAGGGTTGATGTGCTTGAGAAAAAATTAGAGCAGATTTGAAATCGGCTACAAAAAAATAGTTTTTGTCAAGATTTGCAGGGTAATTGTCCTCTAATTTATAGCTAATGAAAACAGAATTCACAATCCCAAGAAATTGCAAGGTTACATGAATAATTTCTTTTATAAAAGAAACCCGTTATGAATTGGCCTTCTGAAAAATATTTTGCATGCTAAATGAATTAAACATCTGTAACGAATGAACTTTTCAGTGGTACCGGTATTGAAATTGACTGCGATGCACAAATATGTCGGTAACATAAACTATGTGAAACACAATCCATGATTCAATCAAGTTCTTCACCGCACCACAGCTTCAAGCATATGTCCAGAAAGAGTGTAGCTTGTTGTGTGGTCAGGCTAAAGTCAGCTTTGGAGTCAACCATGTCACTGGAGTTGGGCTCCAAGGGATTGCTGGTGTTCGAGGATTACGCCAAAGGCAACGCTTCCAGCCCGCATCTCGCGCAGCGAAAAGGAATTCCAGGTGCGCGGATGCACGTGCGCACCCCGCCGTGGGTCAACTTGCGTGGCGCACGGCGATAAATGTGTCCCCGCTCTGCGCTGCAGTCCCTCAGAGGCCCACGCTGCGACCGCAGGAGGCGGGATCAGCTACCAGTGCCAGCGTCGCCGTTTACTGGATGGTCAACCCCGGGGACATCATCGACTGCTTCCAGGTCTACTGCATGGAGGAGCCACAAGGAGGTAGATCATCTATGGAGACGCTTTGCTCAAGTGTCCCCCATCGGTGTACACAAGTAGAATATACAGAACTACTAATGCAGTATTATATTTGTTATTTTTCTGTCTTTCACTGGACGTTACGATCGCCTACGCAAGATACATTACAATGATGACAATGCCAATGCGATTTTTTTAGTTTGTTTTTTGTTACCCTATTTAGCAATTCAGCAGAATGGTGTATGGACTTTCAAGACTTTGTGTACAAAGTATATACCGCCGCTATTTAAGGGATCAAAAGTAACGGGACAAATAAACAATATAAATCAAACTTTTTATAATTTTTTGGTTTCTGTCGCAGTATGTTTCAAGTTATTGTCCATCTGCATTGTGCGGCGCCGTACGATGAGTTCTAAAGCGTTTGGCTGAATACGAGCAGATAAGATCGCCTGAAACACTTCAGCAGTCATCCTGCTGCTTTTGTGCGCCAACCAGGCTGAGGAACAGCTGAGTCGCCAATTGTCCCATTACTTTTGGTTCCTTATAAAGCTGGAGCCATCTATCCAAATTGCTGCCATTCTTACGCCGTTCACCTATTGTGGATGTAAATTCATGATGATTGTGGAGTTTTAATTGAACTGGAGGTGTGTCGTCCACAGCTGTGTCCGAGGAGTACCGCGTGACGGTGAAAGAGAGTTATTGTGTCCTGGAAGAGCTGGAGCCAGATAAGTCTTACAAAGTCTGGGTGATGGCTGTTAACTACACGGGCTGCTCTCTGCCCAGCGAGAGGCTCGTCTTCACCACTGGTCAGTTGCGCACCTTGATGCATTCACGAAAGCAAGACGTTATAGCGAAGGAGGACTTTTTACAGCTCCGTCAGTGCCCGTGATGGACAGCGAGCGATGCACCGTCACGGGGGACTCGGCCGTGCTGAGATGGAACCCGGCAAAACAGAATCCTGGACAGAGTTTCATCTTGGAATACTGTCGCCAGTATGAGCTGGAAGGAGACGGGCTGAGGTGGGCTGTGTTAGATTTCTGACTTTATTTAACAAATTCCACTCAAGTCTTTGGCTACCATGATGATTTTATTTGATGTGCAAGATGTACCTTATAAACTAAACGGAATGAAAATCTTCCGGCTCTCTCGGCACTCAAATTGACTGCTGTGAAAAAAAGGTCATTGAAAGCCACAAGGATTGTGGTGGCCTCAAGATTTTGCACAGTACTGTTAAATGTGTGTGTGCGTTCGCGCACATCCTCTTCTGCTCTTCCTCTAGATCAATCGCTGGCATAAAAAGCTGTGAACATGGAGTTCGGCTGCAGCCCAATGAGAATTATCTCTTTTACATCAAAGCGGTGAATGAAGCTGGAGCCAGTGAACAAAGCGAGGCTGCTCTCATTTCAACCAAAGGTTCCAAATCATGTCCTCGTACATACTCGATGTGGCGCATTGCACGAGGGCTGACCGATTTTGAAAGATGATATAATTATGATTGCCACCACCCCCTGCACCCCTCACTCTATATATAAGAACTGAGCAACATTGTGCTGAGAGATGTTTCCACAGTCGTTTGACAATAATATTTCTAAACCTTGATGATAAACGCGGATATATTATCACTTACTGTGTATAGCTGACGGAGTTTTTAAAAAAGGACAGGTGGGCCACGTCGTTTGGAGATGTTACACTGGTCTGCATCCAAATAAATAAATAAAAAGAAGACATCAATATTTTTCCAAAATTACAATGAAACAAAAATCTGATTTTCATTGAAAAAGTGGTTTTATTGCACTAAAAAAAAAAATCAAATCAGGGGAGGGGGCTGTGTGTGTACAGAGAAAAACTAATGAGATATTTGGATTCTTCATGCGAAACTGCCCAAGAAAATGTTGGCTACTTTGTTTCTGCAGTGTTATTTGTATTTTAATATTTGCAATTAACCAATTAAAGGGAAAACCATGCTTTTCTTAATAATTAAAGATGCTTTAGAGATGTGTACTGTGAATACTGATGCTGGATTAAAGAACAGCGGGGGGTGGGGGTGTACGTGACTTGCGAGCCATACAGTACTGTACCTTAATTGCAGCATCATAGTGTGCAGCCTGAAGAAGTGTCCTAGCAGTGTATTTCATTAAAAACAATTTTTTAAATGTAACTATTTAATTGCTTTCAGCAACAAGGTTTCACTTGCTGGAAGCTTCATCTCATCCTGCCCTGGTGCTCTCAGAAGACCAAACCACCGTTTACTTGTCCCAAGATGCTCATCAAAAACACATTTCATCCACAGAAAAACAGTAAGTAAAGTACGGTATATGTTGAAGTCCAAAATAGATGTTCAATTTGGAGTGCAACCTACCTTTTTGTGGCGAGATGGTCAAAACGATCCAAAACAAAACATCGTATGATGCCCTGCAAGACATAATAAGTCAACTAATGAGCATGTTATCTTTGTCATTGTTTTTTTTCCCTCCCTCCAGTGATGAAAATAATAAATTGGGAACCAGAGCAAATGAATGGGTATGAACTACACAATTGACTGAATGTCAATTGCATACACAATTTATTCTTCAGGGCGGCCCGTGGTAAACTTGTTAAGCACGTCGGCCTCACAGTGCAGAGGTGCAGCGTTTGATCCCAGCTCCGGCCTTCCTGTGTGGAGTTTGCATGTTCTGCCCGTGCCTGCGTGGGTTTTCTCCGGGTATTCCCGTTTCCTCCCACGTTCCAAATACATACATGGCAGGTTAACGGAACACTCTAACTTGTCCCTAAGTGTGAGTGTGAGCGCGGATGGTCGTTCGTCTATGTGTGCCCTGCGATTGGCTGGCAACCGGTTCAGGGTGTCCCCCGCCTACTACTAAAAAAGCCAATGAAAGCGTTTTGGGATGTATTTGATGTTGAAACACTTGACGTCAGCACTATTGAATATGGAATGAAATGGAGCCATGATTGCAAGGCAGGTTCTCTCATATCCAGCATCGGTAACCTTTGACCACAGAGACACTCCCATCAATGTCGAAAAACTTCCCGGAAGAGTGGAAGCTTTTACTATCTCTCACCGTTTTCTTCTGTTTTCACTTCCTGTTTGTGTGTCTTTGTCGAGAACATCCATGCAGTGTATTTTCTCATTTTCAGGCCCCCGTCCATCAGAGGAGAGTTATTACCAGCGAGGGGTCACCACTATTGGGAGACTACGGTGTCAGGATGTGCAGCTTACAGGCTTGGGATAGCGTACAGCTCAGCCTGGAGAAAGTGCCCATTGGGGAAAACAAGCTTTCATGGTGTTTACAGTGCATCCCGTCGCCATCTGGGTATGTTGAAATACAAACGTCTGTCTGTATTGTACACTGGAATTGGCCTAAGTGTCTGCTTGCGGTTGTGTTCATTTAGTTGCAGTTACCAGATGCTCCACGGCGCCGCTCGGTCCAGCATCTTTGTGATAGAGTCGCCCGAGCGGGTGGGCACGCTCCTGGACTACCAGCGGGGTCGATTGCACTTCTACAATGCGCTAACGGGTCAGTTGTTGGGCTCTTTCAAGCATAACTTTACAGGGGCGTGCCATCCTGTTCTGGCCCTGGATATGCCGGGTCGATTGGAGGTCGGTATGGTGCCGCAGGTGCCAGAGTTTGCCCAAGGTTAAAGAGGTTGTTGATTATGATGAAGCTCGCTGTCATACAAAATCATGTTGAAGTCAAAATGCGGTGCACTCGTAGGACTTGATTGAATCGGTCCTCCTTGTAAAAATGTTATAAAATTGTAAATATCAAATCGCTAGATGACAAATTTATCAGGATGTGAAAGGCAACTGGACTGACATGAAGTTCATAGAAGTGAGTTCTTCACAATGTCTTGTTTGCTGTAAACTTTAGACAGCATGCCATTTTTGTACTGCTTTGTAATTATTCTGTTTTCCTACACCTTCATGACAAACCTTAAATTCAAAACCTTAAATGTTCGAAAATGATTCATTTAAAGCCTCTTGTTGTCCTAGTTGAATCTATTAGTGAATTATAGTGCAGCACTTTGTTTTTCTTATTGTGAATATGACCGTTTTTGTATGAAGATTTTTGTAAACATACGTGATTGATTATGTGTTTTTGTTTCTGGGTACTGTTTCCAATTTCTTTCCTTACTGGAATCAGATATTGTTGAGATGAATGAACACGATTATTTTTATATTTGCTCAGCTGTAGTTTTGATTCAGTCCACATTACCAAGTTTGAACACAAGGTGGCACTACTATATACGGGAATTTTAGTGCCGATTAATTCTGCTTTGTAATACGCAATACGGAACACGTCCTTGACTCTTTTACCCTCATTACGTTTACCACCAAAACGTGGATGATGCCAGTAAACTCAACTCAAAAGGTTCAATTTCCCAGCACGGGCCATTTGGATACCGTATAATTCCACCAGAAGCATTTAACACGCTTGGTTGTAATTGGGCGGCGGGGAAAATAGACGACGTTTTGTTGTTGTTTTGGGTACTGCTTTGTTCACACACTCCTAAATAAGCAGCCAGGTCTCAGCAGGAGTCTCTCTCTCTCATGTCAACACTAGCCGGGACACTATCTGATCTTGACTTGGCATCATTTTCTCTCAATTAGTCTCACTTGTTTTCCATAGCCAAAGGCCAGGCGCAAACAAAGCGCATTCTGTGTTCCAAACAAGTAAACAGACCGTCTCACTATCAAAGGCATGGCGATGGCTTCAACTGCCGCCCACCCAATTGAAAGCAGAGCCTCGTTGTCATAACTAAAAGCAACAACAACAAAAAAGATTACATTCAACAAAAACACTTTGTTATCCTACTTTATTCGACTTTTATTGAAGTTGTTACCTTCCAGTCAAAGTGCATTAGCTGCAGATGTCGTTTTAGGACCATAAACCATTAAAATGAAAGAAGCAATGAAGGCACACGAGCAAATAGGAGTATAATAGTCCTCACAAGTCTGTATAAGTCAATACACAAAAGATGGCACACAAATTCTGGTACCATGAATTCATGTTTGATTATGTCATCCAATCCAATACACTTGATAAACATAAAAACACACACACACACACACACACACACACACACACACACACACACACACACACACAAAGAAAGGGGAAAAAAGCCACTTCAAAGGCCACCAACAATTGACACATTTAAAATTTGGACTTGAGGCCAAAAATAATGTCAGTTAGATAATGCAGGGACAGCAAACAATTAATGTTTCAAATTAACACATGCACAGCTGCTTCACGGCAAGAGGGTCTCGATTTGAATTCCTGCATGGGCCACGCTTAACTGACTTTGGGGCCTTTCAATGCAGGGTTTCCCTTTTGGCCCGGATGCAAGGATGGATTCAACGCACAAAACACACTTCCCTGTACATATAACGCACAACAAATAAAATACCTTTACATATTGACAGGATTTAGATTATTGGGGGGTCCTAGGCAGAAGTATGGATGTAATCATGTAATCCACACAGCACCTCAAGTGTTACAGTGAGCGGTGAATACGGCTTTCATCCCCGCGGTGAACCAAACAAAAGCAGCCGAGCCCTTGACGAGCGAATTGCATTCATCGTTTCATTTGGACATTCTATTTACAATTATACAAGCTTCACAAAAGTGGTTTGCATGCACAAGCGTCATTAAACTTCACTTTGTAGGACACTTTGTCGTGTCTTTTTCAACAGCTAAAGTAGCGGTGGAGGGTCAGTGGGTGAGTTTTAATTAAAATGAACACAAAAAAAGGGTCACTGAGCAATTTTGATTATGTTGATGTGAATAGAAGTGAAACTTCCCTTTCTTAAAAGCCTTAAAGGGTCAAACGTATTAAGTCCATTTCCCTTATGGAAAAATAAGATGTAAACGCAGCACCACTTAAACTGCAGGACTTTTCGTCTTTTCCTTTTGCCTTTCATTTGAACCTTCCGTCTTTCGCATGTTGCACCGGTGCATTATTCGATGAAGCGCCATCGTGCGCTAAAGACCCTGTGTCGTACTTTCTTCTCTTTCCCACCGACATCGTTGAAAGCCATCAATCATTATTTTCAAATTGGCTTTTGTTTTTATAGACACGGTCGGTTACACTGTGGTTGACGTTGACGACGCTCATCTACGCGGTGTTCTTCCCTCGTTCATCAGGCAGGATCGTGGGCAGGGTGGGGGAGGCGTTTAGGCAGGTGTTGAGCTCTTTTCCATGACCAGACCGGGTTTGGGCTGCGGCCGATGAAGTTTGTGCTGAGGGCTGCTGCGAAGGTTGTCATCCATCTGGCAGAAGAGATGCAAATATGTGAAAACCTGCACTGGGTAAGATCATTCAATGACGCATGGGGTACCTAATGTTGTGGCCAGTGTGCATCTTGAAGCGCTTGACAATTGTCAGTCATGCAAAGAAAAGAAAAGAAAAGCACCTTTTCTATCAAGTTGGATTCTTTGTTTACAAGCTGAGTTAGTTTTTGGAGGTTGGCATCCATTGTTTCCTGAACAGATGGGGGAAGACCTGGAAAAACAGGGACATCCGTGGAAAAAGAACACAGCCGCCGGACAAGCTTTAGTGGAAAAGGAAAAAAAGGGTTCACCCCTAGAAAGCCATCAAGCAAAACAAATTGGTCAGGAAGGGCCGAGGATGCGAGTTGCTTCAAAAGAGAGATTTTTTACAGGTTAGTGCTGAAGCGTTCGAGTGGGACTTTTTCTCTCCGTCCATGTGCTCAGCTTACCCGGTTGGGCCGAGCTGAAGTAGTCTGCCAGGATGTTGTCGCAGAAGCGCGTGAGGTTCTCCAGCTTTCTGAGGTGGCTTTGCAGGGGGCTGTTGCGGAGGTGGGCCTTGTGGAGTGGAGCCACAAACCCAAACACAAAAGCATCCAGGCTGGTGGGTCTGAAATCACCAACACATTTCAAATACACTCAATTGCGACGCAGCAAAGGGAGAAACTCGACTTTACTACTATTCTGTTCACATTCAAACAATGAGTAGTAAATATGCGCATCCCTCCAATGAAAGACCGCCTTCAGATTCAGGCCCTCCTTTTCGCTGCTGCTCAGCTCCTCCTCCTCGTTTTTTATTATTAGCAAAGCCGGCGGCTTTGAAACAATGACATTGCGCTGAGCTGCATCTTATTCGTATACGTACAAGTTGCCAAAGAAGTAGTTTGCGTCTCCCAGTCTGTAGGACAGAAGATTCAGGCACTCCTTGGCGTCACTGTACAGCTGACAAGTGAGAAAGAACAGTGTGGAAACGATGATGACAAGCACATTTTTTTTTTTTTGAAGCCACCTCTGTTTACCTTTCCTTCCACCTCTGTGATTCGGCATAACGGCGCCTCTCCTCTGGTCAGCAGGATGCGAGAGCGGGCGCTGTTGGCATGACGACTGGGCACGAGGAAATTTAGGGGGAACGGCGAATGGGAGGCAAACCAGGGCCGGGTCAGATTGGCGTAGTTTTCTGCATCCAACCAGAAAGTGTGCAACTAAGACGTGAAGCACATAGAATCAGTAGTGGCACTCGTAACTTTTTTGAATGAACGGATTGCGGGAGGGGTCTTGTTACCAATGCAGGTTGCAGTTTCTCCTCGAGGAGGGCGATGTAAGCCATGGTGTCGGCTCCTTGACGGGCGCTCAGCTCGTAGTCTGCATTAAACCTCTGGAAAAACCCCACAAAGCAATCAGATTCTATTCAAATTTATCTGCTGCAGCACGTGCGAGGCATCCGCTAATACCTGCTTTCTCAGGAAGTTGAGAATCTGTGAGGGTTCTTTCACTGAAGTGTCACCACATACCAACTCGGGCACTGTTGCTATGTTATTAAGAGAAAAAAAATCAGGCACTTTTCAAACTTTCAAAACAGATCTTGGTAAGCATACCTGTCAGAGTTTTCCAAGTCCAGTCTATGGGGGAAATGTTCACTTTGGCCCCAGAAAACTTGACATATGCCTGAAAGAAAAACACAACAGCTGAGTTAACGCAGATGGTGAGAAAAGACAGCCATGCAAGAGCAGGGCAGAGACTTTGGATAATGATATGAGCACGTTTGTTTCCATGATGACAGAGGGGCATTTTTCAATCTTCTCAACAGGCTCAAGATGGTGAGCAGGCATCCTTTGCATATTTCTCATGACCAACTTTTGCATATCAATTTGGGCGACTGCAGGTCTCTTGATCACATGTGGCTTGTTAGCCACATGTGCAAATGAAATCAATAAATAGTTCAACGAAATAATTAAGTTCTTCTTTAAAACAATGCAGTACATTTATTAATCATAATAATAATAATACATTTTATTTATAAGCGCCTTTTATTAGTTTGTTTGTTTGTACAGAGGATTCAGTTCTGCCCAAGACTGCGTCTCATTGAAAGATTCTTGTTCTTGTTTGATTGGGATTTGATGATACACATGAAAAGAGCGCTGATTTAAAATACAGGCAATTTAAGGCATGAGTTTACAATGAATGTAATACGGTAATCTGAAAACTGATGAACAGCAAACATCAATTCAAACTAGACTATTAATCAGTCTGTTTAATCTGTTGAGTTGTCAACATGCGATGATGCAACAATAGCTTTATTATGACAATTATCAAATACATGTATTTATTATTTATTTGTTATTTAAAATTATTTAATGATGCTTAAATGATTTTGGTTCCAGTATTGCAGGACCTCATTTGACAAGCCTAACTATTGTGGCAACTATGTGAAGACGGCAGGTTAGGAGTCATCTTGTTGAGAAAATTCTAAACATAATTTACAACAGGTCAACTACAACAGGAAAGTTGCTCAACAAAACAGATTTACTTGACATGCAACTGTACTGTTATTTCATACAAACAATAACAGAAGTAACTCTTGGGAATTTTACTCCGTACTGACCTTGAAGGAACACAATTTTATTCGCGATGACTGACAAAAAAACACGGCGCTCAAACGAAGCTAACACTCACAAATATTAACATGTTGCATTAGAAATGCATATTCGTCAAGACAAATTTCATAACAACGACCCGCAGAAAACAACGACTGGAGACCGACCAGGTTAGCATGGAAGCTAACCCGAGAGGAGACAGCGACCGAACAAAACAGGGCATCCCGGGAAAAGTGACGTCTGCAACGGCCTTGTTCGCGCAAACAAACGTGAAGGTTACCAGGACTACGAGCGACTCGTTGTGGACCGACGGCAGACCCCAGTCGCCCCCCCAGCATCGCAGCTCCATGGCAGCTGCCATGTTTGCTTGGAGGAAGACGGACGGTCGATGACGTCATGTTGTAGCCCGAACGTCAGCGCGTGGCAGGCTGACGTCACTTTCCTGTAACTACGTGTCCAGGTGCGGAACGCTCTCTTCATTCACTTTATTTATGTATTCATTCATTTAATACTTAATACTTGTATTCCCTTTATTTGAAAACAGAAAACTGCAGGCAACTTTCTTCACTTTGTCAAAGTAAGCTTGTTACTTTTTTCAACATAACGACATGACGTGTAAAGGACGTACCGAGTGGTGAAATCAACCGCTGTTGAGATCTTGATTGATTGATTGATTGATTGATTGATTGATTGAGACTTGGATAATTAAACAGGTACAGTCAATAGCAACGATGACGCAGCAGATCTGGAGAAGCAAGATATTCCCCATCCATGGGTTTATTTCGGAGAATTATTTGGTGCCGGCTCCAAGGATGATTCTTAGCGAATATGTTGTGTCATCTGCAAATAAAGCTACCAGTTTCTTGTGTCCAAAAATCATTGATCTAATCTGAAAACAAACACATACAGTGTGTACGACTGGTTAGCACGTCCGCCTCACAGTGCACAGGTGGTCGACATGTTTATGAAGTTTACCTGAAAAAACTGAGCCACAAGATTACAGATAATGCTCTCACAAAGCTCCTTTATGCAAAATCCAAATCATTTTTGTCATTGAAATGTGCCCCTTGCTAAGAATTTCAACTTTATTTTAAAAACTGCATTACAGGAAAACTAGATCCATAGTAAACACATATATAGCAGGCCTTATACATACGCATATAATTCAAATAATACTTCCCACAAAATGCATTCAGGGTACCCTCATTTTATCCATTATCGCTCCCATTCACGTCCGGTTTTAACTTTTACCTTCTTTTCTTCTTTTCTTTTTTATTGGTGCATGAGTCGATGGTCACCGCCACTGTTTTGCAACATATGAGGGCGGGCACTCCCCTCTGCTTTTAAAGCTGCGCCTGTGGCCAAATAGCCACCTCACCTCTGCTGAATATTTGCCTCAACATCTGGGTGCTAGACTTCCTCCAGCACAGTCGAGTCAAACTTTTCAGAGCAGATCGTTTTCTAACTGGAGACGATGATTGTGTGGCCTGGAGTCTTGGCTCTGTCTCTGGTGCTGCATCAGTTGTTGATCACTGTGACAGCGCAAGGCATTGGTGAGTCCTGGCTACCGTTTTTCTTTTCTCCATGTGCAAACAGCATTCAATGCAGGATTGTGTTGTGACGCATTTGAAAAGTGGAGGACTTTCTCGGGGGAAAGGACACCGAGTTGGTTCATGCCTCACTTTTGTATTGTTATGTTATATGAAGTTTAATGGGATGAGAACATCTCACTGAATATTTTGATCTCCTGTTTTGATGGTTGCTGCTTCAAAAATAATTTTTGTTGAGACTAAGGAACAGTGCATCTGCTGTTTGTCACAATTTTGAACAACCAATTAAGATATTAATAAATGACCTATTGGTCCGGTCATCCCTATGGTGGAACCCCACTTTTGATAACATTGTAAAGAATTGAGATTGCATTGTGTAGCCTTGACGGAGGCCTGTGCAAATTCACTTGTTTTGAGGAGATTGGAGAAAAAACGTTGAGTAGGAGAGTCTTGATTGGTAAAGCAGCTCTACCCGGCATCTGAAAAAGTGCATTTGCCTGATTGGCTTGGAAACAACATAGCATTTCTTTCCACATCATTTTCCTGTCAAATGGTTGCATGCATGTGAATATGAAACGAGTGGCTTGGCTCCAGTGGAAAGAGTGGAAAGCCTCCGCTTGGGCTCCTTGCGGCAGCTGCATGGTCCGTCGCTCTATAAAAGACAGCAGGCTGGAAACACGAGTGGTTTCTCACACGTAGGTCACATGCACACGCGGACACCCTGTCACACTTCATAAAGTGACTCAGCAAAGCCAATCCACAGTACCCCCGGAGCACCATTCGGATGCTTTTGAGTTTTTCATCTTGTGGTTTTTGTGAGCTGACTTTTTAAAAGCAGACTCACATCAAAGCGATAAGACCGGCCTGTCCTGAAACGTTTGTCCATTGTGGACGTCATCACTGCAACTCAGTTGTTTTTGTTGTTTTGAACTGGTTCAATGTTAAATCGGGTTTTAGTTCTACAGTCCCCTCCAAAAGTATTGGAAAGGCACGGTCAATTCCTTTGTTTTTATTGTATACCGACGGTATTTGAGTTCCAGATCAAAAGAGAAATATGAATCACAAATTCCGAAGTGCAGCTTTTATTTCATGGTATTCACATCTAGATCTGTTAAACAGTTCAGGACGGAGCACCTTCTGTTTCAAGCCAACAACTTTTCAAGTGAGCAAAAGTATTGGAACAGATATTTTTCACTGAACTTCAAGTGATAACATCTAAGGTTTAGTGGCACAACCTTTACTTGCAATAATGGTGTCAATTAACTTCAGCGGAGAGTTCAGTGCATTCCTCTTTTGAAAAGCTTTTCCAGGCCTCTACTGCAGCCTCTTTCAGTTCTTCTTTGCTTCTCTGGGTTTCTCCCTTCATTCTCCACTTCAGGAGGTGAAATACATGCTTTATTGAGTTAACTTGGCCAGTCTAACACCTTCCACTTTTCTCGCCCGATGAAGTCCTTTGTTGGGTGTGATTTGGGTGATTATCTTGTTGCATGATGAAGCTTCTCCCAAGTAATTTGGATGCATTTTTCCTCATAAATTGCAAGGCAACATGGTTTTATAGACTTCAGAATTCATTCTGCTGCCACAATCATGACTCACAGCATCATTAAAGACCAGTGACCAGAAGCAGCCATGTAAGCCCAAGCCATGACATTATGAGCTTGGGAGTTTTGGATCACAAGCAGATCTTTTCTTTCTCCATATTCAGCCCTCACTTTGGCAGAGTTTAATCTTGGTCTCATTAGTCCTTAAAACTTTGTTGCAAGACTTTGTGTCTTATCGCTGTACTTCTTTGCAAAAGATTGTTTTTGCTGATGAGTGGTTTGCATCTTGTGGTATGGCCTGTATATTTCTTCTCTCAAAGTCTTCTTCAAACAGTGGCTTGTGATACCATCACCCCTGCCCTGTGGAGGTCGGCACATTCCAAATTGTTGCATTGCATTCATCACATGTTCCAATACTTTTGCTCACCTGAAAAGTGGGTGGCTTTACCGCTATTTCCTGAGTTGTTGAACATATAACACATCAAAAAGTAAATACCATGAAAGAAAAGCTGGAATTTGCAATTTTGGTCTCCTATTTATCAAAGTTGAGTTGTGTTGGGTTGAGTTTTGTTCTGAAACCCAAACGTCTTCGGTATGCAACAAAAACAAACCTGGCCGTTCCAATACTTTTGGAGGGGACTGCATGTCGTCGTAACAACACTTTCAAATGTCATTACACTAGTATGGTTGACACTGCTAACACAATGCAATCCAATGCAGCGCATATTTAGCATCTACTGAACAACCGTCTTCGGGAATGAATGATCAATGTAAATCATCAACGTAAAAGTTTCTTGAAAATGCCTGCATGGATAATAAAGTTGTCAATTTGACATCAAACTGAATGATTTCTATTTCCGTGATGTTGACCACCATCATGAAACGTATCATGTTGGCCTTTCAGAGGTTCCGCTTATGTTGGTGGTAACAAGTTGACTTTCCTGTGTTAGTGTACGACCTTCTGGTGTCGCCAGACTGCCTGCCAGACTTACTTCAAGGAAGCTTAAAGAATAAAGGGCGGGATGAGGCCTTCCTGCTCTCGTCTTTCAAACTCCAAACCAAGGCCCCCACATCCATTTTCAGCATCGTTAACCCCAAAGATAACAGCAAGTACCTGGAGCTCAATGTGCAGGCCAAACTGAGCAAAGGTGAGAGAGGTCTACCGAATCCTGTGCTGCCAGTGTCACCGTCGCTCCCTTTCAACATGGTCTCCGTCCGTCTCTAGTCACCCTGCGTTACCAGAAGACTGACGGCAGATATGCCGCAACCAGTTTTAACCACGCTTCCCTGGCCGACGGCAATGACCACCACGTTCTGCTGCACGCCAGCGGCCTGCAACGCGGCCCCCCTCGCCTCAACATCTATGTGGACTGCAGGTTGGCCCACACTCTGGATGACTTGCCGGCTGCCTTTGGGTCCATCCCTCGCGGCCCGAATTCAGTCGCTCTAAGGACGCTGCAGGTACAAGAAATGAATATTTCTGTTCATCGCACGTTAACCGCTGTCATTTACTTGTCTTTCTTTTGCACTTGTGATGAAGAGGGGCATGCTCGACATGAAACTGGTGCTTAACGACTCCATAGACAACGTGGCGACACTGCAGGACTGCAGCTCGGATCACAGTGAACCTCTGAAGCTGTTGCGTAAGAGAACAATGACACGCTTGCAAACTTTTTCGACTCAGACCTAACGGTGTGGGAATGGGCAGCATATCTGACGAACACTCCTGATGTTCGGGTTCCGATCCACGCTGCCGCCTTCCCGTGAGGAGTTTGTCTCAGCTTCCTCCGACATGCCAAAAATCACTAAATGCAAAATCTATTGTCATATGTATCTATTGCTGTCAATCTGAATCAAATGAATTTTGTTACTTTGTAACCAGACATTCAACCAAATGTCCTGATTTTGGGGATCAGGGAATCTAAATCTCAATAGAATGATGCTGCAGACTTTTGTTCAGCGTCATGAATGTTTTGACGCTTTTGTTCAGTTTTTTCCAGCAAAACGCAACATGATCACCAGTCTTTCAATTCAAAATGCGTTCAGTGCATTCAGTGGTGATGTCCCAGCATAATTCAAAGTACGACAGCGTGGCTGTCTTTGTGGCGCACTCTCAGGTTTCCAGGCAGGCCCAGCCGTCCAGGAGCAGACCACGATGCAGGAATTAAGGAGCATGCTGGCTGAGATGAAGGAGATACTCAATCAGCAGGTAACTTGTTTGGGGATGTTTCTGGCAAAGAAAAAAAAAACGTACAGACGTACACCGTCGTATTTCAGAAGAGATCTGAAGTACTCAGTCAGATACCGACCGGACATGATGTATGATAGCCGAACGTTGGCCCAAGAATTATTCACGAGGCAATGCTTTGATATGAACAAGAATCAATCCAATCAAGGTCTTGTCAAGGTGATCATTTGGTAGATCCATACACATACAGTACCAGCTGGACTGATATTTATGATACTAGGTGAAAAATGGAACCTGAGTTGCAATTATGTTGAATGCGCTTTTACTTTTGGGCAAGATTGTTTTTGCAATAAAGTAAACCTCTCGTAAAAAGTGACCTGCTGGGTTTCTGGAATCGTTTCGTCTTCGAGGGATGGTGAAACCACTGATGCAGTTCAAATCAGATATTTTGGAGGAAACTTTCAAGTGTTTACAGGATACTGTGTAACACTAACCGCCAGCTCAGACTGACATATCGAAATGAGAGCGACAGCTACAGAAGCTTGTTCCGCTGACATATGTTGTGTTATTCTAAGCCGAAACAATTCGAGACATCAAATAAAGTATGCAGCCTAATTTGGGGTTTCCCTATTTTCTGTCCAAGATTAAAGAGACCAATTTTCTGAGGAACACCATCACAGAGTGTCTTCCTTGTGGTAAGTAGAACGGAAACACGGAGCCGCCATTTGTTTTTCCTTCACTCTATTGGTGGCCCGAATGAAAAGATCTCTGGACAAATATTTTAGTCCACGTGCAGCGCTGACTAAATTCAAGCCTGGACTGCTTAATTTCCTTCTCAGAGAAAAACGTATTCTTGACCCCACTCGATGCTTGTGGTCAAATATTGTCCGCAGGTCCCGATGGAAGACCAACCAACCCAGGATCACCTCCAAGCCCGGGCCAGTACCAAATACCTCCTCCCTGTCCACCTGGAACGTGTTTCCGCCAGGACATGTGCATTCCCTCTTCAACGGGAGGGTACCAGTGCGCTCCCTGTCCTGAAGGATATACGGGGGATGGGGTTCGCTGCGATGACATAGACGAGGTACTGAACTGTGTTCTCATTGGCAAAAAGACAGCGTGACATTAATGAGTTGTGATGTTGCGTTTTAGTGCCAGTTCAATCCATGTTTTACCGGCGTAAGGTGTGAGAACACCGAACCTGGGTTCCGATGTGGCAAATGTCCGTTGGGCTACGAGGGACCAGAAATAAACGGAGTTGGAGTATCCGATGCTCAATCTAACAAGCAGGTATCAGCCGTCACTGTTGGGAAGTCATGAATCCTTTGTGTTACTGTACTTAAGTAGATGTGTCAGGTATCTGTACTTTTCTTGATGACTACTTTTACTCCCTACGTTTGAAAACTGACTCCTCACTTTCTCAAAACAGCCTCACCATGGCTGAGGTCACATTGATTGTGATCTTGAAGACCGTTACTGAGAATCATAAACAAGGGAGAGCCTTAATGATGATGGAAAGATTTGAAGAAGAAAGATATTTCATATCGCTTCTGACGTTCCAAAAATTTCTGTCTAATCTGAAAAATGACATGACACAGAGTGTGATGTTGTAAAATACATTTGCCGAGCGCACCGCTTTTAGTTATTTGATCTGCTGCAACAGAAAATCTGCAATCCTGTATTGGTTTTTGAAGTTTCCCAAACAATATACTATACAGGTACTTGATTAGTTTTTTATAGAACCACAAAAACATGGTGTGATTTTCAGTGAAGAAGCAGATTGCTACAAAGAGCGGTAACGGGCGTCAATTAAAGAGCAAGTGCCGAAACGTTAAAAGTCTTTTGACAATGATTACTTGCAACATTTACTGACCTATGCGTTTTGGCAACAGAGGCTCTCTGCGCTTTGATTTCTCGTCATGGGAAAATAACAAACCAAGTATTATTGCAAATCACCTTATATACATATAATGTATTGGTACAGCCAGGCAGCACCACACCAAGGTCAGGTCTAGTTTACATTTCAAACCCACCAATGTTTTTTCTCTTTGTGAAAATTTTGATTAGCTATTATAATCTGACTTTATTTTTGCCATTCATGTTCTCTTCTAGCTGTGTGAGGATATAGACGAGTGCCTGAACCCGCCTGCCCACGGAGGCTGCACTGCTAACTCCCACTGCTACAACACTATAGTAAGACCATAGCATCAGATCAAATAGGGACAACTGCAGAGTTCTTCTCAAAAGCTTCAAAGCCACCTATCCGCTGACCGACCACTGTTGTCTCCAGGGAGCCTTCCTCTGTGGGGACTGTAAAAATGGCTTCACAGGTGACCAGGCAAGTGGTTGCCAGGGCACCAGACTCTGTTCCAACGGGCAGCCCAACCCATGTGACGCCAATGCCGAGTGCGTTGTGCAGCGAGACGGCAGTATCGGCTGTGCGGTGAGATCAACAAATGACCTTCTGCCCATCCCTTGAATTATTGTTGGAAGATCGTATTTGTATTGTGTGAGTGAAACTTTGACATTGCTACAAAGATAAAAAAATAAAAATCCTCCTTTTGTTTGTGTATGTTAGTGTGGTGTTGGTTGGGCAGGCGATGGCTATAAGTGTGGAAAGGACACCGATATTGATGCATATCCTGACACTACTCTTGACTGCCCAGGAAACAACTGTAATAAGGTGAAGCATAAATCTCTCTTACTCTTGCTCTTCCAAATTACCTTTGTAGTTATGTAAACCCGATACACCTACCTCGGTACATCCCTCCCTAGTCTCTCACCCACCTACCTATAATTATCTTCCTCGCTACCTAGTGTATGTAATCTAGCCTATAAATATGAAGGAAAAAAAATTTATGTGCGTGTGTCAATATTGTTTCCAGGACAACTGTGTGTTCGTGCCAAATTCCGGCCAGGAGGATGCCGACAGAGACGGGATGGGTGACGCCTGCGATGAGGACGCAGATAGCGATGGCATCAGTAACACAGACGTAGCTAATGGATTCCTACATGCTAATATTTCCGCATACACCTTGGTTATTATTTCAGAGGCTATATAATTCGACACTGTGTATGAACATCCCAGGACAACTGCTGGCTGGTTCCTAATGTGGACCAGAGAAACAGCGATAAGGATCTCCATGGCGACGCCTGTGACAACTGCAGAACAGTGGAAAATCCATCCCAGAAAGATACAGACAAAGATGGACTGGGAGATGAGTGCGATGACGACATGGACGGGGATAGTAAGTTTGTGCTCTTCATGTCAGTTTCAATATCACTTCATGCATGTGGCCATTACGAGGAGTAACTATAAAGTAACAAATAAAGTAACTATGACATGCTTTCATTGAGACATCCCAAGACTGAAAACTTTCATCAGACTTTACACTCTATTTTGTGCTGCCTGTTTTGAGGGGGCAGTCCTGTCTAACGCAAATGAGCCGCTGCTTATTATGCAAGTGCCCAAAGTGAGAATTAAAAAAAAAAAAATTCCACTCGTGGAGGTAGCATTTCAATAACAAACTGCCGAATTACACTTGTCAATCAGTGTGGTGGATAACTTTTCAGAACATTCCAGTATGAAGCCGCAAAAGCACTGTTAGCTAATGCTATCGCTGCAGCTTATGACTTTTGATTGTCGTGCTTCCGTGTTGTCGATCTCCAAAGTTTGGAGGTGCTAGATCTTTTCACAGCCAAGCCGTCGAGTCACGGACAGAGAAAGTCATTGTTGGAGTGGTATTATGCAAATTCTCAGCATTGTTATGTCATAGTTTGGCAAAATGCAGAATGTCTCACCGACAGGAACATATTTTGAAAAGTGGCAGTTGTAAAAACCATTTACTTTGTGGTGTAATTTCACACTTGATGGGTGGGCTGGCACTTCAGAATCCCAACTATTTGTTTACAAGCACTCAAAAGTGAATTTACCACATTTATTACCTACAAATGGCTGTAATTACAGGATGTCATTATTGTAAATATCATGAACTGGCTGAAGTCAAAGTTTGGATGTTTCATTAAGTGGGTTATGACTGTTTTTATTGCATCAAATTACATTAAGAAAAAACACAAATGTCCACTTGAGACACCGTAAGGCACTTTGTGAGGTCCCTAAACCACCAAAGTCTTGTTTTTAATTTCTACTCCTCTTACAACAACAAAAAATAATGATATTCAAATGTCAAGTTAGCATACCTAGCGCATGCTAAAGTACAAAACCAAGTACTGTATGTTAGGTGAGGATAGACATGACTCCCACTCCTTATCCTGGTCTGGTTATTTTAGTGGGCTCTCTCTTGCTAGCTTGCAAAGCGTTATCTTTTCACCATCCTCCTGCTCTTTTCTCTGCCTGTTACCACTTCCCACCTCCTCTTGTTAGGTCATTTACGGTACGTTGGAGTTAATAGCTCAGGCGTCACCAGTTCTGCTGAAAACAGTGTGAAATGTTCAAATGTTCCAAGTGTAATTACAGGAGTTTTTCACCGTCTTCCCTTCCACTCTTCCCTTAAATGCTGAATTTCCTCATGTTTTCCACTGGAGACTTCAACTCCGGACATATTATGTTCGTTCTGGTGACTACATGGCTGAGCTTCAACCTCCTAATTGTTCGATCTGAGGTTGGATTGATTGTAATAATGTTGAATAATGGTCAAGCGTCCCAAAAATATTTTCCATGTAGGCGTCTGCCAATCATTGAGGGTCTCTGGAAACAATTTGACCCCTGTCTTAAACACATTTGGCACATCTACTTGTCTGTGTAGAGTTTAGTCCATACGATAACACAGCCATAGTAAAATTAATTTGCTTGTCAATCAGATTTGAAGAACGATGTAGACAATTGCCCACGTGTGGCTAACCCGGACCAGAACGACAAAGACAATGACGGCGTGGGGGATGTTTGTGACAGCTGTCCTGACATGGCCAACCCTAACCAGGTAACAGCCCCCCGCCGGCCTCCCCCAAAACAGTGACCTAAATCTTCAAAACGCTGACAACCCTTTTTCTTTTTCCTGATTGCAGTCAGACTCAGACGATGACCTTGTTGGCGATACCTGTGATGACAACATTGACACGTAGGCACTCATCCTTCAGTTGTTTAATTGTGAACTAATACAAAAAAAAATTGTAGGAAAATTAATATTGTGATACGTGATTCAATCAAGCTTGACCCTTTCCATGACTATGAATGAGAATGTGTGTTTACTGGTACACATTTGTTTTTGTTGGACAACAGTGTTGATGTTGAATGGAATGAAGAGCAATTTTGCACATGATTGCTGTCCAATGAAAATCATCTGCAAATTTTGTTTTGTTGTTTAGTGATGGAGACGGCCACCAGAACAACAAAGACAACTGTCCCAATGTCATCAACTCTTCTCAGTTGGACACAGACAAGGATGGCACGGTGGCAAACTTGTCATTTGTCTTCATTTGAGTCTTATTGCAAATCATATGCGCAAATGAGCTACTGAGAACAATAGTTGGCTAACTCCATTTTTGTGCAGCAATCAAGAGAGAAAAGGCATGTTTCAGATTACGTAGTATGCCCTTCAATCTAAATTTTATTCCCATTTTGAGACAGAGGAGGCACTCCTTTATTTCACCCAGGCGGCACTTTTTCCTGGTTCATCAGTGACACACTGTGCCAACTCCCATTTCCAAGATGGCCGCTCCCATGAAACCAGGTTTCGACCCCTACAAAAATGTCTTAGAAAGTGATGCTTTCAAATTGATAGAAGACTGAGAAAGTAAGTACTACTGTAGCTTGGCTGCCAGTGCATCCGCATCTTAAGGCCCTGTCACACCTTGACGATTTAGCCAGCGTATGCCGACGTATGAAAAATTTGGCAAATACGCTGGTGTACGTCGAATAAGGTTATGGGTAAGTTTTGTATACGTTAACAGCACGCTGAAGCACGTTGGTATACGTCGAAGTACGTCGAGGTCGTCGAAAAATTTTGTGCATGCTCAAAATTTCTCAACGTATGTCAGCGTATGGCTATACGTCCCGTATACACAGGCCATAAGTAATAGGTAAGTTATGCGATCGTTGACACACGTTCAAACACGTTAAGTGTAGGTTACTCATAAGTCCAAATACGTCGAGATAATGTCTAGCGTACCCAAAACTTATGAGTAACGTGCTTTGAACGTATGTATAACTTATATCGAACTTATGTCCTACGCATATTGACGTATGTAGACGTATTTAACATGTTCCGGACGACCACAGAACTTACTGAACGTGTTTCTAACGTACAGCTGCCGTATAATGGCGTATTGGTAGCGTTTAGGGGAATTGGGATATAAAAATGGGGTTCACAGGAGGAACCCGTCAGTACTCCTCTAGATTTCATGGTGAGCAGATGTTCATATCATCCGAGAGATGGAGGATCCGGCAAGGCTGAGACGAGAATACCTACTAGCTGTTCTCCAACATCAACATGACCTCATCGATTTGACACTTTACCAGTTGCGTGCCAATAAAGCCAGGAGAAGAAGAGGTGAACGGAGGAGAAAGAACTGGGTGAGACCATGGATCGGGAGGCGACGTCAGTTTGGCATATATGACCAGCTTATGGTGGAACTCCGTAAGGAGGACCATGCATCCTTCACTAATGACGCTGATGTTGGTACTGCAATGTCTAGTGCAGTTATGATTTGAAACGTCGAGCGGCAGCCTTTTTATAGACTACGACACGTGATCGTCGGCAATACGCTGCTGCACGCTATGCATAAGTTAGACTATCGTTGGGCATAAGTTGTGTACGCCGGCAACACGCTAGGCATTCATTGGAATAAGTTATCGAAACGTTCTATATAATTTACTGATACGTTATGTATACGTCCAACCCGTTATGAATACGCTATGTATACACCCAAAATTGAAAAAAAATTTGATATTTCGGCGTATGCCAGCGTTTTAGGGAAATTCTATACGTGGGCATACGCTGGCTGAATCGTCAAGGTGTGACAGGGCCATTAAATTAGAATATGTGAATGGTATTTATCAGCTTTCTTGAAATATTGAGAAATGTCTGGACTTTGTTTCTTTTCTTTCAAACTAGATACCAACCGGATGCAACCCCTAAAATATATCCAATTTGGCTAGAACTGAAATCAGTATGTTTCATGCTAATGTCCCATATGATCCAAGCTTAAGATCATAACATTTGGCAAAAATGTCATTGCCAATTCTGAGGAAACACCCAATTTGTGTCCAAGCGAGTTCCCAGAAACAATCATTGACATCTAAATGACCAAGATTACAACCCATCCCCCAAGAGCTATTATTACAGCCCAAAAAATTTAAATCACTCTCCTGCAAAATGAAAAAAAAAATGGTTCTCCCATTCTAGTTCTCCGTGGCTCATGTTTACCTGTCTTGAAAGACCTGATTCTAAAATGCCCACATTCTTGTCAGGGAGATGAATGTGATGATGATGACGACAATGACGGTGTCAAGGATGATGAGGACAACTGTAGATTAGTCGCCAACCCAGACCAAAAGGACACGGATAGTGAGTATTTTGACATTTTAACCCTTTCATGCCCTCTGTAACCTGATAACCTGATAAGCTGTAGTAACCGCTGTCCCCGAAAGGGTTCACGACACTGCTATCCGAGTGTGTGAAAAGGGTGCTTCGTACCAACCGGTGTATGTTTGTGTTTCAGACGACAACGTGGGCGACGCTTGCCAAGGCGACTTTGACAAAGACAATGTTATTGACATCGTCGACCACTGTCCAGAGAATGCTGAGGTCACCTTGACGGATTTCAGAGCCTATCAAACCGTTGTCCTGGATCCTGAAGGGGACTCGCAGATTGATCCCAATTGGGTGGTTCTTAACCAGGTGACCACGTAGCAATGCTATCTGCTACTGTCTGTCCAAAAAAAAAAAAAAAAAAGACCAGCACGGGTACATAGCATGGACAAAAGCAGCTGCCAAAAGCAATCATGTTAGGCTCAAGACTCCAAATTGCCCACTTGTTAAAATATAACTTTCTTCCGGCTTGAAACTTTTGACTATCATACGAGTTTTATTTTGGAAAAATGTGACTCTTTGTTATTGTCAAGAAAAACTGCCAACCTTTGAATTCCAATGGCTTTAAGGGGTACACGTGGAAGTTTTGTATAAGTAGCGTTTGCATTATAGGGCGTTCCTGTGACAAATGTCACCCCTATAGGGGATCCCTTGACCCCAAAACTTTGAGAAAAACACCTGATCCAAGACTATCATATCATTCTGATTTATTTGCACAAGGGAATGGAGATAGTCCAGACCATGAACTCTGACCCTGGCCTGGCTGTAGGTGAGTAGTCCTTCCCTCATGTTTCTTTGATGCCCGAGTGCTCTTCTCCCCAAATGCTGCCTCTGCGCTACGCAGGCTACACGGCATTCAGTGGCGTGGACTTTGAGGGAACTTTCCACGTCAATACCGTGACAGACGATGACTACGCCGGCTTCATCTTCGGTTACCAGGACTCCTCTTCCTTCTATGCGGTCATGTGGAAACAGACGGAGCAGACCTACTGGCAGGCGGCGCCTTTCCGAGCAGTAGCCGAGCCAGGAATACAACTGAAGGTACGTGCTTGCTGTCTTCATCTGTTTGGCAATTTCTTTCCGCACCTGATCTTCTGTGCTTCCCTTCTCAACAGGCAGTCAAGTCCAAAACTGGCCCCGGCGAGTATCTGAGGAACTCTCTGTGGCACACCGGAGATACTCCAGAGCAAGTTCGTCTTCTTTGGAAAGATCCCAGGAATGTGGGCTGGAAGGACAAGGTGTCCTACCGCTGGTTTCTCCAGCACAGACCTCAAGTCGGATACATCAGGTGCACACATGCATGCGACTATGCCATCGCGGCTCAAACTAACTAGTCGCCATCTTCGAAACTAGGGCTCGCTTCTTCGAGGGCTCGGACCTGGTGGCGGACACGGATGTGATCCTTGACACCAGCATGAGAGGAGGCCGGCTGGGTGTTTTCTGCTTCTCCCAAGAAAACATCATCTGGTCCAATCTGAAGTACAGATGCAATGGTGGGTGCTATTGGTGCAGTCAGTCCCACAGGAAGTGCAAGTCGTTTACAACCAAGTCCCTCTTTTCTTGCAGACACCATCCCCGATGACTATGAGCAGTTCAGTGCTCAAAACACCAATTGAAGGCTGAGAAAGATCATAAAATGTCACTTGCAGCCATGATAATAGTTTTTACACAAACTAATGGAAGTGTGTATCAGCAGGTACTGAATGCCTTTGCATTATCCAGCGCAGTGTTTATCATCTGAACGTTTAATGCTGTTCATGAAGATTTAATAAAATAAGAACTCAAGCTTCTAGCACGCAAGACATTTCATTCATGAAGCAGTTAGTCATTGGCCATAAGAAGAATAATTTGTTTAAATATCACATTATGCTGAATATGGGGTCACTGTGGCCTGAGCCACTCCCATCCCACCTCGATCCATTTATTCCATAGTCTTGGAAGTCATCCAGCTATTGTTTCATCTTGGAAGTTGCACTGCATTTGTGTACAATATTCTGTCCAAAAGGAAGGGAAGGACTTCAAGAGGATGAATGTCGCAGATTCATCTGTATCTTTAAACCAATTATTTCATGAATACTAGTAGATTTTCACTGAGCACAAAAAAAGGGTTGTGAGGGCTGAAAAAAAATCACTTTAATGATTAATGTTAGCACAATACAATGTAATCAAAAATGTACATACGTCATTAAAAAATATTTGTTTCGGAAAACAATGGGGTTTATTGGTGGCGTGTGAGAAACAATTGACTGATTTCCGTTAACTCAACATCCAGTGTTGAGTACTGAGAGTTTTTTTTTTTCATTAAGTATCAACGGATGCATAAAAATTGACAAAAGCTGATTCAATTGTCTTAAATGTGCCGGAAACACAAAACCAATTGAAAGTTAATATATTTTCCAAGTAGGTTAGTTCAGTAGTTGTTTTCCAATCATCTAACTTTGGCAAACAGCTGCATGCATCATCATTAACTGCTGTCATTGTTAAATACGACAGTAAAAAAAGAAAATAAGTGAGTTGATGTACAGTAGACACAACAATGATGAGCTCTTCAATAAACTGTATACATGGTTCTTTTTCAACACAAAACGATTTTGCTCGAAGGGAGCACTGAGATTGACAAAACTTCAAATACCCCAAAACAATAGCAAGATTTTTTTTTGCTCGCATAAAAACATTTACAAAAGGGCACACCATATAACAAAGCATTCTTGGATGTAAGCCTGAGAAATCAATTTTTTAAATGTAACTCACTTTTGACACATTCCCTCACAAAGGGACTCAAAACAAACATTCAAACTAAAATAATTTCAGTATAACAAAGCTCCCACACATTAAACAGATTTGTCGGATTATTTTTGCTACAAATTTATGACACAACTGTCTAGAATTAGGGGAAACAAATACAAGACTCACACAGTGAAAAACCGCCAAATGTAGTGTAAAGTCAGAAGAGATGGTGCGGAAATTAAAAACGTCTGGACACATGGACCACAACTAATCCAATTTGCATGACTTTTAAACAAGAATGTAATACAAAATGTCCAGGGGGGACAGTAATTGTAAAAAAAAAAAAAAATGGGAGCAAAAATACCAACAACGTATCAATGGCGTTAACAAAAACATTTGCACCTTGTGTCATAAAAGGCATCAGATATTCCTCCAGTTCCAAAGTTGAAGATAACAGAGGTCAGTGGTGAAAGGTGGGAGAAAAAGAAAAAAAAAGTCACTGGTCCCTTGGCTCAGCCTCAAAGCTACACGGCGCCATCTCAAGACTGGAAGTCACCCGACACAAGTGTGAGTGCGGTGTCTTGTGTTCTAGGCCTCAAAGCGCTTGGGGCAGATGACTGGAGCAATGAGAGTCCCCATGTAGAGCAGGAGACAAACCCACGAGGAGGAGATCTTGATCCAGAACACTGACCAGCTCCCGTCCAACAGCTTCTCAATCCTGTAGTTGTCGTAGCTGAAAATGATACATCAAAGGGAATGGAAAATGTGGGCTCTGTCAAGTCGAACAACGTGGAACTCATCCCGAATTCTGAAGTTGAATATCAGTGAGACCAAATCCGCCCTGCTTTGTTTAAAAGTAAATAAGCAAGTGTGGAAACTTACTGGAACCAGTTTGTAATGGTCATCATGACATAAAGGGAACCCAGGAAGTAGACAAAGTGGAAACATTTGTAGCTGTAGTTGGTGGCCTCGCTCTCGTCATACACCACGTTTTGGCCTGCACCAGTCTTCTCTTCTTCACAGTCATCTGAAGTGGAGAAACTTTAGTTAGATTGATTCACTTAAAAAAAAAAAAAAACAATTTGGGATGTAAATATTTTGAAATATATCTCATCAAATTTTGGTATAGAATAGTTGTTGCTGTAAAGCGCTGAATTGGCAGCTGTTTAAATTTAAGACTGAAAATCTCATTGAATGTTTTCTGTCAGCCGTTATGATTCTAATTCGTGCGCATTCATCCTCTTCATCTCCTGCAGGGGGTGGTAGTAACCCACAAACGGCTCCACACTTGTCATGCCAACCTCCTAGTAACAGTGACATCATCTCCGTTTGCTGCCCAATACTTTCGAGCCATTCCGCATCGGTGTGATGAATAACAATGAGCAGAGGCACGGTGTGTGCACACACTACCGCTGGGAACATATTCACACACTCAACTCAACAGGCAGAAGGGACAATGGTAGGTTGGGAAGGCAAGGAGGAAATGAAAAGGTGCGCCATTCAGGAAAGGGGGGGGGGAGTAATTTTCCTACCAGTGTCATCTCCGAAGCAGAAGCAGCAACGTGCTCTCTGTGACATAAAGACAAAACAGAGTAAGTCCATGAGGACAATAATGTCTTTTTGGGAGGAGGGTGGGGGGACACAAATTGCTGGAGTCTAATAATTTCAAAGAATTTGTTTTGCTTCTGTTCATTTCATGAAACCCATTCACAAATGTTCTGAAACAACACACTCAAGCAGAGTTGAATAAAATATTAGAGCGTTTACTTCGGTCTCCGGTTCACTGTTTCTGATCACTCGGAGCGCCGCAGATCTTCGCTTGATTGTGGAGGTCAAGCTAAGGGAGGAAGGGTGGAAAAACAGAGAGACTGTTCTTTTCCCATCACAAGTCTTTTTGATTTATTTTTAATCACATGCTGTTTTAAATGTAGACGGCTACTGGGTTTGATTTGTTCCCACTTAGTGAGAGATGTTACCAGGAGTAAAGGATGCAGCCAAACAGGATAACGGCTCCCAAAGCTTTGACGATCTTCTTGTCACTTTCCTTCCCAGATTTGAAGGGAAACACACACACAGTTGTGTTTACGCCATCTTTCTCCACCACTGCAAGTATAAAAAGCACCAGCAGCTTTTAGCAGCGGCATGTAAAGCAATATCGTGCATGTGCATTAATTAATACAAGAATGATCACTTATAAACTATTGAAAACTGAGGCTGTGGCGGTGGAAACGCTGCAAGTGATAGGGAAAATGAAGGACACATGGGGGGTAGGAAATATGACAAGAGGCTTGCCAGTCTGCTATTGTACTGTTTTTAAAAAATTAATTATTAATGCCATAGGGTTACTAAGATTGGAATAGAAATTGTATTGTTTACGAAAAAAACGTATTCATGACATGACTTTCCCTGTAGGATGTTTTAATATTAGTGATGTTCCAAACTTGAGGTTAATAATGTGACATCTGTCGGGCCTTGAGACTGAAGGTTACAGACCAAGGTGTCTGATTGTTAGGCTAACACAGCGTTGAGAGTAATTGCTTTAACTACATGCCCGTTTGGCATGACGTTGGCAGGTTAACTGCAAGATTTCCCACTGTGGATGACCACCACGCATGGCAAAAAAATGAAAGCCATTTGTTCCAGGGAGAACATCTCCTTGGCTTTAGAAAGCAACTAATTCCCCGCGAGTGTGGAGGATTTTAACCGACCTGGACTGGATTCTACCCTTGGCCGCAATGTGGAGCGAGATCCTGATTAAAGTAAGCCATTTTCCACTTTAAAGTAAAACTCTGCCGTTTTAGGAGTTAAAAAAGCGAAAGGCAACTGAAGGAATACAATTGGGAACAGATGATTTCGATATGATTTATTATGTTTTATTTTACATTTGTTGTTGACGTAAAAGTATTATCAAACATTTGAGTCCGCTATACGAGGGATGTTGTGTGCAATGGTCAGAAGCAGGAGAACCGAAACCTGCTCATCTCCACCTGGTCTCAAGTTATCTGCAGTCGGCGATCAAATACGAGGAAAACCGCCATAGGCGACCCGTCTGCATTTCTGATGATATGCTGAGTTGACATGCTGAAAGTGTTTATCAGGCAGATGCATTTTGATGTGAGTATGGTAGAACGAGCAACGATCATGTATTTTGGTGTGATAAAGTGTGGCCAGTTTGCTGATGACACCAACTCTCCTTTAGAGGCCTCACCATGTAACCTAGAGATCTCTAGAGGAAATAAAAAAGAGAGCTTAGAGGGTGGGGGGGCTCCTTAGTATTGCTGAGAGAATTGTGCGCAGTCCTCTTCTCTTCTCTTCTCCTTGCATTCAAGTGCATAAATGTTATTTGAGCAATGAACTTGACAGCAACCATCATTTATAATGTCAAAGGCACCTGTGGCTAAAAAGCAAAGCGTCGAGCGTCTACTGTACATTGGTGAAATGCAGAGATTTCGTCAATGTTTGTGTTAATACCATATAACGACAGTCGCCATGGAAATCCGCTTCTTTCTTGGCAATTGTGCCATGTTGTTTGTGGTTCAATAAAATGATACCACAAGTGGCACCTAAAACCTTGTTTCCCCGATTGCAGTTTATCCTTTGCAGCAAGTTAGTAGGTGTGCGAGAGGCATTTGCCAGGTGTGCGGTTATGAGTCAGCAACTGCAATTTGTTTGAAATTGTCCTAACGTGAACCAATGACGCCTGAGTCACTGTGACTTTATGAATTGATACTCACTTTCTGTTGGTTTGCTGGAGAAGGCTGAGAATGTGAGGTACATGACATACACACTGATAACTCCCGGTTGGAGCAGGCCAGATGTCGGCTGGACTGAGGGAACACAAAGGTAAACAGAATAGTGGGTTATTATGTATTTTTTTCCACTCTGCAGGAACAAACTGAGCTATCGTGTCAAAGCAAATATCGAGATTAGCTTTCATTTGTGAGTCAAGGTCCCTACGTTTCTGTATGAGGGGGGAGATGGCAAGCAGAGAAACGAGGAGGCAGAGGGTGCCGTTGATGCCCAAGAAGATCTTGTTGAGACGACATGCCCCTGGGTGGGTGTAGTACAGACCCATGAAGATTACAGCTCCCACCGCAATGCTGAACAGCACCAGAGTCACCAAGGCCAGCGCGGCATACCACAAGCGGTTATACTTCACTCCTGAGCTCCTGCATAGGCAAGGAGATAGAGATACTGGGATCAAACGAAAAGAGGGTAAAAAAAAGTTACGTGAAGGTGGGTAAAGCAAACGGAAATGTGAAAAGGGGGAAAAAAGGCAGAGAAAACCAACTGGGTCCTAAAGAAATAAATCAAAGACAGAAAGGTCTAGTGTGTTATTCCTGAATGAGAGTCAGCACAGCACATTCCTTAAATGTGGACAGTAGCGGCCTGCTGCCCAGTTCCGTCCTTCCACAACAATAACAACACACTTCCAAGTCTCTCTCGCACAACTTTTTTTTCCTTCATATAACCCCCCCATAAACAAATATGCCCTACCCCTTGAGTTTTCTCATGATCACCGTTTGCATTGAGTGCTCCCCCAAAGGCCGGTCAGATTGACTAACCAGTTTGTGTTCCATCTGTGGGCAAACTCCACCAGCAGCATAAGCTGGATCAACAGGAAGAGGAAGCCGCCAGCAGCTCCGATATAGCGCCACACTGGGGAAAACGTGAAAATCATTCCATTGCCTGTTCATGTGCATTAACTTGGTGGCTTGTGGATAGCATCTACTCTTAGAATAATCAGCACAGCTACAAAGGCTACTCTATGCTTACACTGTATGTCCATAACATTGTTGATCATTACCGCTCTGTCAGCAGACTTTTTTCAAGGTGGGAAAAATCAAAATGTGTAAATGTCATATACAGGATTTACCTTCCAGAAACATTTCCTCTTGTGGAATGAAGAAGCCTCCTGCACAGCTAGCCACAAGCAAAATGAATTTTGGCAACCAGAACCTGAAACAAACACATAAATATGAACAAAAAAAAAACCCACATCCCAGCTTGTTAGTACGAGAGGCTGAGTCAGTCCCTGGGCACCATTTACACTCACGTTCAATCATTTAGAGTCAATGACCTCAACATGTTTTGGGGCTGTCGAAGTAGCCAGAGAAGAACATGCAAACTCCAACATGCAGGGATTTAAACAGAGAACCTCTCGACTGGGTTTCCATGACAAGTTTTTGCAAAATAAAAGCCCCGCCCCCCAGTTCAAATATTCTCACTATGATCTCCTTTTGTTGTTGTTTTTTTAAAAAACGTTCTGTCATTTGGCAACATGGTGGATTTTGCATGTTCTCCAAGTGCTCGTGCGAGACTCTGGCATCCTCCCACATTTCAGAGACTTGCATCGTAATTTAACTGCAAGTGTGAAGATTGTATGGCGACCAAGAAGAGGAGAGAGGACAGTACAGTGTGCCTGCCCAGATATACAGGCTCTTTGTGGTGTAACTCCACTTTGCTGAGCAGTGTCAACACTGATAAATTTGTAGTTATAGATTGCACCAAAGCCTATTCTCGGCATTCTTTTACCGCTGACGTCACCCACCCTTCAACCACACAAGGATGCCGTTTGTTCATGAAAGGAGCGGTCCCTGTTCTTTTTGAGTGGGTTAGAGATGTGGGGTTTGGATAACATAACATCTACAGTGCGCTCTCCCAAAGTGCCATTGAATGCACAAGTGCTGCACGCACACAGGCCATGGGGCGTAATATTTAGGATGAAGGTGAAAACCGATCGAGGCTCCCCTGCAAATGTATTTTCATATGCCCAGAAATAACTTTCCAAAATCAACTAGAGCAGAGAATTCTTACCCGTTATGTATGGCCGCCCTCCAGCCGGTACTGTTATTGACGCCTATGGTGAATATGGAGAAGATGAAGAAGAAACAGGCCATGCCAAAGCACACCTTGTAGACGGCAGAGTAACCAACCAGGGTCTTGCAGTTCTTCCCTGCATTCATCTTCTCGCACAATTCACTGTAAAAGGGGATCTATGTGATGACATACACACAAAGCCAAACTGGATTAGCTCGCTGCTGTATCAAACCACATTGGAACCCCCAGCCACCCACCGCCCACTAGCTCCACTCATGTTTGTCTAGGCCTCAGTGAAAAGGACCAAAAGCGTCTATTCTGGGCGTCACGCCTCTTGAGAGGCAAAAAAGAGTGAACCGGCAGGAACAACGACCCCTGATTTTTCTCCTTCAAGTCTTCTTTCATCAAATGATGGCTGCAAGCTGTTGGGGGAGTATTACATGTCGGATTCTGTGTCTACAAACAGGAGACACAGATGAATGCATAAACAACCTTTCATCTGTAAATTGAGCGGACTGAACCGAGAAGAATGACGGTATGCGAAAACACAACTGGATGGATTCTGCCATCATAAAATATGAAAACAACATTTCGGACCTAAAAGAGGCCTTACATGATCGGAATTAATAAAACACTGTTGTGGCCTTCAATGTACAATATGATGCAAGATGAGTTTATCAAATTTGATAAAGACCTGAGAAATGTCTTGGCGGACGCCTGATGTAGTAGTAACTGCAAAAAAGAATTTAGTCAGCCACCGTGAGAGACCAGCGGATTGAGTTCTCAGGATTGCTTTGTCAGATCAACACATACGGTAAAAGGCCCTTTTTGGAAGCCTTTGTCGCGTTTTGAGGAGCACATTTGCATGTCCATTATGAAGGGAAGCGGCTGTCTGTTTCAAACGACATTAAATCACAAAGCCCTCATTCGTACAATACTAGTTCTTAAAGCGGGGGATTTCCCACTGAGCGATGTTCAAGTGGGTGCGTGTGGTGTGTGTGTGTGTAGGAGGGACGGGGGGGACTCAGCTAGTACTACATGGAGGTATCAAAAGGCTTCTTTTGCCAGGGTTCTACTCTAACAAGGAGATACACAGTGGGGAGTCATTATAGTATAGCTAACTGAAAACTGCAAACAAAGAAAATATTTTAAAATGCTCTCCTTCTCACGTGTTCACTTACTTGCCATACGGACGAAAATAGGCCATTACACCTATTGAACAATTACTTGAAGAAAATTTAACTGTCCAATAGGTATTTAAAATAATGCAAAATCATTCACATTTTTTTCCAATTCATTGTTTTCATAAATAAGAGGCCCGAGACTTGTTTCCAATATGGAAACAACACATTACAGAGGATTTTCTTTGAGTGACGGCATTTTTTTTGGGATACTTTCCTTAAATGTCTCGTGTGTTACGAACACTTACATTTTTCATCTCTTCCTCGACTGTGGGGGACATCATGATGACACAGACGACGGTGACCAAAAGAAGGAAGAGTGTGTACATGATTCTGGTGGCCGTGGACTGCTTGATCTTAGGGCAGCAGTTACAGCAGCATGAGCAGGCTGCTGAACCGCAGCAGCAGGCCAGCTTCATTGTGGAGGAAAGAAGATGAAGAGACGGGCGGACACATTAGGCATTAGCACATTTCTGTAAGTCATCCAAACAAATATACCGGAGTGTGGGAACGTGAGCTTAAAGTGCTGTCATCTATGTTATGTTACATTTTAACACAAAGGACCGGTAATAGGGATTGTAACCTTTTGCAAGAACCTGTCAAAGGTTGTAATGAACATCACGGTTTCAGATTAGAAAGAGGTGAAAGACATGAAGGCTGGACGTTTTAAATAACTTCCTATGCTTAATGGACTTAAACGTTCTATGGCCACTAGACACGAGGCAGCTGCCTGAGCATTCACTGCTCTCTGCTGTGTAGGGCTCTAATCAGACACACAGAGTAGCACAAAGGCATGCTCTGCTTCCGCACAAAGACAGGCTGGACGTTCTATTTGGGAAAGAGAATGTTCTATAGTTGTAGTTACTGGAGTCACCCCACCCTGCTTTTGTCACTTCTCCCACGGAATGTAGAAGCCTGTATCTCACTGAGCGGCGAAGTGAGATATGGGCTTCAGTAGATGATACTGCAATCCTGGATCCTGAAGATGTCAAGGAAATATAAATACTCTGTGTAAGTCAAGAGCTGCTGATTCTTTCGGGATAAACTGAATTTGCCTTGCAGCCATGGCAGTAATCTTAGTCTTGATCAAAGTGCAAGCAGTAAATAAAACTTATATTGTCTGAAACCCTTTTCAAGTACATTCAATATAAAATGAGGAGCTGGGATTAAATGTGTGGCGCCTGAAAAGACATCTATATACGTCTTTGGGAGTGAATGAGTTAACGGTAGGTGAGCCTGGTGTACAGTAGATACTCTTTTTCTCTTGAGATTTGGGAACATGGTTGAGTTTACAAATGAGAATTTCTAAATGTTTTTGTCGCACGCAATGATTATGACCTCCATATGTAACCTACTCATTTGCCTGTCTTGTGGCATTTAAATAGAAACCTTTAGCAGGTGTGGTTCAAACCACAGGGTTGGCAAGTTCTTGGCAAAGTTCCTGGCTCGATCCTCGACTCCTCCCCCAAGGCTGTGTCAACACACTTTAGCTCCCGTGGCCAGCATTTTCCTCCACGCTGCCTAACAAGATAATAGTATCGCACCCCACGTCCTCCTCAAAGGGCGATTAATTAGACAGCACAGAGTGAAATGAACCAGGAAACAAATGGCCATTTCACAGAGAGGGTGTTTGGATTTCATTAGTTGAAGGGGGCGTTTCACCAGGGAACTCTAGACTGCGTGTGGGCAAATGACAGACTCTGCCAAGAGTGAGCGAGGGAGAGGGGCAGAACCAGGAGAGGGTGTCTAAAGAAATGGTCTCAGACACGGATACAAAAAGGAGTATCCATGGTTACCAACGCTGCCCTTATCCACTACATGGCCCCTTTTCAACCGCCCGCCTGGCCGGCGAGCATATCGACAGGTGGTCAGCATGTCTCTTACATATGCCCCTACTTCAACGTCCATAGCAACCCCCCGCTTGCTTGTCACGTTGCTCTGGCCGTCCCACAAAAAGATCTTTATCCTTCCTCAAAATAACTCCCTCCTTGGTCCAGTTGCGGTATTCAAGAGAAAATTAGGCAAGAGCCTTACAAATGTCTCAAAGGAGAACAGTCAGTTTCCCCAAAACGATTTGTCATCTTTCCTTCATTCCCCACCCAGAAAAAAAAATTACTGTTTCCAGTTTTAGATTTCTTTTTACTTTTCACCCTGTCTTGGTGATATTCATCTGCCCTTTGACCCCATCTCAAATTCTCTGGGGTGAACTGCGCTCATAGCAACAGGGATGCTCTTTGTTGGACGCAGCAGCAGGAAGACTTCTGGAAATATGTCAAAGGTTAAATTTGAGTTTAAGTGTGGTCTTGAAGAGAGAAGTGTCTCCATCTGGCACTTCAATGATCAAGGCTTAAAATGTAGACAAAGCCTTTATCCAATACGTGAGCAGTGCTGTCTTGCAGAGAACTTAGGATATTGATCATTGCTTCCATATTATTAACTACCTTCCTATCTCCAAGCCAAAATGAATACAAAACATTAGTGTGTCATAATCACAGGAACAGTAGCTCAAAACAAATTGAGCCACACAAAGGTGAACAGGCGCTTCCGTTGTACTAGCTGGCTTCACTCAAAAATAGGTTGCTGTTCATAGCTCGGAAAAACACAAACAAAAAAATAAGGGGAACTCGGTTGCTCTAAGATCTTCATGATAATGCCCGGGGAATAACGCCAACGAGGTTGAATCCCGAGACAGAAACAGTTCAGACTAAACTCTCGACACTCCCCGCTGTATCAAATTACAGCAGAGCAGCGAGGAGAAATGTCTGAGGGGAAGGAGGAAAAAGGAACGACATCAACGACAATAGAAAACGATTCATGGCACAGCCTCCCTCCCGCTGAGAGAGCCTCCCCGGGTCACCTTACACGGTGACACCACCATTGTTGCAATGTCTAGGCAGCTGCGTACACACAGCAAAAATGTATCACTCCTCTGTTGTCTATGCAAACCAAGTCTTTGCTTCTTTCTTGGCAAAAACAGCCCATCGCTATAAGTAAAGTACAAATTACGAGTGTGTGTGTATGTGTGGGAGGGGAACAAACAACATAGGCTCACTCAAGCTAGCTCACTATGAAATAACCTCACACAACCAAAGACAAACATGCATCATGGTAACAGCTTAGCCATTCACGTGTAAAATGAAGTACTTCAAATTTAAATGTTTTTTAAAAAATCACATCACTGTTTATTTTTTTGGTTGATAGTTAAAACAAATTATTCACAATTTAAAACAACATCTGTGTCTTAATTCCATGTCTGTGACATGCTTTTGTCAAAATATCACAGGAATCAAGAGTTCTCCTGTACTTTTCTCATCTTGCCAGAATTTGCCTGTTTTGAAGGGGATAGCCGCCCCTTTGCCTGCCCCCTAACCAGTACTGTATGGCCAATGTCCAGCATGGCTTTCACGACCATGACAAATAGGGTGGAGCTCGGGCGTTAAGCCAAGCAGCTGATTGTTAAATTTGCCAAATTGTGACTTCCCAATTTGTGAATTCCAGACAGTCTTGCATGAAAACCCATTTTTTGAAATGGGCAACTGAGAAAATATTACTCTGGTTGTTGAATTTCTCACATTGGGAGGTACCCCTGACCCAACTATTTGCATACAAGTACATTTTCCATGATATGTCCTCTTCAAGTGAACCATCAATGCTATGAACGTATAGTTGGAGCAGTCGAGTCAAAGCTCTCAATCGGTCCATTCAAGGTGAGCACTTGCAACAGTTGAATTTTACATGTGATTAACTTGCCATGTGAGTTGGAATTTATGTTAACACTTCTCAAATCACATAATCTATGCTATCCAGTTAACTCCCATCATATGCCTAAATTACAAGGTCAGCACAGAGCGAGTGATAATTACTATGAGAAATGATTGGCATGACTAGTGTCGTCACATCGTGTGAATATCAATTACACATCAGGACATATACCGTAAGTAAAGGGAATTTGAGCATCTTATGTTCTTTCAGAAGTGTGTATCAAAGTGATAGCCCTTCATATTAATCAACAAACAAAAAGTAGCTCTCAGTTCCCTCTATGTCCTCATGTACTGTGCCAGAGAGTCGTGTAGCCTCGCTGTGCAGCAATACATGCATCCACATGGTTTCGTGACTGTCTTACAGTCACAGCCAATGCTCACAGCTCTTTGGATGTAAACTCAACACTGGACAAAAGCCTACCCCCTACCTCACTGCAACATGGTGGAGATCTCCAATCCCACTGAGATGTTATGAGCGACTCGCTCCCACACACATGATGACCATCCTTTTTCCAAACCAAACAGCGCTCACTGCTTCTTAATTTCCATTTGCGGGCCAAGGAGGAAATGAACAAACCACACTCTAATTTGGGCTTCTTGAAACCACAATGGACACAACATTTCAATCTCAGGAAAGTTAATTAAACACACACACACACAAAAGACAAAATGGTTGTCTGGGGTCAAGATTGGAGAACTACCAAATGAAACTGATTTCACTGTTTGCCCCCTCTCCTTTTTTTGTAACCTCTTCAGCTTTCCACAGCTCACCGCCACTGAAGCAAGCAGGAAAGAGAACAAAGTTTTCCGCAGATGAGAGATGTGCTTGTGTAATTAAATTCCTGAGCAAAGCAACTCAACAGTGAGCCAGTGGTCAAAATTCCCTAGCTGGGGCACGGGTTGCTCAGCCCTGTGTGTGTACGACTGTTTCACTAAATTCTCAATGTTTCTGTGATTTCTATGTAGGGTTTTCATTCGAAGCGGAGAATGAATCTTTCCAAAAAAATATGACAGGGTACCAAGATGTATTGGGATTAGAATGATTTGTAAATGCTTTGAGAAGATACTATGACATTTCAACATCTTGGCAGCATGTGGAAGGACAGCAAAAAAAAAAGCATCTGGTTAACGTGGCATTTTATGTAGCAGATGTGAGTCCCACAGAACGAAGTATGCAGCTTATAATTTCGCCGTCATCATTTACACTGTCGTGCTGCAACACTACAACTATCCATTTTCTATAACAGTTATTCTCATTAGTGATACGGGTAAAAGGGCGTCTGACTTTGGGCCAGAGGGAGGGTGGTACCCCTTGTATTGATCACTGGACATGCATAGAAAAAGAACCATCAACTTCACATTCACACCAGTGAATTTCAGAGTGTTCAAATATGTACATGATTCTGGTGGCCGTGGACTGCTTGATCTTAGGGCAGCAGTTACAGCAGCATGAGCAGGCTGCTGAACCGCAGCAGCAGGCCAGCTTCATTGTGGAGGAAAGAAGATGAAGAGACGGGCGGACACATTAGGCATTAGCACATTTCTGTAAGTCATCCAAACAAATATACCAGAGTGTGGGAACGTGAGCTTAAAGTGCTGTCATCTATGTTATGTTACATTTTAACACAAAGGACCGGTAATAGGGATTGTAACCTTTTGCAAGAACCTGTCAAAGGTTGTAATGAACATCACGGTTTCAGATTAGAAAGAGGTGAAAGACATGAAGGCTGGAAGTTTTAAATAACTTCCTATGCTTAATGGACTTAAACGTTCTATGACCACTAGACACGAGGCAGCTGCCTGAGCATTCACTGCTCTCTGCTGTGTAAGGCTCTAATCAGACACACAGAGTAGCACAAAGGCATGCTCTGCTTCCGCACAAAGACAGGCTGGACGTTCTATTTGGGAAAGAGAATGTTCTATAGTTGTAGTTACTGGAGTCACCCCACCCTGCTTTTGTCACTTCTCCCACGGAATGTAGAAGCCTGTATCTCACTGAGCGGCGAAGTGAGATACGGGCTTCAGTAGATGATACTGCAATCCTGGATCCTGAAGACGTCAAGGAAATATAAATACTCTGTGTAAGTCAAGAGCTGCTGATTCTTTCGGGATAAACTGAATTTGCCTTGCAGCCATGGCAGTAATCTTAGTCTTGATCAAAGTGCAAGCAGTAAGTAAAACTTATATTGTCTGAAACCCTTTTCAAGTACATTCAATATAAAATGAGGAGCTGGGATTAAATGTGTGGCGCCTGAAAAGACATCTATATACGTCTTTGGGAGTGAATGAGTTAACGGTAGGTGAGCCTGGTGTACAGTAGATACTCTTTTTCTCTTGAGATTTGGGAACATGGTTGAGTTTACAAATGAGTATTTCTAAATGTTTTTGTCGCACGCAATGATTATGACCTCCATATGTAACCTACTCATTTGCCTGTCTTGTGGCATTTAAATAGAAACCTTTAGCAGGTGTGGTTCAAACCACAGGGTTGGCAAGTTCTTGGCAAAGTTCCTGGCTCGATCCTCGACTCCTCCCCCAAGGCTGTGTCAACACACTTTAGCTCCCGTGGCCAGCATTTTCCTCCACGCTGCCTAACAAGATAATAGTATCGCACCCCACGTCCTCCTCAAAGGCCGATTAATTAGACAGCACAGAGTGAAATGAACCAGGAAACAAATGGCCATTTCACAGAGAGGGTGTTTGGATTTCATTAGTTGAAGGGGGCGTTTCACCAGGGAACTCTAGACTGCGTGTGGGCAAATGACAGACTCTGCCAAGAGTGAGCGAGGGAGAGGGGCAGAACCAGGAGAGGGTGTCTAAAGAAATGGTCTCAGACACGGATACAAAAAGGAGTATCCATGGTTACCAACGCTGCCCTTATCCACTACATGGCCCCTTTTCAACCGCCCGCCTGGCCGGCGAGCATATCGACAGGTGGTCAGCATGTCTCTTACATATGCCCCTACTTCAACGGCCATAGCAACCCCCCGCTTGCTTGTCATGTTGCTCTGGCCGTCCCACAAAAAGATCTTTATCCTTCCTCAAAATAACTCCCTCCTTGGTCCAGTTGCGGTATTCAAGAGAAAATTAGGCAAGAGCCTTACAAATGTCTCAAAGGAGAACAGTCAGTTTCCCCAAAACGATTTGTCATCTTTCCTTCATTCCCCACCCAGAAAAAAAAATTACTGTTTCCAGTTTTAGATTTCTTTTTACTTTTCACCCTGTCTTGGTGATATTCATCTGCCCTTTGACCCCATCTCAAATTCTCTGGGGTGAACTGCGCTCATAGCAACAGGGATGCTCTTTGTTGGACGCAGCAGCAGGAAGACTTCTGGAAATATGTCAAAGGTTAAATTTGAGTTTAAGTGTGGTCTTGAAGAGAGAAGTGTCTCCATCTGGCACTTCAATGATCAAGGCTTAAAATGTAGACAAAGCCTTTATCCAATATGTGAGCAGTGCTGTCTTGCAGAGCACTTAGGATATTGATCATTCTTTCCATATTATTAACTACCTTCCTATCTCCAAGCCAAAATGAATACAAAACATTAGTGTGTCATAATCACAGGAACAGTAGCTCAAAACAAATTGAGCCACACAAAGGTGAACAGGCGCTTCCGTTGTACTAGCTGGCTTCACTCAAAAATAGGTTGCTGTTCATAGCTCGGAAAAACACAAACAAAAAAATAAGGGGAACTCGGTTGCTCTAAGATCTTCATGATAATGCCCGGGGAATAACGCAGACGAGGTTGAATCCCGAGACAGAAACAGTTCAGACTAAACTCTCGACACTCCCCGCTGTATCAAATTACAGCAGAGCAGCGAGGAGAAATGTCTGAGGGGAAGGAGGAAAAAGGAACGACATCAACGACAATAGAAAACGATTCATGGCACAGCCTCCCTCCCGCTGAGAGAGCCTCCCCGGGTCACCTTACACGGTGACACCACCATTGTTGTAATGTCTAGGCAGCTGCGTACACACAGCAAAAATGTATCACTCCTCTGTTGTCCATGCAAACCAAGTCTTTGCTTCTTTCTTGGCAAAAACAGCCCATCGCTATAAGTAAAGTACAAATTACGAGTGTGTGTGTATGTGTGGGAGGGGAACAAACAACATAGGCTCACTCAAGCTAGCTCACTATGAAATAACCTCACACAACCAAAGACAAACATGCATCATGGTAACAGCTTAGCCATTCACGTGTAAAATGAAGTACTTCAAATTTAAATGTTTTTTTAAAAATCACATCACTGTTTATTTTTTTGGTTGATAGTTAAAACAAATTATTCACAATTTAAAACAACATCTGTGTCTTAATTCCATGTCTGTGACATGCTTTTGTCAAAATATCACAGGAATCAAGAGTTCTCCTGTACTTTTCTCATCTTGCCAGAATTTGCCTGTTTTGAAGGGGATAGCCGCCCCTTTGCCTGCCCCCTAACCAGTACTGTATGGCCAATGTCCAGCATGGCTTTCACGACCATGACAAATAGGGTGGAGCTTGGGCGTTAAGCCAAGCAGCTGATTGTTAAATTTGCCAAATTGTGACTTCCCAATTTGTGAATTCCAGACAGTCTTGCATGAAAACCCATTTTTTGAAATGGGCAACTGAGAAAATATTACTCTGGTTGTCGAATTTCTCACATTGGGAGGTACCCCTGACCCAACTATTTGCATACAAGTCAATTTTCCATGATATGTCCTCTTCAAGTGAACCATCAATGCCATGAACGTATAGTTGGAACAGTCGAGTCAAAGCTCTCAATCGGTCCATTCAAGGTGAGCACTTGCAGCAGTTGAATTTTACACGTGATTAACTTACTACATTGCCATGTGAGTTGGAATTTATGTTAACACTTCTCAAATCACATAATCTAAGCTATCCAGTTAACTCCCATCATATGCCTAAATTACAAGGTCAGCACAGAGCGAGTGATAATTACTATGAGAAATGATTGGCATGACTAGTGTCTTCACATCGTGTGAATATCAATTACACATCAGGACATATACCGTAAGTAAAGGGAATTTGAGCATCTTATGTTCTTTCAGAAGTGTGTATCAAAGTGATAGCCCTTCATATTAATCAACAAACAAAAAGTAGCTCTCAGTTCCCTCTATGTCCTCATGTACTGTGCCAGAGAGTCGTGTAGCCTCGCTGTGCAGCAATACATGCATCCACATGGTTTCGTGACTGTCTTACAGTCACAGCCAATGCTCACAGCTCTTTGGATGTAAACTCAACACTGGACAAAAGCCTACCCCTACCTCACTGCAACATGGTGGAGATCTCCAATCCCACTGAGATGTTATGAGCGACTCGCTCCACACACATGATGACCATCCTTTTTCCAAACCAAACAGCGCTCACTGCTTCTTAATTTCCATTTGCGGGCCAAGGAGGAAATGAACAAACCACACTCTAATTTGGGCTTCTTGAAACCACAATGGACACAACATTTCAATCTCAGGAAAGTTAATTAAACACACACACACAAAAGACAAAATGGTTGTCTGGGGTCAAGATTGGAGAACTACCAAATGAAACTGATTTCACTGTTTGCCCCCTCTCCTTTTTTTGTAACCTCTTCGGCTTTCCACAGCTCACCGCCACTGAAGCAAGCAGGAAAGAGAACAAAGTTTTCCGCAGATGAGAGATGTGCTTGTGTAATTAAATTCCTGAGCAAAGCAACTCAACAGTGAGCCAGTGGTCAAAATTCCCTAGCTGGGGCACGGGTTGCTCAGCCCTGTGTGTGTACGACTGTTTCACTAAATTCTCAATTTTTCTGTGATTTCTATGTAGGGTTTACATTCGAAGCGGAGAATGAATCTTTCTAAAAAAATATGACAGGGTACCAAGATGTATTGGGATTAGAATGATTTGTAAATGCTTTGAGAAGATACTATGACATTTCAACATCTTGGCAGCATGTGGAAGGACAGCAAAAAAAAAAGCATCTGGTTAACGTGGCATTTTATGGAGCAGATGTGAGTCCCACAGAACGAAGTATGCAGCTTATAATTTCGCCGTCATCATTTACACTGTCGTGCTGCAACACTACAACTATCCATTTTCTATAACAGCTATTCTCATTAGTGATACGGGTAAAAGGGCGTCTGACTTTGGGCCAGAGGGAGGGTGGTACCCCTTGTATTGATCACTGGACATGCATAGAAAAAGAACCATCAACTTCACATTCACACCAGTGAATTTCAGAGTGTTCAAATAATCTAGCATGCATGTTTTGGAGAGTTTTTTTTTTTTAGTTCAAAGATGGCGCCTTTCAGTTGGCAGCCTGCTAAAAGACTAATTTTTCACTTTAATTTGTACTTTTCTACTACCTTTGTCGTTTAATGTTAATTGTATGTTAGGTGGACCCATTGTTGACTTTAGCATTTTTGGTCATGACTTTCACAAAAGGAGAATATTGGTGGTTAATGATTTTGACATTTTGGCAGCACATGCTTGCCTTATCATAATTTCTATTGAGGGGGATGTTGACGCTAATCAACAGTTGCCGCTTTATTGATATGGGGCAGTTGTTGTTTGGGGCATAAATGGGCATCATTTTTGCAACAGCCCCATATTGTGCACGGAAATGTCGGTGTTGTTGTACTGTCTGCGACAGTAAGGATGGTTGGAGCGCATAGAGTCAACATGGGGCCTGGGGGAGATGTAGAGAGGAGATGTAGAAAGTTAAGTGAAGAGGATCTAATTGGAACTGGAGAAGTGAACTTTTCTTTCAGTATTTACCGCATGTTAGTCACCAATGGACACTACAGTTACTTGTTTACTTTGAAACTTAGCTTGTAGCAGACGAGAGTGTCATCATGAAAGCTGTGATCAGGACATCTCTGATCCACTGGTGAAAGGAGACTTTTGAATCGCTCCTCTTTCATCGAGGATAACTTTAAACCCCAAAACGCATACAGAAATGGGGAATAAGATTGATTGTTTGTATTGTTAGCAATGATTTTGTTTATGTTTATATTGTTGTCAATGTTTAATTTCATGTGCTCTGCGCTTTGTTAGTTTCAGCTGTTGTGAACGCGCCAAATAAAATTGAGTTCAGTTTTGGGAATGCCAGAGTATCAAGAGAAAAGCCCGATCGAGCACAGAAATTACTCACAAAAAGGCTGAAACCAAGATTTGAAAATAAAACCTCAGACCTTAAGACAAACATGCTATCCACTGGTTCACTGTAGTGCCTAATATTGTACAAAGGAATAGAAATGTTCCAGGAGATCCATGTAATTAGAGACAATTATAAGGCACCTCCACATAATTACGTTTATGCTCATGATACAATGGGTAAATGCAGAAAAAGCCAAAAACGGTACATTTAAAGCACTTTTGTTGGAAATGTGGAAATTTATTTACTGCCCAGAAATAAATATTGGTACTATAAATGACGAATGTATCCCAATTTTGAATATTACTAACAATGGTTTAAAGAGCATGTGAAACATAACACTATTATGGGTTCACAACGTGATCTGATTCAACATTTTACCACTTTTAAAACTCGAAAAGATTGAGTAGATATGCTCAAAATGACAAAAATTTTAAAAATACAAAGCAAACACTGCCCTCACTGATGAGTACAACCCATTTTCTGTGCATGTGACTCAAACGAGGAAGTGTTAACCTTTGCTGAATTCAAGACTAGGCTGAGAAGTTTTGAATGCACCCTCCGCTACCGAAGCAGGCCCAGACCAGATGAAGTAATGACCGCCAAGTCATTCAAGCCGAAGCCCAAAGAAAAAGACAAGAAATACGTCTTCAATGGAGAATGCTTTATTTGTGAGAAAGTGGGGCATAAAGCAAGAGACTGCACAAGTAAGGATAAGAAACCACACAAGCGAACGACAAAAGCTGATAAGAACAATAAAGTGGCTACAGTTATGGACGATTCGGAAAAGTTTTCTGTGGCAGAGACCAAGCCAAATCTTCGAGGGAAGAAGAAGAAACATTATTGCTCGGGTGAGTGAATGGCGACCCAAGGAGCGCAGCAATATGGACTACTCGTGGACAGCGGTGCTTCTGCCCACATAATCACCGACAAGACCGCATTCATCCGATTTGATGAGAGTTTCCGCCTAAAGATCACATCATGCAGCTGGCTGATGGAAGACGGATCACCGGAAGTGTCGAGAAGAGGGGGACGCGCAAATCAAGCTGGCCGACAGCAGTGGACGAGTAGTGAGTGTCAAGCTCACAAATGCTCTCCTCATCCCAGAATACCCGCAGAATATCCTTTCTGTGGATGCAGCAACTTCGAAAGGAGCGAAGTTCAACTTTGCGAAGAATGACAACAAATGATTCTTTCAGATGGGACAATATGCAAGATGATTGTAAAGGACCGTATGTACTATCTTGACATTGTCACAGAAAATTCTGCATGCAGTGAGGACTCCTGCAATGCATCTTTAGACATGAAAACATGGCATGAGATAATGGGCCATTGTAACTATGGTGATATTGCTAAGCTTGAAGCTGTGGTAGAAGGTATGAAAATTAGTAACAAAACTAGACCTAACCAGTGTGAAACCTGTATTCAAGGGAAATTCACCCAGAATAGAAACAGGAAAAGTGATGTGAGAGCTAAAGAGCCATTAGGGCTGGTACATACAGATCTAGGTGGGCCTATTGACCCAGAGTCATTCGACGGTACAAATATGCCATCACTTTTACTGATGACTTTTTCTGGAGCTGTTTTTGTATACTTTCTCAGGAACAAAAACATGGCAGTCGAGGCTACAAAGCAGTTCTTGGCAGACACAGCACCATATGGTAAAGTGAAGCGAATGAGATCGGATAATGGGACAGAGTTTGTTTCAAAAGAGTATCAATCTCTACTTCGAGATAATATGATAAAACATGAGAGATCAGCGCCCTACTCCCCACATCAAAATGGGACAGCAGAGAGGAACTGGCGCACATTGTTTGAGATGGTCAGGTGTATGCTGATAGAATCAGGCTTACCCAAAGAGCTATGGCCATATGCAGCCAGAACAGCAGCAGTTATACGGAACAGATGTTACTGCGAAAGAACAGGGGAGACTCCTTATTTCCTTTTCACAGGAAAAAGACCAGATTTGTCAAAAATGAAAAAGTTTGGTTCAGAATGCATGGTGTATGAGCAAAACAGGAGAAAGCTAGATCCAAAGGGCAAAAGGGGATCTTTGTTGGTTTTGACCGTCATTCACCTGCTTATTTGATTTATTTTCCAGAGACAAACAAGGTTCAGAAACACAGACTGGTCCACTTCATCACAAAGACCGTGACTGAGAGTGAGACGCAGACCGAGAAGACCCAACTGGAGGACCACTATGTAGAGTGGGTAACTATGCCTAAAGCAAGTCAGTTACAGACGGAATATGTAGGAAAAGATTCTGACACTGAACCAGAGCTTAAACCTGACTGCGACACGGACTCAACCAATGGTAATGAGACTCCTCGTACTTCTGATAGAGAAAGGAAGACACCAAAATATTTAGAGGATTATGAATGTGTGATAAAAGGCAATGAAATCACAATTGATTACTGCTATAGAGCAACAGTGGGATTGCCACAAACATTCTACGAGGCAATGGCATCGCCAAAGTCAGAAAAGTGGAGAAAGGCGATGATAGATGAGATGACTTCTTTTAAAGAGAACGACACTTTCACCCTTGTGCCATTACCGGAGGGTAGACAGACAGTGGGGGAAGGTGGGTGTATGCTTTAAGGAGGATGACAAAGGCAATGAAACATATAAAGCGAGATATGTAGCCAAAGGGTACAGTCAGAGAGAAGGACTTGACTATTCTGAGACATTTTCGCCGACCGCTAATCTGACATCACTGCGACTACTGATGCAGCTTGCTGCACAGTATGAGTTGCTGTTACACCAAATGGACGTGAAGGCAGCATACTTACATGCACCTATTGACTGCGAACTATACATGGATCAACCTGAAGGTTTTTGTGTGAAACAAAGGGATGGTGTACAACTTGTGTGTAAGTTAAACAAATCCATATATGGCCTCAAACAGTCTGGGAGAAATTGGAACATGATGCTTCATGAGTTTTTACTTGCGAACGAGTTTGTACAGAGTCAAGCAGACCACTGTATTTACACCAAAATGTCTGACAAAGAAAAAGTAATTTTGTTAGTGTGGGTCGATGATATCATTGTGGCTGCCAGCAATGAGAGGTGTTTATGCGAGATCAAAGAGAAACTCAAGAGTAAGTTTAGGATGAAAGATCTCGGATGCCTCACTCATTTCATTGGGATTGATTTCAAGCAAAATGTGGGCTCAATCACATTGAACCAATCCAGATATATTGAGAAAATATTGGAAAGGTTTAGCATGTCTGAATGCAAAGCAAGAGCCACTCCAAGTGAAATCAAATGTGACCTGGCTCCAGAAGGGGACAAAACTGATCAGAGGAAATACAGAGCAATGCTGGGCAGCCTCATATACATTATGACCTGCACTAGACCTGATATTAGTTGGATTGTGAGTAGACTATCTCAGTATATGTCTGATCCAAGAGAAAAGCACTTGACAGCATTAAAACATGTGTATAGGTACTTAAAAGGAACTAGGCGTTTTAAGCAAAGTGTTTCCAAAAGTTGCCGATCCAGAAACTACAGTGGCAACTGGATGAGCTTTCATGACTGACAGCAAAAATGTCAGCGGCTGAAAAAGTTAAACTGGAGTACAGTAATAGCAATTCGAAAAATGCCAACCACGTGAAATCATCTTTAGACTAATACCGCGGCGAAGACAAGTCTGAGCCGTAAAAACTCAGCAATTTCATCCCTGTCTATGTAACATCTGTTCAGGCCAATGGCGACGTTTTTTAAAAGCAGTCCCTGCTAACTGATGTTTAGCTAGCTCACTTAAGCCCTGCTGCTTTGTTGTCCATCGGTATCGCAATTAACCGCTGTCAACAATGAGTGATGAAATTTATTTTATTTTTTCACAAGATGAAGTATTAACAATAACTGTCAATTTTGACCGTAAAATAAGCGAATTGGCGAACCTCCTCAGCGTTGTGAATGGGAACATCAGGCGTAAACCACAAAGCGACGCTCGCCGCTTGTGTCAAGACTCGTGCTGTATTTGTAACACAACACCAAGAAGAGCCTAAAACGACAGTAGAACAGCATTTGTCCTCACCTGCGAAATACAGCACGGAGTGCACATCCTACGGAGACGTGGCGAACAGCTTCAGAAAAACGAATAGAAACACATGAAAGCTCCAACAAACGCGATGCAAGAGCTGAGTCTGTCCTCCTGCGCAGCCTCAGCCTCGAGCTCCCCACACGCCCGCCTCTCCTCTCCTTTTCTCTCCAATACTATACCGACACTGTACTACTGTACCTCCTCTCATTCCCCCACAAACACCCTTTTCTCTTCACTGTCGTCGACACTGCACATCATGGGAACACAACGCAACCGTTACTGTACTTATTTGACAACGATTTTCAGTAAAAAGAGATGACGAGATGACGAATTTACAATAACATATACAGTAAACATGTTTCAGGCAGGGGCGCAAATCGGATTTTGGAAGGGGTGGGGTGTGAAAATAACACAGTACATTTGGGTCAAGTACAGGATAGCCCTGAAAACCTTAACGCACATTTCAGGATGCACATTCACAGCAGGTCAGTGTGTCTCATTTTGGTAAGGTCCGCGACCCAGTGGAAAATAAATACACAAATAAAGTTGCTCAAAAAACGCTTAGGTCAAGAAGCCCCGGGAAGCCCTAACACCCATCAGGACACCCGATTGACCGAAATCTTGGGACAGTACCAATACGGAGACATGGGCTTACAATATTTAATATTTGGGTCCATGGCAAAGCCAGTCTTCCAACAATGCACATTGTGTGCTGCACTGAAGTATTCTGATAATTAAAGACCATGTAGAGCAGGTGTCTCAAACTCAATTTAGCTGGGGGCCACTGGAGGCAGAATCTGGGTGAGGCTGGGCCACATCAGGATTTCCACAAGAAAAGGGCTGATAAATCATTTCAATGTTCTCAAGTATCTTTATTTTTAACACAAAATAATGAATTAAATAAAATAATTTTAAAAAGAAGCCACCCCGTCCTTCTCCATGAAGTCTTTTACTTCTGCTCTCAACTCCAAAAAATCTCTTCAATACGTTTCCCCTGCTGAGCCAACGTACCCCAGTGAAGTAAAGCACATCCCCATATTCTGATTTTATTTCCTCTAAAAATGGGCGGGGTGGAATAGGGTCAATACCTCACCGTGATTGGTTCGTTCAGCTCCGCACACAACAAGAGTCATTCATATCAATCTTGCGGGCCACACTAATATTAATCTTTCATATTAAGACGGGGGCCGCAAATTATCATCCGGGGGGCCGCAGTTGGCCCGCGGGCCGCACGTTTGAGACCCCCGGATGTAGAGTGAATTCGGAGCTTTGTTTTTAACAAAAAATATGTTTTTGAAAATAATTGCTGGAAACATGAGCAAAGCCTGATGTAGTAGTGAATTGTGGATATCTATCATTAAAGTTAGCCAGTCGGTCATTCCTGATTTGTCAGCGGCCAGGTCAACTGTCTGTCATAGTCAGAAGTCATTATTTCAAGTCAAACCAAAAACGATTGACGAACCAATGATCAACCAATTATTCCAAATTATGGCTGATTCATTCATGTCACAAGTCTCTATTCAGTGATATGACCTATTTTGACCTATCAATGGTTTGCATTTTTTTGTAACATACCGATGACCTCAGGCTTTGGACAGGGAGTTGCACAAAAAAGCCAAACCACTGTATGCATATTAGTGAGGACCTTACTCCCACCAAGTATAGTAAACAGTAATGTACTGCATGGCCTGAGGTATTGATCTTACTTTCACCATTCATTAAATGCATAATAAGTCAAGAGAAATCACGTCATGCAATGCACCATTTATTGGTTTTATGTACAAAAAATAATACACAGCTAAACATGGACAAAAGTAGTCAGACATATTTCCTGATCAATGAACCAATCAGATCTTGGGCAACACTGCTTAATTCACCCTGAATATCGAATCCTTGTGTTACATATACATTATTTTGTGCTTACAACTGTGTGGTGACAGTTTGGGGAAGGCCCGTAAGGCATGACTGAACCTCCGTGAGCAAACATGGTCGACAAAAGGTATGGTCGGACGAGTGTGGTACACAAGAATTTGATTGTCCCAAACACCTTTGTGATGAACTACAGATACTGTGAGCTGTGGCCCTTTCATTCAACATCAGTGACTTTATAGATGTTTTTTTTAAATGTATGTTTTGATCACTCAGTGGTTCTTGTGGGTGTAATGCCTTGGTACCAATACTTTTATCCGTGGCGTGCTAGTGCGGTCTTTCTTTTTTTCTGTCACAGATGGATAAAGAGCCCAAACCCAGCAGGCTGTTGACTGTAGTTCAGAGATCCCAGAAGTGCTTCTTGACCACAGGTCATACTGTCCATCCCTTTGCTGGATTGCAGGATTGAGCAGTACTTTTGACATTCCAGCCCACATCAGTCCTGCGCCATGCACATCTGATTAGAATATCAACTTCTTCATGGTAGCTGAAAGTCAAAGACAAGAACATGCATAGAATAAGTACATTAAGAAATAACATCTGCTTTTACAGTAAATAGCAATACACACTACAAACTTGTAATGTACATTTCATACACCCAGAAAGTCTATCCGTCTTTATATTCCCTCTCTGTAATGTAGTTTCAGCTTCAACCATAAGGAATAGTAAACCCAGATATTTTCCAAACCACAGGAGCAGAGGAGACAGAAAAGCTTTGAACCTCCCCATGAACACCAAAGTAAAATATGCCCTCCCACAATCCACTTAAACAGCAGAAATGTGTGCGTTCGCCTCCACTGTATAAAGAATCATGTAGCCAACACCCTTTGGAATTGCTCCTTTCAATGAAGCGATTTATATGCCCGGTATAAATAGCCCTTGCTGGAAGGGTTTTCCAGGTTACTGACTATATGCGACCTGGGTGTTTGTGGGATGGCGTGAAATATACAATCTTAACTCTCTTGCTATACAATTCATCTTTATTCATATCATTTACTGAAGCCAAATCGTCATAGTAGCGGTTGGGTGATAGTGAGAAATATCAGATAGGAATCGGTCTTTTCATTACTTGTTTCCAGGCCTTCTCTTTTTCTTTTGAGCCCGGTTGTTTCCTTTTCTCGCAGAACTTCAGCCGAGCAGTTTGGTCGGGGAAGTTGAGGGCCAGGTGTGGGACCAGGCCGATTGTTGAAGTACTTCATCTTCAGAGCCTGATATGTATAAACATTACAGTCTCACTGTTAAAAACAATAATATTTAACCACAAAAACTAAAGATGTGTTCTTGATTTTCTTTTTTTTTTAAGACAAGTCAGTTACTAAGTTCACCTGTGTGGCTGTCGTCCTAGTTGAGGGGTTAAATGTGAAAAGGCCATGAAGCAACTCTAGTAAGTCATCAGTAGCTGCACTAAATATGTGCTCAAGAGGTGTGCCAGGAAATATTTTGAAAGGCATATAATCTGGTAGACTGCTTACTCCCTGTAAAGTGAAACAAAAACAGACAATTATATTATGGAAGGGGGAAAAAAAAGGACAATATGAAGCAAACAAATGCATACCGGCCATGTCTCTTCTGTCGGCGTACCAAGAGCCTCAAAGATTTTGGTCAGCTGGTCAAGATCTGAGTCTCCAACAAGAAATGGTATCTAAAACAAAATGAACACAGAAAAGCATTAGCCCAAGATAAAGTGTTTTACATCCATAGTCAAAATATTTGGATACCCGAAGGAGTAACTCTGCCAGGATGCATCCTACCGCCCACATGTCAACACCTACTCCATACATTCGGGCACCAAACAGGAGCTCGGGAGAGCGGTACCACCTAGGAAAGATATAACAATTGTTTACTGACAAATTTGAGAGTTTAAAAAAAACTGTAGAACTGTAGAACACCCTTCGTCACTTCATTAGGTACACCTCAATGTAATGTTGAGCCATTTCCTATATCACTTATCCTCAATGAGGTCGCGGCTAAGTAGGAGCCTATCAAAGCTAACTTCAGTGGAGAGGCAGGGTATACTGTCAGGCACAGATAGTCAAATCTCTCACTCGCATACATATTCAGACCCAAGGACAATTTATAGTCAATTAACCTAACATGAATGCTTTGGGAAAGCGTGAGAAAACACAGGGGTGGGAATTATTTTTATTCTGAATGTCAGGTTTTGTTTATTATAGTGACTTTGGAATTTTCTTGAACTATGAATATTGTACGTATGTATTTATAATTTTATATTCTACCATTCTTAAAAAGTACCGTATTTTCCGCACTATGAGGTGCACCTAAAAACATTAAATTTTCTCAAAAGACGACAGTGCACCTTGTAATCCGATGCGCCTTATATATGGATAAATATTCAGATTTATTGAACATAGTATTTTACATGTTCTGTAAAGTGCTTTGTTACTGCTGCAGCGGTTGTGAAAGTGCTACATAAACAAAGCTGTATTGTATTCCCTTTAGTACAGCTCCATCTAGTGGATGTATAATGCAACCTTAGCCACTATTGTAGCTTCTATTCCATGCGTATTATAATACGGTGCGCCCTATATATGAAAACAGTTTAAAAATAGGCCACTCACTGAAAGTGCGCCATATACTCTGATGCGCCTTATAGTGCGGAAAAATACGGTACATGCTGTATCTACTTCAACGGACCATTGAGTACTGTTAAAGTGATAGAAATAATTCATTCCAAACCAAAAACATTTGACAATATAAAAAATACAGGGCAGCGAAAACAAGATTTTTGTGAATTGTTTTGTTCTAGTATTCAATCTGTCAATATTGCTAAATATACACGTTTTAAAAAATCAATTTGGACACAACTGTTGCCAACTGAAAGCATTTATGTATTTATTCAATTTCCTTTTTCCTGACAATCATGGGTTTTTATAATTGTCAGGCTTCTCCCCCTTGCCCCTGCCGCGTTAATTAAATGTTTCTTATATCTGTGTGTATTTCTCAATCCTGACAATCATGGGTTTTATAATTGTCAGGCTTCTCATGCTCTACACAAAATAAAAGCACTCTGCAGCGGAGAACCAACAGATCTTGTGAGCCGAGGCACTGAAACTTCGTGCCCTCCCTGTTCTTCCCCTGCCGCGTTAGTTAACATACAAAAAAAGCACAGACCTGGTGACAACTTGATGAGTGTAGACCCTGTTGGGACTGCCGAAGGCTTTGGCCAAACCAAAATCAGCCAACTTCAACACTCCATTACCATCAAGCAGCAGATTATTGGGCTTCAAATCCTGAAAATTCAACACAGCAAATGTCAGGTAGAGTTTGTATGACTATGTTCCTTCCTGACACACAGGCATTGTGACTAGAACCAGGCAGAGGTGCTGTCTGCATTAGAACATTTGATGGTATCTGCAATTTTCCGTTGGACCAGCATTACAAACATAAATCTGTGTACATGGTATATTTTGTCATTACCCGGTGTAGGACCCAATGTTGATGCATGTACTCCAAACCCTGGAGAGTCATGAGGATGTAGGCTTTGATGTGGGCTGGAGTCAGGACCAGGCTGGTGTCCTTGATGATCACCTTTATCCCCCCAAATAAGGAGTAAAAAAGATGGAAAGGAAAACAGATCATAAGGTAAAAGTAGCCACATAGCGGAGATGATTTACAATATTGAATTGAGGATGATGTCAAAACAACCGCTAGATTCAGATACCAGATCTTACTTTGAAGTGCTGTTCGTTCCACCTACAGTGTGGTTAAGGTAACCACCAGGCAAGGAATATAATTCTCTATCGTTCAAATGCCTCAGAGTAAGCTTTTAGCACTGGCCTTGAGTACAGCATCATATTTCATCCAAGCTGCTAATGGCCCCAATTGACTGTTAGCATTAAAAGTGGAAAGCTATTGATTTTTTTTTCCACAGCACTGGAATCTTGGTAATGATTTATGAGTAGCGTGGCCGGGGGTGTATGCTAAACTTAGAGGGGGAAAAATACATCTTAGCTACTTTCATGGTTGAACTGCTTTTCTTATTATGTTGTCTTGTCTGTCAATCATGTATGCACACTCTCTCAAAAGCTCTCACTTTATCTCTGACTTGTTGAGGTTTCAGTAAAAAACCAAACAAATAAATAAATAAATAGAAAAGTAACTAATAAAATGAAACCAATAATGAAAGTAAATTTGGGGAGGTCAAAAGTTAATGTTTGGTTTTGATAAATGATATCATGGGCAGCATTATAATTGCAGGTTGAAGAGAATAGTGATTTTAACAAGGAGACATATTAACAGTGCTAATTACAGACAGATTAAAATCTGATGGATTAGTTACAGCATCCAGATGTGCTGTATTAAAGCATATTTCATGAAAGGATAGCCAAAGTTTTACCTCCAGATCAGTTTCCATGAAATCAAACACCAGACTGATGTTTGATTTGTGTCCAAATGCATCCAGCAACTAAAACACAAAGTTATATAGCTCTCCAAGTCTGCATTTAACATGTGGAAACACAAGAGTAATACAAATACATATGTATCCACCCCAATAATATTTGGATGATGGAGCTCTTGCAGTAGTTTGATCTCTCGAAGGGCAGTCCTGTTGATACCTATAAACATAAATAGGGATAGATACCTTTACAGAGTTTCTTTGTTATACATATTAGTAGAACACAGTCTGCCAAATGAGTCAAAACATACCATCTTTTGCTTCAGTTCTATGGCCAACTTTAATCTGGGAGGAAAATAAACATTTACAGTACATGAAGCTGAACAGCCCAAAGTGCTTGACAATGCGAGATCGCAAACCTTTACCTTTTTAATGGCGACTATCGTGTCAGTTGTTTTGTCTCTGGCTTTGTACACTGTGGCAAACTAGGGAACAGAGACGAATAATGAATTAGTTTGATAATATTGAGGGCAATTTCTTACACTCATAATCACTCACGGTAAAATTTTGCATTGTACACCATAAAGCGAAGAACCAGATCACAGTCATGTAGGCATACAAGGTGGGATTCCATATGGTACCTTGCTCAAGAGCACCTTGATAGTAGCCAAAAAGCAAAACAGGAAGGAAAAGTGGAACTCATACCCCCCCTCTAACTAATACACGCACTCAAACAATTCACTACCTAAGCTTTAACCCGCAATAATCACAAGTTCCCTTGGTTGTCTGTTGTTTTATTTGTTCATATGTATATATTTTGTCTTTATGTATTTTATGCAGTTCAGTTGATGCCCTTATTTTTAGCAGTGTGTGTTTCAATCCACTGCATGTTTGCACTGTGGTTAAGATAAGATAACCTTTATTTGTCCCACACTGGGGAAATTTGCGAATTGGGAAAGCTGAGAGAGGAAAGTAATTTCAACTGTGCTGTATGTTGCACATAGAGCATATTTGACAATAAAGCTTGACTTGAATTGAATGCATTTCAGTGTGTGTACACGGATTTTCGCTATTCACCAGCCGGTCGGGTCCCAACCCCGCGAATAACGGAGGAGAGCTGTACGAATTTTCATAGCAATTCACAGATACCACCACAGATGTAGGCCTCATATGGGCTGTAAAACACCAATGACAACAAATATATCTGATTAGACGAAGTGATACGTTCAGGCGAGGCCATTACGTCACATCCCCGTGCCAGAGCCCAAAATGTGGCATGTGGTTTGGTCCACGAGAAATTATTGATCGTAGGTTTGTTTCGGAAACAATAAGAGAGTCGTGAGGAAAAATAGCTCGCCATCCAGTGTAAACCGAACATGTGAGTTTTGACTGAGTGAGAAGAAATGGTAATTTTATCACGTAATCACGAAAAAAGCGATAACAATATATCATTTCGACCTAAAAAGGGAGAGCCCCATTCACGTAACTCCAAACACACTGTTGTTGAGAGAAATGTTGATCTTCAACGAGTACTGCTGGGCACCGCAGATGCTTTGTTGACATTAACAACCGGCTTGCTAGCATGCTGTTAGTTTTGCTCCAAGCAAGCAGAAAGCCAGAGCTTGGAACAGAAACAGACTTTAAGAGTGAAAAAACACTACAGATACATATAAAGACCTCTCACCTGGCCCTCTCCAAGGAAATCCAACTTTTCGTATCGCTTCGCCCTGGATTTTACGTCAAACGCCATAGCGGTAAAATGTTAACAATGGTTCCATGAGTGTCAACTTCCGCCTTGTTAAAGGTCCATGAACAGTGTTTCCGGTTAAAAAAAACCCTCTTATTTGGTGCAGCACCGACATCTACTGGCTTGTCGTGTCAGCGCGTTCAACTGACGTAAATCGCAACCGAGTTTTATAAACTAGTTACCGAAGACCCAAAAAATAAAAAATAAAAAAGATAAAATAAAGTTACTGAAGACCCCCCGCCCCCACCCACACACGCACATGCTTCATTTCCCGTTGTTCTTTTCCAGTGGTGATTCTTCTCACCCCAACAGGCTGGTAGGTACAAATGTTTGGAGCAACTGTTGTATTGAAACCAACTTAGTTATATTGCCCCCTTTCCAGTCTTGAGCTGTTTGTAGCTACGTCTGACCACTGGATTCGTGCTCTCATTTTATGTAATATAATAATTTATAAATGTTTTGGTTGGCATAATGTATGTTTAAACAGTCATGTTCAGTACACTCTATTAAGCCGCATCAGCCTATATAAGTACTGTATACATTCAGTAATGCACACACACGCACACAAACACTGACCCTGACAACCACTATTTTACCTTGCTATCTATAACAATTGGAATTATAATTATTATCATCGTAACCTGAATTATTAATATAATAATCACAATTATTAATATATTGTTTGTGTGACGTCATTGAGAGGGGAGGAGCCAGGTTGGAGTAATATTGGCTCCGGCAGTTACGGTAGTCTGAGCGTGGAGCGCATGGGCGTGAGTTGTGACCAACAGCAGCTCCTATGAATGTGTGTTTATTGCTCCTTTTGTTTATTAAAAAACGGCAGATTGCATCAGCGACTGCGTGCATCCTTCTTTCCGCATTGAAGGGCATTACAATATTAATTATAATAATTATAATTATCATTAGTAGTAATAATAATGTAAGACATAATTTAAAATGCATCTCACTCTTCTGGTCAATCTCGTTTATCAGCAGTACACACTGTAAAATAGACATGTATGTCCGGATGGACATTCCAAATGTTTTCCATTTTCCCCCTCTTATGTAGCAAGTGTTTTCCAAAATATTAGAACAGCTCTCTGTTTGAAGCAAAGCAGCAACTCAATTGCAAAGTAAAGCCCACAATAAATGGATAGAGACTCAATCAAAACGGAACTGAAATGCAACAATTATCTCAGTGAAGGAATATAATTTTCACTAGTTGCAAATTATGTATCAACTGTGTGGCGAATATTGTTCTTCCCATTTTGGCTAAAAGAAAAATTCATAAATGTATTTTCCTTTAGCAGCTTGACATCGCTCTCCTGGGAGTATCTTCTGTCAGTGAGGGAGCTTTTGTGATCCATGCACCGCTGAACACATCTCTACATCCCATCTCCATACACAGTAGATGCCCTCACATCCCACAGGATTAGGCATGGTTACTCTCTTATGACCCTCCCTGCTCTCTCTCTCTCTCTCTCTCTCTCTCTCTCTCTCTCTCTCTCTCTCTCTCTCACACACACACACACACACACACACACACACACACACACACACACACACACACACACACACACACACACACAGCTTTCATTTTCATGTTACAGTTGACAAGAGAAGTGTGAAGAATAAGAGGGCCTAATACACCCCTCAGTCTCCTCTCAGATGCACGCGCATTCTGTGCGCATGCTGACAGCTCACAGACATGACTGACAGCACCGTATGTGCTCATGCAAGCATTTCTTCTTCAGATTTTGCAGCAGCCTTCCCTGGCATCCTATTATCAACCTCTAGAGACACTTTAGGCGGGCCCTAATATGGATCATAACTGTCCAGTGGTAGACATAACTCCAAAACACTTAGATCACTGACTCTTAAAACAAATGTGACATGTTGATACCCATGTCTAATTCAGCGATGATTTGAGCGCGTTCTTATGCTCCTGCCTCTCATGTCTTTCTCTGTGAATGCTATGCATGTGAGGAGAGGCGGCTGAGTTATCGAGGCGTAAGTGCTTGTGCTGGCGTTTATGTAGTTTGTCACAGTAAATCTCATGATGGAAATGGTAATGTTATGCACACTATCTCACTCTAGTTATGTGTCACTTTAGCAGATGGTAATGCAGCTGAGCTGGTCTGTGTGTGTGTGTGTGTGTGTGTGTGTGTGTGTGTGTGTGTGTGTGTGTGTGTGTGTGTGTGTGTGTGTGTGTGTGTGTGTGTGTGTGTGTGTGTGTGCGTGTACATCATGCACACCGGGCAGAGGGGGTGAAACCACAAGGCTGTTTATCAAACTCATAGGAAGTGGGTGTTGTTGAGCGAGTACTTGCTGTCGCACCGCATCCTGTTTCAAGGAGGCTGAGAATGTTCACATGAGGTACTGTTGACAATGTGTACAATGCAGCCACACACACACACACACACACACACACACACACACACACACACACACACACACACACACACACAAAATATTTCATCGTCTTAGATCATGTTTATCTAAGGCAGTGTTTCCCAGTGTTTATTGCGGCAAGCTACATGTTTTACACACACACACACACAAAAAAATCCATGAAAAAAATGTCACAGCACACCACCAAACAAACAAACAAAAAAGTCACAAAACCACTTATTGGAGTATTACCGCACTGATCATTGTAGCTCCAGTTCTCGACATACTTGAACAAGTGTTGTTGATCAATATCCCACGGCATTAGACACTTTAAAGTGCTCAGGAACTTTCTGCAGAATTGCACAACTAAAGTTGTACTACAATTACTGCTAGTGGCCACTTAAAAAATGGTGCAACGATTATTTGCACTAACTGTGTAACCGTCATACTGTTATAAGTATCGCGCCATTGATCACTTTATCTCTGCTCAATGACTCTGCACATTGCACAGCTCTCATTGGGGGGTACAACTGCACAATAGTACCGTCACATTACGGAAAGTCTTTCTCCACTTATAGGTCATGTCTTTGTTTATCGTAGCTGCTTGTTATTGTAACACTAGGGTAACTCACCCAACTGAGGTTGGATAACCACAACACCCCCCGTTGAGGAAAAATCTTGTGGGCAACGCATGCTGCTGGAATTGAGGGCCATGAAATTAGGAAAACCAGGTAGACAAATCATTTTTCTGTGACATCAAAATCATTCTGTCGGCCTAGGCATCCACTGGGCTTTGCACGCCACTGGAGTTCTCTAATGTTTCTTACAATAATATAACTGTCTTTTCCCTGAAATTGGGTATGTAGATGAAATGGATTAATTTTATTTTGAAAAATACATCTTCATTTAATAATTTGTCATTTAAAAAAATGATTTTACACATCCGTTTTGTATTTTTTTAAATTAAATTCTGAATTGGGATTGTCTGGCAACCATGGTATGCCACGCTCACTGCCCGAAGACAGCTCCAGCTCACCCGTGATCATTGTGAGGATAAAGCGGATTAGAAAATGGACGGATGAATGAATTAATATATGACTATATTAACTGAAATAATGCAATTTAAAAATCCGCTTGAATTATTTGACCAATATTAATACAAAGTGTGCAAATTCATTTAATTAAATCATTACATATCATACAATACATTAAGTAACACAGTAACTAAAAATAATACGTTATAAAATGATCAGGAATTATTTTACAAAATGAAAAAATGTATTGCATCAATTTAGCTGCTTGTTTTCCCCTAAAACATGTTAGTTAAAATATGGTTTGATGTGTTTTCCGGTCATGCCAGAATATTAATTCTGATTGAGCAAAACTGAGCATTATTATTAATTTGTTGTGTAGCTCTTGGATTGGTGCTCATGGTTATTATGTGTGTGACTGGTGTGCTGAAATTATTTACAGCAAATAATGAAACTATGTTCACCTCGCGATGCCAGCGACATACTGTATAGTGACAGGGAGAACAACTAAATCTTCGTCTACTGGATGGAAGAAGGTATAATACATACTGCAATTACCCTGTGTAAATGGATGGAAGGATGGATGCTTCAAGCTTCTGTGATAGAAAATATATTTTCTTTCCGTTGGCTTGTTTTCATTCATCACACACAATCCACTGTGCACTTGCCACACATTAAATTGTCATATTGACAGGGACCTTTTCAAAAGAGCTTTCAAGCTTGGACTGAATGTGTCAATGATGACGAAATGAGTCAGCGCAATCATAGCCGGTACTGTGTTTGCCATACACCTGCTGTGTGTGTTTCTCAAAGTAGATGCGCTCCCATTGCAGCTGCTTCTGGCCACATGCAGTTATCATGAAACAGGATGTTTCAGGCTGGATATCGGAGGTGTGAAGGTTCGCACATGCTAAGAACAAACCGAATGTGCTTCCGGAGAATGTAATAGGCTGATTACAGCCTAACTATTGTCATTTCCTGTTTTGGAATATTAATATCGGTAGTTGAATTATTATCAGTGTTTTTTTAAATACTCGCCGACGGTTGATGATCAAGTTGAACAAAATATGAAATATATAACATAATGCGGAAGCCTAAAATATTTAATCTATTGCAATAATATTCACATAAACTAATGTTTTATGAACACCCCCGACAGCAGCTCTGCATTGGAGGTGGGTTGGTAATTTCGCAGAGATCTGAGAGAGGGAGGTTTGCCCCGCTCAGGGAATGATCACAATCTTCAGTCATTGCCAATCAACGTGGCAATCATTCCATTTAAATGTGGTAAGCTAGTTGTGCACTGACAGTCTTGACATGGAGCGCAGAAGTGTGTTTTGACATAGGCAAAGTAGGCACATGGGGGTCCAAAACATATGCGGCATTGAGTGAGGATTGAGAAAAACATACGATACCACATACGACGTCAGTACACATGTTGGATGTTATGTAGATAGTGTACATGGTGTACAATGTACCGTATTAATTATTTGTAACTAATCATATTAGAAGGTTCCCGGTTAAGACAAGCAATATACCGGCAGCAATGATTACAGGCTCAAGACAACTTGAAGCCACTTCTCTATAGGCAGAAGAGGGACAGTCACAGACTAATTTGCTGTCTTTTGTGTACGACCAACGTAAGGCTTCCAACATTGTTGGATGTCAGTTGTCAGTTTGAATAAATAAGAAGACAGGTTTTGTTTGCCATCTTCTTTGTCTAGTATGTGAGCCTCAGCACACACACTTGTGCAGGACTTCAAGATGAGCCCATTTGATTGCTTGGCTTATTGAGAGACAACAAAATTATGATAATGTCTTCATGAGTGGTGGGTGGATGGGAGCAGTTTCATCTCCTCAGATTGACAGAGACAGCATGGAGCCCACAGTTAGGTGTATTTAAAGTGGTGTTTACTGTTGTCTTGGTTACCACCTGCATTGCTTTTTTTGGTTCTGGTCGGTACCTCCTGTCAGACATGGTTAGCACTCTCATTAGAGGGATTTCTGCCTTCGAGCCAAATAGAAAGCAAAGCCTTGCAGGATCTTGCTCTCTCCCTGTGTGTGCGTGCGTGTGTGTGTGTGTGTGTGTGTGTGTGTGTGTGTGTGTGTGTGTGTGTGTGTGTGTGTGTGTGTGTGTGTGTGTGTGTGTGTGTGTGTGTGTGTGTGTGCATGTGCGCGCATGTACTTTAGTGAATGCACTTTCATGAGGGGTGTTCTGATTAGGACTCTGGCAGTAAAAGCTGAAGAAGTAGTCCTATCTGGCCGTATTGGCCTGTGAGACTCCAGAGGCAGGTGACGGCTACCGGTTGGCCAAGTGGAACACAGCTTAGGTGGTCTCCGAGCCAAAAACTTGGGCATGGGACTTCAGCAAGGCCATGGGAACCGACTTATGAACAGCTTCGAGGAAATTCTGGTCATCCAGAATTTACAAGATGGGGAAGCAGTGCACCATTAACACTGTGTATTGTGGAGATGGAGCGCTACTGACCTCAACTCGGAATGTTGTGAGTCAGTGGGGAGAAGACTTGGAAGACCTCCTCAATTCCACCGACACGCCTTCCTTTGAAAAAGAAAACTCGAGGGACTCTGAGGTGGGCTCTCCTATCTCTGAGGTTGAAGTCACTGCTGTGGTTAAAAAGCTCCTCATTTGCAAGGCCTTGAGGGAGGATGAGGAGTTCCTCAAGGCTCTGGATCTTGTGGGGCTGCCCGGGTTGTCACACCTCTGCAACATTGCCTTAACCTCGGGGACAGTTCCGTTGTACGACCGGCCATTTGTAACAGTTTTTCAAAAATACTTTTTATGAAGGTAGTGAAGCTGTTCAAGAGTAAATATCATTAATTTTAAAAGTCTCTTTCGACAAAAGGCTGAGTGAACTATCCTTATTTATTCATGGAACACTGCAGGAGGTTTGATTTAAAACATGTATCATTTTTACCGCAGTTTTGATCAAGTTTCTTACCATACTTTCCGAGCACAACCTATCCCAATTCGAGTCAATCCAACATATACCTTACTTAAAGAATAACCACTTTTACATCAATTAAACTTAAAGTGCTTCATAGTTCTGTTCTCTAGTCTTCATTTTTGTGTGCTACTCGCCAACAGTGAAACTGTCAGTTGTTGGGAAACGACAGTTGCTTGTTTACTTTCAAGCTCAGCTTGTAGTAATTGTAATTGACATCACTCAGGCTGTGATTGTGACATCTACGATCCCGGCATCCTACTGGTAAATGGACACTTCAGCCGTGCTCCTCTCTCTGCGTCTGCCAACAGCTTCAGACAACATGCGCAGCAAGAGGGAATAATATATGGATGCGAAGTGCCAATGTAAAGTGAGCTGTGGTATAACTTAATGAGCAATAATATTTTCACAAATAATTTATGATCGTTATTGTGTAATTATTTTAATGAATATTGTTTTTATTTTGTTCCCATTTGTTTATTTTGATTTGATTCGATCAAGGCCTGTGTAGGAATAGTTGTTACGATTGTATTATTGTCTGTATTATATATCATGTGTTATGATGTATTATTGTTATTCTACGTTAAATGTTCTGTAAAGTGCTTTGTTACATCCTAGCTCCTATTGGGGCATGAATGTGTGCGTAAATTACACCATATTGTGTAAATAAAGGACAATGTAAGTGCTCTCCATTCACCTTTTACTGGTAGTCTGAAAGTAATTTTGATATATAAGTCCACAAGAAGTGAGAGAAAGTGGCTGACGTCAATAAAAGGTATCAGCGTATTCTCCTCAATTGTCTTTTGAAGGTAGTTTCACGCTGGTTTATGTCAGTGGATCAGGAGCAAGCGATTGCATTACGAAGGAGTCATTTACCTCATTAACCCAGCTAGATTGCCGAGGCCTTGCTAATCAACCTTGTCACAGGTCCCATTAATTCATCACTTTATCAGCATGGCTCTCGCCTCTTCTGACTTGCATACACTTAAACACAAATTGCGTTGTTGTTCCTCTCACAACACACACGCACGGAGCATTATCTCACCAGACTTTTTATTTATTTTTTCATGCGTTTCCAGTCATGTCTATGTCTGGGCCAACCCCATTAGCTCGGTCAGTCCCATGGGTTTCCCAGCTCTGATGAACCCTCTGCTGCCCTTTCAGATTAGTGGACTCCCTGAGAAAAGCCCTTCATTGATGGGATCCGCTTCCCCTCTCACAATGTCATCTCAAGGTTAGCATAATGACTCTCACTGCTCTCTTTACAGACACACTTATGCACACACGAACATCCAGGTGGTGTTACTATTTTCATGATGAGCTTTCCTGACTGTTTTATTCGTGACGATCGTGTGATTTATCCCATGAATCTTCTCATTTCAAATATTTGCCAACGTGTTTAATAATGAAGTCATTTCCCCACCTCCCGCACATCCTCTCATCTCTCCTAATACCTCTTAGACCAACGACAAAACTATTGCAACATTACAGTGCATGATTGGCGCGACGCAAGTGAGCATGAGGGATTTTCTCTTTTATGCATTGCAAATCAGGTCAGGAATTATTTACTCGCAGTCCCACTTGAGGCAATGAATCTCTTCCAGCGTAAAAGGCAAAGAGAGATGAAGGAATTGGGGGTGTGTGTAGTATGGAGTCGGATAAATGACTGAATCGGAAAGACACATTCATCGTTATATGTTAAACTTAATGCGCGCGAGTGATTTCTTGTAGCTGTGAATAGAGATGAAATGATTATCTTGATCATTGAAGCACAAATGTTGCCTCGTCTCTTGCTACTCCATCATAATTCAATATTTACAGTTTTAAGATGGAAAACTGCTCCCTCTTGGCTGCCTGTATCTGGTTTCCATGGCAACACATTTGAGAAGGAAGAGTGCCATCTGTATGTGTCCACGTATCTGTGTGTAGTGTTTTCTGATACACAGCAATTGATTGGTTGTTGAGGAGCAGCTGTTGACCTCTCGAGTCTCGGGGGTCTCTTTGTATTCTTGCACATATCCCAAATCAATACACACACATTCACGTGGGCACTCGCACACACATGCACACTGACAGACGGGTGACAAATTAATATTTAATGGCTGGAGAAACATTACAAATGCAGATGTGTCTTGGCCGCAGGGATTGACTGAATGGTTTAGTGAGTCTCATAGTGAATTACAACAGTCAGCATGTCTCAACCCAAATATGCTCCTATTGTGTTAAGTCCCAAATTACTCCACCCATGGCAAAGTATTGATTTTAAATATATATATTTTTTATTAGTAAAACAGTCCATTAGGTGCAAATAAACAGATGTAAAAATGTGTGTGTGTGTGTGTGTGTGTGTATGGTTGTTACTGAGCTTCATGAAAAGTTGACGATGCCTTATTTTAATTGGTTGTATAAATAATCGATGAGGAGAAAAGCATTACAATTGCAGATGTCCCTTGATCAGAGGGCTCCCGGAATTGTGGATGATGATGAGAAATGTTACGAAAGATATACCATCGCCTTCACAAATATGATGTACCAAAGCCAACATGACTTGATAGACTGGAAACAACAAAACAGAGACCAGAAAACAAACACCAGCTGGACCAATGCAATACTTCTCAGAGATTATTCAATTTATATATACACACACATAAATTCAAAAGGGCACCTGATATAATTTGCATTATTTGTTAATGTTAAGGGATGTTTTCCATATAAGGAAGGTCAGATTTTACATTCGAACACAACATGGATGTAACGCTTGACAATGATAAATTGTGTTCCCACAGGACTGTTGCTCGACATAATAAGGTAAAAACACCAGAATTAGAAGTCCTTGTTATATGGTCTGACTGAACACATGTTCAATTAGGCTACTCCACGCTTATCAGCATCATCTATAGTCATTTTACTCATGGTTAATGAGCCAAACATGTCCTGTGGAGACAAAGACGATAAAACATGTTTATTGGTTCACCCAAGGGTTGGCATACTGTTTCTCATAAAAATACAACAATAAAACAGCGTATGATGAGATTTATACGTTTAGTTAGGACGCAAAGACACGACAGAGATGACTGCACAATTAAAAGGAGGTAACACTTTTTTGTGAGGGATAAAGAAAAAACTGTAATATAATCCAGATCTGGAGATATACATTTCCTAAAGCCAATGAACTGAGCGATATGCATCTCCGTTATTACAATTTTTTAAAATGTTGAAATTCTAATCATCCTTTTTACAGACATCCACCTATTGCTATCCTGACATTTCTGTTGCCAAATACTGTGTAAACTCTCTTTGATTGATGATGATGAGTAATGATTTATTCCACTTCTCTAAATGGCAATAATGTGCACTGACATTGAAAGAGAAGAACCCACAATGCTAACAGCTAAAATCCTACAGTAGATTTCATCTGGCGAGTTGCTTTTTTTAATAATTTGTGTTTCTTAGGATTGAGAAACCGGTCAGAGGCTTAAAAAAAAATCACACGTACCGCTGCTCTATGCTCTGAGTGACCTGATCAAGATCATTCAAAAGACTGACTAGGAGTACATGCAGTCAATAACACTTTCAAAACACCAATACTAGCAATATTCAGGTTTTGAAAGACCATGTCAACCTGCGCAAAAACACGAATATGCTCTATGCTGTTTATTTATTATTATTATTTTTTAATGTTTGGTCTTTTTCTAAATAAAGCAACAAATACAATAGATGAATTTGCTGTTGCCGGACCACAAATATGTGGGGTCCATGGTATTCATATTTTACAATGTATCACTATTTTCTTTTCAATTAAGACCACAACTTGTGTTTTTTTAAGGGCACAATTCAGTTCATTCCCATGAGAAACATCGATTTGATAAAGGCCTGCAAGTAAATCGAGTTGATTTAGTAATGTAACGAATTTCAATTTGTAAGTCAAGGTACTTCAGGCACTTCCCACACTGTATCTTACTGCGGTAAGTGTGGTCGGTTTTAATGACTTCTTCAGCTGTTGATGCGGGGCTCGGTGCTCACTGACCACTTCAAGTGGTGGTCGCTGAAAAGACTCCCCGCAGGAGAGGAGGCGGATTGCTGAGTTTGGGAATGCGCGCAGGGCGAGTTACCGCCAGGTGGAGGCGATATCGCTCCTTCTGCCCGCCGCTCTTCTCCTCTCTTCTGCTCCACCACGTCTCAGCTCAGTCGGCTGTGTGAGATCATTACCAGACAGCAGGCTCCAGGCTCTGACATTCACCGATCGGGAAATCAGAGAGAGCAGAAGCTAGAGAGCGCGGAAGAGTCCGAGTCTTTGATCCCATTGCAAGCGGCGGTGGGCGGCGACCACGCCGACTCCTCCGTACTGTCGCTTGGGCTTGAAAGCTCGATCTTGTCGCTGACATTTGCACGCTTGGAAAACCGGCTCCTTGAAGCTCGACGGATGCGGGCTTGTTTTGACTGCGGTAGTAGCCTTCGCACCTCTCCTTCTCGCATGCCCAGTGGAACGGATTTGTGAAGGATCTTAACTTGACCGAGCTCCGCCAGTGTGGCCGGCGGTCCTGCAAGGGACCCCGGGGACGGTTTCTGTCCGGCCGCCAGGCAACCCGCAAAAGAGAGAGCTTTTTTCAGCTTGGAGTTGGACATAAACGTCTCTAATTGGATTCCTCCTCCCTTGGTGGCTTCTTTTTTTCTCTATCGGCTGCATACCCGATTTCGCTATTTTTCCCCTTTCTCAAGCAAAATTGACGCCATTTTCCTCGGGGTTTTGTGTCCCAAAACATCCAAGTATATTCCAGGAGCGTGTGACAGCTCCCTGGGAGGCTGTCATCCCAACCGTCGCTTGTGTAAAAATGTGTCTAAATGGATTGTAAATGATCTTGATCAATAATTTATACGTCAGAGCTGAGTGTGTGACAACATTAGACATGGGTAAGTGGCCTCCTCCTGCACCTGAAAACCTCTCCTGTAAATGTCGAAACATTATAATCTGCATTGTGTCTGTTTGGCGTTGATGTTGCCGAAATTGTGTATTTAATTTACTGATATAATATATGAGATTTTGTACCTCGTTTCCCATTGGAAAAGCTGCAGTTCCCTTGGATGCCAGTAATTTAACCTTTGGAGTATATTAGTGTTAATTGTACCTTGAGGGACAGAAATTCACTTGTGTACACAGAGTGGAGTAGGTTCTAATGACAGATGGATTTCAACCTGCAAGAAATACAGGGGAACCTCTTAAGTCAATCGCCCCTGAAGTTGTAAACTTGTGATTTTTCAAAATTGCTGAGAAAAATATGCCTCTAAAGTTGCAGACTTGACAGAACTGCCAACATGCTTGACATGATGTCAGATCTCTGCTTATTGTATCAGCAAACCAGTGAGTATCAAAGGATGTATTCGCTTATTATTTGGCTTTTTGTAACCCTAATTCCAACAGGACCAGCCTTGATTAGGAGGGGTATTAAGGATAATGTGAGAACAACACCGACTCACATCCAAAACATCTGCGTTATCAGTAGTTCTGGGTTGTTTTGTGATTTACAGAGGTTAGTGATTAAGAATGTGAAAAACTGAGTTTCAAGGTTGGTGCACCTTTTTAAAAAGGTCTTTCTGTAGCATGAACATGGCTAACTTATTTATACACTTGTATGCCATTGAACAAAAAATGAAGGATATTGGATAAGGTGTTCACTTGACATTGGTCACAGACTAGTTTAGCCCCTGATGTTCACCTGTTTCTTCCAATATTTTGCCATCTGAGTGGATGATGGAACTAGCAATGGGACCCTACTTCCATCCCTCTAGGTACATTGTGTACACTAATGTAGTCCTAATTATTAGCCCCCAAGGCACTGTATGTCATGGGTATTTTGTTTTTCTTCGTCTGCTCCTGAACGTCATTCATCAACATCTCCGAAGGGTTTCATGTGGCCTCTCTGGTGTGTGACACAAGGCAGCAAAGAATTATTCTGCCGTACGTCCGCAGGTGAGGCCTGAAAGGGAAAGGATAGTAAGCAGTGGCTGTCAGCAGCCCCCCACAAACCTCAGCGCTGGAAGATAAATAGACACACGTGAATTATCTGGGGAACGTGTGGAAAATTGGTCAGGTCTGTCGGATATATGGCGTGTGAGTTCTAGAAAAATAAGAATGACAAGCATATGAAGAAAGGTGCTTGTAAAGAGGTGGAACTAATGGGATTCAGGTCAAACTATACCAGCGTTTTGCAGTGTGAAAGAATACTCGATAACCAATTCCTTATTGGGTAATGGGATGCCCGTGCAATCTTTAAATTGAAGCATGAGGAATCAATAAGTTGCATCCCCATCTGAGCTGGATACCTCGGGTGGAAATAGGATCACAGGGAAAAAGGGGGAGTGAATATGAACAGCATCCAAGGACAAACCTAAGTGTTGGCAGGCTCTCTTCGCGGAATATCACCTTTTGGCAGAGGAGGCAGAAGGGTTGAGGTAGCACTGCGATGAGGCAAGCGAACAGAGGTTGGTGGGAGTGAGGTGAGGAGGTGGAAGAGACAGGCTGGTGGGGAGTTGCAGAGGTGTTTTTGCTGACAGCCATTTTGTGGCCGCTGTGAAACGTGAACATTCGTCTGCTTGTGTCGGGTAGTTAGGTGAGAATGGTGCGACCCGGCATACTGTGTGTACACGCCGTGTACCGTTAATCCTTTAGAGTGGACTCCGTTAAATTCTTGCAAGTTCAACATTCCTAACAAGAGGTGGACATTTGATTAAATGGTCTTTATCCACTATCATACAAATGAGCAAAAACTAGTTGAGACGGAATCAACAGCGCAGTGCACTGCATTTGGCCCGAAGTGCTCCAAGGTTCAATTAATTAACAGTCAACTCCCAACTCATTTTACGTATGTATGGATTATGCCCGTCCTTATACAGAACTTCAGACTGCTAACATTAAGACCATTTTACTGTCATGTGCATGCGTTTTAGTCAATTTTCCCTGACATTTGATCTTGATAGTGCGCACAGCAAGTACACACTGTAACAGTGGGAACTTTTCCAGCACCTAGGGGTGCAATTAGTTGTCGTGATCAAGGGCAAATCTGCTGTGAGTGCTTGGTTGGAAGAGCGGTGGAGTAATGGGGTGCTGATAACTGAAGAACTTTCTGCCTACATCCTGCTAGCGCCTCAAGGCAATCAAACCGGCAACCTTTTAGTTACAGGGACATTCTTAACCACGCGTGCAGATGATTTTTGTTGTATTCGTTAGGCCCACTGCACACCAAGCAATGCGATCTGTCCTGCAGTGTGGATTGCGCAAGTCATTTTAATTAGCGGTTGACTGTTGGCCACGTGTTTTGCAGGGGTTGAAAAATTGAATAGCGGGTGAAATGTGGTTTCTTAATCGGGGCTTGCAGTTTGCAGTCATAGCAAGTTGGCCGTCCGTGCGATGGTCATGTGTGAGTTTTAAATAAATTGTCATTCATAATTATCCCTCCATGAATCCATGCATTGATGCTGAGGATAGAATGTTTTTATTCTTTATTTGACCTCATTTAGGATCATTCGAGGGAAGACGGTGGCTTTCACTCACGCGAGGTGAGCAACTAGCCGATGAAATGTATTTCCAGTATAGAAAATGACGTGTGCCGTCCCTGGATTTTGAGGTTGGAAACCTCTTTTGATTAGTCCCCCAAAGATTGGACCATTCTCGAAACATTGCTTTCGCGATTGGATGGGAATGAAAGAGGGGGCGCAATATGAAAAATGAAGATGGCAGACTTCCACTGTTCCCGACGCCTCTGAAATGGTCAAAGCTCTGCTCATCAAAGCGGGAAAAAAAAAAGTTGTTCACCTCAATCAACAATACAGGTGTGTGAGTGTGTGAGCATGAGAGTGAGAGGGTGGGTGGGAGAGAGAGCGCTATTTGTGAGTCCACCTCAAGCGCTGGGCTGCTGGGTATGCAGCCTTAAAAGGTTGTGTTTCTGCTGCCATCTCTTGCTCCCCATTGCTCTCGCGCCCTGTTTTCTCCTGCATGCACACACACACACACACACACACACACACACACACACACACACACACACACACACACACACACACACGCACACGCACACACACACACACGCATGTTTGTGCCTGTGTGTCTGTACCATTCACCCCCTCAGCTCGGCCCATCTGCATTTCATCATCGCTGTTTTATCATAATGGTCTCCAGAGCGAGAAGGAGGCAAAATGATGTGTCCCATTCACAGCCTTTTACATGCAGCTCACTGAGTGACCTTATGCTATTTGAGAGAGAAGCTGGTGTAGCGCTGGCAGTTTGGAGAACATAATAAAGCTATTTATGCAGCAAGTCTGGCCTCTCACAATCCCTCTGCTGTCTGAGGCAAACCAAGGTGCGTATGCATATGTGGATGTGAGTGTTTGTGTATAAGAGAGAGCAAGAGAGAGGAGACAGCGTGGCTTGGACTAGGTGAGGGAGGCCCGTGGAGGGGTCAGTCTTACATAAACTCTGTGCCTGCCAGTAACAGAGAACTACTAACACAGCTTAGAGCGGCTGCATGGGGGAGGAGGGACAGACGTGACCCAGCTAAGTAGTTTATGCAGTTATGACCCAGAATGAAGATTCACATAATTCATGTCGACATTTTGTTGTCATGCTCCAGTATAGTAGTAATGGCTCCATTCCGCTTTGAAGCCTGCACATGAATGTCTCTGTGTGGGATGTTGTGGTTGGCAGCTGTCTCTTTTTCCTGTCATTGTGCTCAGTCACATGACAATCAGAGTGGCTTTCACACATGCCATGGGGGGCAAGTCACCAAACTGACATTAGGGACGGGGAGGCTCCCGAGGAACAAACAGGGTCATGTGGGTTTTAATCCACAATGCGTTGACTTTCGAAGATGCCACATGGACCAACCACGGTCGCGTCTGATCTTCTGCAACTGAATTTTTAAAGGGGACGCACTATTGACCCTTTTGATGTTCGTATATAAATCATTGGTTGTTTGGAATGCTGGGCCAACCATCAATTTGTGAAATTAAACAACTTAAAAAATCCATACAACTCTTTAGTTGTGTGCCTAATTACCATAAAACCCACCCACTTCACAGAGTTTCTCAGAAAATGACGTGACCAGCAAGGCTGGCTGAAGTTTTCGAGTAAAAAAAAAAAAAAATCACTTTGATGTGGCGTCCAAAGTTCAATCATGTCAGAGCCAGCGATTACAAGCATTCTTTCATCCTGATTCTGATATGTTCCGCTAAATTGTCGACACACAAGTTGAAGGCATTTGTGTTTGGTGATGTCTTGAACCACAAGATACACGAATTGACAAGCGTAATTCTGCGGCTTGTTGATGAGATGCTGTGATGGTAATTCAATTGAATCTTTATAGGCAATTGCTTTAAGTGTGTGTGTGTGTGTGTGTGTGTGAGTGAGTGGGGGGGGGGTAAGTGGTGATTTTGCCAAATAATTAGAATAGCATAGAGTTTTCTGGGGTTCACGAAATTTGATTACTCCATGAACATGTTGGCAGGGGAAGGGGCGGGTGCCGTTTGTGTTTGGGAATGTGTTGGGTTCGGTAATATGGCCTAAAATTCATATCATGGTATGCATTTAATCCCTTAATGGTATATAATGCAATTGTATATTTTGCAAAATAAATTGAAGGGTGAAATTTATAATGTAAATATTTCTGAGTTGTTATGTGGTCCCTTGGACAAGCTAAACTGATGCAAAAATACAACAACAAATGAATGACAGTGAGCTCGGCGGGGTGTGTGGTTAGGGACTAATGGGAAAGCCGGCACTTGTCTGCTTAGTGATAACAATGTTTCATTACTGTTTTGTGGGCGATGTGCCACAGAGGGAGGAGAGGTGTGGTTTTCGTGAACCCGGTGTCTTCTTGTAACGGGGTATCAAAATATTATTACAGAGACTTGACACAAAGTCATAATTAATTATCCTATCAGGGGTTAAGCTAAAGCCCCCCAATCTTAATTCTGCACTTCGCCAAGACATTTTGGAAATTTTTGACTTCCACCTCTGTAGACTGTTTGGGGAAGACCCTTCACAAGCAAAGCCCATTGTTAGATACGCTTAATATTCAGGAATATTTTGAGATCTTATAAAGCCTTGACCTCAACCCTTACAACACTTTTGGGTAGGAATTAAAACAGAAAGTGTGAGAGGCCTTCTCTCAGATCCAACATCAGTGATCTCTGATTGAGTTTTCTGGGTGGATGGACACACCGTAAAGGAAGAATGCAAGCGCTACAGCTGAGCAAAACCATATCTTCCACATATTGTGTTGTCGGTGTTATGGTCAAGTATCCCAATCACGGAATGGTCATGTTTCAAACTTTGCATTTAACCTAGTCTATACGACTGATGGCTATAACCCTGCTCATAGTGGTGCCATACGCCCAGCCAAGCTACTCTCCCTTGTGGAGGAGCTGTTGACATCTGAGATTACAGATGGCCAAAAAAAGCAGCACAAATCCAACTGCAACGACAAACAAAATATGTTCGGCTGTGACACTGCATCGCTCTCAATATCGGCAACAACCAGCTACCAGGCAGACAGGAAATCAATCTCAAAATATATTATTCCGTGTGTAAAGTAAATGGATGTCAGTAGTGTTGAAGTTCAGAAGGTTAAACATGCAAAACCGCCGCAAGGGTTCTTTACAGCTTCTTAATACCACACAGGGGTGTTCTGAACCTTTACGAGTAATGTTTTATACATCAGAAAACACAATGGCTCAACAGGCTTTTGTCTCGATGCAGTACAAATACCCACTTAATACTCTGCCTGTGGATTACACGTAGTTTGTGTGTGGTCTTGTCGGAGTACTGCCGTGGATTATGATTATTCAATCACACTGTAAGCATGTGGTGCGAGGCCTGTAGGGTATTAAGATGGAGATCAGCTGTTAGTACAGTAGCTTGGACTGGTACAGAGAGGGCAGACCTGGAAGGAGCAGGTCATTATTACATCGAGCATTTTTTGTCTAAACTCAGTGAAAATGTATAGTATCTACGCTAGATGGACAGAAGTCTTTGAGCACACCTTTCCATCATTGAATAAAGCTGGTTCCCCCTGAATTCACTTTACTTTACTTACTACAACACATTGTGAGCATTATACTTATACATTTGGGAACCAGTCCGGACAGTGTATGTTTGAAATGCACAAAGAAAGGTTCATGAATGAATGAATGGTGAAACAAGTTTGGTGTGGGAGAACAACCTCAACCCCACTGACCAAGCATGAGGTGAATTACACCAGATTTGAATGCATTCCCTCTGGTCCAACATCATCAACCTCCGACCTCAAAAATGTTGTTAATGGCTGGATGGGCAAAAATCCTACAAACGTCAATATCGAATCAAAAGTCTTTCCAGAAGAGTCGGGGCAGTTGCTATGTTGCAAAAGTGGGATCAACTGCTGTGTTTTTGGCACTTTTCTGAAAATGATATAATGGTCAGGTCCCAAAACTTTCATGCAGGCTACTTGAGTGATGTACAAAGGCAATATTTGAAAAATTACAATCAAAGTAATTAATACTCAGGGAAATTACATCTGTGCAAATGACACGAAATATATCTCTCTGACAAGCTTCATAATGACTGATGGGATTCCCCAAAGTAAACTATGTGCAGTCCAGTGTTTATTTAGGTTCCTCTTTACAAAAACAAAACAAAAAAACTGCATGCATGCATAGTTGCACACTAAACTTAAGGAAGGAAGCTCAGTTTCCTCAGCAAAATGGCTTCCACAACCTTTACACAGAGCATCTGATCTTCAGTGTATGTGCAGGTTTCACGCTGTCATTTTACACATGGATTTATTTGTCAAAGTATGCAGTGCATTTCTTTCTATGCAAATGTGTCAATATGCCACTGCATGCATGTGTAAAAAAGCTCAGACTGTGTTTTTTTTCCAGACTAGCTCGTAAACCACATCTGGGGAAAGAATTTAGATTCCTTCCCTTCGTCTTTCTGTTTTGCCTTCCCATTCCCCCTGTGTAATTCCCTCCCTCCTCGCCTGCTCTGGTGAAAGGAAGAAAAAAAACAGAAGTCAGCTTCTTTCGTTTTTCCTCCTTTTGTCCTCAGGGTAACTTCAGCCTGGTTTTGGAGCAGTGAAGAGGAATGTCTTATTTTGCACTGATCACCAGTGTCTGCATAGCTTTGCTTCACATAAGCGGGAAGGCTCAAATGAGGGAAGGAGCAAGGGAGGGAAGATTAGCAAGAAGCGATGAAAGACGAGAGCAGGGGGAAAGGATGTTAAGTGAGGCAAAAAAAAAAAGTTTGTTTTCCTTGGGAGAAAATGTAAATTAGAGCATTTTGGCATGCCCGTGTGCAGCTCTGCGGCGAGTTTGTGTGTTCTTCTAAACATATCATACAACAGGCTGCTAATGTTAATAAGGGTCTGGGATGGGACGGCAGCCTAAGGGAGTTGTCATTCTTTTGCTGATCAGATCTTTCACCTGCTCTCTCTTCAGATTGTCCCTGGCTTCCCAGCGTGTCAGTGGGCCAAGCAAGCCAACCTCAATAGCTGATTGACAACAACCCAGCTGCTCGACAGACTTCCATCCTCTTTATTCCCATTGGCTGGCTGCCACAGCTTCCCCCACCCTGACTGGCTCTGGCGGGAGAGTGGATGGAGCCAAGGGATCTGGTTGGCTCGGCCCGACCCAAAGAGGCGGAGTTACAGGGAGGCGGGGCGGCGCGAAATGAAGGAGCGGGAGGTATCGGCTCGGCACGTAGTGATGATGTGATTCACGGTGGCGTCAGTGAAGGGGAGGGGCTTGAAGAACACGGGGAGGGGCTTCTGGAAGAGCAGGAGTTTTCCATCAAGGAAGCGAGCTTCCAGGAAGGAAGTCTAAAGCTGAAGATCCAGACCACCAAGCGTACCAAGAAGCCCCCCAAGAGCCTTGAGAACTATATTTGCCCACCGGAGATCAGGATGACCATCAGACCTCCTGCTGGAGAAGGCAAAGGGGGGCGGCAGGGGCGAACTGGAGGCGTGGCCATATCAGGGCGGGTTCAAAAGGATGAAGACAGAGGACCGCCCAGAAAAAGGGTAAGTCTGCTGCCGTTGCGATTAGCTTAATGCACTTAAGAGCAGAAGGCAGCTCACAGTTTTTGGCTTCCATGACTGTCTCTGTACATGAATGAGCCACTCCCTGCCTTGCACACTTCAAGCTCCCTCTCAGTAGTTCCTCTCCCCTGCTTAGTTACACAGGGTCAAAGTTTGCTGTGTAATTGAAACCAGTCATGGCTAGCTGAGATCACAGTGATACACACAAACACACACACACACACACACACACAGGAGCTGAGAATAGGGCTGGCATAAGCAGGTGACAGCTGGTGTCTGCTCTCTCCATTTGTGGTCATATGCAGACCCCTCCTGTCTCCTCTCCTCTCCCTTCCTCACCCCTACTCCCACACACCCGTTACACACGCACTGGTGTTCGGTGCGTGTGACACTGTGTACGTACAGGTCCTTGGGGGTTTGAGTGTTTGCGGAGTGTGTTGACCTACACTGTGGAGTGTGTGTCCAAACCTGACAGCCATCAGAGTGGCTCTGAGCTCGACAGGCTCAGCAGGAGCGAAGGTGTCATGTAGTCGGCACGATGCTAGACGCAGTTCTCTTGTACTTCCGCATAGTGGCCCCTCGGGGTGAATTTGCTGACCTTGTGATTGACTGACTGACGTTTATAAAAGCGGCTTACTTTTGTTTGCGCTGATAGAAACGTGATGAAGATAAATGTCTTTAAATGATTTCATCGGGATTTGGTCTAGACTCCCAGCACACGTAACCTGGTCAATAAACAGGTTTGGATGAGTTTGGTGGGGAAGAACATGAGATGCTTGAACTAGACCACATCAAAAACATTTGGGATGTGCTACAACAGTGAACATCCCGCAGCCGCCAGAATGGAGAATTACTTTGACATGAGATGTTATTGGTTTGAAGTTTTATTTTGTGGGCTATACCATCAATTAAAAATCCAAAAGAGGTGATAAATGTACCTGTCGATCAGAAATGTTACTAATCCCAAATCGGTTCTGAATCCTCTGAGCAGCCCGTAGCCCCTCCTACTCTGAAAGGCAGCTGCTCTGGTTAGCCTTGTTTTGTGCCGGGATTTGTCTAATTCCTTCTTTTAAACTTTTGTTGCGAAACGGAAATACCACCTTAGTTTCCGCAAAGCTCCTCGAGCCTAACATAACAAGTCAGTGCGAGGCCGCAGCGTTGTGTTACTGTTAAGCGTGCCCGCCAGTGCATGAGAATGATTCACAACTTGTCAGCCATGACTTTTGTCTCTGATTGTTTTTTTCACTCGCGCACGATGGTTTGCTAAAAATCGAATTAGAGGGACAAGATGGGACTTTTTTTTTTTTTTCCACACAGATAATTTTGCTCAAGTCAAGCTGTCGGGTCATATTCACATTTTGACAAAAATGATAACATTTATTTCAAAATTATTTAAAAATAAATACAAACTCCCTCTTTTAGAGTTATCAATAAGGTTCCTTATCCAATTATGGACTAGATAATAAAAATCCAGAATAAATTGGGGATCTTATTTTTAACAGTGCGATTATAACAAATGGGATCAGGCTAGAAAGGGTGCAAGCAGATATTGCTGTGTTAGTCGGCAGTTTTTCTGCTGCCACGTGCACATACAGTGAAACATTATCACTTACTGCTATTTGCACAGCATGATTAACTCGTGTTTCGTTTATCTTTTACATGATGTATTTTATTTTTGTTATATGTGAAATACAAACTTGGATTTGCAGTCGAATTTTGTTGTGTCCGCACCATACAACGACAATACAGACTCCTAGTGGATTCAAAATACAGATCATTATTGTTACTCCAAAGAGATCTTCAGTGGGTTACGGAGGTCTAGACAGCGTCTGATGCTATTAAAGTCAGACCAGACATACAATTTAGTGTTTGTTTCAATTTTTGTATCAATGAATAAGCTGAGGGACATGAACCCTTGCTGCAGACGTCTGGGCTGCCAAGTCTAATCTGGCACCACCGGCCCCCTCTTGGACTGCAACTGTATGATTGACACAGGTTGTCATAGTGACAGTGTGGGAGGTGGGGGGGGGGGGCTTCAAGCTGGTCCCAATTGAGGTTGGAGATTGAGGGAGGGGAGGGGCTTGTCGGATGTGATGGTGTTGATTCAGATCAGTTTCAAGACTTCATCCCTCGCACTCTGTCGCTCTATTCCACACCCCCGTTGCCCCCTCCCCCTGCTCCTCGACATGCTTTCCCTCCATCCACTCATCACCTGCCAGCCCAAGGGTGTATTACAGGCAGACTCAGTGGAGAGGAACGGGTTAAGGAGAGATCTCGGCCGCCTCATGCCCCACCACCCCACACACATCTACACACACTTCCATCTTACGTGTGTGTGTGTGTGTGTGTGTGTGTGTGTGTGTGTGTGTGTGTGTGTGTGTGTTGAGGTTAAATACTCTCTTTGTGGTGTGTGTGCCTGTGTGTCAGGCGGGATGGGGGATGTTGAGGAGGGGGAGCAGATGGACAGCCTCCCTGCTTTCTATTGTATCGTGTCCACGTCAATTCTCCCGCTTTCTATCTCTTTATCTGTCCTTTCTTTCTTCACTCAAGCTCCCTTCATGTCTCCTCTTTTTCCACCGCTCTCTCTTTCCTCCTCTTCCCGCTCTCGCACACTGTTGTCTTGTAGCAGATGGCAGCATGGGGCAGTGACAACAGAGCAGAAGCCAGAGTGTGAGCAGGGGATGGAGAGAGAAGAAGGGGGCTTTGGAAAGAGGAGGAGGGGGTCAGGCATATGGAGAGCCTGGTTAAGGGGCCCCTCTCACAGGGAGTGTGCATGTGCGTATGGTAGCGCGGTGAATAGAAGAGGGGGAGAGGCGGGGATACAATAGATGCACATTAATATAGAGATTTGACTCTAATAGACAGGGAAAGGGAGAGGCAGGAGGATATTCATGTAGACTAGCAGAGTGGGAGAAAAAAAACATCAGCCGTCAGAAGTGCAGACTGGACTCTGACCACATTTGCATATGAATTAAAAAAACTTTACACAAATCTTTTCAAGCCATTGTTGTTGTTGTTGTTTTGCAGAAAACTGTTCATATTACGAAGTATTTTCAGTTTGTAATGCCAAAACAACAGGTGACCCAAAACATTTGGGAAAGCATGCTTTGATCAGGCACAGGGCAACTTGAATGCTGGAGACAGCCGCAGTTTGTCATCAGTGCTACTGGGGGTTCATATACGGCCACACACTTCCTAACCTAACCAGATGGATGACAGAAATGTTATTTTAAATATGGACAAAATAAGTGCATATTTGCAAAATACGTGCTCTATTTTATGATGGATAATTAGCCTTTTTCAATGCATGTATGAAAGATCGACTATCCTAATCCAACAACAAAAGGTTCGAAGCAAACAGCAAAATAACAACATACTGTTTTTATTTCAGTGCAAAGGGCTCTGTTGGATCAAATTTACCATTCAAGGATGGCACAAAACTGCTCAACAAGAAACCAACATTCAGTGCAACTCATTTTGTAATTTTTTTCCCACACAAATCAACTCACTCAAAAATGTTATTCAGGAACCATTTTTGTCCTGCATATCATCCCAAATCTGCAAAAAAAAAGGCTTCTGTTGTAGTTAAGGGCAGTATAAACCCCAGCATAAGCGCAACTCAGTCATGTCTGCCATCTAGTGGTGATTAGTGACATTAGAACTAGTCAACCCCTGCATATTGTTAGTTTGTCATGTGCGGATTCGCATATTCGCAGACTTGTTTTGTTTTTTTTCCAATATTTTTTCCAGATTTGGAATTTTTCCTTTTTTTTTTTCCAGGATCAGCCATCCCCCACATATACAATCCCAGCCGGCTAAAATGAGTAGAAAAGGGCATGTTTTGAAAAACAGCCCACGATCATATGACCATTGCCTTGTAATGGTCTAAATATGTCTAAATATGTTTCTGTGACGAAAAATCTGGTCAGTAATCCAAATAAAAGAAAAATATCCAAATTTGTCCCGTTAAGCACTTTGTCGATTTCCTGAGCACATCAATGATTTCATAGAATGCTTATAAATTCATTCGTGTTTACAAAAATATAATTTCTGCAGCACACAACTGCAGGACTAAAGGTAGGTTGAGGAGAAAACTTCCGTTAAGATAGCCCGGTTTAGGAAGTGCATGATATTTCATCACAGACATTTATATCGATGCGCAGGCGCCTCGTGTCAGGGGACAAACCCACACACACGCATAAATGGGATATGATGCTCTTCCCTTCTCTGTCTCCAGCTGACATCACACACATGCTGGACGGCCTCTCACACACGGCTCTTTGTCTGGGCATGCTGTGTGTGTTTTCAAGATGAATGCGTGCGTTCTAACGGATTGGGTCTTGGGTCAACCACTGCATCAGTCTTCCAGACACACATGCCCGCGCGCACATCCGTCGCTCGACTGCGTAAGGACAGGCAAACACTCGCACACACATCATGTTGAATCCAGATTGCAGTTCGAGTGAGTTTTTTTCTAATTATCTGTCCTGTTCTCAGGACGCGCCAAATGTGGCTCTTAATCCATTTCACTATCTGGGGAGAGAGATAAGCCAGAGCTTTTTTTTTTCCAGGAGTGCAGCCCAGTCAGTGTGTTGTTATTATTGTTGTTAGTGTACATTCATCTGTGGGTGCACGTGTGTACCCGTAGAGTATGTGATGATAGACACACACTTATCTTGTCTTGACAGCCCCCTCTGCTAGGTGGTCCCCCTGGGTGTGTGTGTGTGTGTGTGTGTGTGTGTGTGTGGTTTGGTGGTCTCCCAGCAGTGTTGAGGATTATTATGTGTTAGTCAAGTGTATTCACGAGGAAATGAATGCTGCACATGATGACTGTGGCCACTGTGTGTGTGTGTGTGTGTGTGTGTGTGTGTGTGTGTGTGTGTGTGTGTGTGTGTGTTCGCGCAAAATGGTTAGCCTTTTGATGTCAGCTCTTTATCCCTGGCTGAGATGGCGGTTGGTGACCTGAGGGACTTGATGAGCTCATAAAATAGCCTTGTGTGTGTCAATTTTGTGCTTTCGTGTGAATCGTTCTGCTTGGAAGATGGCAACTCTTGAGTGATTTATGAATGTTTACACTCATGAAATGATCACCTCTAATACGGCCTGACCAAACGCGCACATTTTTGGTGTCTGGTGTCATCCTGGGGAAAATGGCCAGCCTTTTTATTGTGTCGTCAGTTTGAACTCTTTGAGAAAGCAAGAGCTGGGAATGTTTTAAGGGGCGTTTCTCTATGGTTGAGGGGGGAAGGGATGTATCGTGTGTGTGTGTGTGTGTGTGTGTGTGTGTGTGTGTGTGTGTGTGTGTGTGTGTGTGTGTGTGTGTGTGTGTGTGTGTGCGCACAAACTGGGGAGGGGTAAGTGATTTAGCACCGCTGAAACACCAGCTGTCCATCTGTGCCTGACCCCCATACACACCCTGTACACGCTTGAAACACACACCGACAACCAAACTGACACACGCGCACACGCACGCACGCACACACACACACACACACACACACATACACACCTCATGTCTAACCTCTGATCTGCTTTTGGCCGACTCTCAAACCTGAAGAACCGTCCAGACAAAACACATTCTGTTCACCAGTCTCTCCCACCAAATGCACACACACCAAGACACGGACGCATGCATACACACACTCACGCACATAAACACGGCTCCCGCACAGTCTTCATGAAGCTAAGCAAGATTGCACACTAATCAGCCCTGTTGTGATGCTGCTGCCGCTGCTGTGGGTCTACATGAATGACTCCGCAAGGTCACTCCCATTGAGCGTGCGCACGCGCGCACACACACACACACACACACACAGACACACACACACAAACACACACTTTTGGACTCTCAAAGGAATGCTGAAGAAGAGATGAACTGTGACCCTAATGGACATACAAAAGTCGAGGTGATAGCTGGATTCCATATTTGTGTGTGTGCGTGTGCGTGTGTGAGTGTGTGTTTGTATGTTTGTGCGTGCACACATTAAATTGTTTGTTTGTGTGAGTGGGTCAGGGTTGAGACAACTGGAGTCTGGCCTTTGCTTTCTTTCCCTCGGGGCTGGATTTGCTTTTTGTGTATTTCTGTGTGTGTGTGTGTGTGTGTCAGTGTGCGCGTGTGTGCATGCGTGCGTGCATGTGCGTGCACGCTGACCATTTGGTTGGGACTGTAGCTAATTTCTCAATCAGACAGACAGACACACACACACGCACACGCACACACAAATCGCCTTCTCTATGTATCCTATAGGTTAAGCCCCATTCATTCACCATTGTCTGCTTTCCTAGCAGGTCATTGCTGGTCTTCTGGCAGATGTAGCCAGACCATAATAAGCAGTCTCAATGTTCATTCGAATGAAAACCTGTCCTTACTAAACCTAAAACATAAAAACTTAAAAATGAATGCCACCAATTTCAGTGAAGGTAATTATCCAGTAATATTTTGGAGTAAAATTGGAAAGTTTTCACAACTAGCAATGTTGCTTAGTTAAAGCCTTATGTTTTTCAAATGGTAGCATTACGCAACCATGTGTGTGTGTGTTTGTGCATGTCGTGGCCAAATGTATTTGGTGGTTTCGAGAGAAGGTCCATGAAGGATTTAGACCAGTATGGGTGAGAGTCGATGGAGAGTCAGGTGCAGTATTGACTTTCACTATGTCTCACTTGAAACGTAAGTGTGTTTGTCAGTGAAATCTGATGGCCCCATCAGCTGCCTGGGACATGCCTGTCAGAAAGTGTACGGTATGTGTGTGGGTGGGGGGGGGGGGGTGTTTGGGGGAGGGGGTAGAGTAAATGTGAAATGATGAGATGACAGTGGCAATGTGTTATCCAAAGCAATCTCTTGGTAACATTATACAGCCCATTGATGGACAATACATGACATTAGATGATCTTACATCAAAATCCCTATAGACTTGAGTGTAAGTCACCCAATGTGGTTCCTTGACCTTGCATGTAGGTGTGATTATATCAACTCTGATGATAATAGATACATGAAAGGGTAGAGAGAGAGAGAGAGAGAGAGAGAGAGAGAGAGAGAGTTGCATTTATAGGACTGTCACAAACAAAACTTTATCCAATCAGTTATTCTATTTATTAATTGAGTCAAATGTCTCCAAAATAAATTCAACCCATTTGTGTGGGTGACACAACCGAGTTGTTCGACTTTTTTTCTCCAGCCCTTCTTGTAATTTTGCTCTCCAATACACCGTCTTCCTGTTAACAAGCAGCCAGAATCACAGTTTTTAATCCATTGTGAACAACACTGCCTAATTTTAATGATTAATAAAAAAATCAATAAATTGTCAACTGTCAATCAAATCTCACTGATACAACCTGGAAAATTTGATGCTACTCTTCTAGCATCTTTCTTAAACGATATGTGGAGCTTTGAAAATAAATCCGCCTAAAGCCTCTGGTGGCTGGAATATATCCCACCAGGTTGTCCACACCATGACAATGAGGCATTCCTAGGCCAGCCCAAAGCTCCAATCCACACGCTGGCTGTCAAGTCCTACATAAAAATAAAGAAATTTATCAATAAAATACCCTCCTTCTCATTATTCCAACTTTCTCTGTATGATCTGCGTGCAATCATGGCCAACAACGAGGCACTCTAAAGTGGCCACAGCAGTGGATTAGTCGAAGGGAAGATGAAGTTCAGGGTGTAGGCATAACTAGCTAGCTAACTGCACATCGCCCATGTGCCACCTAACTCAAGTTCTTAAAAAGCAGGGAAGGGGGCCCCAGTGATTTTTAGCCATACCTCCCAAATTTGGAAAAAAATGGTGAAGAATAGTTTAACACTATACCCCCTAAAAAAAGAATACTACATAGTCCTCATTTGCATGTTTCCATCAATTATCTTGAAACGTTTATATTTTTTTGAGGAAGAAATCTCTGAATTAACTTCACAGTATCTTTGAGTTGCCACATATGGTTTCTTGCCATGTAAAGGTCTGCATGTAGCTGATTATATCAACTCTTATGATAATAGATGTAGTCGCTAGCTGTCTACTCTAGCTAGCTAGCATCAGTCACTGAAACATTCAGGATCTATTTTGAAATTCAACTCAACCTTGTTATGTGCTCACGTCTCACCCTCACAAAAAACTTTGTGGAACACCATTTCATAGGTCCTGCGTAATCCTGCTAAATTGAAACACTTGGTATCTGACAGTGTAAGTGACGTTTATATGAGTGGATCCTCCCTCCCACTTTCCTGCTGCTTAAGTACAAGATTTTGTAAAGTAATCCCTCTGTAGTCCACTGTTTATTTATGCTAGTTGTCTCTTAAGGATGAATTTTGAAAATTAATAAATGATTGTAATTGTGCCTGTCTGTCCCTCCATCTGCATGTTCATCCCTTGAGGCTTCTCAGACTAAACAAACAGCTGTTTCTATGAGGCAGGGAAGAGCCACTAGAGTCTTCTGTTTAGTGGTCCGTTTCAGCACACACATACACATACAAACACACGCGCACACATTCCCAAATCCCCTGTGCTCCTCAACGTTTACCTGCTTTGCTCTGTTGGGTTTTCTGGCCCCTTGTGTTTTTGGCCCTCTCCATCTCGCTCTCTATTACCCTGGGCTCGCTGAAATACTCGCTTGCTCTCAGACTGAGAGGAATGTCACTCCATGTGACCTCTCACCTACAACAAGGAGGGAAGCCGTTCTAAAGGAGGGAATGAGGGGGCAGCTGCAGTCATGTGCCCAGGAGGGAAACGCACACATTGCGCACAGGGCCAGGTTGTTAGCAAAGTGTTTTAAGTTCTTGTATAAATGCGCAGATGTTACTTGAGATGTGGGTTCAAATGTTTTAGATGATGCTGTGAAATCAGTGTGTGTGCGTGTGTGTGTGTGTGTGTGTGTGTGTGTGTGTGTGTGTGTGTAGAAGCAAGTGGAGTGCAGCCCCACACAAAGCCGTTTATTGTTTATGCGAGGGGGCCTAAGGGGAGGCGGGCAGCGTGATTGGTTAAGACTATTGTGTCTCACTTTGCCCATTCTCCGTGTCACAGAGGATGTCATTACATTGGCTCTCTAACCCGTCGCCATTCCGACTGACACGCTGGGGATCATCTAAGGACTTTTCTGAGAGGAATTGTCCTTGACATAATCAATTATAGCTCTTTTTAATTCAGCGCGGCACATCTTGAGCTCTGCCAGTGTTGCTCAGACTTTGTCGGCTCCACATCAACGCGGCAATTTGGGGGAAGAAAACGATGATCAAAGAACGATTTATGTCACTGGAAAGAAACTTTTCAGACAGAAGGACAATTCATTTTTTCAAACTCTATTCAGTGCCTAAATGTTGACAAAACGCTTTTCATGCTGTTCTAAACATTCAGTGAAAGAGCTCTTCACCACAATAAAATTGTTGAGACAATAATAGTTTGCCGCATTGTTGATCAAGAAAATGTGAAATGGCTGCCACAAGTCCAAGATTCTCAATTCTCTGACTATTTTAGATAATATAATAACGGCGCAAAGGACGTGCCACTTTGAAGGCTTCCATAAATGCAGCATTCTTCTGCTACGCTCACGATCCCAAAACGTTTTTCATTGACACGGCTCAGTCCCGAAACAAATGAATATGTTGCTACAAATGTAATTATTGACACAAATGTATTATTTATTACTTAAAGCAAAAGTCCAATCAACCATTTCCCTACTAATTTCCAATCTACCCGATTTTACCCATCGCAGTGTGTGTCATTTTGTCCTGTACTGCCATCTTCTGTTGACTGAAATTGACATCACATTGCTCAAGAGCTCTGCTTTCAAACGTCACGGCTCATCTGTTTTCCGGGTTTGGTCACATGACAATTGCAAGGCGAATACATGGGCATTTTGACGTCACTTTCAATCGACAGCAGGTGGCAGTACAGGCCGAAATAGCAGCCTCCTTCAAGGGATAAGAGATCGGTATTTTTTATTTTCTCCCGGTAATTCTTATTGCACAAATGCAATATTGAACAGAATTCAATCTTTAAGACTCGTGGGGGCACATCAAACATATTCTTCCAAAAATAATGTGGACTAGACCTCCACTTTAAAACATTACCTTGAAGTCAAGTCTACATACCGATTTTGTTGTTGTTGTTTTGGCAGACTTTTCGAACTTGATGTGGGAATAGCGCCCACTTCTACAGGTTTTTGTGCAAACGTAACATGTTATAAGTACCTTTTCATCCATTCAAAATAAAGAAAAAGCTTACACATAAACACTGTACCTTCATTCACATGTTTTGTTAACAGTTTGTCTCAAAAGAAATCTGCAATCTCCTCGTGGTCTAGTTGTTGTTGATATGCCTTTTACGCAAGTGACTCTCTTCAGGATTCGGGTCCGCTAAAATGGCATTAATGTTTGTGGTTATTGTGCCACCTGTTGCTCTGTCTTGCGCTCATAAAGGGAGATAAAAAAAAAAAACATAATTAGTGCGGCTACAACTGTTTTTAAACTGCCTTGGTTTGTGCGGTTTGGGACTGCTTGTTAGGCAATGCGTGCAGTTTATAAAACAGCAAAAAGTCACAAAAAATACTTTTTAAATGCTTTTGTTGTCGTTAAAATGATTTAAGGTTTAAACGTCGAAAATGGTAGTCCGATTTGGGGTTTTTTCTCCAAATGTTCAAATGGCATACTCGCATAGAAGCAACCCTAACAAGACAGTGATGCATTGCATGAGAATAAGTAATCAGTCAGGTCAGCTTTGCCTTCGAGACCCCTGTTTGTCAGAGGGGAAGTGTTTAATCTCGGCACAGCTTCTGCCTTGAATTACCCATCATTCCACACAGGAAGTCATCCCCGAGGATTTAGGGCAGCTCATGGCTGTTTGATTGTTTCCGTTTGTAACAAAAGTCATCTGAGTGGTTGTACGGCGTTTCTCTGCGTCGTGATCGTGAGTGTGAAATTCTTTGAGTTCACTTCCCCAAACGTGTGCATTGATTATCCTTCAACAGTGAAGGCGTGTGAGTGGCGCCGCATGTCTACTCATCTTTTTTGTGCTGAACAAGTGCATGAATAATTCTCGATAGTGGACGTCGGCGTTGACTATGAAAGAAGTAAATTGCTATCTTTTGTTATTTTCACAAGCCCCACATGCATATGCCTACACAATGCGCACACACCATTTAAGATAATAGCAGGGATTAGATGTATACCTTGTGTAGCATGTAAATGTGTGTGATTACCGCGCAGATGACAAGCTCCAATTGGGCCCTAATGACATGCTGCAGTTCTGCCAATCGAAAGCTTTTCTTCCGATTGACTCATTTCAGTGTGACAAGAAGACTCGGGTGCTTTGTTTCTATCTTTAGGAGCACTTCAGTCTTCAGTAGTCCTGCTGTAAATGTGGGTGGGAATATTTTATTGCAGACCCACTGCTGTGCAATAAATCCGGTATCTGCTTTGCAGCGAGCGAAGGGACACTTTTACTCACGATTGAATGTTGAAATAAGGAAAGCAGGAAAGATGGAGTGTGTGATGCCACATTTGCAAAAAGATGCAGGAAGCATCAAAAGGCACAACCAGTGTTTTTCAGGATGAACACAGGAACGTTGGAGCTTTTCAATCGAGACCCATTTTCCAAACTTTCCCACCCAACTTTCCCAGAAGATGCTTTGGCTGGCGCACATGTCACCAGATCAGAGATAGTGACGCTTTGTCTCGGGGGCAGCGCGCAAACACACATGCACGCGCGCCCATCCAATTTTATGGCACTCTGCCCTGATCCCAATGATCCACTGTGTCCCACCTTGACACCACCAACACCGCCCCCCCCACCCCTCCCAAACCCCTTTTCCTTCTCCTCCCTCTTTTCTCTCCCCTACTGTGGGTCTCCTCAGGCGCATGAATGGAAGTCTTTATTCCCGGGAGAACTGGTGGGAAGAACGAGAGAACGGGAAACAGGGACGAGGAAGGGGGGGATTCATAGTGTCTGTGTGTGTGTGTGTGTGTGTGTGTGTGTGTGTGTGTGTTGGGGGTTCTGTGTTCGTGATCATAAGATCAACATGGTGCTACAGCTCTGTTTCTTTCTCTCTCTATCACATTTCCCTCCTTTTCTTTGCGTGCAGCTCTCCTGCCCTCCCCCTCTTCAAGCCACTTTTTAAGTGCTGCGGATACAAAGCTGTGTTAGAATCCATGGTGTTTGTTTGCAGAGGGTCTGTGTGTGTGTGTGTGTGTGTGTGTGTGTGTGTGTGTGTGTGTGTGTGTGTGTGTGTGTGTGTGTGTGTGTGTGTGTGTGTGTGTGTGTGTGTGTGTGTGTGTGTGTGTGTGTGTGTGTGTGTGTGTGCGCGTGCGTGTAGCTGTCAGAAACACAGATCACAGGGAAACGGCACTCTGAATGGAGCTTGGGAGAGGTGGGGGGGCTTGGGTAGTGGGGGAAGGGGGGGCTAGAAGAGGAGGTGGTGGTAGTTCCCACAGGGAAAGAGTGGTCAGGTCCAGAAAGGAGAAACGCGGGTAAGAAAAGAAGGGATGAGAAGAGGGGAGGGGGCTCAAGGCCACTGAGCCAGGGGGATACATCGGTGTGTTGTATGTGTATGGGAGTTGGGGGTGGAGGGGGGTGGATCAGATTATGATAAGGTGTCAGAGGGAACAAATTGCAAATACTCAGGCAAATTCACTCCTTGTTTTTCTTGCTTTTCTTCCTCCCTCCCTTTCTGCTGCTCTCATTCTTCCACTAACCCCCACTCCTCTATTCTACCCTTCTCTCTTTTTCTGTAACCCCCTCTCTCTCTCTCTCTCTCTCTCTCTCTCTCTCTCTCTCAACCCCCCCCCCTGTCCCCCCCTCCCTCTCTCTCCCCTTCTCCTCCTCTTTGTGTGTCTGTCTGGACAGCTGCCCAGTTCCATACACAGGGAAAAATGAAACACTCTAACCACCGGGCATGCTGCCAAATAAAGGGCTGCGAAAAAGTATTTGAAGGGCAGCATGTTTGTGTGTGTGTGTGTGTGTGTGTGTGTGTGTGTGTGTGTGTGTGTGTGTGTGTGTGTGTGTGTGTGTGTGTGTGTGTGTGTGTGTGTGTGTGGCTTGCCCCTGTGTATATGTGTCCCGAGTCGTGAATTCTGGGTGTGCCCGTGTACTAGGGTGTTCTTTCCCAGTATGCACTAGTGCTGCCAGGATTGCTCCATGTGAGGAAAAAGTTCCACATGTGAGTTTATACAAGAGTGGAAAACAAAGAGGCTGTGGGATAGCTAATCTTTTTGGAAAGGCTGCTCCATAGCAAAAAATGGAGGTGAGGGGAGTGCAGCCCCTTTATTAATTTGAACGTCCAAAGCTCTGCTTACCTGCTGTGTTTGCTTCGCACATTTGCCAAGAGACTATACGTCGATTTGAGCGACTCGTCGCCTCTCACTTGGGTGATTGCAGCTCTTAGTCACTTATTATCCATGACCTCCTCCACTCCGCTCTGATGGTTACATCACCAGTGGGAGGGAATTTGCACACTTCCATATCTACCATTTGGGTGGTAAACTGCCTTTGTGAGCCCAATGCATGTTATTGCAGCGCTGACCCAGAGGAAGACGTGCGAGGAAAAAGGTTGTTGACCTAGCTGAGGAGTATGACCCTTAACCCCTCAACACAGGGCTTGAAGCCTCGAGGGAGAGTGCTGTGTAATGCAAGATCACATCAAATAGGCTTGTTGTAGGTGTGGTCTTTGCAGTATAGTAAATACATATTAGGTCAACCTGGCAGAGAATGAGCAGCGTGGAAGTGGTCGAAGTGGTCGAAACCTCCCCGTCATGCTTGCAAATCGCTGTGCTGTTGTCTAATTCGCTGCCCCCTGCTGCAGACCAGAGGTATTGCAGTTACATCACAAGGCACATTTCAAAAGGAGAGCATGCAGAGATGGCCCACCTCTTCGACACAAGGCTTCGACACAATAAATGAACGACCATGACCTGCAAAAAAACTATTTACAATAGGACAAGTTTCACATTTCCATATTTCTAGTACCTTGTGAACTTAATGTCTGGGTGATGTAAACCACAGCTGATTGCACACATATGAACATTAGCTTATTCCGTAGCTGCGCCTTAATGCTGATTGGTGCTTGATTGTACTCCACAATATCCACTTTGCTGCAATGCATAGTTGTTGCCTTAGCCCGCTTAGAAATATGCCAAGTTGTAGAGGAAAGCCGGCCAACCTGCAAGAAGCTGTATTACTTGATGTACAAAATGTGTTATCCTTTTCCTTGTGGTTTGTCTCCTTTAGTTTGTCGGCTGCCGATACTGTAGCTGATGAGGGTGGCAACAAGGCTTTTTTTTTTTTGCCCATTTTTCTGAAATGTAATGCAACCCGTCCGTCATAAGACATAAACGGTCGGTGGACATTATTAACAGGCAAGAGGATTCACAAAAAACCAAAATGGACACTGAAAATATCACTACAGTAAATCAATTAAACGACACCCCCTTAAAGGTTTGTCATTACTATTTGATGAAGCAAGATGGTGGCAAAGGACTATAATTTTCAAAGTGAACCTCCACAACTCCCTTCAATATGCTGTACATATTTCCTTGTCACCAAGGTGCCACAAGTGGGTTTTGGTTCAAATGAAACTCCTCAACTCGCTTCAACATAGTTCCTTGACACCAGGATATTACAAGATGGTACCAAAGTAGTAATTTTATTGCTTTAGCCTGAGCACAAAAACAGCAAATAGGTGAGGCTTTTACCGAATAATCAAGGATAGGTTCCCAATACATTTTTTTGAATCGGAGGATTCCCGAATTCCAAGCCAGCCATGAACATCCAAGGGTTCGCTGTACTTTCGCGGAGTCTATGCTGCATTCTGTCTGCAGAAGCTTTTGAACGAATCCACACTGTGACATTGGAATTTGGCCTGCAACACACTGACATGACGCCTTTGTGATATTTTCAGTGGAAACATGTGGTCAGACATTTCAATTCATTTCATCATTTTCGATACACGGGTAGTGGGTTGCTCACATGGCAACAGCCCTTGCAGCCGCCAGACTCATAAGACTATTCATAGTTATTTGTGTGCCTATGAGAGTGTGTTTTCTCTGGAAATGAATCATGGATTGTTTGCGGCATAGAGGAAAGGGTAGAAGGCGAGGAAGCTACGAACAAAAAACTGAACTGGTGCCAATAAATCTACCTCAACTCGAATGGGGGGTGGGGGTGCTGTGTTTTCTTCTTCTTGTATTTCGCTCTCCTCTCACCGTTCAAGAACAAGATCTATGCGTGTTGTCTTCATTATCGGTCTGTGGCCACTTTGCGGTTAGTGGGGAGAATACATTTTGTTAGCATGTTGATGTTTGTGTGTGTTCATGCTTGTATCGTTAAGGCCGTTTTATTGTCTGTCTGTACCTCTAGGCCTACATTAACCCGGAGTAGTAAGTAAAATGAGAATGTGGGTGTGTATCAGATGCTTGTCATCCTAATAGCCCGTGGACGCAACACTACCAACCAAAAGTATTACTTCATTTATTTTTATTTTTTTGTGGACTGAATACATTTGGGTTTGACATCTAAAGATTAACATGAGACAAAGAGATTATCTCATTACCAGGTTTTAATTTGAAAACTGCAATTAGTTGAACGTGTAACAAATTAAAACCAGAAAGCTGTCTGGGTGAAAATCAAAGCGTGCGAAAGAAAGGATGGGAAATCCATTACAGCCTTAAGACAAACATTGCCCATTGCCAATACAACCATTTGGAATGTCTTGAAGAATAAGGAAACCACTGTTTTCCCAAGTAACAGCCATTGAAATACTAGATCAAGGAAAACAGCAGCAGTTGATGACAGAAACATTGTGAAGTATCTGCAAAGAAGTCCAAAAACAACTGTTAGTGACATCAGTAACAACCTGCGGAGAGCAGAGGTGAAGGTATCAAAAGCTACTCTTTGCAGAAGACTTGAGCAGCAGTGCAGAGGCTATACTAGATGCAAACAACTCGTCCGCATGAGGCAAAAGTAGGCTAGGCTGAAATATACGGAGATGAGCATCAAAAGATCCTGGTGTAACATTTTATGAAAAGATGAGACAAAAATTACTAAAGCAATGGGAAGGCTAAAGATTGGAAACTGAATTGGAAAGCTCTCAGCTCTGATCCTCCAGATAGAACTTCATGTTTGAAGCAGAGTGGAGGTAATGATCTTAATTGATGTTATAAGACATAATGACAGCAGCAATAAGAAAATCTTAACTTTCCATCCATCCATTTTCTGATCCGCTTAGCCTCACAAAGGTCGCGGGCGTGCTGGAGCCTATCCCAGCTGTCTTTGGGCAGGCAGTTGGCGGGGGACACGTTGAGCTGGTTGCCAGCCACTCTCCGGGCACGCATTGACGAACAGCCATTCGCACTCACAATCACACCTAGGGACACTTTAGAGCAGGGGTCACCAACCTTTTTGAAACTGAGAGCTACTTCACGGTTACTGAATCATACGAAGGGCTACCAGTTTGATACGCTCTTCTGAAATAACAAATTTGCTCAGTTTGCCTTTAGTTATACATTATTTATAATGATTAGTAATACTCACCTATGTAAAGACACTGATCATGTTAATGATTTCTAACAATGATTATCAAAAATGACAACAAGGTGGGAAACAGATATCAATATTCAACACTTTATCTCTATTAATCACAGTATTTGTTACATTTTCAGATGATCACTTACATCACTACATTTTAGCAAAAATATCCCATTTGCACAAGCCACTGACATGCCCTGTTAACAAATCATGAACTATGTTGCAACATGTTTCAAAAAGTTAACAATTATGTAATGTTAAACAAAATCAACTTACATATTTTTAAATATGTAATACATTTTATTTCACATTTTGAACTAATGGCCAAGTCTGTGTTATGTTTAACAAAATTATAACTTTTAAATGTCATGAACACACTTTTAAATTGAACACAATTCTTCAATATTTTAATTCAACTTTGCCATGGCACTACCATGTTGTCACTGACTACATCTGGTATCCGTCCTTGGTTAGTGGGAAGACTGGCATTGCATGCTGTTCACCAGTGTGTTGTAATCTGGTGTGTAACTTGACACTGCAACTGTGAGTGAGTCTCTCAGATGTGCATCAGTGAGGCATGTTCTGTGTTTGTTTTTGATGAAGTTCATGTCAGAAAATGCTGATTCACAGAGATAGGTTGAGCCAAACAGGCTGGCAACCTTCATGGCTGCTGTGCATACTCCACTGTACTTCTCTGTGTCAACAAGGCGCCAAAAGTTTGGTGCAGCCTGGTAGGCTTTGAGATGGAGATCATTTTGCAATGTTATAATTTCAATCTCCACCTGTCCAGCATCCAAGTTGAACGTTGCACTTAACTGCTCAGCAAAGCATGTGGTGTCCCCATTCATGAAAGGGTTGGAAATGAAGAACACACATGGTTCAAGCTGATGAAGGTCACAAAACCTATTCTCAAACTCTTGCCCAAGTCTGTTTATTACTTCAATGTACTTTTCTGCCACTTTTTCAAATGTCTCAGATGCAGAAGCATTGTCTTTCAGCACTGACTGCACAGAGGGAAAGTGCAGAACTTTTTTCTCTGTAAATCTGCAGAGAATGCATTCATTTTGGCTTTAAATGCATTTAAAGCACTTATCATATCGACAACAGTCTTACCTTTGCCTTGCAGCTGGCAGTTCAGGAGGTTTAGTTTCCCAGTAATGTCCACCAAAATGCAAGGTCAAGTGTCCACTCTGTGTCCTCTAGCAGTGAGACATCTTCGCTTTGGACTGCATGAACTCTTTGATTTCACGCAAAGAGACAAAAACGATGCAAAACTCGTCCTCTGCTGAGCCATCTGATTTCTGTGTGTAGCAGTAGGTCCCCATATTCTGCTGACATCTCCTCTAATAGTACCTTGAAAATCCTGTGCTGCTTTGCTTTGGAGCGGATGTTGTTTATGATTTTCACAACGGGAGTCATCACGTGCCCAAAGCCGATCACTTTCGCACACAACGCCTGCTGGTGAATGATGCAATGGTAATGCAGAAATTTGGGGAAGTCTGGGTCACGTTTACAGTGAGCGATGAAACCTGTCTGTCGGCCGACCATAGCAGGAGCCCCGTCTGTTGTCACCGCTACCAGCTTTTCCAATGGCACCTTTTTCTGCACGAAAAACTCCTTCACCGTGTTATAAATGTCAACTCCTCTCGTAGTTGTCTTTAAGGGCAGTAGTGTCAGGAGTTCTTCTTTGTGGAGAAATCATTAAACACCATCCGGATAAAACCAATAACTGCGCTGTACTGCTGCTGTCCACGGACTCATCGCACTGGAGGCTAAACCACTTGCACTTCGCCAGATCCTGCTCCAACTGATCGACCAAGTTACTGGACATAGCTGATACTCGTCTTGCCATCGTAGATGCCCCAGTTGGACGTCGGAAAGAGTGGAGATTAGGTCGCTTCCATTTTTCTCGTCTTTAAATACAGTGTTAGCAATTAATAACATCGCTTCTTTGACAACTTCTCCATCTGTAAATGCCTTTTTTTTCTTGATCAGAAAATGTGTAGCTCTAAACGAGGCTTCGGTTACTTTTTGTGAGTTTTTGGCGGCCTCGTAAAAAGACTGTTGCTTACCCAGAGCGGTCTTTAGCTCACGGGCTTTTTCTGCCCGTAGGGCGCTTGCAGGTGGATATTTATCATGGTAGCTTTTGTGACACGTATTGAAATGTCTCTCCACATTGTGCCGTTTTGCTGTCGCCACGGTCGTCCCGCAAATCAGACACACGCAGGTTTCTTTTACAGTCGTAAAAAAGAACTCCTCTTCCCATTCACTGTGAAAGCGATACGTTTTCTTTCTTTTTTCTGCCATGTTTTTGGGGTACGAAAGTGCATACAGCGCCCGCTAGCTTACTCTCCACATCCCACAAGCTCTACTTTACTGCCCATGGGTAAATATTGTGCGCGTTAACCTTAAAGTATTTTTAAGATAGTATTTTTTAAATCTATATACATACAAGTGTGATTAAAAAAATAATAGCAACAGAACAAAATTAATTTTTAGACGCAGCTCTCTATGAGATGTGCTATTTTTGGAACAGGCCCGCGGGCGACTCATGTGGTCCTTGCGGGCGACCGGGTGCCCGCGGGCACCGTGTTGGTGACACCTGCTTTAGAGTGTCAATTAACCTGCCACGCATGTATTTTTTCAATGTGGGAGGAAACCGGAGTACCCGGAGAAAAATCACGCAGGCACAGGGAGAACATGCAAACTCCACACAGGAAGTCCAGAGCCGGAATCGAAACCCTGAACCACTGCACCGTGAGGCTGACACGCGAACCAGCCGACTACTGGGCGGCCATTAACTTTGCTTGTCAAACCAAAATATTTTCAGTCGACTGCAAAAATAAAGGAATTGGCCTCACTGATTTGTATTTGAAGAGGAATGGATGCTTCTGTGTCAGCGTACTTGCACACGGGCATACAGTTGCACCACGAGCGTGTATGTGTCTGTGTGTTTTTGCGCACCCATCACAAGCGTGCATGTGTGTATGTGCACCCAAACACTCTCGCATTATTAATCATTCATGCTGCTCAGTGTTTGCGTGAGTGTGTGTTCTCAAGCTCGCTTGTTGTGTTAATCAGGTTTCTCATGCACATGAGAATGTGCCATAATAAACAGCCACTACAGCAGGCATGCAAGGACAAACCCAGTGTCACTGCCTGACTGAGGGAGAGGGGAATGAGGGTAAAACCAGACATTGGCAAGCTCAAATATAGAAAATAAGCACTTTCTCTTCCAGTAAGTACTTTGTGATGACTGCATTACATATTCAGAGCCGGCTGTGTGTGCATATCTGTCTGCGAGAAGCTAATTATCTGGCAAGATGCTGAACCATCTTGATTAAAATTGGTGCGCTGGCTGTGCACGTGTACGTGTTTCTAACGGATAGAGCAAAGGAAACAGTAAAAGCGTTGACGGTGTGCGCATCTATCACGCGCGTGCGCTTGTGTGCCAATGTGTACATGCTGAGAGGCTCGCCTGTGGTTAGGTTACATCTCCCTGCAGCGCAGCAGAGCGGTGTTTTGTTGCGTCATACTGAGTCTGTTAATAACAGGCTAAACCACAAAGGCCGTCCGCTGCCCCATTTCTCATCTTCCAGCAGACACTGATTATGCGGCCATGACACGTTAAGCAGTGTATTGTTGTATCACACCGCATGTCAAGCCTTTTCTTTCGCAATTTTAAGTGGCTGACAGCTGTGGATTTAAAGTGGGCTGAAAACTCTTGGGTTGAGCATCTTCTCTTTCAAGATGGGGGTCGGCCTCTGATTTTTTTGTCATTTGAAAATATTTTCCCCATTGAAAAGAACCCGCTCCAGGGTCAACTGTTGCAAAAGCAATCCGTGCGCTGACAGTGAGTGTACAAAGTCAACTATTGTTGTTATTGAGACTGCAGGTAGAAACTGGAGAGGAAAGAGTTTATGGCTTGGATCGTGATGACATTTCAAATGGTTAGGATTACTATTTGAAATGTTAATTAGTGCTACAATTGTATTTAGAGTAATCTGCCTTGCTGTAAGCCCATTTCCAGGTTACGTAAGCATGGATGGGAGAGATGTGGCGGGTTCTTTTCCGACCCCTTGAGGGCCTATTTTTCCAAAAATCAACAAGCAAGGAATCTTAGTAATGTTTATGGTGCTTTTGAAACATTTGATGTCTTTTCAGCTCAGCGCAGTGGTCCCCGGGCTTTTTTTGGGCCATGGACTGCTTTCACGTCAAAACATATTTTGACAGAGTGGCGCAGAAACAAATACAAAGAAAGGATTGAACCCCCCCCCCCCCCTCCCGCCCCCCAACTCATCATCACATTGAACGTATGTGTCGTAATTAATGGGAACCCTGTGTATGTTTTTCTCTTCAACAAGCTGGCAGGTCCCATCATGTGTTTCATAGCGTAGTGTGTTGTAAGACAGCACACTGTAGCCAGGTGCAGGAAAAATGTCTCTGTTTCACTGTTTCTCTTTCACTTGTGAGTTTATTGTCTTTCAGGACAGACTTGCATATTTTGCAATTGACTGTGCTACCAGTCGTATTTTGGTCAAATTACTTCCACATGCTTCTAGCTTTAAACGTCAATATGTCATAGTGTAGTTGATGACTCTGTTCAACACCTAAACTGGATTGTTCGTGAAGGCGCAGAGATATACAGAACGATTCCCCATATATAAAGTATTTCCAACCACGCTTCAGAGCGGCTTGTCTAATTTACTAATCCTCTCCCTTGTTACAAATGTTATCACTATTAAGGAGGTCAAGGAGCAGCTAAAGTTAACACAGGCAACACACTGCAAATGTTTGTAAACCAGAAAACACTCGATTTGTTTGTTACAAATTCTTAATATTTCCCAATCCTAAAAAAACTAAAGATGTAAGATGATTAACTTTAATTGTAGAATTATTTTGTATATTAGATATTAAATATATTGGGTAGCGGCCCGGTAGACCAGTGGTTAGCGCGTCGGCTTCACAGTGCAGAGGTACGGGGTTCGATTCCAGCTCCGGCCTCCCTGTGTGGAGTTTGCATGTTCTCCCCGGGCTTGCGTGGGTTTTCTCCGGGTGCTCCGGTTTCCTCCCACATTCTAAAGACATGCATGGCAGGCTGATTGAGCACTCTAAATTGTCCCTAGGTGTGAGTGTGAGCGCGGATGGTTGTTCGTCTCTGTGTGCCCTGCGATTGGCTGGCAACCAATTCGGGGTGTCCCCCGCCTACTGCCCGAAGACAGCTGGGATAGGCTCCAGCACCCCCCGCGACCCCAGTGAGGATCAAGCGGTTCGGAAGATGAATGAATGAATGAATATATTGGGTAACTTTTCTGCTAGCAGTTTCATATGCTTCATTTTAAATGTCATTGATCAGTTTGATATTTTGCATTTTGATCACACACTCTACTGAAGGTGAATTGCATAGTCTTTTAAACCAGTCACGTGAGGATGGGAATAGGACCCAGGAGCAGACATCAAATTGAAGTCTTTATCTATGAAAATACAAAGTAACTACAGAGAGCAGGGCTGCATGCAGAAGACACGGACGGAGTAGCTGTCACTCTGTAGAAAGCTTGACGTACTGACAACTGAGTACTCCAAGTTTATATACTTTGAGACATCAAGCCTACATGACAAATAAATATACAAAGCATGAAAGAGAGCCACAGCAACCGAAACAAGGAGGAGGAACAAACAAGTCACAACAGTATGCGCTGAATTGTCATTTTTAGCGTCAGCGAATCTTCAATGTTGACAAAGGTGTAATGTCTCACTTGTAGCAGTGCAAAAAAGAATCCATTGTTAGATACATCGCAATGCAGTTGTAAACTTTTCTGAATCAATCAATACATTGATTGTGCCATATAATACAGTCCCTCACAGCTACGATAGTCTCCACCAGCGATTATTTTGTAATTTGTGTATACAATGGGTGCCACTGTTGAGTTTCTGAATTCGGAGAAGCTGCAAAATAATTTGTAATATCGCACACCGATAACACCAACATAACAGGACATCATGATGCTTGCTGACTGCGAATGTAACATTTGGAGGAAAATTCAACTCAAAGCCAGTTGAGTCGCTTGCAGAGAGATCATGACCTACCCAAAACAAAAAAATAAGAGTTGTTTACTTAGAAATGTGGTGTTTCACTTCAAATAAGCTTCTAAGTACAGATGCACATGTACAGTAATACGTGGAAACTGAGGACCGTCAATCTATTTCGGCATTCATATTCCTCAGTTGATATCCAACTGAAATGTCAAGGTAATTTTAGTGAAACTCTAAAATAGAGTTTAATATTTCATGTTTTAATTACATCTAATATTTAATTGCATTAAATTACTCCAGCAAAATAAAATGTGGCACTGGCTGACAGCAAAACATTAATTAAAGTCATTTTCAGTGTCGACAGACATATTTAAAATGCATTTGTGATGAATAATTGCCATCAGCTCCGAAGTGAGGGCTCTGCAATAAACTCATCAAATTATAAATGGGGTTTTTCCTTCAATGGAGTACAGCGCATAGAGCGCATCAGCACAATCGCCAAATTGTGGTTTCAAACGCAGCACTTTGGAGAGTTCGGACCGCGTTTGGATCAGCACCAAATTGCACTCCTTTCCCGATATCTCCCGCATTTGTCGTTAGGATTTGTCCATAATTCACCGTGTAATCAAGCAGAATGACATGAATGCCCTAGCTTGCGAAATAAATGAACACGATAGCCGTGAAAACAGGACGCCCTCGGTGGAGGGAGTAATGACGAGAATAAAGTAACAATAAGTGTTACGACTGCGCATACTTCAAGTGAAAGGGCAGTCAAGGACACAGTTGAGTTCCACAACGGTGTTTTATACACTGTGTGCTGTCAGACCCCAACCAACCTCCCCCCCAGCGTTCGCAGCATGCAACATCCTTGCCACAGGAATTTAATTGCTCTGTAAACAAGCCTTTTGTTTGGTCTGCTCATGCACACAAGCTGTATTAAATGCCTCAGTCAGCCAGCCCTGTCGTGAAACGAAGAATCTCAGCGCGCATATGCCGACAAAATACATAGTTAAAATACGTGAACTTTATCTTACTATGGAGCCTAATCTTACGAAGCCAGGAAATTGTTTGACTGAAATGGTCACTTACCGTTATCATATTCTTTCTTTTCCCCTCTCCTCTCCGTTATGTGATGTTGTGATGATGAATGCCGCAACCATTAAGTGTTTGTTTTCCGTCTCCCACAGACATACGAGCGCCAGTTCAGAATGCCTGAGCAGAGAGAAGGAGGCCTATTGCAACTACTGGGAGATCCCTCACCAGCTAAACACCAGCCTCGCAATGCTCTTCTTCCTGCGCCTACTCTCTCCCCTGTACAACCGTTGCAGCACACCCCCACGCAACAATTCCAGCACGTTCAGCAGCACCAAGTCAGTCCGGACTGGATCACGTTTAGAGCACCTTCGGTTTCTCCAGCCAATCCTACAGATTCCGAGCCAGCCGTAGAATTAACGGGAGCCAGTAGGAGTGCAAATTGTCTCATGGATGCAAACGCACCTTTCCCACGAACTGCGACTCACAGCCACTCGCCTCAGAGATGTTTGACTCCAGACCTTCAGTTGCCAGTTGTGACAGATGCCAGTATTCTCAACCTTACATCTCTCAGCAGGTATTTGCCTTGACAGTGTTTCTCATGACACATTGGAGAAAAACAACACCCTCTAATGTAGAAACTGCAACGTTTTCATCAAGAAAGTTTGACTAGTGAAGATTATTGACCTAAAGGCAAAATGCCGCCCAAAATAACCAAATGCAAAACTGATGAACATGCTGCAGCACATCATAGCGGTCTGTAGATGCAATGCAAATCCACTCCATGATGTCCGATTAGGCAAGCAGCAGAGGGGTGACATCAGCCCACTCTGATTAGACTGATTACATTAGGCATCATTCACACATTATTGCCTTTTAATCTTCCAGCTGAATGCCTTATTGCTGCATTCTTGGGGTTGAGAGGAGTCATCCTGAAAGAGCCACATATTTTATATTCATTTATTTGTTACATTGTATTAGGAATACAGAAGTGAGAATAACCCATTTATTACCGGTAACTTAATCATCAATGACCAACTCTATTTTCATTTTTAGGTAATCATCATTTCTCTTAAATTAAAATATTATAAGAAACATTAGTGAGTATGGGACGAAGTGACATCAGAACCACAGTCGCGATCTTGCCAACTAAAACAACACATTAGAGCAAGGCTGGTTTCATTAAAAAAAAAAAAAAAAAAAAGATCAGTAGGAACTGAACTGTGTCAGGTTGTCCGCTAAAGTATGCAGATTCATTTTTGCTGAAGAAACTGCCTTTGAAAAGTAGTCCGACAGCACATTTGACAGCATACGTGGGACACGATCTTAACCGCTAGCTGCTCTCCACAAGACCAGGGGTGCCTGAGTCCGGTCCATAAGATCCCCTATCCAGCCTGTTGAAGATGTCTCCCTCCTCCAACAGACCTAATTCAAATGATCAGCTCATCAGCAAGCTCTGAAAGGCTTGATAATTCATCCTGATAATTTGAATCAGGTGAACTTTGACTTGCATCCCGAATTCAAGTCAAGTCAGCTTGATTGTCATATATGCTCTATGTGCACAGATGAAATTTCTTTCCTCTCAAAGCACACACAGCTAAAAAATAAGGGCAGCGGAACTGAACTACACAAAAAGACAAAGACATATCAATAAAAACAAATCAAACAATAAATAGCAATAAAGAGCTTCATGATTGAACATGATTTCAGGATGACGTGTTGATAGTGGTGGCAAGAGTTTGTGATGGCGGTATTCTAGACTAGCTCCAACTACATTCGGGAAGATGAGTCAAGACAGCCACCACGCCACTGTGCACCGCTGGGAACACCTTCCAAATAAAACCGTACCAAAGCATTGATGTCGATGTAGTCTCCGGTAAAATGAGTTTCTTTTGAAGTTGGCCATCTCACTGCGTGTTAATGTCGCGCATAGATAGAACAAGTGTTGCTGTGGCTGGCTTGACACCCACGGACATCTATGTGCACACCAAATAAACGGGTATTCGAGGCAAAAAAAAAAAAAAAAAAAAATCCCTGAGGAATTTTTTTTTCATTGGGGTGTTTGAAAGAGGACTCGTTTCACCCTTAGTTTGAAGATAGAATTTTCGGGGACACTTCTACTAAGCATGTCAAAACCCATTGAGACACATAATAGCTTTACGCTCAATGTTTGACTCACACTCTTCAAAAATAATGAGAGCATGGATAATGCAATGTCATTTTGTTTGCATAACTGTGGTTGATGTCTTGATGTCATGGTAATCCAATTTTGTGCCGTAATCCGATTCATTGTACATTTTTCTGATACCTTCAACAATATTTCGACAGAAACTGTTCTCATCTGAATTGTTCTGTGTTCTTTATTCAGGGGGAAAGGTTTGCAGGAAGTTAATGAGCAGCTCTTTGGGAACATCAAGCGGAAGTATGGCAGGAAGGACTCCCAGAAGATGCTCTCTAATCCTCACAGTGCTGACACACTGTGGGGAAGACAGTCTGAAAAAGAAACAGGAAGCCCATCTCATTCAGACAGGCAGCGCTACAGACAAGAAGAGACGACTGAGCAGTTTCATGAAGAAAGAGAGCAAAGAAGGAAGGATGAAAGAGAGCGAACAATTACTGGTAGGAGAGGGGATGATGAGGATAGAGGAATGCCCATGCTGACAGAGGAAGGAAAAGGAAGAAAGAGGCGGAGAAAGCCTTCTTTAGAGGAGTCCTTTTCTGTTGAGGAGCAATCTCTACAACGACAGGACTCGAACACCACAGAGAAGTACCAGCATAAGCCTCCAGAACCCAAAGTAGCTCATAAATCGGAGATTCACAAAAATGATTCCAGGTTCACGAGTCAGGTTGAGGTCAGTGGAGAGAAGACAGAGAAAACTGAAATACCAGACAAAGGTGACAAAAGAGAAAAGGGAGAAAGGGTAGACAGGGCAGAAAAAGATGATTCACTTCGGAGTGGGACTGATCCAGAATCCCCTTCAGTATGAACAGAATGAAAAAGAACCCAGTGGGTCGTCCCAAGAACTGTATTGATTCACATAAACACAGAGATCTTGCCCTAAACATCAGCAAACCACCAAACTTCTCCACAAGTCCCGGACTCCCTAGTCCAAACCCAAGCCCGAGCCCTAAAGGAACAATGAGTCCAAGCATAAGCCCTAAACCTCGACCTAACTTTAGCCCTAGCCACAGACCGAGGGCAGCCTTGAGTCCGAGTCCCAGCCACAGCACCATCTCAACAGTCAGCTCCAGATCAAGCAAGGCTCAGGACAGATGGTCCTACCTGAAAGCAAAGAGTCACCACAGCATCACCTCACCCCAGAGAGACAGCTGCACTAGTCCATCAATGATATTTGACCCACCTTCGGCTTTCCCTATCACTCCTTCGAGTCCACTTTATACAAATACTGACAGCCTGACCGTCCACACGCCCATCAAAAGAAAACGAGGACGCCCCAAGAAACAACCCCTTCTAACTGTAGAAACCATCCATGAGGGAACATCCACTTCACCGCCAAGCCCGCTAGCACAAGAAACCTCTGCCGGACTTAACCGCAGGAGGAAGACTAATCCACCGAACACAACAATTAATCCAACATTAATACAAATGGTGTCAGCAACTACCATTTCCAAATCCAGTGGTCTGAAAGTAAAGCGTGGCAGAAACAATTCAAAACCAGTAAATAAGTTAAAGCTTGGCAAGATGCAAAGCATCCTGAATGAGATCCTGTCAAGCTCCAGTAGGAACAGCACCCTGAGGTCTCCTTCCACACCTGTTCACCCTGCTATGAATGCCATGGCATCAACCATTGAAGCTCGGCTGGGAAAACAGATCAACGTCAGCAAGAGAGGCACCATCTACATCGGTAAAAAGAGAGGCCGTAAACCCAGAGCTGAAACGCAAGGCTGTAACCCCGCCAAAAACGTCAAGGAAAAGCACTCCATGTCTGTTGCCGCGTCCAGTCTCTACGAGAGCCCCGGTGCGAACGCCACCACTTGCTCTCCCAGCTCCAGTGCACCACCAATGAGAATCAGCCACTCTGATGCCACTATGCCTAGTCTGCAGCCCATCTCAGCCCTACCCCCCAAACCTTTAGTCAGAGGATTTCTCTCTGGGGGATGGAAACTGTCACCTCCACGTCTTCTAGCTAATTCACCCTCCCAGCTTTCAGAAGGTGCATCCGTGAAGGAGGTCACCTTGTCTCCCATCAGTGAGTCCCACAGTGAAGAGACTATTCCGAGTGACAGCGGGATTGGCACAGACAACAACAGTACATCGGATCAAACCGAGAAAGGCCCCGCCTCTCGGCGCAGGTGCAGTAGTCTTTTGTATGTAGCTAAGGAATTAAAATTGGTGCTGTTGTTAACTGTTGTGTTATATTGTGCCAGGTATTCTTTTGATTTGTGCGGGTTTGAGGCCACGGAGGCTGCTGCCGTAGAAGCATCCGCCAGAGGAAACAGAGCTCGAAGTGAACGACAAGCTGCTGTGGACAACTTCCTTACTCAGCAGGAGAAGAAGCAAAAACATAATCGACGTAAGAGGAAGTGTCTTCAGAGCCGGGATCACCTTCACTTTCTGTCTGAACTTGAGGAGGTTGGCTGCATATTTGATTATTTTTACATGACTTTTACCGTTTCATAGCGTGATATGCAGTCAAATATGTATTTTTCTCATCCTGTCCAACTCCCCGCCACTAGGTTGTGTCAAAGCTGCAGCAGCTACGAGTGTCTCACAGAAGATATACCTGCTTCCCTCAGAATCCCTATCCCTCGATTTTCCGCCTCAACTTTCACCATTACTACCCGGTGACCTATGACACCTACCCCTGCGACTCCAGTTCGTATATTCGTAGGAGTGCTGATCTGAAGGCCAAAAGGAGACGGGGTCGTCCAGCCAAAGCCAGTGAGCCAATTGCCTCGAAAATACCTTTTGTTCAAGGATATGGCTATCCGCTGGCAGGGGGAAATTACTATGCAGCACCGTATGCTATGCCTTACACACCCCATCTAAGCCTAGGCTATTTCCCCCCCGCACCTCCGTTCTACCTGCCTCACCACCCCCTTGGCCATGTTCCGCCATCACCGTTTATGAGACCTGCTGTCCCCCCTCCCAAGGCTTTCCACACCAGTGGACACCCAAAGCTCCAGCCGGGGGTCAAGCATCGCGGCATCACTGGCCAACTTCAGGGGCCCTCTGCAAGAGGGGATGGCTTGGGATCCATCGGCGGTAGTAGTACAGGTAGTCTCGGGGGTGTTCGCCTCCATAAGAGGAAGCACAAGCACAAACATAAGCACAAAGATGAACCCCTACTTTCTCCGCGAGACCGGCAAGAGTTGGGCGGGCTTTTCAGTGGAGCCAAGGCCAGTTCACATCGCAACCTTCTTAGTGACTCATCCATTCAGGGCACTTCAAAGCATCAGGAGAAGAGGACTGATGGTAGAGGCTCAAGCCTGGGATCCACTTTAGGGATGTTCGAGTCGGAAAAGCTGTCCTCGCACTCTCTTTCCAATGGCCATTTCCACTTGCGTCAGACTGGACCGCCAATGAACAGCTTCATGAGCAGCTACAGTAGCCAATCACAGCAACCAGAATCATCTTCATTCCTCTTCTTGGGGTCACAGGAGAATGAGTGTGGTTCAAGGAGTAGGAAGACGAGGCCTGCTGTGTTTGGAGATCAAGGGCTGATGTCACTGCAAACTGCCAGGCAGGAGCCAGTACAAATGAATGATTGCTCCAGTCCACCTCTCTCTGGTAAGAACCACTTACTGTGCATTAAGATACCGCTAATGGGAACATGAGCACTTACCTTACACTACACACTATGTACTTATCACTTATACTTTACAGCCAAATCTGTAGGCAGCTTCGAGTGCTGTTTTTTTGGGGGGGGTGGGGGTTGAAAAGATGTTCAGTCAATGCCAAATGTACTCGTACCCCGGCCAGCTTCTAAGTTAGTCTTAAAATTGGTGTTGTTGTTGTGTGGGTTTTAACTGGAAATAACAAAAAACACTGTCCATTAAAAATTGCTAAGAGATGTTACAGTCATTTAAAATTTTGTTTTTTAGATTTTGATGAAAGCTCAAAGTCTCAAAGTATTCATAGCTTTTCTCCAACAGGCAGATCCAATTCTCATTGTTAATTGAGCGCAGAATGCTAGAAGTTACCAGCATCCTATAGAATAGCGCATCAGATTTCATATCCTCAAACTGAACAGGAATGTCAATCATTTCTGATTTGAATGTGAAATCAAATGGACAAAACACTGAATATTTGATCACTAATTTCATTTTTACACAAGCTTCTTGGAGTCTTAGGTATGCTTAGTGTCATTGCCAGAAGATCATTCACTGATACAACAAATACAAGTGAACTCAGTGTTAAGCCAAGGGATAAATTATTTGGGATTTAACTATACTTTAGATCGCTGATTTCATGGGTGTGTTTTAATCAGTCTTGATGTGAATTATGAAGCATGATGACATTGTCGGCTTTCTTTGGTGGTGAGATTGAATTTGCCTTATAGGCAATGGGTACATGTTCAAAACCGCTTATTAAACACATGTGCAACCTGTCAAAACTTTCAATTCAAAGGGGATCATGTGTGCCAATATAATTGGTGTCTGATGTATAATTTTTTTTATTTAGTGATTATAATGCCTTGATTCCCTGCAGTGGTAATTTAATAAAAAACAAATCTTAAGTGTTGACGGGGTGACCCTAATTGTAAGTGAATATGGATGCATGAAATGTACAAATCTTATCTGATTTCCAAATAGTCATGTGGATTTTGTTTGAGACTCTGAATTCTGCTGCTTGTGAGCACATCTGGCTTGGGATCGACAGAACGTAATGCATGGATGGAGACAACTATAATTCACCAATCTCTCCTACCCCCCCCTCCCCCCTCCCTTCCTCCACTCCTGCCAATGCCTTTGCCAGAGATATATTATTCACACAGTGTGATTTATTTTCTACAGACACGCCATAAAAAGCCCTTGCCTGTGTTAAAAGAGCTGGCTGGCAGCCAGGGGTTTAATGACTGGGGCCTAGTCCAGTGGCGGGGAGGAGAAGGCAAGGGCTCAGTTAAAATACCCCCCCCACACACACACTACCACCCCCAGGGTATCCAGGACGGATGACTCATATATACACTACTCTCCCCAAACCAGCACATCTCCTTGTCCATGTTTCCCTTCCAGTTTATGTCTCCTATCCTCCTTTTACACAATTTTCCCCCCTTATTTTCCTTGGATGGTTTGGAATCCACACCTCCATATGCAGACTTTTCCCTCCACCTCTTCCTCCCCCCTCACTTCCCTCTTTTTTTCCAGGTCTCCCCTCCCCCTTGCTCCCCCATTACCCTCTCCTTTTCCTATTCCCTCTGCCCCTCCTCTAGCATGACTTACTGCTTCACTTCACAGCTTTAGTCCAATTAAAATACAGGCACATGTGCACGTATGTACCAGAACACACACACACACACACACACACACACACACACACACACACACACACACACACACACACACACACACACACACACACACACACACACACACAGCCATATGCAGGCACAGAGGCTCACGTTAAACATCGCTGGGGTATTTTTCCACATTGGCTACACTGTGTCTACTATATTAGGCTTTACTCGTATTTTTTCAGCACATCTCACTGACAGTTTTCAGACAGAGTGTACTTGCTTTAACACTGGATTAATGAGGACAATTTCCTATAAGTCACACGCTCACCCCTATTCATGATGCCAAGAAAGATCTTATAAAAAAAAAAAAACAACAGTCGTCAAAGATCAAACCTGCACTGTGTGTGTACCAAGGGCTTCCTATTGCGCAGAGAAGCTGGTCGTCAGCGCTATATGGACCCTCGCACAGCTCAAGGTCATCCGTTTTATGTCCCATGTATGCAGCTCATAAATTTCATCTACTTGTGTGTGTGTGTGTGTGTGTGTGTGTGTGTGTGTGTGTGTGTGTGCGTGTGTGTGTGTGTCTCTCTCTCACTCTGTGTCTCTGTGTGTGTGTGTGTGTGTGTATATGTGTGAGCTAGAGCTCAGTTGGGCTGATAACATGTACAGCTCATAAACTCTTGATACTTATTGCTTTCCGCATTAGACTAATTTCATTGTCTGTCCTGATTTCTCAATTAAGTCGAATATGATGTTGCTCTGAGATGTAAACGTAGGCTGGTCAGGCCTCACGTTATCTCTCCTCCAACTTACTTCATTAGTAAGTGCCTTAGAATAGAATTCAGGATAATCAGTCCGATGTAGCGATACCTCATGTACCAACTACCGTATAATCTGTACCTGGATCTCAGGTAGGAAAGTTTAGTGTCAAAGTTGAGATAAAGTACCGTGCAAAAGTTTTGGGCCACCACCAGCTCTCTTTCTTGTTTTATGACATTTTTTTCCACATCCATTATTTTGATGTCGTAAACTACGGATGGGCACCCGGTGGCCCGCCAGCCGCATGTGACCACGCCCGTGGATTCCCCTCCCCCTAATTATTTTTTTTCCAAAGCACACAATACACATTTTGCCCCAAAAGGGGTGGGGGTAGGGAAAAATATTGGAACAAAAATCCAATATATTGTGGAAAAAAGTGTAAGCGTAACTAAGACATGTCTGTCATCTAGTGGTGGTTGTTGAAACTACAACTTAAAACTGCAGTTGACCTCTGTATATTTGCAGTTCGGCGCCCATGTTTTTTTTCATATTTGGGATATTTCAGTTTTTCCGGGGTTGTTTTCCCCCTTTTCTGCCTCTTTTTTTTCAGGAAAAGGGGGTTGTAAAAACTATTTATTATCCCTTGTATGATGTTATATTGCTAGCATATACTGTTGTATACCAACATCAACAACAACACAACGCCACCCCAAAATATTAAATCACATTTTAAATACACCCTCCAAAATTCCCAAATTTATTATGCTGTCACTGATTAAAATGATAGAATTCAGCACCAGCTGCCCAAGTCAGTCTGCGCTTGCACCGTAAGCATTAAATATGTTAAAATGAAAATCTTAACTATTTGACTATATTCCTGAAAAACCTCTCTCAATCCAATCTGCCACACATGGATAGCGTGTATTGAACTAGGCATTTTTGAGCTCACTGTAGATTTGTGATACGGTGGCAAAAGCAAAAAAAAAATGGTGGCCTTTGAAGGAACGGGGAGTAAATGGTTAAAAATAGAGAAGAAGCATTTTGTCTGCACGATGCTTGGGGACTGCTGGCTGATTGCGCTTTTCCTTCATGTGGTGGTGGTGGTGGTGGTTCATTTGGAATCCTGGAATCAATGCCCAGACGAAGGGGGAGGGTGCCGGGCCTTAGAGATGGAAAACAAAAAGAATGACAGAGATGGACCAAGCTCAGAAAGAGGTTACTGAAATCAAGAAGGAAATTAGAAATTGCAGCGTTAATTATACTCTGTGTGTGTGTGTGTGTGTGTGTGTGTGTGTGTGTGTGTGTGTGTGTGTGTGTGTGTGTGTGTGTGTGTGTGTGTGTGTGTGTGTGTTTAGATAGCTTTTGGCAGCCTTTGCTCCAGATGCACAAGGTTGTGATTGTGTGGAAACATATGAAATGCTCGAAGACATTTCTGAGACATTTCTGTGGGTTTCCTCCTCTCTGCTCCCAAGCAGACAATTACAGGATAGGATATGCGCTCTTGGCTCAGCTGGGCTTTCAAAGGCTTGCATGAATATGTCAAAATTAGCAGGAAGCTCTTCAAGTTGAAGAAAAAAAAATTAGAAGACATTCCCCTCCATGAGCAAAATTGGCATCATGTCTTTTTTGGCCTTGGAGAGGATGTTCATTTTAATTAGAAGTTGATCTCTTTCTGAATGCTGTGCTTTTCTTTATTCACCTTCCTCGTTTTGGCTCTTGCAGGTGCTCCCGGTAAACGACGGTACAAGCGCAGAGAGGTAGAGCAGATCCAGAAGGAGGTGAGAAGGATGCATTCTTTGAACTTTGAACATGTGCAGAAGATCCTCCGTGCCAAGCGCCTGCAGCGGCAAGCCAAAACTGGAAACAACATCATCAAGAGACGACCCGGACGGCCCCGAAAACAACCGCCGGATGATGAATCGGGTCCGGCCAACAGGAGGGAGGAGAACCGGGCCGGCGGTCGCGGGTTGGACGTGTTGGCCGGTAAAAGGGCGGATGGAAGGACTCCGGGGATGCCTGTTCTGGAGCGCTGTGATGAGCCACCGGGTAGACAGAGCCTCAGGCCCACTTTGACCCCGGAGCCTTTGGAGTTTTCCAATCACGATTCCATTTCGGCAACCATTGAAAAGGTGGTTCATAGAGCCCGCTCTCTCCCTCCGCCGGCCAAAGGGGGCAAACGCCGGGGCAGGGCCAACAGCAGGGACAACCTATGGGCCCCCTCCAATCAATAGAGCCGCCGGAGAGAGCAACTCTGTCAATGAGCAGGAGCGTTGAAAGGAACCGGCGCTGTTTCATCCTTATCAGATCCAGTGCCCTTATTCCGGTGACTCCGCGGTGCACCTTGATTTAAGAGAATGAAGACAGGTCAGAACAATGGCGGTCGGTGCCAGCCCTCAGTTTGAACATGAGCCTTTTCAGGGTTCCTTGGACCTGCATTTCATATGGCGCTATCTGCTTTCATTCGATCCCGAATCCGATGCTCATCGAATTGCGTGGTACTAACGGCAGTGTAGGATATGGCGGGACTCTTCATGTTTCTGATACAGTGATGCGTACGGTACTTCATGAGACTGTATCAGAATGTGGCGTGAGCCAAATATTTACCAGCAAGGGGTGGGAGCGCGGGAGGGTGGGGATGGGGTGGGGATGGGGTGGGGGTTAGGGGCATATTTGATTCCTATAAAACTGTGCAGCTCAGCTTTTTTTTTTTTTTGCCTTTCTGTGGGAGCCTGTCAAAAAGAACACAGCAGTAATGAAGCCACCTTACCCTTATACTTCCCCTGGTATGTCGCGTCTGTGTTTGTTACCGTCCCTTCTTAGAATGGATTTTATTGGAGTTTAATCCCATATCCTTTTTTTTTCCTGCTTCACCTCCTCCCAATCTAAAGGTTTATCACCAATACAGGAGAGGTCGAAACCTATTCTGGACGCTGACTTAAAGGCAATATGGTGGACGAGACTGTCCTAGACTGTACATAGACAAAACATCCATTCTCGCTTACCTTGTACAACAGGAAACCAGCTCACAGACACGTACTGGAATTCAGTATATCCGATTTAAGTGCTGTACTATAGACAATGAACGTTGCGTATTGTTTCTATAACCAAAACACAGACATGGATGCGACACAAGACAAGTTTGTTTTCAGATAGAAACCACATGTATTCAGTCATACACTCATAACTGTGTTTATATCTTGGGAAGGGGTGGGGGCATTGTATACAGTGGGCATATCAGGTGTGTTTGTGTTTTTTTTTGTTGTTGTTGTAAACCTTAAAAGTTGGTTTAATGCACTATGGGAAAGAAAAAAAAAAGCTGTACCCTCGCATCAATCAAATGCAGCACTTAAATGCTTGTTCCAGCCTTATGCTTTTTGGCCTTGGTGTGGATATCCATTCCAGAGAGCATGCATTACTTTTAATCAATTTGTATATGCAGGCTGCGCAGCCAAAAGCGTCAAACCGAAGCCCGGCTATGGATTGAACGGAGAGGGCTGACTCCATTATAGTGTTCTGAAAAGCTTACCCCACTCTTTATACTTTCATTAAAAAAATTTAAAAAAAGAACAAAAAACGAACAAAAAAAAACAACAACAAAATATTTTTGGGACAGAAAATGACAAATTCAGTATTTTATGAACCAAAGTCTCAGTATTAATTGTTTTATTGAACAGAATTCAAATCAGCGTCTTTATTGTGTTGGAACCAATGTAAATCACCCCCCGTGGTGCACTCTAGAATGTAGCCAGGATTGTTTTAATGTCAATGTGTACTGTGTCCTTTTATCAATCTCTTCACTCGTGTTTATTCCGTATATAATGAGAAATATTACTTAGTGTTCTATTTCAGGAGATTCTGTTTTTTTTTGGGGGGTTTGGACAGGGTGGGATTCTCAGTTGCAGCAGCTCAACTTGTGCCTTATGATTTGTGTTGTTCTCTTCTAATAAATGGCATTTGACCTGAGAAATAGCAAAGCGACATTCAACATTCAACCCAAAAATAGTCCTGATTGTGCCAAGAGTATCACACATAAGATACTCAACACAAATTGTCCAAAGGGAGCTAGAAGGGGGCGGCTGGTTAAAAAAACGGTCTATTCCCTGCACTGTGTTTGTCTGTTGTTTGACTTTTTGGCATCACTCTACTGGATGGAGAGTTAAGATTTCACATGGCGGTATTTTTATTTTATTTTTTTCCCCCCGATTGGCCGAATGGGCTGCGTGTAATGATTCACAAATATTTTCCAACATCATTATTAGCATAATTTACAGACCATAAATGAGGATGCTGTAAAGCGAAGCTCACATCTGGACTGCTCATTGCAAGTAACAAACAGCTGCATAATGAACAAAGGAGGTTGGTCAACTCGTCATGTCCACATATCCTTGTTAGCTATGCACTTGGCCGTGCCTGGCAATGGCTGAATGATGAGTTTCTTAAACAAAGAGATCCCAGTGCTCCAACGATGATCTCATGTAACTAATATTGTGACAGTTGTGCAGAAAATCGTTGATGATCGTTTAATGTATAGTGCGACTCAAGTACAGCCTTAACTGGGGTGAAACTACAGTTTTCTTTTTTTTGTCAATTGTAGGAAGTGACATTTGGCTAACAACCATCAATGAATCGGTTGATTTTTAAGTATTCTCTGAAAAAGGAATTGTTCCGAACCCCGGTTTCAATGCCGGCGTTGCAAAGAGCAGGATGATGCTGCCATGTCTGAGGTTTGAGTGGATAGAACTCAATGTCCCATCGCTGACAGCTGTCATCTTCAGACCACGAGCAAAATCATCGGCACTTTTGCTGCTCGCAACCCAGTCGTACATTCCGTTTCGCCTCAGTCGCGTCGACTCACGATTAATCATCCATCGAATCCTCACAATCGACGGAATTCTTAAAGCTGTCCACTGAAGTAACCGCTGATTCCGAAAGGGTGAACTAGGAGTGCCTGCTGAATAACAACAATTTTGCCCACAGCCTGTTGGGGCAGTGCAGTAGCACGAACATGTTTGTTTGTTTGTTTGTTTTGCTAGCTCTCAGGGGCACAATGCGCATCCCACTCCCCTGCAACCTCCCATACACTCATCCCAATTTTTGTGTGCTTGACCTTGCCCCCTTGTGTGAAAAGACACACCGGCGTGCAGTGTGTTGCGGATTGTTCACTGTGGTATGGCGGCGGTTTGTTGCTCGTGGAGTTGAACATCGTAGATGTTGTCCGTCTTGTCTGTTATCTGCTACCAGCCGATGCTCCGGTGCCTTCGAACACTGACAAGTATTGTCCTGAACCTGAGCTTTCACGTAGACTGGCATGGGTCGTGATGATGACGAGGGTTCACGGGATCGAACGTTGACCAGTGGCTCTGATTTTTGAATCGCGATGTGTACACTGCAGCTCGTTCATGCCAGTAATCGATTAAGCGGCTTCGCGGGGGATACGCGCTCCCTTCGAATTTGATCATCCTGTGAGACAGAACCTCGTGTGTAGTGATCCTCGCAGGTGTACAGTAAGTCAGATTTGTCAGCCAATGTTGCAAGCAGATGAATCGGTGGGGAAAAACCAATAAATATACTTCTTTAGAGCACAAAGTGAGGGCATATTTTAGTTTGTATACATAGTGAATTTGAACCTTTTTCTAGAGTGGCTTTCCTTTCTTCGCATGCTCAACTCGATTGTATGCATAAGTAATTTAGACCAGCCGAAAGTTGAATTTGGAGCAACACTTGTACATTGTTTGATATGTTTGTTTGTTTGTTTTTTTTTTTTGTAATGAATTTTTTAATTCATGAAGCATTTTTGTACATTGTATGAATATAAAACAAAACAAACAAACCTGCAAATATTTGACATATAGAGTAAATACTAGATGCGCATGCATATGCATATATTCTTCACCGTATGTATGTGTAAGTCTACACATATATTTTGTATTTGCATTCGCCAGCATACAGATATATGTCTTAAAGCACATATATACATGCAATATATATGTATATCCATGTCTTTCGGCATGCTTTTGGCCATGTTTATCGTTCATGATCTTGTAGGTATTTTGTTTTGTTTTAACTTCTTTTTCCTGAGAAAGAAAAGCTCATTCTTTTGCTATCCTTCCGTTGGCTGGCTGCATTGAGCACTTATTAAGAAGAACTACAGTTGAAGTTGTTCATGTTATCCATCGTGTGAAATAATAAATGACTTTATTGACATCTTATCATGGTGCGCATTGACTTTTTTTTTTTTTTCCTTGTCTGTCGGGGGCCGCTTTGGCGCTGTGTCTGCTGTGTGTGTTTCTATGAGTGCTCTTTACTCTTGACACTAAATGTCAGATGGTTGGAATGAATGGAGCTTTACTACAGAGAGAATCCTCTCATCAGATTATGGCGCAGTCCCTCACACAGGCACACACACACTTACTTGCGCAACAGCCGTGCCTCCATCTCTAAATCCTCAGTGCACTAGCCCTTCGCTGTTACTTCTAAGTGGGCCGGGCTGCAGGCTGCTCTCCTATTGGACTCGGTGCAGTGGGAAATGCAGCACTATTGGCTGCAGCCCACTAGTAAAATTCTTCTTGTTACCATGGTTGCAGGGTGAGCTGCCCAAATGTGTTTCTGTGGTGTTGATGGAACCGTTGGCCTTGCAAGTGAGAAAAAAAAAAAAGCCACCCCCTGATGGAAGTAAGGGGCTGCGCTGAAATTCTACTCCCCTCTGCTGCACGATACACGTGAAAGGATGACCTGAGCAAAAAAATGCAATGTTTGTGTGTCTTCTGTCTAATTTGTTTTAAAACAAGGAGATGTTCACCTCACGCTCCTGGGCACAATCTGCATCGAGAAGGGATGTGATACACAATCGTCAGGGAAGGTGGTTCTGAAACAAATACCCACAGCTGGAAATTAATAGGGGAAAAAGAACCGTGGTTTAGTTCATTTTAAATTTAATTAAGGTCAAATTTGACATTAAGGAAAACATGATTGCTGGGCTTTGATCCACTTTTTCAAACCAATGGACAAACCCCCCCCCCAGCAACAACAGACTTTTCCCCTCTTCAATGAACCCTTAACCAAGTGAGCATTTGAACTGAAATTGGTGTAAATATATTGTCTGAATATTAATTCTTCATCTTGACCAGACATTTACTGCATGCTTCCAAACTTGGAATGAACAGTTTTGTATTCCAGCATGACAAAGCAAGATCCAGAAAAGCAAGCTTGGATGAGTTTTGTGTGGAAGAACTTGAGAGCCTTCTCTATGGCCTAAAATCGGTAACCTCTGACCTTGCAAATGTTCTTGTATATGAATGACTTTAGTCTTAGACTTTATAGAAGTACTGCGCTTCCCAGAAAAGTGAAAGCTGTTGCAGATGCAAATTTCCTGCTAATTTTAACATCCAGGGGTCCCAATAGTTTGTGTAAAGTTGATTGATTGATTGACGGCAGTGACCATATCGTATGTTTCACATCGTATGCAGCCTATTTCCAATTTTTAAGGAGACCACTGAATTGCATCATCCATCTATTTTGCATGTTGAGAGCCGTTCCCAAATATATATATATGCAAGAGGTGCCAGCAGCACATAACAATGATTAAGTCAGGATGCAAAGTGAGGGGAGCCATAAATTCACAACAGATAATGTTGCATTTCAGGCCAACGAAGCAAGACGCTGCCGTGTCACTGTCCACAGCCTGCATTCATCTCTGTTGCCTGCGCTTACAAAGATGGATAGTGCTGGCAACACTGCTCACTCCCCCTACCCTTACCATCCCCTTTCTCCTCCCTCTGCACATCTCGAGCAGTGATTGAAGACTATGGCAAGCCATTTGAGCATTTATTCCAAATCCCTGATATCAGACATGAGTGTGTTACACTAGTTCGATCTTTTTCAGCACTAGTTCGATACTCAGCCACACTAGTGACACACTTTGTCGAACTAGTTGCATACAAACTTCAACTAGTCATTCATTTTCAGCAACATGTTAACTTGTCAATCATGGATTATTCCAACATGTGAACTTGTCACCCGTGATTTCCTGCACTAGTAAACAAGTGCGAGCTGAAATACTCACTAGTTTACTAGTGGCGGATAAAACAGTAGCTAGTTTACTAGTTAAAGCCCCTTGACGCCTTGATATCGAACTAGTGAGTGTCAAAATGTTACTTGTTCACTGGTGATGCCCCAAACATACACTAGTTGCACTAGTGCGACATTAAATGTCGCACTAGTGCAACTAGTGAGGTCTAAAATGTTCACTAGTAGAACTAGTGGATGCCAACCTGCTCACTAGTAAGCTAGTTGCACAAAAAATAATGAGGAGGTGGGGCAGAAATGTGGCTGCAGGATTCTATTGGATCTGCAGTTAAAATACACCAATCGGGATTCAGATTTTGTCATAATCACACCCACTTTATTTGCATGTTTTACACTAGTTTACAAGTTGTCCTGAGGATTTGCAGCTAGTTCACTAGAGGATTCTCATTATTGGTTACATGTCGACGAGTGAATCCAGAAATCCAAACTAGTAAACAAGTTGCAATCGATTTGACCTTACATGTTAACTAGATGGTTTCAAAATGTGAACATGTTCACTAGTCAATGTAGAGATATCCACTAGTTGCACTAGTTGGGCTCATTTTCACTTTACATGTTAACTAGTGATACACATGTTTCCTCACTAGTAAACTATTTGGGTTCAGAGTGACACACTAGTGAGCTAGTGACACAGATTTTCATTTCAATAGTTAACTAGTGGAACGTATTTTGTCTCACTTGTCAGGCTCAATGCTGAACTTGTATAGACTTTGACTGAACATGTTTGACAAAACTGGGAACTAGGTGACATGTGCACACATCTAGTTTACTAGTGAAATAATCCCATTTGGCTAGTTTGCATGTTTGACAGTTACAAAACTTTACAAGTTCACTAGTTGTGCACACATGTCAACTAGTAAGCAATTTTATTTAGCTAGTATGATGTACATGCCAGCTAGTATGCCAAAAACATGAGCTAGTGCAACAAAAATCCCTACATGTTAGATATTTGCTGCACTCGTTGTGCCTGATCGCTCACTTGTGCTGATTAACACCAACAAGTGAAAAGAAAAGCCCAACATGTAGGAAAAATGTCAAACGTGTTCAGTCAAATCTTGCACAAGTTCATTTCTTGGTCTGACTAGTGAGACAAAATGCCTCCCACTAGTTAACTAGTTGAATAAACATGAGCGTCTCTAGTGAACTAGTGGCTCACTCTGCACTCAACTAGTTTACTAGAAAGAAAACATGTGTTTCACTAGTTCACAAGTGAGGTCGAAATGAGACCAACTAGTGCAACTAGTGGAAATTGTAGCATTTACAAGTTAACTAGTGAACATTTTGAACCTTACTAGTCAGCTAGTAAGGTTTGGAAGATCAACTAGTGTAACTAGTGGACATAATATGCCTTACTAGTGAGCTAGTGATCACATTTTAAACTGACAAGTTCACTGCTAAGGCCAGAACACCTTAACTAGTGTACCCAGTGGACATTTGGCCCTTACAAGTGAGCATGTCAACTGTAACATTCGATCATTCATGTCTCACTTGCGACTCGAACACCGACATGTTCACAAGTGGGCTGCATGCAAATGAAGCAGGCGGGACAAGAATTTTGATTGGTCGGTACTCAGACAATGAATATTCAGTCTTAAAGCTTTAACCCTTACGCGCCCGGCTCGTAATACCTTAAGAAGAAAGTAGAGTAGTGATTTTATAAAAACAATTCATACTTTTGATTAATCTCTCTCTCTCTCTCTCTCTCTCTCTCTCTCTCTCTCTAAATGGTTACAATTGGAGATTAAAGGCACCCTCTTGGTGTACACGTCAAAAAGACAGCTGCATCTAACTCTTTCCAACAGGAGCCGAGCTTAGAGTCAAGTTTGGATTCTGCACAGTGGCTCAATGCAGGGACCCCAGAGGTATATCCCCACATGGAGATTATAAATAATCTGTTATATGTTCTGAAAATATGACTGCAGACATGTTCATGTTATCACATTATAACATGCACCGTTTGTACTTTTGAAGGTATTTTACAGAGCGACATGCTTGGAATCATTGAACAGGTATTTTGTAGGTTTAGAAACATGTAGCATATGTGACACGGAATTCTATTCAATTTCTGTTCTGTCCTCAACACTTGTGCTGTGCCCTGTATATTGACACATAGTTAAACAGCACTTTCTTATTAATACTCTGGAGACAGTTTTGTCCTTTATGAAGGTTTGAATATAAGAGGCTTTTCTCCAGCAAAACTCTATGGAAAATACAGAAAGCAAATAAATGATTTGTCACTTTGACTCTCGGACACCAATGTGAATGAACAAGAAATTAAGGAGATCCACATGCATGAATTATATCACAATACATCTGTAGATAAATCAAAATGCAGTACATCGATGATGTAAATGGTATGAGAGTCTGGGGTTCCAGTATGTAATTATGATTTGGGTAATCTGATTTTTAGGACTCGTGTGGATGACTTTTTATTGATGATTCTGAAGAAGAGAGGTCAGATGATGACCTCATGGTAGTTGCTTATGAAAATGACAGTCCTCCATCAGTAAGTTAGAGCTCTTAAACATAACATATGCCAAAAATTTCAGGAGTTGTTTCTGACACTGCATTTTAAATATTCATAAGTGGAAAGAATTGTTTTGCCTCTCTCTGCCGTTGTTTGCCATTCATTTCTAATGTACAGTACTGTTCTTTTAATATACATTAGGAAGAAGTGGATCTTGCCACTATTTTGAGGACTTTTTACGAGGATCACATTTCTGGCAATCCGGTATCCACCGTCTGTATCAGAAGGAGTAAGCTTCTGGAGAGTGCCATTAAAGCAATCTCCAGAGTGACTTTCTGTTGGACCCATTCACCACACATAGAGTTTGTAGGAGAAGAGGCAGATGATATGGGGACCACAGCGGGAGTTTTCAGGTATGAATGGCGGTTTTAATTTTCCATTTTCAACACAGGGGTGCTGGAGCTTATCCCTGCTGTCTTCAGGCGGAATGCGCACAGCACTCTGAACCGGTTGCCAGCCAGTTGACTGCTCCAAATTGTCAGCAGGTTTGAATGGTTGTTCGTCTCAGTGTAGCTTGCGATTGGTTGACGACCAGTTCAGGGTGTACATCACCTACCGCACAAAGACAGCTGGGATGGGCTCCAGCAAGCCTGCAAAGCAATTCATAAGATGAATGGATGGCTGAAAGAACCCCTTTCCTTTTGATTTTCATCCTAGACTCCTGATGATAGAGATACAGACCTCCCTTGGAATCTTTGAGGAAAGGCTGGCCAGGTCTTTCTTGGTTATGACCAAACGGCTCTAGACCAGCAGAAATATTTGAAAGCTGGCAAACTTATCGCTTGGTCAATTGCTCATGGTGGTCCGTGCATTAAGGCCCTGGATCCTTGCCTCTTCCAGTTGATGTGCGGCCAGGAGCCAACACTGGAGCAGTTTGACTGGCATGTGCTGCCTGACCCAGATGTGCAAAGCAAAATCAAAGGGTACATCATGATTGTCATTTAAAGATGTATTTGTAAAGAGTTAAACTGCTACCAGTTGCTGTTTATTTCTATGAAAAGAAAGTTCAGTCTGAGACTCGGCTGCATTGTTCCCAATCTTGTCTCTCAGATTCAACAGTGCAAGACAATTGAGGACCTGATAGCACTACAACATGACTTGGGGGACTGGATTTCTGAGTGTGGCATCCCAGGAATATTTAGTGCCAAAGTTGAAGACATGCCAAAAATCTATGCGTATGTTGTCAAGCATTACATCTATCTCAGGTAAAAACATGCAAAGGAAAGAAACATTTCAACTTTTAACTGCTACTGAAATAGTGTCACTGAGGTGATGTAAATATGTAGATTTCAATCAGACTCCGCCTTGACTAACTTATATTTTGAAATCTTAAAAATTGCAACAAGTTTTGAATTGACAACAAATCGTGATGGACAAATAGGCTTCATGAAGTACTTATTTTTGACTTCTCTATATGGCACTCACGGTCTAAATGTAGCCCCAGATTGGTTTGTGTGCGCCTATTGGGTAGTTCCGTCCACCGATTAGGCGCACATAAACCAATCGAGACTATAAAGATGCACTAGTGTATATCTTCAAATCAAAGTACCATCTAGAAGAGTAAAAATTATCACAAATGCTTAATTTCCCAACATTTCGGTTTGGCAGACTCGGCAATACTAGTGTTGCTAATTCTCAGGACAAAAATAATGTTGCTCTTACAAATTACAGAGGTCCCATCCGAATATCAGTTGGAAATGTGTTTCTCATTGATGAAACAAGAGACAGATGACATTAAATCATGAAAAGGTGTACGTATAGGGGTTTTCCCTTTCTGACCTGGTCATGACTGCTAAAAATGAAAGCTATTGTAAAAACATAATTATGACTACATACCCTACAGTCATATGACTTTGGGCCCAATTATGCATTTTATGAAAAACTCCAAATGAATATCAGGGATTCAAAACTGTTATAGACTAATATACTCTGCATATGTTCTTACTGTTGCATTATAGAACAGCCAAGATGATACATCAGTTCACAGAGGGATTAATGCATTTGGAAAGTTGTGGGACCTGGTCAAGAAAAACTGGATCGCTTTCTTGCCCCTGTTCACCAACATGCAAGAACCTCTGTCAAAGGCAGCCTTCAAAGCCATCCTCACTTATAATTACAGTGACAGAGGAACCAATAATCGGCAGACAGAGGAGGATACCATCTACAGCTGGGAAATGGTTTTGAATATGATTGAGGGTAACTTAATCAAGCCTTTGTTGCAGAAATTATTAAATACCTTGCACAAACAAAATGGCACACTTAAAATTTTCACTACTTTTACGGACTGATCAAAGTGCTATTGTCGGATGTTTTACCATTTGAGGACAATGTAAATGACACAAGAAAGGGTTGTTAGAAACTTTAATGAAATGCAACTTTTTTCTCCTTACATTATGTTCATATAACCTAAATTTGTTACACGAGGAGATGGTGAAATACTGTCAAGATGTTATGTTTGATTTACTTTTTTTGTCAATGGCAGACAAAGTGTTTGAAATCAGATTTGAAGACCTTCTGTCTTCATCACTGGAGCGGATGAAGTTCCTGTCCTGGGTTTCGCGACAACATCTGCGTCGATTTTATGACCAGGCTGAGGGCATGCGACGTTTACCCTACGCGTCTACCTGCATGTTGTGTTTGTACCTGCCGAGAGGAGTTACAGAGGAGAACGACCTGCAGCAGATGCTCTCCCAGGCAATAGGCGACTCCTTGGGCTTTGGGAAGGTGTAAAGGTGCGTTTATCTCCCTTCAATAATATTTCTAATCGTTCTTGCACACACAGGTATTTTTCCCTCAAGTCTGTTGTTTCATTGATTGCATTTTGAACATATTGCATGTGCTCTGGACTCAGGTTAAGTTGCTGTGATATAGTCACTGGTTGTTCAAGACCCTCACTGTTTCCTTGCAACTGGTTGAGCTGTATGCCGTATCTTGCCAAGCCAGCTTCGAGATTTTCTTGGCTGTAAGGATCATCTCCAAAGACATTGTTGAGGGCTGTTGTTTCCTGCTCACTGTTGGCTAACATGCCCTCCATCCAAATTTGTGTTGGAGTGCGGTTGTTTGCTGTTCTCATTCTATGGTTGTTCCAACCACATTTGAATAAGCACAGTCGTTTTTCCATTTCTGGCTTGTATACGATCTGTAGTGCCATTTTGTGAATGTTGTCTCCGGGGTTCAGTATTTGTTCATCTTCAAGCGAATAGAACAGCGTGTAAAAATAGTGCACAACCTGATGAAAAACATCTCTCAAAGGCGTTCGATCGTTGATTGTGCACTGACTGGCCTGTAATGTGCCTTGCGTGCTCTTGTCCCTGCAGTAGGTTCATTAAAAGAGCAACCAGAGTGTTTTCACCACCATGGTCGGATCTTACTCTGGAGGGTAACCCATACAGGCAGGTGGCTTGGACAAAATATTTCAACACTGTCAAAGCTGTGTTGTCTGTGCTGCAGTTGAGGTACGTTATTAGCCTGGAATTCCCATCAATGCCAGCATGTGTCACAAACCCCACCTGTAAAACAAACATAAAAGAATAATGGATTAAATACAAGAAAACAATAAAGTTTCACATCTTGTTTAAAATATTATCTCCGTAGAGATGATATTGCTGTGCATAAGACTACATGGAGGCAATTTGGAGTTTGTGTAACTTGGATATACAGATGATAAAATTCAGTTTAATCTGTGCTGTCCATACAATATGGCTTTCTAATGCTCCCACGAGTACAAATATAATATGATCCCTTATTACCGAATGAGACGCATATGTCCATCTATGTGCCATAAACTATTGGGAAATGGCACATAGTAAGTTCTTCTAGCCACAGTCTGGCTCCATCTCTGGGCTGCAGCAGCTGGGTCAATACGGTTGAGGATTTCTCGAACTCTTTTCCTTTGTACTACAATACCATCAGCACGAAGGTATGCCCTCATCATCTGCAACAGGTTCATAAAACAACACAATAAAGAAAGTACACTTTCACACTGAATATAATGACATATACATGAAGGGACAAGAGTATGTTGCCGAACACTTACTTCCGAGCCTGATCTGGGAAATTGGCTGTGCAATCTTCTGACATGCTCCTCCAGGTCAACATCATGAATGGGAGTAAATCTATTTCTGGCTGAAATCTGAAAAGACTTCAATTTTTTATGCAGGTATGAAGAGGAACAACCCAACATCCCTGCGATGGCTCTCACTGTAAAGCCCTGAGTGAGGAGCAGTTCAGTTTGATCCCTTGTAATGTCAAGTGCTGGTCTCCCTCGTCTACCTAAAGTATGGAAATAAAAGGATTAAGGAATTCAAGCAAATGAATCACTACGTGTTTTTATATACTGTATACAGTACAGCCATATACACACACAGATGTACATAAAAGTATATGCAGCTTCAAACCCAAAGCAGCTATTTTATCTAACCATTTTACTCAAGAAAAAATAATTCAAAATTACAATTAAATAACTAAAAGTCCACTAGTTATTGCTTAAAAGTGTATAGCCATCGTGTTACTTAATAGTCGACTGAGCTGCAGGAAAACTACTGGTATAAAACGATGTTTGGCGGCGATTGAAGGTAAGTCACGCAGGTCGTCAGTAAAACCCGTGTGCAGTTCGAAGAAAAATACATACAAAAAAGTAATGTCAAAAAATCGTAGCCATTTTACCTGTGTGCAAACGATGTGCCACATGGGAACAAACACGTCCACCATTAGGAGCGGGTCCATAATGATGACGGATCGGAGATCTGTTAGACTTTGAATCAAATTTTGAATAGCATTAGCGCTAAACTGGTCACTAACTCTTCTTAAATTAGCAATTGAAATGTTTATCACGCGTGCTTCACTTTCACCGGCAGACCCTTGGCGACAGGCACTCTCTATTGCCCTGCACCTTCGCGAATACGTCTCAGGGCGCTGTCCGCCATGGTTCAAAAATTAAGTGGGCACAGAATTTCTAAAATCATGAGCCCTGACTGGTTGGATTACTGTATACTATTCTGAAACGGACAGCCAATAGGATACCGTTGCATGTTTTAAGTAATCATCCTTATTATGGCCTTACATGTTCACTAGTAAGCTTCAAAATGATCTTACTAGTGAACTAGTGGGCGTTTGTAGCTTACATGTTCACTAGTAAGCTTCAAAATGATCTTACTAGTGAACTAGTTGGCGTTTTGTGGCTTACATGTTCACTAGTAAGCTTCAAAATGATCTTACTAGTTAACTAGTTGGCGTTTTGTGGCTTACATGTTCACTAGTAAGCTTCAAAATGATCTTACTAGTGAACTAGTTGGCGTTTTGTGGCTTACATGTTCACTAGTAAGCTTCAAAATGATCTTACTAGTGAACTAGTTGGCGTTTTGTGGCTTACATGTTCACTAGTAAGCTTCAAAATGATCTTACTAGTGAACTAGTTGGCGTTTTGTAGCTTACATGTTCACTAGTAAGCTTCAAAATGATCTTACTAGTGAACTAGTTGGCGTTTTGTGGCTTACATGTTCACTAGTAAGCTTCAAAATGATCTTACTAGTTAACTAGTTGGCATTATGGAATAAATACTCAAAGGGCTTGCAAGCCCTTTGAGTATTTATTCTTCGACGTGCTCTCTTTCGTAATGTATTGTAGACCAATGAGAGCACGTCCGTCAGACACGTGGACTTCGGGCAGCCAATCATGATGCATTTCGAGCCAAACTGCGACAGAAACGGAGGAGAAAACTTTCAGACGCATTGAAAGCTTTTGGGGTAAATATTACTCTTATTGTTACACAAAATGTTGTTTTACGATTATTTTACGCGGTAAAGTTATTGTGTAAATGTCAAATATGTGGTCGATTTATCAAGATGAAGCCTGCTTAAAAATTTCCTCCAACGATTTCGGAGATGTGTCCGACTTTGACAGCAATGGCGGCAGTTCAACGCTGACAGTCGTAGCCGGTGGCAGATTTATTTCGGCAGGACTTTCTAAAATCTGCCGTTTGCTCTGACAGTTCTCTGTCTGACAGTCACATTTTCTCTTATTACTCACAAGCTAATTGACATTAAAAAAGAGTTAAAGATAATGTTTGGAACATGATTTTGCTATTACTGTTTGCTGCCTTAGTTCGTTTGAATTATTCGCTTGCCTGCATTACATAAAGTACATTTAAAAAAAATATTAATATGACTGTAACTGTGTGTAACTGTTTTACTGGATCTACAACTAAACTAAACTAGGTCCTCATTTCTGGGAGAGTCCACAGCACCTCTGCATCACAACCATTCTGCCGGCACACCTTCAGCAGCACGATGATTCTAACGGGGCTGGAGGGTGATCAGCTTCATTGAAGAACAGGAGGAGAGGCACAGCGTTTGTCATCTGTGATATGCTTTGAGACTTTTCTCCGAATAAAAAAAAAACAGTGTATGTTTTGTTAAATTCTTGATATAGTTCTTGTATTTAAATATTTTAACAATCAAATATTTTTCAACTGTGTTTTGGATATGAATTGTATGAAATAAATCAGTGAAGCCCCAATAAAATTATACTCGATCTGACCTGCTCGAGCACACTGCTGTCAACCTGCTGTAAACAATGCCTTCATTTATGATTGTAGAAACCTCAGAACGGTAAACATGTGAATTATTTTATTTGAAAATATAAGAAACCTATGTTTTTCAATTGTGTTCATTTTCGTTGTATTGCACGACAAAGATAATAGATGAGCCGGTTTGGGGACATCATCAACCAAGCTGCTGCTCCAATTGCAATGCGATATATTGTCCTGCTCTCCTAAATTCGCATCTACACCACAAATTATAGCATCCTGAACTGATTTAGCAACACCTGAAAATTCACATCATCATTTAGGGAGAATATGTTGCAGAACTGTTGCATTATATGGTGCCGTATTCATTTTATTTAGTATAGCATACATATATAAAGTGAAAGCTACTGTAGAGCTGTACCATTACCCCTCATCTCCGTGTACATAATAAATAAACATCACCTACAGATACATTTACTGGTAAAAATTGATAGATTCCTTCTGTATACTGTAGATATTACATAAATGGCAGTAAATAATTCAGAAAGCTCAGAATCAGGCTTTACAGGGTTAAGTTTTTGCCTGGTGGAGCACTTGTCAGGAGCCAATAGGATGTGTTCACTTCTGGCACTGTCCTGCCTCCTGATTAGCATTTAGCGTAACTAGTGTGACTAGTGAGCCATTAGTGTTTCACATGTTGTACTAGTGAACATTTTGCCGTCACTAGTTAACTAGTTCAATCAAAGACCATTTAACTAGTTGACTAGTGAGTAGGGTGACATCCACTAGTTCCACTAGTGCGACATTTTGACTTCACTAGTTCGACTAGTGAAGTCAAAATGTCGCACTAGTGGAACAAGTGAATATTTGGGGCATCACTGGTGAGCAAGTAACGTTTTGGACTCACTAGTTAGATATCAAGGTTTTAACGGTCTTAAACTAGTGCACTAGTCAATGTTTTATCCTCCACTAGTTCACTAGTGGATATTTTAACTCCCACTAGTGAACTAGTACAGGAAATCATATGCCACTTGTTAACATGTTAGAACAATCCACGTTTCACTAGTTAACATGTTAACACTTTTAAATCTTACTAGTAAACTAGTAAGACTTTGAACCTCACTAGTTTGGTCCAGTGGGCCACTAGGGCATAAAAAGGCTGACTAGCTGGGAAGTTCCCTCTGCTTGTGTGCTTCCAGGTGTCACTAGTTGGAATTTTGTCAGCACTAGTTGGACAAAAGTGGCACTAGTTGCCAAAAATGAGTGGCTAGTGAGGATTTCCATGCAACTAGTTCGACAAAGTGCGTCACTAGTGTGGCTGAGTGTCGAACTAGTGCTGAAAAAGATCGAACTAGTGTAACACACTCATGTCTGATATCAGGGATTTGGAATAAATGCTCAAATGGCTTGCCATAGGTTTGGGGACATCATCAACCAAGCTGCTGCTCCAATTGCAATGCGATATATTGTCCTGCTCTCCTAAATTCGCATCTACACCACAAATTATAGCATCCTGAACTGATTTAGCAACACCTGAAAATTCACATCATCATTTAGGGAGAATATGTTGCAGAACTGTTGCATTATATGGTGCCGTATTCATTTTATTTAGTATAGCATACATATATAAAAGTGGAAAGCTACTGTAGAGCTGTACCATTACCCCTCATCTCCGTGTACATAATAAATAAACATCACCTACAGATACATTTACTGGTAAAAATTGATAGATTCCTTCTGTATACTGTAGATATTACGCAAATGGCAGTAAATAATTCAGAAAGCTCAGAATCAGGCTTTACAGGGTTAAGTTTTTGCCTGGTGGAGCACTTGTCAGGGAGCCAATAGGATGTGTTCACTTCTGGCACTGTCCTGCCTCCTGATTAGCATTTAGCGTAACTAGTGTGACTAGTGAGCCATTAGTGTTTCACATGTTGTACTAGTGAACATTTTGCCGTCACTAGTTAACTAGTTCAATCAAAAGACCATTTAACTAGTTGACTAGTGAGTAGGGTGACATCCACTAGTTCCACTAGTGCGACATTTTGACTTCACTAGTTCGACTAGTGAAGTCAAAATGTCGCACTAGTGGAACAAGTGGATATTTGGGGCATCACTGGTGAGCAAGTAACGTTTTTGGACTCACTAGTTAGATATCAAGGTTTTAACGGTCTTAAACTAGTGCACTAGTCAATGTTTTATCCTCCACTAGTTCACTAGTGGATATTTTAGCTCCCACTAGTGAACTAGTACAGGAAATCATATGCCACTTGTTAACATGTTAGAACAATCCACGTTTCACTAGTTAACATGTTAACACTTTTTAAATCTTACTAGTAAACTAGTAAGACTTTGAACCTCACTAGTTTGGTCCAGTGGGCCACTAGGGCATAAAAAGGCTGACTAGCTGGGAAGTTCCCTCTGCTTGTGTGCTTCCAGGTGTCACTAGTTGGAATTTTGTCAGCACTAGTTGGACAAAAGTGGCACTAGTTGCCAAAAATGAGTGGCTAGTGAGGATTTCCATGCAACTAGTTCGACAAAGTGCGTCACTAGTGTGGCTGAGTGTCGAACTAGTGCTGAAAAAGATCGAACTAGTGTAACACACTTATGTCTGATATCAGGGATTTGGAATAAATGCTCAAATGGCTTTCCATAGAAGACACCACCTGGTGGACGAGTGCGTCAGCCCAGTATTGGTTCTCTGAAGACAATGAGTCCAGATCCTTCTACAGGTATGACAACTTTAACATTTTGTTCCACTCATGCAGAGTCATACCATTTCCAATATAAGCACAAAGAACTTCAGCATGTATGTTGAAATGATCTGCTTTACTAATTGACCGGTGACAGTCGATGTACTTAAAATAACAGGCTACTTTAATAAAAAGAGTTCAAAGGTATCCCTAAGGTATGACAAACATATCATTGGTTTTAATAATATTATTATAGAGTGGTACCTTGAGATACAAATGACCCAACTTGGGAGTTTTTCGAAGTATCATTTTCTCAACTCAATTTACTTCATGGCGGCCCAGTGGTTAGCGCATCGACATCACAGTGTAGAGGTACCGGGTTTGATTCCAGCGCCGACCTTCCTGTGTGGAGTTTGCATGTTCTCCCCGTGCCTGCGTGGGTTTTCTGTGGGTACTCCAGTTTCCTCCCACATTCCACAAACATGCATGGCAGGCTGATTGAACACTCCCAATTGTCCCTAGGCGTGAGCGTGATTGTTGTTCGTCTCTGTATGCCCTGCGATTGGCTGGCAACCTGTTCAGGGTGTCCCCCGCCTACTGCCCGAAGACAGCTGGGATAGGCTCCAGCACCCCCCGGCGTCCCTTGTGAGGATAAAGCGGATCGGAAAATGGAAATTTACTTCACAACAAGCAGCGGTTTGGCAGATAGCAAACAGTTCTGGAAAAAAGGGGCTTTCCTCCCTTCCTGTTTGAGGTTTTTTTTTGTGTCAAACTCAACATAATACTAAGAGAATCAAATATCCATTTAAAAGAACCCATGACTTAACCCGGACAGCACAGTAGACGACTAGTTTGCACGTCCGCCTCATATTCCATACGTCCAGGGTTCGAATCTGGGCTTCAGCCATCCTGTGTGTAGTTTGCATGTTTTCCCCATGTCTGCATGGATTTTCTCCAGGTACAGTACTCCATATTCCTCCCAAAATTAAAAAACATGTATGGTAGGTTAATTGGACACGCTATGTCATCCCTAGGTGTGATTGTGAGTGTGAGTGTGGTTGTTGTTTTTCTATGTATGCCCTGCGATTGGCTGGCAACCGGTTCAGGGTGTACCCCGCCTCCTGCCAAAAGTCAGCTGGGATAGGCTCCAACATGCCCCCAACCCTAGTGAGGATAAGCGATTCGGATAATGGATGGATGGATGGACGGATGACTGTACCCTCGAGGCTGCAAGCTTAATGCTAACACATGATTGGGAACACCATAAACAGGATAACAAATAGCATTTGTGTCACAGTGTTATACCTTATAAGCACCAGACACTTGAATACAAATGACAGAGCAACACATGCAGACAGGTAATATACTACCGTAACATATTCCTTGTCCTCTGCAAATAATGAAAAATATTACTGCCTATTGAGGGGCTGAGACCATCTTCGTGTACAGTGCATGTCTGTATTATACTGCCCCCAAGTGAGAAAAGGTATACATACCAGAATGAGCAGCACAATGTCCATTGACTTGAAGCAACAAAAAAAAAAGTGGTGAAAACATGTTTGCATTATTATCATTTTTATAAAGTACAACATAATAGAGTGCTATTTATATTATTAAAAAAACACATTACACATATTTTTGCTTGTTATTTGTGTGGAGGGCTGTTTCAGCCCTCAGTCAGGCAAGAAACGTTCAGATAGGTGTGCTGTGAGTTATGAGCATGATTACAGAAAGGATTAAAGTCATATCTCAAGGCAGCACTGTAGAAGGCACAATTTCATGCAGCCTATCTCGGACTAGAAAGAAGAAACCGTAAATATCCTCGGTCTAAAATAATTATACTGCCAGTAATAATGAATCAACGTGCACTGAATTGGTCGGCAGACCCTTGTTTCTTAAATTTTCATGCGACAAATGTCTGTTGCCATGGTGACACTGCAACTCTTTCCAGACAGATTTGTGTACACTGATATACAAGAGTAAAAGGCAAAACTGTGCCAAATTTGAGGTTTGGTGAAGACAATTGCACATTATGTCTTATTGCAAAAAAGTCCCCCTGCATCCACTGTAGCATCCTTGAAGGCGCTAATGATCTTGACGTCATGTGTCGCATTTCCACGCTCCAGCCCAAGAAGTGCTTCACGTGATTCTTTTTGATGAGGAGAAGCCACCAAATCTTTTCTCTTTAGTCTCCGTCTTTCACACTAGCGCATTCCCTCTTTTCCCACTCCCCCACAAATCTCCTAATAAGCCGTCTCTCTGCCTCCTGTAATTTGGCAGACAAGTCTATTGTATGATACACTCATATTTTATTAATGGACCCCTGTAGTGAACACACACCTCGTAGTGAATGAGATGATGTGACACGCAGGAAGCCCTCTTGTGTTAAAAATGATTTCAAGTCCCAGGTTAGTTTTCGTTGTGTGTCTGTCCCACACACACACACACACACAAACACACTTGTGGTGAAGCAGGACACTTCTGCACACTTCATTACACTTCCATCAGGACAATGACTGCACAAAGCAGGGTTGACTTGAAATGAAAACAACAAGAAAATAACATCTCACATGTATTTTCACTTTTCTGTTTCCTCTGGAAACCGAGTAGTAAAAAAACAAAAACAAAAAGGAGTTGCTAATATAGTGCATTGCAGCATGCTGATTCATTTATGTGTTTATTGCAGGTGGTAAAATGTGACATGTGCAATGCATATAAAAATGTGTTAATGACAATAAAAGTAAGCAAGTCAGTAAATTCGACAGTACTTTTTACAGAGAGGACTTGCTAACTTTAACTCAGGTAAAGAAGCATTTACATTCAAATTGGAACACACTGGGTTATTTGTTTCAAAATGTCACCATGGCTTGTATTGATTTGATTAATCTGACGTAGAAATCTGCTGTGATGAATGCCTAAAATATGAGGCATGATTAATTCATTCATTTATAGCGTATCTCCACTAAAAATGAGTCAGCTGATGCCGTCTTGAGAAGGTGAAATAATGAATTAGCATCTGTTTATTGTTGAAAGTTTGCTCTTGCAGAAATTGTTTGTTTAAGTTGCTTGTCCAAAAATGCTCGAAGTACGCTTGTCGAAAACACTCGGCATGATTATACTGTGTATAGTAGGCGCTGCTGCTCTTCTGCGGGAACCTTTTTTTAATATTATTATTTGTCTGTTTATATTACATGATCCTTTTTATGCCGACAAAGACATGACATAACTCTGACATTATTTTTTTTTCTCATCTTCCTGCCCAACAAAGCAGAGAGAAACTGATTCTAACAAAGCCACGAGAATCATTTAGTGTCTCTTTTGATCAATTTATTTGTCACACAGTTTGCCTTTCACACGCTTTGTGGTACGCTGGCTCTCCTTTGGTTGATTTCCTTTCCTGCTTTGAGATTACTCTTGCATGTGCCACTTTAAGCATGTGCATGCTTTATGTGCACGTGTGTCTGTGTGTGTGAGTGTGTGCCCGCGTGCATACATGTGCACTAGTGCGTGCGTCTCCTGAGTCTCAGAACAGTATTATTGTAAACATATCATTTGACGGCGAGAGTGGTTCAGGTTGTTGGCCGACTGCCTCTCTTTCATTTGGAACACAGCTGCCAACATCTGGACTGTGTCAACACTCACTGTCTGCACGTGTGCGTGTGCGTGTGCGTGTGTGTGTGTGTGTGTGTGTGTGTGTGTGTGTGTGTGTGTGTGTGTGTGTGTGTGTGTGTGTGTGTGTGTGTGTGTGTGTGAGACGGCCCCCCATGGCTCCGCAAATGTCAGCGATTCAATCGGAAACAGATTTGCTCAGATCAATGACAGGTTTGGTGTTAATAATTGGAACTATGTTCGGTCTTGAGTCCAGACTCGTATCCATTAGATGAAGCAGAGTGAGATCTTGCCATCACTTTGTAGGCCCCGCAAAGACCCTTAACCTGAAATACTCAATACAGGTTGTGCACTGACTTGATTTACTTGATTGATTTAAATTCAAAAGAAAAAAGATCGTTGAAAAGGTAACTGGGTGGCATTGGTACAGCTTACGACATTAAGGAGTATCTAGTGCGACACAATGTCGGTTGAATTGATTGGATTGTTGTTTTATTATTATTGTTGGGGTTTTTTTGTTTGTTTGTTTTTTTTAGCACCAGACAGACAATCCATAAGCTGATCTTGAGTATTTGTGCCTGCTAAAATTCAAGTACAAGTGTTCCTTACCAGTCCAAGACTGAGTTCGGATTTTGATTGCATCCATCTCGCTTTTTGCGCTACTTTCTGTATGTCCAAGTCATAGGGAGCTGGAGCCTTTCCCAGCCAAATTCGGGGACAAGGCGTACTTCACCCTGGACTGGTCAATCTCAGGGTACAAAAAGATCAGAGACTTTTCACAAGTCGGGCCAGCGGAATCACTGATAATTCGCATCGTCAGTCAAAATGTTTTGGGGGGTGGGGGGGGTTTCCCCCTAATGTTTCCAGAAAATGTAATTAAACTGCAATTATATTCTCTAATGCCCAATCACAGTGAAAACAGATCAGTATGATAACACAAAAATGGAAAATAACATATCTTTGGTCATCCATCTCTGGTTTTATGGTATTTATTGGCGAAAATTAAATTCAATGTTTTACCACTAGAGGGCAGAAGATACATTTAACCTGTGTGCACACCTGTTGCCTTACGTCAAGAATATTAACTGTGTGTTCAACTCAAAAGGCCCAAGATTTCACATCGAGTACTTTTGTGAGTAATGAAATCATGATTATTTCATAATATTTACGTTGTGTTTGGTGGTGTGCCGTGAGATTTTTCTTCCGTGTCCTGTCCTATGTGCGTACACTCACAATGGGTTAGTTATACTGCCGTGTTGCTTCGGTGCGATGCCCACCTCTCCCTCCCTTCCCTGTTCCATGCTGGTTTTCACCAAACAGACGATGCTGCAATTATTAGCGCTTCAGCACGTTTACATATTCTATCACATCAGGTTGCCAGACGGCATTGCTGCAACTTTCTCAACTGTTGAGGAATATTTCAAATTGTACCGCAAAGAGGATTGTAGGCATGTGCAAGCATACAGACCACGATATTCCAAATGTACAGGAACTAAGACAAGGTACTATTAGTGGCCACACTAATCATGTCCAAGTACGACAAATATACCACTTATTGTTTTCTCACTTGAATTTTTTTCTGTGTGTCAACAATTGTGATTTGTTTAGTTTTTATTGCACTAAAGAGTCTGAGAAGCATGACAGCAAACAACAGAAAGTTTGGACTCATTGGCCACCTGGATTTGAAAACTTCACATATGAGCAAAGCAGTAGAGTCAAATGTATACATTGTTTTATATAGTGCATAAATTATTCACTTTAAACGGTGCAGGCTGGTTATTGCCATGGAGAGATGTTAGAATCACAAAACTCGTCAGAACTGAGTGGAATTTGAATCTGATCTCATTCATCTCTTTAAAGTGGGAGCAGATGCTTTACTGTGTGTGTCTGTGTGTGTGTGTGTGTGTGTGTGTGTACGCGCAAGCCAGAAAATTCCTACTACTGAAGTTATTTAATGTTCAACTCATCTTGTATCGTTCAGCTTGCTTGCTGTGAGCGTTACAACTCGGAGGTTGAGGTTCAAATCTTCTCTCGGTGTCACCAGTGGACCGTCTGATCCAGTTTGACTGAGCTCAGCATATTTCGGCTTAGTAGCCACTCATGTTATGGCTGAGCCTTGCGAAGGGCTGGACTGGGATGTGTTTGTGTTGGCTGGAAGAGGGATGGAGTCTGCTCACCTACCAGGGGCCCAAGAACTCCGCAGGGGACCCACCTAATCCGTAGCTCCGTCTGACAGCTTCATCGGCGTTTCACTCCTTCTATCGGCAAAAGTATTAGGACACCTGGACATGACATTGACAAGTAGTGATAATGGAAGTCTGACGTTGGTCCCCTTTTGCAACGAGTGTTTTTGTCCATTCATGTAGAAGAACATTTGTGAGGTCAAAGTTGGCGATTAGAGAGAGCCCGCACTCAAACATTTTGATTGACATGGAAAAAAAGAAAAAAAAAGAACACATTTACCCAGTTTGTACTCAGTGGGTCAAACACATACCAATTTAAGCGGGTGGCTCTACAACCTCAATCTCGAATAAAAAGTCTAGTGGGGGGAAAAAATCAGTACCTCTCACACATATGTGTCACATAGACATGAGACGTGCGCGTGTGAGATATGCATTCATTTAACGGCCAATTCACTAATCAATTGGAGTCACCACTGATTCGTTCTCAGCTGTACTACTGATGATTTTAGAATTGATTGTCAGTTTAAATTGCAGTGACTAAAGTGGACTCCTAAAAAATATTCCTTGACTAGAACGCATCTGAAACCACTCACAACGGCTCACTGTAAATATTGTTGCGTTTTTTTCTCATGGTACATGTCATTGTTGCTGTTGTTGTTGTGTTATTTGTTTCAGACGCAGCACGAACGTTGCATTGCTAAAATGGCGACAAAACGGACCTTTGCATACCAAGGAGTTAAGAAAAGAAAAACTTTAATGCTTGAAGACAGGTAAAGCTAAGAAAAATGAAAGATGGAGGAAGCAAAATAAAAGACATTATGCAAGAAATTGATGTAAGTGAAAATAAATGCTGATGGTAAATTTCACAGTTTCCTTTTTTTTCTTTCTACGCTGGCTATATAAAGTGTCAAATAAGTGTATGCTCATACTTATGCACTATTGGAATAAAAATAAAAAGTACACATATATGTTTTTTGTGTGTGTTCGTGTTTACATCTGGGAAAAAAATTTGCTTCAGTGAAAAGTCCCCTGTTGTGAAAAATCTCTTGCTGCAAACATGATTTTGTTCTCGAGGAGTTTCACTGTACTCCTCACTTACCGTTGATGTAAGTATGGCTTACTTCACCCGGAAGATGTTTGATGGGTTTGAGGTCAGGGCTCTTGAGTTCCTCGGCACCAAACTCATCCAAGCATGAGTACTTCCTGGAGCGCAGACAAGGGCTTTCTCCAAAGTGTTCCTTACGAAGGTGGAGGTAAACAGTTGTCCATAAGATGAAGTGAAAGAGGAGGGAGTGAAGAGTCAGAGAGGTCTGAAGTATAGGCGCTAATCTCTATCGACTAATTAACTGGTAGTGTTAGGTTCCACAAGGACACACTCACACACTTCGGGCACGATAAGGAGCCATCTGGAGGTGAAGGTAAAGATCACTCATTAATTAAGTGAGCGATCATGGCTGACTAGACTCAGTCGACTCGTACGATGTTAATTTAGTGTGCCACGCTCGGGGGATTTGCCCCGTCTCCCACTGTGAGCCAAACACACCCGGATACAGTCACTTCAAGTGAGTGTCTGAGGGCTTAAATGTCATTACACGGCGGTGTCTTTTCTCCAGTGGAAACACTCCTCCACTGTACATTGTTTGAGTTGATTTTGACGAGCAGTGATCCAGGGGGGCTTGTGAAGGGGGAGAATAAGCCCTGTGAAGGAGGCTGGCCATTAGATTGAATGGAGCGGGAAGCCTTTGCGGAAGCTCGGACTAAAGGCTGTATTGAAATGTCACCGAGAATCATTTGCTCACATGTGAAGATGCCGCTCCCAAAGCCTCCATGGGCCATCTGCCTCACAGCAAAATGCTGTTCTTCTATAGCTCTGGAAGGGGGGGAAGGGGGGGTGCTTCTTTTGGCGCCACCGCGTCAAGCTTCATGTGATCCATGTTTTTTTTTTTTTTTTTTTTTTTTTTTTTTTGTCTTTGCTTTGCCCCTAATAACATTATTCTCTCGTCCCCGGTCACATGGAAAACAGATGAGTTTGAGTCGTAAAAGAGGGAAGGGGGGGAGAATAGTTTTTGAGAAAGGAATTAAAATATGGGAGCTGCCAATGTTTTGACTTAGTGGACAAAGCCTCAAGGCGAGAAAGGAGGCTTGGAGGGAGCGAGAGCAGGAAGCTGCGAGAATGTCAAACATCAGTCGGCTTTACTGACTCATGACAGGGATTAAGCATCTCCAGCCTTGTTGGAGCTGTTAAGGTATTATCAAGCTGCCTGGGAGTGACCTACAGTGGAACTTCAAGTGTTAGCGGCATATCAATTAGCGAGACAGTGAAACCCACACAATGCTTTGGGAATATCAAGTCTCTTATTTCTGATTAAAGCAACACCCGGGGATGATTTATGACGCTGAAAAAAAAAGTAGGAGTAAAAGTGAGTAGATGTAGTCCACTTAAAAAAATTATCTGGATCCAGATGATTTTATTTTGTGCGACCACTTCATAAAATAAAATTGAGTAGATTCAGCACACCATTTTGTTTTTCTCAGCGTACTTGTGCTCTTGCATGTTGGTTGAAATATATGTGGGACAAATTAAAAAAAAAAAAGGTTACCTGCATCGAATGACATCCATAATAGCTGTATTCAAAATTTGATCATTTGTTCACAAAAAGAGCCAACTGCACAAAAAGCGGTACCAGTCTTGTACTTAAGCATAGTAAAGGTGGCCTTGGTTAGCTTACCGACCTTGATAAACTGCTTGGAGTAATTCAATCTGAAACGTGCGCGAGACCTCCTCCTTTCCAAATAAGGAACCAATTTTAATTTTTGTGTACATGGCAGCATCTCATCATTAAATGATATGGCGAGCAATCGACAAAAAAAGATGCCTTTTGCCAGTAATCCATATTAGCAGCTCAGGCTTACTGCAAACTCTGAAATGTAAAAAAAAGTCGTCAAGTATACAACAACAGCCAATGAATTGGTGAAAACTGTCATGCCATTCATATCCGCTTTCGAGTGCCCCTGATTGTGTGTGTGCTAATGAACTTTTTTAAAGACTGCTCAAATAAAATAACTGCGAGCTAGAATAACATGCAGTTACTGTTCAATGAATGTAATCATGAATTCATACGAAACCGCTCCGATATTAAGGGAACCACGTGTGGCAGACGGGAACTGGCTTGGCCTATAAATTAGCACAATTCCCAATGATGCTATTTGATGTCCTGCGTTCACTTGGTAATCGATGTAATGACATTTTAATGTCCATTTTTTTAGGGGGGGGGGACAAGTGACAAGTAAGCCTTTCATTGACGCGGATAAAACACCGCCGCCACCTACAGTATTCCTACCATTTATCTCCGTGTTTTATTTGTCGTCAGTGTTTGTATGCTGTAAAATATTCGAACACCAGCATTAATCTGTCATGTGCTGCGCAGGCCGCAACTCGTCTCTGAGTAATTTACGCCGATTTTGACTATTTAATGTTCACGTCAGCCTGCGCGATGGCTGTGTGGTCATGTTTCACCGTGGGGGAGCAGTTTATTTTCGAGTGGAGCTTAGGAAACCTGCTAATTTACTATCTTTCCAACAGATGACAGATGCACACAAGCATGCATCAAACGCTGCACCACACGGGCCCGAAGACGTTGCCAGTGAGTCCCAGACAACTCAGAATTCGGAACTCGTTTCCAAGGATGAATTCTATATTTTCATGTGAACAACCGTGCAGCAATTCCCCATCCCTTTTCGGATGCAAGTGAAGCTAGCTCTGGATCTAAGATGCCTTGAGGCAAATATCCAGGATGAGCTGCCAATCAGTCACGGAACTGACACTTCCAGACAGACAACCATTCAGTCATCAGCACCGCCAGTATATGTTCGGTCTTCAGCGAACCGAGGTATCGAACAATCTCCGGTAATCTGATCCAACGCATAATGCACGTTATAATCTATAACTTTAGAACTATAAACTTGAATCAAGTCTGGTTATAATTGTACAATTGTAGACTTTGGTGACCTCGAAATGTCATATTCCGGTTTATCGTTGTAGCTATGGCCGCCCTATAATGAGTACAATTCTCACCAGTCATAACATGCATCATGAAGAAGACAAAACATACAATTTATAAGTCGCACTGAACTCAAAGTTGCATTTTGGGGGAGGATTTATTTCAGAAAAACCAAGAACAGTAGCGCTTGGACTGGACTTGTGTTGGATAGATTTGAAACGTTCACTTCTCACTATAGAAAACTTTTTCTTATTAGTTTAAAATGGCTTCTACCTTTACTAGAATCCCACGTCGCATTCCAGCCAAAGGGAGAATCCTGGTTGGTTATTGTGCCTTTTATAAGTCGCAGCACCAGCCAAACTCTGAAAGAAGTGCAGCTTAGCCTAGAGTCAGAAAAAAATACGCTAATAAAAAGTTGGGAAGACAATTTGATGCCCGTTACCATGTCTCTGGATGTGCCCATTTTCAGGAACTTACAAAAAGCACTCGGGCCTGCGGATGAACTCACTTGCTTCACTTTTCGGTGACTTGCATTTCTATTTCAGTCATGTCCTGACTGGATCGCGATTGGCTGCCTGTCAAACATTATAGGAGGCACTCATTTTTCCAATGTGTTGCCCTAAAGTAAATTGTCATACTTAATCATTTGTTTTGGTGAAGTTGCACCGTTACAATATGGTAAGTTACTTTCAAATAACATGAACTACGAATATAAAATGTTTCATTTTGGAAGAAACTTCGCCCTCACTGTCCTGAACAATCCAACTGGTTTCTCTCTAGCATCCAAAGCCAAGCTTGTACAGTCAACCAAATCTTTTCAACATTTTATAGTCACAAAAGTTGTTTTGCCATATTGTGCAAGCAGGCATGTCACTGTTGCTAACATAGACTGTCAGAGTCTTACATTCTCTGTTGGTCCTCGACTGACTCCAACCGTATGAGTGTGTGTGTGTGTGTGTGTGTGTGTGTGGACTTGGAGGAGTGCCATGCAGCTGGAAGCCATCATCCAACCACTTTCTGTCTTCTTCTCTCCCTCCTTCTCATTTCTCGTTCTCTTCATCTCTACTGTCTGCTCTCAATTTCTCTGTCTCGATTTTCATTCTCCACTTTTCTGCGTGAGGTAAGAGTTGGACTTCGGCCTCCCTCTTCTTTGTTTAGCCTCCGTTCGCGCCGACCTTCTCGCTCCTTGCAGTTGAAAGATGGATTTTTCCATCCGAGCTCAATTCCCCACTCTTGTCTTTCATTCCAGACTGTTTCACTCTAATCAGCACGCTGTGATAATATATGTTTACTTAGCCTCTGAAGTTCTCCTCGTCTTGTTTGGGCCTCAGCGGATGTCATAAGTGATGGATGGCGAGCGTGTAAACATTGATTACATACTGTGCACTGAATGAAAATGTCACCAGAAAGCCAGAGAGGTGAGGAAGAGAGTTAAACAACATCAACAAGTGAAAAGCCAAATGAGGATGAAAACAAGGCTGTGAACAATTCAGCCTTTGTCCTTGCACACACACACGCACGCATACACACACATGCACTTGCACGCACATAAATACATAATATGCTGTGGTGTGTTTGGCTATGTGGGAAGTGCCGTTTATTGGAATTTAAAGAGGAGAAACAGAACCCGACAGTTAAGAGGAACAAGACTCTTCATTTTCCCCCTGCAGTTTTGCTCAAGTTAATTTTCTCTGCCAATCCATCAGTTTGCGAGACTAATACCACAACAGCACGTACAAACCTTTATTTTATAAACCCCGGAAGCGGTGGCTGGTGAGAAGGATTAAAATAAGCTCAATTTCATTCGCTCCCCCCCCTTCCCCGTGCATCGTTTACATTTTAAAGTGGAAAACCAATCATGATGCAAGGGTGAACATGATGAAATGTAAATGTATTATAATTTTTATCATCAGTCATGTATAGTAAATGGTTAACATTTTGGACACATCGGGTTCTGTTAAAGACACAATTTCCCTAAACTTGCCAAAAAAAAACAACAAAAAAACGCTCCAACCACACTGCTATACTCAGGCCATTCGGAAATTCAGAACGTAGTTCAAATGTGGCGTTCAGTGCTTCAGCGTGCCCCAAAAAATGGAGCCCAGTGCAGGCAATACAAGCAAAGCAAACAATCGCATTCAGAAATTCATGTGAGCGGAGTGCACTCTGCCTCCGACAGATACTGTCTATTAAATGTAGCTTTTGTTTCCTTGAAAGGCTCAGGCTTCTCTTCTATGTCCCTTTCCCAAAACGCTCGTTTAAAAAAAAAAAAGAAAAACTCATTTTGCTAGCTTCTGTGGTTCATTTTTGCGATACGTAACCTATCACGTGACTGAGAAGCGCGCCTTGACCTGCGTCATAAGTGACATGCTGTAGACGGATGTAACAGAGAATCCGGTATTTTTTCAAAATAAAACATTTACGAAATAAATAAAACGGAAGTAATGTAAGTTCCTTATTCTTTCTGTGCGGGCCGGTACTAAAGGACCCAGGGACCGGTACCAGTCCACGGCCCGGGCGTTGGGGACCGATGGTGTATACACTATCACTGCATCCCCCCCCCACCCCAAAAAGTCTATAATTTTTGGGAAATTCACCTATCGTGGTGGATCATGGAACGTGCCACCCGTGAAGAGTGAGGAAAAACGACACAAAGTTAATGGTGAGGTCTAACTGCGTGTTTTATTGGATTTTGTTTTACAGGTCAACTGCTTGCTGTGAAAGTCATTAACTCACAGAATACATTTAGCAATATATTGTTATGTCTCTTAAAAATTATGTTGCAATGTAATAAGTGACCATGTGAATGTGAGTGTAAATGGTCTATTTGTGCTTAGCCATTAGCTGGCACCCATTCAAGCTTTAAGTTGCTGCTTTAAGTCAGCTTGGATAGGCTCCAGCTCACCTATTACCTTAATGAGGACATTTTGTAAAGAAGTGGTAGATGATTTATTATTAATGACCAATTATGATTTAAAAAAGAAATAGAACCTTTCAAGTCTGAACGGCTTGCCTGTACATGCAATTTTGAAGAACGTCTGCGGGCGTGTGGGCACAGACTAAAAGAACGAATACGATGAATGCGCATACTTCGTTGATGCTCTCATCATGTATCCCTCCATTTCGAATACATCTGAAGCGAGATACAGGCAAGGCTGGGCAGCAGTCGATCATGAAGCTGACACATTGACGCAGGCAAACATTCATTTCATATTGATTCTTCTGTGGAAAAACAAACAACCAAATACTTGGGAGACTGTCCGGTCTTCATTAAAAATATGTGAAACCTCAAACAGGGCTCACTCTTTCATCATTGGGGCCTGAGGCTGTTGTTTTCTGCACTTCCTTTGTTAACTCCAAGTGAACTTCATGGCTTTGCACTAAACACACACACACGCACAAAATAAATCCTGGGTTCTGAGGTTAAAATGTGTTCCAATTGAGGTACAGTATTGTGTTTTCCTACTTAAAAGTGATTTTTTTTTTTTTTGCTTGCAGCAGCAAGCCGCTCACCAGGTTTGGAGGTGGAGCATTACTGCCCTCTGTGGTGGGACTGCAGGCTTTATCCTGTGAACGTTCAGGAGAAGTTGGTGATAGCGTTGTCATCAAATTCTGTACAGTCCCAACAAATCTGTGCATCCGCTTTCCATACCATGGTAAAAATCCATATTCCAAAAATGGTTAAACTTAAAAACAAAAAAAATTAAGAAACATGACGTGCAAGAAAAAAAAATACATTTGCGTCAAAAATGCTTAGGAACACATAAATCTATCTCTGATATTCAAATTTGCTGTTGACCAGTGTAACAAGTTTGCTCATGACACAAGTCTGTACTCAAAGTGGCATTCGTAGTTATAGATGCAACACATGTTGCTATTATAGTGCATAGAAATATTGCATCAGAATAAAATGTAACAATTCCATTTGACTCATTTGATTAATTCTGTTCCAAGTCACACTTCTGCATATCAACAAAATATGACAATGGTTCATCTAATCAGTTTGTGTCGTCCTCCTATGAAAGAGAGAGTTACACATTCTTGTGTTCCATCCTCACCTTAGTCCTCATTTAGACTATAAAACAAGCACAAACTTTGGAAACGAAACCAACATAAGCTTAGTAAAGGTCCAGAAAGCCAGAAAACGAAGAAACGTATAAAGAAAGTCTGAAAGAGGCTCAGAAAAAGGGGCAAATAGTAACAAGTTGCACACAAACACACACACAGATGGAGATGTGGCTGGGCGTCTCGCCAGATGCTCGGAGAGAAGGAAACTCACATTCTTGTGATGGAGAGTCATCCAGTATCAGGTTCCATAGACTCTGACTGAAGCTGGAGCCCCCCTACCACACACACACACACACACACACACACACACACACACACACACACACACACACTAAAGAAGGCACACGGGCGCGCATATTTGTGACCCTTTCAAAGTGAGCTGTCTGCATGAAAGCACCAGTGCCTCCAGTCCACTAATCTTGTCAGATCTTTTTTGGAGTGTTTGGTATTTGTACGGCTTTGTCAGACTGGTTTTATTTGCGTTATTGAGAAATGAACCCAATGGAATGTGTTAGCTTGGAAGGTCCACAGCCGAGGTAAGGAGACAAGAGGGGTGAAATGAACTGGACGCTTCCTGTTTTTCCTCACCAGATGTCAGCATCAGCCAATTCTGAGTTGGTTTATGAAACGTTTGAAATTCTTTTTGGTGCCAACGATGCTTATGTAAAGATTGGAGATAATGGAGACAACAAACTTCCTGTTTTGTTGTTGATTGCAGTGTTGGATAATGTAAAACATTTTCAAAAATGATAAAAGGTAGAAAAAAGTGGAAAAAAAAGGAAAGAACAATTACATAGTCATAAAAAGTGGCCAAGAATTAGGCGTGGGTCATTTTCTGAGTCTCACGTGCTGCACTGACATGGATCAGAAGATGATTGACCTCAGAATGCGGGTCAACATGGGAGGGGCGAATGGTGCCAAGATACAGGAAATGGTCACATTTTTCCTGAGTGGTCTGCTATTGGTGAATGATTGGGTGAAAGTTGGGACATGGCAGTACGTGGGTTTTCTTTCGGGCCGACCAATGAGGATTTTTGAGATCCGTGTCCATTTTTTTGCAGCAAACAAAAAACCCCAAAACAGATTACTGATTAATCCGCTGATTCATATATTGCCATGGTCCCTATTCCTTACGGGGGTCAACTGTAAATATATTGTTAAAAATAAAAATAACTATAAATAAGCACTAATATCACGAACAACTTATCAATACAGAAAATTCAAATTTGTCCACCACTGATGATCCCCCCCCCCAAACAAACCACGACTGAACGTTTTTTGTGAAATCATGACATCCAGGTCCATTCCTTGTACAACTCTCAACGCTCACCTCAGTAGTGTTTGTTAAATTCAAGATTTGCTCTGTTTTGAATGACGGGTCCATAGGACGACATTGTCAGAAAATTTCATTACACAGTATACATTTCAGGATATCCGTGTATTAAATGGTGAGACCAGTGTTACTTGTGTACAACTTCTGTAAATGGTGAGCGTACATAAAGGGGAAAAAATCATCGGCAACATTTTGGCTGATTATTTTTGACCGGTGTTTGAAGACCCCTAGTTTTCTTGTTGGTCAAGTCTAGACCAGGGCTCACCAAACTTTTTGAAACTGAGATCTACTTCTTGGGTACTGATTCAAGCAAAGCGTTGCCGCTGTCACGCAGACTTATGAAATAACAGCGTTGCTCAGATTACCTTTAATTACCGTATTTGTTATTTTGAACAATGAATTACATTCATCTATTCAAAACCACGGATTGCCTTTGATCCATCACAACAGTAATACAAAATGATTTAACCGTGTAGGAAATGCATGACTTTACTCTATAAATCCCTGCAAGTGTTCACAATCTTTTTTTAGAACAGCTATAGGCCCGTAGGCTATTTCATGTGGTCATTTGCTTTCCTGTAGGCCCCGGTTGGTGACCTCCTGGTCTCGACCTTGGACTGCGCCTCGGCGAAAGCATTAAGGATGGCTTGGAGCTCCTCTGCGGAGCATGTTTCAGTGTGCTTGTTGCCGTGTATTAATACTCCCTAAAGTAAGATGGGGCTTACATGCATGAACACACAAAAGGTAATTTGCATAAAACATAAGCATGGGAAAATGCGTGTGATGCACAGACATGTCACATTCCTGTCACTCTTTCTTTATGACCCCCCCCCTTCCCCCACCCACCCACCACCACCAAATTTTTATCGATGTATATACACACGATGGTGTCCGTTTATGGAAAATATGAAGATTGTCTGGATGACCAACTTTAGAATGGAACAGGAGTTTACATATTTTTACACTGCGGGTAGTGTTACACAAGAGAATGCTGAGTGGCCCTGGGTGGCAACTAAAACTTAACTGTCATCTGCTAAATTGGTAACAGTTCATTAGAACATTTACAGAGCGATTCCGTTTATACATGTGCATTAAATAATATGTTTATAGTGGAGTTGTAGTTTGCAAGTGGTGGAGAAATTCATTGATGTTTCCTGTTGTGTGGCGAAATGCCTCACGACTGAGTTATGAAACACCCATGGGAACACCCCCCCCCCTCCCCCCGAATCCTCAGTTAACCTACAAAGCTTTTGTAGGTCAAGACAACATTTTTGGAATGTGAGTGGAGATCAGAGTAACGCAGGAAACACACACAAACACGGGAGAATATGCAAATTCCACACGGGAAGGTCAGAAACCATGACCAAGCGGTTCAGATAATGGATGGATGGATATTAATTATTCCGTGATGACAACCACAAATGAATGAGCTCAGCTCCCGTTTCAAAGTCTGAATTCATCCATGAAGTTGACTAATTCCCTTCATTTTCATGGACGCAAACAGCCAGGAGCTTCACGATGCTTTTCCAAATCGACAAGCTAGTTAGTCATAGCGCGGACTTTCGACTGTTTGGCAGTAGCTAACTCATGGTTTCCACAAGCAATGATGAAGACTTACTTTCTTGAGAAACTTTTTTTTGTCAATCCTTCAATTTCTTGTTTTCTCCTTTTCCTGCTTTTCATTATCTTGTGTCCGAAGGCAAGCCGTTTGGCCTCTCTTAGTGGGCTGGCGCTCGGTGTAAAAACGGGCATGACTTCAAATTTGTGCTGGCGCAGGTCGAGTCTACCACATTGCGCCTCCCTGGGCGTTCCAGTACAGAGTCGCCTTGCCCTCTAATCACAATTTGGTAATACAAAGTTTTCAATTACAAGGTTTTAGTTTGACCGAAGGTCTCTAGTATATACGACATGGCATTCTGTTGCTAAACTAGCAGCAGAAACTAAATTTGGAGAGAAGTTGGAACAGACTGTAGAGCAGCGTTTCACTGCCTTTGTCGAGCGAAGGCATATATTTTTCATGAGATAAATATCACACAATCACACAATCACACAACCTACGGTGGCTGCACAACAAAAGCAAGTCACAACAACATACAGTATGCCTTTTGTCATTTAGTGGAAGATTATATAATTTTCTTGCTTGTCACTGGCATAGATACAAAGATACCGGTATGTTATCTGTAGGAAAAAGGTGGGGGCCAATGAGTCTTACACAAAACTGGGTAATTGCACTTCACCTCATAATCAGGCACCTGCAAAGAATTTCTTGGGGGCTTACGTTCAAACCCCCAAAAAGTTTATGTGATCTCGCTATCTTTGCGAGGGAATGCAAAGTTTTTTTTCTTCTGTGTCACCTTAAGGGCTCTATATTATTCTGAAAAGAAAAAAGCAAAAAAAAACACGGTAGGATATGCCATAACATACTGTACCACACCCAGTTTAGTGTAGGGATGTAATAATATGTAATAACGCTAATATTGCAATATCGCGAAATTAAAATTGCCACAATATCATCTTTGTCATGTCACAATAATAAAAGCACCACATCTGTTTAAAGGGGAAGTGAACCCACACATTTTCTTGAGAATACTATGTTCTATGCAGCCCCATTCATGGAAACACGGCATTCTGATGAATATTTAATTTGTGGAGTATGAGTTAAGCAGTAAAACACAGCTGTTTTTGCCCCTTGCTGTCGACTGAAAATGACATTACACTTGCCCGTGGCTCAAGCTAATGACCAATCATGGCTCAGCTTCAGAAAAAAGGTGTACTGTATTTACGGCATCTGGCCCCTTCCCCTCCTTTGACGATTATTTTTGGTCACGGGACTGCACCCTGTCACCGTCTATATTTCAGCGCCCGACAGTTCGTCATCGACAAATTTTCAATGCATGACGCTTCCCGTCACCGATTATTTGATCGCATGTGACAGCCAACGGCAGCTAACTGCTGGGTACATACAGTGTGTAGACAAGCAAGAATTTGTGCTCCCATTCACACCCAGGAACAATTCAGAGTGTGAGTCAATTAGCTCAGTCATTCTCAACCAGTGTGCCGTGGCACATTAGCATGCCGTGAGAGAACATCATGTGTGCCGCAGGATGTTAGCCAATGTCAATTATTTTGACCAAAAATATTTTCTAATTAAAAAAAAAAATGTCTAATGTCTATAATTTTCTATGTCGAACCCATATAGTAACAGAAATATTAATCAAATGTTCTTTGACTTGAAGACAGAAGGTCTATAATTAACTTTTATAAGCACTTTTTTTGCATTGTTTTGTGGTTGTGCCGTGAGATTTTTTTTTCACTTGAAGTATGTGCCTTATCCCAATAAAGGTTGGGAAACACTGACTTAGCCAAAAATGCATGTTTTTGGTACGTGAGAGGAAACCTTGGCCTGGTTAGCGTGTCGGCCTCATAGTGCAGAGGTGCAGGATTTGATTCTGGCTCTGGCTTTCCTGTGTGGAGTTTGCGTGTTCTCCTCGTGGCTGCGTCGGTTTTGTCTGGGTACTCCGGTTTCCTCTTACATTCCAAAAACATGCGTGGCAGGTTAATGGAAAAATCAAAATTGTCCCTAGGTGTGCGTGTGAGTGCGGATAGTTGTTTATCTGTGTGCCCTGCGATTGGCTGGCAACCGGTTCAGGGTGTATACCGTCAACTGCCCGAAGACAGCTGGGATAGGCTACAGCACGCCCTGTGACCTGTGTGAGGATAAGCGGATCAGAAAATGGATGGATGGATGGAAGGAGGAAACCTTGGTGTTGCCCAAATTCTTTGGATGTGTCTAACAGTTAGCCACAAACACTCAAAGTATTTCATTTGGCACCAATTAACATCAGAGACTGTGTGAATGCTTCTATGTCTCACCAATGCTCTCTGCACCTGAGCTAAGCGTAGGAAGGAAGGGACAAGGTGGGCAGCCTTGTGTGCGACACTAATTAGCGAGGGGCTCAATTCTCTCAAGAACTCATACAAATGCAGGTCAGATATCAAAACTGTTTTGGGGCGAAATGATGGCAGAGAGGGTAATTGATTTTGAATTTTGGAAAATATTGTTGAATAAAATAAAGAAAATGGGCACTAGCTGAAAGTACACTTTTCTCATTCGGGGCAAAGGACTGTTGCTGGAGCACCGTACTGGCTTATGCAGTAAATTGCATTCTGTTGATGAATAGACAGCATTGACAATGTGTACAGCAGAGGTCATCAACTACCAGTTTGATACTCACTTCTGAAATACCAACTTTGCCCAAATTACCTTCATTATGTTATTGGTAATCAAAGACAGTCGTCACTGTGAAGGCTTTGGTCATGTTAATGATTTCTCCCATTGATAGAAAAGAGATGAGGTAAGAAAGAGGAAAATATCTTTCAGCAACAATTTTTTTTGGTTTGTTTTACAAATCTCTTCATTCTTAGGAAATCTAAGCGTTCCCCTACTGGTGAGTTATTTTGGCTCATCTGGTCCTCAGGTGCTACTTGGTGCATCATGTAGGTAGCCCGTTGCTTACAATAACAATACCTGATTATTTGATTATTTTTTTCCCCAAGGCTTGATGTACATAGACCTCAGGGGTTATGGGACATGATGATTTTCTAAGAATGAGAACAAAAACTGTTGATATTTGTTTACTTATAATTGCGAGAAACCCATGAATATGATCAGTATCTTTACATAAATCTAATTATAAATAATAAAATGTATGAAAAACAGTTCGAGCAAATGGGTGGCCCGGTGGTCGACCGGTTAGCGCGTCGACTTCGCAGTGCAGTTCAAATCCAGCTCCGGCCTTCCTGTATGGAGTTTGCAAGCTCTCCTTGGGCGTGCGCGGGTTTTCTCCGGGTACTCTGGTTTCCTCCCACATTCCAAAAACATGCGTGGCAGGTTAATTGAATACTCTAGGTGTGAGTGTGGATGCTTTTTCGTCTATGTGTGCACTGAGATTGGCTGGCAACCAATTCAGGGTGTACCGCGCCTACTGCCCGAAGACAGCTGTGATAGGCTCTGGCACGCCCCGCGACCCTTGTGAGGATGAAGCAGATCAGAAAATGGATGGATAGTTGTAGCAAGTGTTGATATTTCCGACATGTGTATCAAACTGCTATCCCTTGGCACTCAGCAGTAGCCAAGAAGTAGCTCTCCATTTCAAAAAGGTTGGTGATCCCCATTATACATTTTTTGCATCTGAACTAGGATGGATCCGACAAGGTTCGGAAACGAACCAGATGGTGTGCGGATCCCAGTAACGCAGACTCAAACTCCGAAACAAAAATATTTATTTATAGCAAAACAAAGGACCCACAGAGTATAAACAGAAATCGCTGGCGACAAAGAGCCAAAATCAAATATGAACATAAAGCGCTTGCCATCGGCAAGGTAAATTTGACACCCGAAAATACACAAAAACAAAACGGCAACGGCCCAAACACACGAAACTTAAATCAGTCACGAAATAATTGGAAAGCCAAAATACTTACAAAACAAGAAGGAACTATCAGACACGGAGCGACTATGAGCGTGAAGGTGAGGAAAATATCTGTTGAGCATAACAGCAAGCAAATTCTATAACACTAAAAGGACTTGGAAACTTGACAGTCTTTAAATACTAGGCAAGGCTCAATGGGGAACAAGAAACAGGTGCACCGCTGAAGAGGCACACCTTCCACGCCAACAAAGACGGAGCAGAACCTGACAGAATCTCACTCTGGCGATACATAGCTTTCTTTTTATCCTGTTTGTTTTGCTCCTAAAAATAAAGACAATGAACCACAAAAAAAAAAAAAATTAAAAATCACGTCAGTGACCCCACAAAATGGCACATGTTTCCAGTGACGCACGTCCAAATGATGAAGATGAATGAATGCTTGCTGGGTGATCGATGTAACGATTCCTAATTTGGACAGACCAATAGGAAGAAAGCCACAGTCTATGCATCTTACTCTGACAACTAACAGTAGCTCATGTCCAGCACGAAAATAAAACAGAATGTAAACAGGCAAAAGTGCCGCTGCGCATGCTTGCACATATCTCGTTGAGGAGACTTGGGTGGAGCAGAGATGATCAAAGATTGGGCTGCAAGTGATGAGCGAATGAGTGAAGTGGTGGGTGAGAGAAGAAAGGGGTGGAGGAAGAAAAGTAGGAGTTGATTTTTTGTTTTGGTTTGGTTTTTTTTTTTTTTGTGCAAGGCTTTAAAAACCCTTGTCAGATTTTTTTCAGAGGGGCAGTTGGCAAGCCATGAAACTCTTGACTATTTGAACATATGCCGGGATCACTTTTTACAAAGGTAAGAGCAAGAAAATAATACACATATACCGATTCGTTTCTTTCTAATATTTCAGGAACGTTGGCTCCAATGTATGGATTACAGGAAGTTACTTTTGAACATACATACACTATATATATACTATATATATATATATATATATATATATATATATATATATATATATATATATATATATATATATATATATATATATATATATATATATATATATATATATATCATAATTTAAGTAACTTCAAGAATTTATAATATTACAAGAATAGCCCTGATATCATTGACCATCTGCCAATGATAGCAACAACAAAAAAAAAAAGACAATGATATTGGAGTATAGATTTAAATTGTGGCCTACATTACGGCAATTAAATGTGCTCACCAAATTACTTTTTCAGAGAATTACGAAACAGGTAGATGGTCCAAGCATCCATGGATGATGTTGGCATCACCGGAGTCGTTTCCACGAGGCATGCTAGTGTTTGATTCTACACTTTTTTAGTCACCCCCCCAAAAAATTATGATGGAAAATTATGCATTTTGGATACAGAATGTTTGCAAAATGATATAGGTGGGATTATCAAAAGCTTTGTGCGAGCCCCACACTGGCGCTTGTGTGTGCATGCAAATCCTCAGTGATTAACGCTGGGGGTTTTTTGTTTTTTGTGTGTTTTTTTTTACAATTTAACAGAGCAAAGTTCAATTCCGAATTGTTCTTGTAGGAATTGCAACCCCTGATGGCACAACTTGACCTGAAACATGAGAATGACAAGCATGCGGATGCCCCTGTCCAGACAGCAGAAGTCCCGTGCCTGCAGAGGGCCAAGGCTCGCCTCCTGAAGGGGGTCTCCTACTTCTCAGGAGATATGGCAGTTTTTGCAAAGTGGATGGAAAGTAAGTTTATCCTTAGAGCTGGCACATCGTATTGTCTTGTTGTCCTCTGATTGACTGTTGACAGGTCCAGGGTACTGTACACTGAAAAAAAACGTGTTGAATTTGCTCAATGTTATTTGTTCAAATACCTCCACATAATAGAATGATATGGATTTTGAAAAGATTTTTTAAAGTAGATGTCTAATATATATAGTATACAGTGTATATATATATATATATATATATATATATTTTTTTTTTATTTTTTTTTCAGTGTACAGTTTGCTTTTCTTCCGAAGTCAGCCTCTACCTTGCAACCCTCAACAGGATGAGTAGTGAATATGAATAGATGGAGATTTGTATACTGTAAATGAAAAAAATACGGTACAGTATTTCAGTAGTTCAATTTTTTTTTAATTGGGAAAAAAAGTAGCAGGTAGTAAGAAAGAAAATTCTGGCTCTGGCCTTCCTGCGTGGAGCTTGCATGTTCTTTCCCATGCCTGTATGGGTTTTCTCCGGGTACTCCGGTTTCCTCCCACAGTCCAAAAACATGCATGGCAGGCTGATTGAACACTCTTACTAATCCGTAGGTGTGACTGTGAGTGTGAATGGTGGTTTGTCCTTGAGTGGTAGTTCATTGTGTACCTCGCCTCGTGCCTGAATTCAGCTGGGATCGGTTCCAGCATGTCGCGTGAGGATAAAGCGTTTCAGATCAGGGTTGGATGGATATTTCGATGAGTAAAGTTTACACGTAACAAAACAATTAGATGCCCCATCTCAAGAAACAATCAGAAATATTTTTCCTGAAGAAATTCAGTATGAATTGGCCGTCTAAACATATATTTTCCAACATTTTTGTGAATGTGTTATGTATGGTTTTCACTTTCACATCTGAACAAGGGAAACTAAAAGAATCTCCTTTCAAGCAATAATAATAAAAATCAAACTACTACAAATAATAAATTGTCCAGCACCACATATCAAAGCAGATCTTGCTATCAAGAGTTTCCACTTGGAATGTATCACTTGGTTTTACATCCACTAGTTCACTTAAATCTTATAGACTAGGTGATCAAGCATCGCCATGGCAATGCTGGAGCCAGAAGTCTCCGTCTTAGATCCAGTGGCCAACATGATTTGGAGAGTGAATTTCAGTGATGAAGTCAAGTCTTGCTTTGAATTCTGTTGCAGCTCATTTCTTTCCCCCACAGCCACACTTTTTTGGCCGCTCACACAAGCATTTTAGCATACTTACTCATGCTTCCTTTTGATAATAGCTGAATTTTAATTCCGATCTTTGTTTCCAACTTTCCCCGCCTGTTTTCTCTGCGCTTGCACGGACTTCCTCCTGGTACTCCAGCTTCCACCCACATGCCAGAAACATGCAAATGAGGTTGATTGAATGCTCTAAATTGTCTTTAGGTGTGAATGTGATTGTGAATGATTGTTATCGTCATAATGTGTCTTGCAATGGACCATGGACCAGTCCAGGGTGTAACCGGTCTCCCTCCCAAAGTCAGCTGGGATAGGCTCCAGCTCACGTGGCGGTGACACTCATCCAGAACGAGGAGTGTTCCTCTGAGCACGAAAATGTGGAGGCTGATATAAGATAACGTCATCTTCTTCCTTTGTCTTCTAGAACAGTTTTTCTTGCTCCAGTTGCTGGATTGGGTCTTGCGTGGGGCTGCCCAAGTCATGTTTGTTAACAACCCGCTGAGCGGCCTCATTATCTTTGCCGGCCTCATCCTGCAGAACTACTGGTGGGCGATCAACGGCTTTGTGGGGACGCTCTTTGCCACCATTTCAGCCCTCATTCTGCGACAGAACAGGTGAGTGAGCTCACTCATTTTGTTATCAAAATAGTGGCGTAGAAAAAGAAGGCATACGGATACAAACTCACAATATCTGCAACAATTTTGGATTGTCATAATGGAATATTTTTTTGTGTTTTTTTTTTTCAGGGGTGCAATTGCTGCAGGATTGTACGGCTACAACGGTATCTTAGTAGGCTTGTTGATGGCTGTCTTCTCCAATGCAGGGAACTGGTACTGGTGGCTCTTGTTGCCCAACATCTTCATGTCTATGATGTGGTAAGACGTTAAGGTTGATCTCATCCCTCAGGGTTAAAATTCCAACACACACAATTGAGTCCATGTGATAGAAAGTCTTCCCGAGCGAATGGATTTAGTTATAGCTGTGACGATAGAAACCAAATCCATGTACATTCCTCTCTGAGAACAGTCCAAATAGTTTTCTCCATCAAATTATGAATTTACTGAAGTGATATTTGCATTTGTTTGTTCCAGCCCAATCGTGTCCAGTGCTCTGGCATCCATTAACGGTCGTTGGGATCTGCCAGTGTTCACGCTGCCCTTCAACATCCTGGTGTGCCTCCACATGGTGGCCACAGGTCACTACAACCACCACTTCCCCCAAGTTCTCATCCAACCCCGCACCGAGCTGCCTAATATCACCTGGGAGGAAATCGACGTCGCTAAGGTTAGGCTTCGTTTGGCGTGACATTTTGTACAAAACGGATTCATGGCAACGTATGTAATCGGCAACCTTTCATTGGCTCTCTCATGTGTCAGTGTCCACAACGATTTTAAGAGGTCCAAAATTGTTCGTTTTTTTCCAGTCCTCTGACATCTAAGCAGGCTGAGTTCTTCTTGTTAACTTACAAATCAAAAAAGAAATACAATTTCTCCGCAGCTGTTCATGTCCGTGCCTGTGGGGATAGGCCAAGTGTACGGCTGTGACAACCCTTGGACAGGAGGCATCTTCATCATCTCACTCTTCATCTCCTCCCCCATCACGTGCGCACACGCTGTCCTCGGGTCTACGATCGGCATGCTTTCAGGTAGCCTTGGGAAATAAATTCAATCCTTTCACGATGCCACCGCAATGTTTTATAGAACCCCATTTTCAAAGATGACAATGTGCCAAATGTTGTGAGCAACCCAAAGAGATGATGTTGACTCTCGGCGAGTGAGATCCGTTGTGATTGGCATTTTTACTGTGCAGGCCTGGCTTTGGCAGCTCCGTTTGGTGCAATTTATTTTGGCCTGTGGGGATACAACTGCGTCCTGGCATGCATTGCCATTGGCGGAATGTTTTATGCTCTCACTTGGCAAGTGCACCTTCTCGCGATTACTTGTGGTGAGTTCAGCATCTCAATCCTGTTGTCTGCGATGTGACAAATATCCTAATTCATCATGACGCTCATCTTTTCTTTTCTGCTCCGCAGGCTTTTTCTGCGCATACCTGGGCTCTGCTATCGCCAACATCATGTCCGCGGTATGTTTTCCAAACCATAAATCGGGATTACAGTCTATATAACCTCATCCAAATTGGACTGGTACTAACTGCAATTCAACATTTTTGTCCGCAGTTTGGTCTCCCAGCCTGCACGTGGCCCTTCTGTCTCTCCGCGCTCACATTTTTGCTCATCACCACGGAAACCAGTAAGATCTTTAAGCTGCCACTGGCCAAAGTCACCTACCCCGAGAAAAATCTCTGCTTCTTCTGGAAAATGAAGAAGCAGGAAAAGCAGGAGAAGCTGGAGGAAGAGCGGAAAAAGAAAGAGGAAGAGCAGAGAGCTCTTGATGACGAGACGATACAGAGTGAGAAAGAAAAGCTGAGGCTCAACCTCAGAGCCATGGAAGAAGCCAACGATACGCAAATAGTCTCAGTGCCTGATGCAGAGAGCGAGCAAAATGACAATGGGCCACAACAAACCACAGAGGACGACCCGACAGATGAAATGCCTGCGAATAATGTATGAAAGAGAAATAGAGCAGGAGAGAAGGAAAGTCTTCTCTTTTTTTTTTTTGTTTTTTGCTGTATCACCTTGTATACCTAAATCCTGAACAAATTCAACTCTCTTCCAAGAAAAGAGGATTTTCAATGCCGCTGATGTGGTGTGGCCCCCCAGTGACAGTATATTAGCGGGCATCCCTGCATATTATTCTATTTTTATTAGCAAGTCATTTTCTACTTTGTCATACTTTCTTGCAATGTCTAGTGCATAAATATTTTCTCTCAAATGAATAACTCAAGTTGGGTTGAGAAGGGATGGATATTAATTCAACCCAAAATGTTGGGTCAAATGATTAAAGCACAAAACAACAAATATTTTGGGGTATTTTTTTTAAAGGAAAACAACCCTATTTTTGGGGTTGTTTTGTGGATTATTTTTGTTCATACATATACAAACACACTAATAACATATATATATTATATATATATATATATATATATACACGGAGAGAGAGAGATTCTTTTTTACAGGGGTGCACAATTAAAATTTTTCTAAAATGAGCACCAAAATGATCAATTCTGTACTCTTATTTATTGGGAAAAAGAGAACACACAAAATAATGTTCAAGCACTGGCAACAAAAGTGAGTACACCCCGAATTGAAAATGTCCAAATATGTCCTAAGAATTTTCCCCGTCGGTGTCATGTGACTCAGTGTTACAAAATCACAGGTGCGAATTTGGAGAACGTCTGTTAAATATCTCTCTTACACTCTCATACTCGTCACTGGATTTTCTGGTTAGACAGGACAGTTTCCGATCAGCACAGGACTCTCCATGGTCGACCAAAGAAATTGTGTTCAGCGTCATCGAAAGGGTGTGGCTTCAGAAAATGCATATATGAGGGCTACCAGCATTGCCGCAGGGATTGAAGCGGTCAGGTGTCATCAGTGTTCAGGCCATACACTGCATCAAATGTTTCTGCATGGCTGCGTCCCAGAAGGAAGCCCCTTCTACATAAGACGATGCCCGCAGTTTGCTGAAGACAAGCAGACTAAGGACATGTATCACTGGAATCATGTCTTGTGGTCTGATGAGACCAAGATAATTTTGGGTGGGGTCAAGATGCTGTCAAGCATGTATGGTAGAAACCATGTGAGGAATACAAAGATAAGTGTGCCATGCTTACAGTCAAGCATGATGGTGGGAGTGCCTTGGTTTGGGGCTGAATGATTGCTGCCGACATCGGGGAGCGTGCTGCAGTTCGGTGAGGGGAACCCTAAAGGCGTACTCAAACTATGGCGTACTCAAGCAGAGTATGATCCCTTCCTTCTGGAAAGTTTGCCGCATGGCAGTTTGAAATGATGATGAAATGATCACAAATATACCTCCAGGTCAACCACTGGCTTGCTTGAGAAGCTTAGGGTCAAGGTGATGGACTAGCCCAGTGATCATTCTACAGTTTAACCCCAGCGAGTCCCAGGGACTCGCTGATCAGAAAAGTATGAGTCCCATTATGCATTTCGAGAGTCCCAAATTTCGAATTCTGAAATGGTCTACTTATTCAATTGCATATGATAATAGCACAAACAACAACAATATACATTGATAGTAGGTTTATTTCTTATAAACAAATGCTGCAAACATTTAATTAATTCAGGTATACAAGATTTGCTGAGAAATAGGTTCTTATCCCATGGTTCAGTCAGTTCATAAATTCTCCTCTCTTTACTATGCTTCCAATGACGCTAGACTTTCTCAAAGTCAACTTATCGCAAAAAACTATCCAACTTTAGCTGCTTCGTCTGTGATATCTTCGCAAATAAACTTTCGCAACACTTGTTTTAACGTTACACAACTTGGCAATTGTCTGCTTTCCGCGAGGTTGAAGGCCGATCTCGCCAATCTCGTCACGCGAGATCAAAACAACAATGGCGCCGATTGCCGAACTGCGGCACTGCGTAGGTTTTTTGTTTTGTTTTGACTGAGAAATTTCCTTGCGTCTCGAAAACCCACATTATTTGGAACTGTGCGTCCCGCGGGAAAATTATGCGGCTAGGACACGGGACGCAGAGGTAACGAGATGACTGCTAGCCGAGCATATCCGCCGAGCCCCTAAATCCTATCGAACATCTGTGGGGTACCCTCAAATTGATGGTCGAGAAACATAAGGTCTCTAACATTGATTGATCTTGGAACGTGTGGTCAAAATAGTTTCATAAAGAGGAAAAAGACACAATTGTTAAGTCAAACTTCATTTTGTTTTGTTTTTTTGGTTTGCTCAAATTATTATTTTTTTTATTACCTAGCCTGCTTTGTAGGTGAACTCATTCAACATGTTGATAGTGTCCGTTTATATTTCATTGAGATTGTGGTAATCTTTTAACTGTTAGCGCTAAGACAAGCTAGCTCTAGTAGTAACAAAGTTGCCTGGAGTATGTTGTAACGTTCATAAAATTATACAATTTACCACAAGCTGATTTTTTTTCTTGAATGCATCACTACAAATGGTATTTTTGCTGGGAAAACAATTGGCCATCCAATCCCGCCACATTTCAGGAACTGAGCCTGCACCTTCACAAGTAATGGATCATTGAGATGAAGCTTGACCACCCAACCCAGTATACGCTGCAAGCCTCTGTCCCAGCTACTGATGAAACTTCTGCTCTGACTACCAACCAAACCTCTGCTTTGAACATAGCCACTCAAAAAGCCACAGTTGCTACTAAAGAAACACCGACCTGACTGAACTGTAGCTCAACAGTTGCTCGACCCTTACCAAAAGCCAGACAACAGAAACTCCCTTTAACAATAAGGAAGAGAAAACAAACAGCAATAACCAGCACACCCGTCAAATGGAGACTGGCAGCAGATCAGAAGAAAGGTTCTGAGAAGGTGACACATTGTGGCAGCGTCAGTGTACTTTCTTGACTCCAGCATGCACTTTGAGTCACTATTCTGGCTGTAAGTGTAAGAATGAATGTCACACACGTTTCATGGACTATCAGACAAACGGTTTAACATCAGCATGTGGAGTACATGTGAGATAAAACATATTTATTGGCAAAAGAAAGACAAACAAGCACTGCAACTGTAATGACTCTGTTCCCTTCTCACCTATGTAATTGAACATGGAATATGTGCATTCAGTTCTTTTAATTATGCCATCAGTGGATTAAAAAACAGACAACATAACTAAAATGGAACATGGTTTAATGGAACATGGTTTAATGTCACCATAAATTATTTTTTTCTTTTTTTTCACTATTATATAAAGGTGAAGGGAACACGGGGGCGGCGCTACCTCACTTGCCTACCCTGATTGGACATCCCTGGTGCACAGTGGCACTTTTTGTCCAGTTTTATTCTGCGATGGCTGTTTGAAAGTGCTCTATAAATACAGTTGAGTTGAGTTGAGTTGAGTTGATAAAGATTCATATGTTTGTGTATTTCAAGTCATGTACTAAATGTGCACTTTAATACAAGCTTTGCACTGGCCACATTACATGCTAGCAAAATGTCATTACTTCATTGTTGTCCCATGATTAAATATTTACAAATATGTGATACTCTAGAGGGCGGCACGGTGAACTACTGATTGGTGCATCTGCCTCACAGTGCAAGACGGCTGGGATAGGCACCAGCAAACACGGATGGATGGATGGATGGATGGATGGATGGATGGATGGATGGATGGATGGATGGATGGATGGATGGATGGATGGATGGATGGATGGATGGATGGATGGATGGATGGATGGATGGATGGATGGATGGATGGATGGAGAGTCTGTATTTCAATCAGTGTGTAATCATTACGTTGAGATATCTCCTAAATGGTATATGTTTGGTGTGTTCAGGTGGATAAGTTCAAAAATGAGGAAATATTTTCAGGTCATGTTTTAATCTCTTTCCATAGCCTTTTCCTATTTCTTTTGTGAAGGGGATTGAATCGCGTGACATTTGAGGATGAATGAAGTACAACCACCTCATGACCTCGAAAAAAATTGCTTCCTGGCGATAGATAAGTCTCATTCAAACAATGACATCTGATTGTTGGCATATTGAACATTTTAGAACAGGGGTGTCAAACTCGGGTCCTGGAGGGCTGCTGCAACACAGCTGATTCAAATGATCAGATCACCAGCAAGCTCTGCGGAAGCCTGACATTGAACCTGTTCATTTGAATCAGGTGTGTTGCAACAGAGTTTGACACCCCTTGCTTTAGAACATCAGCTATGCAATATATTCAGATCAATGGCTCAGGGATCAAAATGATTTTGGTGACTTCTGGGGGTTTCTCCAAACGCTAGTGCAGTGGTTGTTAGGGCACATGCGGTGTGATTATTTATGTCGGTACGGTTATCACAAAATCTCAGCCAGCCTAATCAGGTCACCCACAGCTTTTGTATCCTTTGTACAAACCGAAAACGTCTTTGATCTAGATTAGACGCGATATTTTTGGATGAGTCACGAAAAGAAGTATGAGGGAAAGTTTGAAATGCCATAGAAATTGAAATGCTGTTCGAAAGTGCTCAAGAAATACAGTTGAGTTGAGTTGAGTTGAGAAACACCTTGAAATCGCCCACCCACCACTGAACTGTACCAATTTAAATTATATCGAGATATGTATCAAATCGCGGTTCCAAACAGGCCAAACTAGATTTGCCCCTGCGCCATAAATAGAAATGCGGACGTTTTTATGCTGTGCGCACGGGGAACCTGCCAAACTCGTGACAAACCATCGGCATGGAATGAAAATTAGTTACCGTATGAAAATTAGTTGCAGAATAACTGCACAATGCGACTGAATATTACAGCTGCGTTGTGTTACAGCTGCATACCAGCGCTATCTTCAGACCTGCGCATGGCAGAAGTATCGGTAGGTTACAAAACAGAGCACATGAAAACGGGTGACCATTTACACACCTGGAGAAAACCGCCACAAACATAAATTCAAATTTCACCGTGCTGTCGTGAAAAAAAATGCTCAAAATATGTTTCTGACACTTGCTGTCCAATTCAGGAATTGAGCTCAACACTTTTTAAATGCTTTTTTCGACTCTCCACTGTCCACGTTTACCATCCTGAGCCAGGATCGCAATGTGTGCACAAAAGCCGTCAAAAAAATGTCGACCCGCTTTGGTTTTCTTTGGGTTTCTGCAATATTAAATGTGGACTATAACGAATACGTGAAAATAAAGTCAAATACAAAGTTGCAGGGAAGCACGTACGTTACACAGTGAGTACTGTTGATGCATTCTTGTGAGACTTGCCCTTTGCGGAACATAGTTGAAATGTTTGTTGACGACAACAACAACAAAAAAGTGACTGAATGGGGCCAGCGATAATAAAATGGAGAGCTGAACCGTGACTTAAGATGTTTTGGCACGGAAGCTGTCCTCTAAGATAGGGAGATATGCGGAATGGTTATATGACATGAAAATGTAGCTCTCCGTGGGCCCAGTTGATATGACAAACACAAAACGATACGCACAAATTCCAGGTCAGAGAATATTATGCAACACATAATTTATTGTATTTGACATTCAAATAAATTGCATGTGCGTGGTACAATATGTCTAATGTACATTAGCCCATAAGGGCCAGACTCACTTGCCTTTTGTAACTTTTTAAAAAATTAATTCAGATTGTAACTTTAAAAAAAAAATATTGAACATTTATTGGCCTATCTCAGGCAACTTACATTTCTTGTTATTCTTGCACTGGAGGTCGCACGGTGATCACTCTAAATTGTCCAAAGGTATGAGTGTGAGCGCAAATGCTTCATGGTTGTTTTTCTATTCCCACATTTCTGTACAATCATGTTTACTTTTTGTCGCGACTGTACATTGGACATGTCCATAATTCAATGCCATTTCTGGCATTTGAACAGAGGTGGGAAGACTTTTTTATGTTCACTTTCGTAGATGTGTTATGAAGATCCAAATCTGAGTTCAACCAGGTTGTATGTATGCGTGCATGTCTGTGAAAGACCTTAAGTTTTAATAGATCGTAAATTAAAATGAAATTCCCACGTGATCCTGCTGATGACACATTTGTTTGAATCTTTAAAGCTGTGCCCTTCGGTAATTGGCCAGTGGAGGAAAAAAACGAGACTGCTACACCCACTCAGTGGAAGACAGCCAGATGCAAATTAGCTGGCATGGAAGCCTCGTTGGAACTCCATAAGAGACTTTTGACACAATTCATCATTCCAATACAAGGTAAGTCGTAGGTAGCAGGCCCACAGATAATTGATCATTGACAAGAGTTTACACCGGCACAATGGACTGGAAATAAAACAAACAAGAGGTGATTGAAGTGTAAACTTTCACCCACACAATTTAAGAGCTTACATAAAAATGTGGCATTTACTGTTTAGAAAGCAGGAGCACATCATCAACAAAAACAACAGTGAGCATTTGTTTTTATGTTTTCTGTCTAAATCTAATTAATGATTTCTGTTTCTTGAATGCTTCTAGTAATTTACGAGTAAATTCGTTTGATCCTCTGAAAATGGTGACACTTAAAATAATACACATAAAATCGTTTTTATTTGATTGCATCTCAAAAGTACGTGTGGCTTAAGGTCCTCAGTCATTCCTCCCTGCGTGGTAATATCTCATTTTGGCAAAGTGGTCATTTGTATAAAAAAAACAATCAATCACTTTTAATCACTTTGGTTCTGTCATATTAACATGTTCAATAGATCAGCAACATATAACAACTAAGTGCCATTGTCTTGAAGGAAAATTAACAAAATAGGTCAAACAAAAATGGAAAATTTTATTGTTAATGCAACATAAAACGATTGCTTCAAAAAAAACGGTAACTGAATTTTTTTTAATAAAACTATCTATCACTGTAACGAAAGCTTCCTGCCTTCTTTTCATCATGTCAGTTAATTTCATCCATGAGGTTTCATGGTTTATTTTCAATGGATTTATTTTGGTATTACTGTACTGAGAGGAACGATGGTCAAACAGATGTTTGCGAATTGTACTTTTACTTCATCATACTATAGTTGATGACTTTTTAAAAATCTTGCACTCGGCAGTCTCGTAATTTATTTTTTTTTAATAGTACTAAATCTGACAAAACAAATTAACCAAAACAATTGGAAAAAAAGTTTACAAAGCAACATAATGTAAAAGTCAAATGTAAATAAAAAACAATAACAACAAAAATATTCTACTCCTGATAACATACGTCATGACAAATTAAGTTGAATTTAAATGTGACACTGTAATGTAAAATAATTACTGACAATCTCATTCGTTTGAAAGGCAGATTTCTTTTTTAACATTCTATATCCACTAATGTTAATCGAGAGCTAAATAGTTCAACTGCATCACATTTTAACCGTGCATCACATCACTGCCATTTCGAGAATACAACTCAAAATACCATGATGGAACAAAATTCGCAAAACCTAATAACTGGTTGGGCCGCCCTCAGCAGCAACAATCGAAATCAAGTGTTTTCTATAACTGGCAACAAGTCTTTCACATCTCTGTGGGGATAACTCTTCCTTGCAAAATAACTTTGATTTAGCAACATTGGAGAGTTTTCAAGTATGAACAGTCTTTTAATGGCTATGTCACAGTATTTCAATCAGATTTGTCTGGACTGCAACTAAGTCAGTCCAAAACCTTGATTCTTTTTTTTTTTTTTGAGCCATCCAGAAGTTGGAGACATTGACCCGTTGCACAACCCAAGTGCACTTAAGGTCATGAATTGATGATTATTGTCCCTCAAGATTTTCTGTTAAGAGCAGAATTCATGTTTCTGTCAATCACAGCTAGTTGTGAAGTCCTGTATGAGCAATGCAGCCCCAGATCATCACCCTTCTGCCATGTTTGACTATTTGTGTGATGTGATTTATCTGAAATGCTGCGTTACATGTAAGCCAGATGTAACAAGATGCACATCTTCCAAAATCAGTCCATAGAATATTCTCCCACAGGTCTTGGGAATCATTCGGATGTGTTTTACAAATGTAAGGCAAGCTTTTATGTTCTTATAGACAGCAATGCTTTTCACCTTGGAGCTCTGCCATGAATGTAATTTTAGCTCATTGTTGAGTCAAGGACACTGACCTTAACTGAGGCGAGTGAGGCCAGCAGTTGGTTATGCGTTGTCCTTGGCTCCTTTGTGACCTCCTGGATGTGTTGCTGCTGTGCTCTTCGGGCAATTTCTGGAGGCTGGCCACTCCGGGGACGTTTCATCACTGGTCCACGCTTAATCAATTTGTGGATGAAGCCTCTCAACCATGATTCGATGGAGCCTTAAAGCTTTACAATTAACTTTTGTAAGTCTTTCCAAATAGATGTAAATTAGTTTATTTCTCATCTGTTCTTGAATTCCTTTACATCATGGCATTTTGTTGCAGCTTTTTGAGATCTTTTGGCGGACTTTATTTTGTCAGAAGGGTTCTACTTCTGTGATTTCTTGATTGAACAAGTCTGGTGGTAATCGGGCTTGCGTGTGGTCAATGAAAATGAACCAAAAAATGTGATTAACTGCAGTAAATTCATTAAACTTTTTTTTACACAGCACTTTTATTAGATCTCATTAAATTGTGAATATGAGACCTGACTGTGTGTGTAAATTTAATAGATGGGCTGCACTTTTCAAGGGTTTGATATTTTCTGCCTCCTTTTAAATGACTTAGTTGACTGATTGTGGGGGGGAACGATGTAGATCATGACGCTGTAGACCCACAAAAAGTGGAAAACGTGCTCCTATAAAAGAAATGAAATAAATACAAAAACATACCCTACAGGGCAGCACGGTGGTTGATTGATTAGCACGTCGGCTTCACGGTGCAAAGGTGCAGGGTTCGATTCCGGATTCCCTAATGAGTGGCGTCTTTTTAATCAAGTTTTCCTTTTTGTCTGTACAAAGCACATTACCAGCCGTTCTGTTCCCCAAACACGTGACTATTGAGTCATGTGACCTGATGAGTATCTCTGGCATTGCTCAAGTGTGTCAGCACTTATGGAAGGCTCCGCCTCACAATGATGATATCTCATCTTCTGTCTCATACCACATCATTACACCGACTTACTGCTGGCACCCAAAACGGAGTCGAAACAAACTGACACAAATACACGGAGCATCTTAAAAGGGTCCACTTTAAAAATTTTGTTCACTGTGAGACTATGTACTATTCATAGGAATCTATAGCAAGTTCACAGTACATCTGTCAAAATACACAGTGGAGCAAAACTGACGGTGGCGATGCGGTCAAGTAAAGATGATAAATAGGGTGACAGCTTTTTATTCTGGAGATGGAGTAACTTTAAGCCATTGTATGAGGCAATTGTGGACAATTACCCGAAATAAACCTTCTATACACAAGAGCCCTTATACAAACAACACCTTCATAAGTGGCCTCCGGGAAACACAGTAAAAAGTGTGAGGAGAAGAGCCTTCATCAAATGTTATCAATAAATGTCCGCTATACATTTTATGTACAGAAGAAAAAGCTAAAATTCAAGTGGAGCAAAGTCAAGACTAGAGATTAAATAAAAACGGCACATCCAAAACTGCTTCTGCCGTTGCGGGGCCGAACATTCTGTATTTACATTTACATTATAATTCTAGAATTTTACAAGAACGAACATCGGATCATTGCTGCAAACTTCTTAGGTGACCAGTGTGCTGCTTGCTTCAGTTAAGACACGTTGGTTGCTTTTAAACCCTCACAGTGGTTTACTGCGCCATCTACTGTACATTGTGGGAAGGATTTTTTTATTTTTTTTTGGCCGACCAACCACTTCCTCACCCCTTCCAAAAATCGAACGCTGCAGGATGCATAATTGCAGGCTGCCATTGTTTCTCTACAGATTTTACCAAGAGGAGCCAATGCAAATTTGACTTGTGCAGAAGAGTCGACTTGTTAAAGCAGAGATGCCGTCCAGGGCTCATGGAACAGGAAACAGTGTTGAAACGTGTACCTGCTCTTTTGGGAGCAGCCATTAAACAGCTCATACAGTCACTGATTGAAAGGGTTTTTTAAAGAAAAAGTGGATCGCATGATTGTCTGATGTGAGGTTTGGTCGACAGCTTCAAGTGTTAGGAGTGTTTAGGTCTGACATCTTTCTGCCAGATACAATCAGAGCCGCCCTGAGCTAGCTAAAATCTCACGGGAGCCATACACGAGGGTTACCCCGTCCAGCTCAAATCAGACTACACAGAGCTTAGAGACAAAAGTGCAAACTTTGCGGTTGTCTTGACAACGTACCCCAGTCGGCCAGCTAAACTGGTACTGGGGGCAGCGGAGGTGAGTGGAGGACGGAAGGAGTGCCTGGCCTGCATTAAAGCCATTTACGGAGAGAGGGAAGATTCCTCTCCATCCAACGTTGGTTCAGTCGGATGGTCTCCAGCGCTTCTCGCGCTTCGGAACTGAGAGCCGCTCTCCCTCACGCTGGAGAAGAACCATTGCACCTGCACAACACACACATGCACAAACAACAAAGTATAAGACAACACCCACTGAACTTTTCTTCTTGGGTCAAAATATATACCTGATTAAAATGTGACTCTGCAGAAAACTGAGAGGTGACAGCCTTGATGATTGCTTGGAAGGAAAATGAACCTATGGGAAACCTACAAGCAAAAACACTAATTAGATTCTGTTTTGTCCTCATGTATGAAACCACTTTCTTCGTAAAATACGCCACACACGTTTGTGTGATCTGGTTCCAGTTGTCTTGAAGGAAGTCCCAAGCAATCAAGTTGCCAGCAAAGTTTTGGCAGACGGTTTTGAAGAGCAAGGGAAAGTACTGTGCCTTGATGATATTTCCATTCAAACCGACATTGAGAAGCCTGAAAGGAGCAACATGGGCGTAATGAGCAAAAAATTCATTTCAGGCACACATCCAAAAAATAAAATAAGACCAAACATTTTAATCCAATAACGAAATTTAAATCCAACAGCGTAAAAGCCCAAGAAGTCATACCACCAAGACACAAAATGGCAAATCAGCTTTTCAATAGACGTATGCGTGTGTATGTGTGCGGGAGCTTTCAAAATTGGAAGGTTCTCTCTGGGACTTCATGAAAATGCACTGTATGAACGTTTTGCAAAAATGAACAGGAATCAAGTGAAAACTTGCAGGTTCGACTTCAACCCTCTCATGGTCAACGAGTAGAACCGCAGTTGCAAAATGCTGTTGCCGTGAACACAATACTGAACAGAATACTTTTGTTTTGTTTCAGAATAGTATTGTTATATTTTTCCGAAAGCAGACCAAAAAACCCTCAACTATAATCAGCTTATTAGAAAGTATGTTATGATGAATGTGTTGATCCTAGCTCTCGGCAACACTTACCACACAATTTTCTGTGCGTCCTGCGTGGAAGCTAAGCCCCGTATCATATTTTTCTTCTCGGAGTCATAAGTGGCATAGTGATACATGGTGAGCAAAGTCTCCCAGTCTTCAGTGGACTGAGCTGCCACACGGAATACAACTGGCTGCAGATCACCCGGAATCCTACCAAAAACATAAAAAAAAAAAAATAAATCACATTTCAGGTTATGAGCATCTCCTTCTGTCAACAGTAATTTCATTTGAATAATGTAGTTGTAGATTCAGTACAAAACTTTACTCACCGGAAGGTTCCGTTGGATTCGACATACTGCTTAAAAATGCCTTCTGCGTGCTGCTTGCATTTGTCATGCCCCAGATCACAGGCCGTCTCTAAGAGGGCAAATCGCAGATACTGTTTGGACACACTCTCCTCCTTGTCCCATGTTTGGTTATCCATCAGTGCACCGTACTGATTCAGAATATATCCCTGCAAATATTTCAAGGAGAAGTCAAATGTTAACTTGAAACGTTTAAAAAGAAAAATAAACATGTGGTCAAAGATGCATCAAAAGGTTCTCGAAAAGTGATTAGATTACATTTCATTTTTTGGGGGGTATGTGCCATGATTAACTCAGAAATTCAAATAAGGGAAACTCAACCGGTCTAGAAGACCAAAAAGAAATTGCAAAGTACTTATAAATCTGTTGGTGGAAACAAATGTTAAAATGAAAAGTTCCGCATGACATTACACGAAGCCGTACAGTTCAGGGAGAAATAGGACAGATCAGATAACTTAGTTTGGCACACTTTTTTATTCATGAAACCTCCCAAACTAAAGCATGCATGCTCAAAAACTTTTCCCAATATCCTTTCTACTGTGTGTGCGCACCTTCATGCGGGCGCAAAGGCCCTGCTCGTATCTTTTGTGCAACATCTGGTAGATGTGGTTGAGCTGCAGCAAGGCCTCCCTTATAGGACTGGACTCGGTTTCATTTGGCATGTAGTTTAGAAGGCTGAAAACTTGGCGGAAGGACACACGCCCCAGTCTGAGGTGAAGCGAAAAACAGTGTAAAAAAAAAAATGAAAAAAAGACTGATGAACACAACCACATACGGGTGTTTGATTTGTAAACCTACTTGGAGAGAGCAAAGATGTCGTGTATCAGCGAAGCACGGTCCTCCTGTGTGAGAACTTGGAAGTCGTTGGACAAGGCGTCTGCCAAAGCAGCCCAGCCTTCGTCTCCATAGTCAACGATGTAGAAGCCTGTGCTCTTGTAGTTCAGCTTCAGCCATTTCACAGTTTCAGGCACCTTCAGAGTGCCTAAGAAGGAGACATTCAAAACTGTTTCAACAAATTAGCACTTAGCATGCGCAAACTTTGGCAAGCGATTACACTATAATAAAAGAGCTGCAGCTAGCGAATATTTTGGCATTTGGATATCCGAGTGAAAATTCTATTGAATAATCAGGTGTGTGTGTGTGTGTGTTTTATATACATTATGTATATATATATATATATATATATATATATATATATATATATATATATATATATATATATATATATATATATATATATATATATATATATATATATATATATATATATATATATATATATATGTATATATGAATCTCACTTAGTAATGAACAACCAACTGATTGATTTATTTGTTTTTTAAATATATTATATATAAATTTTAACTGTGCAAAGCAGCACACAGTATTCCTCTCTCGAAACAATAGAGAGAATTTGGATAAGATGAATATGAGATGAAGCGACTTCAAAAGCAGAGTAGCGATTTTTTTCTGGCTAAAACAACACACTTGAGTAAGCCTGGTTTATTAAAAAGTGATCAGCAGGAACGGCAACTCTGTAGGCTGCGAGCATCAAAGTCTGCGGAGTTGTTGACTTTTTGTAACTTGAGCGCTGCCAGCGAGAAATGCTGCTAGCGCTAAACGCTGGCAACAGGCACTATACAAAACAGTATCAGCATAATTAAGTATTTTTTTGTGACCTTTAATAATTAACGATCCACCATTATTTCAGGACAATGTAGCAACCTTTTGTGATGGCAATAAACACCTCAAACGCAGTCTGGAAGAAAAGTCACATCAGCCGCATCGCTCCTACACGCTGCTGAGAACAACTTCAACATAAAAGCGAACCCAACCATTGATGTCCATATATTATTTGGTCAGGTGAGGTTTATTTTGAAGTTGGCTTTCAGGTTTTCCCATGTTGCTGTCATTTATAGCATGAACAATTGTTGCTGCAATGAATGAATGAAGCAGGTACTCAAGGCAGGACAAAAATCCCGGAACAATTTTTTTAAACTGAGGTACTCAAATTACTAGATATTGATCGATATTAGAAAATTGTCATTCACCTGACTTGGTCTTCAGCATGAACACTTGTCTGCATTCAGGGGCCAAACCACAGCTGTCATTCACATATGTCACTGGAATAGTCCACAAGCTAGGAGAGAGTGCATAATAAAATACTGTATACCTTTGCTCTGATGATTTCCCATGACCACTTTACACAAGGAAGAAAGAAAAGGAGCAAGAGGAGGGTGAGGAAAGGGATTGAGCTCACCTGGAAGAATATGTGCTGCTGTCTACTGTGAGCTGGAAAATCTCCTGTTTCAGAGTCACTTCATCCCCCTTGCGGGAGACTGTAACCAAAGGGAAGCCTTTCTGGGATGTCCATGACCTCATCATTTCTGACACATTTGGACTCTGACTTGAGACCTCTACCTAAGGACCCCCCCCCCCCACCCCCACCCCGCCCAAAAAAAAAAAAAAAAAGATCCAAGAGTTGTCAGCATCATTATTTTTTTAATCCTAACATAATCACAGAATAACAACAATGCACCTACCTCAGTAAGACTGTTCCAGAGGTCGTCAGTGTCGGTGTTTAAACCGGAGAACTGTTTCAGATACTGAATAATACCTTTTCTGAACTGCTGGTCACCAGGCAAAGAGGCGTTCAACATCAAGAGAATGGAAGCCCCCTACAAGACCAAAGCACAACACATTTTCATGGCGACCTGAATTATTCATCCAATAGAGAGGAACTCTAATAAAAATATAGAGAACTGCACCTTCCTATAGGACACAGAGTCGAACATCCCCTGCACCTGCTCTGATGTATTGACTTCGGTAGAGACAGCGTGGGAGGAGTTTAGTGCATCTTGGTCCAATGCTCTGAATCGAACCTCTAAGAACAAGTTGCCCTTCAAACACAGACACTTAAAACTTAATAGCAAAATACAAACCTGCAGCACAGCACCTGATATGGTGACATACTGACCAACTGTTCTGAAAATGAGACAAGACCATCCAGCATCATTCACTCTTTTACGCCCCATGACGTATAAATACGTCCAGAAAAGCCACTACAGCCGCCTACCCATGACGTAGTTATACACTTTTTTTTTGCGTTGTGCAGTGCAAAAGGGTCTGACTAAGAATTTTCCAAGTGAAATAATCTTTTAATGCCCAACTTTGAGGCAGCTTTCCATGAGGAGTCCAAAATGAATCAATCCTAATCAATCATTTTTCAGTTCAAGGATAATAATAATAATAATAATAATAATAATAATAATAATACATTTTATTTATAAGCGCCTTTCAAGACACCCAAGGACACTTTACAATAACAAAAAACCCAAAACAATACGGGTTGAGCAGATGTCAGTAAACTATAATTTGACACGAGAAGAAAATAACATTTACAATTTTTTCAGATTTTTATAAAACATTGAATAAAAATAACGACTCATAATAATTTTGATTTTCAGCAAGAAACAATATCTGATGGCAGTTAGGACATTTTTACAAAATATGTAGTTAACAATTACAGAAACACGACTGTGAAAACTCTCATTCATTCAAATCCAACAACAGAGCATTATAGAAAATGAAAATACAAATGACTACTAATGCTAATTTAGGGGACGTGTGGCATACAGCTGCCTTCAAACTCATCAAACCTTTGACTAACTGGTGGTGTGAAACGTTTGTTCGACCACTTTATGTGTAGACTTGAAGATCACTTACCATGTCAAGCTGTGGCAGGAGTATCTGCAGTGATATGAACTGCATGTAAGTGGCAAAGCCTTCGTTGAGCCACAGGTCACTCCACCAACTCATTGTGACAAAATTTCCAAACCACTGGAACACATCAGTGCTACATTATTGCAGACGCATCCTCATATTTCAGTACGATGTTGGCAAAAAAACAAACAAACAAACAACAAATAAAAAAACAAACAAGCACCTGATGAGCCAGCTCATGTGCAATGACTGAAGCAACATCTTGTTTTTCCATAAGGGAGGAGTGTTCCCCCACCAGTAGGGTGCTTTCTCTGAAGGTGAGCAGACCCCAGTTCTCCATGGCTCCTGCCAGGAAGTCTGGGATGGCAACCAAGTCTGACAAAGAAGAAAATAAGATTACAGTGGGGTCTTTAATGCTGGGGGGAGTACAATGACAAAGTCTACCAAGTTTCTGCAGGGGATAGTCCATTTCAAAGAAGTAATTGTAAAATTCCAGTAGTTTGGCTGCTGTGTCCAAAGCGTACTTGGTATGCTCTTTCTTCTGGGGTACACTGTACACAGACACCTACAAATCACATGACACATATCCAGATTATCAGCCTGAATGATATTTTATAAAACTGATTATCCAAATAGGAAAGCACTTCATAAATCAACCTTACCAGAGTGTCAGAGACGTTTTTGCTCACGGCGGCGAAGTTACCAATAATGAATGCCACCAAGTAAGTGCTCATGTTGACACTGGTCTTTGCAAACTCATCCTGCAGGAGGTCACTGGAAAGGTGTGTGGTCTTTGCCTGAGACATACATTGGAGGGTGTGTGGGTTTTTGGTTCCTCAGATAAACTGTACTTATCGGTAAACTAAAATATTCGCATGCCAAGAACTTCAAGTTGCAAGGAGGACAAAGATGGCGTCTGTGATTCCGAAGACAATAAAAAGAAGCTAATGCCTTACAATTACAATACAATCACGAGCCACAACATTGAAAAGAGATCCAATATGTGAATTCTGCCTTTGCACTGATAAATGACATTCATATTAATTGCTCTCAGAGACATAATAAATTACCGTAACATGATTATGTTTTATTGTGGGTGTAGTATTGTGTACACCCAGGGCAAAAATAATACAAATCGTCTTGGTTTTATTTCTCCTTATTATTGCACAGGAAGACTTTATGTGATGGACATAAGGAGTGTCCCCTAATCGGGTCATGGATTCCCATTTTAAACTCCATTCTGTCTCTTCCCATCTTGATTGATTGCAAATGGAAAACGCCATGTAGAAGGAAAAAAAAGTGACGCTGTGTTAGTGCACCTCCCCTTCAATTCAGGCTCTCTTATCACAAAGCAGACAGGCACAAGCCATACTTTATCGTCATTTTCACTCAACATGTCACCACTGCCTATGACAAAATTCACGCTGCAAGACTTGAAACTATAATTGGGAGAAATTAAAAACATCAATAACTATAATAACCTTAAAGTACCTTAGGCATGTTGGAGAGTGTCATGTGCTCTGGTTTCCGGTTGATTTTCACCACAAAGGTGGCTTTAAATGATGGCTCATCAAAGCAAGGGAAGGCGTGTCGCGCATATAATGGCTCGAACTGGGTGGCAGCTAGGACCCTGGGGAGAATGTATTTCTTATTTAGTTTTCTTTTGGATGTCAAGTGACAAATGTTAGATTGTAAATGAAGTCTGCAAATTATTTTAGGAGATTCTCCCGTGGCTTAATGTACCTTTTGTTTCCCTCGAGATCTATGTAGGAACTATTGTAGAAACCATTGTAGGTGTGTGACAGACTGGCAGTGTAGTCCAGGGTCAACACACAATGCTGGCCTGCCTTCAGCTCTGCAGACAATTTAACAGCTATCTGCTCCATTGGCTTGTTCTCCAGTATTGTGACATCACTGGCCTTCCCATCACCAAGCTGGAAGAGAGAAAGCTCAAGTTAACAATGAGCACACCACACATTAAAATGATTCCAAGACATGTTTGTCCTAAGTAACAAATTACCGTGCTTTCCGCACTATAAGGCACACCTAAAAGTACAGTATTCCATTTTCTCAAAAGCCAACAGTGGGCCCTATAATCTCTTTATATTGAGTTGTTACCCTGTTAGTGTTTCTATGACATCTAGTGGTGATTATTAGCAGGAACCACTTGCAACCTAAAAGGGTTCTGCCTGACACTAATTGACACATGCATTCGCCGACACACACTCAAACAGACTTTGTTAGCTACGCGCAGCCATGATGAAACTAAGATAATACCAAAAGGACAGTTAACTACTGACAAACCGAAGGAGAAAGGAGTCAAGCAAAATTTCTAAGCATATTTAGCCCCTTGTGGATGTGAGCCCACGAGATTTGTGTGCCTTTTTGTTGAATCAATTGTCTTTATAACTTTTGTCTTTCATTTATTGTTTTGTAATGTCATATGGATTTATATGTTTCATGTCCGTGTTTGTGACCAGTTCTCATAGCTTTGTTACAGCTGTAGCGTTTGGGAAGGCTCTGTATAAATGAAGCTGTATTCAATTGTATTGTATTCCCTTTAGCATAGCACCATCTAGTGGATGCATAGCACAACCGCAGCCACTATTGGAGCTTCGATTCTATGCGCCTTATAATGCAGTGCGGCCAATATATGAAAACAGTTTTAAAATAGGCCATTCATTGAAGGTGCAATTTATAATCCGAAGTGGCTTATAGTGCAGAAACTACGGTACTTATCATACAACTAGTGCAGAGGTTCTTAACCTGGGTTTGATCGAACCCCAGGGGTTCGGTGAATCAGTCTCAGGGGTTCGACGGAGCCTCTGCCATGGAGGGTAAGACACACCCGACTCAACATGTCATTTAATTACGACAAACCCGCTTGGCCATCACTGGCTGCAGATGATCACATTACATTGCTTGTCCAATCAGTGCTGCAGGAAATTTAGTTCATCCAGTAGTCTACATGTGACTGTCCTGATCGTACGTCGTGTGATTAAAAAAATAATAATAATACATGCAATGTCGAGCAAAAAAAAGAAAGTGGTCAGACGAATATGTACAGTTGTGAAAGCGCTATATAAATCAGCATGTATTGTATGGTATTGTAACATGGATTCACATGCATCACGGAACGTGATGGGACTCAGCGTCCTATCTGCATGATTTGTCAAGCCAAGTTGAACAACTCTTGTCTTGCACGGGCAAAACTGAAGGAACACTTTTCAAATCATATTTTTATTTTTCACTAAGGGTTCGGTGGATGCGCATATGAAGGGGTTGGGTTCGGTACCTCTAACAAGGTTAAGAACCACTGATCTAGTGTATTTATAATGATCTAATCTCGTGAGATTTGAGTCAGAAATATCATTTAAAATGTTTTTCCCAGCAAAATGAGTGTTAATGCATCAGCACAAGTTCTGTGCAAATTCAGAAATCCCCACAGCACATACAGTTGTTTTTGCACTTCATGATTTTTGGATATTACGGGATTAGTCCGGATTAGTTTTTACACCAAATTAACCCCCACACCCTCCCTACCCAAACCCATTTATCCAGTGCCGGTCCCATCACTGGATAGCACCAGTGACTATGTGTTCCACAGCACATGCAGCACAGCAATTACAGAGTGCATGTTGCTATGCTTTCAAAGCCAGTTCAAGCTAAATCTCACCTTGAATGTAGCTTTGGCAATATCGAGATGAGCACTGTGCAGGACAATGCGCTTGGTGTTGTGAAGTACAAACATGTTGATGACAGTGTGGCCGCTGAAAGTCATGGTGCTCAAATTAGGGCTCAAGGTGAGATCATAGCTGAGAGGACGTATGCTACGAGGGAGCTGGTATTGTGCCCACGGGAAGAGTTCATCATCAGTGCCATTTGACGTCTTGTTCTCTTGTTTAGGGCATCCCATCTGCAAAAAAAATTGAAGATTTTCATGGAGAAATGGCTGACACCAAGAGTCCATGAATCCATTCCCTTTTCTAAACAATCATCAACACGACATGGAATTTGAAAAGGTCTCGCCCTACTTGGGAACCTCTTGGCGGTTGTACTAACAACTGGGAGAAGTTGAGTCTGTGGTTTCAAGAGCGACGTTTTGGAAAACGCAACCCGGACAGGGAGCAATGTTAGTGTGATAATCTGTACAGTTTCCAGCCCCTACCTGAGGATGGGCAGAAGGATTAAGCAGAAAATCTTGTCTTTTCTTTGCTCTTAAACATGCGTTTTGGACTGCTGGTCGGTAATAATTTATTATTCATAATTTCAGCAGAGACATTAAAAATTCTTATACAGTCCAGACAATTTAATCTTAAGTAAGTGGGGTTGTTATAAGAGTAAGGGTTTGGCTGAGAAATGTGTCTACTTTAAGGTAAGATTGTGTCCAACCTCTTAACAAAACATGACCACATTTATTAATGTACATTAATGTACATATGCCTCTGAGCTTTTGTGAGTGCTCATTGAATCAACGTTTGAAGCGACAGAAGGTAGCAACTTGTATGTTGCCCTCTGTCATAGAAAGTGGATTTGCCAGTTGCAGTTACCATGTAAATAAAATGCCGGTGAAATTATAATAATTATTTTTTTAAATGCAAATATGGGGAGGACTTGCAAACTCCACCCTGAAAAGCTGGCGCAAAGATTCCAACTCGGAAAGGCATAACTGTGAGGAAGACACACCAACCACAAGACCTCCAGGCTGAGTGAGTGAGAGTAACAGAGAGAAATTGTGGAACCTGAAATGTTTCAAATACACAAGCGTGTTCACGTTTGCCTACCTTTGAAAACATGCACCCGGGTAAAAAGTACAATACCATGGTCATGGAAACCACTATGACCAGAAATAGCACACCAACAATCATGGTGCGGGCTGAGGGTGGCGAACATGACCTGGGACACAAGAGAAGTAAGCAATTTATCTACAGTGCATCTAATTAGTCGAGAAGCAAGTGTAATTATGAAAATGTCAAGAAGGGACAAAATCCTGCTACCTGGGTGGAGGCTGTCTGACATAAGGAGAGGCACTCGATCTCTGGGTGGCACTGCGGTTCATGAAGGACATGCCCAGAAGACGGGCTGAAGACTCGCAGTCCTCTTCATCATCATCCACCTCGTTCTCGCCCAGGCCTCGCACTAGTAGCCGAGAGCTGCGAGGCTCATACACGGCATCATCTGGGTCTAGAGCCGGAAAGGTCTGAAAGCGCAGTGCACCATTGTTTTTTAAGTGTCATTCAAACTTTGTTTCAACTGCAATTCTCCGATGGCATTGGCAAAGAGTGGTAATATGGAGCGCCATTATGGCTGTTGCTCATCATGGCACACGTGTGCGGTAACAGGTCGATTGCGGGAGGTTGGTTGGCTTGAAAAGTACATTGTCAGTCAGAAAAGGTTCGCCACCCCTGCTGGAGATATTACAACGTCATAACTTGTCATGTAATTATCTTTGTTTTGTTTAATTTGAACTTTCACTTGAATTCGAGTGGCATTAATGCTTGAAGCATTTTTTTCAAGGCAAAAAAAAAAATGGAGTCACCGCACTTTCCTTGAAAAAGCCGTAAATTGAGCCGCTCATATGCATCTCAAGGTACTAATGTGTGTGTGCCCTTTACACCTTAAAGCACAAGGCAGGCAATTGTCTTTTCAATTGAAATTCCAATTTGGTTGTATGCAGGCTTGTTATCAACGTAACTCATGATTTTATTTACTTGATATGTATTCTCATTTGTTATTTGTTAGTGTAGAATCTAGCATTGAATCGACTTTAATGTGCAGATGTACTCAATGTTGTGTGTGGTAAGTGTAGAACGGTTAGGGTGTTTTAAACTGATTGACGTGATTGATGGCGTACGGTAAAGTGTCTTGAGAGTACCGGATATGCCGCGGAGTCTCTGGCCAGATCCACAACGTCAGGCTCTTCTTCAAACATGCTGTTCTCAATCATGTTCCTTGGTAGGTTGGCTCGCTCTACAGCAGGAAAAAACAAAGTGTATTAAAAAAAAAAAAAACATCTTAACTCACAAGAGGAAATTAAAGATGTCAAAGATGAGCGGAGCGTCTGAATATTTTTCACCTCTTCACTCGTGTTAACTTCAAACAAAGTGCCACAGGATTCCATTTTTGTTTTACTGTTATTTGGCCTTCCCTAATTTATTCAGGGAAGCCTCTGTTACACAAACGACACCGCCCTGTATGGTAACTGTCAAGCAAACCAACACAAGCAACCACCAAGGTGTGAAAGCTGATGAATTGTCTTCTACTTTTTCGAGAGATAAGTCTCCGTTCATGCAATACTAATTTACTGGAAATGCAATGTTATTGACATCCTCACTAAATTGTCACGATTTCTTTCTTGGAACATGCCGCACCCTGCTGTTTTGTGGGACTTTCTCATTATTTATATAAACGTGCTACGGCTAAATTTTGTTTTACTGTATTTAAGAATTTCAAAATGACTGCTGTGAAAAACGTTTGCACAGTACTGTACAATATAACCCCATTATATATAAATATAATTAATATTATTACAATTTTTTTGATTAAGTAAAGAGAACCTAATATCTTGTTTTAATTAATAATCAATTTGGCATGACTTAGCGTAAAGTTGTGTACAACTGCACTGAATGATCAAAAGATCTTTATCATCTTTTTGGTCATTCCATTCAACACTGCTGCCACTGAGCGTGCACTGTTGCAATGCATTATCATAAGATATTGAGGACATCATATTAACATAATGTTTGGGTTTCCAAGTGGAATGTTGCAAACACAAATGATTGCCAAAGTGTCTCATTTGACAAAGCACAATCTCAGCTTCCTTCAGCATTTCACGCTACTTAAAACTTGCATACATAAATAAGGTTTGATTGATGGAAAGATGTTTATAACAAGGCTAGATGTACATGCCACTGAGGCAATTACCGGTACTACGTTTTGTCGCGAGGGTGGCTCTATGAGTTCCAAATAAAAGAACAATCAATTAAAATGTATTGTCTGCTCTTGTCACATGCCACCACAGCACGAGCATGCATTTCCTCAACCTTCCCTGCACCGTGAGCAGTAGCACAAGATGTTCCTTGTCTGTAGCAAATTCTCTGGGAGGGAATTTCGTCCTCTGCTCAGTTCCCAAACAATGAATGGCATGTTTAGCTTTCTAATTCAATATTAGTCCATGTAGTAAAACATGGACCCATGCTAATTGCCTGCATTTCTTCATCCTAAATTGTGTAAAGATATTTGGACTATAGGTCATCGATGTGAAGAGGAAATGTGCCTTCAAATGGTGATATTAAAAATACCTTACAATGTACAGTATAAACCCTAATTGCAAATGGGGGTGGGGGCATGGGGGGGTCAACTTTATATATTTTGGCACACAGGCGTCTGTCTGTTGGCTTCACACTGACTGCACAAATGCCTATTAATAGGTAAGGAACTCTGCACTGGGTAATGTGTAATATCCATAGAAGGAGACAATAAAAATACTACTTGAAATAAGCCAGATGATAATAGTGTCGTATAAACTAAAACAATAAAAATATGTGACCCCAAATTATAAATGAAATCATACAATCCAGAACTCAGAGAATTATGCCGCTCAAGACGCAGAAAATAATGTGTATTCAAAACTGAGAGCAAGCCAAGGATCAACGTGTTTTGCTTTTTCTTTGGCTTTCAGAGGACACGGAGCAACAAAGGATGTTAAAAGAAGAGAATAAGAGCAGAAAGCAGAAGAGAAAAATGTAGGCAGGAAGTAACGTAAAGTACACTTAAGTACCAAGAAGTACGAACGTTAATAAATGAGATGCATGTGGCGTATCTGCGAATCAAAAGATCATCTTATCATACATGTTTAAGTAAATTAGTAATTAAACTGAATGTTTTTTCTTAATTTTATTATATTTTATCAAAAGTAGGTGAGAGACAAACGTTTCCTTTTTATCACCTGATGTTCAGCACATTGTACACATATCAAAAGAGCAGAGAATAAGGTACTGTATTTGCTTTTTGCCCTGTTGTCGACCAGAAAAGGGAACTCTTAAAGGTGATTTGGGTCGTTTATCCAAACGACAACAATAAGGAAGTGCTTTTGGCATCCATTGGTACCATTAGTTTGACAACACCTCTCATGGTTTCTGACATCTGATTTACAATGTGATTGTTTGTTTTTGTCAATAACGTCCTCGATATATTTGGGACGACAGCATAGGTTATTGATCATCGGTCGGGAAAGCGAAGCTGAGCACGACTTATGTGCTCAACACGCCATGACTAAACGCGGCTAATAATATCAAATCAAAATAGAAAGCGGAAGCACGACCGTGTTTGGTTTGCTTCGAAGGTGATCGATTGTACGTTGAGTTATTAGCACCCTCCTAAAAAGCGTCAAATTGACCTCTCGCAACATGTGTCCGCGGCTCAAAGTCACACACAATGAATGGTTATTCTTAGCGAGCTTGCTTGCTGTTAGCATGCTGTCACGTACTGTACACCGCCCGTACAGTAACCTTCGTACTTCCTTACCTGTACTGTTATAGTCAAAGGGATCCATCGCAGGTTATTGGAAGGAGGTCCTTACGTCCAGGGAACAGGATATTTGGACGCGTTTAGATCCGACGTATGGCTTGAATGGCCGGGCACTTCACCACACCAAACTGCCTGCCTGCTTCTCTGCAACCCGTCCTCACAACACCAACACCAGCTACGTAGTAGCTAAAGCCAACTTCTCATAATTGTAGTTCACTCACTTCAAAAGATTATTGTATACAGTCACGTTACACAAACGAAAAGAACATACACAAACACACGCCAATATTTGTTCGGGAACGGTAGCTCATATTATGAACTACGACAGACGGCTCTCTGCTACCTCGCCGACCAGTTGTTGACAACTGACCCAACACTTGCATCGTATTGGCTGACTGCTAAGAGGCGGGGCTATATTAAAATACACACTATCCCGCAGAACCGGAAAAACAAACTTTGACGTCATGGCTGGTACCGACTCCACACACGCTCATCCGAACGATAAACTTTCTCATCCTAACGAGAAATTTGTCTCATTCTATTTAGAAACTTTCGGGTTCTAATGAGAAACATCCAGTATTTCTTTTTATTTTATTTTACTGGCCAGGCGTGGACCCGACAGTGGTGGCCGGAGTGGGTGCGGAAGCGGCGGAAAAGACTCTCTGTTTTTCCATCAGCGTTTTGGCGCCAAGGCTCGGCGCTGTGTTCCCCCCTGCAACTACGAGGCCCCGGGAAACGCCAGTGCCGGCGTTCAGTAGCAGCCGTGGACGCCGGCGACAGAAACGAGCTGCTTTTCATCACAGACTCGTCATCAGGAAGACGTTTTCTGGTGGACAGCGGATCGCAGGTCAGCCTGCTTACACTAACCGCCGCGGACAAGGCGGCCGGTGGCTGCGGGCCGCCTCTGTTTGCAGCCAGCGGCTCGCCCATCATCAACTTTGGTTCCAGGTCGGTGACCGTGTGCTTCCATGGACGCAATTTCCAGTGGAACTTTGTCGTGGCCTCAATCACAGTTCCGATTATCGGTGCGGATTTTCTGTGCGCACATGGACTGCTCGTTGATGTCGCGAACCGCCGGTTGATTGACGCTGTGTCGTTCGCCACTTTTCCGTGTGAGGCTGGGGGACTCGGACCATTAACGCGCGCAAATTTTTTGGCTTCGGGTGACGTTTATCAACGTTTACTGACAGACTTCCCGTCGCTAACGACTCCCGCCTTTTCCGACACCGATACTAAGCACGGGGTGGAGCATTTCATCCCCACAATTGGCCGCGGTGTTTGCCCGCGCGCCGCCTCGACGCGGCAAAACTGGCAATTGCGAAAGGAGTTTGCTACAATGGAGCGTTTGGGAATCGTTAGGCGTTCAAACAGCCCGTGGGCCTCACCCTTACACATGGTGCCTAAAAGTGACGGTTCCTGGCGGCCGTGTGGTGATTTTCGTCGGCTTAACAATTTTACCACGCATGACCGCTACCCCATTCCGCACATTCAGGATTTTTCCGCGCGTTTGGCTGGCACCACAATTTTTTCCAAAGTGGATTTGGTACGGGGTTATCACCAGGTGCCCGTGCAGGCGGATGATGTGCCCAAAACCGCAGTGATAACCCCGTTTGGGCTTTTCGAATTCCTGCGCATGCCTTTTGGGCTGAAGGGGGCTGCACAGACTTTTCAAAGGTTGATGGACTCCGTGTTGCGCGACCTAGATTTTGTGTTCGTCTATCTCGACGACATTCTGGTGGCCAGCCTTTCACCAGAGGAACACCTGTCGCACTTAACGGCGGTTTTCAAGCGTCTTGATTCACACGGCCTGATTGTTAACCCAGTGAAATGTCAATTTGGTCTGTCTGAGATCGATTTCTTGGGCCACCGCATTTCAGCACGGGGCGCTATCCCCTTGCCCGCCAAAGTGCAGGCGGTGGTGGATTTCCCCCGCCCCGCTTCAGTTAAGGCCTTGCAAGAGTTTTTGGGCATGGTTAATTTTTATAATCGGTTCCTTCCTCACGCAGCCCACCTCCTGCAGCCACTTTACTGCGCCTTGAGTAAGAGGAAGGCTAGTGATCCGGTCGAGTGGTGTCCACAACGGGCACAGGCGTTTCAACAGGCTAAGGACGCTCTCGCAAGTGCAGCCCTCCTGGTCCACCCAATTGCAACCGCGCAGGTGGCTTTAACTACGGATGCATCTGATATTGCTGTTGGGGCGGTGGTTGAGCAGCTGGTGGAGAACGTATGGCAGCCCCTTGCGTTTTTCAGTCGTAAGCTGCGAGATAACGAACGCAAGTATAGTGTTTTTGACAGAGTTGCTGGCACTCTATCTTGCGACGCGCCATTTTCGTTTCCTTCTTGAAGGACGCCCTTTCACCGCTTTTGTGGATCACAAGCCACTTACATTTGCGATGTCAAAAGTTACAGAACCGTGGTCGGCTCGGCAGCAACGGCACTTAGCGGCCATTTCTGAGTTCACGACTGACATTCAGCATGTGGCCGGTAAGTGTAACCCTGTGGCTGATTGTTTGTCACGCGCAATCGTGTGTCCGGTCCATCTTGGGGTTGAGTTTTCGGAAATGGCCGCCGACCAATCCGACGATCCTGACATCCGCAACCTCAAGGCAGCCAGTACGGCTCTTAAACTTGAGGAGGTAATAACGCGTATAGGCGGTCCCGCTCTCCTCTGCGATGTGTCTACAGGTCGTACTCGCCCTGTGGTTCCGTTGGATTGGCGTCGCCGAATCTTTGATTCAATCCATTCCCTCTCACACCCTGGCGTTCGTGCGTCAGTCAAGCTGGTTGGGGCCAAGTTTGTCTGGCCTGGATTACGCAGGGACGTCAGGAGGTGGGCGGCTGCATGCGTGGCGTGTCAGCGCGCCAAAATCCACCGGCACACCAGGGCGAACCTTGAACCTTTTCCAATTCCAGCCAGGCGATTTGACCACATCCACGTGGACCTGGTAGGCCCCTCCCTCCGTCGCAGGGTTTCACATCTACTCACGATGGTAGATCGGACCACTAGGTGGCGGAAGCAGTTCCCCTGTCATCCACGACTTCGGTAGATATAGCTCGTGCTTTTCTGTCGTCCTGGGTCGCGCGTTTGGCACACCATGCGATATCACCTCGGACAGGGGCCCCAGTTTGTGTCGGAGCTCTGGTCAGCCATGGCAGGGTCCTTGGGTGTGCAGGTACACCGCACTCGACCTACCACCCACAGGCTAACGGTTTGTGTGAACGTTTTCACGGTCGCTTAAAGCTGCGCTGCGGCTGCGCTACGGACGGTAACTGGGTCGATCGCCTTCCGTGGGTGTTGCTCGGGTTACGTTCGCTCCGAAGATGATCTTAATGCCGCCCCTGCTGAGTTGGTGCTCGGTCAGCCACCGTGTTCGGTGAATTTCTGCCAGAAGGTTCCGCGCGCCTTCCTTCCCCTTTTGTCTGAGGGACCCCTAACTCCGGCGCCGGTTCACCATTTTGTTCCCAAAGTGTTCGTACCGTCTGCGCTTATGTCGGCCCGTTTTGTTTTGTGCGCCATGATGCCCACCGCTCGCCCCTCCAGCCACCGTATGATGGCCCATTTAGGGTGCTCGAGCACGGTGATAAGAGTTTTGTGATTGATATGGGTGGGGCGAAGGAGTGGGTTGCGTCCTTGTTTTGAGAAAAGGATGTGAAGAAATCCAAAATGGATTTTTGAAGCGAGAGTGGCTGCCTTTGCAGCAGCTCCTATATATTTTCTTCTTCTACTTCTTCCTTTCATAACTTTGCTGCTGTGAATTGGGAATTTATCCATTGCGAGACTAATAAAGGATTTCTTATCTTCTCTTAAGTCCTCTTCTGCTGTCTTAAAATTATTCACACAAATAGATCTGCGATTTTTTAACGTGTCCACAAATAGATTTAATTTGTGATTTCCACGCGTTTTTAATGTGTGGCCACCACCTGCACGCCTCAACATTCACGTGTTGAAACGTCATCCTTCTTTCGTCCGTTAGAAGAAAATTTCACCATTGAGCCGGAACAAATTATATCCCGTTTTCATTTACATATGCAAATTGCAAAACTCAAAACGAGACTTTACATTCAAAATCAAATCACAGCAAAAGCGCAGTTAAGCGTTTTATTGTCTTTTGATAAAATAATGTTGAGCTACATGATTTTGTAATGTAATGTTATCCTCTGTATTAAGCCAATTATACTGTGACATGTACACACCCACATAAACACCCTCATATATAAGTCAGTACAAATGTTTTGTAATGAAAAACACATTTTTCATTCTCAAATGAAGAGTGTAATTTAAAACAAAAGTGATAAGTCCTTCTGTCACAAGTATTTTTTCTCACTCAGACAGTTTTTTAAAGTCTCCAAGTTCCTCTGCATCCAGCGAACATTTTTCTGCAAGTTGTCCAGTGCAAATTGAGGACTTCTGACCTGGGATGCATGTTCTCTGATGGACTCAAAGAACAACTTTACCTGAATGGTTAAAAATTAAAATAAGAAATCAACACAACTATCACTAGTCATCAACATTCATTTGGGAATACAGTACTGTACACTACTACAGCCATTGCCGGTAGAATCACAATGTTGGACATACCGTATGATATTATTTACAACATGTGGTCAAGATGCATATACCTCAGTGTATTCCTCCAAGTACGAAAACTGCCCTGTGGTACCTATGAGGATGTCTTGAATAGTAGATGAGCCCAATTGAAATCTGAAGAAGAGAAGTTACAGAGCAGCTAATTAGACCATTTCTCAACCATGTCTCCAAATTTAAAAAAACATAATTTATATATCCCGATCGACACAGACTTTTGAACCAGCGTGCTCCAGTTTTTCTTGACAAAGTTCCATGCCATGTGATGTCCCCGAGGGTTTTGTGCCACCCAATAGATGAGCGTGGACAAGTCCTGGGGTCGTATAACCTCACCTTCCAGACCCAGATCCAACAGGCTATAATACCAAACATCCAATTAGTTGTTCTGTATCATAGAGCAGGCAAATAAAGATAATTATTTGCCACATGGTGGCAGCAAAAACCATATGAAAATATGTTATCATCGGATATTTGGGACACAGCCTGATACAAGGGTGTGTAAGCTTCATCGTACATGCAGTTCTATCCCATTGCAAACTGCAATTCACAATTACAATGGTTTCTGATGGTGTTATTCAGTAATTTCAATAAAGTCATTCGGGGAATGTACCTGTACAATTTAGTTGTGTTTCTGCTGTTAGTAAGAGCAAATAAAATTTTGTCTTTCTGTGCCGGTGAGCTTGAGGTCCTGTACATGTGCAAGAGTGAGGCCCATCCATGATGATCTTGGGCACCAACTGCATACACAGTTTGGGCCACATCAGTGGGAAGTCTACGGTTAACACAATTGCAACAGAGGTTTGTTAGGGCATCATCAAGTATCAACAGAAATTCTGAAATATAAATGAGGCTGATAGATGGACCGACTTAAGAGCTCCATTTGACTGAAGCCAATCTTTGAAACGCGAATGTGCCTCATCCAGGGAGGAAGGGTCATTCAGATGGCATGCCAAGGAGAGAACCGTTGACCTCAGTCGTCGAGTCGACACAGAGCCCTCATCACTCCATGTCTGCTGGTCAATGACATCACGAAAAAACTGCAGGATGTACATCTGCGCCAAAGGAAACAAACTTAAGTGAAGCTTCATATTTCAGCAAAGTCTTGATATATTTTTATCTCTTTACCCTAAAATTTTGCACCAGGTCAACATCTCTCCGTTTCTCAATCATATAGTAAATGGCTTCCAGGTAGCCCAGTGCTTGGAGCAGAGGCGCAGTATGCGTTTCCAGATGCAGATAACCAATCAAATCCAATGCTTTGTTGAGCGGAAGATAACCTGCCCTTTAAGTGTACACAAGGACATTTGAAGGGTCACATGTTATTATTCAAAGTGGATGATTCCACATTGTGGTTCGATTCAATTTAGGCAAGTAAGGATGAGAATTTCATTGAATTTCCTTGATTGAATCCGGGTGGAAAAAAATCAATAAATGACCAATGAGTTTAATATTTTTTCAATTGATGTTATAATGCAGAACATACTAAGGAATGTGTTTTATTTGAATTTATTTCACTCAAGTATAATCCTAATAATAATTTAAGAAACAAACATTAAATGCTCAATTGCTTCAATATGCGATTAATCAACACACTCGACAGAATCCTCACTCATCAATTAAACAACTGCTGGAGGTAGTCGTCCCGTTCCTATCAGTGGGGAGGCAACCCAGATTTGTACGACAGTCGGAACACATCGTAGACTAATTCATCTCCACTAACAGTGATAAATTAAAAAATAAAGGAAATACTTCAAAGGAAAACACTTTTGGGCCATAGATATAAAACAATCACATAAAAAACTAAGTATGGCGATAACTGAGCGTGCCTTCTTGTGTCACATGACGTATTCTACATCGTATTCTCGTTCATTGTGTAACATTAGCCACATCCAAATGTCCTATGACAGTATGTAAAACCAAGTAATCCTTTATTATATTAGTCCCTGACAGAAAGTGCAATTGATTGCTACTAGTGACACAAAAACACACTTTCAGTACAGTATGTAGGCTACAGTATATACAGTCTTACGTGACCAGTTGAAATGCATTGTGTATCAAGTGCGTCCTGTCTTTGTAGCTCAGGGCGGTGTGGTTTTCCCTCAGAAGCTTTGTTATCTCCTCCCATCCACCATCCTCATAATGAACCACATAATAGCCAGTCATGTCCACATTGACCTTTACCCAGTTGACCTCCTCTCCTATGTAGACACTGTCTGGAAGACACGCAGGCAACAATTCCAAACAGTAGAAAGGCATTCAGTCGAACACATGTGGAAATACTATGATCAACAGAAAGGATTTATGGCAAAGAGTAATTTGAAACAAAAATGTTTTTTCACATTATAGTGAAAGCGCATTCATCCATAAACTATGTCAAAGTGCTCTGCTAAGTCTCAAGGGAGACATGAAAAAGGCTAACACTGTATTGAAGGGCTTGGGCCAAAGCTATGAAGTATTGCTTTGGCGCCATCTTGTAGCATCTTGTTGGCAAGAAATTATGTTGGAGTAAGTTTACAAGCTACATTTAGACAAAATTTGTGCTCTGCCTCTATTTTGTGACATACATGTGCGACATGCCGACTAGATGCAGCTCAACACAGTTTCATGGAGTGTGTGTTTCATCTAGCCAGGAGGGCTTTTAGCTCCACTAAGAGGAAATGGCAATGAGACAAATACGTTTCATTTATTACAATGTACCCGTTGTTATGCGCATGTGACACCCTGAGGTGTTATTTAAACGAAGGTTTTTTCAAACCAATGGTGGCTTTTTTCACTTTGTGGTGGAAACAAAAGCAAAATAACAGAAGCATGAGGGGTAGTAAGAGAATCAATTGCACTTTTCCTGCTTACCTGTGTGAGTTGTCATTAGGTGTCTGTGGATGTTGCTGGAAGTATCTGTCTTGTATGTGAGAGGAATATGCCATAAGTAACTGGAGAAAAAGAGTGATGTTTTAATCATGTAACCAGGAAGTGAATGCTGAAGAGAACAACTTTGACCGCATGCTCACCCTTGTTGCAATGTGGACCAGAGGGGGTCAGAGGGCAGCTCTGTCCTCAGGAACCTGACCTGTCTGAGCATCAGACGTGGCCCCGCTCTGTTGACGATGACCAGAGGAACACCTTTCTGCATGGTCCAAGTGTTCATTATGGCTGTCAAGTCCAAGTGTTGGCTGTCCAAAATGTACTGAATGAAAAAAATAGCCATGTTATACAATTTAACATTTTCCAGATGGAGGTTGGCAGTTTCAACAGGAGTTTACTTACTGCATTTTTATGGGCCTGTTCTCTGCTGTAACAATGCCGCCCTGAGATGAAATCCTCCTCTGAGCAAATCTGAAAAATCATAGATTGAATGAATAAAATGCAGCCTATCTATCCATCTCTCTTGCGAGCTAGCAAGCTCTCCATCCATCCATCCATCCATCCATCCATCCATCCATCCATCCATCCATCCATCCATCCATCCATCCATCCATCCATCCATCCATCCATCCATCCATCCATCCATCATAATGAGGTCAATAATCAAGTATACTGTAATTATATTTCTAGGGTATATTCTCAAAGAGGTGAGTGATACTCATTTTAATTGCGGTCATACATTGGCAAGACTGTCCCACAGATCTTGGTTTTGTGCGTTTTGGTAGCTAAATTTGCGCAGGTATCGAATGAGCCCACTCTGGAACGCATCTTCTGCCAGAAAATGTCGCAACATGTGCAGGATGCATGCCCCCTAGAGGTACAGAAAGGAAAACAAAGGTGTTTTTAGGAGTCGGATGGGACTAACCGAAAGCCGCAACAATTATGCGATGTCGAAAATGGACAGATATTTTTACACGAGCTGTTTGTGATGTTTTGCTTCAGATGCAATCACAGTTGCGAAGGGATCTTGTCGCTAAATTGCAAGAGCAACAAAGTAAACGAATAGAGCATAGATAACAACGTAACCTTTAAAGTTGAATATTTCAAACGTTTTACCATTTATAAATATTTATAAAAAGCACTTCACTCATGAAAGGCAGAAATCATACTTTGTTATATGAGACGGTGTCAAACATCTCATGGATTTGAGTGGGATTCTCCGCTGGACTGGATATTGGCCGAGAAGAATTCAATGAATCATGAGCAACCGCTGCAAAGTATGTGCGCAACTGATATTCCTCCTGTAAGGATGTTGACATTGTGACATTATTTTATGTTCTTCAGCCTCACAGTGGACTTCACAAGATCATTTCATTACATTAAGCACATACCACTTTTAGTTCGGGGTAGGTGGCCTCAACTGAAATGTATTCCATATATCTGGCAAACCCTTCATTCAGCCAAGTATCATTCCACCAATTCATCGTCACCAAGTTACCAAACCACTGAAAGAAAAATAACAAAATAAATAAATACATACATAAATAATAATAATAATAAAATTAATAACCCCACATTAGTAGCAAACTGTCCACACTAATAAATGAGCGTGGCACCGTTTCATGCTTTGCATAGTACTGACGGTTTCTAGAAATGTGTTCAGTTTTCAGCGCATTCATTGTAATATGGAAATAATTTCCTGTTGACCAAGCAGTGGCCAGCAGTTTGCTCCACCATCCACATACCTACTGATTTGTACAAACGCATATCAAAAAACGGAATCACTGGAAGTTTTAGCTCGCTGAAATCCATTCCATCCTGAGCCAAACCACACTGCTTGGTGGAAAAGAGACAAAATACACTCGTACCTGATGGCCAAGCTCGTGCCCAATCACCATGGTAACCCGCAGTTTATCAGATACAGATGATAAGTGGGGGTCGAAGAGCAGGCTGCTCTCTCTATAAGTGGTCAGGCCCCAGTTTTCCATTGCACCCGACTCAAAGTCTGGGATGGCGATGAGATCTGAAAGAGGATGGCTGAAAAGTGACGCAATGTTGATTTGGCTTTGTGGTTAAAAACTGAACAAAAGGTTTTACCGTATTTGGGTAGGGGATAATGGATGTTGAAATAGTCCTCATAGAAGTCAAGCATTTTGACAGCAGCTTCGAGGGGATAGTGGGTCTGAGACCCTTTCCACGGATCAGCATAGACGGACACCTTTCACCATGTTGCGGTACATGAGGGGACAATTAAAGCCTCAGTGATTTCGATGTTCATCAATAAACTTGGAGAATAGGTTTTTCTCAGAGCCCCCTACCTGCACTCCAGATGATGTTGTCGCAGTCACAGATTTAAAATCACAAATGACAAAAGCTACAAGGTACGTGCTCATCTTTACACTTGCGGCATACTGGTCCTCCAGCAAGCCATCATCCACTTCAACTGATTTTACCTGGAACAAGCGGACCCCCTGTCATTTGCCATTGCGTCTGATGCGGAAGACCAAATCGGGAATCAAACGGCTACGCTACTTACTATCGGCATGTTGGACAAAGAAATGTACTCAGAGCTCCGTCTGATCCGCACTGAGAAGTTGGCTTTAAAGCTTGGCTCGTCAAAACAAGGGAATGCCATGCGTGCGCTTGTAGGTTCAAAGTGAGTGGAGGCTAAGGTTCTAAAAACAGCCACGGACTCAATTATTATACAGGTTACAACTTTCTTTACAGCAAATTTCCTTTTCACCTGATCTCTCCTGAACTGGTTGTGTAGGTGCTTTTATAGAAACCCCGGAAGCCCTCTGCCAATTCCGCCTCAAACTCAATATATAGGAAGTACTTCTCTCCACTGCTGAGCACCCTGGGAGAAAAGATGCCGATCTGCTCATGGGCAAGGTTATGAAGACAAGGTAGAACCTAGAACATGAGATGAAGTCGGTCAGTCCGATCAGTATTCATGTGCTAATCTGGCTGCTTTAACGACTACGGTACCTGGTCAGACAGATGATCAAGGTTCTTGTCCAGAATGGTTGCCTTGGAGATCTGCAGACCCTTACTGTGTAACACAACCCAATTTGTGTTGTTCTGGACGTCAATTTGGATCGTGACTGAGCCGGTGAAACGGAGACTAGTGAGGTTGGGGTGCACCAAGATGTGGTAATGAAGAGGAATAATATACCTAAGAAGAAAAATGAATTCTTGGACTAAATCCCAACAGTGTTTTTTTGTAATTACTTGACTTTTCCAGTAAAGACAGCAGGGAGATTACCTTGGCAGACGAAAACGGCTCCAAGGGAAGGACAGATTGTCTCTCTCTGAAGGAGTTTGTTCTCCAGAAGGACGAGGAGGGTTTGATGCCTGCTGTGAAATTTGGGTGGGCTGCATTCCAACCACATATGAATGGAGAAGAAACAGCACTAACAGCCTCACCACGACCATTTTGGATGAAATGTCCTTGATTGAACAAAAAGCCAAATCCGTGCACCAGGCGAACAATGGCTGATGAAAGCAAGCTGTCAAATCCTTCTTTTTGTTCGCCTATGTCCTCCGCCAAAATGCACAGGCAGGTTTTTTTTTTCCTTCGCTTTGCTTCTTAAACCTAAAAAAGAATTAAGATGATTCGTAAGTGGTCTTTTGTGTTCAGGTTTAACTAGCATGATAAAGTTGAAGCAGTAGACATTGTCTTCATTATGCTTTAAGTTTTATTCCTGTCTTTTAAAACCCTGTAAAAACCAATGTAACCTATATGCCATCCATCCATCCATTTTCTGATTCGCTTTATCCTCACAAGAGTCGCGGGGCGTGCTGGAGCCTATCCCAGCCGTCTTCGGGCAGTAGGCGCGGGACACCCTGAACTGGTTGCCAGCCAATTGCAGGGCACACAGAGACGAACAACCATCCGCGCTCACACTGGCACCTAGGGACAATTTGGACTGTTCAATCAGCCTGCAATGCATGTTTTTGGAATGTGGGAGGAAACCGCAGTACCTGGAAAAAACCCACATGCTTGCATGTTATTTTTCTCCCAGGTACTTTCTCCTACATGCCACAAACAAGCATTTTAGGTCTATTGAAGATTTGAATGTGCCCATGAATGTCATATGTGGACCCGACTGTTGGCTGGCGACCAGTCCAGGGTGTACCCCACCTCTCAACCAAAGCCAGATGGAAGGATAGGCTCCAGCTCACTGGTAACATTAATGAGGACAAGGCCATTGGAAATTGATGGCTGAATTGGCCCAAAAACAAGAATAGCAGTAGAACAATGCAACAGTGAATAAAATAAATATCATGTGGCAGTTCCAGCTAGCAATCAAGCTAAATGTGTCAGAAGTTAAAACGTGTCAAAAAGATATATTTTTGGGCAAAAATTGCTCAACCCCTAATGATCTTTCAATTTGGTATGATTTTTGCCACAGTGTTGTCATTCTGCAAAAGCTACTGTCAAGCTTGGTGAAGAACCTGAAAAATGCGGAAAAAATCGAGCAAGCACAACAACTGCGATAGTAATAATGATTCCGACAGAGCACGACACCATGACAGCAGCAAGTATCTGATGTCGTCTGAATGGAGAGTGACTCTATACTCAGATTTATGACACATCAGCCGTTACAGGTAGAGCACAAGGGCGTCAGATTAAAGGTCAGGAGTACAATGAAATGGTGATCGAGTAGCATATAATAAATACCAAACGCAAAGTAGAGAAAGAAACATGGTCACGAAAAATAATAACATCAAAGTAATCCATCCGAGACTGATGCAGCCGACACAACGACAAGCCACATGCTTGTCAGTGTGGACAAAAGCAGATCAGGCCACAGCTAAAAGTATGAGGTGACAACAGCTGCAGGGGCACAGAGGCAGGTCAAAACGGAGGGAGCATGACAGTCCCCTTGAAATGCTCCCAGTAGTCTATGGGGGGTTTAAGAATAGCTGTGAAGAAGAAAAAAATCAAAGAAAGCTTTACCTTGATCATTTTAAGCTTCATCACTCCAATCTTGTGCCTGGAAACTGAAAACTTTCACTTTCTCTTTTAAACACCCCTCCCACTGTACGGAGTCCACCCGCCACTAGGAGGCATGTCGGCGCAGGAAAAGCGAATCTTTCCGTTGCGGCGCTGTTCGCAAGCGTTCAGAAAGTCACTTTCTTACCTCAGATATGACGGTCTTGGGCAAATTTGCCCCCATCAATCCTTGCGTGTGGCTCGAGGAGGGTCCATTGTTCGTGTCATGTCACAACGCGAGTCAATAAACCCAGAATGCACTGCTCCTGAGAAATGGCATTCAACCAATGCACTTGTGCACAACCCGCAAGGCGTGCACTCAAGTACGACCACCCTTACAGTTACAATGATGCGCAAATCGGCCCCACACAAGTGAACAGAGAGACATTTGGAAGCGGAGGCAGACATGGCGGGCCGACAAAAAGCACTATTTTACCTTAGTTTTATCATCTTATGGACAGGTGAGAATTTCTACTTTCCTAAGTTAAGAATGTGCAAAAAAAAGGTCAGCGAAATAAAGACCTTATTTTGTGAGGAAAAATGTTGATGTTGAGGAAAAATGTTCATGTTATTGTGGTGCTAGAGGTGCCACGAGTGATTAATCGATGAGTAACTGATTAGCATAGCATATTAATTGATAATCGGTTTGCTAATCGATTAATCGTTAAACCTTAACCAGTTTACGTTGTTAAACCTAATTTGTGTGTGTGTGTGTGTGTGTGTGTGTGTTTGAAAATAAGAGATTTGCACCCAGTAATAAACATTTTTGCGGATTTGGTGTTACGGAGGAGGTTTTTATATGAGTTATAGCTTATTTCATTTAAAGAATACTAACGATCGTTTTTATTACATTTTTGAAACCAAATGTAATTCTCTTGACAACTTTTCACACCTTATTTGATCGTTTTGTGACTTGCTTTCCAACCGGCCCATTTTGGTCCAGGAAGTGTCGATAACGAAACGCAAGTAAATTACAAACATCCTAAACGAAATGAATAAATTCAAGTCATATTTAGGAATTATTTATATTGTTTGATTCTTATTACCCTGCGCTTTATCAAGTGAATTTGTAATGCCGGTTTATATGCACAAAACATAAAAACACCTTCTCCTTCTCTGTTGTGAGGAGTTAAATGTGACACGCTGGCATCACTGGCGCCTCCTGTTCACCTGTCGGGGGAGAGACTAGGCTGGACCCTTTTGTTTTGCATGGTGAAGAACTTCAGGAGAGGGCATCTGGAGGTCACCTGGAGGTCACCGTCAGAAGGTTACAGGTCAAGCGGGCCTGTCCACTTTGCTACAAATAGCAAGCATCTTAACCACAACGCCGTGGCAGGAATCACAGTGGCCACCAAAGCGTGGACTTCATACAGCTGCTCTGTGAGTCGACATCGCAGGCTGAGCAAGAGACACCACAGCACCTTCACAGGTTGCACAGTTCAGAGTCACCTATCTCCACCATCCGAAATATTTTACATGACAGTAACTCCTTTGTACCCTCTCCAGATGCCCAAGATGACATCTGCAATGAAAATGATCAAAGTAAAGGTACACGCTAATTATTGTTGTTGCTCTTGTTCATCTACCTTATCTCTACCTTGTTTGACATCATTTAAAAATCTCATAGACAAATTGATTTTTAATCTTACTTATATTTTTGTACTGTTTTTTAACCATACATTGTTTCCTTGAGCTTGCATTTTATTGATTATCACCATTCAAAAAGATCGGTTTCTTTTTAATACATGGTGCGGTTTCATCCTCAGATGTTGCAATATGGACAAACATAATAATCGTCTTCATCATGAGGCTGCTTCTTTTGAAGATTCTTGTCCTTAACTCTGTGGTGACAGTGCACGCTGTTATAAAGTGGTAAGAGACTTGTGCGACACACAAATAAGTCAATTAGTCAAATCATCTGTATGTACCTTTTAGTGGTGCAAAATCTTATACCCTTGACACATGACTTGATCATTTTCCATCCTGAAAAACGTTCACACATTTAAGTATGGTACAGTATTTTTAAAAAGTTTGTATCTGGCCTTGTCGTTTTATGAATCTCTTTCTTTTATTTCCATTACTTATGTCAGGCTGTCACTTTGGAACCTGCTGGTGTAGCTTGTGTCTCAAAGGGCATACATTTAATACAGTAATACTGCAGCCTTAGTATACTGTGGTAGATGATTGCCAGATTTATACTGATAACCAGTTGATGTGTGGATAGTCGTATCAATCATTAAAAAAAAAAATCTTTCAGACTTAAACTTTTTTCACTTTCAGATGAGTTGAAAGTGCCACTGGCAATCCAAGAGGGAGACTTTTTCCTCGCTGAAATCTGCACTCGACATTGAAGACTCCCACCACCCTTGAGAATGGCTTCATGAAAGGATTTTGGAATCGAATAATTTGGAATAATTATCCACAATAATTTATCCACAAGAGGGTCAAAAGGGAGGCAAGTCCCGGCAGCAATTTATTGTTTTGACAAGTTTGCGTCCCAGGTGCAGACAACGTTGTCAGTTGAGGTTGCGTCAAAGCCAAACCTCACATTTTATGAGGCGCTTGCCTAACCTCAGACAGACGGTGGTGCATTCTAAGAGTGTCATCCTAATCTTCCTTCCCATCTCATAGCTTGGAAAGTTGTTTTAAATGTTGCTTTTAATGATTAGGTAACGCCGGGACGCTTTTGACTTGTTTGTTGAAATAAAACACTGAAGACAAATTTCTTTCCTCCATGTTTTAAGTGCCTTGAATAACACACTTGACATAGCAACAGAGAACCACTGGGTGACAGAACGATCACAACTTACAAATTTTAAATTATTCACAGAGGCAAGAGGATGGAGCTATACAATGCAGGAATCTACAGTTCTTAAATAAGTTAAGTATGCCAGCCTCGCTTCACAAACCATTGACACGTGATAAACGCAAACAAAATTGCAATTGCAAAAAAACATTTGCTAAAGCTGATGGCCAAACAAAACAGAATAATTACAGAGAATGTCATAAGACCTATTGGCTCATTGTCCAGAGTTGACACATTTCTATCAGGTATTAAAAAAAGAAAACAAAACTTTGCAACAAGTGCTGCAATATCCAAAAACGGACACTGCGGTGAAACGTTTATTTGCCGGGATTAGTCCAATGTTCAGTACTTGACGTGGGATCCCAGCAAGAGACGGCTTATTAATTTAAAGTAGCGCATTGAACAGCAGGAGAGGGGGAAGGTGCTGGTTTGATGCTGAGTTGCGTCCTTTGTACATGAAGAAACGGCTGTTTGTCTTTGGCTCAAATCAACTCAACAAAGACTACAGTGAGGAAGAAACACAAACCCATAGACTGTACTTGCAGCCTATTGGCAAAGAGGTGGGAATGCTCTAAAATGACTCCGAGAATAACGAGAAACACATCCAGGCAAGTCGGCAATTGGATCGAAAAAACACTGACACACACAAAACGTTGACATCAGGACTGAAGAAGAAGAAGAGCGTGTCCATACAAATGTTTTTAGATAACAACTCACATAATACTTAAAACATTATACTGAGTAAAATCAGCTAATTTTGAGATTGATGTACTGTATTTTCATTAAAAAAATTCCCGACTTAAGCGTGGGTAAGAAACACTGACATGGATTTCAATGAGCAAAAAGGAAATCAAAATAAAGTGCTTCTATGAAAAAAAAAACTACACTATTACACAGTGTGAGAAACATTATTTACATATTGGGTAATGTATCACTTATCACCTACAGAGCAACATTTAAGTCATTGTCATTAGCTTCTGATCCAAAGATGAAGAAAGCATGAAAGTGAGACCACTATTAGATGCGCGTCACCTCTGCTAAAGTAAAAATTTCCTGTTGAGTGATGAACCAGTATTAGCGCTCAGGAAAAAACTAGTGCACTTCATATACATGCAGGTCTATCACTTCTACGCAAAGCTGAGTGTACAAAGCAGGAGCAGAGTGAGAAGTTGCAATGGTTGGGGGTGCAAGGTGGAAGGGGCAGAACCTTGCGGGTAGATCCTCCATCTGTCTCTGTGCGGGTGAAGACTCTCCATGTCTTTCTGGGCACTGTATGCTGCCACCGTGAAGTTAGCGTCCCCAGTGGTTAAGAGATCAAACACACAGGAGTGGAAGTAAATGTCCTGCACCTCCAGCTGCTCCCGGCAGCGTTCCTTCGCACCCTCCGCGGTGAACACCTGCCTGTCACTGGGGGAGTATAACTGTATCTGCGAGGAGTACCTGGGCCTGTGCAGATGCTGGAGCTGAAGGCCGACCGAAGGCGGCGTAAGCGGGAGGTGGCCGCTCTGGTCGATGCGCTCGACTCTGGGGCAGCCGTTCAGACACAGCTGCAGGTCCTGGGTGGCATCGTAAGCCTGAGCCAGCTCCTCGGGGATTCGCACTGCCAGGGTCAGATAGCGACCGAGCTGTCGGACGATAACCGTCACGCCGATGTAGCCCGCGTGCAACTCGACGTGGTGGCCCGGACTGCGCTCTGAGATCCAAAGGGCCCTCACTTTGCCGGCGGCGCCGTCGTTCCCCACCGAAACATGGATGGGGTCTCCGCTGCTCACGGTGCCGTCGTCGAAGGCGGCGGGTAGGTTGTCCGTCACGGCTTGGTAGACCCTTTGGTCGGTGCAGCCCTCATAGGGCTTGAAGATAACCGTGATCTAGAAGGACGCAGAGAGACTAGCATTAACAATGAACACATTTATATATATATAATCCACAGATGTAATATTATTCAGAATGCTGTGTTTAGACTAGTGGGGGCGCATAGAACATACATACATATATATATATATATATATATATATATATATATATATATATATATATATATATATATATATATATATATATATATATATATATATATATATATATATATATATATATATATATTGAATAACACACTTGACACAGCAACAGAGAACCACTGGGTGACAGAACGATCACAACTTACACATTTTAAATTATTCACAGAGGCATGCTTTGACGGAGAAATATATATATATATATATATATATATATATATATATATATATATATATATATATATATATATATATATATTGTACAAGTTTATTTCAATCAGAGGTTTGGCAAAAGGTCTCTGAGCAACAAACACACACACACACACACACACAAACACAGCGCAACATTTAAAAAATGTCTCGATGAGTTTTTAACAAGTTGCAATTTGACACAGCTATGCAAACATGCTAGCGCATGCACGCACGCACACACACACACACGCACACACACACAGGACAGTGGAAGCAGTGGTGTGTGTACAAGGGTGTGGTGTGAGCACGGCACTGAGCTTTCGTCCAGCATCATAGTTCCGGTGAATGGCGGCTTTGTTCACATGACAGCCATGAGAAATGGGCCCAGTCAGGCCATTAAGCCTGGAGGGCCGTTAGTATGTTTGTGTGTGTGCTTGTAAGTGTGTGTGTATGTGTACACGTGTGTGTATGTTTCTAATAATTGTGACTAATAACATGCCCCACCTCTTGACACAAGGTCAGACCTTCATCTCCACAGTGCAGCAACCATACTATTTGCTTTGTGTGTGTGTGTGTGTGTGTGTGTGTGTGTGTGTGAGTGCGCGTGTGGAGGGGTGTGTGTGCAAGGTTGCACAGTGTGTGTGTCCGCCAGGCTGTGCAAGTCTATTTGCTTGTGTAGGTGTGTATGTTTTTGACTGACGAAAGTTGCGCGTGGACTAAAATGAAGAGGGCAGAACGATACAAGAAACATCAGTGTATCTTTTTAAAATGTCCCCTGTTTTTGTGCGTCTGTGATATCAAACGATGATAAAGGCTTTCAACTTACAAGTACACTTTGAGCGCAAGGAGATGAGGCGCTGCAGTAAACAGCGGGTTCTTTCACACATATCATTCCACGTTATTAAAGGTCAGGCTTTTCGCAGCCATTAACCACGTTAGGTTTCACAAGAGTGCTTCAGTCACAAGAGACAGTCACAAGACTGAGCTATTGGCTGCACACCTGTGAGGCTGACTGGCCGAGACCCACAGAGAGATTCTTACTTCAAGTAGAACAGATTGATAGGTTGAGAGAAAGTAACATTTTCCACCTATCGGTACCATTTTCAGTGTCATCAGTCAAAAAAAAAAAGAGGGGGGGGCACCAAAATAACACAAACATATCATTTTTTGACACTTTGAAGCATTGATAACGTAGGGAAGGAGTGGAGTTTGACAGACTGCAGTCTGCTGAATGGTTAGCAGAGAATGCTATCGTCATACTGAATGTTTATGGAATTCACACAAGGGTAACATTGTTTCAGTGTGTAATGATGCCATACCAAAGAGGAACTGGTCAATCAAATTGGACCACCACAAAGTTTATTTTTATTTATTTTTTTATCAGCACGCAATAGGGAGGATTTTAATCTTTATTATTGTCCTCAATTATATCCTCCTGACTACCAGTAGTTCAAATTTGTCCTCTGTAGAGGACATTTGTGAACCTAAATATCTCCCACCCAGTGCATCCAATCACATTAAGTCCTTTTGTGCTTTAAAGAGGACATTCAGTGCTTTCCAATGATACCAAATTTGTAGGGGGTGGGGCTTTGTTACTTTGACTTCTCAATAGAAGAAAATGGCTTCCATCAGTGCAAGCACTTTTTATAAGAAGAGAAAAAGTAATGCTTTTTATCAAACACATTTTGTCTTGAAATGCTGTTGGCATTTTATTTATAAGACTCTTATGAACACGTTAAAGTGTTGTTTGAGTTGTTTTAAGTGTATGTGAGCCTAGTATTCAAGTGTTTAAAAAATGTAGTGGAATTTCAAAATTGTCTTTTGGAGTAGTCCAATTACGTCACGTAGATTGAGGAATTTCAAAATAAATGTGATTGGACAACATTTTTTTTTCCTGGTAGTCAGGAGGATATATATATATATATATACTGTTGTTGCTTCTGTTAAAATAAAACCTGAAAATAAAATTCTAATTTTGATGATGGATGGAATGGATAGCGACTGTTTGTACCTTTGATGTGAATAACTAAGCATGAAGACCAATCAAAGTTCGCAATAGTAAATGAAAGTTATCCATCCATCCATTATCTAAATCGTGAGGGTACACTCTGAAGTGGTTGCCAGCCAATCCCAAGTAAATGTCAGTTAGTTAGCGTAAATTTTATGACAAGTGTTGGCTTGTGAAATATCGTCTATTATAAAGTTCTGTGGTCAACATGACATTTTTCCTATTTTCCTTGATGGACCACAACGTTTTGTGAGATTTGCAGAAATGTCGCTAAATGTCCATTTTTCAATGGAAACCTTTCAAGAATTTTGGTCAAACTGTTTCAGAGTTTTTCAACCAAGCCAGATCACTTTTAACAAACAGATCAACTCAACAGTACAGCTGGGTTGAAACAACCAATGGCTTTTATGGCTTACTATTTGTTATCATCTTTTAAAATCAGTAAATGATCAACAAACAGCTTGTCTCTTACCTTATTGGTGGCTGTGGCAGAGGAACCCGTGACCACTGGAACATTGGTGACCTGGACCGACAGATAGTCATTATCGATGAGAGGCCACGCCCCCTCCACCTTGCAGGTCTGGAAGCTGTCCTTGAATGTCCTCAAATGGGGGTCTCCGAAAAGGCCGCAGAAAAGGAATCCCTGCCTCGTGTGGGTGTGGCCGTGAGTGTGTGCGTGCGCATGGGCGGGTGTGTGCGCATGCTGAGTGCGGCTGTAGTAGTTGCACGGCTCGTGGTGGACCTCGGGGTGCGCGGAGGAAACGGGGCCGTCTCGGGAGCAGTTCCTCTGGCTCATTAAATCCGAGATGCCCAAAACGGCCGAGTGGAAGACCAGGTTGCCCCTGCAGGACTTTGCTGTCCTCTGTGTGCAGGCTGAGTAAGCTCGCAAAGCTTTGCAGAATTCTACGTGAAAGTCATCCACAGCCGGCGTGAGGTGAGAGGTCAGGGAGACAAAGTCAGTGGTGCACTTATGGATGCGACACTGCGGGGTGATCACCTGGCACTGCCCTATAGAGGAGAAAGAAAAATACAATCAGTAACAAGGGTCGGCAGAAAACCTCCTGAAAGATGAACACGTGTCTGAGAATGCTGGACAGGTTGATTGTAGGCAGAAATGCAAAGTTTATGTCCCCACTGAACGCACGTAAAATGACTGCTTGTAGCTGGCTTTGATCTTAAACTCACAAACTGACTGGCTGGTTTGAATCTGATAAAAGAAGAAAAAGAGTCGCCCAGCGGCTGCTCAGAACGTTTCGATCAATCAAGCAAAGCCGCACTGTAAGGGTAATAAAGCCAAAGTGTCATAAACCAAAGAGCAGCAGAAATAAAAAGAGAAAGAATTGTTAAGAATACTGAAGACTGTAAAAGATAAGGCCACGTTTATCGAGTACCATAAAAAGCTACTACAAATCTCACCACACTGTGTGTAAAATCGACAGACATGTTGGCTTTCCAGGCGAACTTGAGAATTTTCCTGATGACTGTTTACTCAACACATTTGAAAAGTGAGCAGAACCTGTACAATTCACCCCTTTGTCAAATTAAGATTTTTTTTTCAATCTCAACAGACGAAGACACAATGTTAACAATAAATAAATACGGTAGATAAATGGATGGATAAGCAAAGTCAACCACAGTTGACATATCAAGTTATTTGGCGGAAAAAAACTGACAGCAGTGACGTGAACCAGGGATCATGAACTACAATCTCGCAGCAGGTTCAGAAGAAGCAAGAAACCTCCCTTGACTTTATGGAAGGGAATTATTTGATGCAGTCGACTCCAATAATGGTTTGGGGCAAATAAGTTGAGACCTAGCCTAAAAACTGACAGATTGTGGCCTCAGAAATGGCGGCCATTTGGAGTAGATATGAATCTAACATGTTGCTACTGTACACCTAATATAATAGTCTTAGTATAGTTACAAAACTTATTACGTTACTTTTTGACAGAACAAAGTTGGGCAAAATACACAGCTGCGGAAAGTTTATCTTCCGGAAAGACAACAGCAGACAATTGTCGCTAGGCAGCAGAAGTGAGTAACATGACACGCGAGTCATTGATCACCACACCAAATTCAGACACGGTCTGGTAAATGCGTGGTTTTCACACGAAACTCAACAAGTTAGCGAATAGAGTGTTCCATTTCTATTTACAACCACTTCATTAAGATGCTAAAAGTTCAAATGTTTTCGTGCCATTGAGTTTTATCGCAATTTTAGTGACTATATTTTTCTTGCCAAATGGAAAGTTCAGCCACACGGGCGGCTGTTCGTGACAGAGCGTGTCTGTGTGTGGCAGAGTGGCGGCGTGCGGTGTTAGAAGCGTGACAGCGGAGGTGGGATCGTACGGGGTGAGAGCCATAATTTCATTCTTAATTTAGATAGATAGATCGCTAGCTAGATAACTAGATAGCTAGCTAGCTAGATAGCTAGATAGATAGATAGCTAGATAGCTAGATAGATAGATAGATAGATAGATAGCTAGATAGCTAGATAGATAGATAGATAGATAGATAGATAGATAGATAGATAGATAGATAGATAGATAGATAGATAGATAGATAGATAGATAGATAGATAGATAGATAGATAGATAGATAGATAGATAGATAGATAGATAGATAGATAGATAGATAGATAGATAGATAGATAGATAGATAGATAGATAGATAGATAGATGGACAGATTTTTTTTTAACAAAGAAGCAATGCATGCAATTTTGTCTGTGTCCCACTTGAAAGTAAATCTGGGTGGTTGTTTTTCCACATTGCTTCATTTCGGAACGCAACAAGAGTAAATCGGACGTTTTTGTAACGGTGGAGCGAGGGAGGGCAACTGGAGAGCAGATCTAATGCATCCGTCAAAGCATGCCTCTATTAGATTAGGCCAGAGAGGAGAAGGGCTCTGCAGTGAATGAGCAGCTGCAAACGCACATTCAGAGACAAGAGAAAGAATGCCGGTTGTGCATTCATTTAAACCTCATAAGGTGGTATGATCCCCTCAAGGCCAGTCAGGAAAAAAAAAATCAAAATTATTCAGCTGAAATCAACAAATTCTTCAGACGTCACACCACCAGTTAACAATATTCGATCTGGCTGATACAAAAACAGGCACACAAGCTTGCCTTTGTACAAGTTGGGGAGGGGGGGGGGGGGCATGAAGGAGTCTGTACCACCATTTGGGGGCAGTAGTGCTACGAGTTTACAAAACAGTATGAGGGGATGAATATCTACCTCACTTGGCTGTTAAATAGTGACATCAACCCATACACACATTCGGTGGCCGTCCGACACTGTGAGTCCTGAGGACACGTTGTCCCTGACTGAATTAACCCGACTTTTGTTCCTATGTGCAGGCAGCACGAAAATACAGCTCATTATCTTATCAATGAGAATTTATTCCCTCTCAGAAGGTATCATTATCAGGAGCGGTACTAGCACGAACAAAAGCCCCCCCTTGCGCCACCAAACGCGAGCAGAGTGATGGAGCAATCCAATGGGAACAGAGATCAAAGCTGAACAAAGAAATGCTTTTGCAAAAACGGGATCTTGCTATGACGAATAACAACTGTTCGGGCACACTTGGAATGTAAACCGTGCTCTGGTTTGTGCTTCAGCTGGAGTTGCGTCCCGGAAAACTGTCTAGTCTGAGATGCTCATCCTCAGATATGCTTAAACAGACTGGCGCGCACACACAAACACACACATAAATATATATATATTTTATTTTATTTTTTATTTTTGGGCGGGGGGTGCACTCAAATGTGTAAAGTGACCAGGGGATAGGTAAAATTATTGTTTCAGTTGAGATGAATTTTAAAGTGAATATGCATTGAGTGATTTATGTTTTGGAGTGATTTAAGAAAAAAAAGAAAGATTTTATAAATGTAAATTCAACAGTATAAGTTGAATAGAGGGTGGCACGGTAGTCGACTGGTTAGCACTTCCGCCTCACAGTGTGGCGTTTGCATGTTCTCTCTCATGCCTACGTGAGTTTTCTCCAGGTACGCCGGTTTGCTCCCACATTCCAAAAAAAATGCATGGCAGGCTGATTGAGCACTCTAAATTGTCCCTAGGTGTGAGTGTGAACGCAAATGGTTGTTTGTCTCTGTTTGAACGCCTTGTGCTGAACCACCTAAAGAACGTCACCGGACCCCTGCTGGACCCTCTTCAGTTTGCCTACCGGGCAAACAGGTCTGTGGAGGACGCAGTCAACATAGGTCTGCACTACATCCTCGAGCACCTCGACAGCACAGGGACCTCACGCAAGGATCCTGTTTGTGGATTTCAGCTCGGCGTTCAACACCATCATACCGAACTCCTCACCCCAAACTCCTCCACCTCGGTGTGTCCCCTACGATCTGCCAGTGGATCCTCAGCTTCCTGACGGGACGGACACAACAGGTGAGACTGGGAGCGACAACATCACCAACACGCACCACTAGCACTGGAGCCCCACAGGGATGTGTCCTCTCTCCACTGCTCTTCTCCTCTACACAAACGACTGCACCTCAACAAGTCCAGCTGTCAAACTCATAAAGTTCGCAGACGACACCACGGTCATCGGTCTCATCAAAGACGGCGACGAGTCTGCGTACCGACAACAAGTGGAGCAGCTGGAGCTTTGGTGCAGCCGACACAACCTCGGGCTGAACACGCTCAAGACGGTAGAGATGATCGTGGACTTCAGGAAACATCCTTCTCCAGAGTTGCCCTCACACTATCCAACTGCCCTGTGTCAACCGTCGAGACCTTCAAGTTCCTGGGAATCACAGTCTCCCAGGACATGAAGTGGGAAGTCAACACCATCTCCATCCTGAAAAGGGCCCAGCAGAGGATGTACTTCCTGAGGCTGCTGAGGAAGCACGGCCTGCCACAGGAGGTGCTACGTCAGTTCTACACGGCAGTCATCGAATCAATCCTGTGTTCTTCCATCACGGTTTGGTTTGGGGCCGCCACAAAGAAGGACAAAATCCGACTTCAACGGACAATTAGGAGGGCGGAAAAATCATTGGCACCGCCTACCCACTCTTGAGGACTTGCACACCGCAAGAATCAAGACAAGGGCACGGAAAATCCTCCTGGATCCCCGCATCCTGCCCACCACCTTTTCCAGTTACTCCCCTCAGGCAGGCGCTACAGATCCATGCGCACCAAATCCAGCAGACACTTGAACAGCTTCTTCCCTCTAGCCATTAACTCCTAAACAGTCACTGACGTAGTCACTCTTCTTGTGCAACAAATATTGTATCTCTCTAAAATGGTTCAATGATTTTCTGCACCAACTGTACAAACTGTAATAGTATTGTATTCTACCACTGATCACTTTAGCTCTGCTTGAAACTATGGTTCACTTACATTATGAAATTTCCTTCCATACCAATTTGTCATGTTCTTGTTTATGATGATACTAATGCAGCGTGTATACCGGAGACAAATTCCTTGTGTGTTCTACATACTTGGCCAATAAAGATGATTCTGATTCTGATTCTGATTCTGATTGGCTGGCAACCGGTTCAGGGTGTACGCCACCTACTGCCCGAAGACGGCTGTGATAGGCTCCGGTATACCCCGCGACCCTCATGAGGAAAACCGAATTAGAAAATGGATGGAAGTTGAATAGAACTGTAACTTTTATACTTTGGAATCTAAACGGGGGCTACATGTGCCCTACCAATTTTTGAAATATAAAAACACCACTAATTCCACAGCAACTGAGAGTAATCTATCAATTATGATGCTATCAAGTCAAGAATAAGAATACGACATGCTGAACAAAGGATGACAGTCGAGTATTTTGTGGTCTGTCCCCTTGGCATGTTACTTTTCATTCCAAGAAGATGAGCTCTGTTTATGAGAAAGTGTTTTATGCGCTCTGCCTATTTCATCCCTGTTGTTGCACAACAGTGAGCCAATCAACTGACTGCTATGTGCAGCTCCACCCTCAGTGCAATTCCACTGTGGCTGGTGCCCAAACTGAAGATGGCAAAGTTTCATTGTCGAAACAATAACACAGCAGTATTTGCCTTTCTTTTTTGCTCCATTGCTTCTTCTGCTTCTATTATCTTAGAGGTTCAACACTGTTTTGCTGTATAGCTGCTATTCTGTAATAATTCGCCGCCATCAGCAATATTTCAACCGGCAAACAAGCTCCTGCATTCCCCACATGGCTTCTCTACAAACACAATGGGTTCAAAAGATCCACAATGTGAATCTCCTCGGCTCGGTTTGGAGTTTTCTTTTGTCTTCTGATTTGGAAGCCTCCAACCACATTTATCTCCAGAGATTTGACAGGGATTATCTCACAACCCAAGTGCTTATTGATCACCTTGTTGTGCACTCGCTCTCTCACCCTGAGCTCGGATCACACAAACAGCCCTCCGAGCACAGGCTGCAACACTTTACGGGAACTCACAACAACATGCACCCTCCTTGACTAGAAAGTCAGGAGTGTGAACACAAGATTCCGACATTCCTGTCTTCCTGTCTAAACAAACACACGGCACTGACGTCCGTGAAGACTAAAACAGCAATGAGAAGTACATCTCAGGAACGATCACGCATTGTACAAGTTAATACAAATCAATCCTCTGTTTGCCAAATGAATGATACACATTCTTTCCAGGTGAGGCCGAGGGGTGCCTCGAAGGTTCCTTTTTTAATGGCAAGTGGGTCTCTGTTTTTCCCACCAGGCTGTGTGTAGGCGTGCTTTTGTCCCGCTGCCATGGCTGTGTTAAACTAATTACTGAAGGTGTGACTGCTCTACAGACAGCCAACCCCCTGCACACGCACCATAACACACACACACACACACACAGGCACACTTTTGAACAAGAGGCTACATAAAGAGAGAGTCTGCTTTTAGTCCCATATAAACATGCATTTGTTCACCAGGATAAAAGCTATGTGGGATTGGGAAGTGAATCATGTCCTTAAACAGCTTTGAGATACAGTATCTGCGTGTTTTATTTCATTTTTAAAACACCCTAGTAACGTTTAGTTTCAGGTGAACACGCACGCATCCTTTATACTCTTGTCCTTATTCAGACAAAGACGTGTTTCTCCTGCAGCTCATTTTAGAAGACAGTTTATGCTAGGAACATGCCTTTGACAGCCTATCCTAACATTGTTGAGCGGGATCATTAAAATGAGGCTAACATGAACGGCATTTAACTTTTACGATGACGATATCCCTACCAGAGATGTCTATTATGCACTACTGGTGTCTCTATATCGAGGTGCATATACATTACAGGATTTGTTAGTTTTTATATCAGCTGTAAATCCTGTTTCAACTTTGATTTTGGAGACACACCTAATAGAGATTAATATAGATAGAATTTATTAGTATTTATAAAACGTCGAAAATGTTCAACTCCATTTATTTAGCTCAACTTTTATTGCGACCCTGTGCATAGGATGCATTGATTGCTATTCATTGAGCTGCTCCCAAAAATACATTAAACAAGGCTTTACTTTTATGATGAGACCCATAACTACTTAGACAATTATTGATAACAACTATATTCACATGTGCAGGAGGAATGCTGCAAATCTCCCCGACTCTAGTAGCCATTAAGGGGCAGACAGGAGGAGAATGACGGCCCCAGAGAGAGGAGCATGCAGAAACTCGATCCGGGCCGGGACTGCTGCACTCGCGCTATAAGCGGAGCCAATGTCAAGTAGGCGTGGGCCCACAACAAAGAAGAATTTAAAAGTGCAAAAAGCAACAACACCATCTGGTCATTGATTACGTGTGGTATGTTTATTGCACGCTATGAGCAGAGACTGACACAATGGGGGAAAAAGTGGCCGCGATGTGCTTACCTATGCGGGCAGCGGAGGTCAGAGCGATGATCAGTAGCAGCAGTGGCCGGAAGCGGCGCACCGTAGACGGGGAGGCGAGGCGCTCAGCCCCGCTGCAACAGCATCCGGCTCTCCCCATCCCCGTCCATGCAGGGCCAGGAAGGGGGAGAGGACAGAGCTCAAAAAGGCGAGGAGGAGTGGTGCTCAGGCCTCAGGACTACTACTTCTTCTTCCTCCTCTTCTTCTTCCCCGCTCTTCTCTCCTTGTTGTCCTCCACGGGTGAGCAAGAGCATTGAAACCCTTCCACTCCACGAATGCGGGGCCGAGGTGCACCAGGAGAGCCTAGGAAGAGGAGAAAGTATGGCTGTCAACGATAGCGCTCACACTTTGACATGTCCTCGCATCCACACGCGTGTGATTGCAGCGCGCGACCCGGCCACCACTCGAACTGCTTGCTTTTCACGATCGTAGGCGAGTTGGCGTACTCAAAACACGCACAATCTCTTCTCTGCTTCTCCTTGCGTGATCTCGCCTCCCCCTCCACTCCTCCCCTTTCACTTTCTCCTCCTCCTCCAACAAATCAATAGAGCTTCAAGTGAGCCCTGCTCGCGGGAATCACGCCCACAGTCATTGAGAGAGAGAGAGAGAGAGAGAGAGAGAGAGAGAGAGAGAGAGAGAGAGAGAGAGAGAGAGAGAGAGAGAGACAGACAGACAGACAGACAGACAGACAGACAGACAGACAGACAGACAGACAGACAGACAGACAGACAGACAGACAGACAGACAGACAGACAGACAGACAGACAGACAGGGTGACCTTTACAAACATTTCTCAGATCGTCATGTTTGATAAGTACGAATCAAATGTCTGAAAATCAGGCGTAACCCCAAATTTGAGCCAGTTCTCAAAACTATTTTGTCACTGCCCTTTTTGGAGAAGTCTGTTTCCAAACGTTCTCAATTCAGATTCACAAGCCGAGCAATATAAAAAAAAAATTAAGGCTCTGTCGGGAGCGCTACATATCCAGTCCCTATACAGTATATCAGAGTGAGGGGGCAGCACCATCTGACTTGCAGGTTAGGGCACCCAAAGGGGTTGGAGAGGCCCTGTGTGTATGCCTACTTTAAAATATTTACAAGTTTTGCCAGGTCTGACTTGTGTACCGTGAGTTTTCGTTCATGTATAAGCCCTCAAAAATCTAAATCATTACGGTGAATAAAAATAATTTCTGTCGAAACAATAGGGACCTCGCACCGTACCCTGTTCAGGCCCTAATAAGGAGGTAACAGATTTACAGTGGGACATTAAAGTCAAACACACTTCATTGCAGCACGCTGATGTGTTTACATACACAGATGGAAAATAATCAGTAAAGAGTAGTCACGGCCAACAAGGCCTTACCTTCTATCAGAAGGCCTTACTATCAGAAGTACTGACCTACATTTACAAACTAAATTCAAATATTTCATAACATTTTATTTATACTATCTATCCCTAACAGTGTCTTTTTTTCTATTTTGTAGCATTTTGTGGATGTTGTGGTTTTGGGTACCTGTGAAGAGGTGCATGCAAAGTTGGGAGGGGCGATGGAGAAGTGACCCTACCTACAAACGATCGGTTCGGAATGGGCATCAGACCCTTTGACAAATGGGCATGAAGCCCATCAGACGACAGATGTATATTTACAGATATTTTCCATCCTCACTGCCCTCTCGCCTCCCTGCACCCCTGTCGACAATCATTTTTGAAGGGGCATCAGTTGCATGTGCTCGTCCCGGCAATGATGCTTTGCATACACTATTGCATGTGAATCTAATCAACTCAGGAAGTGTTCCTTGGACCTATCAGCATTCAAATTCACAAGACTCAGAGAAAGCAGGAGAAAACAAAATCAGGACACTCTTTGAATTGACCGCATTGCTCTGTCCAAGGTTAAATCGATGTCACATGGTTTGTGGATGCCATGTTTTTGGCAAAATGTTTTGCAAACTCATCCCAGACAAGGCGTGTGAATGCGACTTCATCTTTCAAAATCATCCTTTGTTATTTGCGCACATTTCATAATCGGTATCTTTGAATAGTGTCATGCATTTGCTTTAATTATTTGTCTTGTGATTAGATAATAATCCATTTTGAAATGCTCCAGTTGACGTTCATGGCATTGATAATTGCTGCCGCATTGCATTTGTGCATAGTACTGATGGTTACCATCGTTGCAGGGTGATAGTGGTGGAATAGGAAGGTGGATAAAGTCAACACAACTAGGGTACTGTAAATATTTCTACCTTTCCTAAAGCTAATCTTAAAAACAATAAATCTGTGAATACTACTACTACTACTACTACTACTACTAATAATAATAATAATAATAATAATAATTGAAAATTACATGGTAGGCCTATATCTGCTATGGAGAGTTTTGAATGGGCTAAAATGGCAAGTCCCGACTTGCAACAACATGATGTCATAAAAACACGTCTATACATACATCTATGCATACAAACACAACATAGCTAGACATGAAATCACACACAGAGAGCACCTGGCCCAAAGGCAGTTTTTGTTTCTGAACGTCCAGCTTGTCTTCACCTCCACACCTCTGCTTCCCCTCTCCACTACCCACCTCTCAACACCCCTTTTTCACCACAGAACCACAAACAAGCCATCATTCAACAAATGCTCTTCTGCATTTGTGTGTGTGTGTGTGCGTGCGTGTGTGTGTGTGTGTGTGTGTGTGTGTGTGTGTGTGTGTGTGTGTGTGTGTGTGTGTGTGTGTGTGTGTGTGCATGGCTACAGTAATGCGGTGACTCTGCTTCTTTTTTCTTTTCTTTTAAAGCATGAAATAAATAAATAAATGAACACGAAATGAAATCTGTTCTCTCCCCTCAAACAAACTTAAGGGGGAGCCGCATGAAGACGTGATGATTGATTGATGAGGATTTCGATATATTAGGTGTGCAACAAAAACAACAACAAAAAACGATTGGAATCTTTTGTTTCGTTTAAAAGATGTGAGTGCATTGAATCCAACCAAGTCAAATTGTTCCTCTTCAAAATCTATCAAAATCTGTGTCGAATCATCTTTAAGTGAAAAGATACATACTTGATAGAAATGATACATTTTGTCACTGTCCTGTGAAAAAAAGATGCCCATTTTTGTCATTATTACTAAAAAAGTTTAACGGGTGGGGGACATCCCATTTATGTTATATATATATATATATATATATATATATATATATATATATATATATATATATATATATATATATATATATATATATATATATATATATATATATATATATATATATATATATATATATATATATATATATATATATATATTGTTTCGATATATATATATATATATATATAAAACAAAAATTTACTTGCATGTTTTCCACAGGACAGCAACGATTACAAGTACTGATTATTCTTACAAGTACTCATTTATTCTTGAGTGGATATTTAAAATGACAACAAGGAACTCATGGGGAACTGAGCGGTACCATTGTGATTTGAATCGAAATCTGATCCTCTTTCTCCTCGCAAGGGTCGTGGGCGTGCTGGAGCCTATCCCAGCCGTCTTCGGGCAGTAGGCGGGGACACCCTGAACCGGTTTCAGCCAATCGCAGGGCACACAGAGACGAACAACCATCCGCACTCACACTCACACCTACGGACAATTTAGAGTGTCCAATCAGCCTGCCATGCATGTTTTTGGAATATAGGAGGAAACCGGAATACCCGGAGAAAACCCACACAGGCACGGGGAGAACATTCAAACTCCACACAGGAAGGCCGGAGCTAGAATCGAACCTCTGCACTGTGAGGTTGACGTGCTAACCACTGGACCACCGGGCCACCCTGTTTGGGTATGAGAATTGTATTTTGTCCAACTTTGGCAGGATGACTTAAACCTTACAATGCAATTCCATGTTAGTGAAGTATTTTAACACATTCGTTATTCCTTTAAAAATAGGACTGCATACGAATTGAGAACTTTGAATATCTATAGGATGATTTCCATTAGGTTCATAGCCACTGGGACAAATTAGTGCCACAGCTTGACAGTTGTCAGAAGCATTTCCTTGTTCCGCCCTATTGCCTTGCTCCGCACTATTACCCAAACAAAGGATCTTCACATCTTGTGCAACATTTTCCTTGAAACACTTACTGATGATAGTTAAGTACAGTAGCTACTATTTTTAGTGGAGAAAGTGTTGGTTTGAGTTACTATGCCGGGTTTCAACCGCTTAAGATGTCTAGCCCAAGGGGAAGATGATCTCAAAGATCATCACCAAATTCAGACGGAATAAAAAATTGACTTGCCTGTCTGTATAACCCTCAGTGGCTCAAAGTTGGATTTAGTCACCGTTGCCTTTTAAAAAAATCTGTCAGAGCTGTCAACACTCACTCATTGAGCATTGAGACTGCCGCATTTCTGTCCAACGCCACGCTCACCGCTTTACTTTCTTTCCTCACGATTAGAAAAAATACTAACAAAAGAATGAATTAATTCATTTCAAAAGGTTTGGTCATTTTTAAAAAGAAGGCTGTTGTTTTGGCGCTCTGATTGGACACTGCTGCTGTCAGTTAGGGGTTGAGGTTATATAAATCAGCATGTATTGTATTGTATTGTTAGTTAAATTGCGCATGTGGTATGTTTATTTAAAAAAGAAATTCCTGCTATGGTGAGCCTTGTTGTTTTTGTAAGCGGCAAGTTTACGGGTAAATGTGGGTGAGTACCTGTTGACTTAAGAACCTGTTTAAGTACACATTAGTGATATAATTTTCATTCACTGCTGTATTTTGACAAATAGTTGTCTTTATTTGCTACAAGAAGCAATGCACGATTGTACAAACACCCGTTTTACAGGTTCCCGATAATTAGGGCTGAACACTGGGAAAATGGTGAGTTGTTAATCTTCATGTCACTTTGCTATCATTGCGGCTGACTCACAGCAGTGAGCAGCCATGGAGGACTCCGCCGCTTATTGTAAAATGGCAACGACAATTGACAAACAAAACAAAAAAGTCCTGGAACAATTTTTATATCATAGTGCAGTCCTCATTTGAATGTTGTGCAATGCTATATTGAAAATATAATTCAATGTAAGTCTAGTTGACATTTTTATTGATGATTATTTATCAATAGAAACATTGCAGTTGTAAAAATGCTGTTTGAAGACAAGACAGGAACAAATCAATTGAGAAAGGGACATTTTGTATGGTAACATTCGTGGGTTCGATTCCGGCTGTGTGGAGTTTGCATGTTCTCCCCGGGCCTGTGTGGGTTTTCCCCGGTACTCCGGTTTCCTCCCACGTTCCAAAAACATGCATGGCAGGCTGATTGAGCACTCTAAAATTGTCCCTAGGCGCCAGTGTGAGCGCGGATGGTTGTTCGTTTGTGTGTGCCCTGCGATTGGCTGGCAACTGGTTCAGGGTGTCCCCCACCAACTGCCCGAAGACGGCTGGGATAGGCTCCAGCACCCCCCGCGACAGTTGTGAGGATAAAGCGGATCGGAAAATGGATGGATGGACGGACATTTTGTAGACAGTTGCATATGTCTCTTAACTCACTATTAAATAGGGAGGTTTGCTGTAAAAATACTGTATGATATTGGAAAAAACATTCCTTTAAAAAGAAAATGTTCTAGTATTGCATTTGTGGAATATGGATAAAGCAACAACATCCATCTGTTTTATCCATCTCAGGGGACGGTCATTTGGCCACTTGCTGTTGACTGAAAATGACATCACAGGGCTCAGCTAATGACCAATCCTGGCTCATCTTGTGACCATCTCATGACCAAAACTCAGAAACAAGGCCCAGGGCCGCGGCTCCCTTTTTGCAGAGTACGCACAGCGCGTACTTCACAATTGTCCACGGGGGGCCCAAATTTGTGCGAGGGGATGCATTGCGACATCATCGATTGCAGATGCTCTGACATGCACTTGACATGTCATTCAAATATCTGACAGCGCCCCAACCCCACTTCCGACCAACCGGTGTCTCACTCTCAGGTTCGTTCAAAAGTTGACAACCCTGATCTGTGTTGCGAACAGCTGTGGCTGGCAATTGGGACACATGCTGCCAATTTCACCCATTGCAGCTACATGAGAGGCAGCATCATGTTACCATACATGACCAGGGCATTTGAGTGCTTAAGTATCCATCCGTCCATTTTTTAATCCGCTTATCCTCACAAGGGCCACGGGTGTGTATATATATATATATATATATATATATATATATATATATATATATATATATTTGGTTTTTGGGGTGTCATAGCACAGTACCGCTTTTATTGTCCATTGAGGGCAAAAAATATGAAGAAAAAATGCGAATTATATGTGTATGTATAGCTCTGATGCCACTGAACATTTTGAGTGGTTGAAAGTAAAAAAAATATTCAGGAATAACTTATTTTAAAAATTATTTACATCGCCTGCAGCACAAGGGTGAAGGGTGACACCAATCCACCGAATGTTTTGTTTCGTGTTTTTTTAAAGGCAGATAACCAAAATGAGTACAACAAAGTTTTGACAAACTCGCCACAAAACAAGACAAAGATCTAAGTCAAAGTACTGCAAACTCCTCCAAACAATTCGACCACCCTTCCTTCATTATCTGCAAATTAACCCTCTTTGGCCTCATTTCCGTCAGCATTTCTTTCTTTGTGTGAACTCTGAAACATTCACAGCCCTCAGTGATGGCATTACAAGAAAGCTTCTATTTCCTCTCACACGCACGCACGCTTACACACACAAAGAGCAGTAAGACGGAAACAGCTGAAGGCTAATAGGGTAGATGAGGATCATGAGGTTGCAGTTTGGTTTTGGGTCAGTGTTTGGCAGCTGCGAGACAAAGATACCATTAAAACGATTCCTTGTGGCCCTCAGCTTGTTGAACAAATGTTACATTTGATAAGCAGAGATGCCTTGTGATTTCCATCAGTTCTCAGTTTGGAATGCAGGACCTATTTTATGGCACTTCATGGCAATCATATTCCCAAGACTAGGGTATTTTTAGTGTGTATGTTGCAGGTACCGGAATGCAGCACTGAGTAAGAGATATATGTTTACCTGAAAAACAGGTTCATGTGATAAAACAGCAGAGTTGACTGTCTTGACGGCTATTCACAAAATGTACCCTAACCAAAAAAAATGTCCTATTGCTTGTTTTGTCCCAATCTTCCATACAAGCAAAAATCACAGTTATAACTTCTTTGTCTTTCTCCACGTTTAATTTTCTAAATCCGTCTTTGGATCAATACTGTCGTGTGAGTCCCAAGTGCATATAAAGATGGTAAAAGACATCAATGTGACGAAGGCATAGCAATGAAATGAAGAAACACCGTGGTCTTACACTGCTCTCTACCGAGTACTTTTCGTTTGAACGTTAAACCAAAAGATGAGAGAGAAAATAGATTTAAAGTGCAAAAAAATAGATACTCTGAAAAGTCTTGATGAAATAAATAAAACACACCACTGTGATCGCATCACGTGTACTGAACATAATAATGAAGTAATTGTCTCGCGTTCATACAGTGTCTCATTTTAAGAGCATACATGTCTAATTCATCCATTTTTTTTCTTGAGCTTGTCCTCATTGAGCCATACCCGTACTTTCAAGATGAGCTAGCGAAGCATTACGAACTGTTCCTGGGGCCTGGCTTGTCACCAAAGGAGATAGAGACTTCTCTGTCTGTGACCCGAGCCTTTGGAACTCCGTCGAGGGAGATTTTAGGCGGGCAAATTCAGTGTCTGCTTTTAGAGTTTTTTTACGATTGCGAAGACACATTTCTCAGAAGCTACTCTCCTTTTTTGTTAACACAAAACCCGATTTTCAAGCTACACCCACAAAACCCCAGACTCTTCTTCCAAAACCAAACTTTCACTTCAAAAACAGTTTAATCGGTGCCCAAAAGTGACCTCCCAGCTCAAATCAATTCAATCATTGCTCAAAACTGAACTCTAAACTCAAAATGATTCAATCTGTGCTCAAAACTGAACCATGTTTTGAAATGGTGCCCCGAGTCAATCAAAATCAAAAACACGACTGAGTAGTCAAACTACACAGAAAAATAGAAAACACCACACTCAAAATATGAAGCCAGAGAAATAAATATGTATTCTTCACTGTAGGCATGTTGCAGTACAAAATATTTGTGCATAGCAACAAAGAAAAATGTCCCCAAAAACAGAACTCTTGTACAATGCAAAAACAAATCTGCATTTAGCACATGTATACAGTAAGCCAAAAATAAGTACGAAAATATACATCAAATGCTAGCCAACAAACTGACTAACCCAGCATGACAATAGTCCAGTACTTGGCACAGTGATGTACTGAAACATACCGTATACAGTATAGAAGTGTACTGTGGGACAATTTTTAGTCGTCATACAGTAATTGCTGTCAATATATACGTTAAAAAAAAAGCTTATCTCTTTTCTAAATCTTTGGATTATGGTGGACACAGTGAATCAGCAAATGTTTGGTTGCTATTCTTTGTCCAGCTTCCCCTCATGCGCATACAACTCAAATGTGAAACGCGTCAGCTCCATTTTGATGTTACTTTACACAATGGATTTTTACGTGCTTTAATATGAGCATTTTGACCAGTTATTCAGTCTCAGCTGGCCATCAATTCACATTCCACTGGAAAATGCTGCTCTTGTATCTCATGCGTGACGCTTCTTTTCAGTTCCCTATTGAAATAATTAATTACCGAGGAACTTCATGAATACAACCTTTCCATCCAATTACACTTATTTGAGTTGCTGAAATGCCTTCAAGGGCCACTTTTGATTTGAATAATCTTCAGTTTACTTTATCCTGATCAGAGGCCAAGACAAGGAATACACCTTCTTTTCAGACTGAGCACAAATACAACTAACTACTTACACTCGAGTCCTCGATAATGCCATTATGTCTTTCAAGTGTGGTGAAAATATCTTTTACTTCACAATTTTAATGCTGTTCAAATATTGTTAAAAAACACAAGACAACATAGCATACACGAAGATCGACTCGGTTAATAAATTCCATGAATAGACAATGTATATATTTGAGTATGTTTTTATTTAGTTCTCACGGAAGCTAAAAAGCAATTGGTAAGAATTTTTGAATGAATGTTAAAGTCATTTTCTCCAGTGTTGAACACAAAAAGGGCATATCGGCTCAATCAGCTCAAGCTCCATCCTACGCCTTTTCGATGAGCTGATTCCTTTCCTGTATTGCCTGCCTTTCTTCTGATTGATGCTGATTGGATAAATAAATGAACCAACCTGCTTGATGTGGGACATCATGCACACTCTACACAAGAAGGCCGAAGCACTGAACCTGAGCAGAACACTGCTTCTCATTCAAACATTTCTCCTTCCTTTCCTCCTGCCTTATCCATTCACACATACACACATCTCTGTTGATCCCTGTTCAACACACACATGCACATTTAAGCGCATAGTTCCTTCTACAGATGGTTCATCTCCTACAGAGCCACTCTCATCCTCTGTTAGTAATCACAACCACTTGAACACGCACAGCAGAGGTAACAAAAAGAAAACGACAGATGCTTACACTTGTGTGTGTGCGTGTTGATGTCGAGGAAGCTGAAACCCAGGTGAGTCCCATTCCTCCCCCCCCAAACATCCTAGCATCGCACACAGTGACAGAGAAAGAGAAAAAGTGAGCGAGATTTTTCCTGTCTACATCCAGCTGTGAGAGCTTCCCTCTCTTCTCCTCCCCCTCTCGCGCTCCCCTCCCGATACCCCTTGGGATAGAGTGCTCACATGACGGCAGATGGGCGGAATGCATAATGCATCGACTATTTGAGGGGCTGGGAGGGTGTGTGTAGTCTTCTGGGAGTGGGCTGTGCAATCGTTATAGATCTAATGGTCGTGCACTGTTCCAATCTCATTTGAAGTGCAAAAAGCCAAATGAGTGTGAAGCGTTGCATTACTCATGCTCTGTGCGCTCGGGCTGACTTGAAGCGCACGCGCTCGCTGATGCGGTCACAACTTTTGACAAGTGTGTATTTTGAAGGACATTTAAAACGAGCGCTTAACCGGTTGCGTCTGAATCTTTTGTTCTTCACAGACGCGCTCCTTCCGCCTCCCCGCTCATGTATAGCCACTTTATTCCCCTAATTGCTCTGATTACTGCAAGATGAGGCCTATGTATCATAATGCCGTGTAATTAGTACTCAGTTGTGAACTAACAAGGCTTCCTCAGGCATAGGTAATGGATTTAGGATAGACAAGCTGAGCTGAGGCGTGACTAATACAGCGTGGTAATATAATTAATACCTCCGCCTCTGTGGAAGGAGTTCCTAGACACATTCAGATGCAATATTTCATTTCTGAGTTCTTGTGTGTGTCAGATAATGAGGATACAATTCGCAAATGCTTGCATTGGTTTATACAAACGTCAATGTCGAAAGAGGAGCATGAGGAGAGGGTGGAAAAAAAAACAGAGAACAATGAAGACAAGACAGAACAGGAGAGAGCTGGCAGGTAACGCTTCTCTGGAGATTCATTAGGCTTGTCAGAAGATGCTGGCTGTGAATGTGCCAGCGCAGCAAGCTTCTTGGTGAGGACACACAAGCACATTCAAAACGCACACGAACACGAAGGCAGTTTGGTGCAGGTGTGCAAGGATCTCATCTGCTGACAGGTTGGAATAAAAGAGCCAAGAAGGGGTGGACGGATTTGGAGTCCCGCTGAGAAGACAGCAAGCTGTGTGTCTCCAAATAACTATGGCGGGAATTAACATATCCTGAATGGCATTCAGTTCTGCCTGTCATAGTACGCAGTACGTGCAGCGAAATGTTAGTTTAATGTTGCAATATATTTAAAATGGCTTAGACTGAAGGAAACAAGGAAGAGTGGCTCTTCTTTACCCAAAAAAAACAAAAGATCTTCTCTACCAAGGAAAACTGGCTGAAAATTCAGAAAAAGAGAACACACTGTGCACGTGTGTTTGTTTATGAAACAACAATCACCTCATTTTTAAGGGGAATTGATTAAGGTCAAATGCTCAGTTGAAAAATTACAAGCAGATGATGAAATGATGGAAAATGTCATGCAATGAGCTCAAGTCCTCTGTGTGTGTGTGTGTGTGTGTGTGTGTGTGTGTGTGTGTGTGTGTGCGTGTGTGTGTGAATGTGTTTAGCTGTGGAAATAAATAAATAAATTATGTATATGTGTGGGCGGCCCGGTAGTCGAGTAGTTAGCACATCGGCTTCACAGTGCAGAGGTACCGGGTTCGATTCCAGTTCCGGCCTCCCTGTGTGGAGTTTGCATGTTCTCCCCAGGCTTGCGTGGGTTTTCTCCGGGTCCTCCGGTTTCCTCCCACACTCCAAAAACATGCATTGCAGGCTGATTGGACACTCAAAATTGTCCCTAGGTGTGAGTATGGGCGTGGTTGGTTGTTCGTCTCTGTGTGCCCTGCGATTGGCTGGCAACCGGTTCAGGCTGTACCCCGCCAACTGCCCGAAGACGGCTGGGATAGGCTTCCAGCACCCCCCGCGACCCTAGTGAGGATAAAGCGGTTCGGAAAATGAATGAATGTATATGTGTGTGTGTGTGTGTGTGTGTGTGTGTGTGTGTGTGTGTGTGTGTGTGTTTATATGTATGTGTGTGTATATATACTGTGTTATGATACCTGTAACACAATACTGTACCTGCATCTAACGTCTTTGAGTTCAAGTACTGTATTATATTTTACTCTACACCCAACTGACAGCATACACTTCATAACCTTTTATATTGCTTTTTTTTTTTTTGGGTGACACCTCCCCCCACCACCACCCTTGACTATTGCCTCCCGCGGTCTCGCTCTCTCTGGCACATTTTGACATGGTGTGACGGTACATATTGCCACCTCATTTTCTGTCCAAATCACCAGGATTATTTTCTATGTGTATCCAGAGGGGACCCAGCTGCGAGCTTGAGATCATGGGACCATGTTTCCGTGACAACCAGACATCATCACTGACACTACAATAACAGACTGAATAATTCAGGCAGATCCATTTTTAAATAGCATGTCAATTCACATTGAAACACACCCCAAAAGACACACCCAGACCATGTGAAGAATATGGTAAATAACTGTAGGGTATTCACAAAATTATTCCGAAAAATTTTAATCCAGGGCGAGAGGAATCATTAAAACCTCAACTATTGTGCTTTTCTAATACTCAGAGTGATACAGTAGTGTCAACTGAAGGTAGCCAGTGAGGAGCTGAAGTCAAAACTTCAAGAAAAAAATGTCTATTCCCAAAAAAAATATTTTTAAAAACAATTTTCAAGCATTCTTTGAATGGGTTCTCTGGACAGAAAATAAAAAAGAAATTAAAAATTAATATTGTGAACCAAGTAATTTTAAAAACAACACATTTGAATGATATTTATGTTACAAAGGTTTGAATGAACATAAAAAGCTTTTTTCTTTCCTTTGATGAGGGGAATGAATGACAATCGCAGCAGCTTTGCCAGCATATGTGCTAAATTAAAAAAAATGCTTTGTGGTCTTTTTATTCTATTTTACTGCTAAAGCAGTCCTGTTTGATGAGAGTAGCACACTGCTGTTGATTGCAGGTGATCAAATGACATCATATTCCTGTCGAATTTCTTCATTTAACTTTCATACCAAGATGCTGCATTATTAACACGGATGGATCATTCATCAATGTGGTATTGTGACATGTTGCTTCAATATGAGGATAAGTGGGTCAAATGAACTGAGACACATGTACAATGGATGTTCTGTCAGGGTGTAAAATGGGACTTCAGCAATTGGGGTCAACTAACAAGGATTATCCAGTCTCAACAGTTTCTGTGTATTTTATTCATCTGGCATATTTCTTGCTCTGTTTCACATCAACTATTTCAATGTATTCCAACACTGACAGCGCACTCTCTCCTCCTTTCATCCCCCTCGGCTCTCTGCAATGCCTCTGAGTTTGAAGACGATCGTTTCTTTGTTTCACAGCGCAGGGGGAAACATTCCCAACATCACCGGTTCTAAATCTGAGAAGAAAAACGAATCCACAAAGGAGAATGTAAAACCAGACACGTCGACAGACATATTCAAATATCACACTTCCATAATTAGCAACCGATGGTGTATTCAGAGGGAACCTCGGGCTGCGAACCAAATATTTGCACTCATGATTTATTCCTTTTTTCCTCAAGGCCAAAGTGTTGAGAAATATCCATTGTGTCTGCACATGTTTGTGAGCGTGGTTATTCCATAAACTTGTTTCCACATCCTCGCATGCACAGGCAGCAGAAGCACAAACATAACGCTGCTTGGAAGGAGGACCGTGGCCAAAGTGTGCTCCTTTCCTTTATGACTTAAATCCCCATAGCCGAATGGTTGGAAGTTGATTTATTGCAGGGGTGTCAAACTCATTTCAGTCGCGGGCCAGTTTGGAGTTACACCTTCCCTCGGAGGGCCGTTATGACAGTGAAACCACAAAATTATCACTTGTACACAATATTTTAATAGATTACTAGTTTTGAAATAAGTCAAGTCAATTATAATAGTGTGCTCAATTATTTTTCAAGTGAGTATAAACAGGGTCACAAAATTATTGCAGAATCTCAACGTTATGTATCACACATGACAAGTTGATATTTCGGTACAGGTTTTGGCAAGTTGACACACATGATTTGCTTTCGCGGGCCACATAAAATGACCTGGCGGGCCGGATCCGGCCCGCGGGCCTTGAGTTTGACACCCGTGATTAATTGTGTCGGCAGGCGCTATAAGATCACAAGAAAAATAAATGTTCACTGCTTATATGCAAGCTTCTCTGTTGTAGTTCACATTTGTCATCGGTCTTTCTGTTTTCAGCATAAATTATGATGATGATGATGATTATTATTATGATATGTTGTCGTATTACTGAATGAAATACCATGACATCCATGAAACATATTCACATCGAACGTGTCTGCCTGCACCTCGATCAAATTGACCAATATTGCGTTACAGCACTTGCACCACAAATTAGACCTGCTCTGAGCTGGCCTCAAGTTTAGTCGACTTTCAGCCATCAAATTGTCAGGTCAAAAGAAAACGCCCTCGGTGCATGCGCAGCACAGTCTGTCAAATTCCTAAACACGCTAAACAAGGCTTGCACCTGCAGGAAAATCAAGACGTGCCAGTTTTTTTACACCCGAGCGCACGTGCGCTGTCTCTGAGAAATAGAGCCTGTCATGTGAGGGTGATTCGCGATGCGGATGTGCTTTGTGCATTTAAATTTGAATTTGGTGTTTACTGGAATATATTGTTCAATTTCTGAACGCATGACCTCCAGGGCATTCAATGTTAGAGGTTTTATTGTATGAGGTAAGCTAAAAAAATTAGCATTGTTTATTTGTTTGTTTGTTTATTTATTGAACATAAAACATATACAGTAATAATTTGACAGAAAATAAGGTAAGTAAAATAGTAAAAAGGAAAGAGAAATCAGTCATCATTCAACACAGTTATTATGTTCATCATTTATGGTTAACACTTTGACCTTGCTATGTTGAGTTGTTTTAAATAATCCTTTTCTAATCTGTATCAACACAACACATGCATAAAAAAAAAGACTAGCCCTTCATATTACATACTAACCAGGGGCGAGGTAAGGGCAGGGAGTTACACGACTATACATTGCACAAATAAACACACACTTTTGAATTGAACCAGGGGCAAAGGTTAAAAAAAAATTCTTGGAGCACCTGTCATTGAACTCAAGAATTTCCCTGTAGACTTCCTGGCATTTTGCAGCCAACAGAATTCCCCTTTAAGATGTCTCTTACATCGTTGTTATTTTCAGCCTCCTTGCAGGATTGCTTCAGGAAGTAAATGGCTTGACACAGTTGGCATCCTCCAGTCAGGATTGGGGGGTGGGCTAATCAATATCATGGCGGGAGATCAATCCTCCCTGCTGTTTTCCTTCCACTGCGTGTGTGTGCGTGTGTGCATGTATCGTCTCCCGGATGATCATGTGACATGTTGTGAGGCCTCCTGATGATGATGGCTAGGTAACAAGTCCTGAAATCGGTTTTGGTGATCTTTGTGCAGCTGCTTGGGAATGTGTAACTGCATATGTGTGTGTATATGTGTATGCATTGCAGAAAATGAATCATGCATGTGTGCTGTACCCAGATGCACCGCCTGGAGGTTGTATGTATCCGCGTACTTGTGTGTGTGCGTGCACTTTTACTTTATTTTACTTAGCAACGAAGCCTACAATAGTTATGGTGTGACAGTCTTTTTACTTTGATTTTTACTTGGGATGGATGGATGTGTTACATCACAATTAAGTACTACAGATGCATCCTGAGAAAATCATAGCCGTGATAGTGATGGGAAGCTAGGCTAACATAACCCATTTTTTTCACAAAGATCCATCCATCCATCCATTTTTTGATCCGCTTACCCTCACAAGAGTCGCAGGCGTGCTGGAGCCTATCCCAGCTCTCTTCGGGCAATAGGCGGGGGACACCCTGAACCTGTTGCCATCCAATCGCAGGGCACACATAGACAAACAACCATTCACATCTACACTCACACAAAGGGACAATTTAGCATGTTCCATTAACCTGCCACGCATGTTTTTAATATGTGGGAGGAAACCGGAGTACCCGGAGAAAACCCGTGCACGGGGAGAACATGCAACACAGGAAGGCCAGAGCCGGATTCGAACCCTGCACCTCCGCACTGTGAGGCCGGCGCGTTGGTCAATCGACCGCCCGGAAAAACTAACATTCCGATGACATTTATGAGTCATCTTTGTCAAAATAATCACAATATAATCAATCATCCCAGAGTTCAACCACATAACATACCACCGTGTTTGGACTTGAGATTTGTTTTGTGTTTGAGCCTCACTGATATCTCACACTGAGACTCCCTCGTTTCCTCTCACTCAGTATTTTGGCAAGTTGTCACCCTCCAAGAGCACCGTCAAAATGTAGAAAATGTACAAGAGATGTTGAGGAGGCCGGAGAGAGGAGACGACAAGTCGGAATTTGAAACTTTTTTTTTCTATTCAAGGAGAGGTGAGAGTGAGAATAGATCTAAGCACTCTGCGGTAAAAGACAATAAAGTGTGGAAGCTCTTTCCTTTGTTTGATGTCCTCTCCCCTCGAGGGCTCGGTGACAGAGAGAGCAGCGCCAGCCCAGTTAAAAGAGAAAAAAAATGACAGCAGTCATTTCTCTCCGTTTCTCTTGTGGCCATTCACGATGGAGGTATAGAGTGTGTCAAAGAGAAAGAGAGCAAGGAAAAGAGGAAAATAGAGAGAGCGACAGAGACAGAGACAAAACACCAAAGAGGAGCCTTTGGGGTCTCATAAATCAGGATCTGCACTGAAAGGGAGCGTCCTGGAGGTCCTTGCGTGAGAAGACAGGTGTCCAAAGCATTCTGGGCCAGAGGTTACGGTCACCACATCAATCACCACCTACGACTAACGCACACATTCAGATATTATCTTGAGACCTCATTAAAGTTTTGCAAGCCTTCGTTCTGATTTTGTTTTACATGATATCAAGTGCAAGCCAACTTCAGAAATAGTTGATTATTCCAGAGCTGATTGAGTTTTTATTTCCATGTATGAATAGAACCGCCGACATTATAGGGCCTGCCGACAACATGAGCTTAGTAATAATGCACACGCTGGAGTTGTGGAAATGAAATAGAAGAGTGTTGAATTACCATGCAACAATATATATATTATGAAACCTGTGGACTCTGTGATGATTTTCTGTTTCTTGGCTTTTCTTAGTTGTCATTATATTTCTTTTCTTAAAGGGGAAGTCAACCCTAAAATTTACAATACAAGCTTGACAATAATGTGCTCTATGCAACTTCACTAGTCTAAACATGACATTCGAATTAATCCTGTGTCTGTGGGATATGAGTTGAGCAGCAAGAATCCACCTGTGAGCCACGTCAGGGGGCGGCAGTTTTGCCACTTTTTGTCAACTGAAAATGACATCACAGTTGCTCAGAGCTTAGGTAACTACCAATGGTGTCACGGCTGTTTTCTAAAGCTGAGCGATTGGTCGTTACCTGAGCCATGAGCAAGTGTGATGTAATTTTCAGTCAACAGCAAGTGGCAAAATGGCCGCCCCCGAGATGGACAAAAACTGGTGGATTTTACTGCTTAGTTTCTATTCCGCAAACGCAATATGAATAAGAATGCCGTGTTTAGACTAGTGGGACTGTATTGAACATATTCTTCGAAAGAACATTTTGGGGTTGACTTCCCCTTTAAGAGAGGGTGAAGAAAGAGAAAACACAAACCCTTGGCATTTGACCGTATGACATTATATTGCTTGTAATGTTCAAACTGTGGAAACATTGAAGGCATAGTTTCCTTTCTATTGATAAAAGTTGAAAATAGTGTAACAACTTCATGAATATTGCACTGCATCTGCTGACTAGATTTGTCCACAGTCATTGGCAAACGAAGAATGCCTTTTTTCCCCAAAATTTGAATTTTATCTTCCAGAAGTGGACATTCTTCCATTCTTTCAGGAAGCCCCACCCCCCGGGTTGTGCCCGCAATGAATGTGCCTGCGAGTGGACAGCAAATGTTGACACCTCAGTCACAGCCTGGTTGTTTTTCCTCGGGCATTGTTGTTTATTGCAAATCAAATTAGAGATAGGGGCTTTATTTTTTACTACTGATACTATCAGATCACGCTGATATTTTGACAAATATAACAAAAAGTGATATTTTTCACAACTGAAACCCGCCCACCCCACCCTTTTATACCAAGAGGGTTTTTCAGCGTGCTCCACAGCATGTTTTATGAACCGTGAACATGAGTTTAATCACAGAGTTAGACCATAAAAAGCTCCTTGTGTTTCTCAGACACTCGTTGTTTCCACACATCATCATCATCATCTTACAATGTGAAATGGAGCAATTTCTCGGAATGTTCTTTGCATTCTGCTATGACTCCTTTATTGTTTCCAGGAGTCTTACACAATCATTGTGCAATTTACTAGCTGCTCAAAAAATAAAAAATGTGCACAGGACTACAATTGCAATGAAATCAAATCTGTGGCCCTTCTGTGTCAGGCTGTATTCTTCACCACAGCTGCATTTTATTAGACACTTTGGAAGCATCTCCAGCCCTGATGCTCACCCTTACCCAGGGTGAAAAATAGCAAAATCAACTGTTGTGGTTTAATGACCTATTCCTGCAAAGTATAGTGTGTGTTGGTTGTGTGTGTTTGACTCATCTGGGTGAATTGTTGCCATTCTGTTACCTCATTTCATTTGTAAGCATAAAAATGAAGCCCTGCATACCACATACACAAACACACACACACACACACGTAGACAGTCAAAAAGTGAAGGGTTCTGCAGAGTTCATAAGCTAGTGAATAATACAAGCCTCGCATCGGACCCTGTAAAAATGGCCTGTGTGTGACATGCATACGATGTTATGCGTGTGCACATACATGCTTGTGTGTGAGTGTATGAGTGTATTTGCCGCGGTAACAAGATGAATTATTCACAGTTTACTGATGAGAAGGCATTTTAGGCTCCCAGGAGTGGCGTGCAGACACGGGCTTCACCTCTCCGCTCTTTCGCCGTCATCTTTTATTCACCTCTTGCTTTCTTCACCGCTCACAAGGTTCTGGTTTGAATCATTCTAATCAGATGCCTTTGCGGATGACAACAAGATGTATTCAAATAAATAAATAAATTAATAAAAGACTGTTTAGAACGTGCTCTTCTAATCTCAAGCCGTCTGATCCTGCTGACCTGGTTTAGAAACATGCCTCTGTTGAAAATGTTTGATTGTACTCTGTAAGAATACATTTGCATGTTTTATTTCAAGAAAGGGCGCCCTCTCTGGAGCTGGTTGGACGCCTCACCTTTATTTGATGTTTTGCACAGAAAAAAATGTCTTGTATTACCGGGACTTGGAAAACAAGAAATGTAAGATTGTTTAGAGAAAGAATTGAGCTATGCTACTTGATGGCTTCTTCATCTCTCTCTCTCTCTCTCTCTCTGTCTATATACTTAATGATTTAAATGTTCAAATGTTACTTAGAATATTTCCTGTTAAGTAAAATTTGCTTTTTCCATTATTTGTTATGCAAAACATTGATTCAATATCCAAACAAATGAGAGGTCAACCATGTGCGTCTTGGGAACAGATTGTATTGGACCTCAAAGGTTCCACTGTACAACCAATAATCAAGCTTCTGTTACCAGAAGGGGGCTTTCACACCTGAGGACCACGCGACTCCTTCATCTAATTGGTCTGCTGAGAAAAGTCTGATTATTTTCACTTTTAGAGGAACAGAAATTCACATACGCACGCACACACACACACACACACACACACACACACACACACACACACACACACACACACACACACTGACTCGGAATGAGCCTACCAGTGCAGACATCCTGTATTCCCTGGTTCATCCCTCACTTTCAGGTCCATCAGTCCCAATTACCAGGGCCAAGAACCTAGTCAAACTCACGCATGGTTCACTTAGCCTCTTAGCTCAGTCCAGCTTTGACCGTAACAAAACCACAGCTCCGGGTCCTTTAGCCCAGTGTGCTGGTGTGTGGGAGTGTATGAGTGTGTGTGTGTGTGTTTGTGTATTTGTTCGTGCACATGCCTTTGTGTGTGTGTTTTTGGAGTTTCCCATCCGGTGCAGCCGTTGTGCTGCTTATTAAATAAAGCCCGTCTAAAGCCATCCTAATCCTTTCCCATGGCTATCACTCAATGCACATATAGACACATGCACATTTCTGCACGCTTGGGGTTGAAGGCTGAGCAACACTCTTTTTTTGTGTGTGTTTTGTCAACATGAGCAAATAGAGACTGAAAGACAGTAGGAGAAAATTAGGGTTATTTTGTACAAACACATGCACTCCATGGACTTGGCTTTGTGTACTCCTGGTACAGAATGTTAGTCTATAGTTCATGTGCTCTACACTACCAATAGTAGACATCAGTCTTCTACCTAAATGTGACAACTAGAATCCGTGAATACACACTTTTTCTCTCATGCAAATTAAATAGCTGTGTTAAAAAAAAAAAAGTCTTGTCACATTATAATTGCAGCAACTGGATTTTTCTGTTGTTTTCTTCATTCGTATTGTGTGTTATAAGTATTAATGAAACATTAGGACCGAAAGGTCTTTGTCCGTATGAGTTTGGGTAACAAGTCAAATAAATGTTATAATTACATCAGGATGTGTCTGCTCTCCAAAATCATCACTTATGATTACCTCCATGCATATGCAAGAGCACACTCTTAACGCCTGACACATCATCACGCAGACACGCGCACACATACATGCCCCCCCCACTCACACACACACACACACACATTTGGACACACCAAACCAGGCAATTAGAGGGTAGGTTGGAGTTGTGAAGAGCCACTTGAGACACACGTCACCAAAAAAAATCATTGCATCTCAATGAAGGGTCCTCAAAATGCATGCAGCTTGTAGAGAGATGTGCACGTCACATACGCTCAGACACACACCTCACTTACTGTGCATTATACGTGTGTGTGTGTGTGTGTGTGTGTGTGTGTGTGTGTGTGTGTGTGTGTGTGTGTGTGTGTGTGTGTGTGTGTGTGTGTGTGTGTGTGTGTGTGTGTGTGACAAAGGAGAGTGTGGCCAAGTATTTCTTTGTTTCAGGACAAAGAACAGGTCACAATATCATTAGTGTTGTCCATGTCTGCAGGATACACCCCACTACACACACACACACACACACACACACACACACACACACACACACACACACACACACGAAGATGCTAATAGATTTGCTTGTAGGGGTTCTGGGCCCCAGTGAGACTCTGCAGGCAATCATCACTCCGAGTACAAGCTGGTCTCTTCTTCCTCTCGGGCTTAGGCACATGAAAGTACAATACATTACACCCCCGGTGACCAAAAAAACGAAGCGTTTATGGGGGTGTAAGGGGAGAATGTAATACAAGTAATTTGTCTACAAAGGAGAAATATTAGATTCTTTTGTTGTCGTGTACTGTTCGGCAATAAATCTGTCTTCTTTGCATATATATCTACTTGTCGATATAGCTTTATAACATTTGGGAGGACTCGAACTGGCAAATCTGTTGGTGTGTTGACATGACATATTTTTACTTGTAGATTCACTTCCAGTCAGCAAGAAAAACATGTGCAGGGCGCTAACAAATGAAACATTCAACGTAATAAAGTGTTGCATTTTGAATCATTTTTTTAAAGTCTGTTGAAATGTGTCTTTATGTGAAACCTGGTGCAAAAAAAATAAATAAATAAAACATTGTGCTGAAAAAAAATATCCATTATGTCATAGATTAATTGACTTCTACTTGTCATTTTTTACCGCGGCACTTTTCTCACCATTATCCAGCTTTCGTAGGTAGTGTCACAAGCCATAACGGCGGGGGGGGGGATGGCGCCTGTGTAAAAGGAGCTCACGTGTCCATCCGTAGGTGCATTGTCAGCAATTAGTGCTCTCCGACAAGTATTTTCTTTCACGCTATCCGCCTGCACTGACATTGCCCTGCATGTAGAATGATCTGACAGTCGGATGCTGCAGTGTAAATACGCACACATTTGCAGAACACTCCTACCTTGGTTCTGTTAAGAAGGTAGCAGTGGTTTATTGCTGTATCTACTGTTAAACTGCAATGTGGTCTAGCCATGACTTTCAAGGCTTGCCCAAATCTGAAGCACGGACCTATGTTTACAATTTACATGAAATAGCCGCGATAGGCTCCAGCACGCCTGCGAGCCTCCTGTGAATTAGGAAATGGATGGATGAAATAGTGATGATTTATATCCAACAGTCTTTTGTCTTGGTCTCATAATGTGTGTCTTCTTTTTTTTGTCCAATCAGATTTCAGCTTCTTTGTATTGCTCTGATATGTCATTTGCACAAGGGCTTCAGAATCCCGAGTGTTAATCTGAACACACACTCACACACACACACATTCACTGAAATGGCTGGATTTTATTTAAACCAATCATATTTTACATTCTCTACGCTGCGCCTTTGCAAAGGCTCAAAGTGACATCGGCATTTTTACGTCCTCTGATTGGTTTCACCCAAAAATCCTGCTATGTCTACCCTCTGATTGATGGCGCTTAATATGTGTGCCAAAGATTGATTTACAGAGGAGGACAATATCGGACATGATTAAAACTGTATTTTCAAGATGCTCTTTTGAAGAAAAACGGAACTTTATGAGGCTACGTCAACCAACATTGTTGCTGGCCGTATGGTTTCAATTTTGAAATGTATTTTTTGAGCACTTTCGGAGCAAGCAGGCAAAGACATAAACATGCAGCAGCAGCAAAAAAAAAAGGTCCGCATCAACATCTTTGGTGAGTATGATGCATTTTATTTTAAGTTTTTATATTGATAACTATTGATTGTGAACTGCTATATTGCAGTGTAGAGGTTTTGTAGTTTTTTTATTTTTAGATGATGTATTGGAAGATGCATATAATAACATACAACTATACATTTCTTGATTTGGTAATAATGGTTTTCACACTCAAATGTGTCAAATATTTATTTTTGTCTCTTTAATGCCACACATACTTATTTCACATGTCTGCGCATTATTTTGCAACGTGACGGTGTTATTAAAAGTTGGATAAGGACACTTTAGTCCCCACCAAAGGCCCAGGTCTGGGACTCACCACACAACACTGAACTGTTCGAGCTCTAATGGTGTAATTTTACTTGATCTCTGTGTCTTTTGTCAAGCTATAAAACCAGTCGCATTAACCCAGATTTAAAATGAAAATAAAAGTGACTTTATTCAATCAGGATAATTAATCCCACTAACTTTCCAGAGACGGTCCTCTCATTTTACCGTGGCGTTTTTGACCTTGCCGCTCTGCATGACTGAGTGGTGTAACTGCAGGTCAGACCAGAGGAATGCTCTGGTGTTGTTCTGGTGTCTGAGCCCGGAGAAAGCAAAGAGCAGGGCTTAGACTCATACACACAAGCGCACACAGCGGCAATGATGTGTTACTATAATTCCCACAGGGCGCTGCATGTGGGACCGAGGTAGGTAGATTAGCCAAAAATTTTACTCAAGTAAGAGTACTGTTACTTTAGAATAATTTGACTTCAGTTGAAGTAAAAAGTCATGTCACGTGAGGAGCAGAATTTGGAACCAGAACCAGACATGACGCAGAAGATGAAAAGTAGAAATCTTCATCAACCAAAGTACAAAGTAACTACAGGAAACGGGGCTGGCTGCAGAACACCAGGAAGAGAGCTGACATTCTCACTCCCCCCCCTAAAAAAAGTAGCACTGCGTAAATGTAACAGAGTAAATGTAGTGTGTTACCCACCAGTGGAAAACCACTGGAGAAAAGTGACGACAAAGAGATGTTACACCTCTTCATACCTCCCTTGACTCCCTTCCCCCATCGTTCATTCCAGCGCGGCATAGTCAGACTGGGTTACAAATGGAAGACTTCTCTGATCTCCTTCTATCTACTCAGTATACACACACAAACACACACACACACACACACACACACACACACACACACACACACACACACACACACACACACACACACACACACACACACACACACACACACACGTTTGGTTGATGGAGAGCCAGTGCCGTAACAAGCTTTTTGCTGCAGCATCATTAATTCGACAGATTGTCCACAGTCACGTCATGAAGAGCCAGGATGTCCCCAATGCCTCCCGAAAGGTTGACATGCGGTTGCAAAGGGTTTGCGTGTGTGTGTGTGTGTGTGTGTGTGTGTGTGTGTGTGTGTGTGTGTGTGTGTGTGTGTGTGTGTGTGTGTGGCAAACAACCTTGCGATGACACTTGTGACATACCCCGACGGAGCACAAGGAGCTTTCAACCAAAACATGCCATCCTGTCTTCATTTTGTGAATTTCTGCCTCTGTTTCTGGCGCACATTGTGACAACTTTTCATATGCCGGAATCTTGACAGGAGCACCCGCAAATCAACACAAATCGTGAGCGTCCTTGTTGATGGCACGCAGTGAGTGGAAGATGGATTCGGAATAATTAGGGAGATAATTGCGAAGACTCGGGAGAAAGGTCAGATCGATGGCTGATCATTTGTTTGTGAGTGGGGAGGGACAGAAGTAGGAGGAGAAAGGCATGTATCGACTGCCTGCGTGCTCAACATCATGAATATTTTGGGTGTAATGTCAGATTGACAAATGTGCAAATGTATTGTGTTTTTTGTTCACAGACAAGGGACAAAGCCTCAATAAATACTTGCACAGCTGCAGTGTCTGATATTTACATTTACTGCAGTGCGACATAACATGTCTTATGCTAGCTTATCACTGTACAACGTAGACTCACTCACCAGTCTAATTAGATCCACTAGAAACCTGTGTCGATAAATGATGCTTTGCAAAGAACTGCATCATTTGGAAAAAGCAACCAAGTTAGCCATCTTTAGCGAAACAGCACCGTGTAATAGTGGTTAGCATGTCGGCCATCGTTTCGGTTTCAGCTCCTTGCCATCCTGAAAATTATACTGGGTAAGTGGAATAGGAAATGCAGGGACAGAATTTAAAAATCTATGTGCCCAATGTCATTTTGTGACTATTTACGACCAGACATTTTTATACACAAGAGTGGTTGTTTTACTTCTATTAAATGTTACACCTGGGGGGACCTCTGCATTTGGCCAATGATCTTTATAAATGTTCGATATAGCTCCTATCCTGGATCTCATTAGATTGCACAGGTGTGCTAAATGAAATGTCAAGTGGGTGTTTACAGAGGCAGTTAAAGCAATGGTGGTGATGTCACAGAAATAAAAGTGAAATGTGTTTTGAAGTCATGCGCGCATAAAAGGCAATACCGAACCCGAGGAACATTTCATCCTGTGTGGCGCTCTGGTCTGACATCGGCAGTAGGTCACTTGCTTGCCTTTGTTTGGTCGAGTGGAGAGGAAAGCTAAAAGAAATAATGGAGGTGTGGGGGTGGAGGGCATGCTGGGTCAGATTGCACCTGCAGGGCTGCCAATATTTGTATGGCAAGCATTTGTCCCCTCATTCTATCTCTATTTGCCACACGTGTATTTACAAACAAATCTTTCACAAATGCATTCTCTTCAACATTTACTTTTATATGTCAATTCTTTGTCTCTCCCCCATTCCTATCGGCTTGGACCTCACACACACACACACACACACACACACACACACACACACACACACACACACACACACACACACACACACACACACACACACACACACACACACACACGCGCGTACGCGGCAACATACATGCACAAACCGAGATACAAGATGAGTTGACTACACCTGCCCCGGCAGCCAAACAATGGGCTCCACTGACATTCATTGCACATCATACTTATCTCTCAGCAGACGAGCAAAACACCGCCGTCCTGCTATCTGGAAGCCCTTTTATGCTCATTTTATCTGCAGCATGCATTTACATTTCAGGCCTGTCGCCGCATGCCCTTTTCACACTCTCTGGATTGTTAATAATTAGTCTCTAGGCTACCAACAAAGACAAACAGTGTCAATATCGCTACGCTCATAAAGAGACGAAAAGGGTCGGGCATATATATGCTTTATGAATGGGGAATTTATGCTGTACAGCTGATTCATAAACCCTAAAAATGGCTGATTATTTATTGGTGCCGAACACCCAGCACACTGCACGTTGTTAATAAGTCGACATGCACCCTGGTCGGAAACATCTCCATATGAAAGGAGCAGCGTGCCATTCTCAACAACTATATGCATTTGTAATGCTGCTCAAACAAAGGCTAGGGAATTCTTCCATGCATGTTGGCCTTGTGAAAGCAGGTGTTCACAGGACAAACAGGAATCAATAAGAATTCAACTGGCCCTGATTCCACCTGGCACACTGCTGCCCATCAACGAACGTACCATCCCTGAGGAGGAGGACGAACAATTATTGGCTTTTGGGGGGGAGCTGTATCGTGCAGCAGTATGAGCTGTGCTAATTACTAGAAGCGTCAACGCCTTCAGTTACAGCAGCTAAACGAATGTTAAGCAGTGACATTGTGATGTCTGATGTTGCTTTTCCCCATCATGCCATGTCCCGTGTGATTAATACGAGGGCTCATCTCCTGCAGTGTGAGCCTGACTGACAGTTTATCAACCATCTCAATGTAAAACATTGAAGACCATACTAAAAGTGTCAGATGATTGACAGCCTAGGCTAAAGTGATGAAACATTTCATGTTTGGATATGTCCTGGAAGACAACAACAAGGGGAAAGGGAAAATTAATTTGAACTCTCCCTTACTCCGTTTTGGCCTGGACACGCGCATGTCAGAGTGATTAGAATTGTATCAGTATCGTGAGGCATGCTGACTTCATGCAGTTATCTACCTGCATAATTAATTTTCGTATTTTCTCTTTTCACTGTCTGTCCCCTTTCAAACCATAAGTGTGAATGTGAATTCTTTTTTTCTTCAAGTTCCCTGCGATTGGTGTACTCCGCCCCTCGCCCAAAGTTCGCTGAGATAAGCTCAAGTTCACCCATAACCCTAACGAGGGCAAGCGGTACAGAAAATGGATGTCTGGAATGAGATTCTTTGGGTAGAAGAACCAAAGCTCATGGTGCTAATTGATAATAGCATTGCTGACAGAAGTAACAAGATCAATTGAGTGCTCACATTAAGTTAGACTGCTCCGGAGTTCACAGATAAGACTTTTTAAAAGAAAGACATGGTGTCACGGGTTTGATCTGTTTCTGTTTGTTTTCCGCTCTCGCTGGAGTGGAGGGCGTTCCCTCCAGCGGCGTACCTGTCTTGCATCGTAATCACTGGGCAATTTAAGGACACTCATGCCAATTTCATGCTTTTCACTTACTGAAGATAAGGGAGAGGGCAGAGAGACCAACGATGAAACGTTTTAACAGACCTACAAAGTGGCCCGCGACAAAAATGATTTTGACACCCGGCATCCTGCGGGCCGCAGACTTCGTGTGGTCTGCAAATGATTTTCACCAATGTACCAAAACGGATATTGATACAGTAATTACACTGTGAAGGCTCAGAAAGTGCATTAGATTCCAAGGAGGAATACTTCAAAAGGAAAAGGTTTCAGTTTGTAGTTTGGATCTCATGTTCCACCTGTCCTGAAGCTTTTCTGGAACACCTCATATAAAAGTATGCACATACTCAAAATGAGAAGTATCTTCAGGGTCAACACACACAAATGGCTTACTTCAGAGCATCAGAAATTGTGTTAGTGTATAGCTGCAAACTTCCTTCTGCGGTGATTTATTGCTTCAACTCCAAATACATTTACATTAATTTTCCGGTCATACATTTTCTGCACATATAAGCACCGTGGCCACTTTCACCAGCGGCTCAGTCTTACTTGTCAGGGGAAATGATATTTACAGCAGAGTAATGTGTATAATGCGCACGAGTGACTGTGCACATAAGTAGGAAGGATTGTTGACCGCACATAGTGACAAAAAAGAGAAATATTCTAACGCAATTATGTATTCTCTGCAAAACACAGACCGCCATAATAAAATCATCAGCCAGACATATTTGCTAAATTAGACATTAAGTAAACATTTCACTGTCATGGAGTGGTTTATCTCCAAGTCCTGTCAATTCTGCCTAGTACGGTAATTTGGACGCACGCGCAGACTTTCTTTGAGACGATTACGCGTTTACATTTTTATGCACTCTGCCTGACTAAATCTGTCAAAACAACAGAGCATAACAGACTAGTAAATCCAGTTACCTTCCATCCACACAGGAAATGACCTGCACTTGGTCATATGCAAGTTAAGTGTATGTGTACATGTTTGGATCGAGAGAACAGAATCGAGTGGGGTTGAAGCGAACGGAGAATTCAGTGATCATGCATTATTCATGAGGATGAATCAAAGCTTGTTCAAAAATTGAACAAAAGATGGCACAGTGGGAGAGACTGAGTGGGGTCAAAGTAAAGTATGACTTCACTGAGGCGGTTTGAACCATTTTGGTTGGAACTTTTTGGTTTTTTACACATTTGTTTTTGCTCAGCTGTCACGGTTTCAGTAACGTTACAGGCAACCAAAGGAAGAAGACAATTGTGTAGACAATTCCAAAACCTCGACCGCAAGACCACCCGTGATTCAAATGATGACATGCGTAATACAAAATTGTTCAAAGTTGTCCCTCACTGCACACAAAAAGCAACCACAGCATTTATGGTGTAGTAATGATGAGTTCATATGTATATAAGCACTGCAGGCTGTGTAGCGCCTCTCTCGATCTCGCCACGATTAACAAGGAGTGTATCTGACACCCAGCGAGAGTGTATTTGTCAATTAATCCCTTAAAAAAATGGATCAGCAGGTACTTGTAATGGCACATCATGCAAATTTAACACATTTAACAACAACTATGCATGGTTGAGTCGATACAACCAGACATCAGACTCCACGAATCATTGCCTGCAAGTGATATTTGTCTCCCTAAATCCCTTGTGATCCCAAAAAAAGAAAATTGGCACTTGAGATGAAGTCAAATGTCTGGCTTGAAGGGAAAACCAGAACCGTTATTTACCTTAAGAGATATTTACACCATTCATAAACCCACTGAGGTAGGAGCTCCAGACTCCAGATGTCTGTCTGATTAAGATGATACTTTGTTATGCTGCTTAACTCTGCCAGGGGGATCTGGTGAAGACGCGTCTTCTAGACTCTCATTGGTTGGCCTCTGGGTGACCTGAACCAGATAGGAGACTTGAGATGTCACACCGGTTGAAATGCAGAGTGACTGGTTGAAAGAAGTGTTTTTGGAAAGGACTTTTATGTCGTGGCTAGAAAAGTGGGTCAAGTGTCTACTGCTCATCATCACAGTTCCTTGCATATTCTCACTGCATTCAGGTGGACCAGCCTGCCTCAAAAACAAACAAAAAAACCACCCAAAAAAACCCAGCCATATTCATCCCCAAAAAGCACGGTGTCTGGTCAATTTCAAACGCAAGCAGGAAGCTCTCAAGTGTCTCTGCAGAGCCGGAAGCAATCAGTAAATCACAACAGAGAATACATCAGGAGCAATCTGACAACACAGACACAGATGTCAAACAGTGAGAGGGGGTGGCAGTTAATGGCATCAATATGTCACTACGAACAACATCATTATCAGTGCCAATACGACTCGTGGGATGTGAGTGGGTGTAGGTGAATGACTGGTTTAGCGGATCTCTGGATTATGGCTGGAAAGACAAACCTCCATATCCAAGAACATGTTTACTCTTTCCGTTATAGACGTAAACCAGGTGATTTATGAATCAATTGCTTGTCAAAGCCAATACATTATGGGATATGTAACAGAGAAGCCCAACTGGTCACCGTAGCAACAGTCTGGAAGGCCCAGACAACCTCCTCAAGTCGAAGAGGCATTCTCGGGCTAGCTAAGCAGGGCAGCATATCCACTCCTCCAGCTCACTAGGTGCATGCATGCCTTTCTCTGTATCCTTTGTATTCCCCCCCCGTTTTTCTTTTCATTAGGATTCCCTCCTTTTCCTGCTCAAGGCCCCTTTGCTTCGCATTTACTCTATCCGTTATCATTTCCTAATGTTTGTGTCGAGCTGATCTGGTGCCGCCGTGTGATTGTGTCTGACTGCAATTTGTGTGTGACGCAGAACACGACAGGGAAAAAGTCTGCTGTGATCAGCACAGATGGAACAACACCTGCTCTGTAATGGGGTTTTCAAATCCTTTGTCTGGCTCTCTCCTGTCCTAAAAGAAGCTTGACCATATGCACACACACACACACACACACACACACACACACACACACACACACACACACACACACATGCACGCACGTACATGTGTGCGTTTAGTTCAGAGGCAAACTTGGGCATGACATGAAGGGGTGCCCTCCTTCTCCCATTGTTCACATTAGATGCCGGATAACCGTAGGATGGGATGAAACTGGCCACAGATAAAGCAAGTCGACAATATGGAGCCATGGTGTTGTGCCCAAATGGGCTGCGGGGGGGTACACAAGGGTGGTTCACGTGACATCACACAATTCCTGTGACATCAGGCAATTCCTGTGTGAAACTAGACGTGATAAATCCAGCTGAGTGTCGTCATGGGTGTTCACCTGTGGGCCTGCCTGTGATGCGTTTTCATCCTGTGGGTGTGGACATACATTTAAGAACACATACGAGAAAGTGACACTTCATTTGGTAGACTTGCACAATGTAATAGGAGCCATTGAAACAGTTCTGCCTTTACAAAGACAGCCATAAAATATTTTAAGAGGTATTAGTGCTGTATATCACTGACGTTGGGCCGAAACCTTGAACCTCTAAAAGAGTCACTTTTCAGGAAACGCCCAAAACAACATTTTTGTTCAGTCATTAACATTGTATCATCAAAGAGAGCAAGCCATTTTCAACACTTAAATTAGGTCAATCATTTGTAAAAAATAACACCCACATGTGTGGAGTGACCAATACAGTAGTATAGATTAAAAGAAAATAAAGAAATATACCAAATTCTGTCTTGGCAGCCGGACAGCAGTGTTAATAGCGTGGTTGTAGTTTGCATTAGTGACTCAAATCATCAAAGTCTCTTCCATGCAACAAAAAAAAAAAACATCACCAAAATAAACCTAAAAAGATCATCTCTTCATCTAAATTTGTATTGAGAGTACACAAAATCCTATTCATACTATTTTAATGTGTTCTATTGTAGGATACATTCGGGGCTTAATTCAAATAATGGCTTTGCTTTAGGTAAAGGAACCTCAGACACAAGATTGTGTGGATAAAAATATATATATATTGTTACTTTCTGCTTTCATATAAAATATTATGAATAAATAAATCCTATTTGAATCCGATCTTGTTTTCGGAGTGTTTATCGCTGTACTCCTGATGCCTTTTCCTGCCCTTTCTATGCTGTATGATGGCGAACAGTGCTCTTAATCATGTTTCCAAGGTAACGGCATTGCGACAGGTGTCTGCTGAATATTATTGGGGTTTTAGAGCACAAATGATTGTGCCCCATGAGGTTAATTGTAATGTTTTATCATAAATCACAGTGACTCTTTGTGACCTGCTATTTTTTTATATTGCAGTTGGAAGATAAATTAGTATGTGCAATCCCACCAGGAGTATGCCATCCAAATAAAGGGTTGATTTTTTTTTTCAACCACTTTTTAAATCATAAAATCACCACTGGTTCATTAGATTGTTGTTTGTTTTTTGTTTTGTTTTTAACAAGAGGAAGAGCAAATCAGGGCTGTGAACGGAATATGCAAACAAAATTTAGTTCATTCTATGAAGCCTGGCACATCCTGGCAGACAAAGACAGCAAAGCCATTAACAGGAATTAAAATTAAATTTCATGGCATTGTCGGAAAGCAATAAAGCAATCGACTGCACACTCCAGGACAACATAATAAAAAACAGATTATACTGACATAGCACTGTGCCATTTATTCGCTCACTGAGCAAAAACAATACATGTATAGCCTACAGGTGTCATTATAACAAATAATGCAAACGCGCTTCCATGCGATGCTGGTTTTTCCATTCTTGGTGTTATACATAGAGAACAAGCGATATTTTGCCTTTCAGCCCCCACGGAGACAACGGCAATTAAGAAGAAGGGATTTCACTTCAAAACACGTGTTGAAATCTCATCGATAACAGATGGCATAAAATATTTTTAGCTGCTATTATTTTTTTCTGAGCCCGTGTGTCCACTGGCCAATCGTGATAACCGAAAGCCTCTTACATCATCTAAATCAATTCTTTGGGTGACGTGAACATAACGCGTGGATGTTTGTTTGGAGACAAGTGTGTCGCTCACACCCAGAGGAGTTCGATGAGCACGGTCTCTGTAGCGGGAATATGAGGTCATCAATCACATCATTCCTGAGAATAGGGCCGCATCGATCTGATCTCAGCTTTGACAAAAAACCTTTAACCTGGATAAATCCACCTGGACTCACACGCTTCGAAAATATTGTATAACCGTCCACCTTGCATGCCCGCCAGGGAGTATGCAGCACAGACTCTGACTATTTACTGAAAAACTACACTGTGACCCAGAGTGGCCCCTGAACAGCCGACTTTCAAGGTGGTATGATATTCCAAGCTGATCATTTGTATGCTTCTCACACCTTCTTCACCCGCCTCTTGTTCTTTGTTCAATATGCGATACACATTTTGTCTGTGAGTACATGAAGAGGTCAAAGGTTTTGCTCTGACGTCAAGAGGTTTGTTGCAAATTGATTGTTGAACTTTGCTCCAGGCGAACCCGTGGTCGCTCTTCAGTCACCATTAAAAAGCAATTGGCCAAGAACCTGTTGACCTTCGTGTCCATGAGTGTGGAAGCGATTGGATAAATAGTGTGGAATCAAACTACACTTGTACCGGAGTACAGGTCAGAATGACGGAAGCTGGTGAGTGTGCCTTGAGAGTGATGCACTTACAACATAATCATTAGCAGCACTCCTCTCACAATGAGTGGTGGGGTGTGATGGAGTTTGCGTTGGAAGAATTCTAGCTCTCTGCCGTGTAGTGTAGGAGAAAAAAAATTAAGGGCCTTAACATCTGCGGCTCTATTTCCATGACCGCTGGAAATCCTGCACGGTACGTGGTATAACGGAGCGAAAGCGCGTTGGACCTGATCGTGGTGGTTTTGCAGATGAGTGCAGGCTGGCAGATTTGCTCGGGGGAAGGTTGCGCCGCTGCTGGAGTGGTCGCGGCTAACTTCAGTCACGGCCAATCAAAGCGTCTCCTTATTTCACAGCTATACACCTCAGTGATTCAAAGGGTTAGATGCTTACAGTTCGCATGCTTATGAATGAAACACGTCGCGTTAGTCCAGCTGCCTACCGTGCGTTAGACATGATCTGCGCACATGTAAGGTTTACGTCTTAACTTTTTGCCACCAAATTGTTATTTTTATTTGTTTGAATGTTTGTTTTTGTTTCAAATCTGTTATTAGTACTGTCGATTGTACACGTCTATCTTATTGTTCCAGCAGTCAGTCACATTCAATATGCATTTACTGGACACTTTACTACATTCACTTTGATATTCTAATTAGCAAGACGAGAGTGAGCACAATGTAGGAAAAACTCCTTAGTAACAGTCAAGCACAGGCAGTCAGGATGATAAGGAACGATTGAAATACTTCGAGCAGGACAACAAGCCAATGAAAAAGCAGGGCTGATGGAAGGTGATTTACGCTCTTGACATTTGTAACTGAATTACCCAGTATCCTTTGCGCTGTGATTACTGTGATACAGTCTTGTTGCACGGGTGTATCATTTCTCCTCTCTCCCTACCTACTCAGAGCTCAAGGAAGAATTTAAGAACAAATAATATGATATGAAAATGATATGATGTGAAAATACCAGAAAGGAAAATGTTGCTTCCCCCCCCTTTCTATCATATTGTACAATCCGCTTTCCCGAGTGGCGTTGACAGTCACTACGCTAACTGCAGGTGAGTCTTAAACAACCAGTCATGTCTGCCAGTGCAAACAGGCAAGCATAATTTTTGGGGTGCTGATTCAAATAAATTCAAAACAGCTGTTACGGGAAAATATTATACATACAGTATGTGCAAGCATGCATGTTTCACCGACTCCCCCACTGCCAGAACAAAAGCCCTGTGGAAATAACTCGTTCTCAGAACCTTAGATGAAATATCATACAATATTTATTTTATTTTGTTGTGCATAATGTCAGATTAAGACTGAAATCGGAATCAAACATGTCGAGCCTCGCCCCAGTTATTCAGCTCAGTATCAAGCAGTGTGAAAGGCTTAAACCACATATTGGGTTGGTTTCACTCAGCTCCTAAAAACAGATCGAGGGGGACGCTCTGCATTTCACGCCTGCGGGAGTTAATGTTATTGAAGCAGACACACAGACACACTCACACGTGCGGTGATTCCGACACACACTAGCGCATAGACACCAATGAGCATATGCACACACACACACACACACACACACACACACACACACACACACACACACACACACACACACACACACACACACACACACACACACACATCATGTAGCTGCTATCTGATGGCCTGAACAACAGCAACCTCTGAGATACAGAGCAGCTTTCCCATTCCAGTGATACAAATCCATGTTCAGCCTAGAGATGGTGTGTGTGCGTGCGTGTGCATGCGTGCGGGCGAGTGCGTGCGTGTGTTTTTGGATGGTTGTGCACAGTTACAGCTGCAGTGTTACTGAAGCACGAGCAATCACTCACTGATCGCATTACCAGGGATTAACAATGTGTGTGTGTTGTGTGTGTGTGTGGGGGTGACTGTTCACTACACTCTCAATCACTCTGACATGGTATCGTATTATCTATAGGACGACACTGCTACGTCACTTGTACTTCAAACACACATGCAAACATTTTGGAAGATTTTTTTCAAAGACCTTCCATTGCCAACATCTAATCCATCATTTTTATTCATTTTGAAAATATGTCGAACATCACTAAAATAGGAGCAAAAACTACGGAGCCCCTAAGGGGACATGGAAGAAAAAAACAACTGCATTCCCTTGCAAATGTTGCATTCCCTCGCAAAACTTTGCATTCCCTCGCAAAGATTGCGTTCCCTCGTAAAGAATGCGAGATATCGCAATCTTTTATTTATTTATTATTTTGGGAGAAGGGGACGCTTTCGTTTAAATGCGCGATTTTGTACTTCCGGGTCAGCTTGGCTAATGTCCGCTTCCCTCTCATGAACAGCTAATTAAGGGACGACACTACTTCGGCAAGGAGAGAATCATGGAGGAAAATCAAGAACAGATTTAATGTCTTTGCGAGATATCGCAAACTTTTTTTTAATTAATGGCGGTGGTGTACTTCCGGGTCATCGTCCGGGTAACTGAAAACAACAAACATGGCGTGTTTTCACCCATTGGCGAGTTTCATCGAATTTGACTTCGATAATTGGTTTGAAATACAAAGACATTAAATCTGTTCTTGATTCTCCTCCATGATTCTCTCCTTTCTCCTTTTGTTACCATGGTGATGAGGGGTCCAGCTTGGGGCTGGCAACTAGAGCCCCAAGTCTAAAAAAGTGAGTGCAAAGTGCATGTGTTTCCCCAGAAAGAGCATTAATTGCACTTTGTCATCAAGCAGCCGACCGTGTTTCCTGAATGAAATTCAAAAGTGAAAAGTATTTATTATGACACATATGTCTTCTATTTTTAGAGGAAGCCTTTTGCATTTGCCATGGTAGAATACCTTCCTGATTCCGATTTTTTTAACCTTCTTTATCCCCTCTTGGCAATTAAGTGTTTTGTTTTCAACTCTCAGGTAATAAAATAGAAGATAGAAAGACAAGAATCCAAACGCCAAAATAGGTAAAGCAGAGTGTGCCGACGTATACACCAAAATGTTACGCTATATTGGAAGGTTCCAGTGCAGGTTATGCCACCCCCTCATTTTTCAAATCAAGCTCCTCGTTTACTACTGTAGCTTCTGCCTTGTCACTCGTGAAAGCCAAATGTTGTTTCAGGAAGGGGGTTTCCATCAGAACAAAACAGCGTAAGTAGATCTGCTATCCTGAGCTCTGATCTAATCATATGCAATGTTTCCAAACACAGGCACACACACGAACACGCACAGTCGCTGGACAAAGACAACAGCAGTGATACCATTAAGAAACAAAGCCTGCTCTTGTTGGTCAAGACTTACCTGAGCTTCTCCAGTATCCTCCATTTAGTATTCTCCCAGCACTTCTCACTGCTGGAAGACAACAAGAATAAAATTCAACGGATCGTCCCCACAAAGTATGGGTCAAGGTGTGTACATTAGCCTTCAAATTGGTCATATCTGTAAATGCGCAAACATCCTCTGTGAAACCGATGGGAACCAGACGTTCAAAGCTACGGTGCATATAGAAAATCAAGAAATTAGACATTCATTAATCGTTTCCAAAATATTTCAAAAATAATGGTAATCCTATGAATGTGCAATTTTCTTCTGGTGAAGCCACTCCATTGTTGACTTTAGTCAAGATGGAGAGAACAGCTCCAGATAGCAGTCAATTTGGGCCAAAAACCTCAAGCTTGAGTTCACCTTTAGGCATGACAAATATCCCAAACATGCGTACAAATCAACAAAACAATGACTTCACCAGACTGAGGTAACCATGAGGTCAGTATTCAAGAGGTGTCCTCGCAATCTGAAAGATTTTGCAAGGAAGAATGGCCACTTACTGCCAATTGAAGCTGTGCCAAGCTCACAGACTCCAAAGAACTGAAATAGAAAACAGCATTTTAATAATCATCTGTTTGAGTTTCCACATGTTTTGTTTTTTACAGCCCCCCTTGAGCAGTTCTCTCTTTTTCCAATTCAAGTGCACACGTTATAGGTAAAAAAAAATTGTTTGTTTTGTTCTTTTTTAGGTTTGGAATGATTTATCATAACCATATTTTTACATTGGAGAACATGCAATAACACAGCACTAAATAACCCAAACTGGTTGCGTTTTTTTTCTCTTGAGTGGCATTAAAATGAAGAGATATGTTCATCAAACTACTGAGCGTCATCCAAAGCACATATTTGTCGGGCTGATTTCGGATTCAGCAGCGTTCATGCATTATGAACAGCATATGTACACATATCCCTTTCATGGTTTGAATGAAATGACATGGGAAAGGTTCCGTCGTTCATCTACATCAAAAAATCGTGATCACTTGACTTCAGTTGGATCGCTAAAGACTCTTTCATCACTTTGACCTATCTAGCTTGCACTTTCATCCGCAGCTAACGAGAGGCTCATTAATTTCTCATCAAAGACCACTGGAGGTGCACGGTGGATATTCATCCCCCCATGGGCCCTGAAATGGATAGGGGTCAAGCATATTTTAAACAATAAATGTGGGGTATAAAGGGCACAGATGAGTGCATAAATACATTAAAAAAGAGGTGAATACATCTCAGTCTTCTCTACAGCCGGATGAATTCCATTTTGAACATCAGAGACAAAAGGAAAAGCAGAGAAATGGAGGAAGATGACACAGCGGGAGTGAAAGGCAACTGCTTTGTGTGCAGGGTGGATTTTGCACCAATTCACTTCCCTACACCTGCTCTCCTTGTCTCACTCAACGACTGTGAAATGGTTTACGAAAACCGTTTTGCCCCTAAATGTTGAGCTGCAGAAAAACATCTTATCTTTAGCCAAACCATGAAAATATTCTAAATAAATAAAATGTAGCATACAAATCTTAACTGACTTCCTGTGAGATATGATCATTTAATCAGGAATCATTACCAGATCGAATTAAATCAAACAGTGATCATGCGCTCCCATTTCAGCACCAAAAGAGTGAATGTGAAGGTTGTGTTAAAAACAACAACAAAACTTGAGGAAGCATGATGAATGAAATCTTTTGTGACAGGAAAACAACATGACAATCCACATGTGGAATGCTATAGATTAAGTGCATTCAAGTCAACATGTTTTATGAAAAGGTTTACTTTAAATACATTTATTTTAAACCCACCCCCAACAATATACTGAAATTGCCACGTCTTCTAGGATGTTCTTTTTTAAAATAGTTTTAGAAGAAGCATCACTGCCAAATATCACAAAGACCATCAGGAATACAGTATTAATTAAACAACAGGCCACCCAGCTAGTGTATCAACACAACACAAATTATTTTCAAAACTCGACTTCAAACCCAGGCAATCATGGGACAAAGACAGCAGTTCTTTACTCACTCAACCTGTGTCACAGCGCCATCTAGCATAAATAGGGCTTACTACAAAGAACTTTTGACAATAAATACAGTACTGTAATGTTGTACAGTATATAGATAGGTTGACTTACATATACTGTACAGTACAGGTTATTTTATATTTGGAGGACATGTTTTTGTTTGTTTGTGTGTAGCACGATGACATGGTGACCTCTCCCTTTCTGGGCTCAACTTTCAGCTCTGGCCTGTCTGCATGAAGTTTGCATTTTTCCCCTTTACGTTTGAGTAACATCTGATTGAGTTGCATTGACGTGTCCCTGGTGTTTTGATCACTCTTTTACAAAGATGGGCGAATGTATAATTTAGCACCTTGTAGGATTGTGACATGCCTGTCTAAATTCTGCATGGAGCATGCAGCTATGCACTACAGTAATTTTAGTGTATGTCTGTGTGTGTACATGTTGCTAGAAATGGGGGCGGGGGCACGAGATGGGGTTGGGGGGTGTTGGTAGAGCGGTGGAATATCAAGCTATGTACTGTACCTTAAATTTGCTGCTGAAGCAAAGAGACTTGACGCACATGATTTGCTTCCACGGGCCACATAAAATGATGTGGCGGGCCGGATCTGGTCACCGAGCCTTGAGTTTGACAAGGACTAAGGTCTTTTTGCTCATTCCCTTTATTTCTCTGTACACTGTTCAAAGCTACCACACCTCTCCCTAACGTGGTAATTGAATGCTTGTATTTGGATAAATTAATTCTAAGTGAGTACTCGTTAGAATTAGTCTTCTACGCTAATTAAAGCTTTCTTTATGCTCTGATAATGACTGACAAAGAAAATACCCATACTGTATTCTTTGCAGCAGCAGCCAATTCAAATCTGATCAAAACGGTGACTGTTATTTTGGCCACGAGATGGTGCTCACTTTCCTTTTGTCCACATATAAACTTCACCACCAAACACGACGTCATTTCCGCTCCTCAACTTCCGCTATGTCCATGTGTTTACAAAAAAAAATGTGCATCTTGTTTTGACATTCATCCATCCATTAACCGAGTTGCTTAACCTAACGAGGGTCGTATTTCGAATAATTATTTGACACAGACTCGCCGTTTAAAACATGGGAAAGCTTAATGTGGTGGTGTTGAGATACTTGTCTCGAGATGACTTTCGGGTTCTCACGGCGGTAAAGTATATTTCTCATATCCATGCTATCTGCTATATCCAGCTGAGTTAACCTAGCCTTCGGCTAGGCTGAATTCTTTCAGGGGAAGCCTTTCTCAGATTTTGGGTCGTAACTTAAAATGGACCCTTTTAAGTGGTTCGCAGATTGTCACTGGGAAATACTGTACAATATTTTATTCAGTGTCAAGTAGGCAAACGTTTGGTTGGATGATATGAAGAGTGAATTACAATACAATGGGTGTTTTGAAAATGTTTGCATTAATCACCATTGACACTGACTCGAGACTTTATTTGGCAGTGGAAAACTGTTTTTTCAGCTCACTAACAAGCGTAACATTTGAATGTTTGTATAAATGTCAACATATTATCACATCTCTGCTTTTAGGTTGAGATGGGAATGAAGAACCATGAGATTGTTCCAGTGAGTCTCCTCTCATCCATTGCCAGCCTCAAACACGGTGGCTGCAACAAGATCCTCCGAGAGTTGGTCAAACATAAACTTGTGGCCTACGAACGCACAAAGAGTAATCTTTTTTTTTCAACTTTTCAACAAAACAAAAAGACCGAAATAACGAAAAAATCATGCATGCAAAAAAAATAATTTCATAGCATTTCCAGTCGTGAAAATATCTTCCAATCTTAACTCTTTTTTTTTTAAACACTTCAATAAAACATTTCCATACCTTCCATTTGGAAGGTATGGAAATGTTCACATTGCAGTCTGGGATTCCTAAGGGAAAAAAGTAATGAATTCCACTTACAAAGCTTCAACAATTAGGGTCCTCGCTTCCCAAATATTTATTGAATGCTGTTCAAAGAAAAGGTGATGTAACACAGTGGTAAATCTGACCCTGTCCCAGCTTCTTTAGAACGTATTGCAGCCATAACATTCTAAGTTCATGATTATTTTGCTCCCTTGTATGCTTTGGTTGTTTTAGTCTAAGAATGTGTGTCCTATGTTTTGTTCTTATTTGATGTGAATTATATTTCAGCTGTACAAGGCTACAGATTGAACTTCGGAGGATATGACTACTTAGCCCTCAAGACCTTGTCTTCCAGAGATGTTATTGCTTCAGTTGGAAACCAAATGGGTGTTGGAAAAGAGTCAGGTTAAGTTTTCGTCTTCTACGATAATGTGCTAAAAGTCAAATGTTGATTAATTGATTACATCATTGACGTTTTTCTTTCAGCACAGAAAAGCAGTTTCCCACTTTTTGTGTGCCATGCACTGGTTTTAAATGAAGACATGCTTTGACATTTTTACTATTAATATTTGGAGCCATATCATGTCACAAGGCAGTCGTGCACCTATGCCGTGTGTGAAACGGATCTATTTGTGTTTCATTCCTTCAGATATTTATATTGTGGCAAATCAAGATGGGGAGCAGTACGCTCTGAAGCTTCACAGATTGGGTCGCACCTCCTTCAGAAACCTCAAGAATAAGAGAGATTACCATAAAAACAGGAAGAACATGTCCTGGCTCTATCTCTCTCGACTCTCTGCCATGAAGGAGTTTGCCTACATGAAGGTAATGCAAACCATGCCGCACTGTCAGTCTTATGCACCTTATGTGGAGTATAATTCCTCATCAGGTTGCAGTGGAAGTGTAGCTGAATTTGTTGCATTGTGTATATCGACGCATTCTTTCCCAGGCACTCTATGACCGAGGCTTCCCCGTGCCCAAGCCGGTGGACTACAACAGACACGCGGTCGTAATGGAGCTCATCAATGGATATCCACTGTATGGAAACAAGCCATCTCTCTTTCTGTAATCATTTCTCATCGCAGAGCTTATCATAAATTGTCTCCATCCTTATATCAGGTGTCAGGTGCATGAGCTGCAAGATCCACCCGCCCTGTACAGCGAGTTTATGGAGCTCATCGTCAAATTGGCCAACCACGGCCTGATTCATGGAGATTTCAACGAGTTCAACCTGATGCTAGATGACCAGGACCACATCACGATGATTGACTTCCCTCAGATGGTATCCACCTCACACCCGAATGCTGAATGGTAAGTACATGTGGCCGCGAACGCTTCATTGCACAGCCTTTCCGATGAGTGAACAATTGCAAACCCTTGACTTTTCACTTATCTCTCTGATCTTGGTAGGTATTTTGATCGAGATGTCAAATGCATACGAGATTTCTTTGCAAGACGCTATAGTTACGAGAGCGAGCTGTTCCCAACCTTCAACGATATCAGGTATTTTCTCACTGGCAATACAACTGCACTGTAGTTAAAAATTAAATGTGTGTCATGTTTTTGTTCATAATATGTTACATTGCTTCACACTTCATGCCCTTTATGAACACATAACATTTTAACGTTAAGCTTCAGATTTAACAAAATGTTCAATCAATATATTTGATTGGTGTTTCCTCTGCCGATAAGGAGCTACATTACCTTGCATCAGTCTGTGTCTTTATCTTGTGATGAAGTGACCTCTGTGTATCCAAACCTTTTTTTTTTCTGCCAGACGCTCATGTTCTCTCGATGTTGAAGTCTCAGCGAGTGGTTTCACCAAAGATCTGCAGGAAGATGCCGCGGTGTTCCATCCGGCTGGACCTGAGGGAGAGCAAGACGATGACGACGAGGAGAGCGACAAAGAGGAGACGGGCGAGGACGTTGAAACCGAAGAGCCAAGTGTGGATGTGACTGACTACAATAATGCAATTCTGGAACTCGAGGGCCTGAAGGTCAGCGACACGAATGGCGACATACGGGAGGAAGCGGAGAGTGAAAAAGAAGACGGGGAGAGTGACAAAAGAAGAGGAGGAGGAGAGAAATCCCGAGGCTAGATGCACTGACAAGACTATGAATGACCTGGAAGAAGAGCTGCAGGACGAGTTCCCTGAACTCACAGACCTTTCTGCATCAAACAAAGAGTTCATACCTTTCAGGTACTGACAGTAATAAGTGATGTCATTATTCATGTGCAGCAGTAGCATCGTGTAGCCCTTTGTGATTCTTTCATCAGTCTTTCAGCAAAATGACACATAATGCAATCATTGCTTCATGTCGTGCAGAGACTCTGAAAGCCTTCTACAGATGACAGAACACAGGAGGAGGAGGACAGACAGTGAGGCTACAACGGGCAGCATAGGAAGCTGCTCAACCATCCCATCCGTAAGTAAGAAATAAAGTTGATGTCCAGACACCATCAGTTGTGAGTTGGGATTGCCAAATAACCGTTTACCGGCTACATCTGGTGTCTGTCAGGTTGTCTAAGTAACTGACTGTTGTTGTTGTTCTTGTGTGTTGCAGGACGTGGTCCGTCAGAAGGTGCGCAGACAGCTCACCAAACAACAAAAGGCGGCGCAGAGGAGACGTCTGCAGAAGGGGGAAGCCAACTTGGTGACGAAATCTAGACGAGAGAACGAAAGCAACATTAAGTCTAGTTTGGAGAGCGCCACTTTTTGGGGTTGAATGCTCGTCTGGTACTCTGGTCTGTCTAAAGAAGCTTAGCAAACTGGATCGGACCAGTCATGTCCCATTAAGTCCAGATATTGGATGGACCTTCCCCAGTTTGCTCAACTGTCAGATACAATTCCATGAAAATATGGACTACTCCAAAGAGGCTGTGTCATCAGCAATGTTGCCATTCAAACAATTCCTTCATGTGGATTTCTTTTTAAAACAACAACAATGGAGGGAAATATGTTCATGTAACATTGAAAAAAACATTTTTTTCATGTTGATTTCTATTGCATGTCTGGAATTTAATTCGGGTGCAAGCTAATCAACTGCTCTAGCTTGTATTTGAGTCAGATCATGAATGACAACCCAAAGCGAAATAAATTCCAATTGAAGTATGAGGATATCAACATGGTTCGAAAGATGTAGGAAATGGTCACTGATTTCAGTCAAAACATTTTGAGCGACGGAGAGAAGAAGTGAATCTGGCAGTCGAATGAGTGGTTTCTCAGTATTTGGTCCATTTTTGTTGGAGGTATTGAGAAAGCGAGTGAATTCCAACTTGAACAAAGGCTATTCATTTCCAAGAGGATGAATGGAGCTCAAACCCCAAGCTCAGTGGGCTCAAAAACATGTGGGACAAGTGTTTTGTTACTCCCCTTCCCACACTTGGCGGACTAAATTAGCATCATGATGATAGGGCGTGGTGAAACAATTTAACGCAAATATATTGTTAACAGGAGATTGTTGAGTTGTCTTATGTTTAATTTTGCAACTATGTCGATGAAGCTTTTCAAGTGAGTGCTCGGGGATTACCAACTCCACAGCTTGATGGGAGGGGCTCAGCATTCCAGGGCTGCACCTCTGCGTGTGGAGCGAGTGAGGGGCCCTCTCAGCTAATTGGCAGCAAGAGTGACAAAGGTGGTCTGCTTCAAACAAAAACCAGAGTGAAACTCAGTGGACCCACAGATGGAGGAGGGGGAAAGGCGAAATGAGGTTTAGTAGGTGGAGAAAGAAAGAAAGGGGCTCGACATTAGATTTTGAGTTATTTCCATGTGTTGTTGCCATCCTGCATTGGCATGGCAGTCGAGCCCGAGACAGGTGAATGAGACAAGTTGACTGAATTTTTAGACATCTGAACAAAGATGAATAAAGTGGGAGATGAGGACAGCATCATGTCCTACTTGTCAAAGAGCTACGTCGATCTCAGCCCTAAAGACTGTAAGTAAACTTTCAACTTAGAGTTCCACTTTATAGGAAGCGCTTAAGACTATATTGTTGATCCACTTTCTTAGTTTGTGAACACTTTAGTAAGACTTACTAAAGCCCACATTCAGCTCTTCATGATTTAGGTTAATTGGGTATCGTAAAGCCATGCCCAATAAGAACTTGTATTTAATGGAAAGTTCATAACATGCATTTTTAGTTACTTATTACAGTTTCCGGTGCAATGTCAGCAATGCTTGTGTAAGCTTTTGTTAAATTGTTAACGATTGTCAGGACCAGGTGTCATTCTGTTGCGCAGAAGCCTGACTAATAAGTGTCAACAGCAAATTTTAATCAGAGGTGGCTTAATGTGTGTGTCCCTGAATGTGTTTTTTACGCTGATTTAAAAAGTGTCTACTTTTTTTCTGGCGCATCGGGTTAATCCGGTATTTTCATGTTTTTGTTTTTAACAAAGGTGCCCATCTTGTGTCCAGTGAGTCTGTCAGTGAGTTGCCGTCAGTATTTCAGGCAGACGGATTTGCCGGGACTACATCCACCAAGTGCCACACACCTGACACGCAGCCAAATACAGAAAAAGAAAAAGAAAACCACGTTGCATCCCTTTCAGTCCCACACATTTCGATGACGTGTCCCATATTGTTTTTATTTCATCAATCATCACACCGTGTGTTTGTATCTGTTGTATTTCATTTTATTTGGCTGCGTGTCGGCTTTTGCGGTGCCTGTATGTGACGGACTTGGCCCGCATGGGTCGTCCTGAAATACTGACGGAAACAGTGACAGACTTCCGTCATTCTGGTGAAATGCCCACGTCTGATTTTTTAAGTTTGATCCATACAGGCTTACACAATATGGATTTTTACCGTGTTTTGTAATTTATAGCTATGATATTTCATGGTAAAACGAAAAATATTCTGAGGAAAAATCGGCAAAAAAGTAAGAATTTTAGAAGGGTGCAAATTCATTTTCTTTTCTCACTTTGCAATGCGTCCTCATCTTGTGTGTCCAAGTCAATGTAGTAGCCATGCTCCATAACTTCTGGGAACAGAAGGCGGGGGGTCACATGGATGGCTCCTCCACTGGATCAGATGCTTGTGTAGGGGATCCAGCGGGACAGATGGAGACCCTGATCCTGTATGAATCTGCTGCTTCCCCCGGTCCGCCGTTTGTCTGCTTCGTCACACTGCCAGGAGGAAGTTGCTTTGGGAACTATAAGGTGTGTCATTAAAACAAAAAATATCCCTTTTATGTCGCAAACCTGACTGTGTTTAATGACATCAAGAGGTGCGTGTCGCAGGCTGCTATAGATACTAAAAGTATCTCTAGCATGTATGTATTAGTGAGCTGAGCACCTGGGCATATATAAACATGTACTGTAGTTTAATATTACAATAAGTATAATGCAATATTGTGAGTTGAAATATTTTTATGAGTTTTATTAAAGTTTAAATTATACATGTTTACTTTGGCACTAGATGAATCTAATGGACACACCATTAGATTCATCTCATGCCAATCTTTTTTATGCTCCATCAATGCACAGAGCATTGCGTATGTGGCACTAAAAGTGTTCATTGGTGCTGAGTCATTCATGGTTTTAATGGCTAAAATATTCACTAGAAGATATGAATGTTGTAAAGGTGATGTCAATGTATTTAAGCCATGAGCTGCAATTATAGTAATCCTGTATCAACGGTGACATTTTGGAAAAGCTGAAAAAAAATTATCATTTAAAGGTTACTTTGAACACATAATAATGTCAACTTGAACCCTTTAAAATTAAGAACGATACCACATTTTACAGGTATTGCGCAAGTTTGACTTCTGCAGGAAAGCCACCACAATGAAAAGCGTCATTAATTGTTTTGCCAAGATGACCAAGTAAATCTGAAGTTTTTCAACAACAAAGTCACATCTATTTTCATTTGTTCCATGATATACAGCATTAGGCTATTTCACATGAAGCAAGATATGGCTTAAAATGAGAGGGAACGTAGATTGGGCTGAACATTGGCACTTATGTAACAGTAGTAGTCATAATGTAATTTTGACATTTTCGGAGGTTGAAGTGGGCATAAGTAGAGATATCTACATACATTTTGGTGACGATTCACTGCAGTTTTAGAACATTATACGTGATGTATATTTAGTGATTTTGAGTAGACTTTACAAATTCTGTCCAGTTCCTCCACTGACGTCAGACCAACATATCTGGGATGGATGGGGTGTATCCAAATTGCAGAAGAAAAAGAGGTTGTACAAGATTAGCTTTTTACTAATTTCCCCCGAAACAAATTGATCAAATTGAAAATGAAAGCTGGTTTCATTTTCCTGATCAAAGCTACATGATTTATTTATTTATTTTGGGGGGGTGACAAATAGGCCATCCTTGCCAAATAGTCCCTATAATGTTCTTAAAGTGACTTTAATCCCGTGGTGTGTGCATTGTGACCAAAACCGGAGCCGCCAGCACCATGTGATTGGCTATCAGTGACTGCCTCTCCATTGTGATTTGAGCTCTGATCCTGTGATTATCTCCAACGAAGTGTAAAATGGAAACATCTGAAAGAGCATGTTGGACTTGATAAAGAAAGTTGATTTTTCTTCCCACAACCTCTCACCCATCCCCAGCTGTGCAACACTCAGGCAGAGGCTCGTCGAGACGCTGCCCGAGTAGCCCTGATGAACTCGCTTGTCAATGAGCTGCCTTGTCGACGCATCTGCCCTCAGTTCATCGCTCAGAGTCTGCAGCAGGCCACCAAAGACAGTGATGTGAGCTTTAACATGTCTGATAATGACCACTTTACAGTCATTCGGCCAACAGGAGAAAAAGTATTTGATTATGTCAATAAGGTTCATGTTAACCTTCCATGTTGTCGCTGACCAGGTTTCTATAGAAGATGCAAAAGATTCAAGCACGCATATAGGAACATACAGTCTGCTTCTCCACTCTTACATGGGAAGGACCATGCTGGAATTCCAGGTGAAATATCCCTCTGAATAAGTCACTGATGGTGTAGTGGTACACTCAAGGCAGTAGCAGGCAGGGCAACAGTGACTGGTACTTCACATAGATCTGTCATACGTGATCTATTTTCGCCTACTACAGCCTCACTCTCTTGTTCTGAGAGAAGTAGTTGTACAAATAAAAAGCCTGTACTACACTAAGTTTGTTTTCTTTTGCGCATAGCTATCTTTGGGATGTCTTGAATACAAAGCTACTCTTAAATGATGCCATATAAACTGTAACAGACCTGCATGTTTAACTTGTGTTGCACAACTACAGGAAATGATGACGGTTTTTCAGTTGCTGCACTGGAATGGAACACTAAAAGCTCTGAGACAGAGACAGTTCTCTCGTCAGGTATGGACAAAAGGCAACTTTTTTTTCCTTCAAAGTAACATCTCTAGTGCAAAAGCCTTGTTTTTCTCATTCAGAGCGTGATTGCCTATTACACCCAGCGTGGTCTTGACGAGTATATGCGCAGCAGCATGGCTTTGGATTGGCTCGGGCGGGAACAGAGGTCACCGGGCCAACTGGTTCAGGAGCTGCAGGCAGCGCAAAAGGAGCTGCTGCTTGCCCGACACCGAGGCATCGAGCTGCGTTTCTACAAAGAGAAGACGGGCATCCTCACCTTGGCTCTCAGTCAAGCATATATTCACCACACACCTGAGATCCACAGCCAGACGCATGAGAGCAAGAAGGAAGAACTCCCCTTGCAAATGATGTGCTCCCATGATAGAGAAGTGTCGATAACGCCATCCCACAGTCCATCACTACCCTTCTATGAACACACAAATCCAGCAATTTGTGAAAATAGCGGCGGCAACATTCCCACTGATTGTTACCCAACCTGCTCACTTTTCACTCACATGCATGCACTAAACCAGAATTTACCTGAGGATACATGAAATGTAATTTCAACAGATTCTCAGCAACATGTCCTTGGGACGTTTCTGTTGGAATCATAATGTCATCATGCAGTAATAAAACGGTATTATATATGGATAGCACGATACGCAATAGCAGTTATTTAAGTACTTCCGATATTTCATTTAAGGTGAGCCTTACGGTACTCTAAACAACTCACTGTCGTTTTCTGCTTTTCTTTTTATGTCAATTTACATGTTAGATGTTTTATATGACTCCCAAGCGCATCTGTGAAACATGGTTGCAGGCAGGTCATTTATTTACTATAAATTTTAAAGTTGTTAATCTAAATAACATAATTGTGCCATTTTTGAAGACCAGGCCATATGATTTCTCTTCTTTATATGCATTGAAAAGGGAAAATGTATAGATTGTATAGATTTTGTCTCTCAGTCAGTCCCTGTTAACAACATGGTGATCATTGTAGATACATATTTGTGTTTGGTATTTTTATTTGAAATGTTGAATAAATAAAACAGTGGATCAAGATTCGTATGTCATATTATCAGTTAAAGCACTTTAAAAATGGGCAAAATGAGAGATGGAACTGATGCTATCCGAACGAACGAACACGTTATGATAATATCAACATAAACTCGTTTAAGCAATTATTAAACGGAATAAACCTAGGTTTGAATATAACAAATTAAAATGAAAACAATTAACAATTTAACATAAGCTTACATTATTATCAGTGTAAGCACTGACTGATCCTATGCACGTTATGTTGAGTAAACTGGTTTGCAAACAATTCACCAATCACCAATAACAATGCTAAAGAAAATGACAACCATACAGGCAAGGACTACAGTTTTAAGCAATACTAACATATGTACTATTATAAATATACAGGTGCATCCCAATAAATTAGAATATTGTAGAAACAATTGGATTGGCTTGGGTATATGGGATAGTTTATACATGTCGTATAGTTTAGGTTTCATTTTATGCAACGTTCTTCTTGCACAAATGTCTTCTCTTTCATACTTTTTCAAATTTCCCGTATCGATTATCATTGCTGAAACGATGTAAATGTCGTCATTGTGGGTTGATAAAGGTTATCTTATTTTATTAAAACAAAAATGCAAAATGTAAATAAAAATAAATATTACTTCAGCACGTTGTGTTCAGTGTTATATTGTATTATTTTCATTATAATAGCTACAGTAGCAGCTAACAAAAGTCCCAAATTCACCGTCTCCAGACGGTAACTGTGTACTACGTAATAAAAATATTTTTTAGGAACATAGTATAGGCGTCAATATGCCATGGGAATAATATGTGTTAATATACAATTGTCAAGTGTCACTGTTTAATTTTAATTTCCATATAACGCGGAAGTTTATTTTGATAACGTTTGACTTTTCTCGACTTCCGTAGTAAGGTGGAGTTACCACGTGATTTAGTACGTTCATGGAAAACAAAACAAAACAAAACAAACGACAACTGAAAACAAATGAGACTTCCGTAACATGTCATTCGCACTTGATCACGTTATCTTATTTTCAAGACATGAGGAACAAAACAAGGGTGTTCGAGACGCTAGTAGATCAATTAATATCGTGTTAAACTGCGCGACGAACAAACAAGCCGATTCCCGTTAGCATCATAGCTTAGCCTTGTCTCCGTAGTTATTTTTTTTTTTTTCTGGGAGCCTCTTTCATGTCATTCTGTGTCTACCCTGTGAAGTAAGCACGCCTGTAATTGGCTTCTTGATTGTGGCCAACGAGCTTCTAAATATTTGTGTTGACAAGTCCTGTCAGTACTGTATTTTATCTTGTCAGCACAGCGTGCCTCTTGCTGCTTATCAAGAATAACGTTGCTTGCTCCTTTGACCCATGGACTGTTGTCGATTCTGTGTGCATGACATTACTTCCAAGACCGTCTCCGTCAGTAAATTGTTTACTGGGGATATTGTCATGTGAGACACGGCTTAAAGATGGAGGCTGTGCGACCCAAGAAGACAAAGGCAAAAGTCGGTGGAAAGGTGACTATTGCACGTCTGTGCTTGTTTATTTCGCATTCGTTTTTGGTGGTTTATTGTGAGCTGAGCCAGTGTAAAATAAGCCATAATATTGTCACAGTATACAAGTTGCAAACCTAATGGTGCGTGGAGGCCTTGTCTCGCACTTAATTATTTGGTTGTGCTGATTACTTGATGGGGCCACGGAGTTCGACTGGTCAGCACGTCCGCCTCATGGCGCAGAGGTCGTGGGTTCGAATCCGGCAGGTGTGGAGTTTGCTCTTCCTGTGCCTGTGTGGGTTTTGTCCGGTTACTCCGGTTTCTTCCTATATTCCAAAAACATGCATGGAAGGTTAATGGAACACAAAATTGTCCCTACTTGTGATTGTGTGCGCAAATGGTTGTTCGTCTATGTGTGCCCCGTGATTGGCTGACAACCAGTTCAAGGTGTTCCCCCCTTATTGCCAGAAGACAGCTGGGATTGGCTCTAGCACACCCATGTGAGGATGAAACGGATTAGAAATCGGGTGGATGATTACTTGATGGTGTCACGGTGTTCGACTGATTAGGACGTCCGCCTCATGGTGCAGAGGTCGTGGGTTCGAATCAGGCCTTCCTGTGTGTAGTTTGCATGTTCTTCCCATGCCTGCGTGGATTTTCTCCGGGTACTCCGGTTTCCTCGCACATTCCAAAAACATGCACGGTAGGTTGATTGGACGCTCTAAATAGTCCCTTGGTGTGATTGTGAGCGTGAATGGTTGTTCGTCTATGTGTGGCCCTGTGATTGGCTGGCAACCAGCACAGGGTGTACCCTGCCTTCTGCCCAAAGACAGCTGGGATAGGAGACCCTTGTGAGGATAAGCACATTAGCTAATGGATCAATTGATGATTACTTGATCAGACCTATCATCTGTTTTCTGAGTAGATTCTTCTCTTTTGTTTCTATTCCCAGCTGGCCAGGAAGCATAAAACAACAGAAGACAAGAGAGATCCTGCCCCTTCAACTGTTTGTGTTGATGCTTCCACCTCTGAATTCACCAGTATACCCCTATGCCTCCCACCTCAGGAACCACAACTGGAAAAGCATGAGCCCGCTGTTATCCCTGAAACTAAAGCCCCAGCTTCAGATCTGTCTGCAGAGGCACACGAGACCTCCTCGTCACAAACTGAAACTTTACAACCCGCTCTAGATTTTTCACAGACTTCACAAGCCACAGCACAACAGACTCAGCAGGAAGAAACAGAGGGCACGAGCTTTTTGGCGTCCAGGCTTCAGGGCACATCAGAAAGGTCATGTGTTTCAACGCATTTTGACATCAAACATGTCCCCAGCGCTCCTTCACTATACCCATCGGTCCCGGCATTGGAGGAGGGATCCTTGTTTGAGCTTCACAGAGAAGCTGTGAAGAATTTAGGGAAAGGACCTGCAGTTTTAGCCATTGCTGAGCAGGAATCTTCTCCTCCAAGTTTGCAGTCTCTGGAGTCTGTAGCTGAACTTTCCAAGAACAAACTGTATCCTGAATTACCAAGAGCCACAACAGAGGTTCAGGTATTGTCACACAATACTTAACATTGCTTTGTTGAATATTTTTCTAAAACTCTGTTTGGAAAGTCTGTATTTTTGTTAGTCTCTCTCTCTCTCTCTCTCTCTCTCTCTCTCTCTCTCTCTCTCTCTCTCTCTCTCTCTCTCTCTCAAAAGGTCCATTGTTGTACCATGGGCTATCAGTGAATGATAATAATACCAGCTTCATGTTTTTTTTCTTCTTTTGCAGCCATTCTCATTGGAGCAGCTGAATGTTTGGGAGCCTGGAGGAGGGTTACGAGCTTGGCTAGAAGGTGTTGAAGTATGCACGACCCAGTTCTGTGCGCTGGCTCGCCAGGAGAGCCACGAATTAGCCGAACTTCTGCAGAACTACTGGCGCTGTCGCAGACAGCTCACCCAATCTCATACACAATTGCACACGCAGTCGTCCGACTGTAAAAGCACTCAAAATCGTCTGTGGAGCTTCAGAGATGAACAGCTAACACTCCAGGTTCAGTGTTTCCTAACCCACAACAAATACGCATATGCAGTAAATCCAATGATTAACTTTTTTTTTTTAATTTCTCTCTTTTAGGGCGTGTGTGCAGATCAATCCAAAGTGTGTGGATACCATCGCTTTCAGCAGGCAGAGTTCAGTCAGAGCGTGCTGGCTGAGCTGAGCAAACTTTTCGAAATTCGCAGTGAACTGCTCCATCAGAAGGTGGCCTTGCATGCATATACTGCTTCTCTGTCGCGCCTCCAGGTGGAATCATACTTGTACCGCCTCTTAAAAGGTGATATACGCTTACACTGTGATCCAAAGCATAGTATACAGCACGTTGTGTATTGTATTATATATTCATGATACTGAATATGATGATTTCGTCATACACTGCACATTGAAGCAGACACGCAGGCGAGCGACAGTAGTTGTCAGTGATGGGGTGTGCAAACAGTGACTGTGCCCCTGAGTTTTTTATCTTTCTCATGTGTGTGTTTTTTTTCTCATCAGATTGTTCAGCAGGCCAAAGACAGCCTTGTTCCATTCAGCCATTGAAAGATGCCATCAGTGTCCTCTTTAGTTTCACAAGAAGAGTCCTCGATGACACGCAGTTCCAGGCAGATATCCATCACTGGTTGGAAACACTGGTAATAGTTTACAGCGCGCGCACACACACACACTCGCACACACCATTTTGTGTGCATTCCATCTTCACTGCTCAGTTGACGCGTGACCCTTCAGGTGGCAGTTCTGCTGCATGTCGGAGGATCGGGAGAGCACCTGTTCGTGCTGTGTCATCTGCTGTGCTGTCCTGCTGGGGTGGGCAAGTGGGCTGCCCCTTTTCTTCAGGTTGGCTTAAGAAATTTTTTTTATCAGTCGTCACACCTACATACTCTTGAAACTACATTTTTATCTGCTCAGATTGAAGTATTAGAGAACACCTGTGGAGTGCAGGACTTCATGCAAGCTTTGGCAATTCTAATGTCGCCTGCTCGGTAAGTAAAGAAAGATACCCTGTGCCCGTGACATTCGGTACACCTGAGTATGAAAACATGGTTTGAAGTCGTCTTTCCCTTCAAGATATGGAGACTACGTAATTGTGCGAGATTAGGTAATTTGTTTTTATGGGGGAGCAGACCACATATGCTACGATACAGTTCTTGTATTGGACTGATACAGTTGTACCTGATGTTTTTGTCAATGTATTGAATTGCTTAATTGTGCCATCAAATTAAAAGCAACGCATTTCACTTACCTAATTACGTTTGTGTTCTAGACACCGTGCAGAATTTTTGGGTCATATGAAACCATGTGAGAGTCTTAATTCGGCTTCATCCGGACCTGAGTCAGGCAACTGGACTCTGGTTGATGAAGGAGGAGAAGAGGTACTTGTAGCTAGCCAGGCACATCTTTCACACACGATTTCGCCCCAAAGCCATATCAGCAGATCCAACAATTCCTCTCAAACAACTCAGAATGGTGGAATATTATCACGACTGTATGCTTCCTGCACACAGACAGTTAGATACAAATATGTTAAATTATGTTCTAGTCTTTGTTCCTGTCGGCTGAATCACGCTCAAAGCTAAGCAGAAAGTACTAAATAAATGCTCGTTGACCGTAAATGTCAGTCATTTCACTTCCCACCCCATCTGCTGCTGTATTTTCATTCAACTGAATGTCAAATGCTTTGGCTTCATTCTTAGGATGAGGATCCAGAGAGCAATTGGTTCCTGCTGTGTGAAGACGACCTCATCTCCTTGATGTCCCAGTTTCCATTCCAGCAGCTCTTTTCACACATGCTGGGGATCAGCAAGAACGGTAAATGTTTGTGACTTTCCTTTTGTCTCCTAAAGCGCCTATCAAAGGAGCAATCGTAACCTTGCGGTTATGAAAAGCACCTGTCACCGTGGTGCCCTTTAATAAGGCACCGCAACCTCTAAAACAATGAGTAAACGTCCTCTCACCAATTTGTTTGTAGGTGCCTACGAACCTCAAGGGTACTCCAGTCAGAAGATGATGCGCGTGTTTGCTTTTGCTTCCTCTCTGATTGAGATCCTCGCCCTCGGCTTACAAACCTATAACAGGGCCCGATACAGACAGCTAGTGAAACGAATAGGACACATCATACGGTCAGTACACCAAGTGGATCATGCGGTTGATACGCCCACACTCGTTTTGCCACATAGCACGCAATTATCGGCAGAAAATGTGATTGCGTCATTGTCTTTTTTGCTCTCGCAGGATGACACTGTGTTATGTCAGTGATCACTGGGCACAATATGTCAGTGTGACCGGTGTCAATGGATCCAGCTCTCATGTCCACTCTCTGCCTCTGGAAAAGCTGCAGGTGGAATATGATCATCTTTTTCTCAGGGCTGTACTGCATGTTCTCAGAAACAAGAGGTGTGGTACTCTTCTCAAGATGTTCTCTAAAGAGAATTAAAAAAAAAAAAAAAAAGTCTTCTTATTCCTCTGCTATTTCTTTTAAAGGTTGGGAATTTGGTTGTTCATGTCTGAGATGCCATACGGGACTCTGTCCAGCCCCATGCTTTGGAGGATCCTTTATGCGATGCAGTGTGCCGAAACCGCAGGACTGGAAACTCTTAGTAATTCGAGTGACACACTGTCCTGCATTCAGGCTCTAAGAGGTAATCAAGCAAAACAAAATTGGTCTCAATCACTTAATTCTACCTGGTTTCAATATATATATGTATAGAAAACACAACACATGTTGATGTTTGTAAATCAATCAATATGTATGGGAGATCCTTCAATGAGATCCACTGGTGCTCATGGACATCTTTGTCACAGAACCGGAACACCAAGACAGGTTTGAGCTGTGGTTGTGTGAGGTGAACAGCTCTGACGGCATCTCCCTCCTCACTGCGCTCGCCCACATGGCCACTTCCTCTCAGTACTCTGATCCTGCCTTTGTCACCACCATCGGTCTGCTGATTTACCAGGTATGACAAGAATATGCAAAGGAAGGATGAGATTTCTGTTCATTCTAGGATAACACGAGGCACACCGGCACAATCCAGTGGGACGCCACACAAGTGCCGCAGTTATAATTCTTCCTTTGCATGGATTATACAGCCAGTTTTGGACATATGTCAAAAAGCTTTTTATTTGTATTGAATTGTTGTTTGGATCCAGTGGTATAAAACTAGATTGCCTCATACTGTGGAGTACAGTATTTATAATATCTTGGTTACTCATTTTGTTAATATATACAGTGTATATATTAGAAGTACATTTCCATTTGACACGTTCCAGATCCACCCAAACTGCACCTGCATTATCTTAACATATTGTTCAATAAACTCCCTGGTGACATATATTAAAACCTGAGAATCTTTGTGATGGCATAATTTTGCTACAGCTCTTGTACTGGATCTCATCATAATAAGAATAAGAATACATTTTTAGACTGTTACAAGTGTACCTAAAGTTGTCAAATTGTGTCGTGTGTTTGTTTACAGGTGTCTTATGTAAGCATGTCCACCAGAGAAATTTACTCTAAGGTTGGAAGAGAGTTGTTGGCTACGATAGCATCAGCCCATCCCTACATTATCTCCGTGCTTCTGGAGAGGCTGAGAGAAACCATCCAAGCTGTTGGCATGGTTGGTTCTATTGGGTCCTGAAGTTTCACCAAAGGACAATATGGAAAGTTTAGGTCTCAACCCCAAACCCCCGCCCCCTTTTTTTTTCGTTAGGTGGCACTGTACTTGTGTAAAGAGCTTCCTCTGAGCCTGTGGCATCCACAACCAGAGGAGATATGTGTGATCGGAGCGTGGTTGCTCCAGCATCCTCTATCGGCTGTGGAGAATCGACTGGCCTGTGTTATACTGGAGGGTCTGAACTGGGGATACTCACAGGTGGTTTCAAAGATTTCCCACGTTGTCTCACGTAGACTTCGGCTCTAAAATGACGAGGCCAGTTTGGTTTTTCAGGATGGATCCTTGGCCTTGTCGTCATCACTCCACAGTAAAGTGGCTCTGCTGGTGGCCGAGGCCTATCAAAAGTACCTGACTGACAAACCCTACAGTGGCCTCATATCGGAAGGCATTAAACAGGTTACTCACAGGCAGACATTCATTCTACAGTACTTGATTTTGCACAGACTTACACTCAGAGGTTCTCTTTTCTGTTTTTTTTCCCTTTAGGTGTCTTATCTTGCAAGTGTCCTTCGCTTAGGCGTGTCCCCTGAAGCGTCTTTCAGTCAATGGGCGTGGCAGCTCTTACTAAGGCTAAAGCTTCATGCCAATGTACAGAACCCAAAAGGGGCCTGGTCAGTGCCTGCTTTAGTGTCCGTTCCACCTGCAGAACTTACGCATTCTCCCAGCATGCACTCTGTTCTCCGGGCTGTAAAAGCAGGCATCCCTATAGGAGCATACCTATCGATTGCCATGACAACAGTGGGACATAGGTATGGAGTCATGCGTTTCATCATCATTTTTACAGGTGTGAATGAGATACATTGATGTGTTTGATTTTCTTCATCAGCCTGGAGCACTTTTGTACTGATGGCGTCAGCTTGTTAAAGAGTCTGATTCAGTCTCACCACCTGCAAGCTGCTGTGCATCTCCTAGACGCCATCCTTCCTCAAATCTACCCGCTGAGTTTCTACCTTCTCAACAACTCTCAGTAAACCAAATGCACCTTTTGGACCAACGTTGATGCTTTCTCTATTCATTAGCTGCATCACTAACACTTAATATATGTCTGTCCATGCCAGGTTTTTAAGTTGCATTCAGTTGTTCTTGCAGTACGACAGCGTATGTCCTCAGGGTGTGACGCAGCAAGTGACGCACCGGGTAGCACCACTCCTCACCCGAACAACCTATGGAGACAATGTCCGACTGCTGAACAGTGTTATTCAGGTAAATTATTTACAATCTATTTTTTAAAGGGGACATATTTACAATTGACTTTTCAATTCCTTGTATACAAACAATTTAAGGGCCTAAATATTAGTCAATATTTTTTGAAAATGTGCCTGTGAGCCAGCTGGTCTGAATTTGGGCCCTACTGTTTTGCAAGAGTGCTGCTAATTTATATAATACAGTCACTGCCCCCACATGACGTTTCACCACCCATGATTCATAAAAACGCATGTGTATTTGTTCATCAGAGCCATGTGGTTGAAAGTTCACAGCCCAGTCATGTTGGTGCTGCAGCCGTGCTGGAGTTTTGGGTGGGGATTTTGACTCAGCAGAATTTATGGTACCGGGACAAAACAGTGTTGTTCCTCATGGATCAGCTGTGCTGTGCTGCATTCATACATCAGCAAGAGGAATGTCTGCTGAAGCTTCTGCACCAACAACATAAGGTATAGGCATCAGCCATCAGCGACTGTTTGAATTCAGTGTCTGATCCAATGTAGTAATGCCGTGGTTTGAATGCCTCATGTAGAATGCTTTGGGTTACCATGGAGATCGAGGTCTGCTCTCCTCCCTGGTAGGCTGGATTGCTGGAAATGCCACACCTTCTTTCATAGAGGGCCAATCACTGAGTGCGGAGGTAAGGGTCTCGAAGCCCAAACAGTTTGAAACAAAATGTGTTGATCTCACTTGTTGACAGGATTAGTGTCGTTGTTAAGGTTTGGTTTGCCTGGCTGGTGCTTAATATGGAGGGCACATTTGAGGAAGACTCTCAGCTCAGACGATGTGTTGAAAATGAGCTCCTCTTAGAGCCTAATGTTTCTCCAGAGCAAGCTTTGAAGGTACAAAAGCGAATGACTTTATCTGAAGAGGTACAGTTTTGACCTTTACCTAATATGCTGTCAATGTTGTGTTTGAGCCAGAGGGCCCAGCAGAGGCTGAAGTTGCCAGTCACGCCATCTTTGCAGCGGCTCCAAATTTACCGTTGGGCCTGGCAGGCATTAGCCACGCCCCCTGACCATCCCCTTGTACCTCTGGTTTGGCAGAAGTTCCTCCAGCTCTACCTCAGACAACCCGGTCCCGATTATGGGTATGATACTCACATATTTTTATTCAGAAACGTTTTCAACAGTCTATGCACAATTGCAAAATATCGTATTATGCGACCCGCCGGCCTCCGCAGTCTCTCACTGGCCCGCATGAGAACATTATGAAGTCAAAATAAGTGCAGTACTTTTGTTTCCAAAGTGTCTACCCATGCGGTTACACATGTTGAACAAAATTAAGCTTAACATGATGGTGTGGCCCTTGACAACTGTTTCAGTTTCTCAGATGGCCTCAGGAAAATGCCTTTCCCACTCCTGCTGAAGTAAAATATGGTTCACTACTGTACCATTTAGAACAGAAAACCAACCATTGTCAAAATCATACCAGAACAGCACAGTGTCATTTAATTTGCAAATTTGAAGTTCGCAAGAATATTTGAAGATTACTCTCTCTACTTGGAAATCCACGGTATTTTTAAAATGGTGCTCTTTCGCTATTGTGTTCTTGTTCCTTGTCAACCAATCAAGACGTGCGTTGATATGTGTTGGTCATGTACCGCCATGGTTGTCCAGACTGTGGTACAGGCCCGAGGGGTTTTTGTGGTACCCTTTACAACTTTTTTACCAATAAAAACGTCTTTGTTGAACTAAACCTGACTATACCGCTTAGTGGAAAAGAAACTAATGGAAATGTGTCCTCCAGACTGGCTGCAGGTGGATGCATTGGGCGACGATTCTTCCAGGCTTCCACTCAAGCCACTTTGCTGCGAGACTTGAGGCAGAGAATACAAACCGTATCGGACTTCCACCACGCTGCTAGCCAGGCTCTGAAGGTGCCCCCAACACTCATCGCCTCAGGAGACCACCAGGGCCACCAACGTCGCTCCTACTTCACCTCACCTCAGCTACACACGGAGTTAGTCAGGTAGGTCACCTGCTTTACTGCGAGCAGGTCGTGCATTCTCAATTTTCACCGTGATATTCAGCTGAAGACCAAGATCATTTCTTGTCTTTCAGGTTGTTTAACGTTTTTGCCGTGTGGTTGGATGATGAAACTCTGCAGAAGCAGGAAGTTTACCTTCCTCTCTTCCTCCCGAATATGAGCCACACAGACTTGCGCAGGTTATGCAGCAGCAACAGGTCTGTCTCATACTTCTTGAAGAAGGAGTCAAATATTTCAATATTATTAGTCACACTATTAAACACTATGCATTTAAAAAATCAAATACATTTCTGTTTAGCTACTGTGGCTGGAGTATGTGGACCAAGAGCGTCTGCAGTGTGACAAGAAGGAGGTACTGTCTCTGTGGGAGAAGGTGCAGAGTGAGCCATCTTTCCTTCAAACCCAAAACTGCAGCTTCACGGACTATACAAGCCTCAGCAATGGTACAAAAGAACAGTACGAATCAGTTCACTGAAGTAGACTCTCCGTTGTGAGTTCTGAGCATTGTTTCCCAGAAATGTCCAGTTTAATCTGTGCTGTTCACCAACTTGATTCTTGAAAGTGGAATGCTAGAATGATTTCCCTCACCTTGAAATTAAAATGTTTGTATTGTGATAGAGCAACTAAATAATACCAAAACAAACTCAGATAAGCTTTTTTGTTTACACTAAGCTTTTTTCTTCAATGCATGAATTCTCTTTGAAACATTTTAAATATGTATTTGTGGCATACCATTCCATCATAACAAATCAGAGTTGATATCTTCATTGTACAAAGGATGCCCACAAAAGCAAATTTACCCATGCATTTTTGAATGACGTTATTTTTGTAATATTGGCAATTAGAGGTGTGTCTCTCTTGTTCTGCAGCAAAGGAGCGTATCCAGTCCAACTTGCAGAAGCATCCACTTCCACATCCACCTCCTGAACTGCACCACTTAAAGACTCCAGTGGCAGAAATTCCCAGCGTATGTCTCTCTGACTCCAAAGCCGCTGCTGAACTACTGCAGCGGGATCTTAGTATACTGCAGGACCAGGCCAGGTATCTTGAAACCGTAAAACATCGCTGAGTGGGAATGGTCAATCAAAGGTCTTCTTATGGTGTCAGGATTGCAGTATCGCGAGAAGCCCAGCAGGTGGCGATGGAACAGGAGCTTCTCGAGTCTCTCCCTCTGCTTTACAAGAACCGACCAGAGCAAGTGACCATGACCCTGGAATGTAAAGGGAGAGGAGGGCAGCCGTGCCAGGGTCCAGCTAATATCACCGTCACGGTATGACTACTCTTATCGCACTGCAAAAGCAGTGTTGGGAATGACTATGCATGTGACAAGTTGCAATCTGCCAAGTTTTTTATGATTCACTCAGCTATTACAAACATATTCTACACGCTAGATAGAACCTAATAGAAAAAAATCAATTACTTTGCTTAGTAACTCATTACTTCTACAAGGTAACTGAGTTAGTAACCAAATTACTTTTTTGGGAAGAAGTCAATTGTAACTATAACTAATTACCTTTTAAAAGTAAGGTGTCCAACACTGTGCAGAAGCTTTCTGAGATGTCTTGGCCTTTGCTTTGAATACTTCACCTGTATGAGTCTGTGTGTTTTTCATTGTGCAGTGTGAGTGTGTCCAGCGACAGGAGGCAACGCAGACTCAGATAACGTCCCTGCGAAGGGACATCAAGAACCTTCAAACGGATGCCATGGCTCCGCCTCCTCAAAGCCTGGCAGATGCTGCTGTCCACACAGAGAACTTTATCACGTAAATAGAAACAAATATCGGCTCTGTATTCTGAAACAACAAAGTTGAAACAAAACCGTCGAAATATATATATTTTTTGTGTCTGTTATGTGTGCAGAGCTCTAGTGAACATGTACAAATCGCAAAAATCCCCATCAGTGCTGCAAGTTGGCGTGTCAGCCTTCTACCAGGTGGTCTCCTATGTGTGTGAAGACACACTCCGTCATCCACCAACACGCCAGTATCTCTCCTCGTGTGTGGAGATACTGGGACAGGTACACGCGCGCGCACACACACACACACATTGTTGAAGCTGCCCGTTTACGATCATGCTAAACTAGTGAAGAATAGCATTTTTTAGAATGCAAACCTCTGCCAACGATTGTAACACAACCCACGTCCTGCATATGCCGGAAGAATTTAAGATTCATGCTTTTGTCACAGATGAATTAAAAGTATTTCTATGCCCATACCTAACCCAGTCACTTCTAAAAAAAAAGATCCAAACACAACATCCCTGGTCGAGGTGATAAAAAGTGAAAATAGTTCCAGTGAACACATTTTGTCTTCTTTTATATCAAGGTGTTCATCCAGGGGAACGCTGAAGAGTGTAGCCGTGTCCTGAAGACCATCTTGGAGCAGAGACGTCTTTGCCCTCTCATTTCTCCTTTTTTCACGCCTAATGCAGCGCCTGCCCGGCTGGTCTTCCTCTACCAAGATGTGGTGACATCACTCCACTTTGATAGTGCAGATGTCATTTTCATGCTGCTCACCAAGGTTGGTCCCAATTTGTGGATACATCTCGAGCACCGCCACAGCCGTTCTATTTCAGTTTCCCTTTCCGTCCTTTTTTTTTTCAGTTTGATTTGTCCACCTGGCTGAATGAAGCGCATCCCATGTTTTCGGAGAGGACGCGTTTACTGGAGTTAGTCCATGGAGGTCTTTGTGTCTGTGGCCGGGATCCTGACCCGGAACTACTCACCCCTTTTCACCTTTTCACCAAACACTGGACCTCACTTTTATGCCACCACTTCCCTGACCACTACAGTGACTGTCTGCGTCTGCTCATGACCAGTAAGTGTGTCTCTCTTGTAGCGTTATAAAACGCTGCTGGGAGTCAAGGTCAGGTAGTCTACTCAGACCGGATACAAATGTTTATATTTGTCAGCTATTATTTTGAATTGAATTGGTTGCAACAAGAGCCCAGAAAAAAAATCGGTAAAAAGATTTTTATGACCGCCAGTGATTCATAATAGAAAATTGCTTGTTTTTTCTTTTCTCTCTTATTTGCATGGAAATGTTCTTTGGAGTAGGCACTTAGACAAAGCACACATCACCCATTTGAACGGCTGCCATCCACTCATAATTCACTCTTGCAAAATCATGAAATGCGTGGAATACTGCCGCGGCGGTGTGAAGGGATGTCTTTCTCTAAATGCACCCTGCGTCTGACTGCTGACGAGCTCAGGCTTTCATACGCCGTACAGTAGTGATGACTTTCCTCCTCTTTCAAACCCGTCACGTTAAACAAAGAAAGCTCGTGTCATAGATTGTAATAGCAACCCCCGGGCACCGAGCAAATGTAACCCACTGCAGTCTGATTTCGCTTAAGCGCTCCAATCTTGCAGCAGTGGTACGACATCAGAGCAGAATCTTTGCTTTTCTTTTTCCTCACATTGACGGTAACCTTAAGAAGTCGTCAGAGAATCCATTATCCATTTAGTCCAAGTCTGATTTGACTCCAAACATTTAATCATTGTTCTTAAAATCTTTTTTTTTTTTTTTTTTTACAGGTTCCTCAAACCAGTTACTGAGTCCAGATTGCTGGAAGGCGACTATGCGAGTGCTCGGTTGCTCACCTCCATCCCGCAGCAGCAAGAACAAATGCGAAAAAGGTTTCGCTACTGAGCTCTCCGCACGCGCATCGGCATTCCAGGAGTCTCCCCACAGGTCACCAATCACCCTCTCTCCTCAGCAGGTGAGCACCGAAATTGTTATTCTCATCCATGAATCGAATCTCATCTGTAGAACCTCAAATGGAAGCTAAATTCTGACTCTCTCCTTGATTTGATTGACATGGCGAGACAGACGTTTGTGCACTGGCTTGTACAAAATGTGATTTTAAAGCCTGCCATTGTTTCATGTTTGTGGTTATATGTTCCGAACAGGTGGATGAGACAATAGATTGGCTGAGCGATTACTTCCTACGCAGTCGTCTCAGCAAAACTGATCTTCGTAGTTTTGGCCTTTACTCTGCCTGGTCTCCTTACATCAGTGAGGTGGTTTCTTTCTGGGACTATTTGGTCAGCTGTCTAAGTACTGTGTCACTTAGCAGCTGTGCCAGAGACTCTGTGGGCAGCAATCGAATAATGAAAGGTAAATTACAATCACACTTTGTTCAACTTCATGCTTTGTGCTCATGCGCATGATGTCATCCTAACTCGAGTGTGGCACTCTCGCAGCTCTTCATGACCTGCACAGTAAGATTGTGAAGTTATTTAAGCCTTGGATCTTTCCCCTGAACATTGAAGACGGAAGGTATGTCGACCTTTGAGAGCCACATTTTCACCACGTGGTACTTCATTTCAACTAACTGCACTATGAGGAATGGTAAAACCTTGATCTGATGGGAGTGTGTGGGTGGAATTGGATCGCTGTGTCATTCATACTCTTGCGTCTATTCATTATTAGTTTTTCGTAGTTATTTGAAGGGGGTGGAGGGCTTGTTGTCATGGATATAGTCTGTTTATCTTTTATGAACCATTGCATTTTTCTGTTTTGGTCTTAGCAATCTCAAGTGCTACCCCTGGCTGGAGACGGATGCGAGTGAGGCAGGGTGCCTGGTCGGCCTCTATGCTCAACTCACCGACAGACTGCATCAGAGATTCAAAGGTAGCCTTTTTGTGTGCCCATTCTTCCCTTTGGATCTGTTGTGCGGGATATCCAACAGCACTGTGCATGCACATACATTGCAGACCGCCTACTCCCTGGCCAGAGAGGTGCCCTGTGGCTTTGTGTGATGCAGTACTGTGAAAGCTGCACCTCTCCACGGACACCGGAGTACCTGTTGTACCTGCACCACTCTCACCTGCGCAACTTGCCATGGAGATATTTGCAACCTGACACACTGCTTATGGAGCAGCTCTTCAATGTGAGACCCTCCTACTGCGTTGCAAGCCTGCATTGATCATCTCCAAACTCATTTCCTGATTATCTTTCTCGTTTCTGACATTAGAGACTTAGCACATTTTCTTGAGCTTTCAAGAAAATTCATCGTGAGTTATTTTGGGTATTTGATATGCTTGCGCAGTAACGGCACATTCCCGAGATGAAATGTTTTATGTAAGTCATCTTGTGTGAAAAGTCTTGTTTGTTTTTCCTGTAGTCAGATTTCTATGTTCTCATTCGTCGATGTGCATCCAGGTGGAGAGAGGAAGTCCCAAGAGCTGCTTCCTGTTTATGGGAGAGATTTTATGTGAAGTAAACTGGATCAGCGTCCTAAGCAACCACTTACAGCCACCTCCAGAAACCCTAACAGGCCCACTTCAGTCCAACGTTGACCTTCAGAAGAAGGAATCGCACGCCATGCTGGTGTATCTGTTATACTTGTTGGTCTTTCTGGCAAAAGAGGAGCAGCTCCTCAGCCAAAAGGTGGTCCAAAGCCCCAAATAATGTTGAAAAACTACACTCATCAAGGTACAGCAGTAACTTATATTTTGTCCCTCTTTATCCAGGACTCGCCACTTCTCAATCTGTTGACCCAATGCACATCACTGCCTTGGCACCAGCTGGATCTGTCGTCCTACCAAGGGGTTTTGGGATACGTCAACACTCACTACACTCCCTCCCTTCTGCTTAGCAACGATTCGGCATCTCAGTTGTTGCTTAAGTCACTGCGTAGCGCTGCTGGACTTCACCCCCGCCCTTATGAAGCTGCTCACATTGTAAGTCTGTTTCAGTATGTACTGGACACGTTTTTCTTCAACGCTAGAGCGGTATATTAAATATACAGCGCATGTTTATATACAGTGTATACCTTAGCGGGCAATTTATTTCTGGATGTTACAAACTCTATTTAGTATTTGAGTACAGGCAATGCCAATATTTTTGATGATAACAAATGTATGAAGTTATGTACTCGGCAATGGTGTTTTCTTTTTTTTTAATCTTCAACACCCATATCATGAATTGCATGTTTTTCCAATATCATGCAACCCTAATTCACAGAAAATGTTGGTAACGAAGAGTGGAAAACACCCTAAAACACAGAAAAATCTATTTTTAAAATCCCTGCGAATCCCTGGATGCTGAATCACAAGTATGCAGGGGGCCACTGAATTGTTATTAGCACTCTGGAATTACTCCTCCAGCCCCTCTCCAAATGGATGCGCCTTCTGACGTCACAATGGAAATGAATGAGAAGGAAGCGCGCTCTGTAATGCCATACGGTGTCCAAAATAAAATGTATTTTTTAAGAATCCTCTTTTCTTTTCGTCATATGCAGCTCTGCACTTTGCTCAAAACTACAACAACTGACCCTTTGTGCTGCTTTTTTTTTTGTTCTCCCTTCATAAGCCTCTTCTGTGTGTAAATCACTCACCACAAAGTTTGATGTCGTTTGTGCCAGGAGGAGACACTGAAGGCGGACGCGTACGTGTGCTGGTCTGTGCGCTGTTTAGTGGCTTTGGAGCAAGCAGGCAGCATTAGTGTGAGCATCCTGGAGACACAGCTGGAGACGCTGTTGGAAAGCATTGTCACATTCAGCCCACCAGGTGAGCTCATCTTCTTCCACAAACGTCTTGAGCGCACGTTATTAGTCAAGGCGCCATCTGGCTGGTCCTCGTCTCCTCCACAGAAACGGGTTTGGAGCAGAGGCACATGGCGTTCTGCAGCCTTTTCAGCGGCGCACTGGCTGTGCTCAACGGAGTCGGCGTGTCTACGGGCGAGGCCCTCGCAGTTCGTGTCATCACCTGGCTGGACAAGAAGGGGAGGGGCTTTCCAATCCTCCCGCTGCTCACTGCTTGCTCCCGCTGTCTGGCCTCGGTGAGCCACATGACGCGTATCATGGAGGCCTGCATCACAGCCCACTTTAACCACGGTAAGTCAGTCACCTTGCACTTAACACCCGTTCGCTTTGATTGTAGGCCGAATGTAACGTCACGTTTCGTTGCTCAGCTGAGGACGAATGCGTCGGCTGGGGTCCCGTGTTGGCATCGCTGCAAGTGCCCGAGCTCACAGTGGAAGACTTTCTGTCGGAGAGCCAATCAGGAGGCAGCTTCCTCACACTCTACGCCTTCATCCTGCAGCGCCTTAACTCCGAACACACGGCAGCCAATGAGAGGAGGACTCTGGCACTCATCAACACCTGGACCAATCAGGTTTTCCCCAGGTTTGCGAGTTTCCTTGCCAAAACTTTTAGAATGATGTGTAGTGGTCAGACAAAATGTTTGCACAGAGATGCAAGAAAACATGCAAGTGAAAAACCATCGCACAAATTTATTTATCTATGTATACTTCCTCCGTCATGAACTCATGTGTTGCCACCATTGCACCACTATTTTAAATCAGACTTTTTTTTCCGCATTTTGATTCAAAATCAATCTGGTTTTCCAAACCTAGCCATACGCACAAGTTAACGTGAACCTGTCTGTCATATGTCTCCAGCGGACCAGGTGATGAAGCCAAGCTGTTTCTGTGGTGGCACAAAGCTTTGAATCTGTCACTGGAGCAGCTGCAGCCTCAAGCGGGCCTCAGTGAATTATCAGGGGTGGTCGCAGGTCTGTTGAGATTGCAAAGCAGGCTGCTTCAGCTGGGAGAAGAAAGACTCAACTCTGGACTACTTGGGGCCATCGGTCTCGGGAAGAAGTCCCCCGTTTCCAACAAGTAAGCTCCGCCATTGTTATGATCATCAAATTTGCGGCGGCTACGATAACTCAGCTGGTGCCGCACTCTGCATCCAGATTCAGGGTGGTCGTTCGCAGCCTGGCGGCCTTCCTCGCCGTGCAGGTAGCAACAGAAAGTGAACTCCGCCTGCAGCCCACCGCTGACTTGCAGCCCTCCGCAAAAGCACAGCAAGTAGGCAGCTCAGGCGGTCACTAACCCTTCCAGATTCTTTAATCACTTCCTTATTATATCAGTTCTATTTTGTTTTTGCACAGACGCTGGGGATGCTTGAAGCCATGACCAGCAATAAGCAGTACGCCGAAGTGGAAGCCTCGTTGAAAAAGCCCTCCAGTTCATCCGCTACCCAGGTCACTGTCTTAAAGATGGACCTCGACTCCTGGCCCTGCTAACAAACCTGCTCTACCCTGACCTCAGATACTTGCACATTATGCATTGATATTGACCTTGACCCAAATGCCGCCCGATGGAGCGCAATGATCTGCAAATTTGGGACGACTGTGAAGTGGCCTTTATCAAGAAACATCTCAAAAGGAACCTCTGCCTGTTGATGGAAGAAGCTCTCCTCGTTTATTTGCATCCCTTTGTTGCACTTTGTTCCTCCTCTTATCATCAAGACCTTTTCCATTTGGAAATGGCACATCTATTGATCGTCCCGGAGTATTAATTGAATCAGTATCTCAACTCAAGACTGTGGTACAGACCGTCCCAAAAGAAAATCTTAACAAGAAAAAAACAAGCGGAAGGCGTTGAAGGACATACGGAACAAAAAAGAACAGTGTGGAGAACACCCACAAAGTAGAGCCTTTGTACTTTTCACAGCAAGACTGCTGCCGTTCCGAATTAACTAGGAACCAGTATTTCGTACATTCATGTCGAACCAAAAGTGCTTTCTGAGAAGGAATATTAAGGGCCACACTGAAAAGAACAAAAATAGCGTTGCATTACAAGAGTAAAGTAATATGTCTGCATCAATACATGTGGAGGAATAAACTTAGAACTAATTGAGATCAGGACTGGTGAGGATAATACACTTCAATTACTCGTTCTCAAATAATAAAGCACAATCAGCAGCATTAAGACAACATTTTATTGTGATTGTGGAAACAAAATATTTGCACCTGAGAATGAACGAGGCATTTTCTTTTGTTTTTCTTTTCAGCGTGGCTGTAACATTCCTTGGTAGCTTTCCTTTTTTTTCTTTTTTCTTTTTTGTTTTTTTTTTTGCCAAAGACATTTTTTCTCCCTCCCTTGTTTGCAAATTGTGTCGTCTGGTACAAAAACCGACATTGGGGCACTTGTATGATACATGAAGTACCGCTTCCCCCGAAAAACTATACACGCGCGCACAAATGGTGTTATGTAATGGTCTTATGTTAAGATTCGCCTCCCCCCTACATTTTTCCAGTGTGTATCGTGCGGTGACTGTTAATGTTAAAGCATTTCTTTCTATGAGTCAGTGCTCTGAAACGAGTCTGGAGAGGACCGATCGTCTGACACCTGCTGTTTGTTCCAGCATTTGGGTAAGAGAAAGCACGGACAATCATTGCAAGAGGAAAAGTGGAGCCCAATTGCGTCCGAGACTCCCCGCAAACAAAGCCTCACGTTGTTTTCTCCAGGAACATCACTGGAGGTGTCTGAACTGCAAAATAAATCATCTCTTGTCTAAGAGCTGGTGATTCAGTGCCGATGTGTGTGTTAGGTAAAGCTCACGTGTGCATACGTTGAATGTCCTCGCCTGACACAACTTCAGGCTACAGCTGGTCGCTATGGTTACACAAATTGTGTAAGTGAGAGAGGAGGTGGAGAGAATGGGTTGCTCTAAGACAGAAGTAAGGGGGCGAAGGGGGCTGCACGTGCTCTCCTTTCGGCGTCTTTCCCACACGTGCGTTCGTGTAAAGCGGCTGTCTGGTGCTCTGATCGCCCTTCTGTTCGCTTGTCTTTCAGCTCAGGTGGCAGATGATATGATGGAGCGTGTCCAAATTATGTAATTTGGCCATGGACGTACCGTCTTATCATCCACACACAAGACAAGCACTCCTGGCAGACACATCGCCGTCTGGCACATCCCTGTCACCATGGAAACCCAGCATCAGGTCAGGAATTGTTGGTCCTAGACTCTAGTAGCGCACAAATGTGCACTTTCACAAAGACGCCCCTTTTTGTTTGTCGACTATACGGCCTTCGTCCTAAACGCTATCTGACACGTGTATTTGTCAACCCTTCAAAGGACATTTATTGGAATGCTTACAAATTCAAAATGTTGAGCCATTAAATAATTGTAATACACTACAAGACTTCAAGAAATCATTGTTTTGTTTTTATAATAATAATGATAATATAGTATGTTTGTTTTTAATGACCTTTCCATTACTCATATCTATGTTTTTGCTGCTTAGTTGAGGACGATCAATTCTGATCTAAACCCGATTGAACATCTGTGGAGGCCAGAGGGGAGCGAAACATTCAGTCACTCTTTGACCTTGAATCAGCTGGAGCAGTTTTCTTATGAATCGGCTAGAATACTTTTTGTTTGTTTGTTTGTTTGTTTGTTTGTTTTGCATAAATACAATACATGCTGATTTATATAGCGCTTTCACAACAGCAGCAGCTGTAACAAAGCGCTTAATAAAACAGTTAAAGTAAAATAATAAACACATAACAATATCAGCAGTTGTTTTCTGAACTTCAGCCCCTTGTTACATTATCTCACCGCATGGCAAAATTGGCATTTGTAAATGCGGAATCTTCATCAAAGATGTCTGTTTTTGTGGTTTAACTCTATTGCATGATACCAAGGGTTCATACGATGGTCACGGGGTCAACATGACAATAACTGTACTTGGTCGCAATGTGGGGTTTTGTACTACACAACAGATGTCATTTGCCAGACGTTTGAAAGAATGTCTTGCATACACTGGGTGCGTGTGTGTGTGTGTGTGTGTGTGTGTGTGTGTGTGTGTGTGTGTGCGTGCGTGCGTGTGTGTGTGTGTGTGCACGAGTCAGACAGACCAATAGGTGAAAGGTGCCCGATGACTCAAGCTTGCACTTGCGTCGAAGTGACCCATCAGGACACTTTGCCCTGCTGAGAGCGCCTTCTTGTGCACTTGACACTTAAAAGTCACCAGTCATGACTCAGACCTCTACCGGTGTTCCATTCTGAGTTCATTTTTAGAAAATAGTGGGCTGCTTGTTGATCTGCATCACAATATACAATGCTGTACTGTATATGTTTTTATCGCAATATTATTTCTTACCGCTTGACAGTTAAGCACAAACAAGCAGAAACGATAACAGATCCGTTAGTATGTTCCACTAGATCAGTCATACATACATACATACCCATACCATAACACTGCCGCCACCATGATGTGGTATGCTTTGGACACACTGTTCCTTTTTCCTAGCATACTCCCTTCCAATCATTCAACACAAGATACAAGTTGACCTTAGTTTCTTCTGCCCAAAATTGGATTTTAGAAATAGGAAGACCGTTTTTTGTTAGTCTAATCTGGCATTCCTGTTCTTAAACGTTACCTGTGAGTGATTTCCACCTTTAGCACCTTCTTCCATTGAAATGCTGTCAGACTACTGAAATGTTCATATTCTATCAGTTGCATTAAATGAGAACATTTTTGCATCATGTTTGAGAACATTTCAGAGAATAATATGAGTTACTGATGTTGTTGAGATTTTCGGGGTGTCCAATCAGGGGTCGCCACAGCAATTCGCTTGCATGATTTCAATAGAACTTTTTTTGGGGGGTGGGGGGGGGGGCACTTGTGGTGTGGAGAGCTGTTCTGTTTGTGAGAGGATTGCAGGTGTGTGTGTGTGTTTCTGAGTGACATTCCTGAATTGTGCTCTTTATGTCCTTTTATACACATGCGAGCACACGGACACGATGTGGGTGGAACCAGAGGGATGGGCTTGCACATACATAATTGACAGCACATTATCACACTAAGTCAGAAGCAGGTTTTGGACAACAGACAAGGTAAGGAAATGACTCCGTGAAATTGATAGTCCAAAATCTTATTTAAGCGGCTTTTTTTAACACTTGGGGGTGTTTTATTTGAGGGAGGGGAAGTTAGCTGTGGGGGTTGACTCCGGATTAATCACCCAGTGAGTTATTTAAAAATACATCACCGGTGTCGTGGGTGTGTGTGAGCGTGTGTGTCGAGGTCTTCCACCCGGCTCGGCTCACACGTTATTTTCTCTCCTGACGTCACAGGAGACGGAACCGGCGGTTCGGGCACTACACACACCGGGAAAGAGCAACACGGAACCGGACTGGAGCGCAAGGAGGAGCCGGGAAAGCCGAAGCAGGGTGATGTGAAGATCCATACCTTTGTCTTTTTTCGGTACGATTTCCATCTATCCGCCTTTTTATTTCTTTTTATTTAAAAGCCGTACTGAGTGTATTTGAACGTTCCATCCACAAAATTAGCTCGTTTACAATAACGAGTGCGGCATTACGGGGTTTCACACTCGGGGAAACAAAAAAAAGAAGAATTCATGTTGAACGACCATATCTTTATAATATTGAATCTACCGAATTGCATTCATCAGACCGTTTGTGCTCTTTGTGCCCACTGACGTGGACACTTAAAGTGGAGGCGATAACTGCCATTCAGTCACGCGTTGGGTAGATTTGCTACGATTTACAACAATCATTCATGTGCTGTAGCTGCCGAGCAGGTTGGGAGAAGCCCTTTGAACAAAGCAGGTGGTGGGAATTCCTCGTCTGTATGTTATACCTGACTTCAGGAACAATAAATCAGCATCACCATGGCAACACTATGAAGGTCGTCTCTTTGTCCACCCTGTTGACTTGGACTGGAGAGTCCTTGAGTGAACTCCCTGCAACTGAATATTTTCTGAGTAGCTCCACACATTCACCTTGCAATGAAATAAATATAAGGGAGGCAAGAAAATTACACACACAAAAAAAATCTGAAAACTATGAAGCCAAAAGACAAATGTTTAAAAGTGCATTCAAGTTAACATTTGTAGTTATTCACAGACACTTTACAGACATCCCTCGTTTCCCCAGAAAAAATACATTTCTTAGTGTTGGTTTCATCATTGTGTGTTGCAAATTAATGTTTAACTTTCTTTCTAATTCTATTTGGCTTAGCTGATGCTTTGTGAAGGTCAAGATCAATAACTATCAAAATTACTCATACATACATGTCCAATAAATTTGGTAGACTATTAAAAAAAACAATGTGAAATTATCTATTTTTGAGGAGGATATATGTTTACTGATCATTCACGAGTCGCCTGACTTCCCTTCTGGCAGCTCTGGTTCATTGGCCACGAACTTTGACCTTGAAGTTATGACCCGTGAGGATCTCTGAAACAAAACAACCGATGGTGCAAATCCAGTGTTTTTGTGAAAGAGTGAAAATATAAATATAAATATAAAAAATAATGGATGCTTTGAGACACGAGAAAAATCAAAATCCATACTTTTTTTCCTGTTATCAATTAATGAATTCATCTACCACATTCACTTATCCAACTTAACTACCACATATGGTTCGTTCCTTTATAAGGTTACAGAGAAGTAGGGATGGGGCTACACCAGGGTTAGGGTGGGGCTATTGCCCCGTCAGAAATATGTGTGGCTCCAGTTAAGCCCCTCCAGCATTTTATTTGATATTCTACAAAATATTGGGATAGGCTCCAGCACGTCCGCGACCCTCGTGAGGATAAAGCGGTTCAGATAATTGATGGACATTCAAAAATTATTTTCTATTCCCGCCATGTATCGGTCAAGCCACTCTTTACCCCGGCGAGAAAAATCTTCAAGGCGACCCTGCAGAGTAGAACTTGACAAATGTGTCTGCACCTCCACAGTGTGAGTGGAGAAGGGCTTGTAAGTACATGCAGCCATGGGGAAAGACTACTACAAGATCCTGGGCATCCCCAAGGGCTCCAGTGAGGAAGACATCAAGAAGGCCTATCGACGCATGGCCCTGCGCTTCCACCCTGATAAGAACACCGAGGCCAATGCCGAGGAAAAGTTCAAAGAGATTGCTGAAGCCTACGAGGTGCTCAGCCACCCAAAGAAGAGGCTTGTCTATGACCAGCTCGGGGAGGAAGGTAAGCTTGTATTTAGTTTCCTGGGTTCTGTCAGCCTTCGTCGGATCGTTGTGTTTTGTTTCTGTTGAAGTCATGTTTTGTTTCTTGTAGTGATGTTTTAGTTCCTGAAGTTTTGTTGTGACTTTGAATTTTGATCTTTTCAAGACTTTCTTAGTGCTTTCGAATGAGTTTTTATCCAGTGTACCCCTGCAAAGGTTTTTTGTTAATACGTTTTGTTCAGTACTTCCTGGTTCTCCTTCCTCCCTGCTTTTTTGGGGTCCACTACCAGCATGCATACGTGACACCTCCAGTCAATAGTTGGACTTGGAGAAAGTAAATGCCGCTCTGCAAGTTGATACAAAGTTGTAAAATATCAATAACACTGTGTAGCTAACTATTGCATTGGCAGTTTATAATTAAAATGACCCGTGGTCACTTTACCAAAATCTTCTATGACATCGTCACAGGTTTCAAGACAGGAAGCAGCAGCTCGTCCGGTGCCCCCGGTACCTCAACGCACCACTACACTTTCCATGGAGACCCCCACGCCACCTTCGCGTCCTTCTTTGGTGGCTCCAATCCCTTTGATATGTTTTTCAGCGCGAACCGCAGCCACGGCCGCGCCAACGGTTTCTCCTTCCACAACGATGCCGAGCAGGACGTGGACATGGAGGAAGATGACCACTTCGTTCACTTAGGGAGGCAATTCGGCTTTGGCGGCGCAATGAAAAACGGCTTCCCCGGAGAGGGACGGAGACGGAGGGGCGGGCTTTCAGAGTGCTCGGGGGGAGCCCGAAAGCAGCAGGACCCGCCGGTGGTCCACGAGCTGAAGGTCTCACTGGAGGAAATCTTCCACGGCTGCACCAAGCGCATGAAGATTACACGGCGCAGGCTGAACCCAGATGGGAGGAGCTTGAGGACAGAGGACAAGATTCTTAACATTGTGATCAAGAAAGGCTGGAAGGAGGGCACCAAGATCACCTTCCCCAAGGAGGGCGACCAGACCCCTGAGAATATTCCTGCCGACATTGCATTTGTTCTCAAAGACAAGGGCCACGCCCACTTCAAGAGAGACGGTTCCAATATCATTTATAACTGCAAAATCAGCCTGAAAGAGGTAAGTCGCTCAGTTTCATCTCATTTGCATATTGTAAGAGGAGTTTGACATGATGTTTAAGTGTTTTACGATCATAGTTTTGGGGATCTTTAGGGTTGAAGCTAATAATATGGGCAATTATTCACATATCTGCAGTAGTCACCCATTATTGTCATATTTTTGCTGTTCATGTCAGGACCTGGTCCTTAACTCCCACCAGTAGTGAGGGTTCATTGTATTGTTGAATGACAGACTGTCAATCACCACTGTCAAAGGTAGAATGGATGCGTGGCATCCTATTAGACTAGTATGTACCTAATGTTGTGAACACTGAGTGTATTTTTAGATCCATTTTGGTGTGACTGAGTAGTTAGTCATCAAAAACCAATTTTGAGGAGTGAGTGACTGTGTGTGTGTGTGTGTGTGTGTGTGTGTGTGTGTGTGTGTGTGTGTGTGTGTGTGTGTGTGTGTGTATTTAATCAGCCTTGAGGAGATCCTCTGCCACAATATTGTGGTGAATGCGATGTCCTTGTGTGACCGGCGCGGAGCCGCCTCGCTCCTCTTGCTCAGTCGGCTGAGTAACTCAAAGCAGTCAACACCACAGGAAGGTGCGCATGCCCGATGTAAACATGCATTCAAGCGTGTGGAAACACATTTCGACGTCAGACTGCGATGTGCACTTGTCTGATATTACTGTGACTAGCAGCACATTTAATTAAGTGCGCCCACGAGTTCGAGGAGTGCAGCATGACTCTGACTGCTTTGTACGTGAGCCACGCAAATTGTAATGTCTTTCAAATAGCCCTGCCATTTTCTGGGACTAAGTGGAAGATGTTCTCAAATATGTCGGAGGAGTTATTTGGACTCAAGTCAAGATGTCATTGTACAGTTTCCTTTAGTAAGCATGGCAGCTGTAACTGGGGAATAGTAGGGAAGTGGGTCAAATGCTTCAGTATCCAAAGCAAAGAGAAGTTCTTAATCCTTCACTTAAGATGTGATGGTAAATGCTCTCATGTGCAACACAAGCACCAGCTTCCGTATTAGATCTTGGAATACCATCAATGGAAATAAGCACACACACACTACTAAATACTACTACGACTAAATACTGTGCAAAGGGAATGCCGTGAGAAAAGGAAGTTGCTTAAAATTTCCCACGGTGCATATTTTACAGTGGGGAAAAAATCTCCCTGCAACACCACCAAACAAAATTGTCACAGTAATTGGATGCATAGGTTTTTATGTACCTTGTGCCATGTAGTGAGTCATAGAGAATCGAAATATTCTGCCTGCCATTATATGGTACGTCACTGGCAAAGTGAGATAAAGTTACATTATTTGGAGGATATAAATGATTTTCGGACCGGTTAAGTAATATTGGATAATTGCCCACTATTTTACTAGTTGGGAATTGCTAGTTTAGAGGAATGAAAGTCATCATTGTGAGTGTGTGTCACTACTAGACACTTCAATAGGTACACCTGTACAAATATATCATTGTCAGTGGATCTTATTAGATGGCGCAGGTGTACCTAAAGGCCCGTCCATCGTCATTTTGTGCTGCTCAGCGTGCGACAGCAGTCTCGGGCATTCAGAGATAAGGAAGTGAAACACATTGATTTCACTTTAGCACGCTCTGTCCTCTGTCAACAGTTTTTTCATCCATGAATAGGATCAAGACGGACAGACGTGCGAATCAGGTCGAGTGTGACTGCTGTGTTTCGAACCTGTCAGCTTGGAAAATGAGGCAACTGAGAATAAAGACAAGAACTGAAGTGCTAAAACGTACTGATTTATGCATTTCAAAATAGAATACTTAATCAGTCGTGATCAAGTGCAGACTGATGAATGATGAAAGGGTTTTGATGTCGGGAAAATTATATTATCGTATTAGGGCAAATACCTATTGATTAAGAGGTGTGACTGAGTACTTTGCTCGATATTATTTTCAGTAGCTCGGCTTTCACACTTGACGACTGATGTTTCATAGTAACCAATCTGCACATGGCAAGAGGATGAGCCAGTACTGTCCATCACAGTCACAGACTTGCTCTACTGGAGCATCGCAGATAAAAAAGTGTCTGATGTCATGTTTGGAAAAATCAGCATGTACTCTGGTGGGCAAGCGGCTGCTTTGCTGACCTGAACCGCACAAGTCTGACCCTGGTGGTTAAAATTCCCACTAGACCAGACATTAAAATCCCCTTAAAGTAGCAACCACATTATGTGAGTGTAATGACAGCGACTGGTTTAACTTGGAGCTTAAGCAAGTGTCAGAATAGCCTAAATCACTCTTACATCATAACATTACATCAATGTTGTCACATTGCGTGGTGGTGGTGGACCCCAAGAAGCAGGCACGAGGGAGGAGCAGGGTGTACTTGACGAATTGTATTAAAACATAGTGAAAACTAAATCCAAAACAAAGTCCAAAGTAGCAAACCAAAATCATGACTGAAGATAAAACATAACAGTAACCAAAACATGACAAACCTGATGGCAGCAAACAAACAAACATGACAATAGCAAACAACAGCAACAATGACCCGACACCGAATGCTCGGGGTGGGAGTCCTTTTAAAGCACTAATTGCCAAACGACCAACAGGTGTGCAGCTCAGGGAGAGCCCTGCAGTGCCACCTGTTGGTCCCAAACCGAATCATGACAAATGTCTGGTTGCCTTGGATGGAAATGCCCTTTAGATGTAAACTCAAACTAATATCAAACTGTTTTTTGTTTTTTTTGTATTTTTTGCTTTGAGCACAAAGCTGTACTATGCTAAAAGCGCGTGCGGGAAAAATGCAATAATAGCACCAGTGGGAAACTGAGAAATAACATTTTTGGAAGCCTGAATGGCGGCAATCTCACGTCTTACACGGCACCATTATGCCGGTGAGTTGTATTTTTACTATTGATGGATCTTTCTATGCTAGTGTGTTGAAATGTGTCTTCTTGTGAAACCGATCTGTGGCACAAATAAGGTTAGAGTGTCAAGGAGCGCTGTAAAAAAAATATGAACCATGTGATCGCTGAATCGAGTGAGACTCAACTTTGGCAATCGCGTCAACTCTCATCCAAAAAAATCATGACTCATTCGACCCAGAATGTATTTAATATAACGATTTTAATATAAATGATCTGTTTAATTTCCAGAGGGAGACAAGAGCCTTGAATTCTTCCGGTAGTGTGTTTTAATGGGGTCAAACCCCCTCCCCTGTATCAATTTTCGAACGCATTAGCAATGTACTAGCACTGTACACTGTACTGTGAGTTTGTATTGCCTTCTGCATTTTTGCAACTTTTTTCTCCTTACATAATAGTTGGAGAGAAAAGTGTGTCTATGAAATAAATGTCATCCTTGGATTATTAGTGAACTGCTTGTTACTCGAATAACATGCTGAGGGATCCTCACTAAGGAACACGCCAAGTCCTTATAGCAACATTGTCTGTGTTCGCTTGAAGTCAAATGCTTGAATTTATCAGGCATTGTGATAAGGTGATGAAAGCTTTGAGTGTGTGTGCGCACTTGTGTGTGCATGCTGCCATACCGTCCTCTAACTATTTACAAACTCAGCCGACTCCTGCCTCTCTTCATTAGCGCTGGCCATGAGCAGGTTGCTAAAATTAGTCTTTGTGTAATTTGTATCTTCTCCACACACACACACACACACTGCACAAGCCCCCAAAAGTTTTCCACGACATGTGTTTTTCTTGCTCTCTGCACAGAGACCCACATTGTTTCTCCCAAAAAGATATGAGGCCTCTTTCACACATTTAATCTTGGTGCTTAATCATTAGCATTAGGCACGGACGGAAGATCGTATTTTTTTTCCGTTCTTGGAAGCATGAAGTCATCCATACACTTGTGGCTTTAGAATATCATTCCTTCCAAGAGTATTCATCGGCGTCTATTCTTTGCCCCGCAGGCGTTGTGCGGCTGCACCGTTAGCATCCCCACGCTGGAAAAGCGGCTCATCTCCCTGCCCTGTCATGACATCATCAAACCCGGGACAGTGAAGCGACTCCGAGGGGAAGGCCTGCCTTTCCCCAAGAACCCTTCACAATGCGGTGACCTCATCGTAGAGTTCTCGGTGCGTTTTCCCGACAGGATTCCACCACAGTCCAAAGAGATCATCAGACTACACCTCCCTCCGTCGTAGGAAAGAATCGCACGCAAAAGATGGATCTGGAGCTTCTCTGTTATGAACCCTCCCGTGATCCTTGTTAGTCCACGCAGCATATTGTCAGGTACTCGTCTGGATTCACAGGCGGGAGGTGATGGAATGACACGCTCACCGGACACTTTATTAGGCACACTTGCACAATCGAACCGGATCCGGAACAAGAGCTGCAATCAAACATTCTGCCTTGACCGAGGTTTGACTGACACTGTCAGAAACACAGTGTGTGTTGTTGTTCTTGTGGTTTTGAGTGGCTTTGAATTATACTACATTACACCGAGAGGTATTTTGAACAATTTGCAACAGCAGCAGGAAAATACGACTTGACCGTACTTCCTCAAATAAACGCAGCGCCTCAAGTTAATTGGTGGCTACATGTCACGCCACTGACGTCGGAGCCAAATTAACCGTGTTGTTACTAAATTTGGATTCATTCATTCCAACCCAACATGATACTTGTCAATTATTACAGTGTAGTGCAGTCGGTGTCCAAACTATGGCCCCGGGGGGTCAATTAAAGCCCGCCGTCCCTTTTTAGCGGCCCGTGACATGACCCCAAAAATAAAAATGACTTTGACACTGGTCCAAGGTTAGTTAAAAAAAAAAGGTGGGCAGAGTGAGAATACATTTGTTTATATACTGTAGAACTCTTTTTGATATTTGAAGATATAAATAAACCATGTACCATATGAACCATATGATGAAAAGAATAACACAATTTATCTTCAAAACACTGGAGTGAAGAAAGATCATTCAACTTTAGAGGCAAAAGTAGTTTCTTCCACTTGGTGCTCTATGGCTGATTTATGAAGTCATCACATCTTGAAGAAACTGTTTGGAAAAATACAGCATAGTCACTTTATTACAGTTTGTTCTTTTTTTGAGGGGCTCTGAATGTGGAGATGGTATTTGGCTGCTGTTAGGTGCAGAGCTGGATCTACTACTGTGAGATAGACGACTGTTGGCCACTCCTAAAAATCCTCAACTATTTGCCTTGACATCTTTCTTGATTGACTTTAGCTCGTTACAAAAAGTTTTTAAAGTATTTTAAAGTGGGCCTTTCACCCTTCCATTTTCCTGCAGGTGGCCCTCAAATGAAAAAGTTTGGACGCCCCTGGTGGAGTGTATGTTGGAAACATTTCCACCATTCTTGGTGTCCTTTGCAGTTGTATAAATATACCCGGTCACTATTTGAGGAAATACAGTACTGAAATATCAAACAGGTACCAGCAGGTATTTTATTTATTTATTTATTTGTTTGTTTGTTTGTTTTGTATCTCAATATCTTTTCAAGCAGTTTTCAAAACAATCATTGATATCAGTGGTTTTCGATGCGCCATTTGTGTGACCCACTTCTATTTCTACAAAGACTTTTACAACAGCGTTTTTGATTTCTTCCTTGACCACCACCAGCAGGCCGCCATTTCTTTCAATCTACCGGGAGCATCGCGTTTTCATGACGTCGCCATATGATCAGCCTCCCTCACCATCGGATGTCTCAACGCTTTGTATTGCAATACCACATAACAAATTCTTATGACGTACCTTAACAACTGGAATTGGAATAATAACGGGGAATGACAATCATACTGACGGAGCAGTATAAGCTCAGAAACTGCACAGAAAATCGGTGCTTTCCGTTTGAACCACATAGCCAGGCTCACTATTTATGTGCCTTAGCCAGGTGTTGTATCACACACACACACACACACACACACACACACACACGCGCGCGCACACACAAACGCACGCACAGGTAACAACGTCACACCCAACCAGCCATGTAAAATGCACACCCGATGAGCAACTGTAAGCAAGCGACCTTGAAAGCAGTCAACACATTATACTGTGTTACACGCAACAATACAAATCCTGAGGAATCATTGATCTTGCTGTTAAGTGCAATTCAGCACAAGTTGTACTTCCCAGAGGAGTTCGAGTATACAACCGAGTCGAGACGGATAATAAATACCGTGATAGCGATTCCTCTGGGGATGCCGTCTTGATGCTTGTTTTGTTTTGCTTTCTCTTGCCATTTGAAGGCCATGCTACTGTGAGCATTGCCGACAACAACTCAATGTCTACTTTTGTTTTGTTGTTCCATAGACTATTTATTGATTAGTATTTTTAAATTTGCTTGTGTCATGCTTATCATCTGTACGTTGATATTTGCACTTTTTTAGAGTAGAAGCCCTTGTACATAACGTACTGTATTATAAAAGTGCATCCGCTGTGTCATGTTTCATCCTGTAGGGGGCACTCTTGATCTCCCCCTTTTGGTATTTCTACACTATTTAACAGACTGCCATGTTGAAATGAGTGTAGTGTATGGTCGTCGGACTTAACATTAGGTACACTTGCACAATCTCATGAGATCAAATCTCTTGTATCGGCTCGCATTAATCGAGAAGGTGCACTCAATGAAGTGGCCAGTGATTGGGCACTGATCGATAACACTGATCAACTACAAATTTTAATCAGAGATGGTTTGCTGCCCGAAGACAGCTGGAATAGGCTCCGGCACCCCCCGCGACCCTAGTGAGGATCAAGCGGTTCGGAAAATGGATGGATGGATGGATGGTTTGATGTGTCCCTTAATGTATTTTTTATGCTGATTTTAAGACAGTCATGTTTTTCTGAGCAAGTCAAGTTTTGAGATATTCTCATTTTTGTTTTTAAGTTTGACCGATAAAACTCGCAAGATACGAATTTTACTATGCGTCGTAATCATCTGTTGCTGAACTTCGTAAAGTTTACAAAATATACTCTATTTCCTATTATATTATTGTTAATATAATAATAAGAAGAAGAACTATTATTATTTGTTTTTTTGTTGTTGTAAAAACCTCGTGCTTGAGAAAAAAAACAAGGGCAGATTCGGACTTAGGGCAAAAAAACTCATCTTGAAAAGTGTACTTGCATCTCTGACTAAAAATAAATAGAATTTATTGATCAGTGTAACCATAAATGCACTTGATAGAAAGTAACTAAAGTAGGCCTGAATAATAAAAGGTGTGTCCTAATGTGACCTTGGCTGCAGCCAGAATGCACGTATGCCGCTGCTGAAAGACTCACCGCTTGTGTGCGTTTGGCAATATTCTTTGTTATAAAATGGCAACAAATAAATCAAATGTTTGAAGCCGATGGTATGGTGTGTTATTATAGAAATGTGTCAAAATTGTTGCCTGAAATAACCGATTCAAAATTATTCCTATACCACACTGCATTGTCATAACCATACTATGTTGGTGAAAATAATGGTGGACATGCTAGGAAAGGTTGTATTAACATTAATATGATGTTGACATTAATATGTTAATATTCAAGTTCTGTTCGGCACTTGGACTCAAACAGATGTTTTTTTTTGTTGTGTTGTTGTCCGGGAGTCGGATCTGTTCCATTCCTCAATGGCAAAAATTGACCCATTGGGCCCATTTCTACATGTGCAAATGCTCGGAAAATATCAAAAGAACAAAAATTCCACCCAAGCACACAGTTAGCCTGTGCTTTGTACACTTACGAAAATTGGACCGTTGATGTCACTAAGTGCTTTGGTCCATTTCTTCAATTGTCTTTGACATTTGCAAAACAATAAGTGCATTTCTCAAAATAGTTTGAGCAAATAGTAAGACATCTTGGCTACCTGCAAATGCCAGTCGTGCTCAAAATACTCCGTTCAGCTCTGAAGGCAGTTGAGTCATGTTGCCTAGATAATAGTGTACTCTGAAAGGATGTCATGATGTAAACAATGGCTAAAGTTTTGCCTTTACATTTTCAGTGTTAGTACTGAAATTTGCTGGTAGTCCATCTCATTGCAGGACAGACAGGAAAAGACATTACAAAAAAACAACATAAAAGTAGAACTGTCAACATTGGGCATGAAAAAAAATGAGGAACAGTTTTTTTAAATGCACAAGTGGCACTATAATGCACCAATTGACAAAGTAATTTTGGGTATTCCAATTCAGATCTGAGAAAGGTAAAGTAACTGGGGAAAAACTGTAAGAATTGCATCCAGTCTTTTTTTTTGACAGCCTGTGTGCTGATGTGGTGAGCTCCATGGAGTTTGGACATCAGCTTTGGTTACAGATAAACAAGTTTGGAAGACTTTGACCTTGGTCTGTTAAAAACCATACAGAGAGTTTTTTTCTTCTGCGCGGGATCACGAGAGTACCAAAGAAAAAGTAGATCAAGGTAGGACCATGCCATTTTGATCACTTTTTTGCAATCCAAAGCAGTCGGACGGAACACGTGACTTGTGTTCAGACGTATTCAAATCGTGTGCTTCGGAGTGCACATGAATACTGAAGCACGGGAAATCTGCTGAGATGAGCGACACTAACTTGCCGTCACTAATGCGTTCTCGCTGCTACGGCTATTTCTAGCAAGCAGGCAGAGTTCACTGAGGTTGCAATTACTGTATGTCCATTTATATCTCCAAAACACACATAGCCAAGCAAAGTTAAATAAAATACTTTTTGCTCTTGCCAGGTTGAATGGAGTTCAACAGCCTTACGCTTTGTCCAAGGATTAATGGGTTCACAAGTGGATACCACTCAGTAGCCGGAAGTAACAAAGTATAAATACTGTTGTTAGATTTTTCAGATGGCCATGTGTATTTTTCCAGAGTGAGAGAGAGAGAGAGGTAGAGAGAGGTAGAGAGAGAGAGAGAGAGGTAGAGGTAGAGAGAGAGAGAGAGAGAGAGAGAGAGAGAGAGAGAGAGAGTAGTTGACTGGTTAGTGCGTCGGCCTCACAGTGCAGAGGTGCAGGGTTCGATTCTGGCTCTGGCCTCCCTGTGTGGAGTTTACATGTTCTTCCCGTGCCTGGCAGGCCTGCGTGGGTTTTCTCCGGGTACTCTGGTTTCCTCCCACATTCCAAAAACATACATGGCAGGCTGATTGAACACTCTAAATCAGGGGTAGGGAACTCCGGTTCCTCGAGAGCCATATCCTGAATGTTTTAGATCCCTCTCTACTTCAACACACCTGATTCAAACGATCAGCTCATCAGCAAGCCCTGGAGAGGCCTGAAACAATCATGAACGTTTGAATCAGGTGTGTTGGAGTAGGGAGGGATCTAAAACAGGCAGGATATGGCTCTCGAGGAACTGGAGTTCCCTACCCCTGCTCTAAATCATAGGTGTCAAACTCAGGTCCTGGAGGGCCAATGCCCTGCATGTTTTCCAAGTCTCCCTGTTGCAACACACCTGATTCAAATGAACAGGTTCAATGTCAGGCTTCCGCAGAGCTTGCTGATGATCTGATCATTTGAATCAGGTGTGTTGCAACAGGGAGACTTGGAAAACATGCAGGGCATTGGCCCTCCAGGACCTGAGTTTGACACCTATGCTCTAAATGGTCCTTAGGTGTGATTGTGAGCGTCAATAGTTGTTTGTCCCTGTGCCCTACGATTGGCTGGCAACCGGTTCAGGGTGTCCCCTGCCTAATGCCCGAAGATAGCTGGGATAAAGTCCAGCACACCCCGCGACGCTTGTGAGGATAAGCGGATCAGAAAATTGATGGATGGCTGGATGAATAGATAGATGTACTGCAGCCTATCCCAGTCGTCTTCGTGCAATAAGCGGGGTACAACCTGAACTGCTTGCCAGCCAATCAAACATTCACATTTGCTCTCACAGTCAAATCTCTGGACAATTTTCAGTGTTCAGTGAACCTATCATGTAATGTTTTTGGAATGTGGGAGGAAACCAGGGGTACCCGGAGAAAACCCACCCAGGCACAGGGAGGTGACTGGACAGACTTTCACTTTATGTGTCAACTGCACAGAAGTGGAACATGAGCGCCTTCATGACGTTGACGACAGGCCAGAAGATGCCCACGGTTGGGCTCGGAACGTGGAAAAGTGCACCGGGACAGGTAGAGGCAATTATGTACTCAATGGACATTGCACCATTACTGGTGCTGGATCACAAATTCTATACTTAATGTCGTGTCCTGAATGGTTATGCTGACACAATTGGTTTCTTTTCAGGTGAAACAGGCTGTGCTGACTGCTTTGGATTGTGGCTATCGACACATAGACTGCGCGGCAGCGTATGGCAATGAAGAGGAGGTGGGAGAGGCTTTGGCTCTCAGGGTCGGTCCGGGCAAGGTGATGTTGTCAAGTATTTAGTAAATGTCACCTATTTCAATTTAATCTGCAGATTCACCCACATCCATATTGTCAAGCTCTTTTGTTTGTTATTTTGTTCATACAAAGCCTTGTGATTTTTCTTGTTTTGAAATTATCAGATCAATTTAACCTTCAATACAAATCAACTCAACTTCAGGATATTAAATGACAAAAAAAGGAAATAAATTGGATGTCAGTCTTATTTGGTTTGGGGGGTGAAGGGCTTGGCTTTAATAAGAATCAGCTATGTTAAAATGAGTAATTTGGTCGTTTGATGGTTTACCGTCGTTTTAAAATGTCATGGTCTCACTTTCTGCCAAAACTGTCCAGTAAAACATCAATAATAAGCTTTTTTCTTTTTGAGAGGACGTTATCGGCTGAAATATGATTGGCTGTTTGCAGAGAGATCACTTAACGAGCCGCCTAGGCCGGACACTTTGATTTTCTTCTTCTCAGCTCTAGCAGAGAGGGGAGGAGTGGGCAGTCACAGGGAGCTGGAAGGAGAGATAGGACGGTGGGCGACTGTGCAAATTCTAGCGGATGCCTTTTTGCAATGTCAACATTTTCTATGCTGCGTATGCTCATGAGGGTTTTTGGCGAGCTGGCACTAGATGACTAACGCAACAGGAAATGTAACCCAAGTGTTTGTTTGTTGTATTACCTGCAGGCTTTGCGTCGTGACCAAGTGTTTGTCACGTCTAAACTGTGGAACACCAAACATGAGCCCTCAGATGTCGAGAAAGCGTGCAGGACCACCCTGGCCCACTTGGGTCTCTCCTACGTGGACCTCTATCTGATGCACTGGCCCATGGCCTTTCAGTGGGTGGTTGCAGCGCATTCCACCGCACTGTATGTATGAGTCATGTTGCGTGTTTTTCATATGTTCAGACCGGGAAAGGAGCTGATGCCTCGGCATGAAGATGGAAGTGTGCGTTACTCTGACACGCACTACACGGAGACTTGGGCCGCCATGGAGGACCTCGTGGACAGAGGCCTAGTCAAGGCCATTGGGCTGTCCAACTTCAATGCAAGGCAGATGGATGACATCATCAGAATGGCCAGACACCAGCCTGTGGTAAACCAGGTAAACCACACGCACTTAGAACTGCTGGGTTAAAAATAACCCAAAGTCGGTGAAATTGCTAACCCAGCGCTGGGTCTAAAAGGGACTGAGCCATTGCTGGATTTGAACCTGTAAACAGCGCTGATAGCTATAGCTGATTTTCTGCTTTCTTTCCATTTAAATTTTTCTATCTTTGTGCTTATTTGTTCAATCAATCAGTCATTTTTAGTATACCCAGCACATGGGTCGAGGATTTAAAGTTATCAATATAACTGTGGTTAAAAGTAGTTATTTTACTAACATTACATGCCTGGTTTGTTAAAAATGAATCGCTCTATGCTCCAGGCAGTCAGCATCAAACGAACTGTCAGATGCTCAGAACATAGTTTACATGTCTCTCTTGCTGCAGGTGGAATGCCATCCATATTTGTCCCAAGTGGATTTGCTGGCTCACTGCCGGTGAGTATCAACGCTGGATTACCCCCCCCCCCCCGCCCCCTTTGTTTTCTATTCAAAGCAGAGGCTGCGCTCAAACATGTGCCTCAGGTCAGTGGCAGTTTGCCTGACAGCCTACAGTCCTCTGGGCAGCGGGGATCGACCCTGGGCCTCCGCCGAGGAACCTTGTCTGCTGCAGGATCCCCGACTGGGAGAAATAGCTCAACGATACCACAAGACAGCTGCCCAGATCATACTCAGGTTGGAGGGTTTCAATTTCAAACCATTCGTAAAATCTAATGAGATCCAAAACCAAAGCTGTGTAAACATACGGTAAATTAACATACATACCACATACCATGTTACATGATGATCCATTTTCATACCTCTTTTTACCAACATTAAACGGGTTCACCCAATTTGGCGGCCGGGATGTGTACACGTGTCAATTACAATCTGCAGGTGGCACATTCAGAAGGGCGTCGTGTGCATCCCCAAAAGCGTGACCACTTCCAGGATCCAGCAGAACCTGCAGCTTTTTGACTTTGCCCTGTTAGAGGAGGACGTGAAGCTGGTGGACGCCTTAAATCGCAGCCAACGCTTCATCGTCCCAACAGTCGAGGTGAGTGCCGTGCCATGCATGCACTCGCGCAACATGGCGGTGGATATGTTCTCATTGACTCGACCAATTTGCTTTTCCACAGAGGGACAACAAGAGACTTTGGCGAGATGCTGAACACCCTCATTTCCCCTTCAATGACCCTTACTGAGTCAACACAAAATTATTTTCCCTCCCCTCAATTCGGAGCAGAGCATTTTTGTACAAAGACGCTTCCAATGAGGTTGGGACGTGTTAAAACAAAAACAGAATCCAATGATTTGCAAATTATGGTCCACCTCTTTTCAAATGAATGCATTACAAAGAGAAGATATTTGATTCAAACTGATAAAACTTGTTTTTAGCAAATAATCATGAACTTAGAATGTTATGGCTGCAACATGTTCCAAAGCAGCTAGGACAAGGTCACGTTTACCACTGTGTTACATCACCTTTACTTTTAACAAATGTTTGGGATTGGAGGACACTAATTGTTGAAGCTTTGCAGTTTGAATTCTTTCCCATTCTTGCTTGATGTACAGCTTCGGCTGTTTCAACAAGCTCATTTAAGGAGTTTGACAGCACAAAAATGTTGAATGCTATCACACGATTGAAAGTTGCAGAGTCTGTGTGTGGCATTGACACAATATTATGATCAACCACAGCCCACTTTAAGCTTCCTAACAGACAGTTCTGACAATTGGCAGACTCCCAGTCTGCCCCAAAAATGTTGGGGCTGGCACAGATGCATCGTGGGCCAAATGTCAATTGGGACTGCAGGAATAGACTTTCCAAATTTCCCTGATCAAACCCTGTTGGAGAGTGACACTGTGCAGTCAGCAGCAGAATTGCCTGCAACACAGTGTCACACCGACAGAGGATAGACATGAAATGTGTCATTAAATTCATGTGAACCCAAGACATGTTGAACACTTGTGAGATTTTATTTTCAACAACATAACCTTGACAAATTTAATAACATTATATGCTACTGTTTCATTTTAAAAAACAACAAAGTAAATTTTGCAATTTTTTTTCCCGCCATGTCTCAAGGTCTAGCATAGAATCCCGCCACTAACTGTGTCATAGTATACTGAAAACGAGGCCACTCAATAATCCCCCTGCCCCCATTCCCCACTGGAAAAGCTCCATTACGGTACTCACCTTCCATTTGCAAACATCCCCTTCCCGCCCACAACAAAGCCAGGGCAAGCGAAGTGGCAACATGCTGTATCCAAGGGAACTCATACAAAAAACAAAAACGTAGTAACACAAAAAAAAAAGAGAAGCACAAAGTCCTAAAAAGGTGGAATCTGGTGAGAATTTGTACAGGTGTCATCCCTGTGCTGACCACTATGGGGCAGTGTGTACATTTTATCCATAAAGGTCATCGTCATTATTTTCATTGAAAACGGGACCTGTGCCACTTCCTCCTGTGCCGTGGCTTGGACCGCTGCCGCCTGTGGTACTGTTGGGGAACCTGAAAACAAGGCGGAAGTGTTTAGGCCCAGGGCCCATGTGAGAAACAGGACACGTCAACATGCTAACCTCAGTTGTGTTCAATATGAATTTCTTCACAAAAAGCTGTAAATTAGTAATTGAACCAAAATCCTAAAGTCATTAATATGAATTCAGAATAAAATCTCATAAATAATCACATTGCAAGAAATAAACCCTCGAGTCCTTTTCAACCTTTTTTTTAACCCCAAATCATCATGTAATTTTACCTTTGTAGTGAAATTATTAACATTTTTTAAAAGTATTACTTGGCCTTGTATCATATTGAGCCAAGAAAATATTTTAAAGTGAATGTAGACATTTTGTTTAGACTGTCATCATATGCAACTTGGTGTCAAGGAGCTACTGCATATTGATACAAGTTTAATGTCAACTAAATTAGCGCTGTCCCTACCCTTGCCTAGGTCTGGTTTAGAGAAACATTGGTGCACATTTTGTAAGAGGATTACATGCTTGTGTATTTTTGGAGGACATAATCTGTGAATTAGATATAATCTCTAAAACCGCTGCATTACTCTTCGAAAATGGTGCCCCAAAAGAAAAACTGAACGGAATCTAAACCTGTTCATGAGTGAGGTGCTACAGTGTACCTAAAGCTGCCGAAGCCACGACTCTGCTGCAGCGTCTGTGCAAACATCTCATATTTGCGGATGTCATTGTCGCTGACGGAGCGGCGGGCAAATCGCATGGCCTCCTCGAAATGGTCCTTCCTGATCTCTGGCACGGGGTCATCTTCTTCCACCTCCTACGACATAAACACGTGTTGGCACTACACTGAACATCACTGATGGTGGCTGAGAGAAGGGGAGGAGCGCGAGGTTGTCTGACCATGGCTAAAGGATTGGTCTGCCTCTCCCTCTCTCTGCGGATCTCGTTTTCGATGCTCTCTCTGATGGCCAGTTTACACGCCCGCTGGCAGATCTCTGTGAGGTCAGCTCCAGAGAAGCCATTGGTCATCTTCGCCAGGTAGTCCAGGTTGACATCCTGAGATTACATTGAGAGGAAACAAAGCTCTGATGAAGGAAGGCATTATCCAAGATGCAGTGTTTTGGAGGACAGACTTTACAGTGGTGTTCCTCCGCTACACCGCAGATGGTCAGGCACTCGGTTTACGTCCTATTTAACAGTTTTTCCATGCGATTGATATTTATGACCCAGAAATGTTTTTAATACAAATTAACTTTTCTACTGTGTTAATGCTGGTTTGTGATATACAAACAGTACATTCCAACTTGCATACAAGCTTGGGCTACGTCACCACCACTGGAACAGAAATTTATTTCAAAGAGAAACTGCGCTGTATAGTAAAATATTTAAAAAGGGAAGTCAAGTCAAAAATGTATAAACAATATGTTCTATGCACCCCTCACAAGTGTGAACATGACATTACGGTTAATATTGCGTGTGTGGACGTTGAATTACGAAGCAAAATTGACCTTTTTCCCTGTTTTTATCTATCTCAGGACCATCTGGCAAATGTCACATTAGCCAACTTCGAAACAGGTGAGCTGTGATTGGTCATTACCCAAACCTTTAGGCACTGTGATTTGTCATTTCCAGTGGAAAACAAGCGTCAAAATGTCACTCATGGATGATCGGTATTGATATTGGCAGCATAAAACCCTGATCGCAACACCCATAGTGTTTAAATAAGTTTAACTGTGTTATAAAGGTGGCAGTAGTAAGACTATTATAAAGATCTTTTTATGTATGGTCTCTATACCCACAATTTCCATCTATTGATGTGTTTTCACTGGAATGATAAAGTTCACCTCGCTGATGGGACTCTTGCGGAGGTTGGCCTTCAGGATGCTCATTCGGCTCTTCTCGTCAGGCAGGGGGATGTAGATGAGTTGGTCCAGACGTCCAGGTCTCAGGATGGCGGGGTCAATGATGTCGGGTCTGTTTGTGGCGCCGATGATGAAGACGTTCTTCTTGCTGGACATGCCGTCCATCTCGGTCAGGATCTGGTTGATGACGCGGTCGGCCGCTCCGCCGCCATCTCCGACGTTGCCACCGCGAGCCTTTGCTATGGAGTCCAGCTCGTCAAAGAAAAGAACGCAAGGGGCCGCTTGACGAGCCTGGATGTACACAGATGTTTTTTTTTTTTAAAAGGACCGTGAACATTTGTGAAGATGTGAAATCATCTTGATCACAACAACGGGGTCACCAACCTTGTCAAAAATCTCTCTGACGTTTGCCTCAGACTCTCCAAACCACATGGTGAGCAACTCTGGTCCTTTGATAGAGATGAAATTTGCCTGGCACTCGTTAGCGATGGCTTTGGCCAGCAGAGTTTTACCACAACCGGGAGGCCCATAGAAGAGCACGCCCTTGGATGGGGTCATGCCAAACTTGAGGAACTTGTCCGGGTGCTCCACTGGGTACTGAATTCAAGAGGTTTGAGGAAGACATGCAATTTATGCCAGCTTGCAAATTGCACTCTGATGGATGTTTCAGTTTTAGCGGGTTTCCATACCTGTACCAACTCTTGCAGCTCTCTCTTGACATCTTCCAGTCCACCAATATCCTCCCAAGTAATGTTAGGAACCTCGACAACTGTCTCTCTGAGAGCTGATGGGTTGCTCTGGCTCAGAGCCCACTGAACATTTAATTTACTTAAGTTAGTGAATGTCATTAAAAAAAAAAAATCTCAATATTGCCCACCATCTAAGATCCTTTACCTTGAAGTCATCCATGGTGACGGCGAGAGAATTCATGACTTCAGCATCAATGGTCTCGTCCTCCAGATCAATCAGGTCCATCTTCTTTCTGATGGCTTGCAGTGCCGCCTCAGAGCACAGGGCAGCCAGATCTGCGCCCACGTGACCATGGGTCTCATTGGCTACCTGCCAAAGCAAACACACATCTCAATCAACTGGCAATCACTGAGCATAAACAGAATCAACATCATCAAGCTACCGTTTATTCCATTCACTGTGGTCATACAACAATCGAATCATAAAACGAATCCTGTTGGTACATTACTTGAAGTACAAACCTGTTCCAAGTCCACATCATCAGCAAGCTTCATGTTTTTGGTGTGAATCTGGAGAATCTCTAGCCTGCCAGTGGCATCTGGAATGCCAATGTCCACTTCCCGATCAAAACGACCTGAGGACAATTACAAATTCTTATTAGTTCAATTGAATGTCAACTTGATTAACAGCGGGAACCTGAACGCTGCCGCTTTGTTTGTTACCAAATCTCCTCAGAGCTGGGTCGATGCTGTTCGGTCTGTTTGTGGCGGCCATGACGATGACATGAGCTCTCTGTTTGAGGCCATCCATCAGAGTCAGCAGCTGTGAGACAATGCGCCTCTCCACCTCTCCATGGGTCTACAAAAAGACATTTTCACAGCACAACGCATGCAGGCATTTAAATGTAATTAAAGATATATACACCGCACAAAGTTGTTTTTTTTAACAGAGAGAAAGTGAGAGAGACAGTATCTGATTTATTAATGGCCATTTCGATACTATAATCCTCTCTCTCTTTGGCTCACCTTCTCTCTCTTAGGAGCAATAGCATCAAGCTCATCAATGAAGATGATGGCAGGAGCATTTTTCTCTGCTTCCTCAAAGGCCTTCCTGAGGTTACTCTCGCTCTCTCCGGCCAGCTTGCTCATAATCTCAGGGCCTTTAGAAACAAACATTTTCATGAGAGGAATGCACTTTTTTTTTTTTAAATAAAATGACAATATCTTCACGGTCACAGGAATATTTCAAAGTAGTCTGAGACGCGCATGATCTGAAAAGAGATCACACTGGCACTATTTTTATGAGAGACAAATGACAACTGTTGTGAAAAAAGGAACTCATCTCGCCAGTTCTAAGGACAATACATTCAGATAGAGTTATGCACCAAGCTCGATAATGAAGTCCTCCTAAATAGGAAATAGTATGCATACAGGTAGGATTTAATCTCAACTGTCTCCATACCATTGATCAGGAAGAAGAAGGCTCCAGTTTCATTGGCCACAGCCCTGGCAATCAAGGTCTTTCCAGTTCCAGGGGGTCCATAGAGAAGGATTCCACGTGGGGGCTGGAGAAAGCAATAGATTAACAGAAGGTGCGCGTAGGACAAGTATCAAGTAGGATAACACTCACATTGTATTGTATGTCATGGTAGGGTAACGATACACCAGTATCAGAACAATATGGAATGACAAGTTGTGAATAACTCAGAGCATTACAATAACTTTTGTAATGATGGCACTGGTGGCCGCACCACGCAGGATTTGGTCACATCATTTTGGGGCAAGTATAACATGACCACGTTTACTGATATACAGTTATCTCAATTGGCATAATGTTTAATATGATTTAAGAGCCAGTCATCCATTTTCTAATCCGCTTTTGGAGGCTAGCCCAGCTGTCTTCTTCGGGGAGTAGGCGGTGGACACCCTGAACTGGTTGCCACCCAACTGTAGGGCAAGTGACTCATACATTTTACTTTAACAAACCATACACGACAAGAAGTGGCTGGCAAAATGGGTCAATTATTTCATTAAAAGACATTGGGGGGGGGGGGGGGGGGCTTTATTATTTTGTTAAAAGAAGCGGGGCCAGCTCTTCCAGTGGGGCCTCCTAGACCTCTTCCCCTTGGGAAAAACCAAAGCTTCACAGCCTGCCTATCATCAGAATCAATCAAGTCTGGCCCCTTAATATTGATTTACATTAAACATTTCAACTTTAATGTCCATTTAATGGGAATTCATTTTAAGGCGTGCCAGGTTGTTGTGGTTAATATTGTATTTTACTTTTATTTATATTACTTGTACATCATATCCATTTTTGTGTTAAAATCAGATACTGCTGAAGAATTGAATGTTTAAAGCAAGGAAACAATATAAAATGATTTTTATGTAATAATCATTAGGAAAAGAAGAAAAGACAGCAAAAGCATACCTGAGCTTTTAATTTTACATGATCTGTTGTGACTGAAATGTGAGTACTCTATCACTTCTATCACTACTTCTGGCAGTACCTGCGCCAGTTTTCATAGATCTCTTAGCTCCTTTATGAGATGAGATTTTGGGCTGTGGGACAAAGTGACGGCAGAACCATATTAGTGCATTTGTCTACTAAATCAGCACACGTGAGTACGCCTGTTTTTTCCCCCAAAATGGAACGGTAGCAACTTGTGCTGTCACCATACCAAAATTTTGACTTTAATTATGCGTGGCATAAAATATCTCAATACTAGTACTGAAACGACACCATGGCAAGCACATCAGTAAAACGCAGTCAAATAACGGCTGGCAGCTAAACCCCTTCAATTTTTTTTTTAATTAAAAATACCATTAGAATAATCAGAAACGTTTTGATAAAATAGAAAAATACATTTAACATTTTCAAACACTTTTCAAAAACTGAACCCACTGATTTTTTTATATATCTATATCCAGGACAGCAGAAAAGGCGTAGTGGCGTAGTGCAACAAAAGATTTGTTTTTAAAAATAATGTTACGGTACTTATTTATTTTCCCCCAAAAACAATATGCAGTCCATGTGCGGGCCGAACCATGGCACATTATGGGTACTGATCACAAATTAAAGAGAATTTGTTGCACCATTAATTAAAAGATGCGTTCTTGCTCATGTGAATGAATGAAATTTTTACCAGTACACATTGTAAACCTGGCCACATTTGTGGGTATAATGCTCTGGAAGTGAATTTGAAGAGAATCTCATAGCTGTTGTGTGGTGTTTTACGCAACACTTAGCAGTGAATGAACTTTTTGTCTTTGCTGAATAAAACATTTAATAATCCACTAACTATTACAATGGCAACACAAGGTGTATTTTTGTAAATTATATTTTGTCGTATGGCAAATGTACAAGACAGCTTCTACACATTTGCAATTGATTTATCAAGAAATTAGATCTAGTGTGGACATTTTTTTTTCTTCCCGCAGTACAAAATCATATCAGATTCCCACAGCTACTATCGAGCCTAAACTAAGATTACAAAGAGATTAAAATGTAACAGCAGTAACACAAGGACATCCATGTAAATGCATACCTTGACACCAATGGCCTTAAACAGTGCAGGGTGCCTAAGTGGAAGTTCCACCATTTCTTTGATCTGAGCCAGCTGCTTCCTCACTCCACCAATGTCATCATAGCCAACCTCATTCAAAGACTCCTCTTCATCCTGCAATTGTAATAAAAATTGTGAATACAGTAATGGACAGCGTGATGATTTAGTGCTTACCTCTCTCCTGATTGGCTCGCCTTCACAATGAATGACAGTGTCAGGAGCAACGATGCAGTAAGGCAAAGGATCAGTTTCGACCACTTTGAATTCCACGGCGCGCATCCCTCCTCGGACGAGGAAAATATCACCTTCCAAATAAATCAGGTAATGTTTATTGAAAGTTACAACTCACAGAAAATAATTATGAATGAGTAGTCAGATCTGGCTAGCACTAACCTTTGCGAATGGGCCTGTAAGCCTCAAGAAAATATGGCTTGAGATAAACCTCAAACAGGTTGCCAGTGATTCCCTCTACTGTGTCATCTATTGGAAGAACATGGATCCTCTTTCCATACTTTACATCAGGGCATGGCTGAATGCTGAGGGAAAACATTTGACTCTTTTTATCCAAGATTAAGAAGTAGTCAAGACAGATGTGCACCATTCCCCCACCTGATGACATCACCCAGTCGGACCCTCAGGTTGTTGCGGACCACCCTGTTCATTCGAACTTTTTCATCAGAGCATGTATCATCAGACAACACAATGCACACAGTCTCACGTCTCTTTTTGCCCTTCATCAGTACTGTGTCACCACGGAAGAGCTGCAGTTCATCCATCTTGGTCTGGAGGCAATATTAGATAGATTTGACTCCACGGACAATGTTGGTAAAATTTAAACAGCACTATCTATACAATCTGTGTACCTGAGAGAGAGACACAACACTGTTGTCTTCATTAATAGACTCATCCACAATCAGTCTATTTGGCCTGTTCTTCTGTTTCAGAATTGCAGTAGCTAGGTCATCATTTTTTGATCTAGAAGAGAAAAAAAACATGGGTTGTATTAACACATTAAATAGGATTTAGGTTCTAGCATGTTTATTTAAACAATGATATCTGCTTAATCACTCAAGTAACATCATGTTATATGTTACACATACAGTACATTTGACAATAAAGTTTATCCAATCCAATCATTGCATACTCAAATCCAAATACATGGACTATACAACGTGCATTCAATGAATATTGTCTTAAACTTTAGAGAAAGTGAGGCTTCAATATTCATAAAACCCACTGTTTTTCCTGACTCACCTTTCAAAAATAGGACACAAATTTACTGAATGTGTCAACACGAATTTACTGAATGTGTCGACAAACTGTTTACTCCCGTTAGCCTAAGTTTGAGATGACTGGCATAACTGATGGATGTGCGGTCAAGAAGAACAACTTAAAACAGCCATATTCCCAAAAGATTCTGTTTTAGAATGCGTTTCCAGGTCGTTAGCTCGCCAATGTTAGCCTCGACGCTAAGTGACGGGCGAGCAAGCGAGCCCAGATGACACAGCAAAAGAATCGGGAAGAAAAACTTTGGATAGCTTTCTCGATCTAAACAAAAAATATATATATGTACGTTTCTAACTAGCCAATTGTGTGGTTTCCCACGCTTGATTTCAAGGTGTGTCGTACATTCGCTCAGTGAAACAATATTACTGTACACCTTTAGTGTTAACTTGGTCGCTGGGTATAAATGCTAATCGTGCTAACCAGTTAGCTTTGCGGCACTATTTAGAGTGGATGTGACGCTAGTGGCTACCAGGTTATTATTGACTCAATACATTATTTGGCGTAACATTAACATCCACCACTCCTCATTTTTATGTTAGACGGGCTCTGAGTCGGTAGATTTGTTAAAGGCCACCTCTGTGTAATGGTGGATGGCTTTGGCCTTGAAGGGGTTGCTAAGCTAAGACACGCAACAACCCGACACCAATGACTGCGCTTTGTCAAGCCGTTGTCACAACACTGTTTGCCGAAAACGTATAACTACTAAACGACAGCGGTGGGAATCGCACCAATCTGACTGACAATGTGTAATATATGATCGGGATAATACCTCACTGTCGGTAGATTTTGAAATGTTGTCGCAAATGCAGCCAGTGGACAAGTAACTGACCCCGTTAGCTTTGTAGCTAATTGTGTTAGCAGTCGGGCTAACTTTTATAAACTTGTAAATGCTGAGGACACGTTTGTATTACTGTTCAATACATAATGTTTAAAAACATAGATTAACGTGTCTACTTACTCCCCTCCCGATGCCATGGTTGTCCACCTGGGTTACAACAATAAATATTGGAAATCTAGCTAAATTTGCGCTGCTTCACCGGCTTTCGTTTTTCTACGTCGCGAAATATCACACGAATGTCCAGAGGTTTCCGTGCTTTTCTATTCTGGTGTACAGATCGCTTGATGCTCCATTGATTCTAATTGGTTGATGCCTTTCATCAAATTAGTTGACCAATAAAAAAGCAGAGGTCTTTGACGTCGCGTTGAGTAGCGTATTCCGTTGGCCAATAGCAAAAGGATAAACTGCACCTATGGTCCGCCTACTTTGATATAATTGGTCAGTTAAGACAGTGGGTAAACGTATGGTAAACCAATGAGCGTATACCGCGTTAAGGAATTGATAAATCTTAAAACATACCCCCACCCTTATTTTTCGCAGTTATGCGATAAATCTTTGCAAATTAATAAGAACATTAATAACCGAAACGCGTAACTTGCGTTGTTGGTTTCCGACCAAACCGCGAAACACATCTACGATAAGCGTGTCACTTGCGGAGCTCTGTCATGTCTCAGACGTCAACATAACGCGAGTTCTTTGATTGATGTGAATCTCGTGGTCAACGTGTATGTGTCGGTACGTCAGAGGGACTCTGATTTCCTGGCGAATTGTTATAAAACCAAATAAAGTATAATAATGGTTGAGTTCTAATCCAAACGTGTGCTCCGAGCCCCCAAATAATCCAGGCAACATTTGTTTGCTAACAGTTTACCAAAATGAACACCATAGTTAAGTCAATTGAAGAACACACACAGCAACATCCATCAATTCTCCGAGCCGCTTATCCTCACGACGGTCGGCCATGTCGTAAACAATAATAGTGCATTCATTCATGCTTGCATCATGAATGAAGTCACCTAGGTGTCCATTTAGATTGTTATGTTATTGCTGACAGCACTTAAGAACATTATTTTAGGCCTCATTTGATGCAGTGAGTTAACGTTTCAGATCATACATAAAAAGCAAAATGCATGTTTGCTTTTTTATTTCTGATGTCCAAGTCACCCTTACTGTAAGGAGCATGGGCTGGAAGGTGGTGATCAATTTTACGGAGTGCAGTGTTCAGCATGCAGTTCGTATACCAGTTTTCAGTAAGTATTATATTTCTAATGGGCACATGAAACAGGTGCTTACCTTGTTTGGTGCTCATGCCTATCTAAAAATAAAAAATGATAATGTGGTGTTTTCCTTTAGACATTCATACACAGTGATACAAATAAACACATTTATTCATTGGACATTCATTTGCACCTAACCAAATAAACACAAAAAATAAACACCATTAATGTATCTTGTGAGCCTAGTATATATTTACACAAACCAAAGTTTTTTTCTGTCAACATGTGACAGATCTTCTTGCTTGGCTCTCGACGAAGGCGGACGCTTTTGCTTTCTGCTCCTGTCCCCACCCCCACCCCCACCCTTCCCTGCTCGCCACTTAGTCCATGTGCTGTCTTTTGTCTAACTTTCCTAGCCTCCTGTCGTATTTTCATCCTAAAAACAAACATGGAATTGGTTGGCTGGTCTCTCGATGCCATCGACAAAATTTTCTCGACGAGATGAGCAGGCAGTGGGGAGCCTACTTGCCCCTCGGGGACTTTTGCTGCTGGGTACACCCTAGATCCTTGGAGGAAGCGGAGAATGGTGTGCCTGTCAACACTGTCCGTTGAGGATGTGGATGACATCTACATTATCGGCCTTCCGATAACAGGTATGCTGCTGTTTGGCGCTAGCAGTTTCCTGATCTATCGAAAAATTCAACCGACGGGAGCAGCTCGATTGGAAGTGAAGAGGCTGCCGGTCTAAGGATGGCAAAGTGCGGATGTCCAACACTCAGACTGTGCTCAACCAAAAACTGTTGCGGTTTTGGAGCGTCTCTGCAAGATGGTCAAGAACTTGGAGAAACTGGAATCCGTGCTCAAATATTGACAGAAATCACGGATTTGGCTGATCGACGCCACTGAAGAGACATAAGCCACGGACTCAAGGCTGTCTTAAATTCTTGGGCAGCCTGCTACCAAAACAACATCTGCTATCTCGACCTTCCCCTGATGAAAATATGCACGGAAGCTAGTATCACCGTCTTCATTGTTTATGTCTTGTGACCTGTTGTAACTGTCATATGCTTGTGCAGGAGTTTTTTTTTTGCCTAACTCAAATTATCCTCAAAATGAGGATAGTTCGAGCGTGGTTTTTCTCCCCTCTCCCTCCCTCGTGGTTTCTTTCTGACTTCGGGTTGAGTGAGCGCTGGCGCGTTTGGCTGCCGCTGCTCAACCCGTATTGTTTTGTATTGTTTTGTGTTTTTTGTTATTGTAAAGTGTCCTTGGGTGTCTTGAAAGGCGCTTATAAATAAAATGTATTATTATTATTATTATAAAACCTGCAAAGACAATCTTCATCGCTCAAGGTGGGCTATTTGGGATCAAGTTCTCGTACTCTGAGGTGAAGCTCTGCAGAGTCCAACGTGGGTCCGGACTGGGGTTCCCGCAAGTACACAGGAATTTTCCTGCAGCACACAAAAGAATAAATATTTATGATGTGTAAATGTTTAAAAATATTGGTCAAAACTACCGGTATTCATTTCGTTGAATCATGTTGGGTACTTCCAAACAACTAAGTACCATAGCTCTGTCCAGATGCATTGAAGTATAAAAAGGTTTAAGGGTACTGGGCGTCTTACTCTACTGAATGTTTGCTGATACTCCATGTCTTTTCCCAAATTGCAGCAGCCTCTTGTTTCCTGTTGAGCCTCCACAACACTTCTCCACACCACAGTCCTGCACCCACACACTCTAGACATGGAGAGATGCACCTAGAATTACTGCGAAAGGTTCTGATGGCAGTTGGCTTATCGAAATCTGATCATAAAAACGACAACAATGCTCCTTTTTAAGTCACCTGTCAGTTAATTATTTAACAGTGTTTATCATGGATGTCATTTGCAGTGTAGAATTGAATTGCTTCCCACTGAAGAGTTTCTAATAGAGTATTTTATACACCTGATAAGGTAACCACAATACTAGAAAGACTTCACAATGATGCAGTCAATCAAGATTTGTTCATATAGCTTCAAGTGTAATAAGAAACCATACACAACATATGGTTTCTAATTACTCTTGATTATTTGGACGTGTGCAAGCCGAATATGAATCGCTACAATGCAACAATTCATATAATTTTTTTTTCAAATCAAAGTCGGGAAACCAAAAACTAAATAACCGTAAGAAAACAAAGCAAAACAAAAAAGCAATCCGTTACATTGTAATATGAACTGTATACAGGTATGATTCAGAAGAAGTGGTATACGACTAAGTATAAATAAAGCTAAATAAAAGTGGTTAAGGTTTACACACCTTCAAAAGCCAGCAGGCTTAGCTGGAGATCTCTCAGTGCATGTCCAAGCTGGTCAGTGTGCGCGAAGCTAATGCCCCTCCCAGCTAACGAGAGCCCCTTCATCCTCTGTAAGATCTGAAGATCTGTTCTCTTCTCATCAACCATGTCTGCAGTGGGGACTTGAGGTTGGCCTCCTATAAGTCAACGTGTAAGTTTTTCTCTCCACAGACAATTTTTGTTTGAACGTCTGGCTAGCTAAGGTACTTGCCTTTCTCTTTAAAGCGCACTTTCACTAGCAGGTTTATACACCTATAAAGCAGAACAGAATCTCTAGTTGGTCAGATGTAGAGATTAAGTAAGTCCTGCTTTACCGACCTTGTGTAGTGAGTTACAGCTTGCTTCCAGTCCTGCATGTGACAGTAGCAGTGACCTTGGACGAGGTACGCTGCACCCGTCCAAAACAGCATTGCCACCTGATCCTGTTCACCTTCAGCGCGCACAGCTGGTGCCTCAACACCCTCCTCTGGCTCTTCTAGCACCACATGCTCTGGCAGCAGCTCAGCCGTCGTGGAGATGACTTCGTCACATAGTGTCATACAATCAACGGGCCGCTTGGCCAAGAGCAAGGAGGTGCCGGCTTCCAGGTAAAGTTCAGGTAACCGGGGGAGGTGAGGGTCCTCAGACCATACCTCGGACAGAGAGAGAGCTTTCAGTTTTATAATGAACCACAAAAGCCTTCTAATATACACCATGCGGAACAAATGATTGGAGCTCACATCTTAATAAACTAATATCAGGACAGCAGACTGCCATCCTCGCACGAACCAGAAGAACTGGATTTTATTCCCGGACATCTTAAATTCATTAAAAAAAATGTCAAGCTCTATTAATTTTTTTAATTGTTGCTTTGCTATACTGTACCCCTAATAATAACAACAATCACATATTAAATACAAATTTACCTTTATTTGATTACCAGTAATTAATTGCTTAAATGATTATAGAGTGTTTCCATAATTTTATTTTATTATTGAAATATACTATTTTACTAACTTGTTTTATCTTCCGCCGGGCACCCTTTTCTACAAATGACCTTGCCCATCTGTCTGATTGAATGATCACAAAATTTTGCCCACCACTGCTCTGACTTCTTGCAGAAAGTCTTTCCAAAAGAGTGGCGACTGCTTTAGCTGCAAAGGAAGACTCGGTATTTATAGTGTAGGTGTGCAAAGTGTTTCGCCTTACTCCGCTTTCTTCAGAATGAATAGCAGCCAGCAGGTCCAGATAATGCTCCACAGCTTCAGAAACCCTAGAGAATCAATCACACATCTCTTGATTACTCTATACAGTATTAACAAGGATAAGATATTTGGGGAGTGACAAAAATAAGAGAAATTCATAATCAAAATGATTCAGAAGCAAAAAAGTTCAAGGTGCCATTATTACACATAGGTCCTTTAACAGTGCTCATGCAGCAGGGATTCGGATGAACCTTGAATGCAGCACACATTTCTGAGCCAAACTGTGAAGGACACAGAGAGCAGTTGGGACAGAGAGCAGGCTACGCAGGGCTTGACTCTGTAGAAGTACGGACCAGGAGAGGAGCTGGTCACTGGTTTTACCAGGCTCAATGGTGGAGCTCGATATCAGAGTCTGTGGGAGTAGAATTATTTTCATCCTTGAGAAGCATTTACCCTGAGAAGCATGCATGTCTCATAGTTCACCCACCGAGTGCAACAAACCAAGCATTTGTATCTCCGCCTGTGTGTTCCCTTGGCGCCTGAAGATGAGTAAACTTTGATACAAAGCACATACACTAGGAAAATCTATCTCCACCGCTTTCCTGAAACACTGCAGTGCCATCTGAGGACGGCCCTATTTAAAAAAAAAAAGGAAACATGCACACACTTAATACACGTATGCATGCTTGCAACATCATTCACATGTGTACACTTTAAAGGTAGGCTACCGTGTGGGCTAGACAGGAGCCAGAGAGCAGGTGCGTGTATGCCACGAGAGTTCTGGGAGCAGGTAGAGAGGAAGCAGCCTGCAGACATGTCAGTGCCTCTGAGCTTCGACCCTCATTTATTTTCTCGGCACCTTCATACAACATAGTAAGTAGCGGAGCACCATTTATAGAAAAAAACAAGGTGAAGCAGATCAAGATGACATTATGGCTCACTGAAATTAATCTTTAAACACAAAAACTTTATATTTAATCGAGGTGAGATCACATACAGCACAAGAAATGAATGAAAATCCTTTCCACAGAGATGATGTGTTTCACCAGTGTTCTGCAGGTGGCGGTAATGATGACCTGGGCTTCACATCGATGGATCTTTGATGATACAGCCCTATACGAAATACTTTTTGAGATGCTTTTTTGGGGGGGTGGGGGGTAGCTGCCAAAATACACCGCCTGTGCGTCTGAATAAATTGGTAATATCAAAACTAAATTCAGTCATTTGAATTAAAAAGTGAAAATAGAGATTCATGACACACAGTTAATTATTTAATGATTACATTTTCACAATTTAGATTAGTACTGTGTATGTAACAGCTCTTGAAAATCACAAAATCATTCAAACGTGACCTAGGAAACAATCAAAATTATCTTCACTATAGAAATTTGGTAGGAATTGGGGGAGATATTTAAATATTTTAAATTGAACTACTCAAAGGTAGGTGATGAATTATGGTAAGAAGACGGTTGAGATTGGGTATTTAAAGTGCTGATACATTTCAAATATGTCAAACCTTGAGTGATGAGAGTGCAAATTTCCAATAATTGAACAAGGTTTTTTGGTTCCATCACCAAAAGTGGAGTGTTCGGCAGGTCTTGAACTCTTGCAGAAAGCGAGGAAAACTCCCCCTGCATGAGAGGAGGAAAAAAACATTATTCAAGGAATTTATTTTTATTGAACCAAAGCACACAACAGCGAAAATTGCCTTTTACTGTACCTGAAGTCCTTCTATGGCTTCAAGTGAACAGTTGGCCAACCAGATAGCCCACTGCACACACAGCAAGTTCTGCACACACAGCAAGTTCTGTACACTAGAATTGACTGCTCTTTTCTCCATTGATGTCAGAACTGTATGCCAAACATCTTGTGGTGAGGAGGCCATTGGTTCAACACCTGTCATCTGTAAAACTATAGGAACAAAAACGGGTTGCCTTTAAAGTGAATGGATGGCATATCCATTGTTTGGCATCATTATTTCGGTTTGCAGTCAATTCACAAGACTGACCTCTGTCCATAGTTTGTGCCAGGAGAATCTCCGCCTCTGACATCTTGGACAAACCGATGGAAAGCAAGCAAACATTGTACACCACACACAACTCCAATTGAGCGTAATCTTCAAGTGGAGGAAGACCTGAAGGAGCATAATGTGATATGAGAAAATTATTATTCCTCTCACTCGACAACACCAAATTCACAACACAAAGATAAACTAACCTTGTATTTTTTGTAAAAGTTTGTGGAAGTCAGATGACAACAACAATATCGTGTGGTTCTGCTCTCGACTTGAAACATCTCTGTTCTGGAGGCCAGATAAATAAAATGTAATTTGGAAGACAAGAAACACCGTGGTAATGTTTTTAAAAATATAGTAAGTTCTGGCATTATAAGTATTATTGCCACTGCACTTAGTAAGGTACAGTGGACATGGGAGACCCATTCGGATACGTCTTTAAAATTATTTTAGTCAAGGGGAAGATGCAAGTAAGTCAACACTTTCTTCCTTTGCCAAAGTCATAATTAATGTATGGAAGGGGAAAACCCCCCCAATTACGAGTAGAATTAAATGATAAGCATTCAATTATCCCATGTGTACAGACTTTCCGGAAACTTTGTCTTATTATTTGTACGTATGCATCGATGCGGGGACGCATTAAGCAAGAAGACTTAACAGGAAATCAGTCAACTTTACCTTCCATTTGTTGACAAATTCGTTGTTTTCCTCGATCCATCTATCTGATAACTTAGACGGTGATGGTTGCCTTTTAGTGGACATTTACGTGCCGTTTTCAGTCAAAATGGTTCAACTTTCCCTCGTTTGTGGTACAACCGGAAATGTATCGTAAAAGAGTCAGCTTCTTCTGCCCCCTTGTGGCCGGCAGTAACGAGGATAGCGGCAATTACATCAGCCTCCGGGAGGGTGGCGCCAGAGACATCCATCCATCCATTTTCTGAACCGCTTCGTCCTTACAAGGGTCGCGAGGGGTGCTGGAGCCGTTTCTCAGTCAGTGACTTAGACCAGGCTGTCCGAAGTTCCAGAGCCAATTTAAAGCAGGGGCCGAAGTAGCAGCGTTAGCACAGATTTTCATTAGCAATTTTATGATACGAGGCACAAGGTGTCGTTGCATTTGCCAATCTCATGAGACACACCACTGACAAATGTAATTTGGTGGCTTGGTGATAAAATGCTGCAGCCATGAGTGATGGATGGTCAATCAATGTGGATATGGTAAATTTGCCAATGGTGGCTTGCCCAAGCATTCGCTGTCAGTCGCTTCTGACATGCAGCAGTATAATAATAATAATTATTATTATTATTACTATTATTATTATTATTATGTAGTAAAAGCATGCCATAGAAATGTGATTTCACCACCGGAGAACTTATTCAACTGTGTTAAGTGTTGCTCTTTATAACACAATGGCACACGTACAGTCAACACTGGAATTTTACATGATTGTGTCTTCCTTTGAAATAAGGACAGCGATATTTCAACCAACTCCACTGCTGTAATCAAATTACAGCTGAGTCATCGTGTAACTGCCATGGCAGCCATTTTTTCCAGTTGTCCCTGTGAAGGTGACTCTTATTTTCACCCTAATTACCTGCCGTCTCACCCCTCTGTCCACCCTTTTTCTCTTACATCCATGCATCACTCTGCATTATGCCTTCAGCGCCTGTCCCCTGTTGTCTGCAACCTCCCTTGAGTGTTTGGATAGCTCACTGCCCTCCTATTCCTCTTTCCTATCATTGTCTCGAATCAAAGTGCTCAAAATAACACAACTGTGAAGCTCATGACACATGCACACAGAGAAAATAATAACTGTGCATTTTCACTGAATGGTGTTACTGTGTTTACAGTAAATCATTTTGTTTCCAGTGATTCTCACTGTGTTGCATTCCTCTATCTTGGGCTATTAGTATTTTAAATATGCAATATTTGTTTGTTGCATTGTGTGCGTTCTCAATGCATTATTTTTATCACACAGAAGAGATTTTTAAACAATTTTTGGGGTCATATAATCAGATTCTTATGCCTAGCATAAATAGATGTACTGTTATTGGAGACAGCAAAGCAATCTGAAACAGTTTTTCCCCGTGAAAATGACACAAAACAGTTCAAAGTGTGCTTCACAGGGGCATTCAAGGACGGAATACAGACCTGGCTGACATTGTTGTGACAGCACTGGGACCAAGAATGGCTGATGCAGAGAATTTAACCTGTATGTGCTGATCCATTTAACCTTCAACAATATCAAACAATGTTGCTTTCTGATTTACAGAATTAAGTCACAGGCATAACCTCTTGTCGCAGCAAATGAGCAGAGGCAGCTTATTTTCCTGTGTGAATGCTCATCCGGTATCATCCCAATTTACTGCACATCATGATGGTTGTACTATTTGCTATATGCAGCCAGCAACTCATTTGGAACATAACACTAACCAATAATTGGAATAATGATAAATAATGTGTCAGGGATGTAAAGATGCCTCAGGCCAGCAACAAAACAATGGAATAGTGTTATATATGTTTGTGAGCATGGGGCCAAGACTCCCTATGGGACTGGTGTGAATCTGCAAACTCACACTGCAGCATCAGAGCTTTAAGCATCAGCAGAATGCACAGTCGTGCTATGTCTTCAACAATTCAGTCTGCAGTGCTTTTATTATAGGAATAATACATTTCTTACAATGTTTACCAAAAACTATCTTTGAATAACAGCATTGCTGATTACCAAAAACAATTTTACTATTTTTATATTGATTAATACACCAGTATATAGAAGCTCCTTAGTGTATTATCTTTATTATTAAAAAAAAACATATAGCAAAGCACCTTATTATTAGTGAAATTGAAATACTGCGTTCAATCACTTCCTGGTACTGCATGATCTGTTGTCAATTTTATGACTGGTGAGAAAAATATTATATAAGTACAGTACATGGAAAATGGATGACAAATAATTGTCTTGTGAATTAATAATTGCGTTTGTCCTTCAGTTTTATTTTTCACACACAAAATTGTTTTCCCATAGGCTTGACAGAAAGTGGTTCATGGCCTCTCCCTCGTAGTATGTGATAGAATCGCTGTCCCAAGTACGGATTGTTTGGGATTATTTTTAAATTAAAGGCATTTGCATTTAATATTTAAGAACTGTTGTTTTGATACATTTTTTATTTGACTAAAATAAAAAAAATAAATACAAATGGAGGCATGGTTCCAGAAGAAAAAAGTGTCCCTTTAAAGAGTTGGGGTGCTGACTAGTGACTTCCCCTCCCCTCATATATAAATGCGGGCGCTCTCCCCGTCTTGCTGCAGTCCCCACCATGAGTTCCACCGTTGAGAGCCACTTCTTCGGGCCGAGCGGGCTCCGTAAACCTCGGCCAGCCTCGGTGTCCTCCATCGGCTTCCACTCCCAGCGCCGCCGCCTCACCTACAGCAGTCAACCGTCCTGCGGGGACAGTGTGGACACCTTCAACGGGGACATGTCCAGCAGGAGCGAAAAGGAGATCCTGCAGGCGCTCAACGACCGCTTCGCCTGCTATATCGACAAGGTGCGCAGCCTGGAGATGCACAACCGCAACCTGGAGGAGGAAGCGGCAGCCCTGCGGCAGTGCCAGAGCGGTCGCACCTCGGTGGGGGAGAACTACGAGCGGGAGCTGAACGACCTTCGGGGGCTCATGCGACAGCTGAGCAAGGAAAAAGGTCACACGACCGTGGAGTACCAACGCCTGGAGGAGGACATCCAGCAGGTCCGAGCCCGTCTAGAAGAGGAGGCGCGCAGCCGGGAGGAGCTGGACGCTGCCGCGCGGGCTATGAAGAAGTACGTGGACGAGTGCCAGCTGGCCAGAATGGAGCTAGACAGGAAGCTCTGCGCCCTGGACGACGAAGCCGTGTTCCTCAAGAAGAACCATGAAGAAGAAATGGCCGAGTTCCTCGCTCAGATTCACGGCGCGGAGGTGTTTCAGGCCGTTTGAATATCAGTTCGCTATACTTCCAGTGCGCTCTTTGATCTCACTAGTAAGGCAATGAGCGCACTAGCTGAGTAACTACGGTACGGGAGTTGAAATACTGTTTTAGGAGTGAGATTCTGACGCACAAGAACGACAAGGACGCACAGTATAAATTTCTACCAGTGCCTTACTGTATAACATTTCCCTGAACTGGTTGAGCTAGGGAGCACTTGACTGTTTAGTGATGTTTTTTTCCCATACTAATACTGTGGGGCATTTCTGTGCGCTAGTAGAACTATTAACAGTACTACAGGACATGTTTGCAATCTTGCTTTCCACAGCTGTATGACATTTCTGCAAACGAGTAAAATTACTCCAGTAGACCAGTAGAACGACTGTTCAAGTTACTAAAGTTTCTGTACAATAGTAGGATGACTAACTTATACTGGTAGACTGACTAGAGAGCACTACTAAAATAATTGTCTTATGAGTAATGTTTATTTCTCCTATTGTGAACACAAGTTAGGCAAAACCTTGCACCAGTTAACAACTTAGATGTTGCTTGTACTAGTGAGGCGATGGTGTGCTTCACTAGTAGTACCAGTATGATGCAAATGTTAACTAGAGGATTTTTGTCAAGCGTAGGCCCTGGTTCTTCTATTAGTGCGCCGAATTGCCTTACTAGTGAGTACAAAGAGTACACTGGTACCTGGTACATTAACGATTCTGTTTAATCATACTGTTTAAATATAAATGCTCTTACAACTTTCCATATTTCTATATTTAGGTGACTTTTGACCTGCGTGACTCGCCCAAAGTGGACGTGACTGGAGCCTTACGGGAGATCCGTGCACAGCTCGACCGCCACGCGACCAGCAATGCCACACAAGCTGAGGACTGGTTCAAAGGTAAGGCTGGTCCATGGGGAGTAAAAGTTCCCCCCAAATATTTTAAGTGATCACAGTATAACAGGGATAACAGTGCGGTACTGAGGTGTCAAACTCATTTTCATCACGGGTCACAGCAGTACATTTCATTAATATATTTAGTATTTTGCTAACAACAAATATAAAATCAGAAGACACCTTGAACTAGTTTCCAGCCAATCGCAGGGCACACACAGATGAACGAGTCACAGTCACAATCGCACCGAGGGACAATTTAGAGAGTTCAATTAACATACCGTGCATGTTTTTGGAATGTGGGAGGAAACCAGCGGACACGGGGAGGCACGGGTTAAGACATGTGGAAAGAAGTATTCTGCTGATCTGTCCGGTAGAACACAGTTGGCAGTATGACCTTGACTACTGTATGTGATGTCGTGCTGACTGCAGCAGTGAGGCTCATTCACACTTACAAGAGGAGAGCTGGATAGGACGCTTGGTCAGACACATGCTGTACATTAAGTAGGGAAAGCTACAACACCCGAAAATGTGGTGTGTATAGTGTCGCATTTGGTATGGATCATGACACAACCAAACCTCGGTTTGTATAGTGCGCTTGGAGCGTTTGACAGATGCGGCCAGGTCCAACCAACATGCCATCCGGGGGACCCAAGAGGAGATCGTGGAATACCGTCGTCAGCTGCAGAGTCGTACCATCGAGCTGGAGACTCTCAGAGGAACCAAGGAGTCCTTGGAGAGGCAGCGTACGGAGAGCGAGGACAGACACCGGGACGACCTTGACTCACTTGAGGCAGGACAATCACAAACTCAGCCAGACACCTCATCAGAAGGAAAGTAAAGACTCTGATATGTTAAATCTGTTTGTCTTACCGTGTGTTCATTCTGCAGGACACCATCAGTCATCTGGACTCTGAGCTGAAAAATACAAAATGGGAAATGGCCAGCCAGTTAAAGGACTATCAGGACCTTCTGAATGTGAAGATGGCCCTAGATATTGAAATAGCGGCTTACAGGTTGGTGCCCTGTTATAATCATGCATGTCGATCATTCTACTTTTCATAAGAATCAAAGCTTTCATTTTGTCGCCAAAAACAGGAAGCTGCTGGAGGGTGAAGAGAGTCGTCTTGTGCCAGGAGGTCCCTACTCCTATTTTGATAGTAGAATTTCAGCGCATCTAAAAGTCAAAGAAGATAAAGTGATTGTTCAAGAGCAGACAGATGAGACCCAGGTCACGGAGGTGACAGAGGAGGCGGAAGAGGAGGAAGAAGGTGAAGAGAATAAAGAAGAGGAGGAATTCAAAAAGGAGGAAGGAAACAAAGGAGAGGAAAAGGAGAAGGAGAAAAGAGAGGAAGCAGGTGAGCAAGAAGAGATTCCCAAATTGCCAGAGGAAGTCGCAAATTCTCCTCAGCCAAAATCTCCGCCCAAAATCACCGGAGTCCCAATCACCACCAGCCAAATCTCCCATGGCCAAATCCCCTGCAAAGTCACCCAAATCCAAATCTCCTCCAAACAAATCCCCACGGTCTAAATCTCCCCCTCCCAAGACACCTGAAGCCCCGGAGAAGGAGAAGGTCAAGCCCGCACCTGCTTCCAAAGATGACACGAAAGGGGAGAAAAAAGACAAGCCTGAGTCTGTCAAAGATGAAAAAAGGGATCCATCCGTTCAAGAGGAAAAGGTCAAACAACCAGGAAAGGAGGAGAACAAGGAGAAAGAAGCAGAGAATAAAAAGGAGAAGGATGACAAACCTGACGTAAAAAAAGACGGTCAAACAACTGAGGTGCCAAAGAAGGAAGAAACTCCAAAACCCGCAAAGGCTGGAGAGAACAAAGCGCCGGCCTCCAAACCAAAAGAGGAGGCTCCTCCCCCGGTTGAGGAGAAGCCCTCGGCTCCTAAACTGGCAAAGACAGAGCCAGCTAAGAAGCACGAGGAGAAACCTACCCCTAAAGTTGAATCTGAGAAACCCGAAGAGAAAAAGGAGACCAGTCAAGGAGCTGCCGACGAAGGGAAGACGAAAAAAGTGGCGAAATCTCCTGGCACCGAATCCAAAGACAGTACGGAGAAGGCCAAAAATTGAAGAAGAGTGGACTAAAAATAAACTTTATGGGTGAGATCAGGAAGGATGCTCAAGCATAACTAAGCAATCTTTATTTTTATTGACCTACTTACTATATACGCACCATTCATGCTATTATGTCTGTTGGCAACACTGTTTCTCAAGCTCCTTCAGCGAATGTGACAGCTGCCTTTCAATATTAAGTGCATTTATACTGTACCTGCACTAGCCCTCAAGGAGAGATGCCAAGCTGAACATAATGGTCCCAAATAATATATTGAAATATACTGCATACAACTATCTATATTATATTTGCTATGTTAGAAAGATTAGTCAGACAGACTTGGCTGCTCGTGCACTTTAATGTTTCTCTTCACAGGTGACACGTTTCTCTCCTCTGGCCTGACTGTGATATATATGTATGAACCTGCTAAATATGCAACACAAAACAAAAATAAAGAATAACAAGAAAAGTGTGTGGCTTAAGTCGGCAGGGGAAGCCATCATGCGGTAAGCCGAGATGAAGATTCGCGAAAGGAAATGTCGAGGCTGAAAGGTAAAACGCAGCAAGACTTGCCTGCATTGCAGTGGAAGGAGGAGGGGTGGAGACACTGCACCCGTCCCCCTGTCCCGCAAGCCTCGCTCATGTATAAATGAGGTGCAGTGCAGCATAACGTCAAAAGTCAATTTCCTATTTAGTCACATTTCCATCACGTCATTAGTGACACACGACGTTTGTGTGCCCCCGCCCCCTTTTTTATACTAATTAGCCATTAACAGAATAATAGTTTTGGTGCGCAAGTTAATACTACATTTCTAATGATAACCTTAAAAAACAAGACACATCAAGCAAGTGAGGATTACAGGTTATGGCTAAACTTTTGGTAATGGAGAGTAGCTGACATTGAAAACCATGTGGCATTCTGCTTTCCACACCATCCAATTTATTTATTGGATATCAGTGTGCCCAAGTGACAATGATAAAACAAAGTTAAAGTGTGTTTGATTGAATTGTCCTGGCTAACCTTTTGCAATCAATGAACACGGTGCAAGTGTAAATAGAGCAGCGATGAGGTGTAGAGGGAATGGAAAATTTGGCCGATTTAGAAATCACAGCCTGGACACATTTTTTTTTCAAGAAAATAAGGGATCAGTTTATTTTCAAACATTTCTTTTTTTTTTGTCTGTCTTTTTATGTCTACTCTTGTCTAAAATGCTTCAAATAGCTGCGATGAATTAAAAATTTGTAAGAGGAATCGCAAGTCAACTTTTAGCGATGACTGAAGAGGCCCAGAGGATGGTTGTATTTGAATGGCTTCAGACGATTTGGACCCCTGGAAGAAGGGAAAAAAAAGAAGAAAAAAAAAGACCACAAGTCAGATATAAGTGGACGTCAAAGATTGGGACATTTTATTCTTTTAAGTACACACTTGACAGTACGCAGACACATCTTTTCACGGGGGAACTCCCGTGGTCCTTCCACGCCATCATCCTGTTCTTCAGTCTCCAGGTAGACATCCAGACAGACACACAGGCGTGAAATCTGATTGGTCAGGAGCTGGTAGCCTGGACGTGGCCCCTGCAGTTCGTTTTTGAACACGTTCACCTCACTCTCCATGGCCTAGACCCAAGAGACATGAGTCAGCTTGTTTTTTTTTTTTGTGTGGCGGACATTCAAATTAATTATTAAATGCTTTTACCCGAAGGTTGTCATCAGTGTGCCCGCTGCGCTCTCCCTTCCAGTTGAGAGAGAGAGAGAAGAGAGGAGAGATTTCTGGGTAACGCGGATTCAGCACTACTGCAGCCTGGAGGCGAGCTACAAAAATAAATATCATTGGGGTTGTTAAATGAATATAAAGAATAAAAAAAAAAAAACAGGAATAAAACAATTGAAATGATGCTTACCTGTGCCTCTCTCAACAACTCCAGAGAAGTACATATCAGTCTCTTTTGCCAGACCAGCATCAGTCACATGACGCGTGAACGTCAAATTCTAGCAGGGAAGAGATTATAGTTAAAAAAAAAAAAAAGATATGAGTTTATGGGCCTGGCTTTGTGCAGTGGAACTTCGGATCGTAATAAAAGGCCTTCCCAAAACTATTCCCTTCAAGCTTGGTGCATAAAATTATCTAATTTATCTTGGCATCATAAATGCATCAAGTTATGTAACTCCGAAGTTCCAAAACTGATTCAATCGATGTATGTGTCCATATGGTGCATTTCTAATCTTGAGTGCATACCATATACTCCTCTTGAGTGATGGTGGTCCATTGAGTTAACCGAGAAAGAATCTTGGCTGGAAAGAGGTGCAAACACTCACTGGTAACGGGGATGATGTTGTGCTCTGTGGAGAAAACAACCTCAGTCACAAGTGAACATCTCTTCAATTAAGACCACTTAATATACACGGTCGATGGTAACTTTACTTTACCTAAAGAGGCAAACTGCTTATGGAGAGCCAAGCGGGACAGGACACGCCCCCTCAGGAGCTTCATGGTGTTTTCCATGTGGCTAGCGCTCAAAGAACTGCCCACAAGCACCCCCTGGAGAAACAAGCAGCATCAAGACATGAAACATACATAATCAACCGCTAGGACAATGATCAAGTTACTTTTTAAGTATTACTTCCTAATGGTTGGGGGGTGGGGGGGTTAATGTTTTATTGCACAATTGTTGTACAATGTAAATAAATAAAAATATGTATATTTTACTGATTGAATCTGTCACTGTCACACCACCCCTTGCCTCCAAACCACACATGCAGGAGAGATGTGTGACTGATGGCAGTAATAATGCTTTGCTACATGCAACCGGTACAATATTAGAAACGTCAAATGCAGGCAGTACCGTATTGTGTACACACACCTCTGAGGTATCACTGGGAAAATTTAATCCTCCAAGATTCTGAACCCACTTGTAGGGATGACCCAGCTCCTCCACATAGTCGGCAAAAGAACCTATCCTGTGGACGTGACATGACAAATTGTTAACTGAAAGGAACTGAAATGTTTTCGACACATCTGGTTAGAAGTGCCATATCCTCCTTACCCAACTTTATCAAATTGATATCGGTTGGCTGGATTGGGTGTTTCCTTCCATGATCGTTGGAATACAGACAGCTGAGAAGTGTCTCCGATTTGACCAGCTCCCTATAAATGGAGTGAACATTTTATCAGCAGTGGAGAGAGGGAGACTTAAGTCTATCTGCACACTTGCACATACCCTGCACTGATCGCTGTGGTGAGGTCCGTGGATGCGGAAATCTTAGCTTTGACTGTCATGATGTTTAGATTGATCAGGTAGTAGAAGTAGAGACTGAGCACGCTGCCATCTGCAAAGACAAACTGACAATTAGTGGATTACAAAATCACGCTGGCACTGGGATTATCCACTGTCTTGTCCCACAAGGACCAATTAGTGCATCAGAGTTCGAAACAGGATGTGGTTGTGGTGGCACACAATTGACTCATGGAGGTCATCCTCCGTGACAAATCAGATGAGGTGTGAAGCTGGGAGAAGACAGCTGGTCAGATAAAATGTGTGAGTGTGCTCAGCAGAGTTGGGCAAAGAGCACTCAGTAGAAAATAAAATGCTGCAGAGGCACCAAGGTGAGTGCACCTCTCTGTTTCTCTCCTCCCCTTTAGATGAAGTAAAGCCTGCAATGCAGCTTTGTCTGTCTTCTTTCAGTCACAAACAGAGGGACCACAAGATTCATGAAGTGTGATCACTGAGCACAACAATTAATTCTCACTCACATACTTTAATAAGAATGCAAACTTGTGATTTCAGACACCGTTTGTCCTCATTGAATGTGCAGGTACTTTTTCATTTTGAATTGGCACTTCGAGCCATCAAGAGGGGGAAATTAGTTTACCTTTACACGTCAAGTCAAAAGAGAGGGACAGCGGGTGCCTCTTGAGCATCTCTCGTCTTTTGTCGTCCAGCTGGCCGCCGGCAGTTGACCGTCTCCTTTTCTGTAAAGTGCGGTACAGAACATCTACCTAAACTGTAACTGATGACATGAAAGCTTCTCAGGTATTTCATTTACAAAGAAGCTGGCACTCATTATGCTACAGGAAGTGGTCAATATTCCTTCTCCGTCACCCATTTGCCCTCAGCGTGACAGTTGGAGCTCAAGGGACACTTAGTCTGACAGTGGCAGAGTCCGAGCATCTGAAAGACTGGCTGACCTAACCAACCTGTGTGTGTGTGTGTGTGTGTGTGTGTGTGTTTAAGATGAGCCGAGACTCACCGTTTTTTCTTGCTCCTCCTCTGCATCCGAGTCACTGTCATCATCTGCATGACATAGAACGTGAGCATCACCATAACAGGCATGTAGCGTCTGCTTTCTTGTATTGTTTGTGTGTATCTGGTACACGCTGACAAGCATATGTATTGATTCACAAGGCCTTACCTTGAGAATCCTCTGGAGGTTTGGACATAGCCTTGGCCTCATCCACATCCCCACTGATTGTCACGGTCAGTTTCTTGTCTGAATGAAAACATAAAATTACTCAGAATATGATTTTGCACTTCAGACTCCAAGTATAGGCACAAATAAAAAAGAGTGGGCTTTGTCTGAGAATCTTCCTCACCGCATGCTTGGCCGTAAGCATTGGCTTGAACAAAAAGGACATAGAGGGGCGGTGGCAGGTGCTGAGCGATCTCTGTGTGTTTCTGGGTCTGTTCAACAGGCACGGCAAGGTACTCTTGCACTGGCAGCGAGGCCTTTGCAAACGAGAGGGGGCAAAAATCACAATGTCATTCTAGGAATATTGTACAAAAGAAAATGCAGGTGCGGAACTGGGAAGTTAAGGGTTCAGATCCGCAAGACTATTAGGACTTATAATAGTTATTAGCAGTATGTTATACCTGCATGATTGCATTCAGGCCGGGCTGCAAGCTTCTCAGGTGTTCCTTCTTGATCTCAATACTCTTCTGGATCTTCTCTTTGCTGGCCTGAGACTCTTTGTACGTCTCTGCCAACCTGCATAAATCATTGAGTACATCTTCAGAATGATGTGCAGAATTTCCAGGGCATTGTGCATTAACTGAGCAGTGACGGACAAAAGTTTGAGCACCTTTTCCTCTGTTCAAGCTCCCAGTCTAACCGTGCCAGGGTGAGCTGGTGAGGATCATTTTTGGTGAGTTGTGGCCTGGAAATCTCCTGCGGTGCATCCTTGTAAAACTCTTCTTCGCTCACGAGGTCTATTTCCTCATGCTTTGACCTGAGACAACAACAAAAACGTTAATTATATAGTAAGTCATATTTCTCAAGACATGAACTATCAAGATATAATCCAACAAGTGCAAGTAAGAATAACACCTGAATTGACTATACTTTACACTGAAATGCATTTCATGCTTACTTGAACTCCAAACATTTGCTGATTTCCTTCTGAAGATGCAGAACTTCATACAGAAGGTTCTGCAACTGAAGGTGCAGCACATCTACTTTCTGCTTTGCCTGTTGAACAAAAACAACGCCATGACATTTATGTTCACCAACACACTGCATAGCTCTGATCGGCTACAATATGTGAATCAAGTGCCACATTGATACCTCATGGGTCTGGTCTCTGCCTCTTTTGAGCCGCATGTGAGCCAAACGGTTGAGTTTTTTCAGAGTCATAAAGTGGTTGCAGCTCTGCAAGCGTTTCTGCTCAACCTCAGCACACTGCAAGAAATATTGCCAGTGAGTTAGTTGCCTTTGCAGGGTAAAAAACAACAACAGCACATTACTCAACATAAATGAATACACACCAATAGATTTGTTTGAAAATCTTGAGTTTACTTTCAGATCATTATTTTCTACTGTACGGCAAAATATACCCACAGATGCGGACCATTAATTCCAAACTAGATCTCCCAAACTTATTTTTGTCAGAAGAAACATTGTAGTTAATTCGGAAGCCAGTAAATAATTGTTTGTTCAACTATTTTTCAATTTATTTTAAAGGAGTGATTGTTAACGACAAATGCTTACAATATCTCATATTTCAGTGTTGTTATAAGTGAAGACAATATGCAAGAAACATGCAGTCGACACACATGATTTGTTATCACGGGTTACATAAAATGATGTCGCTGGCCTTGAGTTTGACTTGAATGGTTCATGCCGCTGACCACTAAAAATGGATGGCTGTAATTTCAACAACCTAAATTTAAATCATGCAAACGTTTTTTGGCCCTACCCGCTGAAAGAACCAAAGTTGAGAAACCTTTGGAACCTGAATGAGCAATCTAAAGTGGATCTCGAATCGCTAAAATTCATATACTGTAATGCCAAACCCAAGTCACAATCTGGTACAAGTTAAAAGGAAAAAAAAGTGTAACTGTATTAACGAGGTACATGTGATTCCTATAGCCATCAAAGCATAATTAACTGATGAAGTGTATATCTCACCCCCTCTTTTGCCCCACTGGCTTTGAGCTTCTGTATTTCACCCATCAGAGTGGCCAACCCTTCGCATGACTCTTTAAACTGGAGGAAGTCCTCCTCATGGTCCCGGCCATCAAGTTCCACCTCCTCATTGTAGACACGCATGTCCTAGAAACATATATAGAAATACACAGGAGAGTAGCGCAATTGAACAGAGGATATTAAAGCTATGGTCCTGAAAATGCAAATCATGAACTTATTTGAACATTCTACAAATATATCTTTCAACAGTAATCCATCATCAATTCATGAAGTCGAACATCTGGTAAGGTGTTGGGGGAACATCTCAAGCTTCACTATGTTTTCATGATAACATTTTGGAGCAGCCCCAAAAGTTTGTCTGAACTGCATAGTCACAATAATATTGCATTGAGTGTGGTAGCGATTGAGGTTTACCCGTAAAGCAAAATAACATTTCAGTTTTTTTTTTTTTTTACAGGGGGCACATTCCATCTGGGGCATGATGTAAAAGCAAGATGATAAAAATTGAAAGAAAGAAGAGGCTAACTCAAAACAACAGACCCCAATGCTTTGACTCATCTCCGTGACCACCAACAATTGTTCACCAAGACAAGTTGGTCAAAAGTTACATAAATGACTGCTTTCTTTTCCATTTGCAAAAAGTACACACGACTGCTGGTTTTATATTATTTACTGTGATTAAGAATAAAACTTGTGAATAATAACTGTGATACTTTCACTCACTGTGACCATGATATGAAACTTCCATCCATCCATCCATCCATTTTCCAAACCGCTTGATCCTCACTAGGGTCGCGGGGGGTGCTGGAGCCTATCCCAGCTGTCTTCGGGCAGTAGGCGGGGGACACCCTGAATCGGTTGCCAGCCAATCGCAGGGCACACAGAGACGAACAACCAACCACGCTCACATTCACACCTAGGGACAATTTAGAGTGTTCAATCAGCCTGCCATGCATGTTTTTGGAATGTGGGAGGAAACCGGAGTGCCCGGAGAAAACCCACGCAGGCCCGGGGAGAACATGCAAACTCCACACAGGGAGGCCGGAGCTGGAATTGAACCCGGCACCTCTGCACTGTGAAGTCGACGTGCTAACCACTGGACTACCGGGCCGCCTATATATGAAACTTCCATAACACTTTATATCAGAGTGAGGTAATCTGGTTTTAGCAAAAATAAGATTTTTTGGGTGTCTGTAGACGGAGTTGTGCTGACTTGCCGTTAAGAGGAAAGTAGGACAAAAACAATATATCAATGACATGAGTGAAAGATAAAGTACTAAATAACTACTTGACATCCCCTTTAGTTGGAGCAAAAAAAAAGTAGGTGTATGTTAAGCATTACACTTCTTTACCATTCGACTATGAAAAATATATGTAATAGTATTGGTTTAGTTTTGCGCTTCCCGACAAATACAGTATCATGTAATTGTGTAAATACGTGAGCGGCTAATCCACGCCCAGTGCTTTGAGACCCCGTAACCTCGTTCTCATCACCAAGTTTACGATCCGTTGTTAAAGTTAAAACACCAAACTTCCCAAATAATAACGATATCATGTTTGATAAGATGCCAGTACTTAGAAAGAAACGCAAATTGAAATACTGTGCAAAACGTTTCTGAGTTGGTTTCAGTTACCTGCTGGTCTCCGTCCCCTCTGCCTCGTTTCACCTCGATAGGTACTGTTTCGTTGCGAAGAACCTTCGCCTTTCGCTTCTTCAGTGCTTCCGAAGACATTTTTGAGATGGATAGCGCCGGCTAATTTACGATTGGAGAGGTGAGCAGAAACAATAACTTTTAGTACTGTACCATGTACATTGATGAGCCACAATTTTTTATGCTAACAATGCAGCGACCGCTAAGCTAGTTAGCTAGGACACTTTTCAGATATCGTTTACCGATATAAATAAACAAAACACCAATATATGCACTGACATAGTTAAAACTTAATACACACCTACGCACCTTTATGATGAGCAAAGAATGTAAAGGCGAAATTCACAATAAATGTTGCCGAATGTCGGGAGTGCGCGCAGGGTGCAGACCGGAAGAGTATGCAGACGGAAGCTCTTCGGTGCCAAAGGTTCGCAAAATCGAAGAGATCTATCCACCACTGCCACCTGCAGGAACGTTATTTGCACCTACCCCGCCGCATTGTGTTGTTAATTGTGGTTGAGGGGCTGGGCGTGACATCTTTTGGTGGGGAATTGAGGGGGCTTCTTTTGTGCTTGCAGGAAGCAAACGGTGCAGTCGTGGAGGAACAGGTTTCAGCTCAGTGGAAGGCGGGGATCCACTCAGCAGGAGGTCACGTCACAAAGTTACGTCAGGTATTGGGTTTGTGTGAAAACAAAGCAAGATCAGTAAAAAAGTGAAGCTACTAGTGTGAACTTGGTGTCAGGCAGGCAGGCTATTCTTGGCAATACATGTGATTCCTATGATTTAAAAACAAATACCATAGCTTTTCATTTGTGTCAATTGTTGTAATGATCACTTTACTTGGAGTATCCAAAAACAAAGGGCTCTCCAGTTCCTCTGAGCTGGACATGTTGAGTTCTAAAACAAAGGCTAATCAGATTTTTAAACAAAAACTTATCATTTATTTGAAATTCTACATCAGTGTAAAAAGTGTACAAACATTGTGATCCTATGTGACAAAGTCACAAAAAGAGAATATTTACTGTACATCATGAGTGTCCATGTTCAATCCTGGGGAGAGTTCCTATCCAGCCTGTTTTGGGTGTCTCCCGCCTCCAATACACCTGATTCAAATGATCAGGATCGTTATCAAGCTTCTGCAAAGCTTGCTGATGAGCTGATCATTTGTCGGGGGAGGGAGACATCGAAAATAGGCTGGATAGATGCTCTTGAGGACATGAGAATTCATGCTTTACATAATGACCAGTATACAAAATCACTTAGCCATATCGATCAGACTCTGCAGAGACGTGGGAACCCACGTCTTTTCTCCTTGCACAAATACCACCCCCCTGTCTATGTAAATGACAATGCGTCCAAATGTGTACAGCTGTTTGCCCTCATGCCGTTTGGCCACTATCGGCATAAACACAATGTTGTTCTCCTCTGCCTTGGTCTGGATGAGATCTTTAAAGTTTGTGGGTACACTCGCACTGGCACCCCTGTGAGCGACACTTTCAGCATCCCTGCGCTCTTGCATGGCTTCATAGTGGAAGTCCTTTCTTCTCTCCGTCTGAGTGAGATATGCAATGTTTTCTCTTGCACCTGGTTGCATGTATCCACCTGTGGGTACACATGCAGAACACATTATAGTAAGTTGTGTCACACCATATCTCCGATTCTTAACAATAACGAATGAAAGAAATGCTGAGATGGACTTGTACATATACATATTTGCCAAAACCCACCCATGCCTGATGATACTGCACGGTTCATGATGTCCAGCGCTTCATTGAACTTTTCCTTTATGAGTGTCTGTGACAACAAGACATCACTGAACATGGTTTTCCAACCGAGGTACCATTTCGTGATTTCCTCATAATTAGGACTGTTGCTCAACCATGAACACAGGACCTATCGTGAACAGAGACAAGAAAGTCAAATGTGAACTAATTAGTTATGTTGCTCTGTTGGGTCTACTGATACTTTGATAGTGAATGTTCCTTACTTGGAGCCATTTTGGAAAGAAGTTTTTGTCCAGGAGGGAAACCAGACTAGATGGGGACAGCATACCCTCCCAGTCTATCACCCATTGAAAGGGCTCCATTTGCTGCTGGTGAGGGTTAATAACCAGCTCTTCTAGACACAACGCTGCGGGGGCAAATAGTCACAATCGCACCTCAACATAAAAAAAAACCAATAGGGTCTTAAAAAGGCATGAATAAGAAGAGGAAGTAGATTACCTAGTTTAGGGATGATGTTTTTCACCATGAAGGCCTCCCAAGCTCCTGGGCTGAAAACATCTTTCCACGGTTGCAGAATGAGGCGTGCTGAGGCATCACTGGGGTGCCACCGCTGCAAAGCATTAGCTAGTTTGCTCCTGATGGGCGCGTACAGAGGCTCGAGACGTGATTGGAGCAGAGGTAGCCAAGGGTGGATCCATGAGTGAATTGGCACCGTGTCTGTTAAGGGGTTCCACGCATCCACCTGTTAATCACAAAATCGGCTTTTGAGGTGGTGCGCACAACCAAAGAAATATATCAATTTTATTTGTACAGCACTTTTCATATATTAAAAATGATCACACAGTGCTGTACAGAAGTAAAAACAATCAACCGGAAAAAACCCCAAAACACGAAACCCACCCCTCTCACCAACCACAACATAAATTTGTCTTGCCTCTCGCTGTAGCCGAGGTAAAACAAGCTGCTCGAGCAGGTAATCTGAGATCCAAAGTGGAAGAAGAGGAGACCACAGATCAACACAGTCCACCATTGGCCCGACCATGCGAGGCTGCCACCCGGACACACAGGACCGCATCACTGGGATCCATACTTCCCACAGCAGCCTGGAACAACACACGCACATGGAATAAAAACAGGTTCTACCTTCAAACTAAAATCTATGAGGCTGTTCAATGTGTGTGTGTGGTTTATTTTTTTACCTGTGGTAAGGGTCCATGTTTGAATCGTGACCACTATTGACAAGGTTTCTAGATTCAAGAATTGCCCTCCACTTACCAACCTCTTCAAAGCAATGAGAAGAGTCCTGAAACAAACCAAAACCGTTGGGGCTAATCAAAGCTACCGGGCTAAATCATAGCGAGTGAAAGGATTAAACATACCTTCAATGGATTCCAGGAAAAAAGTTTGTCTTTGAGTAAGGGATGAACTACAGCTACGGCCAAGTCAGCCAAACCCATTGTCTTGTATTCTTCATAAAAGTCTGTCTGTAAAGTCTCAAAGATGTGGACGCACTCCTGAAGGGCAATTAAGAACAAAGTTTTATTAACAGAAAAGTGAGGCAAAGCAAGGCAGCTTTAGTTACATAGCACATTTTATATGTTAGGTAATATTGTGCTTCACGTACAACAGTCAAAGGCAAAATACAACATATAAAGGCGAAAAAATAAGACGTAAAGTGAAAAAATGTTTACTAAAATTACCAAAATAATGTGCAGTGCAAGAACACGATTTTTAAAAAGTGATTACAGAAATGCTCTAAAAGACCCCAATCACAGTTATGGGGGGAAAAATGTCTTTTTAAAGATGGATTAAAAAGCACTTACACGGGGGGACTAACTTCAGATCCTTTGGCATTTTATTCCATTAACGTGCAGCATAACATCTAAATGCTGATGGCTACACTAGTTACCCTGAGTCTGCTGGCCTCAGAGCCCTAATGGGTTTATATTCAATGAGCTTTTCTTCAGGACTGTAGCAGCACATTTTATTCATTGTCAGTGCTGCGTAGTTGCTCATAAAAATAAAAATCAAAATACCTGCAAAGTGGGTCCCTCCCCCGGTGCTGTCTCTGCAGAAGGAAAACGGTCCACCAAAGCCAGCACTGCTTCCATTCTGTGGATGGCATCTTGCTCTTCTTCCAATCTGGTCTGCAGTGCCTGGGACTCATGGCTCAGCGACACAACCACATCTTTTTCATGCTGCAGGCGGCGGGCTGACTACACAGTTGGATGCGAGACCATAAAACTGTTATTGGTGTGTGATTGAACACAATACTGGTCGTGACTTATAAATAAATTGACCAATAGGTTTTGGTGTAAAGGCTTTCTGTAAGAAGTTCAGTTTGTACCTGTAATATGTCTTGTTCCGTAAGGTCAATCAAAAGTTGAAGGTTATGTTCAAGCTCAGGGAGTGCAAAGCCGGATCCTTTCTGATCACGCGTGGACGTGCTTGGCGGACCGTCATCTGGCATACTGTGTTTGTTGGACATCTGACTGTAACTGGAATATACCTTTTGCTCTCTTCCAGTCATGTCAATTACCTACACATCGGAAAATATAGCCAATGAAGGAAACTATCAAGAGTGGTTTTCTACATAGCATTCTGTTGTTATGACATACTACACAACAGGTATAATTAGTTAACCTTGACTTGTGCCAGCTCTCCAGCAGATGCTCCTGTGCTGCGCCCAGTAAGTTTGCCTTTCGCCTTCAGTTCCTCCACAGTTTTGTACGAGTACTTGGGTTTCTTCTTTGCTCCAGTGGCTGCCGGATCTTTACGCCACTGACCTAGTTCCTTCTGAAACTCCTAAAGAGACAGATGATTTAGAATGTCATAATCATGTTGGGTTACTTTTAATTTGCACAACTATTAAGAGTGAAGATCTGAATGCCAAGACTATGAACATGTTACCTTTTCCTCCTCCTCATCCGAGTCAACCACAGGAAAATCTTGGAGACTCTGTTGGGTTCGTTCATTGCCATAAGCACCCACAGCTCCTTTTCCTTTCCGAACCTTCGCCTCAATAGGATTGACAATACCTGAAACATTAAAAAGGCAGATGGTCAGAAATTGTGTACATTGTCATCCCCATCCCAAAAGTAAAAGTAAGTACTGATAATTCGGTGCACCTTGCGCATTCTTGCCCAAGCCTCTGCCTGGTTGATAGCCCATTTTCTGCAGCAGTTTTTGACCAATTCCTTTAGTGTGTTTCTCCCAGGAACCAATTCCTTGTCCAGTCTGTATACCCCCTGCAAACCTCTGAGACTGGTTTCCACGGAAATTACCCTAGGAGAAAAAAAAGGTTTTCTGTTCTGTTCTGAATAAAATCGAATACAAACAAATGCAATTGGGTTACTGGCTCTCCGCAACCCGCCCAACATGGGTCCATGACACACTTTTGGGTCTCGACCCACCAGTTAAAAATCACCGTACTATACAACCCTTTAAGAATATTCACACCAATGAATAACAAACATTCCTTCAATGTCTGCGGACCAGACATTATTAGAAGTACCAAGAACTAAACTGAGGCTGAGAGGGGATCGAGCCTTTTCTGTTGCTGGTCCCTCTCTCTGGAATGACCTCCCACCGAACATTCGTCAAGCTTCCTCACTGCCCATCTTCAAAACCCTCCTCAAAACTCACTTGTATTCTCTGGCTTTCGACTCAGCATGACTTAAATTTGTTCTTGGTTTTACTGTTTGGTGCTTTCTACTGTCTTTATTACCGATTTGTTTTACTGTTTATTGTATATGTTAAATTGCTCCATGTACAGCACTTTGTATGCGGCGATGGCTGTTTGAAAGTGCTCTATAAATACAGTTGACTTGACTTGACTTGACTTGACAATGTGTAATTCACCCTTTGAAGCTTTCTAGGTGTTGTCACTCGAGCAGGTGGCGGTGCAGAAGGAGTGTCATCATCAGACGTATCAGAACCTTCTTCTTCTTCTCTTTCCTGTTGCTCATCATCAGCTGCAGTTTTTCTTAACCCCGCACTCACAAAATTCACCGGAGCTGTGTAGTCTTTAGATCTACAAAAATAAATACTTGGTTTAATTTGTTACTCTAAAAAAAATGTAGGTTTTTTTTGGCCCCCTTTGGATGATTATGGAGTGGCTCAAAATGGAAACAAAACCACGACTCACCTCTTGCCTCCAAAACCGGGTCTCTCATCCTCATCAGAGTCCCTTTCTGCCCAGATGCCATAAGTCATTTGCTCCTTGGTCTGTCTGTGTCTGCGACGGTCTGGGTTGAACTCATTGGCCAAATCCCAATCTGTGATCTCAAAATTTTCAATCTCAACGCCATCCTCCTCTGCGCTCCTCCGTCCATACAGGTGTGACATTGACATTCTGGAAAGAATGATGATGAAAGAAGCACAGTCAGTCAAACGACAAATAGGATAAAGATTACGAACGTTACAAATGCTTCGAAAGCATGGATCCATTATATCCGTATTAAAAACGTTCGTTACGTTTTGTCGTATGCATTAGAAATGGTAGAAATCAAGAATCTCGGATCGATCTGAATTGTTTATTATTATTAACAGTAGGCGTCACGAGGATCCTGCACACAAATAAAACATTGTAAGGTGTAGAACGTGAAGAAAAATATTTACCACCTTCGTTTTTGACGAATCGGTCAATAAAATATAAAAAATATATAATTATTGTCTTTTAATTCGTCAAATGCATTCCCTATAGCTCTAAAATCTAGATTGACATGATTAGCTAACGTTAACCATTTTCTTGACGTACTGCACTCGAGAACAGTTCGAGTACTTCCGGGCGAAAAAGTACTTCCGCTGTTGCCTACAGTTTTTAAAAATAAAATGCAGTCCTAATTCATGAAAAAGGGACTAATTATAAGGTTTTGCTGTACACTAAGGTAATTTAAGAACAAGTCATGAAAAAATAATTTGCTGCAGATACCGACATCACTCCGGAAGTAGAAGACTGGTGTCACACAAAAATATTCCCTTGCACGTTATAAACTACTGAAGGAAAAATGCTTGGTAAAAAACACTAGGCATTTTTTCGTTTCATATTTATATTCGAATAAATAATCTCGATGTCTGACATAGGCAGTGAATGGCAGGTGCAACGTCGACGAAAAGGCGCATCCAGAAATTTCAAGTCATTACAAATGACGCCAGCATTGTGCAATGAGCCACTGGATATTGGGAAAACTCTTAAAAGGATCAAAGAAGTAGTGTAAGATTGCTTCATATAACCAAAAAGAACATACTTTGTTATTTATTCCAGATTTTTACGCAAAATCTGTCTCGTTTTCTGCAGGGCTGAAATGAGATGTGAAGGGTTTTGGAAAGAATGGAAAGGTGAGTCCCTTGAATAATAATAATAATAAAATTATTTCTCAACAATTGTTTTACTAAGAAGCCAAAACAACAGAATCGAGTCACCATTGTTGTCTCCAATGGTATATCCAATCTTCTTTCCAGAGCAGATGCTGGCGGCAGTATCATTGAACCAAAAAGACACGGAGTCCTCTTCAGGCCAACTGCATGAGAGTTTGGATGCCAAAATATGCTCACTTGAGTGTGTATGTTATGGCCTGGGCACCTTTTCCTCATGCGTGTCTGCTCGTTATCAGCTTGCTATAATGCTCCTTCTCCTGGATGCAGCAAAGGTCAAAATATATATTGATTTTGTGAGCCATGTAATGTCATGTCCAAATATACTAACATAACTTAATGTGCCTCTCCCAGATTCCATTGAAACACTGTCTAGTTTTTGATCCTGCTTTCTCCTCTGGAGAAAAAGATGTACTCCGGGAGTTGGGTCTGACTGTACTCACAGAAAATGAGGTCACTATACTTAGGCACTGATAGTTGTGTAAATGTATTTTTATTATTGTGGATTATTAACTTTATTTTTTTCACCCTCTGAAATGCAGGAGGGGAAGCGATTGGCGACCAAACCCACGCTCTTTTATCTCATGCATTGTGGGAAAGCCCTGTACAACAACCTCCTGTGGAAGAACTGGAGTCCAAACTGTCTGCCACTTGTGGTAATAATTGGAAACAGCTTCAATGGCATGAGAGAGAGGTTTGTACAAGACCTGTTGGATTGGAAATCATTTAATGTGATATTTATTCAAAAAAATTTCCCCCGTCCGGACAGGATGATCGAAAGAGAGTTCAAGCGGGACTATAGCTACATCAACCAGGCAGTGACTATATGTGAGGAGAGACAATTGGCCTGTCCATCTCATCTGACTGACGTCTTTTGTGACACTGCACTCATAACCTTTAATTCTAGCAAAGTAAACACCCTCAATCAGTCTACCTGGACAGAGACGCCTGAACCACAATATCAGCACTGCTCCGATTTGGAAATAATACTAAGAGAATCTCAGAATGGAGAAAGCACATGAACTATGGGATTCACTGATCAACATTGTCCCAAAATGACAGGAAGATGATGTGGCTGCTGTTCACCGGTAGGACTTTACAGCCAACACCATGTCCAGCTCTCCACCTTATTGATTGGAATAAAAACCTCAACCTGTGTTCTGGACTTCATCCCAACCCCACAAAAGCCCACGTTTGACAAAAATCAAATTTTCCAATCCGCTTCTCCTCACAAGGGCCGTGGGCGTGCCGGAGCCTATCCCAGCTTCGGGCAGTAGGCGGGGTACACCCTGAAGTGATTGCTATCCAATCTCAGGGCACACACAAACAAACAACCATTCGCGTTCACAATCACACCTAGGGACAATTTCGAGTTCCATTAACCTGCCATGCATGTTTTTGGAATGTGGGAGGAAACCACAGTACCCGGAAAAAACCCACGCATGCTCGCGTGGAACATGCAAACACCACATTTGGAAGGTCGGAGAATCGAACCCCGCACCTCTGTACTGTGAGGTGGATGTGCTAACCAGTCGACCACCGTGCCGCCCCCAACCCAATATGTTATTTAAAAACATTTGTGAGATGTAGAGCAATATTTACTTTTATGCATTAAAGCCATCACTGAGGTGAAGTGGGCAACAACTGTCTGGGACTGACTTGTGACAGCACCTTGGCAAAAGAACTGTCTGAAAACCGCAGCACCTGGAGAAACCCATGCAGTTATGGGGAGAATATGCATACTTCACACAAAGGCCGATCGAGTTGAAGAAGGCTGTTATGCTAAATATGTGCAAAAAAACAAAAGACTTGAAAGTATTAGCAGTTGTTTCTTTTGAATCCATCTTGGCACACGTTGACATTTCTGGAATTGTACAAATAGGTGTGGTTTAATCTGTATACCTGTTTTATTTGTTTGACAGGAGTTGGACACAGTGGGTGTTGGCACCTCTAATTTCAGTTAACGTTTGATCACATAAATCTTTGCTCTAAAATTTGGACTCAAGTATTTCTGTTTAAAAAAGAACTTAAAAGGGACTGGAAGTTGTTGATCTCTCAAACATACCACAGTCACTGTTTTGACACTCCAATTAGTTTAGAAGAAAGTGGTTATTTCATAAACGTGACAAATACAATCCAACAGGAATTTTAAAACGTGTACATATATTTAAAAAAACCCAAATGTATACTTAATTAAATCCACCCATCCATCCTATTTTTCCAGCCAATAGCAAATACCCAATCACACTCTCATATATGGACAATTTAGAATGATCAATTAATGTGTATGTTTTGGTGATGTTGGAGGAAGCTGACGTACCCAGAGAAAGCCTTTCAAGTATGGCATAACATGCAAATTCCACCAAGGAAGGCCTTGACTGAGATTTGAATCCCAAAGTTCATAAGAGCAACTGTCCATCTTCAAACTGTTTACCTGAGCAATGGTTTTGTTAAAAAATTGGAATGTTAAAAAGATTCAAATCAGTTGAATGGCAAAAAAGCACCATGGTAAAAAGTTTATTGTTCAAAGAAAAGTAGCACGGAGGCATACAGACACACCCCAGCATGCATACATGGTAAAGCTCATCATGTCTCAGTTTATCTTACAGTGGGCTGCTACACTAACTTCCTTGGTCTGATGTTTTCAAACTTGATCGGTTCCGTTAACAGATATGTTTTCCACACCATTGCTTCCTGATTCACCAGCTGCGGACAGGTTTGAGACAACATCTGCCCATGTCCCCTTACTCTTCGGGCTCCCAGTAACTTTGTCTGTCTTCGTCTCGTCTGGTTGGTCACATGGCATCTCGTCAGTGGCTTCGACCCCATTTGTTGCAGTTGAGTCACCATCAGCACAATCCTCCGTTTTGACTTCAGCATCCAAAACCACCCTTTGGCTGGGCTCTGCCTCGCCACCGTCCACTTCCGATTTCTCTTCTACCACGTGACCATTAGCTGGACCGACGGTGTTGACTGAGGTTTCTTCCGCTCGCTGACTCTCGGTAATTTCCTCCGCAACAAGGCTTCCTCTGTTTAGAACTTTCTCGCCACTTCCTGCTTCTTGAGCATCTTGAGGTTGCTCCTTCTCTTGCCCGTTCATAACCTCAAAAAGCTCGTTGGCTGCTTTGCTTGCCAGCTCTTTTGCCACGGCTGCCTTCAGTTCCTTATGTCTCTGCTTGTACTCCTGGAACTTGTCACTATAAAAACAGAAATTATTGAATTGATTTGAAGAGAGCTCGCTATCACAGTACTGAGATTTTGTTGCATATTCTTCAAGTAAGAAGAAATATTAATGCGCATGAGAGTATCAAAGTATGTTAGCTCTTTCTTTTCCATTACAACACCCATCTACCTGACTGCAATCTTCCTGATCCCAGTGGTGAGAACCATCTGCTCCAGAACAGTCTCACTTGTAGGAGTCAGGCACTAAAAAAAGCGGAATGAAGAAAGAGGTGAATAAACCATTCCCTCAAATGTTATAAGAAGTCGGTTCTTACCTCTACTGTTTGTTCTGTGGCATTAGCTCCCGCCTGTCTGAGGGAGCGTTCTACCTGCACTGCCTGCTTTGTTATTGTGCACAGAAATTCTTTACTGCATCGTGTCTGAGGGTGATCCTCATCAAACTGTGGAAGACAAAAGCAGTGCCATTAAATCCAATTAATTGTAATTGCGTTACCTAAGAGAATGATGCTCACCAAGGACGTAAAAGCAGTGAGGGCCTCCTTTTCATGATTCATAGCACCTCGGTAGTCTCCTTTACTGCACAGCCACTGGGACACCAGATGCTGACTGCACAGGAAAGAGGAAAAGAAACGGTGAAGGGTTTGGACATGTGGCCAACCAATGGACTAGAGGATGGGTTATCCTACGTGAGGGCAGTGTGCAGATTTGTTGGGCCGAAGAAGGAAGTATTGAGTCTGAGGGCGTTTTTTAAGTATTTCCCTGCTTGGTCCCCTTTTAAGAGCAAGCCAAGACAACTCTGCAAGGACAATAATTTTAGACATATTTACAAGAGTAAGAGGTTCATGATAACGACAATGTTGTGAAATAACCTACATCTAGCCTGGCAATGTATGGGTGGTCCTCTCCATGGATGGTTAGCAGAAGTAGACGTGCTCTGAGGAGGCATTTCTGGGCCAGGTTGGTCTCCCCTCCAGCACAGACGTATACAGCCAAGAGGGCCTATGGAAACGGAACAATTGAAATCAATAAATAAAATCATTGTCACCTTATGTCTCTGTAGAAATACACTCAGTTTCACAGTGATCGTAAACCTGCCATTTGCTTGATTTTACAACAATCATAACGGATGAAAAAGAAAGCTTTTCTTGCACTTACATATTGGTGGATGGTGAATGGGTGGTCAAACCCGAGCACCCTCTCACCGATGACCACTGCTCTCAATTGGACACTGCGCGCCTTTGGAACAAAGAAAGGTGTTTAAGAACAATTCTCCATACAATATTACAGCTACATCAGCAATACTAATTCAGGTAATCACACTGTTATACACACTAAATTATTATGTCACGAGTAATATTCAGTTCAGGTTATTAATTTATGGAAAAAACAATTACATTTGGTGATGACGAGGTGTCATTAAATAGCACAATGGTCCACAAGATCCCATCACAGATTCTCTGTGCATTCAAAATCCCATCAGTAAAATGCACTCGCTATTTGTCTATAACATGCATTCCCCATACCATGACCCCCACAGCCACCGGATCCACAATACCAACCCGCCAATCCACCCACAGGTGAGAAGATGTTGGGTGTGAAGGTCTTTTGGTTTGTTTGGTTACACATGGTCTGCCGTTATGAGGCCAGTTGGATGTACTGCTAAATTCTTTTAAACGCCTTTGGAGACTGGAGACTAGAAAAATGAGCTTTGCTTCACGAGAAACAACTTCCGTGGACATTCAGGTCGTCGGCGTGCCAGGCGCGCGGCCTCAGAACTTGTAACATATTAGATGTTGTGCTGTGATAAAACTACTTATTTAAGAATGGCCTTTTAATGTGGCCCAATGACAGAAGTTGCAGCCTACCTCAGCAGTTTTGCCCTGCAGAAATGCTAACTTGGCCAGCAGGCTGTGGCAATAACATGCCTCAGGATGGAGATCGTCACACACTCTACCATACAAATATGCAGCATCTTTTAGTTGTTCATGGGCCGATTCCAACAAACCTGCCGATGGGAAAAAAACATGAATTTTGAGTTTAAACGGTCAAGACTTTAAAAAACACAGAAGTACCATGCTTCAGACTGAAAGCCCCACCTTTCTCAAAGTAGGCCTGTGCAGCACGAAATGCCTTCGAAGCATCTGTCGTGGGCATCTGAATGTGTTTGACAACAGGGAAGATGTTGATAATGTCGTCTGGTCCAATGGGAGCTTTGCTCTGGCTGTCAAATGAGTAGTCCCTCAATCTCAGCTGGTGGCAAAACAGAATAAACATGAATGAATTAACAGCTGAATAATGCGTTGGTCACGGTTATGGCAGGTTGTGTTTTGATGGTGCTTTTGGCAGTTTGTTAGCTGATTAAAAAAATAAAAATAGACATTTCTGATTTGTATCCATCCTAACTTTATAAAATGGTGAGGGGCATCATGGATCAAGGAAGAGCCCATTGCATTTTTGTGTGGATCTGAACTAAGGACCATAGCATGGCAATACTGGCACTACTAAGACTGCAGATTGCTTTCATGTCATTCTATGGTACCCTCAACCATCGGGGAACAGACATAGTTGCATAGCAAGAGATTGCTATAGTTTATGACTCACAATCAGCATTATCCATCGTGGCTCAATTAATATAAATACTTCTTTCATTTTAATTTTGACAGTGATGAGTGCATCTCCCAGGATTCGCATGTCATCCTACTGGATTTTTTTAATTGCAGTGTCACATCTGACAACTACGATTGTGTTGATTTATCCGTTACCGATCTAATACATTTACGAACAAAGTATTTCTTACAATTGCGCTCTTTTTTTTTCTTATACCTGTACTCCAGTCTTTAAACAGAACTCTCTTAGCAGGGAGATCTTCTGAAGCCTGAAGCGTTCAACCAGTTGGTTCAGACCAGACCTGTGAAAAAGAAAAATGGCAGTTGTTGTAACATTAACAACAAGCCTTTTGTATTACAAACTATGCCAGAGCAAACAAAAGCCATGGCTTTACCCGAGACTGTCAGAGAGGCTGTATGTTTCAACAGCATCCTGGCAGACCTGGTTCCACAGCTCGGTCGCAGTAAGCGTGCTCCAGGGTGTACTCTCAGAGGCCCCGGGTCCTCTGCCACGTCGCCTTGACTTCTTTTTTGTTTCCTCTCCCACTGCGGAGGCTGTGAAGTGAGGAACCAACAGGCAGCACAGGAAGTGACTGACCGCTGTAGCAAGACAAGGCATGTCCACCCCCTGGAACGATTCAAGTTAAACACGTCAGCTATTTCATGATGCAAGTGAATACATTACATAAAAGAGAAATTCCAAAGCAATTAAAAGTACCTGAAGGAAACTGTTGAAGACTCTTCTTGTTGAGCGCATTAATATTTCACTCATGACTAATCTCTGGTGAAAGCATAAGGAATTTTAGCAAATAAGTTTTGGAAAGCACTTATATTATCAAGGCTGGTTTAACTGAATTTTGTTTAAACACACCATTAAATGCCTTAGGCGCTCCTTGTGTTTTGACTGGTTGATAGTTTTGACAACATGGCCCAGGTAGCGCAGGTTGATGCCCTTCTCGTGTAGGGCTGCCTTTAGAGAAGCGCCATCCATTGGGGTCTCATTGCTTTGTAGACAAAACTCCACCTGCAAATGTGCACATATGCAAATACTTATATAAATAAAACATTTTCTATTTAAAGCAGATGGATTGTGCCTATCTAACCACGGAGGTTTACACAGAATGGATGGATATACAGTACGTACAAAGGCTGGTATCTGATGAGTGATAATGAAAGCTGCAGCTTCTCGTAGTAACTTTTCATGCATCTGCAGTGATGCACTTTCACTGCTGGGGAATGACACTCCTGAGTACACAGAACAAGAAAAAAGAACTATGATGTAATGCTGGGGTAAATTGATTGATTTTATTGATATATTTCAGTTTCTCTTGGTACCTGGAGAGAAGGCATTGGGGCAAAATCGCATTTCAAAGATGATTTCACTCAGGGAGCCCACTTCCTTACAAGCAGCCCGTACTGCATCAGTGGCTCGAGAGTCACCTGCAAAGTCACCTGGATGTAAATCGCCAAGTTTCCACTGAATGCACACGTCTTTATTTAATCAATGACACTTCTTACAAGCTGTGGCACATTCTTCAAAGCCTCCATTGTTATCCAATTTTTCCTTGACAAGCTGTGTGAACTGGGTGTGTCTAAAATAAGACCAATACAATACTTTAATGCAATGAAAAGAAAGGAAAAAACCAACATAACATTCAGTATAACTCACTTGTATTGGATGAAGAGCTGCATCAACTCTGGCCTCAGCCTACACAGGCTGTGAGAAAAACTCTTCGGAAGGCCAAAGTCTTTCTGATAATTCAGTGGCCAGCCTTCATTTACACTAAGAGTCTTCTCCTCAGCTGCATTGCAGCTTTCTTTCTGCATCTCTTCTCCACATATTTTCACACCACTGCCTTCTGGACAATAGTTGGCATCAGGTGGGAAAGTCCGAAACACATCCAATATGTAGAACCGCCCGTCAGCTCCCAGTAGTCCTTGTGCATCCACTGATGTAAACAGTGGTACCTGGTGTCCATTGGGTGCTAAGACAACATGTCTCTGGAGAGAAAGAGCTTTGGCGGAGTGAGCCAGGAGTTCCAGTATGCGTCTGCGATGGGGAGACTCCTGCAATCCAGCATTCACTCCGTAGAGCAACCCCCTACGCCAAAGTCAAATTGATTTATCCATTAAAATAAATTGAATAGGAGACCTCCACCAAGGCTTAAAAACTTTCAGTACTGCAATTAATAATGGAATGGAATGCGTAGTCAATAATAAGCCTCTATTAGCACAATCAATTCTAACCTCATATGTTGAGCCGTAAGTATCTAAACTCATTGAATGAGGTTTTCCATGCTGAATTTAAATGCATAGTCTGGATATGCCCCGCAGAAAGCTCGATTTGACATTCCAGTGAATAATCTTGCATACACACGACATTGAAAGACGGGATTTTCGGAGTACAAGCTAGAAGTATGCCGGCCCCAATGGGTCAAAAGGCTGGACTGTAGGCAGTAAGCCAAATATGGTACTTCAATTCGACCCATGTGCAAGACACCCATATGCTACTGCTTCCAAAGAAAATAAATTAAGGCTGATGTACACAGAACTGGAGTCGGTAAATTGTACAAAAACGCGCAGCAATGAATAAAACCTACTGGGTGGAATTAACGAAAGATATCGATTCATATTTAAAGGGGTGATGTACATAGAAACAGAATGAAAAGCATGTACCGTGAGACAGGAGCGGTTCCCTCCTCCTCCTGCTCTGTGCCTTCCAAGCCAGGAGCTAAACCTTGGGCCGACAGGCGCACTCCTCTGTAGTCTACAATGGCTGTAGGTAGAGTGTGCAACCCCTGCAGCCTCTGCAAATCAGTGTAAAGCTGCACGCCTTTCAGCTCCAGTCTCTGAGCAGCCCTGCAATTACACAATGTCAAAACATTGAATCAAATCACCTATGAGTAACAAAGACCATTAAAATGCGACAGTCACCACCATTAATGGCCTTAACATAGCATATCGTCACTTGTATCGTGTCCTGACCTGCGGCCCCTCTCCCCACCAAACACCGCGCTAGCTGCCCCCTGGCTCATGAACAGGCCACCAAACAGGAAAGCTGGATCCTCCGGGTTACCATTGACTGGCTCAGCAAAACCTTCGACCACAGTCTCTGCCCCCTGGGACACAGTCCTCACAAATGCACTGTTTACCTGAGGAAAGGATGGTATTGTGTAAATACGGACAATTGTGATGACACTCATAATCATTGAGTCTGAATGTGTGTATTGAGGTTACCTGCAGGAGAGCTCGCTCTCTTTGCAATCTCTCCTCCAGGCTTGTTTGTGGACGATCTCTGGCTGCTTGCAGCTCCTCGTTCCAGTCTGGAGCCTGGAGAAGAGATGCACGCAAGACTCAGTGTGACTTGCCTTGGTATACTGTTCGGAATTTCAACATTTCCAATGTTGTAAATAACCTGGTTTGCTGGTTGATCATCTACCCCTAGCCTACTGAAGGTGTTTTTGTGGGTGCGGGTGGCACAGGGGGGACCGAGCCAGCAAAGGGTTTGATATGGAGTAGGCATCATGTCCACTTGAGATGTGTGGTGCCTTCAAGAAACCAGAAAGCAATCTCAATATACACAGACAATAATCTTGTGAATAGTAAAATTTTACTTTGTCGGTTAAAATTGATTTAGTTTCTCAAGCACAGACAGACAAACACACAAGATGATCCTCCATGACTTTTGTAGCATTTCTTCTCTTTGCACTTTGAGTGACAATTAAATCATTCCCTTTGATAAAAAAAAAAAAAAATCATGACATTCAGTACTGTCTTACTGCCGGAGTTAAATGGCTGTTAGGATCGGGAGCCCTGCCAAAAACTGTATGTTTGTGTCAGGTGTCTTGTGTCAACAAAAGCAAGTTTTGCTCTCTTATGTCTCTTTCTTGCTGCTGATTTCAGAAACTACCATTCACATTCACCAGTGCAGTTTTGCTACAGACACAAATGTTGCACGTTTTTCTATTTCACGCAATTGTAGTTTTACCTGTTTTTAGTAAAAGCGTGTTTGAAGGCGGGGCTAATGTGACAGAGCAGGTCAGTGAAGCAGTGGAACACTGGTGATGATTGGGAAGGGCGGGGATCAAAGGCTTCTGGTGTAGATCTGAGACGAATTAAGACAAGAGTTAATTATGTGATCTTTGATATTTACACGATAGAACTGAAAATAATATGAAATTGTTACCTGTTAACAAAGAAACCTTTTGGACATGATGTGACGTCACACCTTTGTCCCTCTGTCGTCACCACAGTAATGTACATAAAGTCTCCTTGCAGCTTCCTGTGTCCTGGAGGAGGGTCCCAAGAGCTAAGAGACAAATCCCTAAGGGAGCTTGGGCCCTAATGACAGTAAAATTCAGCAGGTTAATGAATTAAGTATAAAATTGTGCAATCAGATTTAATATATTGGTACATCATCAACCTGTGGCTGGGAGCTATGTGGTAGTAGGGCCATCAGCGGACGGTCGGAGGAACCGGGTAGGAGGTACTCAGGGGGTGCGCAATCATTGTTGGCTGCTTCTGGTTTTGGGTTGCTTGCAGAGCGTTTCAGGCTCTTTCCATTTGGAAGGTTTGTTTCTGAAGCAGCAATAACTTAGTATTTTAGAGGCGATTATTCTACTGCAATGACCTTCTGAAATGAATACACAGTAACGTGTGTGTGCCCACCTGATGTTTGTGCGTGTGTAAGCGTTTCCAGTAAGCTCGGTGAACGTCCTTCTCTCAAGGCATCCTGAGGTCCAGATGCCCGCAAAAGCTCAACGACTTGAGCCAAATGCTGCCTTGCTGAGCGGGCAGTGAAAGGCTCTGGATGGACATGTACAGTTAGTGTAAAAGTCACATTCATCTTCGTGAAACCGATCTGTGCAGTAGAGTTGAGTAAACATTTGTTTGTGAGCAAATCAAAATCGTATCCGCTATTGCGCATGTATTTCTGACAGTGTACCCCTACGGTTTGCTTTGCTAAGCCTTTAGCACTAAGTCTGAGTGCTAAAGTCACTAATTGGTATGCAATGACTACTGACAAACCCCTGATTTAATCACGATACAAGATATTCCTTTGATTGCAGAAAAATGCACACAGATTCACACCAATCAATACATTTGCAGTAAATAAAATCCATTCAGTCAAAACCAATGACACAAAAAAAAGGTGCTGCACCCTCAACCAGACGCAGGATGGCTCCAGGTTTAAGTCCCTTGACGTTTTGCAATCCCGCCAGGGGGTCGAGAGGTACACCAGCGAAGGCCAGTGACAGGTTGGTGCGCGGAGCGACCTCATCTCTCGAGAGCAAAGTCGTTAAGGCATCTTGAACCCGCCAAAATCCACAAATCTTCACACACAAAATAAACCAGAAATGAATACAGTATTCACACACTTCCTGGACAAAACTTGTGGCCACACCATAAGCTACACTTGCACAAGAGATCAAGTTGAACAGATATTACACCACTTTTACACAAAATACTTCTCCGATATGTTAATCTAATGTTTGTCGTATTTTTTAAATGAACGCCACTCTGGCAAGGCCAATACAAATTGAACACTGTCATCGTAAATCCAAACTCTTCTTCATTACATATGCTTACACAACAACTAGATTAGATACAGGATGAGTAAAACAAGTGTGAAAGTCATGTTATTCAAAGATAACACGAGCTAAATACATGCTAAAAAAAGGTCAATGATATTTATAAAAATATACTGTCGCTGTTACTTTGTACCTGAAACTCAAAAGGCTCAACTCCTGCTCCCTGGATCTTGACCGGGAATGAGGAATAATCTTCTTGCTTGACAGCAGGAGAATCTTTCCCATGAGTAGCACTGACAACATCTGTTTGGATGGAGAGACCAGTAAGCCATAGCTGTCTTCAGTATATGCTGCACATTTGATGTAAACGACTGCAGAAAAAAATGAACAAATCAATGAACTTCCGAATCACAACGGCATTCCAAAATTTATTGTTATGATCTCGGCTCCATTTCAATTCCAGTGCTGTGTCGTACTGGAGGTCTTTGTGAATATAGCTCATCCTCATCTTGTTGTTCTTCTTTACATCACAAACTAGTTGAGATAGAATCAACAGTGCCTCTGCTGTTTACAGCCCAATACTGCACTCGATTTTTCCTCTACAGCACCGGTGTCAAACTCAAGGCCCGGGGGGCCAGATCTGGCCCGCCACGTCATTTTATGTGGCCCGCGACAGCAAATCAAACATGGTTGCTAAAATATTGCAAAATTTCAAATTCTCATATGTAATCAATAACATATATTGTAATCATTTTCTTGTGACCAAAGTCCTCATCACAGTCACTTCAGCAATCGTTGAATAAAGCATTATTCTTGACTTCTTCATATGGTTTGACAGTCATAATGGCCCTCCAAGCGAAACGGTGACTCCATTGTGGCCCGCAACAAAAATGAGTTTGACACCCCTGCTCTACAGTATCACTTCAAACACAGTGTAGACATATTTAAATTTTAAGCACGTTACCTTTACATTTCATCTTAATTTTTTTTTTAGTTTTAAACACTTTGCTACAATTTATGTTCAACTTTTGTGAAATGCATTTTAATAGGATGGATTTCAGTACCATGTTTTTTTACTTTTCTATACTGAAGCACAGAGTTAATGGACATTATTACGGTGGCTGACAACTACGCTACTTACGTATGGGTTTTTTGGTTGTATATGGAGAGCATTTTTTTTGTGTGTGTTATGATTTGGTGTAAAAAGTTTGATGTCCACTGGCCTAAAGTCATTGACAAATGAATGAACAGTAAACATGACTCATGTTTCTTGCACAAAGAGGAAGAAAGAGCAAGCCCATTGGAGGGTGAAAGTGAATTCAGGCAAATGAAAAAAATGGGTGTGTCTTTGGAAGACATGCACACACATACATATACCCCCTACACACACAGGGGAGAGCAGGACCTGGCATGCATAACCTACAGTGTGAGTAAACCTGTTGAATTTGCCTATCAGCCTTCATGTCATCTAGGGTTGAAAGGACAACCACACCCAGCAGTGGCATGTGGAGACGGCAAAGTGCTGAAACACAAACTAATACAGCTTTAGCCTTGCAGTGAAGCATGCATGCGTGCATGTGCAATCTACTACACCTTCACTAAGTACTGCACACACTCATTTAGGAGGAATGTGGCAGTTCTACAATAAAACCCTTGCTGTCAGCGTGGGAGTCCACCACTGGAAAGCACCCAAAGAACAGTTTCTCTCTTCACAATTGGTTGGAGGAAGTTCCCTCCCCTTTTCTGGAACTCAGCCATCCACCTCTTCTCTACTGGAGGTGAGTTACAACTGCAGAAACATTCACGGTTGACAAGTTAATTTTTGTGCCCCAAACTAAATGTGGTTAAAGCTTATCTACTGAGAGATCACTTATCGTCACTTGGCTGCTGAACACTGCGCCCATACATTTTGGTGTGTAGGAAGGCCTTAGGGCACTTTCACCTGCAGACAGGCCAGTACACATTCAACCGTAACTACTCCGTCCTGTCTAAGGGGAGTGGCAAGGGTAAGAACGTTGTACGAGAATGAAGACTCCTTTATTCCTGGATATCAGGTTTTTTTTCTCTGTGAGTATTTGCCTTATGAATACCAAAAAGCAGACCTACTCATAGCGGCAGTAGCATGTTGAATGTCCCACCCCCTCTCACTCTCCAACAGGGAGGCACCAAAGAAAAAGAAGGGAAGGAAAGGAAAAGGAAAAGACACAAGCATGTTTGGATTTCTCACCATTAGTCTTGGCTTGAGTTCTTCCCGCTGCTCCTTTCCTCACTTTGTCCTTCATCTTTGCGTGTTGATTTCTTTATCTTTTTGTGTACTGGCTTCACTATGCTGAAAACTGCCGCAGGCTTCCTCAAGCTGAAATGCAATGAGATTTTCTGAAAATGTACAGTTGGACGACTTGTAAACCCAGCAGAATGAAAGTAAATGACTGGTAGGGCTGTGACTCCTGCCCCTTCTGCTCTGCAAACTGTGTTCTCACTGTGTATAAAAAAAAAGAAAAGAAAAAAAGGAAAAAAAAGCCCCACCCTCTTGTTGCTCCACACAGTCAGTCTACTCTGCGTGTCTCCCACACTTTTTTTTTTGTTAGCAAGCCTGGGTGTGTCTATGCATTCTATCTGTGCTCACTTTCATACCATGGCATGTTTCACTCCCTGGAGGAATTGTGGAAATTAAGTGCACATTTTGATTGGAAGAGGTCAGACCTCAGTCAGCCCATGAAACAATCAATTCGAAATACTGTGCTTTTTGCCGGCAACATTAGGTGACAGGCATGACTACGTGGAGTCATATTTAAATGAAACTACTCCAAGTAAATTGTTGCTTTTTTTCCATAAATGGGTGCGTCCGTTTCCTTGTGATGTGGTTACTCACGAGTTACAGAGATATTCATTTACAAATACACATCATGAAAGACGGACAGCTGTCGTTGTAAATTGGACTAGGATTCCACAAGCAAAACATGTATGCACATCTCAGAGGAAGGACAGAGAAGTCACGCATGTAACACGTAAAGTTCATTCTATACTTCAAATATGTTATTTTTGCTTGAAGGATTTGCATGAAATAAATGAAGGAGGAATGCCACGACTATGAAATCATTTAATTTAAACACCGTTTACAGTACTCACCGTGGAGTCCGAAAACATTTACACTCGTGACGTACAAGTTGGGGGTGGTAGAATGGCGCCTTTGGATACTCCTCGTAAATGTTATACACAAGTGACACGTTCCATTGTTTGTATTGCAGGTTTCCAAATTCATTCGACAGAAAAATATAATAAGACCAACCTTAACAATAAAAATAATTCAAATCAATCAACATTTGTATTTTTTTTTATTTGTTACCAGCGAATGTGTCACATGTAATATTCAAACTCGCATGGTGTTTCAAATTCCCGACTACCTAAAGGTAGCACCATTTGACAGGAGATCGCCCTTGGCTAATGGCTAACCCAGCCAGTTGGAGTTAGCAAAAAAACAAATACAAAGAACTGTCCAGCTTAGTATTTTGGAGGCTGTCGGTGAGTTTAAGTCTAGCTTTTCTGTTTTACTACTAAAACAATAAATATATAAAAAAAGAATGTGATACTCATAAACCTCGCTGTCCCTCTTGCAATCTTAACCAAGCTAGCATGTAAACAAACATTCTGTCTCAAAGCTGTGATGGTAGCCAAATAAAGTTTCATTAAAATGTGTTTTAAATGCCGTATTAACTATGGGTAGCTGTGCTAGGTCGCAGCGACAGTGTTAGCACACGTCACATTGTTTGTGTCCTTTAACCCAGTTTAGTGATGATGTAATGCTAGCTCGTGTCAATGTAAACACTTATTTGTGTACCGCCAGTAGTCGGGTTTGACAGATACGACTGCATTTATGTTGCCCAACCCCTTCCCCCAGGCCACGGCAGGGGCTTGGGATAAGGTTGAGCGAATGTCCCTTAGTTCTGCTGACCAGGGGGGTCTATCTCCGACTGCCTCTTCCACCAAAGACGAGGAAAGGCTGAGCAGCTCCGATCAGGCAGTGACTACAGAGAATACACATGTGGACCAGGTGAGTGCAAACGGGACTTGTTGTTGATTTCTTTGAGAAATAGCTTTGCTCTTGTAACTCTTCCATAAAGGCCAGTTGTGTGGCGTAATAGTTGTCCTTTGGACTGGACAGATTCCCCCAACCTCAGCTGTGTATATCTTCAGTTGATACAGAGTGATCATGGGCATCTTGGCTGCATCTCTGATCAGTGCTTTCCTTGTTTGTGCTGAAAATTTAGAGGGATTGCAGCGTCTTGTTATGATTGATCTGATACGCTTTCCGTTTTAATGTGATTGATCGAACAGTTCTCTGCAAGATGTTTCAATCTTGTGGTATCTTTTCATGTCCTAATCCTGCTTTAATATTTTACACAACTTTATGCCGGATCTGCCTGGTGTGTTCTTTGGTGTTCAGGATGCCACTCGCTCCCCAATAGTCTTTTAACAAAGCTCTGAGACCATCACAGAGCAGGTGCATTTATATTGAGAGTAGATTACACACAAGTAGGTTCTATTTAGGCGTAGAAAAATAAGTAGTGTGTTTCCGGTAACATGAAATTTCAGCATAGGGTCGGTAGGTCGGACGTTTTTTTTTAATCTTTTTTTTTTTGCCCCCCCATCAAAAATGTAAACAAAATACCCATAAAACATAAAACAAGGAGACCTTTCTACTATTATTGAAACCCCCGCTCGCCGCCACAGGCGGCGATAGAGTTGGGTACCCCCCGACTGGGTGTTACAGCCATCTCGTTACCTCTGCGTCCCGCGTCCTAGACGGCCCGTGGTGTTTGTCAAATAGTTCGCTGAATCTTTTCGATTGGATGCTATTTTCTTAAGATTATGGTGCGAGCATGCGACTGCGACACACAAAACGCGGTTTAAACTGTTGTCGGAGATCGTGGCCGCCGCCACGATTCAATGTTGTTGACAGACGACAGGGCAAACCACGCACACGCTCAACGTGAATATTGCGAGAGTTTGCACCGATGTGAACGCCCTAAATTCATCTTTCCTTTTCTTATTTATAATTTTGTCTGTGGTTTTATTGTTCTTGTTTTGATTGTAAAGCGTCCTTGAGTGTTTTGAAAGGCGCTTATAAATGAAATGTATTATTATTATTATTTGTGGCATGTTATAACCACAGCCACAGGGTCAGTTTACGACGGCGTGACGTCACGGCCGTAAAAGTGTTCATATGAAAAGGTGACTACTGACAATAAACGGCAGCGAGCACAGAGTCAGACTCCCCGCGTTTTATTAAACACAACAATGGCAACGAAGATGGAGCTTCCACTCTCGCCTCTTCCTCCGTTCCTCGCCCTGCCTGGCGAGCCGCCTGTCCTGTGGCCCCGCTGGTTGGAATCCTTCGAGACCTTTATTGAAGCCGTTGGGCTAGCCGACGAATATCGCGAGTTTGCACCGATGTAAACGCTCTAAATCCATCTTTCCTTTTATTATTTATAATTTTGTCTGTGGTTTTAATAATAATAATTATAATAATAATACTCTTTATTTATAAGCGCCTTTCAAGACACCCAAGGACACTTTACAATAACAAAAAACACAAAACAATACAAAACAATACAGGTTGAGCAGCGGCGGCCAAACGCACCAGCGGTCACTCAACCGGAGGAGTCTCTCTCTCTCTCTCTCTCTCTCTCTCTCTCTCTCTCTCTCTCTCTCTCTCTCTCTCTCTCTCTCTCTCTCTCTCTCTCTCTCTCTCTCACCTCCAGGACATCTCCACGGGTTTTATTGTTCTTGTTTTGATTGTAAAGCGTCCTTGAGTGTTTTGAAAGGCGCTTATGAAATGAAATGTATTATTATTATTGTTATTATTATTACACAAAAATGTAAAAGGTTTGAAAAAAATGCCGACCGCAAAGTTATTTTTCGAGGTAGAAATTCTCGGTCGGTCGGGTTACCGGAAACAGACTACTTTTTTTTCTACGCCTTATCATCATCAGTCATTTAGGTCAGCATTGGATCATTCCGAAATCATCAGGGAACTTCTGCAGTGAGTTAGCTGCACTGACAGTAAAATGGCTGAATAATATCACACTCCCCACTTCTATTTTTTTTATTATTTTATTTCTAGGAACAATTTTAGAGTATCATATGAATTTTGTTTTGTTTTACGATTGTGTCCCATAGTCAAATTTTATATCTATGTTTGAAGCCTGCGACACAGTGGTAGACTGGTGAGCACTAATGGTGCAGGGATGCAGGGTACGATTCCGGCTGCACCCTTCCTGTGTGGAGTTTGCATGTTCTCCTCATCCATGCGTGGGTTTTCTCCGGGTACTCTGGTTTCCTCCCACAATCCAAAAAGTTACATGGCAGGTTAATGGATCACTCTAAATTGTTCCGAGGTATGAGTGTGAGGGCGAATGGTTGTTCGCCTATTTGTGCCCTGCAATTGGCTGGCGACCAGTTCAAGGTGTACTCTGCCTGCTGCCTGAAGACAGCTGGTATAGCTCTCCAGGATGCCCGTGACCCTCATGACGATAAGCGGATTGGAGGATGGATGGATAGATGGATGGATGGATGAATGTTTCAAGCCTGAAATGTGGCAAAAGATCAGAAAGTTCAAGGGGAGCAAATACTTTGGCAAGCCACTGTATGTCAACAGTAATTAGTGAAATGCAAATTAGTGAAGAAACCCACTAGCAAGAGTTATAACCCGGTGGTCTGCCACCCTCCCTTGAGTGAGCTTTAGACCACAGAGAAAAGCTTAACCAAGTACTGAGCATGTGATAAAAGTAACAATGGGCCTCTCTGCAACAACTCCTAACACCTTGCCCAACTCCAATGCTGTGCCAAGCAGGACTGAAATAGTCTATTGACTCAGCATTGTCACAATTCGCACCACTCAAGGGTGCATCAATCTCAGTGCCAAGTAATTCTTATTTAGTGTGAGAGTCGGTTTGTGCTCCTGTTCTAATGGACCAAAATAGCTGCTACATTCTTTCGCTGCTGAGCGACAGCATTGCAAAATGAAGACACTGCCCTTGTGTCTTGGGGAAGAAATACTTAGGCTATACATGGATGTCACATACTGTTCCTCTTTGTCGTTTCACACACTGTTAACGTTTGGTGACAGGGTATCGCATTGACTCTCCAAGGTTTAGCAACTGTACCTTCAATGGCTCTTAGGAAAGACGTATTCTAAATTATGAATCATTTTTCGGTAAATGTCAACACCCTCCTGACTTGTTTCCTGACTTGGCAATTGGGTGATTCTGTGTCAAGCGGTGGAAGGCTCCAAATGGTTAAGATTCTAGGAAGTTGCGCTGTTTACAAGCTGTATTTGTCACGTGTACAAAGAGGGGAAAGCTGGATGAGCGGAGGGCAGGGTACAACAGAGCTTTGTCTCCCTGACCAAGTGGAAAGGAGGGCCAGTGCTTTCGTGCCTGTTTTTTTTTACTTTGCCGGCTGGGCTCTGGTTCCTTTGATTCGGAGCTTAATGGAACAAAACGGAATGACCTCTGACTTTTATGTTTCCTGACTTGCATACTGACATTTTTGATGCTTTTCTACAGGTGCTGCCGGCAGTGGATGAAGCCTCTCCTGATTTGACTTCATCCTTCGAGATGCTCGATACAGAGCATGTCCCGCCTCCTTACCAAAAAGTGCAGCCTCACTGGTTCTACTACAAACAGGGCGATGACAATGCACTCTGGTTCCCTTTTAGCAGAGAAGACTCAGACAAATTAGAGAATGCTGACAATGCACGTAAGCATGCGCAAACTGTGCCGTGACATACTATTACTCACCGAAATGCTCAATATTATTACTACTACTAACACATTAAAATTCAATATTGACATACTGTAACTCAAATTCTCTGTTCTTCAGATGTACGGTTAATGTTTTAGACGTGTTGCCCTGAGACAGGAGTGACTCTGCCTACCTTTTTTGAGATGGGAGTCATTCATCTGATTATTATTATTTTTGTTTGTTTTCACCTGTAAGCAGGGGTATGGTGGCCGTTGAGAATTTATGGGAAAATATGTACGTTTTTCCGAAAAGTCGGTTATCATTTATTTGACTGATCTATTTTATTATTTACAATTAAGCAATTATTTAATGATGTATGTCAGTAAATATAAAAATGTAAAAAAAAAAAAACTGTTACATGAAAAAGCAAACACTGCGAGGCTAGATTAAAGAAGGGAGCAGCTGATGTATAACTTTACTGGGTGGTAGGAGGTGATGATGAGGAGGTGGTGGTGGCCGTGGAGGGCGAGCGCTACGATGTACATGTCAAGGAGAGGAAGCGCTATGCCGTGTACTGGGAACAAGCTCCCACTGAAGTTCGGCGCTGCACGTGGTTCTACAAGGGAGACAAAGACTTGAGGTTCATGCCGTACACAGAAGACTTCAGCGTCAATCTGGAGGTACTGTGACACTAGTGACGCTCCTTCGCATCAAGCCTCTTCCTCAATAAGAAATAGTTGACATGTTCCAATTTTACAGGATGCTTATATGATCGCAGTTACTTTAGATGAGTGGAAAAGGAAGCTGGATTTTCCCACAGGAGAAACGGTCATTTTACACAATCCCAAGGTGATTCATGCACCTATAATGTCGCCATAATTCTTCTTCTTTTTTTTTTTTTTTTTTTACTAATGCTTTCCACTTTTCCTCTGCTCCCTTTTCAGCTGATAATGCACTATCAGCCAATAGGATTTCAAGAAGATTGGGTCTCCTCACCATCTGAGAATACCCGTCCTCGAACAGTCAAACGTGGCATTAACAACATCCCTGTAGAAATACCAGATGGTATGTTGTTAAATTTTTGTATCTATAACATTCACACACTGGACACTTTATTAGGTACAGCATTAGAACATCTGTATCAAAGAATATGCCAACAGTTGCGTTTTTTTTTTAAACTTTCTAATAACGCAAGCCAAATTTGCCATTTAATTATCTATTTGTTTGAAGGTGAACCAGACATGGTGGACCACCTCGTGTTTATGGTCCATGGCATCGGTCCTGCATGTGACCTGCGCTTCAGATCCATCATACAGTGTGGTAGGTGTATATTTGTTTCTTGCTTGGTTGTTTTTGTGCATTTTCTACACTGTATGGAAATATATTTATCATTCGTAGTCTTGTGTTGTCTTTCCAGTGAATGACTTCCGGAGTGTGTCGTTGTCCTTGTTGGCCTCTCATTATAAGAATGCTCAGCTAGAGGGCAAGGTTGGCAAAGTAGAGTTCCTCCCAGTGAACTGGCACAGCGCTCTACATGGGGATGCCACTGGTGTGGATGAGTAAGTGTATATACACAGCCCAAGTATGAACACACAAACACAATTCCTCTCCTTTGCAGTTCAGACTCATTGGATTAGATTTTTTTTCTTCTTCCCAGGGATATCCATCGGATCACTCTGCCTAGCATCAGCAGGCTGAGACATTTCACCAACGACACACTGCTAGACTTGTTTTTCTATAACAGTCCCACCTACTGCCAGACCATAGTGGACACGGTCGTCTCAGAGATCAACAGACTACACACTCTCTTTAAACAGCGACACCCCGAGTTCAAGGGGGAAATTTCTGTCGTGGGTCATAGCCTTGGTTAGAAACATATTGACATACAATAATAGACTTAAAAGTCATCTTGAACCATAAAACACTTAATAGTTACCTCTCTTTCAATAGGTTCATTGATCCTGTTTGACTTGCTAACTAACCAGATATCTGGTTCAGAAGAATCAGCAAAAGAGGAGGTACAGTTGTGTTTACGATGATTGCTTTCTCAATAAGTGGACCGAAAAGAGAGTTGGTAAACAACAACTTTATGTTAAAGGTGCTGCCTGATAACCCCTGTCATCTGGACCATGACACACTTGAGCAGGCTCTCATCCGACTGGGCCTGCAGCAATATTCACCCATATTTAAGGCAGAAAATCTGGACCTGGAATCACTGGTAACACACAAACGCAGGCAAAAAACTGATACTTTTATGCAGTACGTGTGTAAGCTTTCATAATGAAGTCTTTATTTTCCTTTAGGGTCTTTGTCAAGAAAATGATCTCAAAGAAATAGGAATTCCTCTTGGACCCCGGAAGAAGATCCTGAAATATGTCAGGAGAAAATATTTTTCAGAGGTCAGACACAGCTATTTAATGAGATTCAGTGTGTCCATAGTTTTCAAAAAGACCCTTGCTTTTCGCGGGTGAAACCATTTTTATGCATCAAGGAGAACTAAATAAGCCTGTAGCAAAATGTGGAAAAAGTGAAGTGCTGTAAATACCTTCCGGATCTGCTGTATTGTATGTTCCAACATCATTTACATTAGTACAGCATTTCTTCACACTCAATTTGATTTGTCTGAATATATTTCAGGTGCTTTTTCTAAATGATGGCGCCAAGTACTGAATACAATAAAACAATGCGTTTCAAAAAATGTTCACTTAGGATTCTAAAGCCGGACATGTGGCTCGAGTGCAACAAGGTCACTGCTGCGAAGACAATGGTAACCAGTCTCCGGGATCCGCAGTCGTAAAGGGCCAGTTCCTCAGAACACAGTCCAGCACCAGCGCTGTAGATTATGAATATTTCAACATGGGCATCGGACAGGTACCACGCATGCATGCATGGATACGATTACCTTTGCCTCCAGCCTTCATGCATCACCCTCCTGCTTCTCTCCCACCTGCTTGCCCGGACAGACCAGTGGAGGGATAGCCAAGGGACAGGTTTGTCTCAAGTGGTAGCATTGAAAAACAGTGTAGTCCAGGGCTCACTTAATATGATGCTCGCCGGCACTGCCTAGCTCCTAAGGAGCGTATCAGTAAACAGCAGGCCTGTTTTAAAAATAGCTCACCAATGATTGGATATTGTGATCGCCGAAGAATGTTGTAGAACCTTCGCATTAATCAGTACCCAAGAAGTACCTCTCAGTTTAAAAACCACCCTCTTCTTTCTGTTCTCATCCAGTGCTGCATGTGTGACTAGCTCTCTTCCTTGCATGCGCTCATTCTTTCCCAAAGTTGTCTACATTTTTAAAAGGAATTCAGCATTATTGCACCTTCTGTATTATCCGTCTAACCCCGCCATCATTTTGGCAGTTTGATAAGACTGATGAAACCTTCTCTCTCCAGGTATCCGTTGATTACCCACAGCTGGCGTTCCAGCCACAGACCTTTTTTGCGTTTGGATCCCCCATTGGAATGTTCCTCACTGTCCGCGGACTGAAACGCATTGATCTCAACTACAGCTTCCCAACCTGCAAGAGCTTTTATAACATCTATCACCCGGTGCGCAACAACAAATATTCACACCTTCCTTACGAAGAGCCACGTTATCTGTCACTCAGTTGTTCCGATACGAAGAGCCACGTTATCTGTCACTCAGTTGGTCCGATTGTTTTCCGTTTTTTAATTTTTTTTTTTTTTTTTAATGAACTCGCGAAATCATCTAATGCCTATTTTTTGTGATGCAGTTTGATCCTGTAGCTTACCGGATCGAACCCATGATTGTTTCAGAAGTTGACCTCGAGCCCATGTTAATTCCACACCATAAAGGCCGCAAGAGGATGCACTTGGGTATGGATCCCCCCATCTGCGCCAAACACTATTGTGGCATGAACTTTTCTTTGGTAATCCTGAAGATATGCATTTTTATCTTCTAGAACTGAAGGACAGCTTTACCCGCATGAGCATAGATTTGAAAAACAATGTACTGGGATCATTAAGGACAGCTTGGCAGTCACTTTCCAGACTACCTGTTGCTGCACTACCTCCAGTAGATGAAGGAGACAGTGTCACACAAGGAAACCTTAAGGAGACACCAGGTAGGTTGGGCTTAAAGTATCCGTCTTTTTTGTAAATTGTGAAATATACAGTATGTACTGTAAATATGTAAAGTCTGTGCGTGCGTGCATGTGTCTGTCTAACCCCCTTGTCCTCACGCTCCTCCTCACTCCCTGCTTGCCAACATCCTGCCTGTTTGTCTCTCACTCTGTCTGGTGCTCACACCTACCTTCCGCACCCCTTTGCACTTTACTGTGAACCTCAGCGTTGGCTGCAGTTTGTGCCTCTGCTCAGAGGGAAGATCAAAGGGGTGACTTTTGGATGAAAGTATTTGAGTGGCCCAAGGCCCTTCATAAGCATTACCGGTACTTCCAAGGTAAGCCAGGGCAGTCACATCTTCCATGGAAAAAAAAAAAAGTATTTACTCCAAAAAAAGTTTTGCGTTGAGTGAAAGCCAACAAAGTAGTGAAAGACTGCGTTTCATCATTTCAATTTGAAACATAAAAAGACAAAAACTAGAGCAGTGGTCCTTAACCTTGTTGGAGGTACCGAACCCAAACAGTTCATATGCACATTCACTGAACCCTTAGTGAAAAAATAAAAATATGATTAAAGAAGTGTTCCTACAGTTTTGCCGGTGCAAGATTAGTGCTGCTCAATTTGGCATGCCAAATCATGCTGATAGGACGCTGAGTCCCATCACGTTCCATGATGCATGTTGTACATATTCATCTGACCACTTTCTTTTTTTGCTCGACAAAGGCATGTATTAAAACTTTTTTTTTAATTACACGACGTACTATTACAACAGTCACATGTTGACTACTGAGCGAACTAAATTTCCCCCAGCGTTGATTGGACAAGCAATATAATGTGATCGTCTGCAGCTCATGATTGGCAAGGCTGGCGTATCATAATTAATTGACATGTTCTGTCGGCTGTGTCTTAATTTTGCCTGGAAATACGATAAAAGTTTCATGATGTCTAATTGAAACACTTTCGATGTCAATCAGGGTCAGAGAGCAATTTTGTTTGCGGCTTTGGAGGTTCCACTGTCATTACTTTGGATTCCCACGTTATTATTGTCACTGAGAGTCGAACGTGATCTGTTCTAACTTTTTCACTGCTGTTGGCTACCTCCTGCTCCTAAGCCATGCGTCACTCCTCTGTTACTAATTGTTGCGTTATGTAAACACTGCCACTGAAGAATTCTGCAGCACTATCTAATTAGCCAAATACTGTCGTTCAGGACTGCAAATGTGGAGCTCCCTCTGCAGGTGTCATTTTGATGCATGTATGTCATATTATGTCATACATGCATAGGTGTTCAAAGGTGGGAAATATAAGACACCAGACTCACCAGAGATGCTGATAATTGAACATATTAATGATAATAATGTCTATTTTGAGAGGCGGTCATGTCACATTAGCCATCACATACTCGCTGACTTTTGACACTTTTGACAATTTGAGCTGACCTCTTGCGTTTTTTTAAAACAGATTCCAGAACCCTTTTCTTCTCACCAAAAGGATTCATCCTCATAAGCAGACATCTAATTCATGTTTCTGTTGTCCCCGCAGGCAAGCGTGAGGATGTGGAATTGTCAGGATCAACAGAGCAGCCACAGCAGGCAGAGCAAGCAGAAATAAAAGTGGGAATGTTGAACGGAGGGCGACGGATTGACTATGTGCTTCAGGAAAAACCAATAGAAAGCTTCAATGAATATTTGTTTGCCATTCAGTCACACCTTTGCTATTGGTAAGTCATATTCAGAAGAGCCACCTGCTTCAACTGTCCTTGAATTCCTTACTTTTTCATGTAAGACGTTTCTTTTTGACTTTTTGCCTGTCAGGGAATCCGAGGATGCTGCTCTGTTGCTGCTTAAAGAGATTTACGACAAATTGGATGTAACATTGGAACAGACTCAACCGTAATTCGAGTTTCCTCAATAAAATCCACTTCAGGAAACCTGAGAGTGTGTCCGAGAAGGACACTTAGCAGAGGTTGTGCAATCTTCCTCCAGAATGTCTTTTGGTCAAGTGATCTCTGGCCAGAGATGTCAACCGCGATTTCAGTCATCACCCAAGCTGGGTTTGTGTTTACTTATTGATTCTCATGTCATGCTATGCGTTGCACTTTTCTTGTCTACTTTTCCTTACCGTGCACTTTTCATCGTTATATCAATATATCAAACGCACAACTCTTACTAGATGATGCGGAAGATTTTACTTCACTTTGACCAGAATTTCAGTATCAGAGGTGGAAAATCCAGGTTCAGAGCTACCCAGCTTGTTTACCTGCCTGTTGAGTCAAAGCACCTGTGGCAAAAGCCAAATTTTGGCAGAGTTTTTACTTTCTGCACTTGGATTAGCCAACTCTGTTAGTATTTAAAAGAAATTCTCAAGTGCAATTTATAATACAGTAGAACGTGTTGAAGGGAGCACTCCCTTATCCTCTTAGCTTTATAAATAAGAATTTTATTTTGTTTTAGTTGACTGAAATTGTTTTTTTGTATATTCAGTAAGTGGAGGTTTTGCTGTGTCTGTTCCAAAATTCTCTTCCTGTTCACCCAAAGAAAGCAAAAGCTGCTGATTCTACAATGTGCAATTTTCCCTAACATGCAGCCATGACCCCTTTTTCATTCGAGTGTTCTTTTATTTCACTTTCATCATATTCACACGAGGGTTTGTTAAGCATTTCGTTGTAAATCTATCCATTTTAGATTTTTGCTCTTAAAATATAATACAATATCATAACAGAATGGGAAGATATGTTTGCAGAACTCAGTTTGACCATGCCAAGGGCCAAATTCAACCTTTCTCTTCTGCACTCCTGTGTATCAAGGGATTGTACAAGGAAGAGTTTGCCTCTGTATGTACAGCAAAACAGTTGTTTGATCATCTCAACATTCCCCCTGCGGTTTATTCACTTTTCACATGTATGTGCAGAAGTAGTGTAGTTGCCGCGTTGTCATATTGTCATAGACAAGAGCTTAATCAACATTAATCAAAATGTTAAGATAGTGTAAGGTTACTCGAGTTTTTACTCATGTTCAGATAACCTTGTTGTTCGCCCTCTCCCAGCCACCTTGTTGACTGGACTCTTTCAACTAGACTAGTTTAAGGTTTCTCTCCAGTTTTTGCACCACGCATCTCTTTGTGTTAAACAACATTTTACACTCTCCAAAGAAGCACTGAACATGTATTCTATACTTGACATCTCTGCTTAAGCCATGCGCCCTTGGTGATGATGGCGATGCGCACAAAATTAATGGATGTTTATACCTCTTTTGTGTGCCATAATAAAATACTAATGTCTTGCATTCCATGGTTATGTCAGCATTTTTATTTGGACGCAACTAAACATATTCAAATGAAATGCGATTGGCCGCACGGTTGGCGTTGATATGTGATAAGGCGTGTGACGTTACCCTCCTGAACAAAACAAATTGTTTAGAATAAGTAGCTAGCGAGCTACTTTCTTTCAACCCTTTCAATTCTATCATCCCTTTGAAGAGACATGGAACTCTGCCCTTCCCTTAAAGATGCAGGTCTGTGTTTTAATACGGAACATGTCATTCTCCTTGTTTGATGTATAGTTTGCTTGTGAACTTCAATTTGGAGAGACATTAAACATCTGGAAGCTTTTTTTTTTCTGCCAATCTGCTTTTTGTGGTGAATTGAAGTTAGTTCACTGCTGTTTACTTTGACAAAAGACAAGTTTCTCTTTCACTCCCCTACAACAAAATCTCAGTTTTCTACAGATTTGTGACTCAGGCGATGTCAATCTCTGGGATTACTGTATTGTGTATCTCAAAAGTCCCAACAGGTAGTGAGCAGGGTGGCATAACAACCAGCCCTGCCCTCCCCCTGCACACTGAGTCTCATTTGCAGCTGCCTAACAATAAAGGAGTGTCTTTCTTTTGGGGACAATCACCCCCTCCCCATACTCCATCCCTAGTCCCCCTCCTCATATGCACCCCGCCTCTATGCCTTTTCTTCCGAGCGACTGTAATCTGCCCCCAGTGGGAGAGAGAAAGAGAGAGAGGATGAGGATAATAAGTGAGGCAGTGAGGAGGCGGGACTGTCACGAGTGTTTATGTGTGATCTGTATGGAACATCCAGACAAGGAGTGGTCACGTGAGCTGAAGTGACAAACACAACCTCAAAGACTTTTCATTTTTCTGGAGGAGAGCCGAACTGAGGACTTGGAATTTTGGGAATACGTCCAGAATCCAGCAGTCTCTTTTTTTGGAAGTCATGGGGGCTCCCTCAGCCAGAACGGGAAGGCTTCACCTCGCAAGAAGAACAGCATGTAAGAGCCTCCATTATTTCGTTGTGTGAGCTTGATGAGGATGCGCAGGAAGAGCTGAGTCATGGGAGGATGCAATTGATACAGCGGGAGCGGCAGATGTCCGATGACTGTTTTGAGTTCGTCACAAGGCATGAGCAGAGGAAAGTCACATTCGGCCTGACTGTCACGCTCTCCGCATTAAAACACCTTCGGATTCCTTCTCTTTTCGCCGAGTATCATTTAAAACTAGAGTTTGTGCAAAAAAAAAAAACTGCTGCCACTGGTGATGAAATATGCAGCTGATTTTTAATCATACATGTTAGGTTTATTTCTGTGTGAAAGTATGATTGATTCTGTTTTATATGTTGTGATGTGGTTCTAAAAGCACCAATCCACTGTACTCGCTATTTAATAATAATAATAATACATTTTATTTATAAAATGTCATAATGGACAGTGAGTACTTTCGCTTTGTCCCAACACAGCTCATTCTCGCAGCGTTTATTCCCCAGGGGTGCTTTTCAGTCTTAAACCCCCATGTTCACTCTTCTGTGACATGCTGTAATGTGTATCTTAAGGCAATACGCAACATACTATTTGGTCAGTGGGTTCCGTCATGAAGAAGCAGGCGTGTTTATATAAATATATAACGTAGAATAAGTTAATTGTATTTCAAAGGGAACTGACCTAGATTGTGAGTTTATTTCAGCAGCGAGGGTAACATGGTGTGCCCTAAAAACGTACATTATGAATGCATGAGAACAAACACGATGGTTGAATTATGCATATTTATACACTGATGAAGTTTGCACAGATGAAAATGAAACACACTATGTATACTTAAGGCGCACAGTGTTCTTCGACACTGTTTGAGATGTTGATTTCTTCATCTCAGTGCTGTCAAATATTCAGCAAAATGTCGAATACAAATGAATTTCCTGAGCTAAATGTAGAAGCCTAGTAGGACACCACGACAGGAAGTGTGTTGCCCGACTGCTTTGTGCATGGAAGTGGAAGCAAAGCACATGCAGGATTGTCTGGGAATTGTGCACTCTGCTTTCGCTGTTGTAGTCAAAAACAAAAGCTCAATTGGTGTCTTTGTGTACTGGAGCCCTCCTTCTCTTTGGTGGTCAAATGTCAGTTTTTGACATCACTTCCTCTCAAGTAGCTTTGAGGTGTACTGTACAGTGAATCTGAACTAGATAAAATGTGTTTTTATAGGGAATAGTTGTGTGGGACCTTTTTCCCGAGCTATAACTGTCATGGCAAACTTCCTGTTTACTCTCACACATCTGACAAAATGAATGTAGGCTAATTCAAGGAAAGTTAATGTTTGTTTCCCCATCTCTTCGTCTCCACCCTTTCCACCTTCTTTAGAATTTATTTTTAATGTATTCTGAATATTTACCTTCATGTTGATACAAGTAGTTAAATGTAAGGCCACTAGATAGCAGCATACTGCAATGCTTGATAGTCAATACAGTGCATCAATCCACTCTCCGTTGCGCTTGTCTTCACTGGAGTCGTTCAAGCATATTTCGAAAACACTCTTAAGGTGTTTTATGATTATTCTGATCAGTGTTGACTCTGAGAAATCAGAAAAAAATAATATGGTTCCACATTCCTATTGATACCGTGATCCTGTAACCAGGGCCTGAGCTACATATTCTTGAGCCACACGCGCGCACACACACACACACACGCACGCACACACACACACACACACACACACACACACACACACACACACACACACACACACACACACACACACACACACACACACACACACACACACACACACACACACACACACACACACACATCTCTGCAGTGACTAAACCGTCCATCAGTGCTGCTTTAATAGCTCAAAATAAGTACACATGGTGCTTTCAGTCACGGTGGAATGGATGATTAAGGATGGGCATTCTTGCTGGATTATGTGGTACACGTGACCGCGTGGGTCTCATATTTACTCTACAGTATACATTTTTTTCTGTTACAGAATATAGAGTATGATTGATTTTGATTGTGGGTTTTTTTTGTGGAGTTATGGTATTACATAAGAGCTGCTTTGCTGCCTCCCATCATTTATTGCCGTTTTTATCTTGGAATAAAGCAGAACAATCCATTATGATTGCTGTGCGTGTGTAAATTGTTAGGTTTGTGTGCCCATAGGTAGGGTTGTACGAGCAAAGCACATTCACACTGGTCCGTTTTGTCAGTATGTCCTCTTCAAGACAGACAGGTTTGTCTTCTCAGCTGTCATGACTGACATAATGAAAAAAAAAAAGAGAAAGGCGACAATGTCAGGAATTTGTATTGCGTATTTGCCTCACTTTCGGTGTGGGGAATAATCCCAATCTGTGCAATTGCATTCTATCAGAAACTGATGTTGACCAGTGTGACGCGTTATTTATGAGCACACAAATATAACTGTGTGCTAACCTACCTCATCTTCCTAATTTTGAATACATGTCTCATATTTACTTATGCTGTTAACAGCAAAGAAATATTTGTTCCTGTTCACACTGTAAACATTTTGAGCCTTCCTCTTTTTAGTGAGTTATTTATTTTTCTAAGAGCGTGTTTCATCTGCCCCAGTTTTTGTGTGCGCGCGTGCGTGCGTGCGTGTGATGCAAACACGCAAAAGCTGCCCAGCCACTTACATAAGTGAGCTATGATCAGTATGAGTGAGCAGGCAGGAAAGATTTTGTCAATGTGACGCACTGTTATTGTTGAATGTTGGTTTGCTTTATTGACATTGACATGCTTGCTGTCTGCCCTAGATGTAGACAATAGACCCTCTGTGGCCGTTTTCCGCACATCAGTGAAGAACTAAAGGACTTCGTTAGCCGTTCACAGGCCAGACAGCAGACAAGACCACACTTGGAAAAGTTAGAAGCGTATGGAAAATGCAAATAATAATCATAAAGCAAATGTTTTCTTTGTTACTTTTGAATTGGAATGAAACGATATGAACATGGGTGGCCCAGTAGCCCATTGGTTAGCACGTCGGCTTCACAGTGCAGAGGTACCGGGTTCGATTCCGGCTCCGGCCTCCCTGTGTGGAGTTTGCATGTTCTCCCCGGGCTTGCGTGGGTTTCCTCCCACATTCCAATGACATGCATGGCAGGCCGATTGAACACTCTAAATTGTCCCTAGGTGGGAGTGTGGGCGTGGTTGGTTGTTCGTCTCTGTGTGCCCTGCGATTGGCTGGCAACCGATTCGGGGTGTTAGCTGGGATGGGCTCCAGCGCCCCCCGCGATCCTAGTGAGGATCAAGCGGTTCGGAAGATGAATGAATGAATGAATGATATGAACATTGGCTATGTGAAGTTACAACATGGTGGATGATACTGTTCCAATCCCTTCCTGTAGGTGGTGGTGCTGCACACGCAATGTTTTTTTTAACCACACCTCCATTTTCAGCGGAGCCTCGATTTAACATCCGTACGGTTAGATTGATTGTCTGTTAAATTGAAATACTTTTTTCCTTGGCCTAACTGATTTTCCATGGCCTAACAAACACTCAATACAGTAAAAAAATAATAAATAAATAAAAAAGGGCCGCCAATTTTGGAACCAACAGACTTTGACTACACTGGACACTATTTTCTGTCCACTAAATTCCGGGGTTTCTGTCAAATGAAAGTTCCACTGCACCGGTGCCTAGCAAGTCGATCGCGAGCGACCGGTAGCCCATGGATTTCAATGTCTTTTTTTAACCCCAATGCAAGGGGACTGTAATGGTCAATAGTAATAAACTCCACAATCCACCCCCATTACACCAAAATAATTGCATTCATTCTTGATCCACCCCAACACATATCCACTACTTTCTTGGTGGGGCGAGTATGGGTTTCACTACCCTGACAACCAGGGCTTTAGCTCAGGGATTGAACGAGTCAAGGCAAGCCAGTGTCTTCTACTTGCAGCAGGGGAGTCAAGTGTCACACCTGGTGATTTTTCACAGCACCATGGTTGGGAATCGCAGCCCTATAGAAGCCATGAGCACTGTACGGATGACATCACAGAAATGTTATTGGATGTTTTGTCAGGTTGGCGATGTCATGACATCGCAGTGACATCGTTGCTTTTCCGATTATGATTTCACCTTTGATTAGCGTGTTGAAAAAGGCCAACATTTTTCTATTTTAAAGCATTCACAGCTATATTACATAACTGTTTTCATCCGATGAAAGGAATTGGTGAGATTTCCTCCCAAGCGGCCACACCACACCGTATTATGTACTGTTTTCACTTGTGGCTAGATAAATAAAAACAGAACTTCTCTCACTGGAGCTCGAGAGTGCAGTAGATTTCTATCGGACTAAAGATGTAGGCGCCCACAAAGGCACACAAGAGCGTTTGTCTCATAAACATAGATTTTACGCTCTTTTCCATCCTGTTTGGTCATCTGTCCCGGAGTAACCTGAGTCGGTCGTCTCATGGCCTCATAAAACAGGAAGCTTTGCCTCTCGTCCTTCACAAGGAGGGGAGGAGGCACCACGAGGAAGGGAGAGGCAGACTCCCGAGGAAGTCATGCAAACATGAGGGAGCAGCAAAGCAAGCCGCGTCTGTTTGACCAGCTGATCATTCCTTTAGAGGAGGGAAGGCAGGGAGGGGAGGAGTGATCACTGATGCTCCACTAATCTGCATCACAGAGCAAAAAGCGGACGACTGAAACAGCAGCTGCAGTGGGGAAAGGAGGACACCCTTTCCCTGCACAGGATGGGAAGACCGGAGAGGAATTGACACATTTGGAGGGGCGAAAGCATCAACGACAGTTTATTTTTAGAAGCCCCCTCGTTCGAAAGAGGAAGACTAAAGACCAAACGAGAAGGAAGAGGAACCTCAGAGGCAGTCGCAGCAGCAGATTGTTTTTGGGTTGTTGTTTTTTTTAACTCTGCAACCTTGTGCAGCCATGTCCTGGTTGTCTCCGGTGCAGTGGGCCAAATGGACATGGTCAGCGGTGACGGGGGGCTCAGGAGATGACGGGCACAATGATGACAAGTAAGAGACTCGTACTTGCACTTGGGGTGTCACAAAGTAAAAATAGAGGCGGGTGGGCTACAGGTCCGCCTGCTTGGGAAGGACGTCTCATTTGGACTTTGTGTTAACGTGATGCCTTAGTCTGCCTGACAGGTGGATGCACACACAAAAGCACACACGCCCGGACGCTGACGGTTAAAAACAGATTATTTGCAACCCAAGATTTTACTCTAGAATCATGATTGTCTTAATTTGTAAATTGCTGTTTTATCATACTCAACTTTACGTGCGGCAACTACCGTAATTTGACGTTCAAGTGGATGTGACAGTCTCTGTTATTAACTGTATAAAGGGAGAGCTGTGCAGTCTCTCTTTGATTGTAGAAAGCTGGGGGATGGTTGAGGGGGAACCGCAGTTTCCAATCCTTTAGCTCCCCCCCACATCCACTTCTAGTTTCTAAGTAACCATCTAAGATCGCAACCATTGGGGCCATCACTGGGATAGGCTCCAATTTGTGTGTGTGTGTGTGTGTGTCAGAGAGAGGAGTGGGGGACAGGGGTGTGAGTGTGAGAGAGAGAGCAAGAAAATGTGTTTGTGTATATTGGATGTGAGGCTGGTGTATGTATATTAAAGTTAGCTGTCGAAGGTGCAATTTTGTATCAGGAGTGTGGTTGGGTTTGGCTCTGGCAGCTCTGTTTCGAGAACTGTTTTTCATTAGTGTGTGGGTGTTTTGATGTATTTTCATGCGTGGGCACACTCGCGTTTTCCCACATCGACTCTCAACTCTTTCACTCCCTTCCTTTCTACACCCACCACTGTTGAGGCAGCCAAAAGACGGAAAGTGTTTTGTGCCTGTGTGTCTGTGTGAATATCCTTATTGAGGGGCAAAGGATGCAGGTGGTCTGCCAGGACCCTCGGCTCTATTTCCTTACCCCCCACTCCCTCTGACTTCCCTTGAAATGAAATCGACTTATTTTGAATTCCCCTTTCTATTGTTTTTTTTTTTTTGTCATTCCAAGAAAACCTTGGAAGCCACGGCCCAACACTCCCTTAAACAAGAAAATGTACTTAAATGTCTTTTTCGGCTATAACCTTCAGATTTTATTGGAGTGGGGGGTTGGGAGGGGGTTGTTGAGTTACAAAAAGTCAGCAGAAGGAAATATACTAGCATGAGAAACTTGGGTTCTACATTTACTGTATGTTCCTGTACATCTTAAGAATGTTTCAGAGGTGACTTTCCCGGCCTGCTTGATACATGTGCAACCATTTTGGGTGGCAAGAAATATTGTCAGAATGTCATTATCTACGGCCTACGGCTTCCTCACAGTTCTGTTATGAATGAGCGATTTGTTCCTTTCTATATCACACGACCAACATGCCACAGCAAATAAGAGGTCATTTCTCTTTATAGTTCAGACTCTGAAGGGACCTACGAGACCCCAGAGGCAGAGTCTCCAGGTGTGGTGAAACTGCTGAGTCAGCTGGACAACTCCGCGCATACAGGTAATTATTCCGCTTCTCTTAACTCACATTCTTGTGAAACTTATCTCTGTATTTTATCGGCATTGTTATTATTCAGCCAAATGGAACATTTGTTTTTATTGTTGCTTTCCCCACAAAGTGCTTTGAAATCACGCAACTCAATCTGATGGCTATTTACACAACATCTAATGAATAAACCATTTGATTATGTAAAAGTATTACATCAATTCTTCCACTTGTTTTTACTTTAACTTAGAGAGTACCGTTAATCTATTAAAAGAAAGATGTTTATTATGGTGAAACCATTATATGTACCAAATACATTTTTTAAATATTGAATATTTTACCTTTTTTAAAAACAAATCATAAAAATTAAATACCTGCTTCTATAGACCTACCCAGTAAATGACCATGACCAACCTACCGGTACCCACCTACAGGATAGAGTACCGGTACATGGCTACATGCTGTACTGCCCGTAAGCCAATCGTAGAGCACATTTCGAGAAACGACAACAACCAACAACCAAACATTTACACTCAACAGTGACACCGCTTTGTCGTCACGGCTTCCCTCAGATGGCCGTTATGGCGGTGAAAACAAACAATTAGTTACCGGTGATTGTCTTACACGATAAACAACATACGGGTGGATTACTAGTTTTGAAATCAGAGTCAACGATTGTTCAAGTTACTGTAAAAAGCATAGCAAGAAATTCTTGCAGAACCTCAACGTTATTATTGAATGCTCATGTCAAGGGTCATGGAGGTTGATTTGCTTTTGCGGGCCGCATAATATGATGTGGTGGGCCGGATCTCTCTCCCCCGTGCCTCGAGAGTCTTCAGTGAAGCCAGCATGCATGTTTTTGGAACGTGGGTGGAAGCTAAAGTACCGCATAGAAGGACCTGAGCTGAGATTCGAATTCAAAAATCACTTGGCTGTGTGGCACACATGCTAACCACTATTTCACTGTGGCGCCATAATTGTTAACTTACTTATCCATATCCTGTATATTTTTGTTCCTAGAATGTTCAACGCTGAATACGTCAGCACTGCATTTCACTGCACCCGCCGAATGATTCGGGCATGGCGCCGACCTGTGCATTATTTGAATTGATACAGTATCTTTGATTAGGAAGCTGTACCTAACGAGGTGTATGATGAGTGTTCGTATTGAACTCTCTTCAGTGTAAAAAGACTATCCCGCTATTGGAAGACTAGAATGACAAAGGAAATACCGTTCGGATAAATTATAGTTGGCTTTTGAATATATTTGTAGAAATTGGCCACACTTATCAGATCATAAAATCAATCTGTTAAGTCTGACCTCACATCCCGCCTTTCTGTCACATGCACTTCAAAATGCACTACACTGATGAACAAGGTTGTCTTTATTAAGAAATACGTACGTACTATAATTATTACCCTGATGCCTCCGAGGGTACACGTGATTGTTTTTATTGATATGGAAACATTCTGTTCTTATTTCGCACTGCTTTATTTTCTTGTCTCCTTCTTCAATTAGCTAAGAAAAGGCAATAAAAGCCTGTTGTTGACGTTGCTCGGCCACATGGTGCCGTGAACTCTGTCTGACTAGGTGGGGCTCCTCAAAACAGCTGTTCCCTCTCAAAAGGGCGCGAGTGCCTGAGAGAGCGCCGATTATGGGCTGCACATAAAGTTGCATATTAAGGAACCTTCTACTGTGACATGCTGAATGTTACTCACTCAGGATGAGTGTGACAGAGTGTTCTTTTATCCTCATACATAGTGTATGCTCTTCACGTTCTGTCTGTGTGCGTGAAGGGGAGTATTTTTACCATAGTTTCTGTGCTCCGCAAATGAGAAGTATATGACTCAAGTGAGGTCGGTCTGCTGTGGTCGTTAGCTTGCCGTTAACAGGATGTGAGGGTTATATGCGAGGAAGCCTGCAGCCATTTTAAGTGTTCTAACAGGAGAAGGGAGCGTCACCACTTACGGGTCAAATGCTAGGATGACAAATAAAAGCATTATATAACCAAGGGCAAGTGGACAATTATGTGGTTTGCACATCAATAATCATAACGTATGGAACATCCTATTCGAAAGCTTTTCAAAAATTATAATGCTCAGTTTTCCAGCATTATTGATTGAGAGTCAGAGAAGTAGTAATAAAACATAATGTTGTAAATATCTGCCACTGTGATGCAGTGCAGCGATGAAGTGGACAGCGGGTGTAAAACATGTTACGTAAGAACTGTTTTTCTCTCTTTGCTGTAGACCAAGTTGTCGACGAGAATTCCAGCCAGGATGAGGTTGACGCCCTCAACAACCTGACTGGCTCATCCCCCAACAACAACAGCCTTGGCCTGAACCAGAACCTCAATCTGACTTTAACACCCAAGACCTCGTGCCAGCAGCGACCTCCATCTCTACCGATCCACTCCCCGCTGAACACACCGGATCCATCGGAGGTGGATGATGAGGCGCCCGTGATCTCTAACCTGAGCCCCGACTCAAATCTGGCCCCCAGCCATGACCTCTCCGCGCATCACGACTTGCTCAATGGCAATGTGAACTTCGATTGTGCAAAACCTGCCTGCTGCCAGGAGGGAAGCATTATTACGTGAGTAAAATAGAAATGTTCCCATTGTACCAACTTCCAGTTACTGTCGAGTCCTCCAGCTGGACTGTGACTCACATTTTCAAGTTGAACAAACACAGCTTTGTCTCTAATGGCTGAAGGGAACACGCAAGAATGCACGTTATTGTGTGCAGTGAACCTGAGCTCATCAAAGTGTGTGTTTGCTTTTTGTGTACCTCTGAACGCGTGTCAGTTCCAGCAGCTCATACACCTGCACTATCAAACAAGAATTAGAACAACATCCATCCAGCCATCCATCCCCCCCGAGTTTGGACACCCATGAACTAGAGCAGGGGTCGGCAACCCAAAATGTTGAAAGAGCCATATTGGACCAAAACAAAAAGAAAAACAAATGTGTCTGGAGCTGCAACAAATTAAAAGCCTTAGAAAGAAGGCAACACACGCTGTATGTAGCTATATTAGCTACCGGTAAGTTGGCTACAAATACAAAATGAACCTAACTGACGTGTACCGTTTTAAAATGCTTCTCTCGGTCCTTCAGATCGTCATTCTTTGCCAGTTCCCTCGGTGAATTGGACATGAAATTTTTCTTACAACAGCCATCTGCCGGGCATCCCGCCCTGCTAATAGAAACGTGTGTCGCAAGCTATGACGCAAATCTTCGTTGACAGAAATGTTGAAATGTAATATTTATTCGACACATTTTTACAGCATTGGAAAATGTTAAGAATGTTTGTCTTCCTTTTCACTCCCCCATCCTTTTCCATTTTCAAACATTTTAAAAAATCTCCAGGGAGCAACTAAGGGGTGCTAAAGAGCCGCATGCGACTCCGGAGCTGCGGGTTGCCGACCCCCGAACTAGAGGGAATGAAACTGCACCTTCCGTGTGCCTTATGTCAAGAGTGCTGACATGTATATTGTAATTAGAAGATAAGATTTAAATTTTCCATCCATCCATTTTCCAAACCGCTTATCCATAACTGGGAAACTAAAAACTTTAAAAGGTCATTTCTCAGGGTGACGTGCACGTGAGAGATACTCAGATGAGCAATTAACATGCGCAGGTGTTTGTAATTGGATGAGTGGATGTTCTCTTTTGCTTGTTGTTGACTCCAGAGGACAGCATGACAAAATAAGTTTCTCTTGGTCTCGACTTTATTATCATCGTCTCCAGCCGCATTTTGTTCAGTTCCTCTTTTTTGATTTGTGACTCATGGCTTGATCATCACATTATCTGATCATGCAGAGTGAGGAATTCCCACCGACAGGCCCTGTTCTATAGTAATTTGTATATTTATTTGGGGGCGTGGAGAGAGAGCCTGGTACTCGAACATGTGCGGTCAATTTGACATTGATTGACATTTATGAAAGGAATGTGCTTGATTTCCTGCGTAACACACAGATTCCAAAAATTTGATTTTTTTTGTGTGCAGTTTTGACATATGTATACATAGGCCCCTTGTGTAACTTTATTTGGGCAAACAGCAAACTCACATGCATTATTGAGACAGAGGATCCACACTCAGTCAGCCCATCACTGAGTGGGAACTGAATGTATGCTGCCCACATGCAAGTCAGGCAAGTAAACCTTTGTTTTCAGTGACTACCGGTACTTTAATACAGTTGTTGAATTTTGAAAATATTCTGCTTTCATGACTGCAGGGAATTTTACATTTGTAAAGTACAGCCACAACAACAAAATTGTAACTACAGTATATGGAGATTGGGCATTATCTATGTGAAAGCAGAACGTTTGATTGTGTAGGTGTAGGTAATTAAGTGTTTATCGAGTGTTAAGGGGCAACTGCTTATTTGGTGTGACAAAATTCTTCACAATGTTCCAAATGCCTTCACGCAGGATTGAATCCGATTCCAAAGACTAAAGATGATTATAACGAGTGACACATTAAATGTTTTATAAAATATTATATCATAATTGAGAGGGCTTTGTATTTATTGTAAATAGTAACTACTTTCGATGTATACGTTAATCCTACGGTGGCGTTTCAGTGACCGTGACACGTCTTTCGTGCTTGGCTGTTAACGTGTGGAAATGTACATTTTCTCCCTCTTGTGGTTTGATTGTGTTGTGCCTCTTTTAAACAAAAACGAAATTGGCCTCCCCGTCAGACAAATCACCCTTTGAAGTGGTGTCACAATTCTGCGTGATTGTATGTTCGTGAAAGGCACGATGCAGAAATAGGATCGAAAAGTCAAGTTCACATTTACGCGACACAATCTCACCACAAGAGGGAGCCACTCAACAGGTTGAGTCAATTTAATCTAAATTTATTTTACAGAGCATTTTAAAACCACTTTTATGAATATTAATCATTTCTGGCGTTTAGAAAGCCATGTCTAAACTCAGGTAAAATGTATTTCTAAAATGTTGCAATTAATATTTGACCCATAATATTAAAATAACTACAGTAGTTATGAAGCTCCAGCACGCCCGCGACCACAGTGAGGATAAGCGTTTCAGAAAATGGATGGACGGATGGATAGTTTTATTAAAAATATTGCTGGCAATGGTAATCTTGCTGGCCTAAAATTCACAAATTAAATGTTCTGATATCTTGAAGAGATTAAGAATGTGTTCACTTTGATTAAAAATGTTTCTTTTGTTTATCCATTTATTAAACGGATGTGTTCATAATGCCTTGTCATTCCATCAAACGATCAGGATTTTTTTCACTCAAGCACATAGCATCTGAGAAATTGTCATTTCCTGTCATCTTGTTATGTCTCTTTTTCAAATTCACTTTGCTTTTGTCAATGTTAATGTTCAGCAACTCGAGTAAAGTAAAGCCGGATCAGCCGATGCAGAAGGACCTCAGTGGGCAGGTGAGCATGGCTGTGCTTTGTCGCAACATCACAAGGTTGTATTCATTTTGTATTACTGATCGTGTTTGGTCTTGATAAAGGATGATCATGGCGACCATGCTACTGATGAGGAAAAGTTGGCCAGCAGCACATGTGTCAAAGACAAGGACCAAAGTGGTGAGCAAATAAATCAATTCATTATCACTTAACAGCATTTATTTGTTCTTCCATTTTCAGTTCCTTTCGGCAAAATGACCATTTGTCCAAATACTTTTGTCTGGTAAATAACTCCCATTATTCCTCCCGTAGCAGTCGACTGTTGTTGTCCTCGGATCAGATCGCTTTTAAAGTTTAGTCGACATGCTTCAGCTCCCCCACATGTCCCGGGGGCAAACAATCTGTCGATCATTCCAGTGAGAAGGTCATTAGTCCTTACTGTTACACATCCAGCCAACATAAATGATTAACCGGAGCTACTTCGTTGTGCTGCAGGAATACACTGTGAGTCATGTGCGCCGTGACTGTACTGTGCAGTCAGCGCTTATCTGCTTGAGAAGACAAACAAGATGTGTCTTGCCATGTAAACATACTTTCTCAGAAGATAACACGGAAAAAGAACCCTTTGTTTGGACTTGTAAAAAACCACCACTTTTCAAGAAACCTGAATACACCGTAGATTACATAAGATCTGCATACATCTTTTAAACCTATTACCGTATTTTTTTGGCGCGTAAGTGATATTTCTGGGGGAAATACATTTTTCAAAAACCGAGACCAAGGATAGTAGAGCTTGGACCTGCAGCTAAAATCCCCGTTCCCCAATCGTGGGTTTATTCGGAAATATGCTCTGAGCGCGCACCGCTTCACTCCGACCGTTTGGAACCTCAGAGTGTTGTTCAAATGTGCCATTCAGTTATTCAGAGTGACCCCAAAAAGGAGTGCCAGAGCCCAGTGCCCCAGGCGATACCGACAGGAACAGTTCAAGCACAATCTGCTAATTTGTTTGTAACATAGGCTGTATTCAAAAATTAATGGGAGGGGAGCGCACTCTTCATCTCTGAACACAAACACTGAGTGTTATTTGGGCATCAGTGTCAATTTTCAACTGTACCCCGTGTTGACAGCAGTGAACAAGTTCCAGTTGGGTTTTAAACTTTGCGTCTAACTATGGAAACATTTTTCTTTTTAATTTAATATGGCTTACCATAACTAGAATCCATTCAACTCGACCCGTTGAATGGAAAAAAAAAAAAAGAGGACTTGTCGGAAAAACATAGTAGGTCAGGGAAATACAGTCCACAGCTTGTAATAGATCCACCTTCACTTCTATTTTATTCAAGGATATATTACTGCAAAGCTCTAGTGTTTGTACCCAATGTGAAATGATCTCTTTCAGCCCAAATTTGCCATGTGTCTTCCACACCAGAAGAACCTGACAGCTGCACACCGGTGAGAACTGCACCTATTGGATTTATTTGATTGATTTTCGGGATTCATGAAAAAGTCACATCACGCTTGCACGAAAGATAATCTTGGTGGTCTCAAATGCAAGTGGTGAAGCTATAGCTACAATACACTTCACAAAGATGGCCACACTCGACACTTCCACTTGTTACCACAGGACAATGACCTATGTGTGTCATGGTAGGAAATCTTGAGTTCCTCTGATCAGGTGACAAATGGATTATGATTATCACCCGGGTGATTAGAAAGGGCCTTTTTTAATCCCAAGCAAGGACAGAGGCTGCAAGGAGCGGGGGTGGGGAGAGGCGGGGAACAAGGGCTGAGAGGTGAGCAAGGTGTGTAGGGTAGAAAGGTTTGAGAGACAAGTTTGATTCAAGGAATTAAAGTCCTCGTTTGTTGTCTGATTTAGCCAAATGGTGAATCTTGAAACCAGTGTACTTTCTCTGTTCATGATACGAAATGAGGTCCCACGCTATGTTTAGATACCGTTTGTGTGCATATGCTGAATGAAGCAACTGTTTGGTTTTCCTCTTCCCCCAGCACAATGAAGACCCGAGTACGTGGAAGAACAAATCAGGAGGAAGTAGCATGCAGAAAACGGGAAACGAGGTGCTGAACTCCATCTGCATCAGCGAGGAGGAGAAAAAGGATGTTCTAACCCTGATCAGAGAGGAGGTAGCTTTTATCAGCTTGTGTGCATGTTCTGTTTCTGATCACATCCAATGAGGTTTTTTTTTTTTAAAAGATTATTACTAAAGAGGTGGAAGTGAACGACTGGAAGAGGAAGTATGAAAACAGCAGACAGGAAGTCAAGGAGATGAGGTGAGGAAGACGGACACAGACGGACGGACAGACCGGCAATCAAAATGTTTTGTGCTTTTCCAGAAAAATTGTTGCAGAGTATGAGAAGACAATTGCTCAGATGATTGGTGAGTTAGTCCAAACTATTTTGACTAGAAAGCATTCAAAAGTCAAACTGAGACAAACCATTGCATTTTGTGATTTGCCCGCAGGAATAATGTTGAATTCTCGAATCGTTGATTTTGATCATTCCTTCCCTCAGAGGATGAGCAGAGAAACAGCCTGAGCTCCCAGAAGGCTTTGCATGCCGTAACCATGGAGAAAGAGGCGGCGTTGACAGACCTCAACTCAACAGAACGCTCTTTGTCTGATATTTTTCGGCGCTATGAGAACATGAAGAGCACCCTTGAAGGTTTTAAGAAAGTAAATTGTCATTTTTGTCCATTTTCATACCTCACCCCCAGCAGGTCTGTCACACACAAGATATCATTTGACTGTAGTTGATTTTGCTATGAGGTGACAGTGTGCCACTGTGCTTCCCAGAGAGTAGTTTAGGGAGCAGTAGGATTTGAATTCAATGCTCAGGGAGGTCAGTAGTGAGGACCTGGTCGAAGCACAGATGGAGTCCTGTGGTCATGTGAGGGGTCAAAACACAAAGGAAAGCCAAAGTAGTCTTGACACAACCCGAGAGTTTAAAATACAATCTGTGCTTCAGCCCCAGCTCCTGTTTGAAATAACCTTGGTGTGACATGGCTTTTGAAATACACCGATTTGTTTGCCTCCTGTCCATGATTCTAAACAAAAGGTCTATGGTGACCCGAAGGGGTCAAAACCAGGATGAGTCAAACGATTTGTGCCAGAAGCTGGCAGTCCATTTGGCAAGCAGGCAGAGCCATTTTTCTTCATGTCACGCCACAAATTTGTTTCCCAGGATTTTGGTTTCTTAACATGGAGCAATGAATCATTTCTTCCTGAAAGCGAAAAAGGAAAAACCCCCCAACATACACTACTCAGATTTCTTGGAGCAGAGAGCTCTGGTGCTCCGCACAGTACAACGGAAAGAGATGGGAGAAATGCACGGAGTCAAATCATTCTGCAATTGTCATGGGTCCTTCCTCTACAGAACGAAGAGGTGCTGAAAAAATGTGCTCAGGAGTATCTGGCCAGAGTCAAGCAGGAGGAGCAGAGGTACCAGACTCTTAAAGTCCACGCAGAGGAGAAGCTAGACAGGTAAGACCTGCCTGAAACAAAATGTGCCATTAACAAGTGAGGTGTTGCTGTGGAAAAATGAATACGCCCCCCCCTTTGCACGGTCTGACCCCCCTCTCAGGGCCAATGAAGAGATCGCACAGGTGCGCGCTAAGGCGGGCTCGGAAAGCTTGGCGCTGACTGCCAGCCTGAGGAAGGAGCAAATGAAGAACGAATCTCTGGAACAAGCCATGCAGCAGAAGGCAAGCTGGCCCGAGCCGATAATGCCTCACTTTTGGTTTGTCAAATGAGCACGTTGTCATTCCGTTGGCTTTGTGCAACAGAATCAAGAGATTGAGGAGCTCACAAAGATCTGCGATGAGCTCATTGCCAAAATGGGAAAAATAGACTGAGACAAGCTTCCTGTGGTTCGGTCATGACAACTGTGCATGCCTCCAGCCAACGAGATGTCCAAGCTCCTCCCCCGCGTGCCAGCCTGCACCCGAAGCTGCCTCCACACAGGTGTCTCTGACGACTTCCTGTTTCTGAGCTCATGCTGCAAGGAACTTTTTTTTTTCCCACATGTAGTCGTCCATTTTGATTGCATTTCGCGGACTCCTCGTGCTTTTTGGCCATTCCTGCCAGTGGACAACAACAATGACGCGCTTGTGGTTCAATTTGAAATCCCCAACAGCTTAACGGCGTAAATGTCATGCAACTCCTACAGCAGGGTGATATTGTACTGAAGGCAGGCTGTGCTGCGGTCACTTTTGACTTGAAGCGTGCTCAGAGAAACGTGGACAAAGGTTGTTTTATGTTAAAGCAACAATCTGAATAATTTATTCTTCTGAACGACTCTTGGCATCAGATGGTTAGGAAGGCTGCACAATGACGAGAGAGAGATTGGCTCAAGGCGGATTATGGTTCAGGTGGACAATAGCACGTGAATGGCTTTGGACTGCTTTCCATCGCTTCAAATCTTCTACAACTTCACTACAGCATTGAGATTGCACAGCATCTGATTAGAAAAATAAAAATGCACACGATCAATAATTTCCCTGTGGATTTTTTTTTTTTTATTTTTTTAATTACCGGTGCCATTTTCTTTTCCTGTCTGTCACTATAGCATTAGCTAGATTGGAACTCGAGAACAAGACCTAATATGGCCCAGCACTAAATTTACACCATCGATGACCTGCTCCTGCGTGTATCTTAATATCATAGAAATGAAGACAAACGATTTATCAAGCAATGTTTATAGCAATAACTACAACAGAGCGCAGACCTTTAACAAAAGGTCAGTTGATGCTAAAATTGCAAATATTAAATTGCCAATTGCTTATTTTGTTATGGTTCCATTGCATTCTTACACAGGTTACTTCTGGGTTAATGCAAACTGACATTGATCAGTCCACTATTAATCGTATTACCGGTCTGTTCTGTATGCTTTCACTTTCATGTTTACAACTGCACTCACAACCATGGTGTGTTTTAGTTCATGCCACTCGTTTCTGGTCACACTTTGTTAGCTTTTTTCTTTTTTCTTTTTGGTTTAAATGTGAATGCAAATATTCCCCAAAAAGCACCTAACATGAAATGAGATTCTTTGTTGAAATAAAAAGACTAACCAGAACTTGATGTGAGCTTTGTAAATTCCTAGCGCCAACCTACAAATGTACCACATTGATTTCCAAAGTCACTTTGTTTTATTGCTTTACTGCATCTCAATTTTGTGTTGATCTGCATACAATAAGTGTCTAGTAAAATGCACTATTATAGTGAGATAACCTTTTCTATTCTATTTACCCCCAAAAAAAAATCCATCAGGAAACTTTATCCTGAAAATTGCAAACAAAAATCCTGTTTGTTTTGATGTAGGTGACCTGAGTGACACAAGCGTCATAGTGACAGCTGTTTGCATTCCCAGTATGCCTCCCCGTTACGTACAATACGTCACAGCTTGGACCATACCAGTGATGTTAATCACGACCCAACACCTCCATACACATGCCATCTGACGGCTTGAATTCTTTGGAACGTTCACCTTTTAAAACTCAATCGGTCCACAAAAAGAAAAACAGTTAAGAGGTTGTTGTAAATCCATTAGCGCAGGCTTCTTGCTGTGCAGCATAAATTGAGATTAGAGAGATTAGACTTTAATGCTTCCTAATGTCTGAGGCGTCCAACTCGAGCATACTCCTTTCCATCTCTGTCACTGTTTATTCTCAACCGCTTGGACCCATTGTGTGCTACCATGAAGGCTCCTTTTGTCCTGCTGCTGGTCCTCTCTCTGGCTGGCCACAGTAAGTTTGGAATAACACTGTGGAAGTGGTCCCTCGCTATATCGCGGTTCACCTTTCGCAGATTTGCTATATTGCTGATTTTATTTTCAAATGCAATTCAGCATGCTGCTCGCATTGTGTACTAATTGACTTCCTGTAGTTTTTATAGTGTAGTTCTGCATGCTGTTTTATTTTATTTTTTTTTACAGCTCACAACCTGCATTGTGTCCTAATTGACTTCCTGTGATTTTGTTTTTTTACAGCGTAGTTCTGCATGCTGTTTTATTTTTGCAGTGTACCACCCCCCTTCCTTTGCATTGAATTCTGCATCCTGATGGGCTAAAATAACTTTGAATCCATCTGCTCCATGACATGTCTCCCGTACAGCACAGAATTTGTCAATTTGACCCACATAACAGGAAGATGAAAAAGGTTTTTGACCTTTGTTTCATTATAAATACCACAACAATAATACTTTATCTTGTTTTTTGCAAAGGTTTAAACTGAACGTGTTTAAATGTGAGACGAGGTTAATGGTGAGGTTTGCAAAATGTTCCTACTTAACAGATTTGACCTATTGCGAAATAGTTTTGGAACTATAAACGAGGGGACGCTGTAGTCAGTGGGAAGCAAGTGAGTGTGTACCTGCGTGTGGAACAAAATGTTTCACTGGAAGTTTAGCTCAGGATTTTTGGATAAAATTCAGTTGGTCAAAAGTGAAAATAACTCTCATTTTGGTAGATATGGCATCTTTTCATGGAACAAAACTAAAAACACCTTTATTGTTGGATGCCCAACAAATGCTCGATAGGGTTTAAATCTGGAGACAACCTTGGTCAGTCCACCACCTTTGGCAAAGCAGTGGCCATCTGGCAGGTGTGTTTTCAAGATGCTTTTCATGCGGGAAACTGCCCTGCTGCCTATATTCCAAAACAAAGGGATCATGCGTGTCAATACGTCAGAGTATTGGTTGGCATTGATTGTTCTGAACTGCCGCCGGCAGCATTTTATGCAAAACCATGACACTCCCACCAGCATGCTTGACCTTGCAGCAACCTTACCTGGTTGCTGCATGTGAACCAAAGTTTATCTTGGTCCCATCAGACCACAGGACATGGGTCCAATAATCCATGCACGTCGTCGAATTGTCTACAATAAACTCTGCTGGCTTTCTTGTGCCTCACCATTAGAAGAGGCTTCCTTCTGTGAAAGCCATGCAGACAGACTTGAAGCACTGTGTGGCATGGTCAGATCTTCTCAGAGCCATTGCCATCTTGATGGAGAACAACAGTTATTACTTTTCATATCCGTGACTTAATTGACACTTGGTGGAGAAATCTGAAGAAATTTGCGCACTTTGTAAAGCCAAATTCAGATGCCATATTAGTTGTACTGTATGTCTTTGCCATATCGTCTCAAACCAAAATACCCTCCTCAAGTTACCTTGCAAATCAATGCTGCTGGAGTGTGGTGCTCGTGTGCAGAAATTTCATTGTGAAGTTCTGAGAATTGTTTCTATGAGGAAGTTAGAAGAAAAATGCCTGTAAGCCTGAATGAGTTTTGATCGTTGTGTTCAACGGTTGTATTTCCCCGGAGAACGATTGTATTCAACGATCAAAGAAAGTTATTAGAACAGTCTTAAAACCTAAAAATACTTTCGATTTTACGATTTGATAGTAATTATAAGATTTTACTCAAGTACATATATGTTACAGGCGTCGTAGGAAATAGTCAGAGACAAATCTGATTAATTATTATTGATGGAAAATTTTGCAATTGATATATATATATATATATATATATATATATATATATATATATATATATATATACTGTATATATATACATATATATAATAGTATATATATACATATATATATAAATATATATATTATATATATATACATATATATATATGTTTTTAATCACTAGACAGCAGTGTGTGTGTGTGTGTGTGTGTGTGCGCGTGTGTGTGTGTGCAGTTAGCCTGCAAACATACACTGGCCACTTCAGCAGGTACAAATGCAATGTCTAATGATATCTAATAAAATGTCAGGTCAGTTCTATCTTTAGAAATATGACAATGCTCAGTTTTCAGTGATCGCAGTTGGCTGCCGTATAAGAAGAAATACCATACCGGATGTCATTTGTTTGTGCACATGTACCTAATGAAGTGTCCGGTGAGTGTACATGCTTAGTTTCAAATCAGCTGTTCTCCCCTGTTCTGTCTGCCAAGGCGGTGCCCTGAAATGCCACACATGCGCAGCATCCAGCGAGGATGACTGCAACAAACAAGGCGCCGCCTCCTGCCCGCAGTACGCTGATGCCTGCGCCACCATCACTGGACCTCGTCAGTATATCCACAAACATCCACATGAGCGTACATATGAAAAAGCCAGGCTGAGTTTCAGAGTTACATCATAGTACGCCACCGTCTTCATTTCGTGACATTTCTCATGGCCGTGCTACGTTCTGTAGAGGGATTGCGCCAAGATTTGTTTTCTCTCCTGGGGTTAAAGGTGGGGCTTGACTGATTCATATAAGGGTCTGAGAAAAGAATGTATTCATATATTTTAGAATATTGAATAAACTGCTGGATGGTCTTAACTGGGGCTGCACAGATTTCTGATGAGGTCATGTAACTAAATATTCAGACTAGTGACTATGAATTCTGAGAGTTTAGGATGCAACTATTTCCCAACCGTTCCACAGTGTCCCAGACAGTGCCCTCCTCCTTTGGAGGATCTTGAACTTTGGACTTTGTGTGACTTCTCTTTCAGACACCGTACTCAAGTCGTGCACCTACAAGGCTTTCTGTGACAAAGCTCACGGTAGCAACTCCGGTGCCAAGATGGAATGTTGTTATGGCGACAACTGTAACGGCCCGCACAGGAGCCACAGCCAGGGAGACCAGCACCGCAGCGGCACGGCAGCTCTGTCCAGCAACCCCGTCCTGCTGCTCAGTGCCGTGCTCTTGCGTATATCCTTCAGCCACATGTAAACACTCCTAACTACACTGTTTATTGTATTCGCCTACGGTGATTCTCTTTTATCACACGATTCAACCACCGCTCCCACTCGCTCTTTCTGCAGTGCCCCACTGAGATTTTTACCACTTCTTGAATGTTAGGATGAGTTCCTGCGTTCCTGTGGTTAAAGCGAATTTGAAGAGTGTGAGCTATAAAAAAAAAAAAAAAGGTTATGTTTAATGGCAGTCTTCCAAGACTAGTCAGTTCATTATCGCCTCAACAAGTTGGTTCTCATCCACATTTGGTGGGTTCTTTTCTTTCTAAACCCGGATCTTTATTTTAAACACAGACTGCCATTACGTTTGATGGTGGTCATAATCTGCATATGCATAACAAGAACAATGTGTCATTTTCAAAGGCTGCAATATTTTTTTAATCTGATATTTACTAGATCACATAACCTAGTTAAAAAAAAAACTTTAATTGAAAGTCACACATTGGCTACGTTCACACTGCAGAGCTTGATCCCCAATTTGGATTTTTTTTTATTTAATCCAATCTTTTTGTTTATAGCTAGTGCTAATTTTCAACACCAGTCCCCAGTTGGACTCTTCCACAAAACTTACAGTATAGCGCCAAATAAAAATCGGATAATAAGGCCATATCACACAATTCAACAATCAATAATCCAATATGGGTCCAACATGGTGCCCGTGTGCACCAGTTAGCCCCCCAAGGACCACATGAGTAGCCGAGCGGGCCTGTTATAAAATTAGCTCACAAGTGATGGGACATTGTGAATTCCTAGGAAAGTTGTAGAAGTGATCATTTGAATATATAAACACTTGCAGACATTTATAGAAATAAAGTGCTATATATTGATATAAATCTGATAAATCTTTGATCTTGTCAGAAAGGGGGAGTTCCATTTAATATGTTCTTACGTTAAGCACCGCATTCAAATCTCATTCGATAAATCCGTTTTTAGTTTCATGTGCTTGGTATATGTTTTTAAATGTTTGTGTCTTCTATCCCATCATGATAGAATCTGCACTTGACTGCTGTTTGAGCCTCGGTGCATGTCCGTCACTTATTTCTAGTGGTATGTATATTATAATAAGCATGAGCATGAAGAATGGGTGTCCCCGCCCCTCAAAATTGCTGTGATACTGTGTTTAGTGCTTTAATTGTTTTTATTTGTTTCATGTCAGCTTGTGTAAATAAAAGATACAGTGACGACCATACTTTTCTACACATTTCACTACCGGTACATAATCCACTAGGTTGTCTTGAAGTGACAGGATATGAAATGAGCGGGGTGGATCTGAGGCCCCAATCAGGTCATATGATGTGCTACCACTTCCTCTTAACAGGCAGTCACAGCTCTTCGCTCAGCAAAAGATAAGCATGATGGAAGACAGCTGGCAAGTATGAAGTGAGGAGCGCGTAGCCTTCATGAGGTGTCTCCAAATGCTCAAAGACGTAATTAAAGACAAGGGGCATCCACGTAGTCTCTGTGTTTAATATGACTCAAGCTTTCATCACCCGATTGTGTGCTTAAGGATGGAACTTGTTATGACTTCAGCAACTTTAGTTTTACTATAGCATAATTCACAACCTACTTTCTTCTCCAAAGATAATTAAAGCAAGTCGATTGTGTCAAATATTGAAGACCACCAGCAGTGAGGACTAATGTTGCGTTTATCCATAATTACAATGATGACATAAAACATGGATGTTTACGATGGGGAATTTCAGCTTTAATGTCGGAGGATTCACAATAAGTGGCCACCACACTTTGGAATTACATATTTTTTTACAAAAGAGAATTTCAGGGGTCTGAACCACTTCAAACTATGTACCCATACCCTCAGGTTTTCCTGTTTGTCATTCCAGAATGAAAAATGAATATTTTGCCAAAGCTTAATCAAACCACTACATCTTGTTTTATTTCCAAACCACTGGGGTGGTGTGCAAAAGGCAAAATCACAAACATTTCCATCTCTGTGTATAACAATAATAATAATTTCATAGTAATCATATGGACTGGAACATATGCATTGAGAATGTTACTGTCACCGCTCACCTTCAACAGTTGAGCTGTGAGAGATCGTTGTGACAAATGTCACAATTTCAAACTACGCAAGCACAAGTCAACAGCAAATTTTAATCTGAGATGTCTTTATATGTCCCTAAACATATTTTTGATGCTGATTAAAAAAAAATGCCTTTACTTTTTTTCGAGCACATCAGGCTTTTGAGGGGGGGTGTTTGTTTGTTCTCAAGTTTGACCTATAAAAGCTTGCGCGATACGGATTTTACTGTGTTGTAATCTATAGCTTTGACGTTCCAGAAAAAAATCGACCTGTTGCTGAACCTAAATCTTCATTCATAAATCTTACTCAATATATTAGTAGATTACATATTATGTTATTATCACGTTAAAAACCTGATTTGAAGGGGGAAAACGAGGACAGATTTAGAATTAGCACCCCCCCAAAAAAATTAAAACATTATTTAAAAAAATCTAGAAAGGTTTACTTTTATCTCTGATTTAAAATAATGTGAACATCTGTCAACCAGTCTGGTTGGTCCCGAAAATATTGATTGACTCCTAATAAGTCTTTGTTCGTCTGTTTTTTGCCATCAACGTATAGTGACAGGCAGAACAACTAAATGGTCTTCCACTAGATGGCAGAAGGTACATCCTTAATGTAACCACCTTTAGTGACATTTGCAATCGGTTGTGTGCCGTCAGATTTTTTTTTTTTTTTTTACGTAAAATACGTGCCTCGGCTCAAGGTCGGGAAAACGCTAAAGTGTGTTTGTGCTTGACCTACTTGGGCAGCGTCAACAACAGATAACAAACGAGCGCGCGCATTCCGCACACACGGTCAGCTCCCAAAAAACTGAACGCAGACTGCGGTTACACGGATTATCCCGTTGAAATGCAGGGTTGGGGTTCAAGAACGCGCCGTTTAGTTGAGTGGTGTCTGGTAGTTCCTCATATGAACAGTGCAAAGGAGGAGGAGGAGGAGGAGGCGGGGGATCACATCCGGGGCTGGTTTTATTCTAATAACGAACGTTCAACCCGGAAAGACGAACAAGAACAGGACTTTTGTGTTATCCGATCACACGAATAAATAGGCAAGGCGGGCAGAGTCTTCTGGTGCGTGCTGGACTTCAAAAAAGTTGTTTCTGAAACTGGTTGGCTTCCGCCATGTTGGTCAACTGCTGTCACAAGTGTTCTTCCTAGCGGTCCTGGGAGCTGGTTGTGTTGGGACAAGACTCTGCGAAGCGGGTGAGTCCACACATTGATAGTAGTGCGTGCGCGTGTATGTTAAACGTTGGTCGACACAAGCATATCAGGTGTCGCTGAATAAAGTCTGCGTTAAAAGTTTTCATCGTAATCACCAGTGCCACCATCATCATCATCACCACCATCACCATCATCCTATCACTCATCATCATCGTCACGTTGTGCATGCACGCGCCAAGATGACCCAATTTGTACTTCCTGTTAGTACCCCGCATTTTTTATCAATATTTATGTGCCATATTGTACCTAATGCTTCATGGGAAATCAAGGTTGGCATAGGAAAGGGGTGTGTGTAAACTCGATGGTTGTCATCTGACGTTATGGATAATGATCATGTTTATCAATAAATTCGTCAATCCCAATTTGGGTTCGTCCCAGTACTGTTAACGCTTCATTTTACCAAACGTTTGAGACAAATTTAAACTTAGAGCTCCATGGGATCAATTTCTGGTAAGGCCCTTTTTTGTTCCAGTGCCCCAGTGCACATAGCAAGTCCACCAAAGAATGATTGAAAGAGTTTGCTGTGGAAGACCAAGTGCCATGGCCGTTTACTGCAGCAAACCCTTTAAGGGATTTTCACTCATTTTATAACTTAACACTATCAACTAATCAATACTTAATTTATATGGCATGCTTCATGCTTAAAGGGAAAGCCAAGTCAACGTTTTTCTTTGCAATAATGTCTTCTATCCGCCCCCACTAGTTTAAACATGTCATTCACATTAATATTGCATTTGTGAAATATGAATTAAGCGGTAAAATGGATTGGTTTTCTTTTGTTACCTGTATAGGGGAAGTCAAGTTGAATTTTTTTTCTTATGTCTTCTATACACCCCAATATTGTGCTTGTGGAATAGAAGTTAAGCAGTAAAATCTACCCATTTTTATCCATCCAAAGGGGCGCCATTTTGCCATCAAATAAAAATGACATCACAGTAGTGCAGGGCTTCGGTAAAAAACAATCACGCCTCATCTGTTTTATGAGTTTGGTCATGTGACATTCAAAAGATGACTCGTAAATGGTCGTCACCTGAGCCTTGAGCTACTATGATTTCATTTTCAGTCAACGGCAGGTGCCAAAATGGCTGCCCCCTGAGATGCATGAAAATGGGTAGATTTTGTTGCTTAGCTCCTATTCCACAAGCACAATATTGGGGTGTATAGAAAATATAAGGGGAAAAAAATCAACTTGACTTCCCCTTTACAGGTCACAAAAGAAAACCAATCCATTCTACATTGCCTCAATTTCCATTCCCTGGGTGATCTGACTGACACCCCTGGTTTATGGGCTAAAGCAGAGTCTATAGCCAAAAGAAAAAGATGAAGAAACAGTAATTGAGGAAAAAATGGTTTTATAAAACACTTTAATGCAAGATAGAACTGTATCTGATTTGGAATGCAGTATACGAATAACACTGGCCACCAAATTTTCACTAATTCTTTTTCAACCAGAGATGCAAGTAAACTTTTCCAGATTAATTTTTTGCACTGATTACAAATCTGCCCTTGTTTTTGTTGTTTTTTTTTTAGAGCAGATTAGGTTTTCATACTACTACTACTACTGCTATTACTACTACTACTACTACTACTACTACTACTACTAATAATAATAATAATGCAGTAGTGGTAATATAAATCTGTAAAATATTCTCTAATATTTATGAATTAAGGGTTAGGTACAGCAACAAGTGGATTTTTTTCCCAAAATGTCATAGATATAAATAATAATGCATGGTAAAATCCGTATTACGGAAGCTTTTATGGGTCAAACTTTAAAACCACAAAAAAAGAAAATATCTCAGATACCTGATGTCTTAGGGAAAAAAAGTAAATGCATTTTTGAAATCAGCGTCAAAAAAAGATTCAAATTTGCTTTTGACCAATGTAATTGATTCTAAAAATATTGTGCTAGTGACAGCCCTAACTAACATAAGTTACACCTTCCTATTGACACTAAAGTGCCATCTTTTTTCACATTTGAGTCCTTGCTGATACTGAGTACCAATATTTGATAATGCCATTGCAACTTCCAGTTATGACGAAAATGAATTTTATTTGAATCATATATTGTTTGAAAACATAAACTTTACTTGAACATTCACTCAAATACAACACTGTATAAAGTAACCCCTTGTCATTACTCTGTACTAAATGTAACCTGCAACACGAGGCATTTCAATTGCATTTGCTTCTTACACAGCCACTCAACACTACGCACACGCATTTTCGCATTTGTCTCCCTCTATCTCCGCACCTCTCTCATACGTGTGCACTCCAACCACAAATGGGTGATCAATATTCAGTATGAAGGTGGACTCGGTCCATTTTCATTGGTCCACTGTGGTGTGTTCGCTCATTTCATCGGTCCTGAAAATACAGTCATGCTTTATTAATCCTCATTTCAATATGACCCAAAAGAATCACGATTATTATTTTTCCCATAATTGCCCAGTTCCAGTGTATGCGCAATTACTCCATTAAAAGTAGAGGAATTTAACTGAAAAAAAAGCAGTCAATTATTGGGGCTTCACTGAAGTGCAAATAGTGCGCATTTTTCAAAGAATCTCCATTGCATCACTTTGGGGCCTTCCTGTCGTTGTTCTGATTTGTGCCAGACTTTGATGAGGTTACATATGCTTCCAGTCACTAAGTAGTCTCATAAAATAAAAAGGAGAGGTTGAACAAGTCCTGAAAAAAAACAGATGTTTGGGGCTATTAATCACTGTTTAGATGAAATATATGTGTGCGTTCCCGAAAATGCCACCATCTCTTCCCTGTTCCTTCCCTTAATGCTTGGACCAGATGTTTTATGATCCTAAAATCTCATGTGCATTTGTGTGGCATGTGTGTCAATATGTGTGTGTGTGTGTGTGTGTGTGTGTGTGTGTGTGTGTGTGTGTGTGTGTGTGTGTGTGTGTGTGTGTGTGTGTGTGTGTGTGTGTGTGTGTGTGTGTGTGTGTGCGTGTGAGACTACTGCAATGTCATTTTCCTTTTTGGGCTGTGTGTTTTTCTCCAAGGCTTTTAGCCATCAACTGTATTTTGGGTGTCATCTGAGAAGCACTGAGGTAGCATATTCATGGTTTCAAAGCTATTCATACAAGAGTTCCACTTGGCCGTGATGATTATTGCTTCTCAGCATTTTAGCGGCAATGTAGATAATTGGTGTCTTCTAACCGGTTTGAAGGCACGACTGTTTGTTTTGGAGCTCCATTTATTCCTGATTGTGTGTCTCATGCACTCATTGGCCGCAACATTAGGCACACTTGCTTGCACAATTTAATTACATACTGGACAACAGCTGCATTCTGAGTCAGTCTGAACAGACATGATAATGCTTCGTGTGATATTGTAATGCATGACACTGAGCATTGTTGGTACTATTTTGTCTCTCTTATGATGTATTGCATCTGATCGGGTGCAAAGCGTCGCTGGATCATTTTTCATTCAGTCTACAGTGATCCTGAGAAAGCATTGGACATCACGCAGGAACTTAAAGGGGAAGTCAATTTAAAATGTTTCTTTTACAATAACGTGCATGCAGTCCCACTAGTCTAAACACGGCATTCTTATTAATATTGTGTTTGTGGAATACGAACTAAACGGCACAACTGACCACTTTTGACACTTCTCAAGGGGCGGCCATTTTGCCACTTGCTGTCGATTGAAAATGACATCACAGTGCCCAAGGGCTCAGGTAACGTCCATCACGGCTCACCTGTTTTCTGGGTTTGGCCATGTGACATTCATAAGCTGAGCCCTTCGGCACTATGATGTCATTTTCAATCAACAGCAAGTTGCAAAATGGCCGCCCCTCGAGAAGTGTCAAAAGTGGTCAGTTGTGCCGTTTAGTTCGTATTCCTTAAAACACAATATTAATCAGAAAAATGTGTTGACACAAATGAAGGCGCATAGAACATATTCTTGTCAAGATTTTTAAAATTTGACTTCCCCTATAAATAGGATAACAACATTATTAAAGGCTCAACTCTTGCCACTCATCTGACCCCTTTCTTAAAAACTGCCTGTGTGTTGGCTGTGTGTGTGAGCGCATGACATTGACTGGATGACATTGTGCGCTGAACACCACTAAACATCTTGCGCATACGAAAATCTCAGAGGTGAATGACTCGCTGATTCACACGCATGGCAACATCTTAATTGAATACATTTTACGATCAATGCGCACCCACCCACGCCACCACCACCACCACCAGCCTGGTGTCTGGCCAGGGGGAATGTGTGCAGATCCTGAGTGCAGTCTGTAATTTTTGGCTTTGGTGGAGGGCCTCAGCTTCGCCTCAGCCTTTAGCTGCCGCTTAGCCTCAAGCACGTCACATGAAAAACTGCTGAGTGTGAGATGCTCACTCTCTCGCTTCCTGGGTGTGTGCGTGCAAGAAACACAGGGCTACTTTTATTGGACGTGCATCTCCCTTAGTTCTTCTTCTTTCCATGAATCCCAATCGTGTGTGTGTGTGTGTGTGTGTGTGTGTGTGTGTGTGTGTGTGCGTGTGTGTGTCAGTGATATGTGATAGCAGCAGCATGCCGTACGTCGATCGTCTGAACCGCGTGTGTGGCTTCCTGGATATCGAAGAGAAAGAAAACAGCTGCCGCTTCCAGAGGCGTTACTTCATCCTGGACACTCAGGGGAATGCTTTGCTGTGGTACATGGACAACCCTCAGGTGCTTTGTGCATCACTGTATGACACAACACACTTGGACAAATAGCAAAAGGAAGTGACCAATATGAGCCCGGGTAACCTTGGACTGTGATCCTATGCTGTGTGTGTGTGTGTGTGTGTGTGTGTGTGTGTGTGTGTGTGTGTGTGTGTGTGTGTGTGTGTGTGTGTGTGTGTGTGTGTGTGTGTGTGTGTGTGTGTGTGTGTGTGTGTGTGTTTGTCATGCAGAACCTGCCCAGTGGAGCAAGCTTTGTTGGCAGCCTGAGACTAACATATATCTCCAAGGTAAACCTCTACATTAGCTTTCACTTACTTCCACTGTTGGAATTTGAAAGACACTCAGTAGTCACTAAACGAGATAACACTTGTACACAATGTAACCAGATCCAATAAAGTCGTGGGAACAAACATTCTGCCTTTACAAAGATAATGTTGAGGTGCAACAGTTAATTTGGTAATTATCAGATGAATTATTTTGGTAATCAACTAATCGTTTGGAGACCTCATTGTCCAAATCCTTGGAATCTCGCGACAGTAAATATTTTCAGATTTACGTCGTCCTTCTTGAAAGCAGATTTCTTATCTTTTTGTTGAGTCAACATCGAACGTTTGTTTTACTTTGGAAAACAATGATCATCTTTCTTGCCTATTTTCTTACATGTTACTGACAAAACCAGTTACTGAATCAGAATTTTTTGAATTTTCTGCACTGTCGGTTTGAAATACTCTCATGTGTTTGACTCTAGGAATGGCAATAAAATGAGTTTCATTGATTAATTGACCAGATAATTGCCAGATTAATCGATTATGAAACAAATCATTTGTTAATTCCCTATAGTAATGCTTATTCTGCACCTGTTTTGATGGTGTCAACCAAAAACTCTGCATTTGGAACAATAATTGAGAATTCCACATGTGCCAAAATAGTATCTCCTTTTACTATGAGGTTAAAGACCTGTTGATCGAGTCGCCCATAGTAATAGATAAATCAGTTTATGGATTAAGAATTTGGTTTCTTGTGTTCAATTGATTTTTTTCACTTTCTGGCTCTCTCAAACTAAATGGAGCCAAGTCACCCACTTTACAGAAGAAAACTCTCTCGGAATATTATCAAACAAAAATTCTAATCTCGTCTCGGTTTCCTCACAAATTGACTTACTTAGGGTGAAATCTGGTCTTGTTCAATTGAACACAAAGCTGATAAATTTGCTGCTAGCCATGACTTCTTTTGTATGAATGGCAACAGCTGGATACAATCGGTTTATTGTCCCTTCTGCCCTCTAATGAAGGAGCATTTTTCTTCTGTCTGTCAATGTAAGAAATTTGCATCGATTGCTGAATAAATAATAATAGATTTGTGATTAACAGAACTACATGACGTCTCCGGGAGCTCGAGTTAAAACCATGTAGCCTTTGACTATGACACAACTCCAAGAATCATAATTCTGCTCGGGAACATCCAAAGACAGCCTGTCAAGCAACAAGTGCTTGTTATTTGTCCCCATCGTTGATCAATCGACATTACTTGATAAAACTGCTGTTGATCAACCTCCACACTCCCTACAAGCCGTCTCAAAACGTTTTTCTTTTTTTTTCAAGCTTCATGTTTAAGTTCATACCTCACCGACAGTGTCCATTCTCTTTGTAACAACAGAATGTTTGTGACGCTTTTTTCCTTCGTGCGGCATCACATGATCAGAAACAGGCTGATCTATCTGCAGCTGAAGCTAATGGTCACATGCAGAGTTGAGCCTGAGCAGAGTTGCTAACGAATTCCAGATGTTTGACTTGAGCAGAGATAATCACATCTGGTCTCGGCGCTGACAGCTTCTCTCTGGACAGTCACAGTCAAGAGATGTGAACTTCTAACTCCGGAATCACTTATTCCACTTTTTTGAAACTGTAAAATAATGGGCCAAATGTCTACTGTTCTGCTTTTAGTGACACGGATTTAAATACATTGGCATAATCCTGAGTTCATAAATGAATATGATATGGGGCAAAGTTGAATAATTGATATTTCTCTCAGGGGAAGTGCTGTTGTGATCTGTGATTATAGAGCACGGTGTTGAAGCCTCAAATGTAGTGCGACTTTGCTTTCTTCATCTCAATCTTGTTGTTACTTGCTTATCATTCATCACACGGATCACATTGCAGAGAGTAAACCAAAATATCGTGTACATTATGCTACACAATATGTGTGTACGCTGTGCTTTTACGGAGCGTTGCTTCCATTGAAGCTATATTCTCCAAAACAAAATAACGCATGCTTGACATTCAGTCTGGTTTTCTGTCAGGTAAATGAAACTACAGGGAAGCAGAAGCCAAAGACAGAGTTCTGCTTTGGTGAGTCCTCAGGGAAACACTGAGTCATAGTCACACACTGTAAAAACAACATTATTTATACATTTGCTAAACTGAGATAAAGCAGTAATTATAGGGGGGTATGGAACAGCTATTGAAATTTTTTTTTTCTTCCCCACAGTCATCAATGCAGTATCCCGAAGGTACTTCCTCCAAGCCAATGACGTGACAGATATGAGGGACTGGGTCACTGCTCTCAACCAAGCCAGCAAGATTACGGTGAGTGTAGCACACACCAAAACATCACTTTATGGCCTTATCAAACTACACGGCTTTTTCTTTTATTTTTTTGTTGTTCATGACGGTCGCTGTCAGACAAACAGATAAATATTGTTGTGTGTCTTGGACCGGGCGAGCTGTCACTTGATAAGCCCATCCCCAACCAAGCGCTGCCCAATCGGTGCGTGCTTCCGTCAAGATTCAGTTCCTAGCTTTGCAGTTCGCAAATGTAGCATGAGTTGAGATGCTTGGTATACATACGCTCCCCGACTTACGAACATCCGAGTTACGAACAGCGGTACATACGAACATTTTTACGGGTATGTCGAAAAAGAAAAGAAAAAGTTAGATTTTGTATTTCACGCCTTTTTCCAAGTACAGGTACTGTAGTACTTCTTTCCGCCGCTAATACAGACTTGAGGCGCTGTGAGAGCTCGCCCAGCATCCACCCCGAATCCGGCTTCCTCTGCCCAGTTGTTAAATATCTCGTGCATCCATTATTCAATATGGTTGGTGAAAAGCGAAAGGCTTCTAGTGAGAGTGGAAATGTAAAGAAGAGGCAAGCCATTTCATTTCAAATGAAAGTGGCAATAATAAAGAAGCTTGATGCGGGTGAGAAAATGGCGAGCGTTGCACTTGCATACAGCATGAATCGTTCGACCATCGGTACCATTTAGAAACAGAAATATCGGGAGCTTCAAGCTGAAGCCGCTGCTAGTTTACCGGGCAGCTAACCCTCGAGCCCTGAAGAACATGACGAAAAGCTCTCTCCCCGTTATATGGATGTCAAACATATAAGCCTTAAACATACATTCCAGACAAAATATAGCACTGAAGCAACTTACGAACGAATTCACCTTACGAACCATCGTTCGGAACGTATCTCGTTCGTAACCTGGGGAGCGTCTGTACTTTGCAATATTTCCCCTTTTATTTTGCCGTATCCAGTCTCTCGACATAAGTAGGAGGGCACTGTCTTCCTATTGGTCAATGCCGAAAAACTAATTGAAGGACGACTGAGGAGATGTCGCACTATGCAGCAAGACGAACAAAAATTTAGATATGCCAAACTATGGTCAATCGTTGAGTGCGTCACACTACACGAGCTACAACGAGTCAAGACGACTCAAAATCAGCTACAAGACACAACATTTGTTTGGTCGGTTCAAAATCGAGCAACCTTCGTCTCGTCTGACGCCGGCTTTAGTTTTTTCTTTGAAGATCTTGGCACTATTTTCCAGTGATTATCTTCAGACTTGAGGAATTTGTTCCGTTTTAAACATCGTTGATTACCAGTCTCAATTTTTAACCAACCTTGCTTAGACTGATTTTCCTTTGCACTAGTAATTACAGATTGCTTTGAATAGATTATACAGTAGTATGTCATGCTTTCTAGTTTCATCGTTAAAGCAAGAAATGAATTTCATGTCAATGCTTTTCTTTAAGGATACTCAATTCATTATTTATTTTTTATTTTCAGGAAAAAATGTGGCCAAATTTCCTTATAAGGATAAGGCTTCAGCTCCCTGTGGCAAATTATCGCATGATAGTATTGTCCTTGACAGCATATTGTCTGCTCTTCATTCTTACTCGAGTGGTTGTGTGAGTTGCCTCTTCAATCACCTCAAACCAGTTTGGCCATTTGTGTAATAGCTCTGCCATTAAAAAGGCGTTTCAACTTCCACACGCTGAATGTTTTCGTTTCGAGCCACATCCTGAGACACCAACAATAAGGCCCTGAAATCGCATTTCGTCATTTGTGTTTCGCAGTAATTATTCCGAAGAATGCGACCTTTGAGAGGATACATCTCTCACTTGTGGGTACTTTTTTTTTTAAGCTAACCCCCTGTTAATGACTGTTTAACATGACAGAAAAGCAGCACAATCGAATGTGGTGCTATGCCAGAGTTACACTGTAACATACATTCTTCCCTCACAAGATAATAAGGGCCCATTTAAATTGATACAGACATTAATTTAACCAATTGTTTATTCGTGGTGTGGTAAAGTTGTTTTTAAAGTTGTTTAAAGCTTTGCTTCTTTCATTTAGTGAATTGAGGTTACCAAAACATTTTCATTTAATTTACGGTACCACTTATGTGTGGTGCCTGGAGGGAAATTCTCGAAGAGAATCAATTCCAGGGCCCAAAATATCACCAGCACTTTATGAAATGTTTAGGCAATATTTTAAGTAGCATTTTTACATGATTAGCTTTCATATAAGTAAAAAAGTAAGACAAGCATAGGAGGACTTTACCTCATGAAACACCACCTCGTTACCAGCTGCTTTAAAAGCTCTGCCACGTCGACAGCTGGTTGTCGGATTATTAAACCTTGCTCACGACTCGGTTTCCAAGTGCTTCAATTTTGTCGACGTTCTCGATTTTTGCCTCATAGTTTTGCCACGTACAGTCAAACCTCGGTTTCCCAATGTCTCCGTTATCGACCAAATCGGATTTCGACCAGAAAATTCGAGATTTTTACACCTCGGTTTACGAGCGAAAACCGGTTTTCGACCAAATTTAGCAAACCCGAATACGCCAATCGACTCCTCTCAACTTCCTTACACAAGAAAGTGAGGCTTCCTCGTGTAGCGGTCATTGTGAGCAAACGTGTTTGTTGTGATTTATGCAAATCTGACTGTTTTTCTGTTATTTCTGCATAGTGTGTTAATCCCTAATCATGGACTAATAATGTAGTTTCGGATTTCGAACAAATCGCTTTTCGAACAGCCTTCTGGGAATGCATTATGGTCGAAAACCGAGGTATGACTGTACTTTGTATTTCTCTTGTATTTTGTCATTATGGTGTAGTCTCGGTTTTGTATTCTTGTGTTTTGGATTATCTTGTCCTTTTAGTCGACAAGTAATTTATCTTTTCTCATTCCTTGCCTTTTGCAAGCGCTTTAGGTTTGTTGCGCATTTTCCTGGTTCTTTGTGACCAGCGTCCTGAGTTGTACTTTGTCGGTCCTGCGTTGTTTTTGTTAATTAAACGTATTTCGTCATATTTGGGTCATATTCAACTGTAGTCCACTTTGGTACCACTCTGCACAACTGCAGATTGGGCAACGTGTACTTAATATTGTGGCTCATGCATTGCGGTCATATGTACAGTACTCGCTGTGTGTGAGTGTTTGTGCCTGTGCAAGTGACACCATAGTTATTGTTTGCTACTTAGGTTCCCAAGTCTGGTCCTGCACCTCCGAGATCTGATGTGGCCACTGTTACAAATGACTCTTACGGAGGGGGGAAACAGCAAGCATATAAGACGGAGATCCACGGAGGCGTGGTGGTGCACACGCCCATCCTGGTAAGCGCACGCCCCCAAAACTACAACTCTTGCTGTCGTGATCATGCACAAGGCAAAGTTGCACTGTCCAAAAACATGTATGCAGACGATGTTTCGATGACACTTGGTTGTGATAATAAAGCGATCATCATGTTGCAGAACGAGAGCGTCAAGCCTAATATGCTGAGGTTCGGTTACTGTGTCAAACAAGGCAACGTTGTGAGTACACCTCACCTACTTGCAAAGTGTGTTTGAATGGAGGCGCCGCACGAGGAACTGACATCATGTCCTGCGGCGTGGGTTTCAGAGAAAAAGCTGGAAGAGGCGCTTTTTTACCCTCGATAACAACGCGGTCAGTTACTACAAGTCTGAGATGGTAAGGGAACGTGCGCTGTCCCTCGCAGATCTTTATCTGTGTCGCGCTTACCTCTGTTGTGCATGTGTGTCTCAGGACAAAGAGCCTCTGCGAGCCATTCCCCTCCGGGACATTCAGAAAGTTCACGAATGCCTCGTCAAATCAGGGTGAGTCAGTGTGACCGCAGAGTCCAACTTGCACTCTCCCACCCCTGCTCATGTGCTTGTAATTGATTATAAACGCACGCATTATGTGCTCAGCCTGATAACGCTCTCTGTCATCTTGTCAAGTGTTTGGAACATAAACACACTTTTTGTCATAGTTTTTAACATGCCGCAGCGGAGTAAGAGTACTGATCTATTCCAAAATCTTTTGACCTTGACCCTAAAAACACTCCGTTAGGAATTGCTTTTTGCCAAAGCTTTTACCAAGTCGTTTTGGACCTGACTGCCTCTACAAATAATACTAATGTGGTGCAACAACTTTATTTCCATAAGTGACCTCCTGCAGCGCGACAATCTATTTGAGATCATCACCGGATCCCGAACTTTCTACATACAGGTAAACTTCTGTTCTCATACTGTGCCATACAAGCTTTATGGGATGGCTGCATAATAGGCTGATTGCACATAATTACAGTTTTGCCTTCGCACAATAAGGCATTAGTCAAGTTGGTGTCTCGAACCACCCGGGAAGTAATTTTGTGAAGAAGTCGGCAGGTGTTTGCGCGTTTTTGAAATGTTGTTCTTGAAATGCCGCGCTACTGAAGTGAAGCGCAAAGGATTGTTTTTGTGAAGCAACCGCAGCCATCTGTTACCATAACAACAAAAACATCCTGTTGATTCCTTCCCATGGGAGGACAGCTGAGAGAAATGGCAAGCATACGCACATTTGTTTTTCTGTTAGAAAAAAAAGGAAGCATGACAGATAGTGTTCAGTAAACTGAATGGAAGAATGCATACTTAATATTCACAACAAATGACTTGAAGGCAAGACTTTTTATTTTTTCCAAAATATGAGTTAAAGATTCAGGATGCACAATGTCAAGAGGGTAATATCCATGTTACGTGTTTGTAAATCATTTGATGTGTGGCCTCTTCTGTTCATAGACAGACTCTCCAGAGGATATGCATGGCTGGATCAGGGACATAGAGATGAAGATTCAGGATTTCAGAGGCCCTGCCAAGGTAACACTGTCTTTCTTCTTAACACTGAAAACAATTTGCCTGTTCTAAGGAGATTGTTTTTTTCTCCCCATGGGAAGATATTCTTTCTTTTCCCCTGACATTTATCATAAGCGGAAAATCTGTCTGAAACGTGATTTGATTGAAATTTGCTGTGTCTATGTCAAATTTGACTGCAATTTAAATGTCATTTTTACCAATACTTTCAATGTGTTCACATTCGGATTGATATCTTGGTCAAATTTGTCATGCTGATTTTTACCTCTGCTAAGCACAAGCACGAGAGGTAAAGTCATTGTTTGGATTGAAATGTGCTTGTTTTTGTTTTTTTTAACTAGAAAGATGAAACAATTTGTTTCTGTGAAACTTGGTTGAAAAGCTGCAAAATAATTTTTTTTTGCTGCAAATTTGCATGAAAAAAGCCAATCGATGCAAGCGCTGTCCTTACCTCAGAATCAAAGAGGCCACCTATAGATATTTTAAAGCATCCTCCACGTATCACATTTCAGGTTTTGCAAGTTAGTTTGCAAGCTTGGGGCACGGCAGTCGAGAGGCCTCGGTTTCCGATCTCGGCTCAGGCCTTCCTGTATGGACATTTCATGTTCTGGCTTGCAGGGGTTTTCCCAAAGACATGTAAATGACATTAGATAAAAACTCCCAAGTTGTCCGCAGGTATAAGTTGTGTTTGGTTGTTTGTTTCCTTTATGTGAAATGTACTCCGATTGGCTTGGGACCAGTCCAGGGTGTGATAGGCTCCAGCCCGCTTGTAAATTGGGTTTTGATAACAAGATTTGTTGCAGTAGGAGTTGACTGACACTCAGCAGGACAGAGCTTTGTGTGTTTAGGTGTGGCCTCACAATGAAAGCCATTCATTGCCATATTTTGCCTCATTCTTTTCAGAGCTCACGCAATGATTGCAAAAACGGGTGCGAACCACACTGTGGTCGGACAAACAAATACCTCTTTTTTTTCATTGGCTCGCAGTTTATCAGTGGGGAAGGTCTGTACTCTGGGTAAAATCAAAAGCTTCTACGAGCCGTAGTGATGTGGTTTTTGTGTCGTTTGTTCGTTCTAGGGATTTTCGTTTAAAAGAGCTTCATCTCTCTATCGGAGTCACAATCCTTCCGCAAGTCGAGGTCACCGACTTGCCGAGCAGCGGCCAACTCTCGTCAAGTCGTGCTCCGTGGCACCGGGCTGGCAGCCCTGGACACCTATCCCTGCGAAAGAAGCCTCCATCTTGGATGCGGAGGACAATGACAGCGCTTTTAGCACCGTGCCCACATTGGCCTCACTCTCCTCCTCCCCCAACTCTTCCTCCACATCCTCCTCCTCCAACTCTCTCTCAACTCTAGCCCCGTGCCCCAGCATGCCCAGTAGTGGAATGGGCATCCTCACGGCTTCTGGAGATGTGGCGTTCGGCCGTCGGAGGCATCGTTCGCATCCTCAGTCTCACACAGGGTGCGTGTTCCCCTTTAACCTGGATGATGACAGCATCCGCACCACTGATGTTTAGGTTCTGTGGTTCTATGTGGTTCTTGTTACATGCTTTGACATGTATGTGACTGGTCATTGTTGCATACCGGTCAACCTCGGCTAATACCTGCCCTTATAAATGATTACGATTCCCCTTACAAAGCAACAAAAACCCGTACAACGGCTTACCGCGCATGCGCACATCATGCTTTATCAATCTGACCGTACGCAGCGATGAAAAAAAATATACGATTGAGGATTACTTTTGCTGGTTTGCCGTGACAATAGTAGCGATCGACGACGGCATTGTCGTTGGCTACCAGCAGGTGAGATGATCTGGATTTGAGCCAAAATGGTCTTTGTGAGATCGGTTCACAATTGTTTTTTTTTATTTGTATAAAAGTTGTAGTACGCCGTACATGATTTGAAATGAATTTTAAAAAACGTATAAAATATGGGGAAAACGTACAAGTTGACAGGTATGTCGTTGTATTCCTTACTAACAAGGTGAGCCTGTGTTGATGACATGACCATTGATGAGGGCCCACAGCTGGTCATGTCGATGTGTTACAGATAATATGGGTAGCAAGAGGAACAGTAGTGTTGAATTGTCAAAGGGCTGTTAAAAAGGATTTTTTTTCATGCAGCTTCTGCTAAAAACTTGAATTATGATTGTTCCTGCAGGGCTAGCAATGATGGCACATGTATTTAACCCTTTGCACTTCAATTTAACATTCTCGGTACAAAAAAAAATCTAGAGGTTCTCAGGCATGTGTATTTTGATAGTTCATATGTCTTCTCTTTTAACATTCTTTCCATGAGAGACATGAGGCACAGCAGCCTTCAACATGCAACAAGCATTTCCTGGCCACAAACGAGACAAGTGAAAGTGTTCCGTCAACCTCAAACTCTGAACTCGAAAAGTTCACACAACCCTGTAGATTGAACCATCAGCGCTTGTTACACGGGAAGTGGTGATGCCATAATAAATAATACAATCACTCGACATGGTACTTGATGAAGAATGGAAACCTGGTGAGCAGGTTTTGAGAATTCTAAATGTGATTTCCCCCGACGTGCAACATTATGGGGGTGTAAACGCTGCCACTTCTAATTTATTAGCAATTTTGCACTTACATTATTTGCTACCTTTTTTATATGCTTCACCACTTTCACAACTTCCTCACGGATGTCTCAAATAGTTTGTGTTGTAACACCTGAGGCTTCTGCTCATGCCTGAATGCTTTGTTAACTCGTCAGCCTGCACATGCTGTTGGTTTCCATTCTTGATAATAAATTCTCATTTTATATTTGTCTTATACAGTACTGTACATTATTCGACGGAGTTGGGGGCATATGCATGCAGTACATCGCTATGTCCAATAGATGTCACCTTTTGTCTTTTGGTCTCCAAGTGTCGTTGCTTTGCCGGTTTAGATTTTGTGATTTTTTCTGGCCCTTTTAGCGGCTGTTTTTCCAAGAAAAATACGACTTGCTACAAACGGCTCAGCTTTTGACAGCCGTTGTGTCGAAAACTCAAATGTCGTTGAATTGGCTTCATGTTATATGTTTGGAGGAATCTTCCATTGGATCAAGACGCCATCTTGAGGCCTTCCCTCATTACTGTAGGCTACCACAGTCAAGTCAACAAAATTATTGCGGCGTCAAGAGATGCAGGACTAGAGTATGCTTATTGATAATGTACCTGTAAATATGCCGGTGGCATTTGGACCTCAAATCTTACATTAGTGTAAAAACAAATACATAATAGGTTATTAAATTAAGGTCACAAAAGTTCTTGCAAGAAAGTGGCAGAAATTCCAATGCACAGTGTGCTTCCACTGAGTTGCCTTTTCACCGAGTTGATGGCTTTTTTGCCCCCTTGTCATCACAAAAAGTATAGCATACAATCCAAATATACACAGTTGGCCAAAAAGGTAGCCAGTACATTTTTTTTCATTACAATTTCATTTTTTAAACAGTTTAATTTGGTAAATATAAAGTAAGGTTTCTCGGCTAAGTTAGGATTTGCAGTTAGGGTTTCAAGTCCGGATGCCTTTGTATTGGTCTGGTGTTGGTCAGTTCTTGAAGTCGCAATAACAAGTGAATTAGGATCCAAGATTTTCATCTACTGTATTCTGGAGAAAAAAAAATTATCTTGCTATTGGGCATCAATGAACTCTGTAGGTGTACGGACTATTTTGGAATATACCTCAAGGCAACACATTCATATTTAGGTTGAACTTTTTCTGCCTCAGGACAATCATGCCGAGGCCAACTCATTTGCCCTTTCACCCTGTCGCCTCAGACATGCACATGGTGATGACACAAAGAAAAGCGTGCGCATGTGTCCAACTAAGGCCTGACACTTGTGATAAGTGAGGTGTTTCACACGTCCAGTACAACGCTCCATTAGGTAAAGAGCCTAAAACTGTGTCCTGACCTCTGACCATGTCCTCGTCAGCGTCCACAGGGCTGCTGGACATTAAATGTCTCGGTAGAACAGTTTAAATCGTGCTGGCTAATGCCTCGAGTGCCTGTGAAATGTCAGCTGTGTTAAAATGAGTTTTCAGTCTGGTAAAGACAGACCTCCCCAAGGTATTTTGAGGGATTTGACGGCAGTAACAGGGATGAAGTGAATTGAACTGTTGAAGTTTGTTACAACAAGATGTGAGAGTCGTCATTTGAACAATTAACTATTTTCCTTTTTAAATAATAAAAATAATACACCATAAGAAAGGACCCCCATCAGCGTTTGAGGTTGAACCGCTTGCCTTTGCATTCACACAACGTAAAGGTCACTTGACACTTTACTTTAACACCTTTGAGTGACAGCGTCTCTCGAGGCAGCCAGACACTCTGAATCCCCAAATGTTAATGTTACTACATGAATAAGCAGCACCAGACTGCCCACACTGGGCTTTTAAAAAAATCAATGTTAAATTCAAGTTACTCCATTGTACACTCATGCTGCTTTGTGACTTGTAGACGAAAATACACGAACCACTTCAGTGTTTGATGAAGTCACGCTGCTGTTGGTTTGTTTCT